>JARHVA010000189.1:4350000-5772500 GCA_037957365.1 Torreya grandis
AGTTATGCCTTTGTGATTAAGAATGTTATGAGTATTTATGTCTATCTTTTGGCATGCCTTGGTAATTACTTGTTGTAAGACCCAAGGGTGGGTTAAAGTGAAACTCCATAATATTTTAAGTGTGATATTTATCAAAATATTATTTTTCATTCAAATTAGAACCATGTGCCCTTGTAGTCATATTAATATATATTTTGTTGTGCTAATATCATCATGTTTATAGCGAGTTATCTGATGGTATTGTAGCCTTTTTTCAATCATATAGAATCTCTCATTGATTCCTTTGAGTAAATTTTTATAACTTCATTGGATAAACCTAATTTTGTTCTGGGGGAAAATAAAAAGTATTATTGGATACAGTTTCCCTATTTAATCCATGTAAGGAATGTTACAATGGACTTGTTATTCCTTTGAGATTATAAATGAGATCATTGATACAAAATTTGAGAATTGTGTTTTCTCCACACTCATAATGGAGTTCATTCGTAAATTATAGAATAATATTGATTGCCATCTTTTTATGTTTAATAAATAAATCGTGTATGTCAAGAAGCTCCTAAAGAATATCTTGATTCTCCTTGGTTATGTATTTTCTAGGTCCTGGGAATTAAGGTGAATTTTGTGTAATAAAAATAATGTTTTAGCCCTTATGTTCAATCTAAAGGTTGTTTCATTTTTTAAATAAAAATTGAATTAATACAACAAACTCCAAATGGGTGATACTGCTCACATATCTTGTATAATTAAAATACTAGTATAACTCCTCATATCTCTTTAAATATATAAGCATGGGATATATAAGTAGGTTGAGTAAGTTTTAATCTCTAGTTTCCTCTATGTATATCTTATTATCATAGTCTTAGTTCCTTAAGTCAATGGTGTTTGTGTATTCACTTTAAAGAAAGTAAATTCCCAAATCTATTGGGCACCTTGGGTTAAGGAGAATTATCCTTCAATATGAACTAATATCCTTAATTTTCCCTTGGAAACAATTGGGAAAGGAACCATAAGAAACCTGACTCTCTTATTTCATCTTGATGCATAGATCATTCAAGTGGAGTACTCTTTAATACTATTTACTCTTGATTCCAATATCCCATTGATATTTATGGAGTAAAAGTGTAAATTGGAATGAACCCTTGTCACCTTTGTGCTCATTTAAAATGGTTTGGGTTACCTTACATTATATATAAGGTATAAATGCATGTTAAGGCATTGCATTTATTTATCCAATAGCATTAATGGTTGTAATGTTGAAAATCCACCCTTCTTGGTTTGTGGTGTGTGTTTCAATCTCCCTCTTGATAAATTCTTTATGATTGTGTGACATTGGTATGGTGAGATATTAAAAACAAGTGAGACATATAGTAAGTTTTGTTTAAATAGCTTGAGCATTGGAATAATGTTTAGTTAAAAATAATAATAATAATTATGGGTTACTTTAGAGTTCATTTCAATTTTCTTATTTTGAGTGTACCAAAAAGACCCTCTAAACTATAAGCCTCCTCATTAGTTAAATAATTACAATAAGTCATTAGAGGGTGCATAATTTATCTCATATATACCTCAAGATTAGTCTTGGTTTCTTGTGCCTTATGTTACAAAAATGGATAAAAAATTATTAATCTATAAATAAGGTTGTACAATCAAATAATTAGTCATTATGATAACATCATTAATCTTAGTAATGTCATTCTAAATTAAGTATTATATCTTATGTCTCAAACCAAGTAATATATTATTAAAATGTCTTGCATGTCATTTTAAATCAAAATTAAAATTAAAATCAAACCCCTTAAGTATTTCCTTTTTTATGTCAACCTCCATTTGGATGACGGAGAGATAAGTGATTGAACCAAAGTAAATTGTGTAACACCCTATGAAGAGGTTATGATAATCATATAATTCACCTTTGTTGAGGAGATAAAAGGAAAATCATATTATTAGGTTGTGAAACTAAATTATATTTTTGTATTAGCCTCATTATTATCCTTGTAATTACTAGGTGGTTTAATTTCAATCTTGGAATTAGAATATGTGGGAAGATTGGTCCCATGATTTAACTTATTCAAGGAAAATAACTTAACCTTATAGTATTTAATTATATGGTACATCATAAAAATATTGAAATATTTTGAATATAATAGACTCATGGGTAGGATATAATATTTTGATTTAATTTTTTTTATAATTTTATTCAATACATTTTTTATTTTTTATTACATAGTAATTTAATGATGCACATAGTCACAAGTGAGCTCATTAGATCCTTGAATTCATTTTAAAATTTAAGCATAGGAAACCTTCTCAGTCATAATTATATATAATTGAGTTAAAATTTGATTATAAAAAGGATTGAAAACATGTAAATATTGAAGATGAAGATCATAAAACTATTTCTAGGCATTGTCCTTAAGCATCCTAATAAAAATCTGTGTTAATAAATTTTTATTCAATGCATATTATAAACATGCTACATGGAAGGATCTAAAATGTTTTTCTAGATCACAGTTACAATTAAATGGTGTAGCCTTAGGTGCAATGAATAATATTAGGCAAGAGGTATATATGAATAATAGGGGTTAAAGGTTTATGTAATTATTATTTGAAGTTTTTCAAATGAACCACTCTATGAGATGTTTTTTCTATTAAGATAACATTGGGTTAAAGGTCATAACTTTGTTGTATACACACTTGACTTTGGGAATATTATATTGATTTTAAATAAGTTATGTCACATGAATTATAAGTATAGGAAGCAAAAAATGTTTCTACAAATGGATAACCACATATCTATGAGTATTAAATTATGTTTACCCTATAATAGGTATAATAGGTGTAGACACATGAATAGTAGCAGTATGAATAATGGTAGTAATAGATATTGTGGGATCTAATAATATTAAATATGGACTATTACCATTATAAAGTTCATATTTTAATTCCTCAATTATGTTACCCTTCACATTATTTCCATTATTAACCTTTATTATAAGGTTTAAGATAGTATATATGTATTTACCTTGTTTACTAATTATTTTCTTAAAAAATTTAAAGTGCTTCTACATATTTAGGATCTATAGAATTAATCTCATTGGGATGAATTATACCATAATATTCATCATTATATTCATTATAATATTCATAAGCATTTTCATGATCATGCATAACATCATTGATAACACATACATCAACATCTATGAATTTTTTATAAATTTTGGCATAAATAGAAGAAGGGATTAAAAATTCATGTATTCAACCATTTTATATGGCACACAAACATGTTGTTGTATAAAATGAATCTAAATAAGATAAATTACAACACCACTTAACCTAGAGATTTAATCATAGGTAAGGTAGACCTAACCTTCTCAGATGGCATATAAATTATGCATGAAAGTATTGAGAAAGCCTATATCAAAGGACAAAAGTTCATATTTTTTTATGGCATAAGGGGAAATAATAAATCATATCTAAAATTCAAACACTAAATAGGTAAATTTGAAACCTAATAAAAAATTCCCAAAATAGATCTAAACTATCTCTAATCAAATTATTTAAAATATATTAATTAAGTACTAATATAAATTGAAAATGATAATATATACCCTATTTCAATATATAATTGATAAATCAAGAGTATAAAATTATACTTAGTTGATATTGGTTATGTATTGATCATAGAAGGTTTCCCTAAGTATGGAAATCATTTTTACCTACATATTCTACCACTAAAAACTTAAGCATAGACTCAACATATCACTAAACACTACCAATAGACTATAAACCCTATGTTAGATGGTATATAACTCTCAAGACATTTACACCTACTCCTATATATTATTCCTATATGTTGAATCACTTTGGTCCAATGTAATGATGTCTATTTTTTAATCCATTTTTCTAAACCCTATTTGTGATTTTAAACACAGAATTTAACTTGAGAAATGTGTTAATATTTTAGATTGGATATCCCAAGCCATTCTCAATGAATTATTGAACATTTATTATATTATGATAATATGAAGATGGATCCAACTATATGTAGTCTTCCCCATTATGCGTGTGTGTAACATCATGACCAATCTAAAATTTAATGAAAATTTTTGATATTCAACACTTAGCACCATCCAAATTTTACTTTCAAATATGTAGACTTGGATATAGACTAATCCATTGAGGGGTTTATAGATATGCATGCCTTTATGATAATGCCTCAAAAGATTCCTAAGTTAATCCTCAAATTTTCAAGGTATTATATAGATATTGGCATAGTAAGTATAATACTAGGATTGACTTATGTTTATAATTGATTATTCATTATTTCCCTCTATAACTAATCCATGGAATAAATCCTGATAGTTAGAATTTACAATTATATCAAGAAGTTATGCCCATATATGCAAAATTCCTTCTAAGCAAGTGTTAGTTACAAAAAAATCTCTTATATGTATTGTCTAGGTACCAAGTACCAATCTACTTTCATGTGCATTAAAGTATCTTTCATGTACCGATAGCTATATAGAAAGGATGAGCTCTTTCATTAATAATAGGTATATAAGAAGGTGCACATATAAATAGGTCTATTATATCAATCTAATGGTATATATAAATGGGAACCTTTTGGATTTATAAGGAACCAATCCATCTCCATTATACAATTTGATCAAATTTTCACAAATGGTCAAAAATGGACCACATTTTGTTCTTTCAGACAATCAGCTTATTCTAGGTGATAATTATGCAACATGGAAAAATCAAGTTAATTCAAACTTATAATTTGAGGACATATGGATAGTTTTTGATGGATCATAGACCCAACACATTATTAATTTTGATCAATAGTGAAAATATGACAAATCCAATTAGAAGGTGAATCTCATAATCATGTTCAAAGTCTTAGATGAGGTACAACTTCATATCTATAATGTCACTATAGCTAAGGATGATTTTGATAACCTTCAAATAGTATATGAGGCAAAGAATGAAAATCATATTCTTCATATACAAAAATAGCTCCATTGTTTAAAGTTGAAATCAGAGGAAATAGTGGAGGATTTTCTTCATAGAGGTACAACATATTGATGCAGTTTGTATGCACACCACAACCATAATGAGGTAGCCTATAACATTTTAGGATCTCCATGGAGGTATACTCCACTCTAGTGTATTATTTAAAGGTATGTAATCTTTTACAACCCATTGATGGAATAGCTAGTAAAGTATGTAGGTTATTAACAAGGTTTTTGGATGGAGGTGTGGTTTCCTAAGAGAATGGATTCCTACATGAGTTAGATGTGTGGCTAGAATTTATTCTAGAGTGGGTAGATCTTAATAATAAAAAACAAAATTTAGGGTAAATTAGGGGAAAAAATAAATCTTCATGAGTCTTAGGAATTACTTCCCTAGTTATTTTTTGGATGGACCTATGTTTTCTTAAAACTGGTACCTACTACTAGCAGTAAATGCTCACAAGCATCTAGACATGGTGGGGGAGTGTAAGGGAATATAGGTATAGGAATTAAAATAGCCTCAAACAAAGGTTTCTCCTATCAAGGTAGTTATTTCACACCCTTCAATCAAGATATGATGGCTCGAGCCAATGGATTATCTAAGGTGGCGATAGCACACACTTAGAAGACTACACCAAGAAAACACCAATACACATCCAGAAAGTATGTTTTAAATTAACTTAATTATTTCAACAAATAATATACCAATATTCAATAGATATTTCACATCTAAGACTGATATATTAATTAAAATAGCTAAGAATCTATTCACAGCATTAACACACTAAAGATATATTGAAACAAATAACCATAGAAAATAATAACTAATAACACTAAATTGGAAATAAAATACTTAAATACTTTTCTCGATGACCAAAAATGGCTCTTGATTTGTATTCTAAAATCATCTAACTTTAAAAAAGAGTGGGTAATATCATTATATTTATATATCTTAGGGAGGGGTCACCTCATCCTCCAAGTCTATGCATGTTAGTTACATGTGGCAATTGTTATTGTTCTAATTATAGTCAAAACCGCTTAAGCTCAAAATCTATAAATAGACCAATTTGACTTTATAAAATAATGAAATGTGTGCATGTATGACTAAATAAAAATTCAATATGTTACAATAATTTTTCTAATTTACATGTAAAATTTATATATATGTTGATAGGATTTATACATGCAAAAATCTAAGGCTGTGTGGTTCAGAGTGCTACATGGGCCATAGTTGCAGTCAAAGTTAGAGTAAAAACTAAAGGTGTAGCTCCACTACTATAAGCTTACTTCTTCTTCACATCATTCTCCTTGTAAACCTTATATGCTACCTCATGCTATTGATGAATGATGTCTAAGATAAATAGTGAAGGTCGATGGAGTCTTTTAGTGAGTCCTAAGAGTCTCTCATGCTCATTCTTTGTTTCTTGGAACTTACCTCTAAATATCTCCACCTCAGTCACCTTATTTCTAACCCTACTTAACTATACTTCTATTCTATCCATTATCAAACCTTGTATGCTTTGTTTGAAATCATCTATGGCATCCTAGATAATTTTATCAAAAATGATTTTACTAACCAATTTCCCTATAGAATCCCTTGTTATAGATAGTTTTAAATCATTTAAAATTTGGAGTTAGGTTTCATGTGCTTGGTATTATAGTGTTAAGGCTAAAAATACCTTTAACCACTACTTATCTTCCTCATGCCTAATGACTACTAAGTTTAAGGCATTGGATGCCTTGAATGTAGTCATAAGATCCAAATGACTGTACAATGAGTTGTTTGAGTAGGAAACTAACATCTTGAGCCTGGTAATATCCTAGGCTAAGGAGTTATAAATCTAATTTGCCTAGCCTATGCAAGGTGAAATATATACCTTCATAAACTCTATAGCTTCAAGATAATTATAACATTTAGAATTAACCTCCCTTACCTCAGCTTTAATGCTTGTAGGAATGTGCACTGTACTAGATTACTCCTTCAACTGTTCAATCTTTACTCATAGTTCCTAAACTTCTTGCTTGAGCTCTTGGTGTGCTATCTTTGTGCCTGCCTTCGTGGATGGCCACTACTACATATTTATGGGCTTGGGCTAGGTCTAAAAAAAATTCTTCATATATAGGCTCTCTTGGTTGCCTATTTTGTCTCCTAGTTAGGGAGAACACTGGCTACCACTCCTCAAGAATGATGCTAGCACCCTGGTCATCTTTTAATTTTATCTTCTTAACTCTCTAGATGGAATTATTTAGGGGGTAAAATAATGTAGACACAGATGGGATCTTGGTAACCTTATAACTAGGCATTTGACCCCTCAAATCCATAGCCCAAGGTAGATTATTAAGAAGTGCTTTAGTAGTAGTGATAATAATTTCCTATTCAATCTCCCCTTCCTCCTACTTCTTATTGGGCTTGATCAAGACATCAGGCAAGGATAGCCATATGATTTTGGACTATTCCACTCCTCTAAATTAAGGAAGTATATGGACTACAACTACATGGGGTTTTGCCTTCCTTCCCCTATTTATGCTTATCATAGTTTCCTATGTAGAGTGGGAAATGGGGAGTGGAAGGGAGAGTTTTTTGATTGGGCATGAAGTTGGGGGGTATTTAGGGTAGTTTTCACATTCCTAGATGCCTTCTTCTTATTGTGAAGTCTCACACTAGAAGTACTAATAGGCACAAAAGGAATGGTTGTGGAAAAAGGTGTAGTGGAAATAGTGGAGGGACCAATGGTGATTGTGGAAATGGAAGGGATGGAGGTAGAAGTGGAATGAAAAAATGGAGTGTATGTAGCAAAAAGTGTGAGGGCTTCCACAAAAGAAACAAGTATTAAATCA
Source organism: Torreya grandis (assembly GCA_037957365.1). Classification (NCBI taxonomy): domain Eukaryota; kingdom Viridiplantae; phylum Streptophyta; class Pinopsida; order Cupressales; family Taxaceae; genus Torreya; species Torreya grandis. Next base: position 4,357,851 of record JARHVA010000189.1, read on the forward strand.
ATAATGGAAATTAAAGCCAAAGGAGAGGTAAGAAACGCCTGAATAACTTGGATTTGTAGTTCAATAGGATCCCCTTGAAGGTTGAGATCCTTGGCCTCCTCAAATTTAGCCTCTTCATCTAAATCAACCACCAAGACCTTGATGATTACTTCATACCTTCATGATTATTTCAAGATGGGAGGTAGAATGGGTAAATTTTTAGATGTTTATGTTGTGGGGATACCTATAGGAGTCCTTGGTTTCCTAGTTTAAACCAAGGGGGTCCTTCCTTAAATAGGAGAGTCATGAGAGGAAGATGATATTACTTATGTGGTGGCTACCCCAACAAATGAAACATTAGAAATATTGGGGCTAGTCATAATGGCTAGGCTAGTGCTACTAGTGGGTCTATCCTCTTCATCAAAGTTTAGACTGATATGATCTCCTTTGGCTCCTCTTTATGCACTAGATTCTAGGATCCCAGGGCCCTTCTTGACTATCTTTAACTTTAGATTTAAGGGAAGTCCTTGATATGAGGAAGCTTCCTACCCTCTAAACTACATACTATAGAATTTTGAATGTTTCCAACCTTTGAAAAAGGCTCCTCGACTATCCAATTCTCTAGTAGAGATGTTGGGCTCTATTTAGATCATCCTCAAATGATATTCTTATGAACTAATAATTTTTACTTACTCAAACACTTCTTTGTCTAATGAAAAATTCAATAAGAGGAATTCATATCAATATGGATGATGTTTATAGGGGATGTTGAATCCATAAATGTGCTCTTGGATATGCCCATGGGGGTCCTGGTCTCTTTGTGCCATTATGGGGAGGCCATATCAGTTCTACTTTATTGCAACATCACCAAGATGTTTCCTCATAGTATATGTCATTATATCAATTGTAATGAGGCTCCTAAAAAATAAGGATTTCTTTTTTCTAGATAAGTCTTCCTCAATGTTATTCCATAATTAAAAATCAATCCCCTAATATACTAGCTTATCAAGTACATACTTGGGAAGATATAGGGGATCCACCTTATTCCCTCAGGTCATAGTGACTATAAAATCTAGATATAAAAATTAATCACCCTTCCCAATCAAATTCTTAAAAATATTCTCACCAATATGAGACATGGGGGAGCCATAGATGGCTTGCCACACCTATGGATACACATCCTCACAAATTTTGACCATGTGTGTCTGATAAGCATATATGTGCATGAATTGATAGTGGTCACATATTCTATTTTTTATAAAATTTATGGCCGAAGCCCATATATTTCCTAGGTCCTTATAACATGTCCCCATTACTGCATCAAATATATACAACATCATAAATAAGTCCCCTATGGGGGTGGGATGTTTGTCTTTATGAAAAATTTGTTCTCTCAACGTAAGGCTAATCACCTCCCCCAAGGCATAAGCCATATCATGTGATAACATCATGTATAATAGAGGCACCCAATCTAGATTCAAAAAATAGATGATAGGAATCCCATACAATAGTTTAAGCAAATCCATACCTATTCACACTCCCATTCTAAATTTATCTATTGGGATGGCTCCCTTTGGTTTCATTCTTTTCTAGGGGATAGTCTAGCCTGGGAGTAACCATAAAGAGAGAACCTTTATAATCAATGTTTCCTCTTTGAATTATACCCAGGTATGCTTGTCATAGTATGCATCTACAATACTAAGAGATAGGTATCTTTGAAATTCATTCTTGGATATGCATGTGACCATTGTGTCATTGCGGGAGTGCAAGAATAAGGCATCTTGTGATATCTTACCAAAAAAGAATAAATCCCTGAACAAGTCAATGCATGGCATGACTTCTAGTTTTGCTATAGTAAAGTGTAACCTCTAGCACTTATATGATAATAATTCTTCAATAAATAACCTCTCTGATAACATTGTCTCATCATCTAATGAAAACATATCAATAGAATTAATTTCATCTCAAAGCTAAGAATAGTTGTGTTACTTATCTTCAAACACTCCTACATCAAAGATAGTGTCTTTAAATTTCATGGAGTCTTTGATTGAAAATGTAGAATGGGGATTAGTTCCTTAGGATGACCTTGATGAGGAATCCATGGTTATGTGTTCATGCTTGTATCTTATTCAATGTACTACATATTGTGTATACCTGTATACCAATATGATCGACTTAGCTCTAGCTTGATTGTTGTTCATTGTATGCTCTTTGAAGTAGAAACTAAGGCTCTCAATCACTACTAGGAGATGAGGATACTTTAATTTTAAGATAACATGAATGAAAATGATGGATCCAATGGTTGTGTATCATCTATATAAGATCTTGCATTGAATACCAATTCATGTGATATTAAATACGCAACATTCACTTTTCAAATTTGTTAGTCTTGGGCTAGTGGGGGTCATTAGTATTTATCAAATAGGAAATATTCCATCTCTTACTAAGTATAACATTAATATTAATAGTTTCCTTAATAATAAATCACTTTATTAATTTCCATAGTATTTTTTGTAATAAAGAACTTTAAAGATATAATATCCAGAGGGTGCTTTCAGATTAATGTTCGCAGATAATTCCTTTGGGGGGAAATTATTTCAAAAAAAAGTCTATAGCTATTGCTTCAAAATACCTTAAGAAAAAGTATTGAATTATTTTGGAGGGTTATTTCATGGCTAAAGGGGTACTTCCAAACTTTTTTAAGGGTAGTTTTGTTCTGAAGGGTTCACTTTGTAGTGTATTATATCTATGACAAAAAATTTGAAGGATCTACTTCAAAGGGCACTTCTAAAATTCTTGAAGGGTAGTTTAGAGGGACAAAGGGCACCTTTGATCTTCAAAGGGTAATTTCATATGGCTAAAGGTCATTTCAAAGGTCCTGAAGGGTAAGTTTAGCAAAACCTAAAGGGTATGTGCCTTTGACTTGGAGGGTAGGTTCAAGAATTATGAAAGGCAAATTTCCTTCAAAGGAATTCTTTTAGGGATTTATTTCAAACAAAATGCCTAAAACAAAAGTCTAAATTAAATGGATATATAACAAAGGTCTCGAGATGGAAGTCCTGAAAGGTATGTCAAAAATTCATTTGAATATCTTAAAAGGTCAAAGGGTACATCTCAAAAGACCCAAAGGGTATGTGGCCACTTTGAAAAGGGCACACAGCTTAGGACAAAGATCTGATAGGGTAGGTACAACCAAATTTGAAGGGTAGGTTCATGGAAATTGACCTAAAACACAAAGGCCAAAGGGTACCTTAGGTTTGAGGCATAAAGGGTAGGTAAAATATCCAAAGGGTATATCCTATAGGATAAGGGGCTGAGCCATAGTTTTGAAAGGTAGATTTCACAAACCCTAAAGGGTATGTGTCTTAAAGGATCTGGTTAAAGAGGAGGGAAAAGGTCAACTCTAAAAGGGTCAAAGGGTAGGTTGGAAGGGTTTTGAAGGGTAAATTGGAGATGATCAAAGGGGTAAAATCCATCAAGAATTTGTTTCAATAAAATACGTGCAGTATAAAATCTCTTAAGGCCAAAGGTCTATAGGCCAAATTCTATTGAAGAATTATCTTAGATGAGGAGCCTGCAATAATTTCTCTGATAAGATGAGGCTTCAAAAAGAATAAACCCAAAGAAAAAAGACTAAAAGTTTCTCAAAATAACACATCTAAAGGATAACTTTGCACAAAAGTTGAATGAATACATTAAAGAATTCCTCTATAATTCATAAGTTATTCTTATAAACATAATGACCATAATGTTGATACTATCCACTAGAAAAGTAAAAGTCCCATATTTCCCCTAGTTTTGCATGAAAAAGGATTCCTCACTAAGAAAATATTTCAAAAGAAATTAGGTCCCCATTTTCTTCCAAAAAAAATGGGGGTGGGGGGTATTGGGTACAACACAATCTTGTGGGATTCATTTGAAGCATTGGGAAAACTAGTGAAATATGACTCTTTGATTCACACTATCTTAAGAGCACTGACCCCTTCATATAGAATTTCTATGACTATGTTGACTATCACAAGTCAAAAAACAACATTTATCTTGTTGGTTAACATGTTGCAACAAGAAGAATCCATGCAAAATATAGAGGAACCATATGAAGAGCATGCACTTGCCTCCTCTCATAAAGGGAAGAATCCCATCAAGGATTATAAATAGAACCCTAAGTATAGCAATCAATAACACCATCAAGGACACAAATCTTATTCAAAAATGTTGTCTTATTTTTATAAAGATAGGTCCATGACCTAAAAAACTATTGGTATAATGGATTCACACAAGGCTTATCCAACAATAAGCCCACTTCACAAAATCCACCTTAGTCACCAAATCCAAAACCCCATTCCAAAAATAACTATAATAATAAATAAAAACATGGGAATGTTGTTGAGGATGGTTATTCTACAAAAGATGATCATGTCTTTATGACACAAACACATGAGGAAATTTTGTCTTAAAATTATATAAGGTATTTTGATTCTTATGCCACAAGGCACATGACATGACAAAAGGAATGGTTTTACACTTTACACCAATCAAGATCTTAGGGTACTATCTCTCTTGGTGGTGACTCATCATACATTGTATAAAGTTGAGTTGATATTTTTTTACATCTTGGTCACCACACTACCAAAATCATAAATGTCTTATATGTCCCAAGACTCAAAAAGAACTTATTGTCTATATATCAACTTCTTGATCACAATCTAAAAGTTGAGTTTGATCAAAAATATGGTGAGAAGTTTTTCTTTATCAAGAACAAGTTTCAAGGCTCTATAACTATTGAAAGAGCTTAAAATGTAGACATTATGTTTTAGCTTGATATTGTACACAATGACCATCACGCACTTTTTGTGAAAGGTACACATAAATCTCAGCTATGGAATAAAATATATGGTCATTTGAGTTATGGGTATTTTCTTGCTTTGAGAAAACACATGGACAAAGGTCTTCCCACACTCAAACAATCTTCTAATAGATATTCTAGTTGCTTAGCTAGAAGATAATGAAGAGCTCCATTTGGAAAAATTGAATATCAATCTCTTCATCCACTAGATCTAGTGTGCACTGATCTATGCAAACTTATGACTCCTAACCACAAAGGATGTAAGTATTTATAACTCTTTATTGATCATTCCTAAAATATGTGGGTTTACTTATTAAAGACTAAATATCAGGCATTTCAAGACTTCAAATAATTCAAGCCACTTATTTAAAATGAAATTGGTCATAAAATCAAGGCCCTTCACTCAAATTGTGGGGGGAATACACCAATAAAAAGTTCATTTCATACTTTGCATAGCATCTAATACATCGCCAATAGACTACTCCTTACACACCATAGTATAATGGTGTCACATAAAGACATAACCATATAATTATAGATATTTTTCAAAAAATGGTTGAGGGTGCACCACTGCCTCATTCATATCACATAGAATCATGTCTCACATATTTATACCTATTGAGTATGTCACCCACCAAAGCTCTTGATAGAATTACACCATAGGAAGCATGGATTGGGAAGAAGATGAAAGTCTCCCATCTTTGATTTTTTGGTTATAAGGAATACATGCATGTCCTAAAGAATTAAAAAAAAATTGGATAAGAAAACCAATGAATACATTTTTTTGGGATACAATGGAGTCAAAAGCATATCGGCTACTTGATCCAAAGACTATGAAAATACTTATTAGTAGGGGTTTAGTGTTTAATGATAAGGTGAGATTAGTTAACATTCCACTAAATGCATTAAACCTAAAAACTTTATATATGGAAATAGTGGTGAAGGTCAATCAAAAGCTACAGCACCACTAATTACTATTCAATGTATTCCTAGGTGGTATATGAGTACAATTCAAGATGTAAAATTGGATAAACCTCCACAATTCATCTACAGGAAAGAGGACTTGTAGTATAACTAGTGAAGAGGTAAATTTGGGATTAATAAACATAGTTGTAGAAACATTTGAACCCTCCACAGTCCATGAATCCCTAGATTCCAAACCTTGGAAACACTTCATGGATAAATATTATCATTCTCTCATGAAGAATGATACATGGAAGATCGGTGATCTTCCTCCAAGGAATAAACCTAACAAATGCAAATGGGTATTTAAGACTAAATAAAACATAGATGTTAGTATATAAAAGCACTAATAAATAGTTGTAACAAAGGGCTATGCTCATAAAAAAAGTATACACTATGAGGAAACTTTTGCTACTACAATTAAGATAAGGATAATCATAATGATTTTTACAATGGTTGTATAGTTTGGGTGGAACATTCATCAAATAGATGTTAAATTTTCCTTCTTAAATGGATATATATATGAATGGGTATACATGACTCAAATATAAGGTTATGTGGCACTAGGACAAGGGCATAAGGTGTGCAGACTCATAAAATATTTATATGGTCTCAAATAGGTTCTTAGAGCCCAGTATATGAAAATTGATGATTATATCATGGAACATGTATTTTAGATAAATCCATATGATCTCAATCTATACTTCAAAAATCAAGGGGGGGATTATTATAGTTTTTATCTACATTGATGATCTATCCATCACTGGTAGTATAGTGAAAATGATCAATGCAACAAATAAATATCTCAATCAATCATTTGACATGATATATCTCAAGCTACTACACTATTGTCTTGGTCTAGAAGTATGGAAAAATTAGTACCAAATGATTGTGTCTCAGATGAAGTATACCAAGACATTTCTCTAGAATTTTTGGATGTTGGATTTAAAAATAATGGCTACACCTATGGAAACTAGACTTTAATTGTCTCTCTTAGATCCATCACTACTAGTAGATGCCACTCTTTATCACCAATTTCTTGGAGTCTCATTTACCTCACATACACTAGGCCATATATTAGCTATGATGTCAACTATATTTATTGGTTCATGTAGGATCTAAAGGTAATCCACTAGAAATCAACTAAGTGGGCATTGTGATATATTAGATGAACTATGGATTATCTCATAATATACAATAAAAATTATCAATTCTTCTTGATAAGATACATGGATGCAGATCATGCAAGTTTAATTGATGAAAATAAATCCACTTTTAGGTTTGTATTCTTTTTGGGATTTATTCCAATATCATGGGGGAGAAATAATCAAAATTTTATTTCTTATTATTCTATTGATACATAATATCATGTTGTAGGAAGAGTTATCTATGATTTGATATGGCTACATTGCATACTAGCAAGCTTGGGAGTTCCACAAACTCAACCAACAATTATAAACTACAATAATCAAGGCATTCTTAATCTTGTTCACAATCTAGTTTTTCATGAATTCACTAAACAAATTGAATTTCAAGTCTATTTTATATGTGAACATGTTCAACAACTCAATATCTATCTCTAGTATTGCCCCACTCAATATCAGTGTGTAGATGTCTTCACAATGTCACTTTCATATGATAAGTTTGAGATATTCATAATTTCTCTCTCTTGTACCCTCTAAAATATGATGAATTAATGGGGAGAATGATAGAATAAATTAATTAATATTTTATTATCGTAAATTTGGTTGTTATCTTATTAAAATAACCACATAATTTTTAGGTTAATTGTTAGTCTATGTTAGTTATAAAATAATATTAGTAGATTATAGAGTGTTTTTAGATTATTGTTCACCCTATTTTATAGGGTCTATTAGGATTAATATTATAGTATAAATATGTCTTTGTAATTCATTATATTTTATTTAAATAAATCATTTCTTATGTAGGCTAACCTAATGGAGACTTCCATGTTTGAAAAGTAGTCTTGGAGTGTTCATGGATACTTCTAGTAGAGACATACACATGCAGTAAGTACAATTGTCTAAATTATACTAAATTTATATTGGGAGATCAAATCAATGATGTGATATATGTAAATTTTTTGTTTAGGTCTGTATAAGCTTCTTGTATAGACTAGAATGATCCTAAATATTTATATATATAAATAGGGTTTTCCAAGAATAAAATGTATGTGCAATATCAAAGTATGTAAAAGTGTGCCAAATTTTATAATTCCAAAGTGTCTAATACCAAAATTAGGTGATCACACCATGTAAAAATTGCACTAAGGATATTAATTTAATGTATAATATGTATATACTAAAATTAGATATATTGACCAATATCATTTAGCTAAAAATGACAAGGATAAATATAGCCATGAAATCTTTGATGTATGTCAACTCCCCTTAGATAGAACATGTCATCTATGAAAATTCCACCCCATAAATATGTGCAAAAATAGTATGTCAGTATCATGTAACCTATTGATATGAACAACACTTACTAAAGATATAGTTTGAAAATAGTGTCTAAATAATGCATATGAAATCTCATGTCAAGTTCACCATTATATTTTACCTCAAATTGATTAAATTCTAATAATGTGGTAAAAATAATTGCATAAGAAAAATATGATATAAAATAGTGAATACAATCACATTGTTAGATATAAATATGATAAAAGCTAGTGTATACTCCTAAATTTGGTATTAGACACTTATAAGCATCAATTTTTACCTATCTTTGACATACATGACTTGTGACTATAAATTTGACTCTTGCTCACATTTTTTCCTATATATGTATCTATCAATGGACTTGGCCAAACAAATTTTTCTATCATTTACACCTAGGATATCCATAGTTTGGGCCTTAATACTCTATTATCCTAGGAAAACTATTTTCATATTCTGTGTCACTATTTTCCCCTTATTGCAATTTACTAGAAATAGTCAGACACTAGTAGCTACAAGCAATGTCAACCTCCACTATTAGTGTTTTAGGACCTCAAATGGATATTTTTCAAATTCAAAACTATCATTTGGGTCAACATTAACAAATTTCACATGTTGATTATGGGGAAAATTACAAAGAGTTTTTTATAAATACAAGACAAACTAAGGTCAAATTCACTTGATCACTACCTTGAAATAACATTGAAAAACTATTTTCACATTTACATATCAATTTTTGCATCATTGAGGCATTACCCAAGAGATCCCAAATTAGAAAACACATGAATTGAATAGTTATAAAATTCACATTTGAAAACTAATAAAAGGCTAAAGTTGAATATGTTCAAGTGTCAAAATCCAAATAGTTTCATTGTATAATTCTATTAGAACATAATTGAGCACACATACACATAGATGGGAAAACTATGTTATGGTTTGATCCTCTTTTTTAGTATTGAAATATATGAAATTTCTAATAACTTGGTATGGAGTGGTTAGGGCTATCAAAACCATATTGGACCCCCTTTTTTAGGTTAAGCATGTGTAAAAATTAGATCTATAGTTTTGAATTTGAGGAAGACAAAATTAATATTTGTGCACAAGAGAAATGACCAATAAACATCTAAAAATAATTTTGATAAGTAGGTGAAATAATATGTGGTAGAATAGACTATAAAATCATATATGGATAGTTTTGATAGATAGAAGATAGGCCCAATCATTATAGGTGTCTGGGATTCACCTTCAAAATCATAGTATACTATGATAGTTTATTTCCTAGGTAAATTATTCATAAAGTAATTTCAAACCATGTTAGCTGGTCGTACATAGGTAAAGAGAAAAATAAATAGTATATTAGTTAACTACCTTATCCATTGGTCATGTTAGCATATTATTATATATACCTTAGGTTTATGACTAAGGTATATTACCTATGCATTTTTTATAGTGTATTTAACCACTTGGGTAAATAGGTTAGTTCATTGGATGGGCCTAGGTATTGTATGTTACCCAATGATTTTTGTTTCACCCACCTCCTATATTCTTGAGTGGTTCTTTTGTGCCTATTTAATAGGCTCTACATGTATCATTCAATACATTGGTTAATTGATTTCTTCATTTCTTTTTCTAAATATAATATGGTCTCAGAGATTGTGGTGTAGGAATCTTGGGAGGGATCCTGTGGAGTGAGAGAGGATGGACTTATCAGAGAGGAGTGTGAAGCACCAGGTGGAGAGCCGTGAGAGGAAGAAAATTGATTTTTTTTGTCACCAGTCAGAAAGACAAAATAGTAGAGAAAATAAGGAGAAGGTTTATTAAGACCAAGATAGAGAAAGAAGAAGTCAAAGGAGAGGCTCTAAGGCATGTTTTTATTTTTTTTCCCTACCCCCACATGTTGTATGACACTAGAAGGAGCCATAGGAGAAGCCAAAAATTGATTAATTGATTGTTTATCATGTTTCTTATTTTTAAAATTTTATCTTATTTGAGAGAATCTTCTTAGATTTGATGACATTAAATTTGGCTTAGAATTGCATCTAGAATCAACCTTAGAAGTTTTGCAAGCAAGTCATTTCTCTACAAATACATAGGGATTTTTCTATTGGTGGATTTATTTCATGCAAGTATTTATCCTATGTTTTAATCCATCCAGTTAGAAATAAGGTGCATTTAATTTAAATTAAAATTTGGAAAAATCAATTTCTTTTTTAAACTTTAGAAAAAATGATTTTTTCATAATATTTTCCTAGAAGAACAAAATTAATTATGCTGGGAACAAACCATAAAGCCGATTTGTTTGAAAAATTCATAGTTTTCTAGGTTTTTTATCTAGATGTTGATGGAGGAGGAGTTTTTCAAATTAGAGTTGTAGATCTGATTTAATTGTTTTTATCTATTTTTTGGTGTTTTTAAAGAAAAATTTTAAAATTTCCCAAATAGTGTTGAGTTTTTTGTTGAAAACTAGAGGCATAGTCTAGATTGTGATTTGAGTCTATGGGTAGGAGGAATTTTGTGTAAATTTATTATGGTTTTTTTGGTACATTCATTTTTTGGAAAAATCAAGTCAAATAGGTAGTTTACAACATCTCTTATTGCCAGATTCACAAAAATTGAGAGGCAAAAATTTTAGTTTGTGAAGTCACAAGGTTTCTACGATATGTGAATATCAAAATCTTGATCAAATAGTGCTCAATAAAGAGCAAAAGCCTACCACTAATACTGATGACTATGATAAACATCATTGAGATGCTCTTATATTTTTAAAACTATTAGTGGTAGATAATATAATCTTATAGGTTATAAATGTGACCAATGCATCAACCCTATAGACTACTCTTAATTCTAAATATCAGGATTCTAAAGCCAATAGGATATTATATTTGAATAATTTTTTGTTTTTCAATAATATGAAAGAAGGTGGCTCTATTTTTTATTTTTTTCTATAGATCAAAGACATCAATGATCAATTCAAGGTTGTGTAAAATCCTATTGATGAGCAAGATTTGATTGTTTTGGTTATGCAAAATCGTCCACCTTCATTTGAGTTATTTGTAGAGTCCTTGCACATGATTGCTGAGATGCAAACTTTGGAATCTAAAAAAGTGTCCACATATCTATTATAGAAGGAGAGATAATATGAGCAAGTAGTTTTTTATACATCTATTTCTATAGAGAGTGCATTCTTCATCAATGAAAAGGGTAAGCAGTTTGGTAAAGCTAACATATCTTCTATAAAACCTTCACAAGGAAGTGGGTCTAAGAAGAGATCTAAGTAGAATTTTTTTTACTATAAGTAACCTAGTCACCTTAAAAAATATTGTAGGAAAAGACAATAGGATATGGTTAACCCCAAAAAGAAAATCTTATCATGCGAATATAGTTTAAGGTGAAGGAGAGGAAACATCTCTTATTTTGCATTCATGGCCTCCAATGGTAATTCTATGGTGGATCAATATTGGTACTTTGATTTAGTGGCATCTCACCATTATACATGCTATAAGAACTATGTTTTATTAATTTTGGGAAACTAAGGTCTAGTTCCTAAATAAGAAGGGTCTAGAGTAAGGGGGAAAATCCAATCAAATATAGTAAAATATAGGTTTTGATCAATTTAATCAAATTAATTGCATAAGAAATAAATAAACCTATCTAGAAAAATAGGCTAAAACAAATGATTCAGGGGTTGAAATCTATTGCACAAGATTGGGAAGATGTCAAGAACCTGGATCTATCTTTCATTTTGTAAAAGGATAGGAGCATCAAAATAGGACACCCTACAGTCTGACATTATAGTCCTTTTCTGTTGATTTTGTCCTAGAGACTTAATTTTTTGGGTTTTATTTATTGTCTCTGTGTGAGCCTATATATAAAATTTTAGAGGTTGAATGTCGATAGAGATCACTATAGGTCTATCTCAATCTCAAAACCCTAGGTATATCTACACACACAAAATAACAAATACATCAAAAGCATAAGGGGAAAAAATTGGGTTAATACTCAATATAGGGTCTTAGATCAAATGTAATTCTCCCTTAGCGAACATGCATAATCAATGTGAACAATAGATTCAAGAATGAACTTTCACCTAGGCCCTTCCTTGATCAAGCATGCAAGTCTATGTGTGATGTAGAATGTTGAGCTATACTATTGACTAATTTTTAATTATGGATTGTACCAAAGTAGTAAGTGTTAAATATAAAATGCCTTATGTAGTCCTTTATATAGGAGACTCTTTATTTTGAATTTGGGAGCTTTATTCACACTTAGATGACATTAGGAAAACTTAAGGATGAAGCTAAGAAGGGATTAGGACTCATTAAGTGAGGGAAACTAATCGTTGGGACTCAAAATCCCATTAGACATGAGTGTTGGAAATGGACACCCTAGGGTCTAGTGTTATATTCTAATTCTGGCATTCTTGTCCTATAGGCTCAGGACCTAAGGGATGGAATTAGCATAGGGAATAGAATTTGGCTAAGCTAGAATGACCATCTAAAAGGACATGGATGACTAGGAAAAATCAAAAAGGTAACTAGAGCAAGAGACAAGACTAAGATGAGTAAAAATAAAAGACATGGATAATGTGAACAAGGCTCATATTCTACAATTAGAGTCTGATATGAAAGTACTATGAAAATACATGATATGTGTGGTTGCTTGACTTATTTAGGGTGTATAGATTTTCCCCCCTTTTAATCTAGTGATGTAATGAAATGAAGTACTAGATTAAAATAAAGAAGAAAGGAATGTGTACCTGAACCTACCTGCATGGAGATGAATGTGTTTCAAAGGTTTCAACTCACTTCTTGGCTAGGGAAGTGGATGGAGAGCTAAATAGTGCTTGGAGAAAGAAGGAATCCTTAAAATAGATGCCCCCTTATACTAAATCTGAAAGTGGGATCTGTGTAACATGGAGAATGAAAGCAATGATTGCCCCCTAAGTTGAATCTAACTAAAAATGAGGAATGCTTAGAGGCCTGAAACCAATGTCTACCCTCTGTCCCACATAAACTCATGTAATATAGAATGTGTGTATATAATTTGTATGCTATGAAGATCAAAATTTATCATGCCCCTACTCTAAATATCTGGACTAAATTTGAGAAATGCTCAGAGTCCCAAAACCAATGTATATCCTTTGTCCCACAAAAACTCATGTAGTCTAGGTCTGGTAATATAATAGACCAACTACTACAGATGGATGTGTAGTCCAACCTAGTGACAACTTGGGTATAGTTGGATGTAATATGAAACTTTGGTCAATGTGTAAGAAAAGAATGGCATGTCTTTCCATTCAACCTATATAATCCTAGATGATGAAGAACATAAACATTAGTACCATGCCCCCAAATCTAGTATGTGAGTAATGCATATGTATAATCTAGTCATTTGTATAACCACATGTGATATGACCTATCATGATATTCCCCATGTGCAAAATTAGAGATCAAAACATTATGCTCTACACTATGCCTATAATTTTTTATCTAGTCATGTAACTGTGTCATGTTATATGAAGTTGTATGTGTGAGATGTGTAGTAATGGACATGCCCTCAAATTTGGTATATGAGTCTATATCTATATTGAATCACTAGGAATCCATATAATTTAAACCACTGTATCTAAATAGTCTATTTGTGGATCCATATGATCTAAACCACTATATCTATAAATTGAAGGTATATCCCCTTAAATGTCTTGAGTGAAGCTAAGTGACCCATATAATCTAAATCACTATTTATTTCAATTGATATGAGTTAAATATGATAATATGAATACTAGAGGTATAATAACCATGGTGTATCCACCTATGAGAGTGGATGGGTATGTTGGGTAAGTGTAAGAATAGGAATAGTAGAAATGATGCCCCCCTTTTAGGGAGGGACAAAATTTGTGAGAGAGGGGGTCCAGCCAAAAGTGATGACTAGTGGTATAATGATAGAAACAAGGTTGGTATAGTTTGAATTGATTGAGAAGATGTTTGATTGATTAGATTGAATTATTGAAATTGTAAGAAGTTTTAATTGGTGATGATCAAGGTGTGTGTCTAGGTGTAATAGAAATATCGAGATGTGTATGCCATAGTAGGCAAATGAAGTAGTAAAAGAGCTAAGATTTCATGATGTCAAAGGTATCATTGTCATAATTTTATGGAAGAAAATGGTTTGAAAAATGGAGTTACGAGGCTCAAGTTATGGGAAAAATGGTATTTTTCTTTGAATGAAAAAGTTGTTTGATAGAGGAAAATTGTATTAATTCTTGATTCATTTACATATTGACTAGTTTGAAATTTGGATCTCTGGAGTGAGAGATGAGCACCTACCTTGACCCATTTTAAGTAATTGGTAGCCCAGGTTGAGGCTGATGGCGATGTTATCCTAGTGAGTAAGCTTAATGCCTATTTTTTTCTATTTTGAAGCCTATTTTGGTGCTTTTTTAGCTATTTAAATTAGCCTAAGACAATTTTCACTAGTTTTAGTGCTCCTATCCTAGAGTCAATTCTCTTATCCATGTTCTATCATTATTGTCTAGGTTACAGTGCTCCTATCTAGTGTTACTATCTAGTACCCAGCATTGTTGTCTTAGAGGCTTGATTTTTTGAGATGTTGCTTGGTTAGTTGCTTTGTTTTTATTTGGATAGTGATTTGGCATTGTGGAATGATATATATGTTGTTTCTAGTGTTTTTAGGGTGAGATAGAGATGAGAGAGTTATGTAGGGGCTAAGTTATGGAGACATTGTGGATTTTACCATTATCTACTAATGAGAGATTTGTCATGGATAGGGTCAGGTTGGGTCATGTGTGTGACCTAAGCACAGTGAATTGGAATAGATATTTGATTACCACCTTATGTGAGAGGTGGAATGTAGATACATGTACTTTATAGATTCTTATAGGGGAGATTACTATGACACTGGAGGATGTGTATCACATTCTACATTTACTAGTTAGTAGATGGTGGGTGACATTATAAGATGACATGGGTGTTGATGCTATTGATCATGCATCCTTATATTTTGCTAGTCTACCTTCAGGTATACATCAAAGAGATATTGATAGATATTTGCTACTATTAGCTATAGTATAGTCTAGTGTTTCATGCCTATAGAAGTGGTTGGCCATGTTGTTGGCCTCATTTGTTTCTATAGACAAGAGTGGAGTGTTGATTATATATAGGATGCATAGGATCATGTGTAGTGTAGAGGTATATCACACTATGTTCTCATGGGGTAAGACCATGCTTACTCACCTATATAGGGATATTTACAAGTTCACACAAGAGGCCTTTAGTGGTGGTGTGAGTGTAGCTACCTTATTGTATTGTTGGGCTTATGAGCACATACTAGTTGTACGACTAATTGGATTACCTAGGCTAGAGTGGGCACCTCCACAACCATTTGGGGAGTAGTGGATGAGTACATTGGCTATCTAGTCTCCTAGGATAGATCATTATAGATGAGTTTTAGATAGATTGGTGGCTCATAATATCATATGGAGACCTTACAGAGGATTTCTTAGGTGGGTTGAGGATAGAGTGTAATTACAATATATGTGGGTCAGTTGTTGGATACATGACCACTGGTTTAGAGTGTATGAGTGTTTTTAGTATGAGCACATGACTAGAAATTTTTGGGTACCACAAGATGTGCCCCTGATAATATGGGTATGGGTGAGGAGTGCACGGGCACCAATGAGGGTAAGAACTCATGTGAGGCCTACTAAGGCTGAGTTAACACCATTACCTTTGGATGTATAAGACACATCTATAGATATTCCTGATGTAGATGATGTTTGATGTATAAAGTCATACACCACATGGTGGGATAGGCATCAATGGAATCCATTGTATCCTTTTAATGGAGGAGATGCTCCTGAGGATGAGGATCTATGTCAATCTAAATGATGGGAGGTAAGAAGTAATTATATTTGAACTGTGTATAAGTTTGTGCTTGTTTAGTTTGATTTGAATGTATATATATAATGTAGTGTTGTAATCTATGTGCAAGTGGAGTGGAAGGTGCTCAAGATGAAGCATAGGCTGGGGCAAGAAGTGGAGATGTTGAGTATTAGGAGACCATCATTAAGTTGATAATTTAAGAGCTTACATAACATGTATCTAATGATGTATTAGAGGAGGTTTTGATAGAGCGAGTGATAGTTATAGCTATTTTTAATGGTTATTTGTTTGATATATCGATGATAATGATAGATGCATATGTTAGAGCAATGGGAGAGAAAGATGAGTTAAGGGTTGAGCTAGATAGGCATAGTATGCCTCCACCCAATTTTGGATCGATGAGTATGAGGATTATGGATGAGTATATGGATATTTAGAGGTGATATGTAGAGATGCATGAGGATCATGGTAAGCTATTGGAGTGAGAGAGTCATCATAAGAGGTATTCAGTATCTTGAGGAGGCATGGGGTCATTGAGTGCTAGGTTAGATTATAGGACTAGTACTGGAGGAGAGAGTGAGATGGAGAGTGAGGGCTTGATGCCCATTCATGATTGATAGTATTTGATGTGATTTACATGTTTTGAAAACATTTATATATATATATATATGGATACTATTTTTGATATCAACTCATGTGTACTATGTTATAAGATTTCAAATATATTGTTATATTTGTTATAAATGATTGATTAAAAATAGTTGATTTGGGATTGATTTTGAGGTTGCACATGTTTTAGTAGATATCATTTTGGGATGTGATTTTGATTGTTCATGATATGTCCAAGTGTGATGTTAGTTTTTATTTCAAATCATGTGTAAGTAAATAACTTGTGTTGGTTTTATAATTGGTAAATTGTTTTGATAAAGTAAATTGGTTTACGATTGGAAAAATAAGATATTGGTAAGGTCAATATCTAGATAATCTGGTTTGGCTAGGGATGGATTATTTGGAACTAGGAATGTTAGTTTTTAGTAGAAGGTGATGTAAGAGAGCATTCTATGCTCAATTCCTTAAGAGTGTCTTAATAATACAAAGGTTGGCCCTTTGGCTCCATCATTACCCTGCTAAGTGAAGCTATGAATTGATACCAGTATGAATGTGTGTTGTATCACTATCTAAAACCTAATGGAGAATTAAACACATGCCCATACAATTCATGTTATGTAGGAACATATGTTGTATCTGATACTATTTGTTGTGCACTAATTATATCTATGCATGGAGACTCTGCCAAATGTAACCTTATTAGATGTGCAATTGAAGTTATGCGCTATGAATAAGGCTCATCTATCTATAATCATAGTAGATTATTACATGAAATAACGCTGTGTGGCCTCTATTATGATGCATATGACTAAGCAATAGATCAAACTAGAATTGTAGCCTATGATGGAGGTTTTTCTAATCATAATCATAGTGAGCTACTATGTGAGATAGGACCTAGAAAACTTAGATGTAGTGAATATCTCTCTAGAGTAGTACTTTATGATGTGAGTTCATCTAATCTTAACTGCACTATGTACTCCTTAAACTATACTGCTATATGTAGGTTGCTCTTGTTTTACTGGTTTCCAAACCTTTTAAAAGGGTGGAATAAGATATCTCCTATGAGGCTCTATCCTAGAAGCTGCATTACTCTCATGATGAGTAACTGATGATGTTGGTGAAGGAATGTCTTGGGATGACTCAACTGTGGAGGAATGAGGTCTAGGAATCCATGATGGAGGAGATCTCGATACCTCTTATGTGAATGCTATGATGCCATTATCAACACATATTTTAATGCAATCCTTGAGTCCATAGCAATCATTATCTATGTCCATGGATATGATAGTTACAAAAGGGTTGATGTGGCTATTTATGTAAGATATGTGGATCTAGTTGATGAGTAGAAGGTAATGTGATAAACCTCCTATCTAGTAGTGTTGATAATATGACATATGGGTTATCCCACTCTGAATCAAACTATAGTGGTGCCCTTTTTTTGTTCTTTATAGTGCATATTGTAGGTTGTTCTCTAGAGATTGGATCTTTATTCTTAACTGGTTGATTTTTTGGTTGAGGTCTCCTATCTTGTTTAGGACATGATGGATGTTGTGTACTAGGAGCTATATATGGAGGTACTATTATGAAATATAAGGTAATGTGATCAATTTAATATGCCTCAATCAATCCCAATTTCTTTTCCAAGGCTATAATTGTATAACATAGGTGCTAAAAAGAGGACTCTGTCTGCTATAATATATTATCAAGGAGAGGTTGATGAAGCCCCTTAATAGAGATATGTTGAATTTCTAAATCTATTGGTTTATGGGTAAATATTAACATGTGCATCTTGAATCATAAGATATAATCACTACTGGCTCTAAATTATCAATATTATTTTCTTTAGAAGAAGGAATAAAAGAGATAGGTTTGAGAGAAGAAGATGCATCTACTTTTTCTTCACTATCACTTTCACATGTATCATCATATTCCTCATTATAGCAATATTAATTATCTTCATTGTAAATGAAATCATTTTCTACATTTTTATCTAATGTGTAATTTTACAAATTTGTCCATTCATTGTCAAAATTATGAGAAAAATTTAGAAATTGATCTATGGGATGAGAGGGAAGAAGTGCCTAGTGGCCATTTTATTTCTTTCACCAAAGAGAATGTATAAAAGTACTATTAAGCAAATAAATGCAAAAATAACTACTAACATAGAGATTTTGAAAATATTTTTGGCACTCTCAACAATTTTCAAAAAATCCAAAATATTTTTTAAAAAATTACAAAGATGGCTTGGGGTTTTAGGACCTAGTTTAGAAATCTAAGATTTTGGATTGGGGTTTTAGAATTTTTGAAAATTATGACAATAATTTAAATCCTAAAATAAATTTGAATGAGATAAATGCACAAAAATTTATACAAAAATTAGAAATTTGAAATTGAATTTTTGCACAAAATAAATACTAATATTGAGATTTTGAAAATATTTTTGACACTATAAACAATTTGTAAAAATTCCAAAATATTTTTCTAAAAATTGTAAGGAAGGCTTGGGGTTTTAAGACCTAGTTTGAAAATCTAGGGTTTTTGGTTAGGATTTTAGATTTTTTGAAAATTATTGTAATAAAATTCTAAAACAATATTTAAATATAATTAATACACAAAAATTTATACAAAAATCAGAAATTTGAAATTAAATTTGTGCACAAAATTTGAAGGAAAAACCCTAAGTGTACCTAGGGTTTTAGATTTATTTGAAGTAAGTCAAGTTCACCAAATGTTTTATTAATTTTGGGAAACTAGGTTCTAGTTCCTAAACAAAAAAAGGGTCTTGAGTAAGGGGAAAAATCTAATCAAATACAATAAAATATAGGTTTTGATCAATTTAATCAAATTAATTGCATATAGAAATAAATAAACTTATCTAGAAAAATATATTGAAATGAATGATTTAGGGGTTGAAATATGTTGCATGTGAATGGGAAGATATCAAAAACCTAGATCTAGCTTCCAATTTGTAAAAGGATAGGAGTGCCAAAATAAGACACCTTGGGGTCTAATGCTATAATTATTTTCTGTCCCTATTGTCCCAAAGACCTAATTTTTTGTGTTTTGTTCATTGTCTCTATGTGAGCCTATATATGAAATTTTAGAGGCTAAATGTTGATAGAGATCATTTTAGGTCCATTTCAATCTCTAAACCTTGGGTCTATCTACACGCATGAAATAACAAATACATCAAAATCATAAGGGGGAAAAATTAGGTTAGGGGAAGTATGATCACATGATCTAGAACCCTTATTGTCCTGATCATTACCTACATTAACCCTCAAGCTAGGGTCTTAAATCAAATGTAGTTCTCCCTTAGGGAATGTGCATAATCAATGTGCATGGTAGATGCAAGAATTAACTTTTGCCTAGGCCCTTCCTTGATCAAGCATGCAAGTCTATGTGTGATGCAGAATGCTAAGCTATACTATTGATTAATTTTTAATTATGTATTATGCCAAATTAGTAAGTGCTAGATATAAAATTCCTTGTGTAGTCATTTATATATGAGACTCTTTATTTCAAATTTGGGAGCTTTATTTGCATTTGGATGACACTAATAAAACTTAAGGATGAAGCTAAGAAGGGATTGGGATTCATTAAATGAGGGAAACTAATTATTAAGACTCAAAATGCCATTAGATAAGAGCATTGGAAATAGACACCCTAGGGTCCAGTGCTTTAATCCAATTTTGATGCTCCTATCCTATAGGCTCAAGACCTAAGGGGGTGGAATTAGCATGGGGAATAGATTCTGGTTGAGCTAGTATGACCATCTGGAGGGCTTCAGATGACTGGGAATAAGCAAAAAGGTGATTAGAGCAAGAGACAAGACCAAGATAAGTAAAAACAAAAGACATGGCTAAGTGAACAAGGCTCATATTCTCTAGTCAGAGTCTCCTATAAAAGGACTATGAAAAGACATGATATGTGTGGTTGCTTGACCAATTTAGGGTGTATACATTCTCCCCCTTGTAATCTAGTGATGCAATGAAATGAAGTACTAGAGTAAAATAAAGAAGAAAGGAATTCATACCTAAACCTACCTGTGTGGAGATGAATGTGTTGCAAAGGGTCCAACTCACTTCCTAGCCAGGAAAGTGGATGGGGAGTTGAATAGTTCCTAGAGAAAGAAGGAATCTCTAAAATGGATTCCCCTTGTACTGAATCTAAAATTGGAATCTATGTAACATGGAAAAGGAGAGCAATTCTTACCCCCTATGCTAAATCTAACTAAAAATTAGGAATGTTGGGAGGCCCAAAACCAATGTCTACCCTTTATCCCACATAAACTCATGTAATCTATAATGTGTGTATAGAATATGTATGATATGAAGAGAAAAATCTATCATTCCCCCACTATAAATATCTAGACTAGAACTGAGAAATGCTCAGAGGCCCAAAACCAATGTATGTCTTCTATCCCACACAAACTCATGTAGTTTGGGTCTGGGTAATATAATGGATGAACCACTATAGATAGCTATGTGGTCCAACTTGGTGACAACTTGGGTACACCTATGTGTAATCTAAAACTCTAGTCAATATGTAAGAAGAGAATAGCATTCTTGCCATTTGATCTATATAATCCTAGATTATTAAGAACATGAACATCTATGTCACACCCCCAAATCTAGTATGTGAGTGATGCATATGTATAATATAGTAATTTTTATAACCATATATGATATGACCTATCATGCCATGCCCCATTTGCAAAATTGGAGATCACAACATTATGCTATGCATTATGCCTATAATCTACTATCTGATCTTGTAACTATGTCATGATATATGAAGCTATATGTGTGAGACATGTATTAATGTACATGTCCCCAAATCTAGTATCTAAGTTTGTATCTATATCGAAGTCACTATGAATCCATATAATTTAAACCACTATATTTGAATAGTCTATGTACCTATAATCTAAAATCACTATGGATCCATATGATCTAAACCACTTTATCTATAAACTGAAGGTATATCCCCCTGAATGTCTTGAGTGAAGCTAAGTGACCCATATGATCTAAATCACTATTTATTTCAACTGATCTAAGCTAAATCTAATAATCTAAATACTAGAGGTGTAAGAATCATGGTGTATCCACTTATAAGAGTGGATGGGTATGTTGGGTAAGTGTAGGAATAGGAATAGTAGGAATGATGCCCCCCTTTTGGGGAGAGGGATGAAATTTTTGATATAGGAGGTCAATCCAAAAGTGATGACTAGTGGTGTAATGAAAGAAATAAGGCTGGTATAGTTTGAATTGATTGAGAACTTGTTTCATTGATTAGACTAAGTTCTTGAAATTGTAACAAGTTTTGATTGGTGATGATCAAGGCATGTGTCTAGGTGTAATAGAAATATGGAGATGTACATGTCATAGTAGGCAAATAAAGTAGTAAAAGGAAGCTCACATGATGTCAAAGGTATCATTTTTATGATTCCATGGAAGAAAATGGTTTGAAAAATGGAGTTATGGGGTTCAAGTTATGGGTAAAATGGTATTTTACTTTGAATGAAAAAGTTGTTTGATATAGGAAAATTGTATTGATTCTTGATTCATTTACATATTGACTAGTTTGAGATTTTGAGCTCTAGAGTGAGAGATATGTTGAGGAGATGAGCACCTATCATGACCCAATTTGAGGCTAGTGGTGATGTTATCCTGGTGAGTAAGCTTAATGCTTGATTTTTATCTATTTTAAAGCTTGTTTTAGTGCTTTTTGAGCTATTTAAAGTAGCCTAGGACAATTTTCACTAGTTTCAGTCCTCTTGTCTTAGATTTAGTGCTTCTATCTAGGTTTTAGTGTTGTTGTCTAAGTTGCAGTGCTCTTGTCTAGTGTTATTGTCCTATACCTAGTGCTATTGTCTTGAAGGCTTGATTTTTTGAGATGTTGCTTGGTTAGTTGCTATTGTTTTTATTTGGTTAGTGATTTGGCATTGTGGACTAATATATATGTTATTTCTAGTGTTTTTAGGGTGAGGTGTGGATGATAAAGTTTCATAAGGGTTAGGTTATGGAGACATTGTGGCTATTACCATTTTCTATTGATGAGAGAGCTATCATGGATAAGGCCAAGTTGGGTCATGTGTGTGACCTAGGCACGGTGCATTGAGATAGATATTTAATTATTGTCTTATGTGAAAGGTGTAATGTAGAGACATGTACTTTCTAGCTTCCTATAGGGTGATTACTATGACACTAGAGGATGCTTATCACATTTGCATTTATCAGTTAGTTGATGATGGGTGACATAGTAGGATGACATGGGTGCTAATGTTATTGATTGTGTATCCTTTTATTTTGTTGGTGTACCTTTAGGTATATATTAGAAAGATAGTGATAGTTATGTGATGTTATCAATTATAGTATAGTCTAGTGGTTCATGCTTATGAAAGTGGTTAGCCATGTTGTTGGCCTCATTTATTGCTATGGATAGGAGTAGAGTGTCAATTGCATATAAGATGCATAGGATCATGTGTAGTGTAGAGGTATATGGCATTGTGTTCTCATGGGGTAGGACCATGCTTACCCACTTATATAGGGATCTTTACAAGTTCACACAAGAGGCCTTTAATGGTGGTATGAGTGTAGCTACCTTATTACATTGTTGGGCTTATGAGCACATAGCATTTATGTGATCGATTGGATTACCTAGGATAGAGTGGGCACCTCTATGGCCATTTAGGGAGTGGTGGGAGAGTACATTAGTTATCTAATCACCTAAGATAGATCATTATAGATGGTTTTTAGATATATTAATGGCTCATGATATCATATGGAAGCCCTACAAATGATTTCCTAGGTGGGCTAAGGATGAAGTGTAGTTGCAGTATATGAGGGTTAATTTTTGGATACATGACCACTAGGTTGGAGTGTATGAGCACTTTTAGTATGAGTGCATGATTAGATAGTTTGGGGTATCACAGGATGTGCCCTTGGTAGAATCGGTATGGGTGAGGAATGCATGGGCACCAGCAAGGGTAGGAGCTCATGTGAGGCCTATTGACGCTGAGTTAGCACCATTACCTTTGGATGATAGGACATGACTATAGATATTCCTAATGTAGATGATGTTAGATGTAAAGAGGCATACACCACATGCTAGACTAGGCATTGGTGGCCTCCATTATATCCTATTGATGGAGGAGATGCTCTTAAGTATGAGGATCTTACATTGATCCAAATGATGGGAGGTAATTAGTAACTATATTTGAACTATGTATAAGTTTCTGATTATTTTGTTTGATTTGAAGTGGAGATGATGAGTACTAGGAGGCCATCATTGAGTCAACACTTTAAGAGCTTACATGACATGTACTTGATGATGTGGTGGAGGAGGGTTTGTTAGAGAAAGCGATAGTTATATTTGATGTTTATGTTCATTTGTTTGATAGAGTAGTGATAGTGATAGATTTATATGTTAGAGTAGTGAGAGAGAGATGAGGTTTAAGATGAGATAGATAGGCATAGGATGCCTCCACCCAATTTGGGATTGGTGAGTACAAGGATTATAAATGACTATACTAAGCTTTAGATTTGATATGTAGACTTACATGAGGAGAATGATCAACTATTGGAGTGAGAGAGTCATCATAAGAAGCATTCAAGAGCTTGAGGAGGCATGGGGTCATCGAGTGCTAGGTTAGATTATGAGACTAGTACTAGAGGAGAGAGTGAGATGAAGAGTGAGGTCTTGATGCCCATTCATGATTTATTATATTTGATGTGATGTACATGTTTTGAAAACATTGTCGTGTGTGTGTGTGTGTGTGTGGATATTGGATTTGATATCGACTCATGTGTACTATGTTATGGGATTTGAAATATATTGTTATATTTATTTCAAATGGTTGATTAGAAATAGTTTGTTTGGGATTGATTTTGAGGTTATGTATGTTTTAGTAGATAGCATTTTGGGATGTGATTTTTATTGTTCATTATGTTTTCAAGTGTGATGTTAGGTTTGATTTATAATCGTATGTAAGTAAAGAACTTGTGTTGGTTTTGTAATTGTTAAATTATTTTGATATTAAATTGGTTTAAGATTAGAAAAATAGGATATTGGTAAGGTTAGGATTTGGATAATTTAGTTTGGCTAAGTATGGATTATTTAGAACTAGGAATGTTAGTTGTTAGTATAAGGGGATGTAATAGAGAATTCTATGCTCAATTCCCTAAGAGTGGGTCAAGAATACAAAGGCTAGTCTTTTGGCTCCATCGTCACCCTGCTAGCAAAGGTATGAACTAATAATGGTATGAATGTGTGTCGTATCACTATCTAAACCTTGATGGAAAATTGAATAAGTGCCCATACTACTCATTATATGTAGGAACATATGTTGTATCTGATATTGTCTATTGTGCACTAATTGTAGCTATGTGTGGAGACTCTGCCTAATGTAATCTTACTAGATGTGAAATTGAAGCTATGTGCTATGAAGAAGGCTCATCTATCTACAATCATAGTGGATTATTGTAATAAATAACACTATGTAGCCTCTATTGTGATGCATATGACTAAGCAATAGATTGAATTGGAACTATAACCTATAATGGAGGTTCATCTAATCGTAGTGGGTTGATATGTGATATAAGACTTGGAAAACTTGATCATAGTGAATATCTCTCTAGAGTAGTACTCTATGATGTGGGTTCATCTAATCTTAATCATATCAAGTTACTATGTGAGATAGGACATAAAAAACTTAGTCGTAGTGAATATCTTTCTAGAGTAATACTTTGATGTGGTGCATGTCATTGTGTTGGATATGTATATGGAATTACACTATGTACTTCTTAGACTATACTGTTATATGTAGGTTGCTCTCACTATATTAGTTTCCAAACATTTTAAAAAGGTGGAATATGATATCTTTTATGAGGTTTTGTCATATAAGCTACATTACTCTCACGATGAGTAATTGATGATTCTGGTGAAGGAATGTCCTAGGATGATTCAGTCATGGAGGAGTGAGGTATAGGAATCCATGATGGAAGAGATATTGGTGCCCCCTATGTGAATGTTATGATGCCATTATCAACACATTTGTTAATGCAATCCTTGATTCCATAACAATAATTATCTTTGTGTCCACAAATATGATGATAATTACAAAAGGGTTGATGTGGTTGTTTATGTAAGAGATGTGGATCTCATTGATGAGTAGAAGGCAATGTGATTAACCTCCTATCTAGTAGTTTTGATAATATGACATATGGGCTATCTCACTCTGAATCAAACTGTAGTGGTGCCTTACTACTATTATTTATAGTTCATACTATAGGTTGTGCTCTAGAGCCTGGCTCTCTTTTCTTAACTGGTTGCTTTTCTAGTTGAGGTCTCCTATCTTGTTTAGGACATGGTGGATGTTGTGTACTATGAGTTGTAGATGGAGGTATTGATATGAAATATAGGGTAATGTGATCAACTGAATCTACATTAATCAATCCCAATTTATTTTCCAAGGCTAGAATTATATAACATAGGTGCCTAAAAGAGGACTATGTCTGATATAATAAATGTTCAAGGAGAGGTTGACAAAGCCCCTTAATAAAAATATAATCACTAACTAGATCTAAAGTATTCTAATGCAATCTTTCAAGTTTCTCATATGTAACATGAGGGCCTAGGTTTGTTATGTAATATCTAATAAATTCCTCCTCTAAGTCATCATATATGTGCAAGGAGCTGATGGGGAGTAGATGAAAGAACCAATTATGTGCTTCCCCCACTAATGTCTAGTGGAATAACTTGAGTAGAATCAAAGGACTTACATGAGATGGAAAAGCCATTTGAAATACTTGAAGGTGTATGAATGGATCTCCAATTCCATCAAAGTGAGGCAATGATGGTATATGGAAATGCTTAGGAAATTAAGCTTTTAAGAATGTCTTCAAAAGAGGGTTACCATGTAAATCATTGGCATCTATCCAAGACTTATAAGCCTTGTTTTCAAAGGTAAGGATATGTACTTGGTGTTGTAATTTACCAACTATATGCATCAAATAAATAATCTCTTGGGATGGTATATTAGCATCTTGAAGTGGTTCATTTAATCATTGAATTTGATCTTTAATTTTAGCCATGGGAATGCTACATTTAGCAATTAGATCATAAAGAGGAGGTGTGTTCACTTGAAGCTTTGGAGGAATGGTAACTTGGATCTTAGTAGAGGGATGTAGGCTACCATTCTCTTTAGGTAAAGTGTGAGAAATAGGTGTTACTATGGTGGGGGTATCTTGGGAGATTAATTGGTATCTTTATGTTTTAGTGAATCACATTCTAATTGAGTAGAGGATGTGATGGTATCATTAACATATGCATTATTTGAAATAGAATCATGCATAGTAGTAGAAACAACATTTGGTAGTGCATTATGTTTTAGGAGAGGAGTGAGAGAAGAGTTAGAAACATGAGATAAATTTTATTCTTCACTATGTACATAATAATCATAATTATTTCATGCATTTTCATAAGCAAAATATTTTTCATAGTCACTCTCTTTTTTATATTCATTTATATGTTCACTATCATACTCATTACCACTTCCATTGTCACTAGGGAGAGGTGTAAGAGAAGAATTAGATTTTTTTATAATATGTAATAAATTATCATGTGAATTTGGAATATTATGTGCATCTATGTTATCCATGGATGGAGTGTATGCATTATTTCCATTTTCAATATGATAAGAGTAAGAGGGATATCATTTAGATATTATTTTGACAAAGTAGAGTTAAGATCATTGGATGTATCATTTGAATTATGCATTGGTAATTTGATTCTATTGCATTTATATTATTATATTTTAAACATAGAAGTAAAAAAAGAGATAGAGAGATATTAGGTTCACATGGAAGAAAATTATCACCAATAAGAGGTTCATTTGGAAGTGCATGACTAATTTATTCATTTGGTGCATTGTGCATAGGAGAATGAGGTGAAAAGTACCTTTCTCATTTATTAAAATTATTTTCTTTAGGAGAAGGAATAAAAGAGATAGGCTTGAGATAAGAATATGCATATACTTTTTCTTCACTATCACTTTCACATGTATCATCATATTCCTCATTACAACAATAGTAATTGTCTTCATTGTAAATAAAATCATTTTCCACATTTTTAGCTAATGTGAAATTTTACAAATTTGTCCATTCATTGTCATAATTATGAGAAAAAATTATAAATTGATCTATGGGATGAGAGGGAAGAAGTACCTTAGTGGCCATTTTATTTATTTCACCAAAGAGAATGTGTAAAAGTAATACTAAGCAAATAAATGCAAAAATAACTACTAACATAGATATTTTGAAAATATTTTTGGCACTCTAAAAAAATTTAAAAAATTCCAAAACATTTTTCTAAAAATTGAAAGGAAGGAAGGATTTGGGTTTTAAGACATAGTTTAGGAATCTAGGGTTTGGATTGGGGTTTTAGAATTTTTGAAAAATTATGACAATAATTTAAATTCTAGAATATATTTGAATGAGAAAAATGCATAAAAATTTATACAAAAATTTGAAATTTGAAATTTAATTTTGGAAAAAAATAACTACTAATATTGAGATTTTGAAAATATTTTTGACACTCTAAACAATTTACAAAAATTCTAAAATATTTTTCTAAAAATTGCAAGGAAGGCTTGTGGTTTTAGGACCTAGTTTGGAAATATAGGGTTTTTGGTTAGGGTTTTATAGTTATTAAAAGTTATAAAAATAATTTGAATTTTAAAAAAATATTTTAACATAATTAATGTAAAAAAAATAACACAAAAATCAAAAATTTGAAATTAAATTTGTGCACAAAATTTGAAGGAAAAACCCTAAGTTTATCTAGGGTTTTAGATATGTTTGAAGTAAGTTAGGTTCACAAAATGTTTTATTAATTTTAGAAAACTAGGGTCTAGTTCCTAAATGATAAAGGGTTTGGATTAAGGTGAAAAAACCAATAAAATATAGTAAAATATAGGTTTTGATCAATTTAATCAAATTAATTGCATATAGAAAGAAATAAACTTATCTAGAAAAATAGGTTAAAATGAATGATTTAAGGGTTAAAATATGTTACACAGGATTGGGAATATGTCAAGAACTTATATCTAGCTTTCATTTTGTAAAAGGATAGGAGTGCTAAAATAGGACACCATGGGCTCTGATGCTATAGTCCTTTTCTACCACTATTATCCTAAATACCTGAGTTTTTTGGGTTTTGTCTATTATCTCTGTGTGAGCTTGTATGTGAAATTATAGAGGCTAAATGTCCATTTTAATCTCCAAACCCTAGGTTCATCTACACACATGAAACAAAAAATACATCAAAATCATAAGGGGGAAAAACTAGGTTAGGGGAAGTATGATCACGTGATCTAGAACCCCTATTTTCATGATTGCTACCTACATTAACCCTCAAGATAGGGTCTTAGATCAAATTTAATTCTCCCTTAGGGAACATGCATGATCAACATGCACGTCAGATGCAAAAATGAACTTTTAGCTAGACCCTTCGTTAATCAAGAATGCAAGTCTATGTGTGATGTAGAATGTTGAGCTATATTATTGACTTATTTTTAATTATGTACTGTGCCAAAGTAGTAAGTGCTAGATATGAAATGCCTTGTGTAGTCCTTTATATAAGAGACTCTTTATTACAAATTTGGGAGCTTTATTCACATTTGGATGACATTAGGAAAAATTAAAGATGAATTTAAGAATAGATTGGGACTCATTAAATGAGGGAAACTAACTGTTGGGACTCAAAATGCCATTAGATAAGAGCATTGGAAATGGACAGCCTAGGGTCCATTACTATAGTATAATTTTGGCACTCCTATCTTATAGGCTTGAGACTTGGGGGGATGGAATTATCATACGAAATAGAGTCTAGTTGAGCTGGAATGACCGTCTAGAAGGCTAAAAATGACTAAGAATAAGCAAAAATGTGACTAGAGCAAGATACAAGACTTGGATGAGTAAAACCAAAATACATGGCTAATGTGAACAAGGCTCATATTCTCCAGTTAGAGTATCCTATTAAAGGACTATGAAAAGACATGATATGTGTGGTTATTTGACCAATTTAGGGTGTATACAGACTGGTATGTGGATTTTGTTAAAAATAACAATAGTAATGAATCTATATCTTTGGGAGATGGTAGAACTTACTTTGTGAAAGGGTATGGTCATGTTTAGATCATTTTTAATGGTACTATCATGTATACATTTTTGAGTGCTAGGTATGTGCTTCATATGAACAAAATTATTATTTCAATTAGTGAGATTACTAAAAAATCTAATTTTATTGTTAAGTTTTAAGGATAAAAATGTTTATTCACTACCAAATATAACAATATTATTGTAGTTGGGATTGGTGATAAAGGATCTTATAAGCTTGCAGGTCTATAGAGGGTAAAGGAAAGTGCACTTATAGTGGTTGATAGAACAAGTTCACAATGACATGAAAGTTATGGGAATTTAAATTTATAGTATTTAAATACATTGAGTGAGACTAAAACATTTAAAGAGATTCATTTTATTTCAGATAGTCATCATGTATGTACTGGATGTTAGTTAGGGAAGCAACTTAGACATTCCTTGGAGAGCTAAGGGAGTATTGGATCTAGTTCATGCAAATTTTCATGGTCCAATGGAGACACCTACTCCTACTGGATCCCATTATTTTATGTTATTGGTTGATGATTTCTCTATAAAAAGTAGGTATACTTTCTAGTGAATAAATATGATTACTTTTCTAACTTCACATCTTGGAAAGCTATGGTTGAAAAATAGGTGGGATGACCAGTGAAATCTCTTCCAAAAAATAATGGGGTTGAGTTCACCTCAAAATAGTTCAAGAAATTTTTTGCCACTAAAGGCATACATAAATAGTATAATACCCCTTACACTTTGTAGCAAAATGAAGTTATAGAAATGAGGAATAGGATAGTGATGGACATGGCTCACTATATGGTTCAAAGTAGAAATGTCTCATATAGGTATTGGGTAGAAGCAGTAAATATAGTAGTGTATATCATCAATAGAATTCCTACAAAAGCATTAGATAATATGACTCTAGAGGAGGCTTGGTTACGTCAAATTCTAGATGTAAATGATTTTAAAAAATTTGGTTATATAGCTTTTACAGTTATTCCTAGTCAAAAGAGAAATAACTTGGATGCAAAGAGCATATCATACATGTTTGTTGGATATAGTGAGAATCCCAAGGCCTACTAATTACCTAATGTTTCCACAAACAAATTTGTGGTAAATAGAGATGTCATAGTAATTGAACATATTCCATACTTCACAATAATTGGTATAGTTTTAGATATTAATGCATCATTTCCTTGTAATGATTCTATTATAAGTTGTGATGTGAAATTTGAGTAGGATTCTACTTCACCAATGGAATCACATTCTAGGGAGGCAATTGTTGTAGGTCATAATGAGGTTCTAGAAAAACAACCAAAGAAGCCAAAGTGATACTTTGCCACAATATATGCACTAAAAGAGGGAAACTTGCCATAAGGTGTGGAAGGAAGAAGGTTGAGATCAGGAAAACAACTTGGTAGTATATGTGAGCATGTTAATTTTGATTTAACAACTATAATTTCATAGGCATTTGAGCCTAAAACAATTTCAGAGGCTAAATTGGATCCTAAGTGGAAATCAACCATGTAATCAGAATATGATTCTTGATGAAAAATAAGACTTGAGAGCTAACAAAAATTCCACCAAGAAATAAATCCATTGGTTTTAAATGAATTTATAAGTTAAAGTGTAAGGTATATGGTTCTTTTGAAAAATATAAATCCATACTTGTTTCAAAATTTTATGAACAAGAGGAAGGGGTTCACTATGAGGAGACTTTTGTTCCTACTACTAAGATGGTAAGTTTTCATTTGATTGTTGCTATTACATCTTAATTTGGATGTAAAGTGCACTAAATAGATGTTAAGAGTTCCTTATTGAATGGTGATATATAAGTTGATTAATACATGTCATAGCCATAGGAGTTTCAACTAATTAATAAGGAACATCTTGTCTGCAAGTTGATTAAGTCCTTGTCTGGGATTAAGCAGGATCTTCAAGCTTAGTATATGAAAATAGAATCTTACCATAGGGATTATAATTTCAAAAGGTGTAATTCTAAACTAGCAGTCTATGTAAAGGTTTTTGGTGATGATATCTTGACTCTCATTGTATATTTTTATGATATGGCCATCACTGGGAGTAGTGCTAGTCTCATTCATCAAATGAAAGCCGAGATTTGTTGTATTTTTGACATGACAAACTTAGGACTACTAAAATAATATTTAGATGTAGAAATTTGTCAAGGTAATTATGTTATATTCATGTCACAAAAAAAGTATGCCAAATCATTGCTTTAAAGGTTTAGAATGATGGATTTTAATCCAACTCACACACCTATAAAAGTTGGAGTTAAACTTTCATTAGACACTACTTCACCACTAGTCAATGAAATAGTGTATTGACAGCTAGTGGGTAGTTTCATATATCTCACTACCACTATATCATATATTTGTTTTACATTAAGTTTTATATCTAGATTCATGTCTAAACCATAGGAAGTACATTGGTTAGCTTCAAAATAGTTATTAAGATATTTCAAATGTACTCTTGACTTTGTCATATTATATAAGAAGTCTATCAATTTTGAGCTTTCAGTATATTCTAACTCTGGTTGGGTAGGATCAGTACATTCACAAAAATATATAACAAGCTATGTATTCACTCTTGGTTTAGTATTTTTATCATGGTAGATAAAAATTTAAACTATATTGGTATTATCTTTGACATAAGTAGGGTATAAATCTATGGTTAATTTAGGTTGTGAAACTATGTGGATAAATAAAATTTTGAAGGATTTTAAGTTTGAGTCATCAAAGTCTACTATAATTCTTTGTGAAAACTAGAGTGTTATAAATATGGTGAAGAATCCAATATTCCATGCCAAGACCAAACACATTGAGTTTCATCATCATTAAATATGATAGTTGGTTACAAATGAATACATCAATCTCTTTTACTACCCCATTGCAGAGTAACTAGCTAATATAATGGCCAAACCACTTGGTTCAAACAAGTTCATAAAATTTAGGGATAGATTTATTCTTGTTTTTAGTTTATTTATAAAGGGGAGGGTGTTAGCATATTATTTTAAATACCTTTGGTTTATGACTAAGGTCTATTACCTATGCATCTATTATAGTGGTTTTAACCACTTGGGTAAATAGGTTAGCTAGTTAGATGAGCCTAGTTATTATATGTTACTTGATGATTGTTGTTTCACCCACCTCATATGTTTTCAAGTGGTTATTTTACACCATTTAATGATATCCTCATGTATTTTTTAGTACGTTGGTTAATTTATTTATTCATCTCTTTTGTTAAATCTAATAGGTCATATATATATATATGGTCAGGTAAATAAGTAAGTTTTATAAAAGTATCAAATTAAATAAAAGTAACCCAAAGGGTTGAAAATCATATTACAATTGAAAAAAAAGGGAGAAAAAACAAAAACCTATAGTAAAAGTACAAACAGATACAACAGAAAAGTGTAATTACTCAGGGGGCATAGTGTCATCCATGATTTCCTTGTTGGGATCCTTATCCTCCACATTTTCCTTTATCTTATTCTTAATAATTCTTACTTGTGTCCTATTACTCAGGCCCTCAATAGTGTCCTTCAATAATATCATCTTCAATTTCTTTTAGGCCTCCTTTTCTGAGGTCTTTTTAGGAGGGTTAGCTAGAGAAAGGGGTTTTGGGGAGGGTTTGGGAGTGTGATAAATCACTACCTTGTCATATTTTTACTTTCAAGGGGGTCCTTTACCTTATTTATTTACACAAATTCTTGTATCACCTTCCTATCTTTTCTATTTATCAAGTTCCATTCTTTAATCAAGGTACCCAGACTAATATCTAATTTATGGAGTTTTTCATTGAATTCTTTCAGTTGTCTTTTGTTTTTCTATATCAAATCAATAAAAATGGAATTTCCATTCCCTAAATATTCTACCTCATCCTCCTGTTATAGGAAAATGGTTTTAGGCTTGTTAACAATGAGTTGAAGGGGTGTTGGATTAATTTATATTGATCCAAAGTTACTTAGTATTTTACTTTATTAGTATTCGATTTTAGTTTATTATATTTTATTAGTGGGATTTTTGGTTCATGAGAATGTTAGTTTGGTAACCACCTCATGTGAAAAGCCTATAAAGCTTTTCACCTTCCTTGTAAAAAATTAATCTTAACATAATACAAATTAATATTGTTTTCAAATACTTTTAGAAATGTAATTTATTTAAACTTCTTGCATTTATGTGGGATATCAATGGTATTAGAGCCTCCTTCTACATCCATTGATCATTTAATTTTATTTTTAAATTTAAGAATCCATTTTATGGTTTTACAGTAAGAAAATATTAGAATTTTTACTGAGGCATAGGAACTGGGCATTGGTTTTAAGAGAGCAACAATATATATGGCCTGATACCAAAAAATAATGTATCTAATCTTCTTGTTTTATAGATATTTGTTGATGAAGATATCACATTGAAGAGGATCAATACCTGAATTATTAAAAATAAAATATATAATAAGCATACAGTTCTCACAAATGTATGCTGTGAATTATTTATGGTGTATGGTGTGTCATTGATTCCAAGCTAAAAAAGGAATTTTGAAACTAGTTTGGGAGCGTCGATGTGTTAAGACCAAGAACTAACAAAACCATATCTCTATTGAGAATGTGGTGTGTAAATGCAAATACTAATAGGTGGTAAGAGTGTTTGGGTTATTTTTCTTACTGAGTCCTTAGTAACATTAAGAGAAGTATCTTCCCTTTATATTTTCAACTTATTCCTAGAGGAGTTGGTTTATGATAGTTTTTTAAAGGTATTTTTCAAAGAGAGGTTACAAGTTTAATACCTTTGAAAAATATTTTTTGGTCAAATTTTTTTTGGACTTTGGTTTTGGAATATATTTTTTTTGACAAAGGCATTGTAATGAGAAAATTGTAATGTTATCATGGTGATATAAGGGTGTATTCTCTATTTTTGTGTAAAGTTGGTTTTCTCTTTTAAAACATTTTGGATTCTCTAATGTATATAGGTGCATTATCGGTGAAAATTGACACCTAAAAAATGCAAGTGCATCACAAGTCCCAGGATCATTTTTAAAATGGAAGCTATTTTGAAGGTAAAGGTAAAACCTCAATAACATTCCTTTCTTTTCATTTTTTTTGCATCATGGCTAGAATTGTGAGCCTCATTTCTAACATTGGATGCTTAACTCCTAAAAATTATAAGGAATGATAAATGAACATGGAAAACACATTAATTTTCAATGACTTATGGTAAGTAGTTGAAAAATAACCAACATTTCCCATCAAAGCCACAAAACTTGCAAAATTTCATAAATGTGACAAGTGTGCCCTTATTTTATTGAAATCAAATTGCAGTGCTCAAGTTATAATTCACATAGAAGCCATCAAATCTAAATCTTGGAAAGCATGGAAATCCATAAAAGTCTTGTATGATAAACAACATACTTATATTAAAATTGGCCTTCTTATGAAGTTACTCAACACTAAACTCTTTGTTGATGAAGATGTTTCATAATATGTGTCATGCATTAAGAATTTTAAATAAGAATATGGCACTACTGGAAAGAAAATTGATGATGAAATTCTCATTTCTATTATTTTGAATGGTCTTAGTCCTAACTATAAGATTTTTTTATAAATGTTACATCTTAGTGATAAACTTAATCAATCTACTTTTGATTCCATTTTTGAGTTGCTCACTCAACATAAGCGATAATTTGTAAAGAAGAAATCTACTGAGGAGGCATACTATTCCAAAATAGGAAATCCATTATATGATCCCAATAGAAGACACAAAGAGAAATAAAGACACTCTCAGAGGCACACTTCCAAACATAAGCATCATTTTGGTTCTTTGAGACATAAGCATCATTTTGGACATAGGGATCATTCAAGCTCTCCTAAGCATAGACATCATTCTGGTTCTCCAAAGCATGAGCATCACCATAAATATTCACATGGACACAAGCAAAAGCACAGACATTCTTTTTTATGTGGATATTCTTCCTCTAGTTCTAATGGATGTGAGATAATATGCTACAATTGTGGTGGCATAGGACATCTCTCTATAGAGTGCCCCTCTAAAAAGAGGTCCTCTCGACATTGACAAAAGGTAGAAGTAAACATTATTGATCACTCCAATCACTCTAGTCATTCTTCTAGTGCCTCTTCTAGATATTCATCTACATATTCTTTTGATGGATGGGATGACTATAAAGTTTCTTGATCCATAGTTGATGACTATATAGTTTGAGATGGTGACACACCCATCTTGTGCAAGTTGTTAGGCTCAAGATTGGGATTTGATGTAGTAGAATTTCTTGGCTTGTGTACTTTGCTTTCATAGATGTAGTGTTTCTATGATCTTTGATGTGAAGCATTTTAGTGGTTTTTACTTGGTTTATTTGGTGCATAGCTTCTCACCTCCTTCCTAATAGGGGAGAAGATATTACATATTGGCTTTTGATCAGTCATTGGTGATTTGTGGTATGAGTCAGCATTATGTTGCTAGTATTTTTAGTGCTCAACAAAGGCCTACAGGAGATGTTGGTGATTATTGGACATCATTTTGATATGTGTCATACATAGTACAACATGAAATCACTTATTAGATAGATTCTGTGTGAGGATCAACGTAGTTGGACAATGCATGATCATGTTTGACTATAGTGTGGGATGATCAGGGTGTGGATTAGACTATGATGCACAGTGTACCAATTGTAGTTGCAGTAGAGTCTACTTGGATGACTCATAGTTCTTTGTTTTAGTCTTTCTATACCCCTTTGGATCAAGGGGGAGTTTGTTGGATTAATTTCTTTTGATCCAAAGTTAGTTAGTATTTTAATTTATTATTATTTGATTTTAGTTTATTATATTTTATTATTGGGATTGTTGGTTCATGAGAATGTTGGTTTCGTAACCACCTCACATGAAAAGCTTATAAAGCTTTTCACCTTCCTTGTAAAAAATTAATCCTGATATAATAAAAATTATTACTATTGTCAAATATTTTCAAAAATGTAATTTATTCAAATTTATTGCATTTACGTGGGCCAACAAGGGGGTGTCCTCTATGAAGCTTTTAGTATTAGGGCTTAAAAGAGAGGGGTTAGGAGGCAGCTAGGGAAAACTTAGAGCTGAGTCTTCATCAAGGGAGTCCTCCTCTACATAAGACCCCCTCAATGGATCTTATTTCCCTCACATGGTCCCCCCATGCTTTACTAATATAAATATGAGCCCTTGATTGATTATGGCATTAGCTTCACTGATTTGGAAGGCAAGGGAAGTGATCTCAAGTTATTTCAATAGAAAAATGATAGGCTAATTCTATATCCTTGGAAGTGATTTAATTAAAGTAAATGATGTGAAAATATGTGTCTAAATTTACCTTCCAATTTTAATTAATTCATAATATGGAGGAAGACATTTGGCCAATTCCTCAATAAATCCATTCTTGGGAACCCCTTCTTATCTATTTTCATAACCTAATTCATTTGAAAGAATTTTTGCATCAACTCCATCTTTTTAGATTGATCCTTGAAAACCTTTGAGCCCTCACACAACATCCTTGTAACCTCCCTAATGAGTTCCTCTGTAATAGAGATTTTGATGTCTCTCATTTCCACCATTCATTTTTTGTAAGTTGAGATGAAGTCTTTATCAAGGTTTGCATCATGTCCAATGATGCACTACATGTACTCAGTAATCCCCCCTTACACATCTTATTATGTACCTTTTTTATCCTAAACCTCCACATAGGAGAGTGACTCCAACCTATCCTTGTCTCCTCCCATGATGCACAAACCAGTGATTAAATTGTTTTAATGATATTATAAATCAATCTTCTTTTGGTTTTGTCTACTATTCTCATCAGGTTTGGGGTATAATTGAAATTCCCTCTCTTGTCTCAAGGCATTCAAGTCCCATATATATATATATATATATATATATATATATATATATATATTATGAAACATTAATTAAAATATATTTATACTTATGTATATCCCCTAAATACAAAACAAGTTAGAATTATCCATTCAAGTCCTTATTTTTAGTGTAGTAAACCCTAGGTACCTTTACCTTAGGGTTTCAACTTTACTTCTCAAGGTTTCATATTTATTATCCATTAAAATTTTACCTTCATATATAATTTATAATTTCCCTTTTTATATGTGAAAATCACAATTTTTTCTTTCTTACCTTGAGGTGTCATGTTTATTATCATATTATTATTTTATTAGGGTTCAACCAAATTTTTATTTAAAATGAATTTACTTTTCATATTCTTGGATTTTTTGTTAGCCTTATTGATTAGATCAAAAAAAAATTATTCCTTATGATTATATATGTATTTTTTAGAGTTATAATTTGTCCATTTTTAATGAATTCGGTCTGACATGTGAAGGACGTCTCATTTTTTAATTAAAATTTGGGTTTTGTTTATCTATTAGTATTTATTAAAAAACAATTTTTGTTTCACAAAACTCTTCATAATTTTATTGGGGTTGTTGGTTATTTATTAGTTCATTATGTGATTTCAAAAATGGATATTTATAGTTTATATTTTATGATTCAAGCTATGATTGTCATAATTACATGTTCCTTTCTTAAAACACATAATAATATCAAAAATCATGTTTAAAATGTATAAAATTTATGTGATATAAAACTAGGGCTAAAATTAATAATTATTAAATTTTATCACTCCTTATTAATACATATTATATGAATTTTGAATCATAAATTATTCCATGTGTGATTCATTTTCCCCACCATAAAGGTAGTGGCATGCACCATCAATTCCCCATTATTCACCCTAGGCTTATATCGGATACATAGGTCCACAATATCATAATCCCAAGAAGTATGTTACACTATGATATATAAATTTACATGAATATATAATCTTAAATGTATAGGGTTTGTGATCCTAAGTATAAATTTTCCCAACCTATGAGTGGCACTCTACATAGTGTTACAATCCATGCTTAGTATTAGGTAGTCTATAGAGATGTTAAAAATAAAATTAATTATATAATCATAAAATATCTTGAGTATAAGATTGTGCATCCCAAAAATCATAATCATGTTAATGTAATTTTCATGTCATGTTCTCCATTCAAGACCTTTGTGTCTCTGAAGGTTTCAGCTCAAGTATCCATTAAGAAAAAAAATCATCTATGACTAATGGATCAGTATGTTGGCATAATATTAATAATTATCCAATTGAAACTCTTTGGAATATGTGTTAGAAAAATTTTATCACATTATATCCTATGTATCATGTGAAAATATCCAAAAAATATGGTGTTTCTCATATATTTCATAAACACCATATGAATTATTTTTGGGATTTAAAAACATAATAAAATATCTTATTGATAGTGGTGACCTTACATTGGATACATATTTTAAATCACCACCCATTAAAATCCAAAACTTTATACTTAGAAACCTAATAGGATTTTGGTTCTATATTCTAAATTAAGTTACATAAATAAGGTTTGACTCAGAAAAAGATACCTAAAAAATAAAGTGTTCCTGAGAGAAATGTGTCTAAAAATGAAGTTAAAAATAAATATGTAACTAATAATAATTATATAACAATCATGGATTATAATGGGGAAACTACATAGTATTCTTCATTTCTAGAGTCTTTGAACATTATTCCTCACATATATGATATATGGTGCACTAATGTCATGGTTGATAATACTTGTGAAAGAAACATATGTAGCATTAAAATTATCAAGTCTCTTCGATAAGATAGTGAACACTTTGATAATAATACTTCATTTAAACAACTCATTAGGTCTATTTAGTGAAACATAGATATTGGTTTAAAACTAAATTATTTTCTATTCTACATGATCCCTACTTTTGCTCTATACAATGCTATACTAGGAAGATCGCGAATAAGGTCAATGGGTAAAACACTTGGTATAAATTTTGATTACATTATATTTGAGTTTAAAAATAATAATATTTTCATTTCAAGAGATGTAACATAGTCTAAGTAGATAAAAAAAGTGGAAACTACTTATTCCACTAATGATCAAGGACTAATATCTAATTATCATATGACCACAACTGAAGTGTTTGATACTAATGGTTAAAAATGTATTGAAAATTTTTTTTTAAAAAAAATCCAATAAATCAGTTCCCCATTATGGTATGGTGATGCCTTATAATTATATCAATGAGTAGACAAACATATATGTAGATACTCCTAATTATGTGACTAATTATGGTGCCCATGTCAATTATTTTCATGTTTGTGTGAAAAAAACAAATTACTATGTTGATTAGTATTATGATGATATGGAAAATTGATATGACAATGATGTATATTTTTACAATGTTAGTGAAGGATAAGGAGGTTAAGTTAATGATATCAGTCAAGAGCTTTCAATTTAGAAAGAAGATACAATAAATAAATGGATATATGATATACATGGTACTTCTCATTGATTGATTCAATAAATACATGTCAGAATCCCATTAATGGTATCATTGGTTAGTATTATAATATTGAAATTTTTTAAAAATAAAATTATTAAAAATGTTAAATATTAAAAAAAAATGGGAACTATGAATGACATTATTTTCTAGTTATGTGATTGGTTTATGTTATTTATCATATATGCGGTAGATTATATTTCCATTATTTATGCATGTGATTTTAAAGTTATACATGATTAGAATTCAATAAATATAGGTTACATATGATTCATGGAAATTTGAATGTAGGACATTCCTTACAACCATGGGCTACCTTACTATATTAGGTGCACCCCTACACTAGGAGCATCTTGGTAGAATTTACAGGTTATTTATTTATATGACCATTCCATTTATCATATATATTTAATTATATTGTTTATACATGACTCTATCTTATGTATACTCTCTAGGGTGCTATATTCCTTGGATATTTTAATTTTATATACTAAATGATGACAAAGATTGATTGTGTATACTAGTTTTACTTGACTTATGTGTTTTTTATGTTGATTATTTATAAAGGTGTGATAATTTATTATTCATTACATTTTGTGATGATTTATGTATAATATATTATGTGTTATATGCATGATCATTGATGTATGTTGCATACATATTCTCTTACTTGTTTTTATGAGTGCATTGATTATGTGTTGTCACATAATGCATTACTTATGTTGAGGATTCTTTAGTCCATGTCATGACCATGTTATCAATTTTAGTTAGAGTCACATCATATTGTTTCATTTTTTAGTGTTTTTGGGCATCTCAATCATGACATTGTATCCATGTGTGTGTATTTACATGAATGATGAATTTATGGTGTTGTGATTGTTATCATGCATTATTATAGTGTGTGTGAGGCTAGGATTGATATCATACATCTTTTGCATCACTTATTTATGATTTATTATTAATATGTTCCTAGTTTTATATCTAATGGGCATGACACTTATATTCCCATTATCTTGTATTACCTATTTCATATATGCATGAATGATAAAATAATTATAAGATTTTATATATAATAATTTTAAGACACATGATTTACATGCTTATATATTTATATATAGCATGATGCATGCATATCTTTTATTTTGAGATGAGTGATTCAAAAGCTTGATACCTCACATTAAAAGGTTGGGGTGTGGGGGAGGGGGAGGATAATGCATAATAGTGGTTTTTCCATATAAATTAACACTTTAATAGATAATTTGTTACAAAAATTGGTCACATTAAGTGATTGAGCATATTTGTTTGGCCCTAACACACACACCACCCATTTTTAAAAATTACAAATGGGACCCATTATTTTTTAAAACATTTATATGGGGTCTTATAAACCATAGCCATCCATAATATGAATTTATTCATGCAAAATTTTAAGGTTTTATTCAAAAGTCTAAACTTATAGAAATTTGAGATATGAAAATCAAATCTTGAATGGATATTTTAAGTTATTTTAAACCTTAGGTTTTCATACTTCCCTTCAAAAATTTGGCACTTTGATTTATAGACTAAAAGGACTAATGATTTCATCATAGTTTTTTCTATGTCTTATATGTCTACAAGACTATCAAAGATAACTTACCAGTCATTTATGGAATGGGCCTTACTTTATTATATTCAAAATTAATAATAAGTGGCATTCATATGTTGCACAAAGCCTTTTAGCTTTAAATAAAATTATAAGTGTTCAAAGTCTCTTATCTCCAAGAACATGCCATGTGACACGTTTAAGAGAATCTACAACCATGGGGGATATAAAATGAAAGTTAATTATCTAACAGTTATAAGCTTCCATAGTATCCCAACTTAAAAGGTGGTGCCTTTTCACTAAACTAAAAACATGGAGGCATTAAACATATCTAAATCATCCTGAGGCCCTGAATTCTAATATGTTTGAGGTCTGATAATGAGAATCAAAGCTATTTATAATCTATATGCATGACATATATTTTTCCTTTGACTTTATATTTGAAGTAGGCTTTTATGTACATGTCTAATTTTTAATTTAATGGCTAATTGGGTTAATGTGTTTCATATTTTAGGTGGGTCTTTACCTTAGTTATGTCTTAAACATGTAATTTCATGATTATGTGTCCATCAATCCCTCTTAAAGTTCATTTTATCTTACCATGTATCATCATTTAGGTCACTTAAAACCTAGTTTAAAATAATTTAAGTAGGCTAGTAATGATTTCAACACATAATTATACAAAAATTCTAAAGTGAGTATATTAGAAATATTTTTCCAGGTGTCATCATTTGGGTAGCCCAATGGTGATTTCAACATGGACCTTGGTACAAAAAATCCTAGGTGAGTGAAGTAGTTATAGCCATCCACATGTCATTATCCTATAAAATAGAAATGGCATCAACATAGAGACTTGTATGGATAGTCATAGGCAAGTGGATCATCAAGATCTCACCAAGTGTCATCATCCCACTAGTCCATGGTGAAAGAAATAAATCATGCCAAGCTACAGTTTGGCTATGAGTGTAATAGTGACATATAGAAATGTGTCTTCAAATCCATGGAGGAAAATAGTAGGGACACTAATTCTAATCCCAAAGAGTTAAAAAGAGACATATGTCATCTTCTATGACTAAGCATCTGATAATAGGCATAAAAGGCCACAAGACAATCAAATCCATGTAAATTAGTTT
This sequence comes from Torreya grandis, assembly GCA_037957365.1. NCBI lineage: Eukaryota > Viridiplantae > Streptophyta > Pinopsida > Cupressales > Taxaceae > Torreya > Torreya grandis. The sequence goes on from JARHVA010000189.1 coordinate 4,400,924, forward strand.
CTTTAATTCAAATGAAAAGCTAGATAGGAAAAGAGAAAAATTCATTACAACCCTTAATTCACATGAAATAGTGAATTAATGCATTCAATCCTTGAGGCCAAAGAAACTAAGGTAATATATTTAAAAGTTTAATATTCAATCTAGTCAAATTGTCTTCAAGCTATCAAATTATAAACTATGAATTCAAGATCCTTTATGACCAAGCAGTTATAGAATTCCCATAGAACAAAGCACTTGTAGACCAAATATTTAATGGATTTTGCTTCTCACATTTTAGTTCCATTTTCATACTCAATTGTAGGTCCAAGTGAATACACTGACATAAAATTTGATTCAACAGCCTTGAACCATGAGTGCAAACATTATTTAGATATTTGGGACAAATTCAAATCATTCAAACCTTACAAACCAAAAGATTATATTTCCATTTTCATGCAAAGATACAAGGATGAATTACTAAGAATCAAATAAAGTTGTATCCATAAAGCATTAGCCAATCCTAAGTTAATGCCCTACATTACCCTACTATATGATTTATTCCTAAATGTCAAAGTTACTAGGAAGATGTTACATTTTGGACTCAGTAAGACACCCGTTGCATATATCAGTGGAAATAATTTTGAGAGGTACTATAAGCTTCCCATATTATAAAAGACATACATGTAGGACATGGTTAATTCATGGCTCCTTGCAAATAATGTCATTATAAATTTGTAGGGATGAGTTGGAAACCCAAGCAACTTCACAGTCTAAGGTGATACCTCTACCATTCCCATTATAACCTTCAAGTTAGAGGTGAGAATGGTTATGGCCATTTTAATAGGATATATGGATTTTCAAACATTTTTTTCAATAATGAGATATGGGTCCCTTTATTAGACATGATTCAAACTTTTAACAAGATTATAAGACTTGGATAAATTATCAATTCCAATTTAATCTTGAGAATCACAAATCCTTGAATTTCAATAGATGGTAACTTCTATATGATGTCATATGTGGTGTATGTTATGACTATAACTATACAACCATCATATGGCAAGGCCTAGACACTATTTAGTACCCCAAGAATAGGATATGTAATGAATTCAATATCATGCATGTGCATATGTTTAGGAAAAATGTGAAAGGTGACTAAAATATTTTATCCCATGGTATATCAAGCTATATATGGGAATAATATGCCTAGGTTGTTAGATACTATAAAAAATACCATTTATAATATGGATGACTATTGGTTGTACCTAGAATGCACAATAATCAAAATTGAGGGCACATAAGCACACTCTTTGTACCTAATAAGGATTTTGTAGGACAAGGTTGTTGAGCTAGAAATTATTACTTAATTAGTTGATAGTGTTGATACTAATTTAATAAAGTAAAAGCAAGCAACTCTCTATATGACCCCTATTAGCATTAGCATAATATAATATGCAAGGTGTGAGAACCTCCAATCTATTGGGAAAATAAGGGTACATTATGATTTCAAATAGGCATATTTTAGATTTTGGAACCTAAGGAAAATGTAATCAAGCACCTTAAGAAGTATGAGAGGAAAATAAGGATCAACTATGGGCATCAAGATTATCACCATAATGACACATTCATGAAAACTGAAGATGATTATGAATTTTCATTAAGAATGCACATGTTTAACATGTCAGTTATTGTGCTGAAAAAGATCCAATATGATCAAGCCATCACCAAGGAGGATTCTAAGAGGATTGAGAAGAAGTTATGGGTTTCCTAACCTATCCATGGACCTCTTCCTTAACATAATATTAAATGTAGGCAAAAGCTAGCCCATCTAGGGAAGTTTATATTAAAGAGTAAGTTGTGGCTAATGCAATCTCCCCTACTCATACAATTGATGCTTACTTCTCCAAAATGCATAATTAAAGAGGAGAGACCTACAAGTTCTAGCATATTACCTAGATTATTTTTCATGTTGCCTCTACCTCCACTCACAATAGCACAACAAATCTTCCTTTATTCTTGTATCATGTTTCTATTATTTCCTTTCTATAGACTTCAATAGTAATTATACCCTAGTCTTCTATTCAAAAATCCTCACCAGCTATTGTGACCATATCTTCAATGGCAATGCCCCATTAACTTGGTAAACCATCATCACCACCTATCATTCCACTAGTGGTGACTACCCTTTCCCATCCATTACCATTTACCACCACTAAAATTCATTTATCTTCCACTCCACCTTCAACTAGTCCAACCTCTACTTTTTTAAATCCAATAATGACTTACACAAGGAAGCCCAAGACCCATCATATCTCACCCCAAAAGGTGGAAGTGAAATAAAAACAATTAGAAGTCCCTAAAGAGAGGGAAGATAAAATAATGGGTACATAAAGGTCAGACCCTATCCTAATCTATGGCAGTGAGGAAAAGGATAAAAAATGGAAAACTAAGTATGAATGGATGTCATGACCTAACACTGAGGAATATTAATTAATTAGTGAGACAATAGAATTAGATGAGGAAGATGAATGACTCACTTAAGGGAGTACTCAATCAGTAGGAACTAATTCATCATCAGATAGAGAAGGAGGAATGGAGAAATGTGCGGGGTCTAAATTATAAGCATCCATATAAGAGGCAACATCAACAACACCTCCAACTATTTCTCCTCAAGTTGTAATTCTTCCAAGTATCTATTATTTATCCACTTCTTCAATTTTTTATATTGTAAGTGGCGTGATAGATTCTTTGCATTATTTACATTTTTTACTCAAATAATCCAACATTGAGAACTACACTATTAGTTTTACCTATTATATTCTATCCCACTATTATGGATCCCATGGCTATCACTAATATGAGTGTTGGGGTTACTTATACTTGCATTTCTAATTATTTACAATATTTATTAATCATCCCAATGACCTATTCATTATTTGGTGGGATTAATACTCAGTCACCAGCCCCAAGCATATGGATACATTTTGATAACTTGGTTTCTATTTTTATTTTTGTTGCACAGATTACCCCTCCCAATCTATCTACATAAATAAAAATTCTCATTGGTCATGATGTACAAATAGAGACACCTATAGTGGTAGTTCAAGGAGCATCGAGGAAAACTAAATACATCATATATACACCTATCCAAAATTATGTTATTGGTTAGAAGAAGGTAATACCTCCTTTTCTCGCATTAGGGACATCCTCCCCCACAACTATGCTTCCTCTTGGGCAATCCCATTCAGCTACTCCTAGAAGGAAAGTAGAGTAGACATAATAACAAGTTTACCTCAACATCCCTTCATAGATTAGGCAACTATAGCAACAAGAAAAATATGGAGGTAAGACCTTGTAATAAAAGAGTAGCCCGTAATCAAGTTTCACTTTGTCAGACAAAATAACATCATGAGAAAGTTCAAGAGGAAAATTATGGTTGTATAGTGGCAATAGATAGATCTAGAGTAGAAATAAGATATCTTATCTTTTATTAAGAGAATTAAAGTCATTCCTTCAGACCCAAACATATGTAGAGAATACCCTTATAGTTTTGTAGATTCTACATGAGGGGTTATATAGGATAGGTTCATAAGTTTTGACCAATAAATTCAAAAGACACTAAAAAGGAGTATAATCCAAGCTCCTAAAGAAATTATGGATAACTTTATAGGAGTTTCCAAGAAGTTTTATGATATAATTAAACTAATAAGGTATGTAAATGCCACATCACAACCAAAATGGGGGGATTTATTATAGTTTTTTAATAAAATAAAAGACATTGATGTTAAGCTTTAATTCTTGAGCCAATCTACTAGAAATAAAACTTATACCCAGTTAAACTTAATAACAACATCTGAGGTTGTGTTGGTATGAAGCTTCATTAAAACTAAGAGAGATAACTTAAATGAGTGGCATCAATAGATGTGAACTCTAGTTCAATAGTTTTACAATCTAAAGGGAGAGGAAACATCTATTTTGAATTATCTAAGATTCACTGAGGTAGGAACCATTCATGGGAAATTGATTTTTAATCTCATTTTTGAAAACTTACTTAGATTTGTGGCTAATATATTTTGAGCTAAGATTGAAGGTATAGTTTATATAAAAAATGATAAAATTATGCAACTAGTCAATTTTTCCTAGGATGACATTGTTGGAGATGAGACATTGAATGTAAGATTCAAATCTACCTTAGTTTTACACCAAAAGTTAATGAACAAGCTTCCACAGTCAAGAAGCCATTCCCTAATTATGAGACCATTGACATGGACTTCCAAGAAATTCATGTATTTTATCTACATATAGAAGTAGCCAAACAAACAACTTCAATTGCATGGAAATCTTAGTCACCTCTTCAGAGCACTTAGCATCTTAGACATACACTAGTGTAGACACAAATAGGGCCTACTTACATGCCACTCCCAATTTCTTTGGTTACAACTATAGTGACTACTACAATTCCTCCACCTATCACTTTTATGACTTCTTAATGTAGCAGTGCCATTTTTGATAAGTCAAAACCTTGGTCCCAACTATATGTTGCATGTATATACTATATTTTTAGTTGTGAAATTATATTCTAGGTTGACTATTGTACAAGCATTTTTTACATGAGGTTTAGACACATGTCTTATTTTTGTAAATGTATTTTTAGACTTCACTTGAGAGTTGAGGCCTTCCCTATCCCAATCTATTTATACCTATATTCTCAAAGCCCCAAAGGGAGGAGAATTTTGGATATTAAATATTAATAAGAAATTCTAAAGAAGTTATACAATTTTAGTTTTGATGTGAAAATATTGATTCTTCTCCAACTTGTAAATTATGTAATAAGTTCTATCATTATGGTTTCTTAGTCTTTTATTGTGTATGAGTTATCTCTTTTATATATAATCATTCATATTAATCTATAGCTAATCTGAATATCTTTTGCAAATAAATCATAACCCCCCACTATAGATGTGTTATTTTGGTCTAAAAAATATGATAACCTTTGATTTCATGTGTTTAAATATGTTTTATTTTGGTTCCCTTTGAATCTTAACTATGTTTTATTTCTAGTATGTTACAGTAACTAGCAAAAAACATTGGTTTGTGATTTCTTTTCCATCCTCTAGTTCAATTTTTGGTCTTAAAAGGTTTCATCTAGTGTGGTCTACAAACCTCCTTTCTTACCCTACCTTTCCCTCATTTTTGAATTTCCTTTTAATTGATACCCACCTTAGGTTATAAACCTCATCATTCCACCCATTTTAATTATATTTAGATTCATCCAGAGTTGACCCATCTATGGTAAACAATCTTCCTTACTCATCACTATTCTACAAATAGGTTATTTATAAAACCCAAAACCCTACAACTCATGCCTTGGAGTGAATAGTTTTCACCAATCCTAAAACATTAGAAGATACCTCGTAAAAGTTTTTTTGGTTTGTATAGAACCCACAACAATAAAGATAAACTATTTTTGGTGCTAGAATGAGGGTTTAAACCTATTCCTCTATTTTCTTTGAAAAGAATAACCTGAGTTGCATTAGAAACACCCAAAAGACTAAAAAATATAACCTCAAATACCAACTTAATATTCACACCTTTTAAAATTCATATAAAATTTAGGTTTGATAAATTAGTTAGGATATAACCCCATGATGAAGGATTCTCTCTAGGTAGATAACTTCATCTTTTGTTACTCTTGATGGCCCATCCGCAATCTCAAATCTAAGCTCTAGTTTAGTCTCCAACTTGGATAACTAGTTCTACTATTTGCATTTATAGAAATGTCCATGATCTACAAAAAACCCGTAATAAATATATACCTTATTTTTCTCCCTCAAGAGAAATGACTGTAGAAGAACATATCAAGGTATTCAAAACTACCTTGGGAATATTTAGTGTAACCCATGAAGATGTGGCATGCAAACTATTTCCCTTCACATTGAAAGATGTTGCATGTGACTAGTTTCTCAATGTCCCATAAGGTTCTATTACCTCTTGGGAAAAGTATCAAACCATAAGTTTGGCATAATTTGGCTAGGTCACCAATGCAAGTTTTTTTTATCAACACTTTCAAAGCATGAGAAGATATCAAAATGAGCCCATCCAAGCCTTAAATGTTATATTTAAAAATATGTATAAAAAAATTGAGTCTACTTACATACTCAATCAAGTTTTGGACATAGAGATGTACAAGAATAATTTAAACCCTATGACTATTGTCTTTATATGCAAAGCTATTGTTATCAATAAATTACCTTTGGTTTATGCTGAAGCTATCAACATGGATAGAGAATTAAACCCTTAGATATAGTCACTAACTCATCTAGATTTTACTTTCTTTTAGGAATCGTCCCTCCATTTCTTAATCCTTGTTAACAACCTGTATGCCCTACCTAATATTCCATCCCCTGGATGTTAAGATTGCATACCTATAACTCATACCCTAGAGTGAATTTCACCTCCATTAAGATCTTAAAATTTTAGAGGCTACCTCATTATGAGTTAGTATGCATAAAATTTGCATCAACATGCACATCAATAAATCAAATAGTCATTTAATTTGGTTTAGCTTGTAAATTAATTCTAATTATCCATTTAAATATTTTAAGATTTGATATTTGTTGATGTACCCCACTTAATAAGTCCATAGGCTAAATTGACTGTTGTGATGTTGTAGGATGCTTAGGGATGAATCTATGAGAGGTTATTATTGCATATGATAGGTTACCCCAATTAGGGATGTCTCAACATGATTATGAGCTTTTACGAATGATGCATAATAAAATTTAGTACCTTTAATGGTTCTTAAGCTTAATTTACAATGGTTGGTAGGAATCAATCATAAGTTCATCAAAGGCCAACGGTGGTTAGATTTAGGTGTCTACAGTTTGCCCCTATTTGGAAAGGCATTACAAGATATAGGCATAGTAACATCTTTTCAAAGAATGAAAAGGTCTTGTATGCCTATGAATTTCATCGCAATGGATGAATTGTAGGTGCCCCCTCAAGGGAGTAGTTGATAAAAGGCTCAAAAATTGGTCCCTCAAAAGGAGGAAGTGATGGGACCAAAAAGAGAAAATGGGTGGAAGAAACTGATTTTCCCATAGATGGTTATAATCAGTGGCATATGGAGCTTCCCTAATTGGGTAAACAAATAATATGTTTAGCCCACAGGTAGTTATAATAATCATCAAAGGTGGGGCAAAAAAGGTAATGATTTGCCCAAAGGTGGTTATAATCATTGAAAAAGGCTAGGATAACAAGAGACTAATTTAACCAAAGGTGGTTATAATTAGTAAAAAAGAAAATAATGATTTACCCATAGGTAGTTAGAATCATTGGTAGGATAAAAATATGCCTCAATTGGGTAGATAGAGATAATGGTTTGTCCAAAATTGGTTATAAGAATTATCACAATGAAAATGTGTCTCAGTTAGGCAGAAAAAAGATAATGATTTTCCCATAGGTGGTTATAATCATCAACCTTTAAATGGATGGAAACACAATGATTTGCCCAAATGTAGTTAGAATCATTGTCAATGCAAGTGAGACGGTATACAATGATTTTCCCAAAGGTGGTTATAATCATTATACCCTGATTATGACAAATATGATATGGAATAGGATGGAAAATGGGTACAAAAGAGATAGATGAATTTAGGCAACCTGCTAGGAGGGAGATGCTCATCCAAACTAGCAAGGGTTAAAATTATTTCATGATTTAATTACTCAATTTATGGAATGATTTTGATATATCAAGAATTTTAGGTGCCAAGGGGTATCACAGCCTCATTGTTATGTAGACTCCCTGAGCTGATTTTTTATTGTAGCACATGATAGTAGGCATCATGATAGAACACCATGGTAACTTAGTTGAAAGATGTATAAGTAATGACACATGATGTAATAAACAATGGAAAATATTGCACTAATGATAAAAACCATGATGACAATGTTGAAGTATGAATATGGATGGATTCAAGAATAATGCATAAGTAAATCACCTAATGAATGCACATAGACTGAATCAAGGCACAACAAGAAAACAAAAAATATGCAAACAAACAAACAAATAAAATAAAACACCAAAGAAAAGGAAGATAATGAGAATAAAATAAAATAAAAATAAACAATGGTTAATCACAATGTTGGTATAAATAATACGACACAAAAAATATGATGAACATTGCCCCTAGACTATAGGAGATAATAAAACAAAAAAGAATAGGTGATCCAGGCAACAATTTAGGCGACAATTCGGGTGACAGTTCCACCCCAATTCATGACAGAACTTCTAGGAGCCATAACTTTTGCACCATAGCTCCAATTAACTCGTTGGAAAGCTAAGAATGAGTAGAAAGTTTTGAAATGGCATTGAGATCTGCTCAATGAAGTTTGACCCAAGAAAACCCAATGGAAGTGTCTCAAATTTCAATTTTAATAGTGTAGTCTAAAAATAGTAATTCCTCGAATTCTGTATTGTTTTAAATCTTGGAAGTCAAACCACTTAATCTCCCTCAAGATTGGTGACCTTTCACATCCTCCCCATGCTTTCAAAATGTGTATAAATAAAGAGGTAACCCAAAATGTGAAGACAGACATCTCTTCCCAGAGATAAGCATATATTTGTATTGTGATCTTGAGTACTACTACATCTCTTCTCAGAGAATTCATTATTACTATGTTTTTTTTATGCTATTGAGATATTTATCAACCAAAACTTCTAAGTTTTGGATCAGTGGTATCAGAGTGGTTTGTCTTGAGAGTGTATGATCCCAAGGATGAGGTCAGGATACAAGAAGCTTGGGTGGGAAACAATAGAGCTTCCAAATTTTCCACCTGTTCACTCCAAACGACTTCAAATGGCAGATGACACCGATACATCTGATCCTTTTAAGGAAAAGGTGAATGAATCCCTCCAATGGCAACAAGTGTAGATGCTACAATAATTTTCCCAAATTCTTCAAACACTTTTGATGGAAAATCCTAGCTCTGCAGCTCCACTTCCTGGCTCCTCATCTAGGGAACATCCTTTCAGTGCCCCAACACCCTTCAAGGTCTAGGTAATTTTTGATATTCCTACATTTGAAGGCAAAATCAATGCTGATGCAATAGAAAATTGGTTGGATCAACTGTCTTCCTACTTCTTTGTAAATAATTTCACCAATGGAGAAAAGATTACTTTGCTCTTTTGAAATCAACATTGCCTATGAAAAATTGGTGGGAAGTGTACAAAAAGAGGTTTAGTACAGATGACATTGGCCTTGAGGTGGAACCTACCTGAGATGATTTTGTGGAAGTGGTGAAAGAAGAATACTATCCCATCAGAGTATATGATGATCTATACATATAGTGGCAACAACTTCGCCAAGGTAAGGACCAATCTATTCAAGATTACACAGACACTTTTCATTCTTTGTCTGCGAGATTGGGCATTCAAGAAAGTGAGAAACATAAGACTCTCAAATATCATGGTGGACTATAATGGTAAAAACAGGGGGAAATGGAACTCTTCAATTTAGAAACCCTCGGTGAGGCATACAAATTCATAGTGAAGATTGAACAGAAGCATGGCAGAAAGAATACGAAGAGTCAACCCTCAAAATGGAAAAGTGACAAGGAATGTCAAACACGAGGCCAAAATTGGAAGAAAAAGGAGTTTTAGGATAAGAAATCCTAGAAAGAGAAGGCTAGAAAATGGTGTGATTACCACAAAATTGGAACTCACTCCAAAGAAGAATGTTGAGCCATCAAGTCATTGCTTTCTAAGTCACAATACTCGACATCTACTACTCTGCCTCATACACAACCCACAGTCAAAGAGGATGAAGAAGAAATTGTAGATGCTGAGCCTAACACCATTATCGCTTCATCACAAACCCATGAGGAAAGACCAGATGACAAGGAAATATTGTTCCACTCTAAATTATGGGTAAAAGGTAAGCCTCTGCGTTTCATTCTTGATAGTGGGAGTCAAAAGAATTTAATCTCTGCTAAAGTTGTGAAAAGTCTAAATCTATCCATGAAGCCTCATCTAAAGCCCTACAGTATTGGATAGTTGAGCCCAGGGATAGACCTTCATGTCACCCATCAGTGTCTTCTTTCATATGCTATAAAACCATTCCAAGATGAAGTCTTGTGTGATGTGGTCAATCTAGATGTTTGTGATGTACTCCTTGGTCAGCCATTCATGTATGAGCGACATGGCATCTATGAATCACAAACCCAAAGGATCACCCTCACTCTTGGAACATAGCACTATAGGGTACCAGAGGTACCACCTCCCACATTTGTCTCCCTGATTAGTGCTAAGCAATGCAAGAGATTGGTGGAGAAAACAAAGCAATTTGTTCTCATGGTTGTCAAGCCACAAAAATCCAAGAAGGTTGATGTTGCAGTCCTGACTACACAATCAAGACAAAAATAGAAGCAGATAGGACAAATCATAAGAGAATATGATGACTTATTCAAGTCACCCACAGGATTTCCACTGCATTGCCAGGTAAAACATTCTATTGATTTAATCCCAGGATCACCTTTGCCTAACAATCTTGTGTATCGCAGATCAATTTTAGAGAATGATGAGATAAAAAGATAGATTCAAGAATTGATCCAAAAGGGTCACATCAGGCCAAGATCTTCACCTTGTGGTAGCCCAATTATCTTGGTACTAAATAAAGATGGAACATGGAGGCTTTGCATTGACTACCGAGCCCTGAATAAAATCTCTATGAAGAATCGTTATCCCCTCCCTAGGATTGATGACCTACTGGACCAGCTCTATGGCGTGAAGTTCTTCACCAAAATTGATCTAAAATCTGGTTATCACCAAATTCCCATTGATCCCATTGATGTCTGGAAGACTACATTCAAACACAAAAATGGGAGCTCAAATATAGCTGTAGATTATTTGATCCACCCACCAATTACTGCACTCACAACAGTTCTAGACCTGTGTAGACATAAGACTGCCACTTGGGGCACTCTGTATGAAGCAGATCCTACCTTTGCTGATACATATCAAGCACTTCAAAAAGGTAAACATGTTTCTAATTTCTATTTGAAAGATAATGTCCTCTATCATATGGGGCACATCTGTGTTCTAGTTGTAGAGCAACAAAAGATGATATGGGAAGTAAACTTTAGTAGGACAGCTAGACACTTTGGTATTGAAAAGACATTGGCAGTTCTTCAAAAACACTTCTACTGGCCCCATATGTAAAAAGATGTGGAAAGATAACTCAAATCTTGCACCCCATGTGTGATAGCCAAGCCAACAAATAAGAAGCAAGGATTGTACACGCCATTGTCAAAACCAACCAGGCCTTGGGAATTCATCTCAATGGATTTTCTCTCAGGTTTGCCCACTTCAAAACATGGTAAGGACTATATTTTTGTGGTATTTGATAATTTTTTAAAAATGGCTATCATGATTGCTTGTAAGAAAATTATATCTGCTGAGGAAACTGCTCAACTATATTTTAGTCATGTGTGGCTCCATTTTGGTCTCCCCTAGTCCATTGTCTCAGATCGAGATAGCAGGTTCTTGAGCATCTTCTGGTCCACTCTATGGAAGATGATGGATACTAAGCTGATGAAGTCCATAGCCTTCCATCCATAGATTGATGGTCAAACAAAGGTGGTAAACCACTTGATTCTTCACATGATTTAGATGTATCACTCCAAACATCCACGCACATGGGATGAGGGACTTCTTTTCATACAACATGGATACAATCGAGCGCTACACAGCTCGACCAATCACAGTCCATTCTAAGTATGTTTTGAGTTCATACCCATGGCACCAATTGATATAGCTATTCCATTTTCCACCATAGAATGCATACCTCATGGAATATCTAAGATAGAAAAAGCAATAAAGTTTATTGAACAAATGCAACACATCCAGCAATAAGTTCATGACATCCTGGAGAAGATGAATTAGAAGTATAAGCAATGCCATGACAAATAATGGATTACACACCATTTTGCTATGGGTGACAAGATTTGGTTGCAATTTCAAAAGGAATGACTTGCAGGCCCACACAGAAAGATTCGGCCTCTGCGATATGGTCCCTACACCATCACCAAAAGAGTTGGAGAAAATGCTTTTGAGTTAAACCTACCAGCCTACCTTGGTCTGCATCCAATATTCAATGTGGAGCTCCTCAAACCATATCACCCACCTCTCTTAGACACTTTAATTATAGTAGAACAACTAGACATTGATGAGCTTGATCCATAGAGTTTTGCTCTAGTGGAAGAGGATCAGATTGTGGATACCTGGATGAAGACAACAAGAGGATGCTCTATTCCACTTTATTGAGTGGTCAAAAGGGCCCAGCTTAGCCATCAAGGTGAGTGGCTCATAGAGAATAAAATCAAGAAACAACTACCACAATTGATGGGTAAAATTGATGTAATGGGGACCATTGCTTTTCAAGGAGCGAGGAATGATCCAGGCAATAATTTAGGTGACAATTTGGGTGACAGTTCCACCCCAATTGATGACGGAACTTCCAGGAGCCATAACTTTTTCACCGTAGCTCCAATTGACTCACCGTTTAAACCGTTGGAAAGATAAGAATGAGGGGAACATCATGAAATGGCATGGATATTTTATCAATAAAGTTTGACCCCTGAAAACCCAATGGATGTGCCTCAAATTTCAATTTTAATAGTGTAGTCTAAAAATAGTAAGTTTCTAAAAATAGTAATTCCTCAAATTCTGTATTGTTTTAAATCTTGGAAGTCAAACCACTTAATCTCCCTCGAGATTGGTGAACTTACACATCATCCCCATGCTTTAAAAATGTGTATAAATGAAGAGGTAACCTGAAATGTGAAGATAGACATCTCTTCCTAGAGATAAGCATATATTTTTATTGCGATCTTGAGTAATACTACATCTCTTCTCAGAGAATTCATTGTTACTGTGTTTTTTCTATGTTATTGAGATATTTATCAACCAAAATTTCTAATTTTTGGATCAATAGAGGAATATAAGAAAAATAATGGGGTGTCTAATCTAACTTAAGATGTACTAGGCAAGTGGATGTTGCCTCCTTAGTTCCCTGGATGTAATATCTAATAAACACTTCAAGCCAAATGTAGTTCTCCCAGGAAATGGAATGGAATAAAATGATGATGGTAAGAAAATAGGATGAGTGATAGAGGAATATGGAATTTTTTTGTAAAATGGAAAATGCATGGGATGTGATGCCAAAAAAGATGTGGAAACTAAATAACAAGTGGTTTTTTATGAAATAGCTAGGGATCCAAGAATCTTTAAGGCAAAGAAGTGGTTGATGATGGTCATTATGTTTTTATTTTCTAGATTTGTTTTCAAATTTTTTTCTAATTTTTGAAGCATCTCAACTCAATCAATTGAAAATGATGAGATAATAAATGTTCCAAGCTCATAAAATGACAAGAGTGTTCAAACTTAAGATTACTCACAAAATGGTGGGAGCATGGCTTAGGTTGCTTGTAAAATGGTGAGGGCATGGCTTAGGTTGCTTGCAAAATGGCTAGAGTGTGGTAAAGGATGACTAAGCTGACCTCAATTTGAATTGAACATTGTCTACATAGTCCCATAATGGGACCTCAAGTCATTATATTTATACCTTATAGTAGAGGAATCTGACTAAGTAATAGCCAATTCAAAAAAAATAGGCAAAGTGATAAAATGTCATAGTACGACATAGGCATGGTAAGGTGGTACTTCAAGGAATGATAAATAATGTTATTCCTAATTTTTCCATAGGTTTTTATAATTAGAAAACAATGGCATAGGTCAATGATACTAATTTTCCCACATGCAGTTATAATTAGTAGTATGAAAGTGAGACATTGATTTTCCCAAAAGTGGTTATAATCAAGAACACTTGGTATAGAACAAAATAATAAATGAAAGATGAAACTACTAAATTACTATCATACTAATCCAAAATATGGCTTATGTCTAGAATAATGAATCAACTAATAAAACTTGATCATAATCTTCTTGATGAATCTGCCTGTGTAACCAATGAAACAAAACTAATGTCAAAGGGGTTAGCTAGGGGGGTTAAAAACAACTTGGCTGATAGGGAAAGCATGATAAAATAGTGCATGGTAGAATGGTATGGTACAAAGAAAAATGTCAATATTATGATACAATATAAATGTGCCTCATAGACAATGTTACAGGTCTCTCAAGTAAAGTAATGCTTGAGGTGTATAAATTTCATCGACTCATCACGTTCATCCCCATCTAGTGTAGTGAGCCTATATGCTCTAGTGCCATAGTTTGAGATAATGATGAATGGGCCTACCCAGTTAGGTTTGAACTTGCCTTTGTGCTTCTTATCAGTCATGGTATTATATTGGTTTTCTTTAAGAACAAGATCACCAAGCTCAAACTCTATGTTTGACTCATCAGTTATAGTTTCCACAAAGTCAATTCTAGTATGTTTGAAGGTTGTTAGCTATGGCCATGCATTTTTCATCAAGTAACTCAAGCTCTTTCAAGCAAGCTAATCAATAGTATTGATCATCTAGGACATGCTTCAAAGATATGCATATAGAAAGTAACTCGACCTCAATGGGGAGAATGGCCTCGATGCCATAAACAAGTGACTATGGAGTGGTTCTTATTGGATTATGATAATTGCTATGGTATACCCAGAAAGTGCATAATATTTGGAGTTGTCAATTATGGTTAGCATCATTGGCAATATTTTAAGGATGTTGACAATGGTTTTGTTAGATTCTTATGCTTGGTCATTACCTTGTGGGTAATATATCGTATAAAAATGTTAAGTAATCTTATACTTGGCACATAGCGATTTGACATCCTTTTTTTTTAAGGATCCACCATTATCAAATATAATTTTAGATGGGATACCATAGTGTCAAATGAGATTATTAAAGATGAATTTTGAAATTTTCTTTCCAATCATGTAAGTGAAGGGTATAGCTTTGACATAATTAGTGAAATATTCGGTAGTGGTAAGGATGTGTTGATGGCCATTAAAGGAGGTGGGGTTTATCTTCCCAATGAGATCGAGGCCCCATGTTTCAAACAACCATGGTGTAAGCATTGGTTTTAGATTCTTAGCTAGGGCATGAGTTAGATTGGCATGTCTTTGATATTTGTGGCATTTTTTAACATACATAGCTACATCTACATCCATCATTGGCCAATAGTACCCAGTGCATAAGATCTTTTTGACTAGGATGGCCCTGATTATGTGGGATCTACATACTCCTTCATGAAATTACCATAACGCTAATGTTGATTCTACCAAATTTAAATAACAAAGTATATTTCTATCAAAACTATTATGGTAAAGGGTTGATCGAAGTAAGGCATAATGTGCAGCATGGTGGATAAAGGCCTTAGATTGTTTTTGGGATAGATTAAGTGGTATAATGTGGTCATGAAGATAGGTATAAAGGTATAAATACTAGATAGAGATGGGACCAATAGTATCATAGATCATTACGATGGTGGAAGGTTCATGAGCTAGTGATAGATGATTTTTAATGAAGAATTGATATTCTTTTGTTGTGTCTATATGATGAATCAAAGATCCAATGGTGGCCATGTCATTTGCTATTATGTTATTTTCCCTTGGTATATGTTCAAACTCTACATCAGAAATTTATTGTTTGAGAGTGTTGACCATGGCCTCTTAGGGCACCAATTTGTCATCCTTGATCTAAAATTCGTTTGTAACCTGATTGATGATTAACTAAGAATCACCATAAAACTTTAGATGTTGAATATTATATTATACTGCCTAATAAATTCTAGCAATGAATGATTCATATTCAGTCATGTTATTGGTACAAGGAAATCTGATCCTGAATGATTTAGGGATAAGATCCCCCCATGGTGTAATAAAAAAATGCCTACCTCTAATCCATGTGTTGTGAATGATCCATCAAAATACAACTTCCAGTGTTGTTCCTCAAAAGGTGTTTTAATGATGGTCACAATGGACTCATCTAGGAATTATAATGTTAGAGGTTTTATATCTACAAGAGGAGCTTCAACAAGTTGATCTGTAAGGACATGTCCCTTGATGAATTTCTAGTTGATGTATTTTATCTCAAATTCACTCAAAAGCATTATCCATTTTGCAATGTAACCTTTTAAAGTTGTTTTAAATAGTAGATACTTGAGCATATCTACTTTTAAAATAACCATGGTCCTATTGTTTAACATGTAACATCATAGTTTTTGAGTTGCAAAGACCATAGCTAAATAGGCTTTTTAAATGGGCATATAATTATGTTCATACACAACTAGTGTATGGTTTAGATAGTACACGGTATGTTCCTTTCCATTATCATCATGTTGAGTTAGAAGTGCCCCCAGGGCTTTGTCTATGGTAGATATATATAGTAAGAATGGCTTTCCTAGAATTGGTGTTAATAAAATAGAAAGATTGGCAAGATAGTCCTTTAGGTGTTGAGAAGATTTATGGCATTCATCATCCTAATAAAATTGGACACTTTTCTTAAGTTAATGTTTGAATGCATGGCATTTATTGGTTAAATGAGATATGAAGCATCTAATAGATTATATCTTACCCTGTAAACTACTGAGTTACTTCAAATTGGAAGGTGGTGGCATCTTTGTAATGGCTTGTACTTTAGTTGGATTGACTTTAATACCTATATGAGACATAATGAAGCCAAGAAATTTACCTAAAGTAACTCTAAAAACACACATTTTAAGATTGAGTTGGACCTTGTATTCACACAGTCTCTCAAATATCTTTTGTAGATTTATTACATGATTAACTCTAATATTTCGTTTCCCCAATATGTCATCGATGTGGTCTTCAACAATATCATACATCATATCCTAAAATATGAAGGTCATGGCTCTTTGGTATGTGGCCCCTATGTTCTTGAGACCAAATGGCATAACCTGATAATAGAATATTCCTCATAGAGTGGTGAATGTTATTTTATGCTAGTCCTTTAGTGTAATCTAGATATGGTTATATCCTAATAATTCATCCATCAGTGAAAGCATTTCATACCTTACTATAGAATTGATAATCATGTCAATGTTTGGCAAAAGAAAGTCATTCTTGGGGAAGGCCTTGTTTATATCCCTAAAATCAGTGCAAATTTTGATTCCTTTTGGATTCATACTAACACAACATTTGAGATCCACTCTAAATAGTCAATCAGTCGAATACATCTCACTTCCAAGAGTTTTTCCAACTCTTTCTTCACTAATACAGTAATTTGAGCATGCATCTTGTGTAATTTTTATTTCATAGGTTTAGCATTAGGATGTACCATAAGGTGGTGTATAACCAAGGCAGGGTCAAAACTAGGCATGTCTAAGTAGGCCCATGCAAATAAATCAACAAATTCCCTCAAAAGGGTTATAAAGATGCCACATTCCTCCTCAATTAGGGATGCACCTAATTTGATCCATTTTAAGTCATTTGGAGTCCCGATATTAACTTTAGTTGTGTCCTCTATTAGAAGGGTCGAGTTGTCTTCCAGAATGGTTGGTAAAGATTTAAATTAGCTTGTAATGGTAGAGTCCTCTATTTTTACTGGATCTTCAAGTTCTCTAAGGTATAAGGAATCAAAATCTCCTAATGGTAGGGATGGCCATGTGATAAACACTATTGGAAACTCTTGGATGATTCAATCAAAATCTTGTTAATCTTCAAAACTAAACTCAGACCTATAAGAAAGTTCATCATTGGTGGTCTCTTGAGCTATGTTTGAGGAATATTGAACACTCCCATCTAATGGTGCCTGAAATAGGTTTTCACCACTAGACTGACATTTCTTTCTACTTTTACCCTGGTCCAAAAGCACCTCAAAGAGGTTTTCACTTTGGGACCTCAATGTTTTATTCATTTATTTATGGCTAAGGGTTTTCACCCATTCTCCAAAATAGGTTGATTGATCCAATTTTATTAATAACCCTTATTTATGGTCTCCCAATGAAACATTATCTCTCAAGCCTAGAAATTGCAAAATGCCTCATCATTTTCTAACTCATCTATAGGCACTATGGATTCTTTTTGGTCCCAGTCTGAAAGTTGATGATGATATAAAGGAAGTGGATTATTGTGAATGACTATTATAAGGTTAAAAATGGCATTGGTGTCAAACAAATTGGTATTGTCCAAGTCATCAAAAGGGATATGATCAGACTATGCTTCACTGTCGACATCATTATCACTAGTCATCAGGTTTAGAAAATAAATAATATAGTGGGGTCATCCCCAGGTAGTTTAAATCTGAGACCATAGGTTCCTTTATACCTAGTGGTAGAAATTGGCTCAAGTGTTCCTTGTTGAGTTAGTTCGAGACCTCCTTATTCATAGACATGTTTCTATATGATCCTATTAGGAATAGGATACTTGGATTTTTTATAGAAATCATCCAATTTGTCATTATACAACTATGATTCATCATCTTCAAGAGGGCCTTTTTCTTAGTCAATGGCCAATGTGAAAATGATAGGTGTTGGACTATGTAGTTTGGCTTTTCCCTTTTATTGTCATTCCAAGCAAGGTGGTTTGGATTTAGGTCTTCCATAGGTCTTGGGTTTCTATGGAATCTTGGTGATGTGGAATGTATTATGGGTCAAATATTCTCCTAGGCCATTAGTCGAGATGGTATAATGATTAGACATGTCAAGAGGTGGCATATGGGAAAGTAAATCAAGGGTATATGGGTCAATGCAATTGGTCTCTCATGAATTAACAAGTATTTATTTCTTTTTATCCTTCATGGCAACTAGATTCAAGCCAAAATGGTAGTTATATCTTTTGTACTCAGCCTCCAAATGTTTACAATGTTTGTATTAATGCAAATCTTCATGAATGGTGACCTTTATACCTGAATGGGAGAACTTGATACACTGGTGCAATGTTGAATGGATTGCATAAATCTTATGTATCCAATGTCTACCCAAAAGTAAATTGGATGATAAATCAAGGTCTAACATGGCATAGTGTATCATGGTTCAAAGGCCCAATGATAACTAGCAAGCTGATGGTGCCCTATGATTCTCATTCTTCATTGCCATAGGCCTTGATGGTGATCATTTTTTATTGTAGATCAATTTTCATGTATCTAAGAATATTGATGATATTTAGAGACATAATATTTAGGCTTGATCCATTATCTATGTGGACACATTTCACTATGTGTTTTTTTATGACAACTTTGATGTATAATGGATTATTAAGCAGAGGGCCAAAGGATGACATATCACTTTGGTCACAGGTTAATTGTTGGCCTAAGGCTAGATGTTCAACCAAATCTTGGAATTTGTTTGGCCTTATGTCATTGGAATTTGATATTGGCTAAGGAACTCTATCAAGATGTTCTTATGGATGGTGTATGTACACAAAAAATCCAAAATGGATATTTGTGTGAGCATCTTATGTAATTATTACATAATATCAAACATGTTTTCTTATACAATGATATATGGTTTGTTCTTAGATAGAATGGGTGGTTATATGGGTGAAGTGATAGATGGTTGTGGGCTTGGTATTGTAATATTTGATTATCGAGTTATGATTACACACTCGAGATTAGATATAGGACCATTGTTGCTATCAAATTATGGTGGAGGGGGACTAGATAGGATAAGTCTTGAATAATAGTACACTTATTTGTGGTAACGGGTTAATGTTGAGTTCTAGGTATAAGGTCTAAAAGTAGTAATGCATGCTTGTTGGTATGCCTGTATGTAGTCCCAAGTTAAGGAAGGATCACTGGCATAAGTTGGTTGATTGGAATTGATTAACAATGGTCTTGTTTGGTTAATACTTGGTTTTAGATTGATGGAGATGGTGGAAATACAACCTCCTAGAATATGACCTACAACCTTGTTGTAGTCATGTGTAACTACATGGTAGGTTTATTGGTTATTGGCATCATTCTGGCCTTAGTTCCATCCATTTAGTTGACATTATTTTTGGTGTTGTTGATTTTATTGGTTCTATCTCCATTCTTGATATTATTGTTGTTGTTGTTCTAGCCTTTGTTGTTATTGTTGTTGGCTATTATGTTGAAAAAGGGGTTTTGATAGATTCTTTGGTTCTGATTGGATGTGAAAGATCCATTATCAAATGTTATCTCCCTATTTTCTAACATATTTGAATAAGATGTTTGATTTGCACATAATGGCATAGATTATGTCCATTAACCTAATAATACTCATAGAATTCATTTTATCTATACCAATCTGGATAAGGAATGCCCTTAGGATAAGGTAGACTCCTTAGAAACAATAGTAGAAGGTAGATATCATTATAGACCACTAGTTGACAAGTAATAAACAATTCCATTAAATGATCCTTAGGGTCTCCTCTACCCTTATCTTTGTCAAATTTTGGTGGTTCATACCCTGGAGGAAATGGTATTTACAAATACTCCATGTTAAATGGGTAGGAACACATGTCATCCAACTTGAAATTTTTAGTCTTTTTCTCAACTTAGATGATGGTAATTGCATCCTTCATTTATTTCAGCTCGTGTGATGAAATCAAAGGTATCATTGGCTTGAGGTGAAGGATGGGCAATCAAAAGTGGATTATTTTGACTAGGATATAATGGAGGCATGGTTTTTTGTGGAAGCTTGGTTTGGTTAGGGAATTAACCAAGAATATGTATACATAGATTAAGATGTGATTGTTGAAATTGCATGCATTATGGTGAGATATTTTGGTTCAAATTTGGTATATAGGCCTAGTTTGTGGGAAATTACAGTTGAGATGGAAGGATATGGCTAGGGGTGAAGTGTTTTGCTTGTTGAGGTTGATTAGGGTCTTGATGATAACTATTCATACCTAGTTGATTAAGGTAGATTTGTGAACCAAGGCATTATCATTGAGTTTGTGGTATGTTTAGAACAAAAGGCAATTGTTGCCTAATCAGCACTTATGGAACATTAGAATCTCTTGGTTTCATGAACCCCTATTAGGAAGTAGATGCATGTTAAATATTCAAAATTTGTCATTAAACAATAGTTATACATTATTAATTAGACATTGTTTATGATTTTAATGGTATGTTGGTCTGCAACTGAAGAGGTATGTTCATCACTACCTAGTGAGGTAAAACATTGGTTACCCCCTGTTAAGGTAGAAGAATGTTTTGCCTCTGCTACATTGGTATATTGGATTGTGCTTATGGTTTTAAAATTTTAGTAATCACCTATTTTGGTGGAGTAACATTCATCATGTTTTGCTGAGGTACAGCATTGGCTATTACTTGACTACTTAATCCTTGCGGTTGGGAGCTTGAAGAAGTAGCTAGTTGAGGATTAGAGGTAGTTTATTTTGGTTGTGAGGTATAATTTCCTACTCCCTAAATTTATGAACCACTAATAGTGTTAACTAAAGGCATATTTTATTTTACACTAGTTCTTTGTGCATTTACACCACTTTAGTCTGGATTGGATGACACTTGCACGTTATCCACTAGGTTTGGCTCACTATTCTTCATAGAAGTATAAGACACTTATTCAATAGATATGGAATTAAACATGTCTCCAATTCAAGTGCTTCATATGAATGGGTCTATACCCTAATTTTCTTGTCCTGTCAATTCAATTAAGACTCTTGTTGAAGGAGATAAATCAATAATAGGAGTGTTTGACATGGTCATATTATTGAAGTTACATGTTAAGTTTAAATAGGTCTGATATGTTGTCTGCATCTATATGAACTAATCCTTCATGAGACCTTTTCATATGATAAGCATATGTGGGTCTTGATATGACATCAGTACTAGAGCTTGAGGATTGCTAGAAGAGGCTTATTCCTTGGTTTGATTGTAAAGTATGTTGTAAGGCACTCTTACTAGACTTGGCAAGTTTTCATCAAGAAAGTCTATCGAAAACTTAGCCCCTACTTTCATGGACTTGATTAAGACTTTGTCCTTTTTTGAAATCAAGTGACAATCAAACAAATAAGGGTCATAGCCTGATGACAACATAACATAGTATGATTTTTGTTGATCTAGATCTACAACCAAGGGTATGTTAGCTAAGTACTATGTTATTTGCTCTTAGTCATGCTCTGAGTATGGAGGCATGTTGACCAAATAGTGTTCCAAAGTATCTTGGCTGTATTCCCCCAATTGAGTGTTTTAAGGTAGATAAGGATCGATCTCACAAATTACATCATCACCTTAGGGGTCTTGAACAAAGTCTTCTTATGCAACCACATTACCATATCTCTGATTGTACATGACTCCACTATGAGTATAGTGAGACATATTCAAATTGATGATAAATATTTCATGACAAAAGGGATTAGATTTTTATAAACCCTTAAAAATAATGTCCAAAGGACAAATGGTTTGAACTTGGTCTACCTTGGTCCAAGGATAGAGATGTATCTCCAAAAAGGTTCTATGAAAAAACTCGATATAAAATAGTCTAACATCAAATGTCTAATGTTAAATGTCTAACACAAAAAGGTCAAGTGGATGAACTAAAACCAAACTTCCAAACTCTAGGTTCAAAGTGTTCCAAACAAGTCTAATCTAACAAAATAAAAAATTTGATGTATTTTGGCTGAACACAACATCAAAAACTAGGCTCAAAATAGGCATGTGCTAGGACTTTTGCCAAAACAAGCACAAAATTTATACTTTAAACAAAAGGGAATGATTTAATCTAATAAATATGAAAGACTTTGTCATAGACTAGGAATTCAACTTTAGACATGAACTTGGTCAATTGGTATAAGGCATAAAGCAAAATTCATGAGGAGGATAGGCTCTCTCTCCTAAAGAAAGACACAAACAAATAGTTTTCCAATTGGGTAAATAATTAACCTAAGCTACATAACCCATAAGAGAAAGATCAATGTCTAGGTCCAAATTATATAAGGCATAAATAGAAATCAATCACTATTTATATTTGAACTTGTGAAGGTTAATTAAAAACTCAGCTTATGAAACTAGGCTTCTTTGATCAAATAATAAGCTAGACAAAGGTGAACATCATAACAATACTACATAAAAGCTCCAAAAGTCACATGTGGATTGGTTTCAAAATTTGAAACTTAGACATAAGGAAAAAAATCCTATGAAATGATTTGAGTAGCATAATGACATTATCTCACTTAAAATAAATGATTAATGGTTGGGTTCAAGATTTCAAGACATAAAACTTGAAATGGATTGGGTAGCATAAAATTACCCTTTCCAATCAAATGACACACACACAAAGATTTGTCAAAATATTAAGGTAAAAATATGGTGTCAAATGGATGGTATAATTCATCCTCAAACTATGGTGTGATATATAAGACAAGACTCGATTTGACATGGCATAACAAATAAAATAGATAGTTTAGACTCAAAAACCAAGCAATAAAGGATAAATGACAAAAACACCAAAGTGTAACATCCTAGATCCTAAAATTGATGAGGTTATATAGTAATATTAAATTCTATCTATATGCATGCTCTTGAGAGGATTTTAAGTTTTAATCCAAAAACAAAAGTGTATTAATAAGTAGGGTTTTTACACCCCCTTCTCTCAAGAGATTGTATGGTGACATGGAACTTTGGGCTACTCATCTTGCATCAACAGTACATCTGTAGCAAATGGGATTGTTTTAAAACTAAATCCCAAGTGTGGCTAATATAAGGGATGCTCACATCATTTGGATCTACATCATTTGGCTTGTTGTGAAAAGGTCTTGTCCTTTTCACAACCACTCAATCTTTCACTTGTTTAGTGTAGTGTGATGTCTAAGTTATCCCTACAATCCAAGGTAGTATTTTACTAATGGATTTTGTTTAACCTCTAAAGCAAATATCCCAATAATTTGACCTTAATTTTTATACCCCACTATGGATTGGGGTTGAAACGATGTCGAGAGATGAATTCTTGAGTCAACACTTCCCTAGAGAACCTGTGAGGAGGCTATGAACTCCCTCTCACAAGCCAAATTAAATAAAAATAAATGACTGGTGAAAAGACTTTTAGGTCACATTTAGATCACCCAATTCATACATATCTTGGGAGAGGCTTCATGATTTTATTTTCATGCCTTTGGACAAGGCAAAAATATAAAGAAAGAGCACTTTTAGTCACCTGAGTTCCCTAAAGGGGATGGGGAAAGAGCATACATGCATCAAAAAAATTTAAAAAAATAAATAACTTTGAAAGAATGAGCATAAAAAATAAAACACTCATAAGAGTATGTAATCTAAGTGTGAGCATTTATTTTAATACACCAAAGTGAAATATTTATGAAATTTGGCCCCTTGGCATTTGTTAAAAACTTGTAAAAACTTTCAAAAACATCTAAGCATAAAAAATGACTAGATTCCTTTTAGACACCAAATGAACTGTTCAAGACTTACCCATTTTCAAATTTGTGCCTCTTTCCCACTTAGGTCCTTCAGTTTTTAGAGGGTTTTTTCTTGCCTTAAATCACTTTCATGGATGAATAAATCATTTGTCAAATCTTGGTCTCGAGTTTCTTCATTTTCTTATCAAAAAGACTGACATTAGTCCATGCAGGGATCGATGTCGATCTTTTATAAATTGGTGTTAGTCAGTATAGGGGAAACTAACATTGATCAACAAGGGGTCGACATCGGTCCTAAAAAACATAGAAAACTAACAGTATAGTTTTGTCAAACTAGATTTGTTAGCCCATGATTTTTAAAATTGATGAATAACACCAGATCCTACAATCAAAGGATAAAAAAAATGATATTAAAGTATTTAAAACACATAATAAAACCAAAAAAATCAAGAAAGACTCATGAAATTATGTTTTTATCACACCTTTCTCTTCACATAGGGTTTAATGTTGACCCTGGGTAGACTGACTTCAGTTTTGATAGGATTGATGTGGGTTCTATTAGAACTAATGTCGGTCTTTGTTTAAAACTGTGTAACACTAAAAAAATAAAATACGTGAAAAACAATGTTAAAACTTGAATATTTAAGATTCTTAGGCCATCAATTGCAAAACTAATAGTTGCATATTAGTCTTATTTATTGCATGTGATGCTTGAGTGTCCCACTGGATGTGTTATTTTTGATCATAGGAATCCAAAAATGGAGGTTAGTAACATGTTAGTTCAAGTATCAAAAACTTCAATAAGCATACTAACACTTCCACTCCAAGCCTAGATCTTAAGGGTGATCTTAATTAATAAAGACAAATTAAAACACAACTAAAATGCAAAAGACAATGAATCCTTTACCTTCCTTGGAAGCTCAAAATTCATTGTTGAGTGGCTTGCTCAGCTTGTGCTTCAAAGAGTCTTTGGTAATGGAGGTTGTGTATCTCCTTCTCTCCTTGGCACCATGGCTTGTGTTGTGGCTTGGCTCAAGATTTTAGAATAATAACACTACTTACAAGGTAATTTTTGCATTATAAAACTACTCTTATCAAAGCTTTAAAGTCATTTGTGGATGATAACTTTTCACCAAAATAACTTAAATTTTAATAGGCAAGGCATTGCATTTATAGCAAATGGATCTAACCCGAACCCAAGGTGAGTCAAGGTAGAGTTAAGGCTTGGAATGGGTTCAAACCTAACCTAGGTGAGTCAAAAATAACCCAAGTAGAGTTAATAGTTGTCAATTAATCATGATTTGCAATAAATAGGTATGGGTCTCCAAAATGAGATATTTTAAAATATTTCCAAAGAGCTTGACAACTCACAAAAGGTCATGATGAAAGGCTAGGATATTTGTATTTTTGAATTTCCTTTTTTAGTTATTCATTAATTACACATGGATAGTTCAACTAGGCATTTAGTTTGGTTTATCTTATTAATTAACTTTGATTAGTCATTTATCTCTTTCAAGATTTGATATTTGTTCATGTGCCCCACTTAATAGGTCCATAGGCCAAATTGACTATTATGATGTCATAAGATGCTTAGGGATGAATCTTGAGGGATTTATATTTCAATGGATCCTAGAGCAAGAATGGTGTAGGAGATAGTGTTGTAATGATCTCCCCTCAAAAGGAGATATATTTACATGCATTCAAACTACATATTAGATAGACAAATAATTTCATTAAAGATTAAGCACTGATCTAGGTATCTAAATGACATAAAATAAAGGATTCAAAGTACTACAAGCATTTGGGGACAACAAACTGGTCGTAAACTAGGTCATAGCATAGAACATGTGTAAGAATAGTTTGTTAAAATATTACAAACAAAGCATGGGACATAATCAAGGATTTTGATGATTTCAACATTTTTCCATACCAAGTGAATGAAATTATGATGTTAAAAGGCTCACAATTATGGGCATGTAGTATGACCTCTCATGAAATATAATGAATGGATCCATATAGCCCATAAAACATGAAGTTAGACCAGTAGTCTTAAACAATGCAAATAATTGGTAGGTATTTGAAAGCAACAAATAAATTATTTAACTTCCTAAATTATGAATTCAAATTCTATGCCAAGAATATATCACAAATCTTAGCCCAATATGAGGAATAAATCATTCAACTAAATGGAAATAAACTGCATAAGGGGTTAGTTACACTGGAAAGTATCTTCAATTTTGATGACCATCTCAAGGTGAGAGAAAAAACATGATGGTTAAAGAAGAAACCTTTAATCGGGTGACCATCTTTGATAACAAGCTCTGAAAGGTTAGTAAAGTGTGATCCCCATCTAAAATTGAATAATTTATTGATATTAATGGAAGATATGATTATATATTCACATGGAGCTACCAGTACCTCAAAGACTTCAACTCAATATTAGCCAAACATATTATTTATCTTAACCTTAACACCAAGATATTTAGGTTGAATTAAAGGCTAGTAAACCCCAATCTTGAGCCCTTAATGAGAAAAAAACTCTCAAATCTCATAAAGGACAACATAAAATTTCCAATCAAACATTCTTCATAGGTAGCCAATATATTTCTAGTGCGAAAGAAGAATGGAGAAATTTTAAATGTGTGTGGACTTTATGGATTTGAGCAAATCATCCCTCAAAGATCACTACCCCATCCCACCAATGGAGTAAATTATGCAAATAATCTCAGGCATAGAAAGGTTTTCACTGCTAGATGATTATTTAGGCTATAATCAGATACTTATGTAGGAATGCAATCAATTTAAAATAGCATTCACCACTAAGTGGGTACCTTTGCATACTAGAGGATGCCCTTTAGATTGACCAATGTGGGAGAAACCTTTCAAAGAGCCATGTATGTGTCATTCAAGGGACTCATCAATAATATCATCCTGGTCTATCTTGATTATATAACCATTTTTTCTAAGTGCGGTATATCATTTAAGCCATTTAGAACAAGTCTTTGATTGGTGTAAAGTTTGGGATATCTCTGAACATAAAAAAGTGTGTATTTGTTGTCCATGAGAGAAAATTACAAGGGCACATCATCTCCAAATGTGGGATTTTAAATGATTTAAAATGAGTTAAGGTCATTCTATCTCTCCCTTTCTCAGGTCAAAAGAGAGGCCTCCAAAGCTTCTTAGGAGACATAAAGTTTGTCAGAATATTTGTGTCAAATTTTGTTGCTCTAATCAAGCCCCTCAAAGTGATGTTCAAAAAAGGCATTGCATTCATCTATACCCATGAAATTAGGGGTATTTTTGAGTCCATCAAGTGTGTTATCACATAATCTCCCACTTTGATAAATCATGATTACAATAGGTATTTTATCCTTTATGCATTTGGTAGATATAAAGGCATCTCAAGCATTTTGGCACATAAGAGTAATGACTAATAGAGAATCATATTGATTTATTCATTTATTCACTCAAATATCATGAGTTATGTTATATATTTGTGGACAAACACACCATTATATTCATAAGGGCACTTAATAAGTTCAGGCATATGCTCTCCAATAATAGGATTTAGCTCATGGTTTCACACTCAAGTATAAAATAGTTTCTACTTAGTAGGGATATCAATGATAAGAGAATTGGTTGAATCATGAAGGTGATGGAGTATGACATATATATCTAAATTACCAAGCTATTGAGAGGGAAAGGACTATGCAAACAACTGGTAGAGTATGTAAAATTGTAAGATAGAGCAATCTTTACACTGCACAAGGATCAATCAATAGACCATAATACCCCAACAGGTTAGACCCAGAGCATGAGGATCATTTTTCAAACTGGTGTATATCTACATGGCATGAATAAATCCAAGCATAAAAACTTCAAATTATAATCTATTCCTTATGTGTTTATTAGTGGTGTACTATTTAGAAGAGACATCAATTGTAACATCCCCACAGGGATTTACTAGTATAATGCAGTAATATATACTTATATACAACACTTATTCTTTCATTAGATTACACCAGAGAATTTAAATAGTGACCTTAACATACTAACTAAGTATATTAAACATAATTAAACATGTAGCAATAATAGTTACCGATCACTAGCATCTTATGTAACATAACATAACTGCATAAGGAAAGTAATTATATTAAAATCTAGCCATGACTAGTACAATAATATATCCGTTATTGTCAATGTACAATAATAAATTAATTAAATTTATAATAGGCATTATGCCTCAACATAATTATAATAATAGATATAATGATCCACAGAGCTCAAGTCACTCTAACTCCTATATCTCTTATAATCTCAAGTGTAGTCTCCAAGAAGTACTATAGTGGGGAGGGAGAGCATCATCTGAGCACTTTTTCACACCAACCATGGACCATTTATCCCCCACACAATACCCCAAATAGGGAAGTGTCCTCCCTTCATGGATGGGTAGATAGTGATGGTGTAATAATCTAGAGAGACATGTTAGTACCCATGTGTTGTAAGATTTCTACTACATGATTTGTACCATAAATAAAATACATTTTAACATGATATCACACAATCATGTAAATCATACATGTGAAATGACAATGTCTATCTAAACATTAATTTAGCCAAAGTTTTCAAATAGCTATTAATCTCTAGGATTATTCAAATTCATACACACCACTTGATCGGATTACCTTCATCTAGCATTGGTGGTGCTAAGTAAACTAGTGAAGTCCATCTCACTACTTCATTAGTACCAGTAATGTGAGATTCGGTTAACAATATTTTAACCAACATATTCATACAAATTATTTCACTAGAAAGTATAACTTAAGCTAATTATAAGAATAATCACTTTACATACATTTAGTCCATCAAATGTATGAATGAATCTTTTTCTTATTATTCATCACATAAATAATATTTATAATAAGTAATTTTATTTACCAAATGAGTAAATTACAAACTCATACTACAGAATCTACTTTTTGTAAGTAAATGCAATGTAATAAAATCAACGTCTCAAAACATATGGCACATATTACTCTATTATAGTAGTAGAAATAAGAAATTAACCTATAAATACAAAGCATAATCTTTCTTTTCATTATACCTATTAAGAGGCTTTATCGCATAAAATTAAAGCACCCTAACCTTTATGTTTTTGACATCACTATTTAATCAAAACTATAACAATAGGTATTCATCCAATATAGTCTCCCTGCTATATATATGTATGTGAACCTAAGTTCACATAAAATATATAACATATATATTTATACACTGCTCATATATATATATATATATATATATATATATATATATATATATGCCATACTATGGCATTTCCATTTATCTCAAGATTATTTCATTCAATAACCTTTTTATGAACAAGCATATAAATTTAAAATGAGTCTCTTTAATTCTTTTAGCCCCCAACTAAATTCGTAATAAAATCTATATTATATGTGGTGCATTTTGTACCCCAAAACTATTCCACATCCCTTACTCTATTTTAATCGAATACCCAAATCCATACATCTCTATTTCATACTCTTAGATGTACAATTTTCACACAATCCTTTAAGGTATATACTCATAATGTTTCTAATCATATAACTAAAGATGTATACTCATAAGACTCTAGAAATTCTTGTGTTTGTTATATTCCAACTGTATATATTTAAATCATTTTAATTTCAAGAAAAATACATGGTCATTGGTTTAAATGTATACACCCTATTCAAATGCAATCTTATTCTTAAACTAGTTCACATTTATATCACAGTCTTATGTATGTATATACACATAGTCTTCATATCTATAATGTTTTTAAAAGATAAGACATAGAAGATAGATATATAACATGTGTGTGTGCGTGTATACGTAGTTCATATTTAAAATAAACCCACACATAGTTGACTTATATACACATATGTATATGTAATTTTTTTATTTACAAATAACCTTAAAATTTAATCGACATAAGTATAACTTGTTGGGTGAATATTTTGTCACCAGCTAACTGATGGGAAAAATAGGTTGCTTCAACCACAGCATAGGGAGATTGGTCGGCTGAATGTGCAGGTTTACCGCATCAAAAGGGGACAAATATCTCCTCTCATCAAGGGGGGGTTCCCTATAACTATAAGGCGCTATATACTATATATATAAGCAAAAAATAACACTCAGGGGTAGGACAACACCATCTATCTCTCTTTTTTCAGAGATGATGTTCACAAATCAAAGGAGAAATCCTGGTGAAATGACAGAAGACACTTCTCTTCTTTCAAAAGTGGTCTGCAATAAATAACAGGGATTTTTTCTGGAAAGTAACAGTAACTGGACGTAGTAACAAGTAGAATGAGGTGTAGCACAAAGTCTCCCCCTCAACTACCAAAGAGTGAAATATGGAGGATAATGAGGGCACAAAGTCATCCCAAGATCCTTTAAACAGAAATAGAAAATAAAGAAACACACTAAAGGCAATTGTAGGTAGCACAAAGTCTTCCCATAGTTGGCTTCAAGACATCTTCCTAATTATCTCCACTAGCTCTACTTATTTCATTAAATGGACAAGAACACGTTCAGAAGATAGACATAAGAATAGTCTCCTAAATGATACAAGTTATGATAGCACAAAGTCTAAAAGTAACTTGTTTTCTCATTCAAACAAAATGATTAACAACCTGAGCTCAAAGTCTCAGTGATAGCCTCTCAATTTTGGCAGAGTTTTGCTTCTTTTCACCAAAAATATCTCCTTTCCAAAAAGAAGGGATTTACAATATATAGCAGCCTAGAAAAGACTGGCACTTTGTTCCATGGAGTGACCCATGTTGCATTCAATGATTTGAATGCGTCTTCAATTTTTTTAAAGGACCATGTTGAAAACAAGATGGCTACCTTAACTATGGCGTGTCATTTCATCTCATATGTCTTCTCTTGGGTCTAGATCATCTAGTATGTCCACTAAGATGTCTACGCAGCTGTCCATTTTCTCTTTACTCCAAGGGAGACCAACAGGCCATGTCTTCAATGTTTGCAAGCCAAAATATATATTTTTTAGACTATTCCACCTACTGAAATAACTATTGCATAGATATTTCCCTCTTTGGCTCTCTCTAGTTTTGTCTTTTTTCTAGAATCTGAGCTCTCGGGGCTACGTTCCTAGCTTTGCTGGCTCTTTTTGTCAGGAAATCAGAGAACAACAAACATGCTCTGACTCCACTGGTTAGGATCTTGCTCCTCAGATAGAGCACAGTATGATTACCAAATATATAAGCAATTGAATATGCGGAAATAACCAGAAACACAAGTAACTAGAATTCACCAATAGCACAGAATATGAGAGACAATACACTATCTTGTATTAACACTAACAGAAAAGAATACATCAAAGAGCCGCCACACTCTTTCACCTTACAGAGATTCGCCACACCTCAAGTGTACAGTAATTCTTCTCACACACACTCTCCTACACAAAAAACGGTCCCAACAACCAACTCACACACAGAATTGGTGTTCACCTCACCAACCAGTCAGTAATAACCCTGCCGGTACATCAAGCACTCTATAGCACTTCAAGCTGATCTCTCATGAACCTGCAACCTGCAATTCAAAGACCAAGCTTACATGTAGATCACCAATGAGCTTGCAACAACCTGCAACTCATAGATCTTACAACTAGAAGGAACTCTTCCTTTCTATCTCATGCCTTAAACAATACATGCCAATGGGTCTATAAATAGATCCCTAACTCAAACAATAACTAAGACTCTTAATTTAGACAATTATCCTCGCAGCCCAAGACTCTGGCTGGTCTTGACATGCAAACTCATAGTTCACTTAACTAACTGTCCGTGAAACGAACACTTCGGGAACACACAGGCGACCGACGTCGGTCCCTGCTGGTCTGGTTCTGCCGACGTCGGCCGACTTCCTGCCGTCGCCGGTTGCCTTCTGCACTAGATCCTGCCGACGTCGGTCATGCTACCGATGCCGGTTCCTATAGAACTCAGCAACCATCTGTTCCTAGTTTGCAAAGGTTGAAGCTTTTAGCTCCACAACCTAACAATCTCCCACTTGGAGATAAACAGTTGCAACCTGTACCTGTACCTGTACCTGTACACCGTCTAGTTTGTTTCCTTGGCTTTGTATCCCTCCTCAAGATTACTCTTGAAGACCAACCACCACAAAATCCGTGATGCAAAATCTGTCATCCAAATTACCTGCCACATCCGCATCTACAACCATGTAGAAAAAAGAACTTGACCCTGCATAGCATGTGCACCTGCTGCTGGTCCCACTGAACTGCCCTTCAGTATTACTCTCCCAGATTGACTCCAAACTTGTGACAACTCCCACTGCTTGGGAAAACTCAGGTTTAGTACATACCATGCACTCAACCTTACTATGTGAATCAAGACCCCTATTCTATGAACTGTCTTACCATCGGCGTGCTAACCGGCTTCACACAATCATCCTGAAACAAAGTCAACAAGACCTCCATGTCTCTAGCTCACACTCATGCCAAAGAATCTTGCTGCTCCCAGATTCTCCATGACAAACACCTGAACTAGCTTTACCTTTAGTTTAGAAATACCTGTATATGTAACCCTGCAACAAGCACATCATACAGAAAATAGAATAGTGTAGCTAATACTATCCAACCTGGTAAAGAGAAACACAATGATCAAACCTCCATTGCCCTGCAGCTAATACAAGATCATATACCCTGATCTTCCATCTCATGTATCCATTTCCGCTCTTCTTCATCCTCAACATCCATTCGTCTCTCAGTGCTTACTTCCAGCTGGCAACACTACCCAAAACACCTGTTTGGTTCTCCACCAAGGAATCACATCCTCATCCATGCCTAGCTCCCACTGTTTCCTGGATCTACCTGTTCTGCTTCTTCAATAACTTCTTGGTCCTATGCCATAAGTGAGCAACAAGTAGTGTAAAGAAGGGAAATGACAAATTTAAGAACTTACTTACACCTTCAGTCCTCCATATGGGCGCTTGAGACTCCATGACAACTAGCTGTCCACCCAAAATTCGTCTCAGTAACCGATGCCGGTCACATCTCAGTCTACAGCCGACCGATGTCGGTTCCCTGTGACTGCCTCCCTGCCGACATCGTTTTCCCCTGGCCGACGCCGGTCTCTGTCTGCCCCGAGTCACCGACGTCGGGCTGCACATAGCCGACGTCGGTCCCTGTCTGGACGCCGACGCCGGTTTTCCTGCCGACGTCGGTCTCTGTGTTTTCCTTGTGAGACCTGACTTTTTCCCGCGAGCTCTTTTTGGATCAAAACCTTGTCCAAATCACCTTTGCTTTGCTCAGAATTCCTCTGCACCTTATGCTGAACTCTGTCCGTCACTTTCTCCTTGAAAACCAAGGCTTTCCCGTTCTTGTCACTAACATCGGATTCCTCAAGAAACCTTACTTTCTTCTTCTACATACAAAAATCATGATCCATGCCTTCCAAATCCGAAAGCATATTCTTTGACTCAAGAACCAGCATCTCCTTCTTATCTATGTGACCAAGCCTATCAAGCCACATCTCTGAATCTACAGCTGAAGTAGATAACCCAGAAAGAGAATCAGTAAAACAAGTAGATAGATAAAGCGTACCTACTTTCTTACCTCTAGCTATAACAAGTGTACCCTTGGTAACCTTCCAAGAGTCCGCTGAGAGAGTTACTGTGCAACCCTCTTCACCCAAGCTTCTAACAGAAATCAGATTTCGCTTTAGAACTGGGACATGCATGACCTCCTTTAACACCCATGTGTCACCTGTCTGCAATTTCAGCTTCACTTTGCCTTTGCCAACAACCTAACAAGGCTTACCATCCCCTACACAAATTTCTCCAAAGTCTCCCTGGACATACTCATGAAAAAATTATCTATGTGGAGATGCATGAAAAGAGGCACCAGAATCTAATACCCAAGATTCTACTTTATCCAAAGAACATACCAGAGCATCCTGTGCAATGTAACCCGCAGCATCTGCTTCTTCTCCATGTTCTTCATGATGATCTTCACCCGATCTGCAATCTCTCTTTAAGTGCCCTTGCTTTCCACATTTCCAGCAGGTTATTCTGCCATACCTGGACTTGGATCTCTTGCCTGTCTTAGACCTTGATCTCCCACGCTCTGTCCTTTCTCTTGGCCTTCCTCTTCCTTCAACACTCAAAGCATTTCCGGATAATTCACCTGTGCTTTTTCTGCGTATCTCTTCATTCAAGATTACACTCACAACATCATCCACTTTTAAGACTTTTGAAGGAGACACAGTATTAGAAACTGCCATTACCAAACCTTCCCAACTTTCAGGTAATGAACACAAGATTAAGAGAGCTCTAAGTTCATCATCAAATACAATATTCACTGAACTTAACTGGTTTACCAAACCATGGAAATCACTAAGATGGCTATGAATAGATCCACCTTCCAACATTTGCAAATTAAATAAACGCTTCATAAGAAATACCTTGTTTGAAGCTGAGGGTTTTTCATATAAATTTGCCAAAGATTTCATCAACTCCACCGTTGTCTTACACTGTGATAAGCTGGAAATCACAGTTGAATCAAGACTCAATCTAACAGATCCCAGAGCCTTCCGATCAAGAACCTCCCATTCTTCATCTTTCATATCCAAGGGTTTGCTAGCAACCCCACCCAACGGTAAGTATAAATCTTTCTGATACAGATAGTCCTCAATCTGCATCCTCCATAATTGGTAGTTCTTGCCATTGAACTTGTCCATTCGTAGTTGACTGCTTTCTGACATTGCTCAACTCCCACTCAAACAGAAACCCTGTGAGTAACCTGTAATCAAAACACACTACCCAGATCTACACCAATCTGTTAGTATCCCAACCAAAAGCTCTGATACCAATTGTTGGTATCAAGCTCAAGAACCTACAACTAAGGCTCTGATACCACTTGTCAGGAAATCAGAGAACAACAAACATGCTCTGACTCCACTGGTTAGGATCTTGCTCCTCAGATAGAGCACAGTATGATTACCAAACCTATAAGCAATTGAATATGCGGAAATAACCAGAAACACAAGTAACTAGAATTCACCAATAGCACAGAATATGAGAGACAATACACTATCTTGTATTAACACTAACAGAAAAGAATACATCAAAGAGCCGCCACACTCTTTCACCTTACAGAGATTCGCCACACCTCAAGTGTACAGTAATTCTTCTCACACACACTCTCCTACACAAAAAATGGTCCCAACAACCAACTCACACACAGAATTGGTGTTCACCTCACCAACCAGTCAGTAATAACCCTGCCGGTACATCAAGCACTCTATAGCACTTCAAGCTGATCTCTCATGAACCTGCAACCTGCAATTCAAAGACCAAGCTTACATGTAGATCACCAATGAGCTTGCAACAACCTGCAACTCATAGATCTTACAACTAGAAGGAACTCTTCCTTTCTATCTCATGCCTTAAACAATACATGCCAATGGGTCTATAAATAGATCCCTAACTCAAACAATAACTAAGACTCTTAATTTAGACAATTATCCTCGCAGCCCAAGACTCTGGCTGGTCTTGACATGCAAACTCATAGTTCACTTAACTAACTGTCCGTGAAACGAACACTTCGGGAACACACAGGCGACCGACGTCGGTCCCTGCTGGTCTGGTTCTGCCGACGTCGGCCGACTTCCTGCCGTCACCGATTGCCTTCTGCACTGGATCCTGCCGACGTCGGTCATGCTGCCGACGCCGGTTCCTATAGAACTCAGCAACCATCTGTTCCTAGTTTGCAAAGGTTGAAGCTTTTAGCTCCACAACCTAACACTTTTTAGCTTCTCCTCTTGGTGGTTCTCCATGCTCAAGCCTATAAATATCAATAGCTAATTGTTTGCCCTAATTTTGACGGCTACGAGGATGTCACCGGACTTCTGGATCCCAATGGCTAGTTCACGATGTTTAATTTTGACGTCTATGGGCCCATCATCCTCCTTATCAATTCCTTCAACTTTGTGGTTTGATCTTTCCTGAAGGGGACCTACACTTTAAGGTCTTTAGAAAGGTCCATTTTACTTGGTGAGAGCCCCCCGCAAGGGTTCCTGCCCTTTGGGTGGTCTTCGGGCTTCATCAAGCTCTAATTCCTTCAGACAAAATGTCTAAAGGAATTCCTTCAGACATTTTATTTGAAAGAAATGGTCCTTCATGTCTCTTTCTACCTTGGCCATTTTTCCATGGGATTTTCTCTTCGGTCAGGCTTATTCCTTCGTATAAAAGTTTGAAGGAATTGCCTTAACAACTTTGCCATAGAAAATCTTTTCAGAAGAAATCTTTTGCTCCATTTGGCCTTTGAAATGGTCCATTTGCTCCTTGCCTACCCTATGAAAGGGCTATTTGATTTCCAAGGTTGCCTTTCAGAAAAGTTGTAAGGGTCCATTTTGACTCCCAAGTGCCCTCTGCAAGAGCACTTGTCTTTCAGGGAAATTCCTTCAGCTTTGGGGCAGTCTCTTGAACCAACCGTTTGAACCGACTGATTGAACCAACTTTGGTTCAATGGTTCAATGGTTCATTCTATTATTTTTTACTAAGTCTGTTGGTCGCTTGAACCAAACACGTTGAACCAATCGCTTGTTTGAACCTTTGAACTATTGAACTCGTTGAACCTTTGAACCAAGATGGTTCAAGGTTCAATGGTTCAAGCCTTCTTTTAGCTAAGTGTTTTGAAGCCATTGAACTTGTTGAAGCAATTAAATTTGATGAACTTATCTCATTAAACCTTTTTGGTTCAAGGTTCAATGGTTCAATGGTTCATTCCTTTGCTTTAGAAGCTTGCCGATGAACATTTTTAGTTGAATTGAAGCGTTGAACCAACCTTGAAAAATGCCTAAGTCTTGAGAACTCATTTCTTTCCTACAGAGTCTATAGAAACCAACTTGTAGAGTCCATAGAACTGGGGGAGTCCATAGAAATGAGAAACCAACCTATATATTCCATAGTTTTGAGTCCGTAGAACTGGTGGAGTCCATAGAAACTAAGTCTATAGATTTCTTCTTGCAAAGTCTGTATAACTGAGTCCGTGGTTTTCTCTAAGTTTTCTCTAACCTTGAAAGAGTACTTAAAAATCTCGCTTGCAGAGTCTATAGAAACCTATCTGCAAAGTCCATAGTTACTTGCATGTGGAGTCCACATATTTGAGCCTAAAGAGTCTGTAGAATCCTTCTTATGAAGTCCATAGAAATGTATCTGCAGAGTCTATAGAAATAAGCCTATGGAGTTCATAGAATTGAGCCTACAAAGTCTGTAGAAACATATCTGCAGAGTCCCTTAGCTGAAAAAGTTTTAAAAATAGAGAATTTGAAGGCTCATAACAATTTTTGAGAAGGGAAGAGAGAATTTTTGGCTTGTAGGACCAAAAATAGTTCATGTGTTGTCCCAAAAATGAGTGACAGACTTTGGGGTCAATAGTTGGCTCCAGTTGGGTAACTTCCCTTAGTTAATATTTTGAAGCAATTAAGGGGAGTAGAAACTAGAATCTCCAGTGCCTTCAAGTATACCATTGGGCTATGGAGTCATGCTACCCAAAAAAGAAAGGTGCCAAAAATGAAAATGAAAATCACAAAATAGAACTAAAGACTATACAAATATACATATGTATAGATGATCTTATCTGATACTTCAAAGATTGATGTGCTTCAGATGCTACCCATTGTGAGGCAATGAAAATGGTGTGTCATCCTAATAAACTAGCAAGAAACCATTTTCTCCCTAGAATTGGTGATGGGCAAATGGAACTCTCCACCAAGAATCACATTTTCTATGCACTCCTTTTGGTTCTCTCTTCTTTCCCCATGGCAAGACGTGGTCTCCAATCTAAAAACCATAAATCCTTGCTCTCTTGGTGAAGAGTTCCTCTTCTTAACTTTGGCATGCATCAGTATGGTCCACTACCATAGTTTGTTGCTCTTCCGGTCTATTGAATCACATGATTTTATTGTCAACATCAAACTCTTGACAAACCATCAGTTCAACATCTCCTTTGGTGTGAAGGAGTTTGACACCTTTGTCTTGAGCAGCCTTCAATCTAAGCAGTAGAGATTCATACTCAGCAATGTTGTTGTTGTTACTGAACTACAACTTATATGAAGAAGGAAAAATATCTCCTTGAAGAGATATCAACATAGTCTCGGCTCCAGAACTAGTAAAAGAATTGTTGCCATCGAATTCTAGGTTCCAAACATCATCAGAAACTAATCTTCTATCAGATTCTTCTTTATTAAAGAGGGAAGATCCCTTTTCGTCTATATAGCACCCTACTAATTCTTTTGATGTCTTGTTTGAATCAATTTTTAGATTTCTAGCTATAGGACTTTCATCTATAGAAACATGAACATCCTCTGTGGATAAAAAATAATTACCCCTACCTGAAAACTCAAATAGAATCTAAGCTTCGAGTGCTGATGTCTGAGTGACAACATATTTTACTTTCTTTTCAGGGAGCAACGTCTTCATGACACCTTTGATATGGATCATTGCTTCAGACAAGTCCATACTCAACTCTCCTCTAACATCCTTGCAAAAATTTCACCCAAGAAGGATGTTGTATGAGGTTGGGGCATCGGCCACCAAGACTGTCATCTTGATTCTCTTGTCTGGGAATGCTGCAAATGCAAATTGGGCATCCTTGATTTGTCTCAGCAATGGCACTCATTTTTTCTCCATGGAGGAACATCTCCCAAAGGTCTTGGTCAGCATGAGACCAAGAGATTATGCCACTTTGGCAGGCATGATGTTGTCAGATGCACCTGAGTCTATTATGCAATTGTTCAACTGGTGTCCATTTATCAGCAGGGAGACATAGAATGGTTATGTCCTCTTGAGAGCAGCAAGAGGAGTAATGACAAGATTATTTAGGATGGGCATGTTCCTTAGGGGATCCTGAGTTACCTTCTTAACATCTTGTCCT
Organism: Torreya grandis; assembly: GCA_037957365.1. Lineage (NCBI taxonomy): Eukaryota > Viridiplantae > Streptophyta > Pinopsida > Cupressales > Taxaceae > Torreya > Torreya grandis. The sequence goes on from JARHVA010000189.1 coordinate 4,440,182, forward strand.
ATAGGGACAGCTTTATTCTTCACACACTCAACCAACATGTCCAACTGCTTAGGGTTGGATTGTATAAATTCAAATTCAAACATTTGAATTTTGGTCTTCTTGACATGGTCAACTATGTCAAATGACTAAAATGGATTGGGAACAGGGAAAGTTAGTTCATCCTTTTGGTTTTTAGGGGGGAGGACTGATCTGTGAAGTTGAAGTTGAAGGTGCAAAAATGCTTGGGGTACTTAGTTTTTTAGCAATCACTGGGTCCTTTGGCTAGAATGGCAGAGAAGTTCCTCATTTAGCAATTGAAATTGTAGGCTGAGCTCACTCCTCTATTTTTCCCTTATCAGCTTGTTGGGTTGACTAATTCTTGGATTGAGTGAACATAGCGTATGATGCCTCAACTACTTTACCTTCACTTCTAGGTTCATCTTGGTAATTCAAGAAACCAATGTTGGAGTCACCAGTTGATTCTTCTTGGTCTACTGCAAAGAGATCAGCATCATTTTCTTGATCAAACTTAGGTTGGAAAGAGAAATCATGTTCTATTTCTAGATATCCAACTACTGAGTTGGTTGGAGGTGCTTCAAGGGCAAGGTTCCTCTGTGGGGGAGAAAGATGATTTGCTTGCCCTTGATTCCTAGCAGCATTGCCTTGATATGACTGATTTTAAAATGTCCTCCTTGGCATATCCTGATTAGGAGGAGCAGACATACCTTGGGCCATTTGTCTTTTCAAGGCTAGTAATTCATTTTCTATCTTTTGCACCATTTGATCCGTGGTGCCTGTAGATGGATATTCAGAAGATGAAGAAGATTTACCTCTATTAAGATCTCTCCTTATCTTTCTTACCAAGATAAGGTCATCTTCCACCTCAGTAGCCAAGTCCTAAGCAGTAGCAAGGTCTATGTGACCAGCACATCTCAGTAGAAAACTCACTTCTAGAAGCTATGAGTAAATGAAGAAACATTTAAGGTTCTCAGGGGTTGGTTGAGCAATTGTAGGAATTTAGTTCCTTAGCTTGTCGAACTTAGCAATGAAATCCCTCATATGCTCATGAGGTTCTTTCTTTATCTACATGAGTTGAGCCAGCAGGGCATGCACATCTTATGTAGGCTTGAATATTGCTTTGAATTTGGCTTTGAGAGTGTCCCAATCAGTCACTAACTGACACTGTAGATGGTAGAACTAGTCTATAGTAGCACCTTGCAATGTTTCCACACATAGCCTAACTTCTACATCTTTATACTCCACGCCTATCACACCACAGGCTATGTTGAAGGCTGGAATATGTTTATCAGGGTAAACTCTCCCATCACCAAAGAATTTGTGGAAATTCTTCCTTTAACTATGTGGAAGTTCATGTAGAGGTGGATTCAGATTGAGTGGACTAAAAGAGTTACCCCAACGGGCCTTGAACTGCCATTGTATGATTACAGAAATGGGGGATAACAAATCTTGGTGGGGTATGTATGGGCAAAGCTTTGCTATTAGAGGAAAAAGAATCTCTACCTTATGTTGGTGACCCGATGTTGGTAAGAGGAAGACTCCCAGTTCATTGAAGGCGAGGTTTTGGAGGAAACACCTCAAAATTGCTCTGTTGCACCAACTCAAAAATAGGGTCAACAACACCTTTGGATCTTTGGTTTCTCATATACCGTGGAGCTGCCAAATTGAAATAGTAAAAATGGAAAAGAACTGGTGCTACTTTAATTTGAAGCTTAAGGCTTCAAACTGCTCATTCTTCCCCAGCGGAGTCACCAAAAACTGTTGGCAAATATTTTGTCACCAGCTAACTAATGGGAAAAATAGGTCACTTCAACCACAGCATAGGGAGATTGGTCAGCTGAATGTACAGGTTTACCACATCAAAAGGGGACAAATCTCTCCTCTCATCAAGGGGAGGTTCCCTATAACTATAAGGTGTTATATAATATATATAAGTAAAAAATAACACTCAGGGGTAGAACAACCCCATCCATCTCTCTTTTTTCATAGATGATGTTCACAAATCAAAGGAGAAATCTTGGTGAAATGATAGAAGACACTTCTCTTCTTTCAAAAGTGGTATGCAGTAAACAGCAAGGATTCTTTCTAGAAAGTAATAGTAATTGGATGGAGTAACAAGTAGAATGAGGTGTAGCACAAAGTCTCCCCCTCAACTACCAAAGAGTGAAATACAAAGGATAACAGGGGCACAAAGTCATCCTAACATCCTTTAAACAGAAATAGAAAGTAAAGAAACACACTAAAGGTAATTGTAGGCAGCACAAAGTCTTCCCATAGTTGGCTTCAAGACATCTTCCTAATTATCTCTGCTAGCTCTACTTATTTCATTAAATGGACAAGAACACATTTAGAAGACAGACATAAGAATAGTCTCCTAAATAATATAAGCTATGATAGCACAAAGTCTGAAAGTAACTTGTTTTTTCATTCAAATAAAGAAAAATGATTAACAACCTGAGCTCAAAGTCTCGGTGATAGCCTCACAATTTTGGCAAGGTTTTTCTTCTTTTCACCAAAAAGATCTCCTTTCCAAAAAGAAAGGATTTACAATATATAGTAACCTAGAAAAGACTGACCCTTTATTCCATGGAGCGACCCGTGTTGCATTCAATGCTTTGAATGCATCTTCAATTTTATCAAAGGACCATGTTGAAAACAAGATGACTACCTTAACTATGGCGTGTCATTTCATCTCATATGTCTTCTCCTGGGTCTGGATCATCTGGTCTATCCCCTTTGATGTCTGCATAGCTATCCATTTTGTCTTTACTCTAAGGGAGACCAACAGATTGTGCCTTCAATGTTTGTAAGCCAAAATATCTATTTTGTGTACTGTCCCACCTACTAAAATAACTACTATGTAGATATTTCCCTCTTTGGCTCTCTCTGGTTTTGTCTTTTTTTTGGAATTTGAGCTCTCGAGGCTACATTCCCAGCTTTGCTAGCTCTTTTTGACTTTTCCTCTCGATAGTTCTCCCTTTTGGCCGTGGCCTTAAGGCCTTTGAATGCATTTGGGTCTGTGCTCAAGCTTGCAAAGATCAATATCTAATTGGTTACCCTAATTTTGATGGTTGCGGGGACGTTTCCAGACTTTTAGATCCCAACAGCTAGTTCATGATGTTCAATTTTGACATCTATGGGCCCGTCATCCTCCTTAGCAATTCCTTCAGCTTTGTGGTTTGATCTTTCTCGAAGGGGACCTACCCTTAGAGGTCTTGAGAAAGGTCCATTTTACTTGGTGAGAGCCCCCCGCAAGGGTTACTGCCCTTCAGGCGGTCTTCGAGCTTCATTAGGCTCTAATTCCTTTAGACAAAATGTCTGAAGGAAATGGTCCTTCATGTCTCTTTTTGCCTTGGTTGTTTTTCTATGGGATTTTCTCTTCAGTCGGGCTTATTCCTTCATACAAAAGTCTGAAGGAATTGCCTTAACAACTTTGCCATAGAAAATCTTTTCCATAGAAATATTTTGCTCCATTTGGCATTTGAAATGGTCCATTTTCTCCTCGCCTGCCCTCCGAAAGGGTTGTTTTATTTCCAAGTTTGCCTTTAAAAAAAGTTGCAAGGGTCCATTTTGGCTCCCAAGTGCCCTCCGCAAGGGCACTTATATTTTGGGTGAATTCCTTTGGCTTTGGGGTAGTCTCTTGAACCAACTGTTTGAACTAACCGATTGAACCAACCTTGGTTCAACGGTTCAATGGTTCAACAGTTCATTTCGTTGTTTTTCGCTAAGTCTTTTGGCCATTTGAACCAAACGCATTAAACCAATCACTTGTTTAAACCTTTAAACTATTGAACCCATTAAACCTTTGAACCAAGATGGTTTAAGGTTCAATGGTTCAAGCCTTCTTTTAGCTAAGTGTTTTGAAGCCATTGAACCTATTGAAGCCATTGAACCTGTTGAAGCGGTTGAATTTGATGAACTTATCCCATTGAACCAAATTCATTGAACCTTTTTGGTTCAAGGTTCAATGGTTCAATGGTTCATTCCTTTGCTTTAGAAGCTTGTCGATGAACATCTTTAGTTGAACTGAAGCGTTGAACCAACCTTTAAAAATGCCTAAGTGTTGAGAACTTCTTTCTTTCATGTAGAGTCTATAGAAACCAACTTGTAGAGTTTGTAGAAATGAGTCCATAGAACTGGGGGAGTCTGTAGAAATGAGAAACCAACCTGTAGAGTCCATAGTATTGGGTCCATAGAACTGGTGAAGTCTATAGAAACTAAGTCTGTAGATTTCTTCCTGCAGAGTCCATAGAACTGAGTTCATAGTTTTCTCTAAGTTTTCTCTAACCTTGAAAGAGTCCATAGAAATCTAGCTTATAGAGTCTGTAGAAACCTATCTGTAGAGTCCATAGTTTCTTGCCTATGGAGTTTGTAGATTTAAGCTTGCAGAGCTCGTAGAATCCTTCCTGCAAAGTTAGTAGAAATGTATCTGTAGAGTCCATATAAATAAGCTTGTAGAGTCTGTAGAAATGTATCTGTAGAGTCCCTTAGCTGAAAAAGTTTAAAAAATAGAGAATTTGAAGGCTCATAACAATTTTTGAGAAGGGAAGAGAGAATTTTTGGCTTGTAGGACCAAAAATAGTTCATGTGTTGTCCCAAAAATGAGTGACAGACTTTGGGGTCAACATAATTGTATACTCATTCTGTCACACAATACACAATTTGACTATATGTATATTTGCAATGTTAAAATAAACTTACACTATTATTTACGTTCTATGTTTCGAACAACATATGTATGTATGTATATATGTATGTATGTATGTATATATGTATGTATGTATGTGTGTCTATATATATATATATCTATATATATATATATATATATAGACACACATACATACATACATATATACATACATACATACATATATACATACATACATATGTTGTTCGAAACATAGAACGTAAATAATAGTGTAAGTTTATTTTAACATTGCAAATATACATATAGTCAAATTATATATATATATATATGTGTGTGTGTGTGTGTGTGTGTGTGTGTGTGTGTATATATATATATATGTATATATATATATATATATATATATATATATATATATATGTATGTATGTATGTATATATGTATGTATGTATATGTATAATTATATATATTTATGTGTGTGTGTGTATTGTATATATATGTAAGTATATGTATATATACACACACACACATATATGTGTGTGTATATACATACACTACACACACACACACACATATACATATTTATTTATATATGTGTTGTTCATATATATACACAGGTCACATATGAATATATATATGTACCCTACACTTTTATTATTCCTAAATACCCAAACCCTATTTATGCAAAAATATAACAATTTTGTTCATAGTTTATGTATCAAATTTTACACAATTCATAATCAAGTCTACAATCCATACATCAACTTCATTATGTATTTATAAAATTGAAATGACAATATGAAGATTACTCAATTTAAAGCATTTGAAAACCTTTTATCTTAGACCCAATTAATATATATATATATCCATATTTGTATATATTCCTATATACAAATATATATCCATATATGTGTATATAGGTACATGCCTATCAATTCATTTCTTTATTTCTGAGTTTGTAATATATATATATATATATATATATATATATATATCTATATATATATATATATATATATATATATATATATATATATATATATATATATATATATATATATATATTTAAAACTTAGTTATGTGTATATATATTGAAATATCATTCACCTAGGGTTTTGATTTAAACTAGGGCATTATATTTCCATGAATTTAAATCCATTATACCCTAATAAATCAGTACCCAAAACAAACCAATTTGAAGTCTTAAGGATTAAGAAGGTATTTTGGCTTAGTTATATGGATGGCCAAGCCATTCATAAGACGAATCCTATGTTCTATTTCAAATTTACATTCATTTATAAACCCTACAAATTCAAACCATATATAGTAATTATGCAAGCAATTGAAAGTAATTACTTCACCAACTTGGTAAGTAGATTTCAAATCTGAGACAAGATGAACTTGTATCCTTTTTCTTCCTTGCTCTGTATTTCCCTTATCTTCCTTGTTGTACCCCATTCTCCTCTCAACTTTCCTTCATGTTAATCTACTTCACCCATTGAGCTTTACATAAAAAAATTCCCAACTCACAGTTACCAAGCAAACTCTATGTTTTTCTAGTTTAACAGTGACTTGAAACCAGTTAACTGCCATTAACCATGCTTAAGAAAGCCCTAATTCAAACTTTGCTTAATTTTTTTAATCATTTAAACATTAATTTCAAAATTATGCATGTCAACTTACGTTTCATGACCAAGTATTCCACTTTTAATCATTTACAAAATGATAACTACACTTTCAAATCTTAACATAGTCCATGCATGACAACAAGATTAGGCTTAGCTCTTAGGTTAGTATTTTTAGGATAACTCAACCTCTTTAAATATCAAATAAAGTAATCATATCCTTTAAAAATGTCAATTATCTTCATATATCAAAATGATAGACTAAGCAATTATGAATTTTAATTATAACAAGATAATTATTCCTGTCATTACTAGTGTATATATACTATCTATGTCTTTCGTTATTTTAATAGCTTAGCATATATTGATATCCCCAAATATCAATAATAGTAAGTTTAACATTCTAAAATGTTGTAAAGACATTTTTATAGTCTATATATAATAGTAATTATATATCATCTATTAGATTTATGTTCTTGTAATCATAAACAAATGCAAGTAAAGTAATATTATATAATCATACTACAACATTAAGCACTAAGTCTAAGTATGATATACAAAATTCAATCACATACGAGATTTATTCCATGTCTATGTATTAATATTTAAAACACAAAAACTATAATGTCTAATTGCAATTAACTTTCAAAATGTACTAACTCTAACAATCCAAACATTTAATACATATAACATATTAAATCTAATGTGGTGTGTGCATGGGTTTAACAATTCCTTTGTCATCCTTAACCATCTCCATCTATGTCACCCTCTCTAATGATGCTATCCCTACGTCATACTCTGAGGTATGAACTCTCCTACATCCAACTCATGACAAGAAGGTAGTTAGTCGAATACATCCCTATATATATATATATATATATATATATATATATATATATCATAAAACAATATTATAACAACAAATGTAACATAATAATTATGTACAAAATTCATAATTAGCTAAATCAAAATAATGAAATCATGGAATCTAAGTAACATACATTTGTTCTATAATATCATATGACTTAAAATTTAGTTAAAAAGTAACAAATCAATTTAACAACCATAATAATCCATAGATAATTAGGTAAATTAACTTAGTGAGAAAATTGGGATGTAACATCAATAGAGTTATATTAAGGTGTGTAGAATTAGATCAAGTGAATAGAATCATTAAAAAATCCATGATGGGCTATCAAGAGGCCATTACTCACCTAAAACCATTGCTATTAAAATCATGTGAACTAGTTACTATTGACTAACTCTATTCAAATATGCACATCCATGGTTTCAAGTCTGAATGAAGTGCACTTTCTTTTTAGGCATGTAGAAATTGGTAGCCAAACCCCCTATGCCTAATACAAGTTGATTAACCCTTTACTCAATGGGGCATGGATTTCATCGAAATGATAAATTCGCTATCAAGTGCTAGACATAAATGGATCCTCATAGTAATTGACTCCTTCACACTGTGGAAAGAGGAAATAGCATTTAAAGAGGCTAGTGGGGTTTATATTTTATATTTCTAATAAATCATTATAACAATATTTAGTGCTCCAACAACTATTATTTATGATAATACAATGGCTTTTCGTAGAGCCAAAATTAGTGAATGAGTGGTCAAACACAACATTCATCTAATTACTTCCTCAAACTATTACCCTCAAGGTAATGGCTTAGTTGAATTGATAAAGAAGAACTTGAATCACATCATCAAGAAAACCATGGAGGAAAATCAGTGATTTTAGCACATCAAAATAAAGACATCCCTTTGGGTAGATTGATTAATGTTGAAAATTGTGTTGGGGAATTATCCTTTCATGATATTTAATGGGAAGGAAGCTAGATTTCTTGCATCTCTCGAGTTTCATTCATTAGAGATAGCCCATTAGTTGGAATTGTATGAGAGTGATCCCATATTAGTAAGGTTATTCGAGCTAATGGATCTTGATGAAATAACAGTGTAGGCTATGCACACTATGGAGCTTCAGTAGGCATAGACAAAAAAATTATTTGATATAAAATCTATTGATATAATCTTTGATGAAGGAGACTTAATACTCAAATGAGACATAAATAAGGAAAAATCTAGGAAGCATATAAAATTCAATGCTATATGGAACAACCCATTCACCTTATCCAATTGCAAATAATCCAACACCTTCCAACTCACAAATCCAAGTGGATAAGTGTTACCCATCCTCGTCAATGGGATTCATCTCAAGTACTATATCTAATTATTGTGTATATTTTTTAAATAGTAGATTATATGTCTTTATTTCCCAAAGTGTCACACAAACATGTTGCTATTTAGATTAAATTTCATTTCCTCTAAGTGCTTGAGTTAAGTTTCTATTTAGTTTAGATTTTCCTTTCCTCTAAGTGTTGTTTGACATGTTTGTGGATTTACTTGTTCTTGTGAAATGTATTTAAGATTATTCTAAGGCTAGATAATCTTGTTGCAACTAATTATGTGAAGGATAAAATATCAAGGAGCTCTAGATGACTCCATACCTAATGGCTTATTTCAAAGGGTACTAGTCCCCACTTAGTAGGCAAGTAACCCACAAAGGTCACAAAAAATTGTTGACCTTTCAAGTCACCCTAGACTACACAGAGATCATAAATACCCTAGAAAATGTTTTGATGCTTGCATAGTATCAGGGTTTCTCAAAAGTAAGTTTGTGCATAGAAGTTCCCTAGTAGTGATTAGAGTTAACAGTTAGCATAGATTCACACATCAACTAAGTGTTGATTTGCACCTATGAACAACCCTTAATGTTAACCCTATACAAATATTACCACATCCTCAAAAAAAGTGCATAATTATCGGTGCACAAGTAAAGCATGTATGGTTCTTAGACTTTAGGCAGTGATAAGAGATAAATGTACAAAGAATATATTCCAACTATAAGTGAGCACTTGAGATCTTCATTTTTATTAGGCACTCATATCCATGAGGTTTCTCATGCTAAATGATGAAGTTTTGTATCCAATTATACAAATCCATACTTGAACCCTCGTGATTCATAGGCTACAATCTGTGCTATGTGCCACTCCCTTCACAAGAAAATGTGAGCTTCTAAATCTACATGAAAAATATCATTCCATGCAAACTCTATGTGCACAACTATGTGAAAAACTTTTTAAAAAAAAATCATGCACATTTTAGTGTGCTTATGATCCATGAGAGAGACAAGTGTAAAATTATATTGTGTATGCAAAGATAACATGGAAAAATATAAAGAAACCTTGCATAGCTTCCATGTTATCAAATAAGATCCAGGTGGATTGGTAGGTGGCATTCATAAGCAAAGGTGGTAGTTATTACTATTTTGGTGTCAAGTGAGCCCGAGTTAGAATGGGATTAAATGCAAAAGTGGTGGGTAGGTCAGTAATACATGCACACACAACTCTTTTGACCATATAAATGTACTTTAATCTTTGATGCACACGTAGATTTTCTTAAGATCTAAGAATGACCTTCCAGCTACTTTAATGACCATCTTAAAATTAATGAGCATGGTTAGTAGTAGCTATTACATGGGAGTTTGGCCCTCTTGATCAACCTAGAGTTTTGAGTACCAACCTTCAAATTCAAGTTATTTATCTACCATTTTTAAGTGGTGAATTAATTATGTAGGGTCTTTCCCAACTCTATATCAATCCTAATCTTTATTTTAAATACTATCCCCTCTCCTTGGTATAAAGAGCTCTTCCCACTCAAGTTTGTAATATAGGTTTGGGCCTCAAGATTAATAAGAACTAATTTTTTTAATTTATGCTTTGTGTCCTATGTGTATTAAAGATTGTTGATATTTTTCTATGGATGTTCATCCCTCTCATTTTTATCCTCCCTTCACACCTCTACATGGAATCAATATCCTATATAGTTCACATGATATGTATAAATGGGTCTATAAATACATTATTTATTGATTATTTTTCATCCATTCTAACACTATGATGTGTTCCCATACCTCCATGTAAAATACTTATGCATTAGGTTTCTAGTATGAAGATTGTGTGCATTCAACTCCTTAGTTTTTTTCTACCATCAGACAAGTGGGGTGCTCACTCTATTCTTGGTGCACCACCACTTTTATTTTGAGTAAACATCTTACCCTCTCTCCTCCTTTTCCTTTGTTAATATTAGGTATAGCATTAGTGGTAGATTCTCTTTCTACTCTTTGTAGGTCTATGTGTTTGTCCTAAACAATATGTACTTAGAGTATAAGGAAGTTGGCCTTCTCTAGATGTTTATCTCAAGGAGAATAAGAGGCCCACACCTTTGGGGATGGTCCCATTATTACATCAAAGTATTAAATTACTCTCACACATAGAGGTCTAAGACACTAGACACTGAAGCACTGCATAGTTGTGCATATGAGTGTTATTCTTGTTCAAGTACATGTTCTAAGTGATAACACAACTAAAGAAACAAAGTAATATCAAGATTAATATTGGCTAGGAATGTAATAGTGACATACAAACATGTGTCTTCAAAGCCATGAAGGCAAATATTAGGGATACCAATTATAATCATGAAAGAGTAAAAAAGGGACATCTTTCATCTTATTATGATTAAACATCCAAGTAAGTAGAAAATGCCATGGAGAATTCAAAGACATGGAAATTAGTTTTAAGAAAATAAAATGAAAATCTAGATGGGAGATGAGAAAAACCTATTCCAGCCATTAATTCATAAGAAGTAGCAAACTAATACATTCAATCCTTGAGGTAAATACAACTGAAGCAATATAATTTGAAGTGCCATATTTAATCTAGTCACATTGCCTTCAAGCTATCAAATTACAAATTATGAATTCAAGATCCTTTATGACCAAGTGATTATAGAATTCCCATGGTGATGATGTCACTTATGATATGGATCCTTATCCATATTATAACAACCCATACATTGAACAAAGGCATGACCCTTTAGTGAAATATTTAGTAATTATGCCTCCTTATCCAAGCTAATAACTAGATCAAACACAATAATACCTTTCCCAAATAATGCCTAACATGGAACAGAACAACAAGAGCCCTATTATGTTACTATGATGACATAAATTAACTATGATCCATACTTATTTGAATGTCATTTGTTGGAAAACAAAAACAAAGTACTAGTTAGAGTTGTCAAAGTAGGGGATAGATTTCTGCCAGACTTCCCACAAGAAATTTTGAGTAGTTTGATCAAAATGTCTGGTAAATGCATTATGAATTCAACCATTTGAACAAGCATCTACTAGTTATAGCCAAGATTTGGTTCAAATGCCACAACAAGACCAAAGTTCACTTGAAAAATGAAAAGGCATTATGGATGAGCAAATAGAATAGGTACAACAATCATACTAAACATATCTCATTCTAGCTCATAACCTCAATACAAGGGCCATTTCTAACATGCTTCTTAATGAGATAGCTCCATCAAAAGGGTATTAAATAGACACCTCAAGCTATGCAAGTCAAAACATGGACACTTTTAGCCAAAGCACATCGATCGGTGATATGTATAACATCCACATTTTGATGAAAGATATTATTGATCAAATAAAATATACCACTCAAAATGTTGTGGATGGCATGTAAGTGAAGTCCAATTTAAACCAAAGTGGGTCTAACTTACTGCCAAGCAATACACAACAAGTTCCTTTTAATAAAACCATCAGTGGGTTGCAACAACAGGGAATCAGAATGCCTATTTTCTAAAATAAATGAGAAACCTTCAATCCCTAACCAGCTATTTCCTTAAATGTGTAATAGGGGAAACAAGCCAAAAATAGACCAAATTACCACCATAATAAGTGCGTAACACTATGCCACCTCAATAGGTGACATCGAATGTTCTACCATAATAAGCACAAACTAATTTACTTTCTCAATCTCAAATATTGCCTAACTAACAATGTATTCCTGTTGGTCAAAATGTGCTAATTAGTCAACAATAGTTGCCAAATCAACCAATTTATAACCCCCAGCAAATGCAAAATCAACAAGTGTCATTTCAACAAGTACTAATTCGACCATAGGTATTTAGCCAACAATAAGGTTCTAATGTATAGTAGATACTGAGTGCTTAGAAACAAATTCCTTTCACCCAATGGGTATCACACATGTAATAAAGATATAACTACCAATACCTTCAAAAATAGGGACCTAGTCAATGGCATGTTCCTTATATCCAACATGGTTTAACAAATAGATAACAATTTCCTTCCCAATCCCAATAGTACCAATACATTCCACATAGCTAAATGCCATTGCCACAACCACATTCACTAATCAAGGTTATTCATCCAAACCTTAACCAAAAAGTGCTTCAAAAATAGTGTATTTCATACCCATAGTATAAATCTAATGCATGAATATGCATACCTGGTCATCTGACCAATTTAACTAATATCCCACAATATACCTATCCTAGTCAAATAAATCCACCTTTGGCTCCTCAATCTCCTAAATAACAAGCCACTCCTTCTAATTTACTATCCCAAGATTTAAAACAAATGAAATATGCAATTTAAGTGATACATGCTATAAAACAAATGAATAAATTCAAACTGGAGGAGATATGTTCTTATCCATTCAACATGGAGTATTTTCAAATACCATTTCCACCAAGTTATGAGCTACCTAAATTAGACAAATACAAAGGCAAAGGTGACCCTAGAGAGCATTTAAATAAATTATTTTTTCGCTACTAATCGGTAGCCTATAGTGATATATATATATATATATATATATATATATATACACTTCTCCTCTTCCCAAGGAATCTAGTTGGACAAGCCTTGGAATGGTTGTTGAAACTACAAAAGAACTTTGTACCTAACTTTGATTATCTCTCAAAGAATTTTTTACAATAATTTTCATACAATATCGAGCATGATATTACTATTATGGATCTAGGCTAGGATAAATAGAAACTTGGTGAAAGCTTCATTACATACATGCAATGTTGGAGAGCCTTAGCAAGTCAATTTACACACAATCTTCCAAAAAAATAGTTGGATGCCATATTTACCAAGAGTTTACATAGTGAAATATCTTATCATCTTGAGTTGTAATGTGCTCACACATTCAAATAGGTCATAGAGAAAGGCATACATATTGAAAAAGCCCTTGTTAACAAATACATAATCAAGTTATCCTCTTCTAACAAGAACAAAAACCATAATCAAAGCAGGAACTATAATTAGAACCAAACTCAAGTATTGGATTCAATGACACCTCAAGCTAATAATAATGAAAGAACTAAACCCTATAACCATAATAATAATGTTTTTGGCAATGGAGTTAATAAATCACACCATGTTCAAATGGTACAAATATTGATTATATGTATACCTTCACCCACTCAACAACCACTTCCTCTATACATTCAACTTCGCCCTCCACAAAACCAATTGCCACAAAATCAAAACCAATTACAAACCCCTACTCTAAGGAGAAGACCACCATTTGCTCTCCAATTCAATGACCTTGGTGATCCCATTGAATTTATGTTTCAAAGATAGGTTCAAGTAAATATGATCAGCTAGCCTATACCAAATCCATTTCCTAATGATACTCCTTTCCCTGATTGGTACAAGGAAAATGAATTTTGTGATTACCATCATGTTAGAGGATATTATATAAGATGGTGTATCTAACTCAGACATCTAATTGATAGATAGATACAAAGAGGTACCCATGCTCCTAAAAATAATCATAACTTGGGTATATACCATAATATGTTTCCATAACATAACAATAACAATAACTAGAAGCAATACCAACAACAATAATAACAGTATCAGAAAAATCCACTGTAGAATCAATAATAATAATGCTAGCCATAACAACAATAGTAAAATGGTTAGAACTAAAGGAAAAATGATCAAACCAACCAAGGAGATAATCATGTTGTTGGATATTTCTACAACAATGTTTTAGGACACATTTTAGGTAGTTAGGTTACCACCATCATTATTAACCTTAGACCAAGTACCAACTGGCTTGGACTTTTGCATAATTATACCTATTTTCTAACTAATACCTACCAATCTCCTTATGTTGATAGTTTTTTTAGGGGCCATGTTGATAATCAAACTCTTTATCATCCAAGAATTATCATTTTAAACCTCCCTACCTACCTAACCAACTACTAAAAGTCAAGTTCTAGATCAAGATTGTGTAATCAAAACTTGATGATTTAGAGTCACTATCAAAAGACCACATCCAAATACTATAAATTATCCTAATCAACCTTTTTTGCCTATCATAAATAAACCAACTAATATAAATTAAGGGAAAACCTAAGATATTGTGAAACAACTAAATAATACACTTGCACACAAATCCATTATGGATTTGTTGTGAACATCTACCATCCATAAAGACATCCTAAATGAGTATTTGAACCAATTACTTATGTTAGATGATATCACTCTAGAGAAATTTCTTGTTATTCAAGGACACTTGGCCCCTAGCCATCATCTCACCTTTGACCAAAGTGATATGTCTTCTATGGGCCCTCTGCATAATAACCCACTTTACATTTAATTGGTATAACAAACCATAGAGTTAAATGTGTCTTTGTAGACAATTTTTTGGGTCTCAACATTGTGTCTCTAAAGTTGGTCAAACATATCAGATATAAAACAACTAACTTGCATCCATATACCATCGTTATCAAGGCATATGATAATGAAGAATGAGAATCTCAAGTTACCATCAGCCTTTTAGTAGTCATTGGACCATTAACCCATGATATTTTGTGCCATGTTTTAGACCTAAAAATATCTAAAAATCTATTATTGGGTTGATCCTAGATCCATGAAATTAGAGATATACCTTATACATTGCATAAGTGTATAAAATCTGCACACTCTAGAATGGAAGTAACTATACCTATTGATCTTCAGCCATATTAGTATTGTAATCACCTTGAAGCCAAGTATAAAAACTACAATTACTAGTTTGGCATGAATCCTATGCCTAAAATAGAAGGGGAAAAGGTCGATAAAGGAAAATCCATT
The DNA here is from genome assembly GCA_037957365.1 of Torreya grandis. Classification (NCBI taxonomy): domain Eukaryota; kingdom Viridiplantae; phylum Streptophyta; class Pinopsida; order Cupressales; family Taxaceae; genus Torreya; species Torreya grandis. The sequence continues at coordinate 4,455,478 of JARHVA010000189.1, forward strand.
GAATTAGGCCCATAAGTTAATTACATTAACCCAGACAACTTAGCCTATACCTTAGCCATCCCTTCACTAGACATTTCCAACCATTTATATGTCATTAGCAAAAGTATTAAAGAATATTTCACCTAAAATTCATTCCATATATCCAAATTACCCAAAAATTTTAAAGCTTACAGAGCCCTATAACCAAATCTACTCATATAGTGTGGGACACCAATGGAAAATCTCAATTGAATAAGCCCATTGATTTCAAACTAGCCTATGGCCTAAAGTAGGACCCCTTAATAGAGGATGATTCATGGCTCCACACTACTAAGTTCATCGACTATTACTAAAGTAAGAAATATCTTATTCCCAACCAGATTATCGATCACTTAGCTTATAAAGGTCACAGCCTTAGATTACATCAAAAATTAACTATTGAACTAGTCTTGATGACTAAGTAGAAGGGAACTCATGGTATCATATTTAAACTACCTAGGGGTGACTACACATACCTAATTCATGTTCCAACACTAATGACTAGTGACTATGATGTTGACAGTGATGCAAGGTCTAATTATAACATCTATGATGACATTACCTCTACAAACTTATTTTACCCCCATGTCATTTTCACTATTAACCATATTTATCAACCTATGCATTTAACCCTTTACCATTTTGAATTTATAGATTGGGACTAGTAAGAGTCCATAGTACCATTAGATGAGTTCAAAAATGATGAGTCCATCTATGACTTCTTAGGATTAAGGAGTCGCATACCTCTTGGAGACCACAAGTAGGGATTTACTATTAGATTAGATCTTGATACCTACTTCGAAGAGTGGGTGAACTTCCCTAGCCAAAAAAAAATCAAACATTAAGGTCTGAAAGTGAAAACCTCTTTGGGGTGCTTTCTGACTAGGGAAAAAATAAAGATAAAGGCTAGTCTCTTGGTGAAAATTGGTTTTTGGTGCCATTAGATGGGGATGTTCACCCCTCTTCTTATGAAGCATAAGATACCAATATCCCATAGCCTCATTATGGGTAAGATATCAGTGTTGAGGAGTTGTAATCTTTTGTAAAAATTATTCAAGAGTGCACTGAGGTATTTGTATCATGGCTAATGCCACCATTGCGAGATTCTGATTCATCTTGTTTAGGATAATTATAACATCGAATATGTCTAGAGGACTTTGACATTGTCAATCAATTTTATTCCTTACCAACTATTCTAGATGATGGGTTTACACTTTTATTAGAGAATACTTCAAATGTAAATATTAAAACCCCAGATGACCTGAAGTGGATTAAACTAGGCACATCCCTCAATGAGGAGGAATGTGAAGTTTTTACATCCCTTTTGAGGGAATTTGTTTACATATTTACATGGACCTATTTGGACATGCCAGGTTTGGACCCTACCTTGGTTGTACACCATATAGTTGTACATCCTAATGCCAAGTCTATTAAATAGAAATTGCATAAGATGCATCCTCATATAATTGTGTTAGTAAATAAAGAGTTGGAAAAACTCTTAAAAGTGAAATGCATCAAGCCAATCAACTATTTTAGGTCTATTTCAAACATAATGCCAATAATTAAAAAACCATAAGGTATCTCAATTTATACTAACATCAGAGATATCAATAAAGCTTGCCCAAAATATGACTTTCCTCTACTTAATATTGACATGATAGTTGACTCAATGACTAGTTAAGACATGCTTCCTTTAATGGATGGCTTTTTAGGTTATAATTAGATTGGGATAACACTAAAATACTGGCATAAAACAACATTCACCACTCCATGGGGAATGTTTTATTAGCAACTAATGTTTTTTGGACTTAAAAATGCTAGAGCCACTTACCAAATAGCTATGACAGTGATTTTCCATGACATGACGCATGACATTATTGAGGACTATGTTGATGATATTTTGGGCAAATCAAAGACCCAGGACGATCACCTAGTTATGCTACAAAGAATATTCAAGAGACTTCATGAGTATAACTTTGTGTTTGATCTAAATAAATGTGTATTTAGTGTCACTTATAGCAAACTGTTAGGTTTCATTATCTCTCACAAGGGCATTAAAGTTGATGCAGCCTAAGTTTAGACAATTACATAAATGCTACCATCATCTACCTTGAAGCCCCTTCATAATTTTTAGGGAAAGATTCAATGCATCAGATGCTTCATCTCATAATTAGCCAAAAATTCCATCTATTTATGTTCTTACTAAAGAAAGGTGTTACATTCACCTAGAATGACAAATGTTAGAAAGCTTTTGATTAATTAAAATAATATCTTACCAACCCATTTATTTTTTATCACTGATGATAAACAATCCATTACTTCTTTACCTATCAACAATCAAGAATTCCCTAGGGTCACTTTTGACATAGCATGATGAATAGGGAAAGGAGAATGTCATGTATTATATAAGCTAAACATTGGTCACATATGAACATAACTATACATTGATTGAAAAATCCTATCTAGGAATGGTGTTTATAGCCTAAAAATTTCACCATTATATGCTAAATAACAAGATGATTGTTATTGCCAAAGTAGATCCACTCAAGTATCTACTTTCTAAATTAGATTTGTAGGGCCATATGGTACAATGGATTATTTTATTAAGCAAGTTTGAAATTGAATATAGTAACCAAAAAGTCATAAAGGGGAAAGTGCTCATAGATCATCTTGCTTAAGCTCCTCTTTGAGATACTCAACCTCTGACATTTGGATTTCTAGGTGGGGCCATTATGACCATCAATAACATGGTTGAATATAAATCACTCATTTTATGACTTTGTCACATATTACAATGGAGCGTTCAACATTTACTAGTATATGGTGATTCTTAGTTAATTATCAATCAATATACAAATTAGTATCAAACCAAAGATGATACGTTGATACCCTATAAAATTATAGTTGATGATCTCAAAAATTAGATTACCAACATCTAATTTAAAATAATACCTTAGGCCAATAATATAATAGTGAATGTTATGGCCACTATCGGTTCCATGATCTAGATCACTAATAGGGCTAGGGATTATCAATTTCTTATTGAACATATTTTAGTGTTAGCATATGAATAATTAGCCGATGAGATGGTTTATGACATTGATGGTCCCACATCTCCCTGGTACTCAGATATATATGCCTATCTTCAAAACCAAACCATGCCTCCCAATTTATCATCTCAAAAGGAAAAATCCTTCACCTATAAATCCTCTCACTATACCCTACTTAGACCAACATTGTATCATATAATCTATGATGTAAGTTTGTTTCATTGTTTACCTTTGGCAGAATCTAGACTAGCATTGAGGGAAGTTCATGAAGGAGTGTGTGGAGCTCACACTAGCAGGGAAATCTTAGACATAAAGTTACAACATGTCAATTATTTTTAGATAATGATGGAAGTATATGCAAAAGCATATGGAAAGAGGTGTGGCAAGTGTTAGAAGCATACCAATTTGATTCATGATCCAACCAAGACAATCAAACTATTGACAACACCATGGACATTCTCAACATGGGGACTCAACCTTGTTGGAAAGATCAAACCAACCTCTTCAGATGGCCATAAATACATCCTAACTACTATCAAATATTTCACTAAGTGTGTGGAATCCATTCCCCTTGTGTCATTGGTAAGTGGATCTCTAAGTTCATATTCAACCATCTCATTTGACTCTATGGCATCCCTTCCAACATAATATCTGATAATAGAGGATCTTCTAAGAATAAAAATGTGAAAGCACTTTATTCTCAATACCACATCAAACAACATTTTTCTACCACTTATTACATATAAGGCAATAGCCAAGCTGAGGCTTCTAATAAAATCATTATTAAAAAGATTAAAAATCATTGTTAATGACATTGATCATAATTGGCACTTGAAGTGATTTAACACCCTCTAGGCATATTGTACCACATTCCATACTTGAATAGGAACTACACCTTATTCACTTGTTTATATAAGTGAATCCATTCTTATCATTGAATTTGAGTTGCCTTCTTTCCAAATTTCATTGTAGCACATCATTGACAATGAATACTATAGAGTGGTTCACTTGCAAGAGCTATCTATACTTGATGGTAAACATTTGGCCACCCTGAATAATCTTCAGGATTATCAAAACTGACTCAAAGTACAATATAATAGGTCCATTAAGCATCATGAATTCAATCTTGGTGATTTTTTACTAAAATAGAATCATAAGAATGTCAATGTTGAGTCTAATAAAAAGGGAAAGTTCCAACAAAAATGATTAAGACCCTATGTAATAGTTGTCAATTATAGTTTGGGAGCATATAGGCTCACTACACCAAAGGGAGATGAACTTGATGAACCTATGAACATAATTCACATCAATGTTATAGGTATAGTCACTAAGAGGGGGGGTGAATTAGTGAGCCTAGGTATTTCAATTTTAAAACTAATAATTTCAAACTATTAAACAATTGGCATATATCAACTTGATTAAGCAACATTAACAAGAGATCTCATTCATTCAATGCATATACAAGATCAAACACTCAACACATAGTTCCTATGCGAAACCCTCATGGGGAATAAAACCCACTCTCAAGCTTGTAACACATGGACTATTTATCCTATAAGAGATTTCAAACAAGAGACTGATCAAGTCCTTCTAACCAGGATTTAGTGAAACAATAACTTCACAAGGATCACTTACCCCTAAGATGATCAAGTCCTTCTGAACACCTTTTGGTCAAGTCCTTCTAACTAGCAACCTTGATCAATTCCTTCTGAGCTAAGGCCTTTAGTGAAACACCTATTTCATAAGGAGCATCTACCCCTAAGGAATATCAAGTCCTTCTGACCTCCTATGAGATTAAAACATGTACCTTTGAACTAATGTATTCAACACCTAATGATAGACCTATGATAAAATATCCTCCTTCACTTCTTCACCCACTCACAATTCATCCAAAATCTACCTTCTGGATCACTCCACACTTCACATGCTTATCAACCTACAACAGTTCTATCACAACACTAAAAACATGACCAAATGGTCATACACATAGTCCTCACTCTGACCTATGTCTTTCCTCTATCTTATACACTCTTTAACACATGCTCTACTCACACATGTCTCTCATTCACTCTACTCCAATAGGTCTCTATTACACTCTTAACACATACTCCACTAGTCTACACAATCCTCACACACTTCTAACAAGTCTAGAAATCATCTTTGATTTCACTATTTATAGAGCATTCATGATTATCACCATCTTAGTCAGCCATTAGTCATGAATTAACCCTTAATTAATCTCTAACATCAATACGTGGGTCAAAATAATCTTCATAGGTGCCATAGCATCTATGGGTCACCCATAAGCAGTTACACCTTTTAATTAGGCCTTTGTAGCCCTTATAGGTCTCATGGAGACCCATTCACTCCTTTATCACTCCATTGAGAAAAAAAATAACATAGGACCACTTCCAAATACATAGTTTCCACTCTACATGACCCCTTAGTCATCCTTAAATGATCGTAGTCACCATTACACTCTTCTGCATATGCTCAAATAACTCAAACATTAACCTTGTAAATAACAACATTATGAATGAATACACAATCAACTTCCTAAGCATTATTCATACTCAAGATAAATTCATCACACCTCCAAATACCATACATAACATCCTCATGAAGTCTAAAACACTTCCCAATAACTAAATCATCATGAGATATAGAAATAACATCAAAACAAGCTCAAATATCCTTCTCGAGTTCTTTGTAAAGCATGCATGAACACATAGTCAACTTTGAACCTCAATATATTTGACTATATACACTTTCAGATCTTAAAATATATATTTATATATTCTCCTTGGATTCCTATACAAATTATTTTTACACCATGATCAATTTTTTCCTAGATCAAAATATATGGCCCAAAAACTAGACACTAGTTCTTTCCTTTGTTAAATTCAAATATTTGAATTCAAACAGTCATGGTTAAACTTCACTTACTTAAAACACATATCATGCCCTCACATATTAGATTAAATATACACCATCAATCTTCTTATAATTAAATATACATGTACCTTTCATCATTCATCATTAGATCTTCATCTTGACTATTTGACTTAATGCACTCTGCCAATCTCCTATACAAAGCTCAATCTTTATCTGTGTTTAAACATTAGACACCTTGAAATCATCTCTCTCAAAATGCACCATTTATTTGTGTATGTATAAACATCCACTCACAATTATATAGTATAATAATCCTAATCTTTACCTTTATTCAATTTCAAACTTTGAACAGTTGACCTTATCTAGTGCAATCTTGCAATCTTGACCACATACGCTTTGTTTATCTCTTTGAGATTGTCCTTGCTTTAACAATGCTAGACAACTATCACTTTGACCTCTTGAATTTAATATACATAGTTTATATTGATTATTATGAATACCCATGAGCCATTAGATCTCCATTTGGTCTTTATCTTTAACATCGTGTATAATAGACTAAGTATGGGGACCATTGTTATCTATATGCCTAGAAGGCCAACTTTGGACCTCAATAACTTTTGTTGTGCTTAGACACATGATCTAAAATTTATATCATATGATTTCCTCACATAGGAGAAACCAACAATATATAAATATGCTTTAATAACCCTCATGTGTGTAATATATAGTGTTATTAATCAGCTTACTTAAATTTTTTTACCACAAAGCCAATTATGCCTAGAACTGCCCGAAAGGACAACTTTGCATATGCATATATTTTTATGTGCTTCATAGCATGACTTGAAACCTAGCACATAGAAACTAGGCACAAAACTCAAAAAACCCATATGATCAAATCATTTTAAAACTTTCATATGTGTGAAATATAACTACATTAAAATGCTTACTCATAATTTCTTGTCACATTGCAAATTTGGCTATGGGAAAACACTGTCAAACTACCTAGGAGCCAAAATTTGTACTTACATATCTTATGTTTCACTTTATTTCATGACCTAAATTTTATTACATAGTAAATAGGCACAATTTTGATCACAACCATGTGACCAACTCCCCCTGACTCATTCACATGTGGCAATGGTGATGTTAGCAAACTACCTACTCAAATTTTTTGTCACTAGACCTAAAATGTCTATATGAAAATAATGATTAACCAAATGAAATCCACTCATACACATTATAACTCAAATCATTCTTGACTTATAATAAGACCCCTTAAAAATTCTTAATACTTTAGACTCATCCCTAATCAACTCAACCCATGCCAAAACTGAAGATCAACTAAGCCTTCTTCAAGCATATTAGGACAAGCACATTGCACACTTTATCATTATCACTTAGACTATCAAGGAACTTTATCCACTCACTTATACACCTTTATGATATCACCATGACATCATTTAAAACTCTATAATAGTCTCCCCCTTTATCATTGATGTCAACAACCATCATAATAGCAATATACAGCTCACCTTCCTTCTCTCTCTTCAAGCACTCCCAAAATAGGATCTTTCTCCCCCTTTAACACAATGACAAAGTGGGCACCAACTAATATTGAAGACATGAAAATACTACCAATAGGATAATACCATCATATAAATATAGTATAAACTCCCTCTTATCTTGAGCCTACCTCTTTTTTCCTTGACAACTTCCTCTTGCTTCATGCCAACACTCTCTTCAACCAAGCACTGCAACCAATGAAGAAGGAACACAAAAAAATACTTAAATATGATGGAACTAACCAAGAAACATCTTTGAGGTACTACCCCTAAGATTTTTGAGAAATTTCACCTCATGATCATCTTCATATCTCCATACACCAAGAAGAACCACAACATAGGCTTACAAGCCTTCTATTTCAAACAACCATAAGAACCATCAACTGAACTTCATGCCACTCACCAAATAGGAAATATAATCCAAACCAAATTGATAAATTTCCTTGAAATACACATTCCTTTCACTTTTAGATAAACTAAACAAAATACCACTCTTCTTCTTACAAGCCTTGTCTAGTCTCCTGATAACCCTACTTGAAACTTGTAGAGCCCATAACTTTCAGTAGACACACTATTAAGACATAAAACTATATATCTAGAGCACACTAGTATTCCCCCTCAATGATATCAAATTTTATTTCTTATATCAACTTCTACAACATACTTCCTTCATAAACTTACTAGCCAATTAGGCCTCTATCTTGACAAAAACTTGAATAACTTGAGAACCATAATCCTTCAAATCTCTATGTTTCATGTAAATTTTCACTTAAATTATAAAGAAAGAGAGAAAATAAAATAAATATGGGTGTGGTTGGAAAACCTATTTGATAGTGCACACATTCAATCAGAAGATTGTGAAGAGCTCCTCTTTGGCTTGGGAAGAAGACCTGTAGATAAGAAAGCACTAAAGCAAACTTGTTTTTTAGATAGATAGTTGGGTAGATTGCCTAGTGATAGCTAGATCCTAGAAGTGAGAGATTTTTTAGGGGATATCAATCCACACATTTTACATAATCAAGTTCAAAAAACTAGAAAGAAGGTACTTGCATCAATTAAAGAAGATTACTAAAATTGAACATAAGAATGCTTGTTAAGAAAATAGACTAGAAATGATCAAATTAGTGATAAACTAATTAATACTAGTACTAAGGGGTTAGGGTATACTTCAAAAAATATCAAAGAGGTTTGTGAGTGGTCAAAAACACAAAAAATAGGTGGGTGAAAACAAGTTATTATTTTTTACTACCACAGGTGACCATCGATGGTTAGGGTGAGCTCGGTGGTTAAGATGACCATTGACAATCAGGCTAATTATTAATGGTTGACTATGGAATTTTGGGTTTGAAAAATAGATGAATGATAGGATCCCACAAATGGATTTTGAGAGTTGGGCAAGGGCTGGATTGATTATGAAATAGAATTAAAGCATGTGAATGTTGACAAATAAGTACTTGTCTTACCATATGTCAATTGGGTAAGTCGTTGATGCAGTTAACCTATTGATGGAATCTAGCCTAATTATGTTAGAGTAATATTTCTTGAGAGCTTGGTTGAGAGGCAACAACAAGTTGGCTCCCAATAAGATGGTTGATGTTTGATAACGCTAATGATGTTGATTGACCTATAAAAAAAACTCCTAAATGTCTGAGCTCCTAAAAATTATTGCACATGATTTGACATTCCAAACCTCTCTCTTATAAGCACAAGTAAGAGATGGAAGTGAAGGTGTAATTGGGTCATCTAAATATAATTTGTCTATACAAAGGCTCATAATTAGAATTAGACAAGTTATATTTAAAAAAGTAATGTGGGTGGTTTGCATTTTTTTTGTTAAGAGGTAGACCCTGACTCTCCATGGTCAGAGGTTCTTAGGGCTGATCATCGATGGTCACCCTAACTGTTGATGATCAGGGTCCATAGGAAAAGGGTCCTGATGGTCAAGGTCATTTAGCTTGGTGAAACTGAGTGCGGATGGATTTGGTGAGGCCATATGGGTGTAGGTTGGTCCTAAAGGGGGCCTAGGTGGGTCCAGGGGTAATTTTAATGTTTATAAGCACAAGTGTGTGTATTTTTGGTGTCAACATTTTGCCCCTTTTTTATTGTGAAGCTTGAATGAATGAGCTAGAAAACAAAAATGGAGTATGGGTCAAGGGTTTGGCTGCCCTAAGAGTGGAAGGGGGTGTTCCCCCTCAAATCGGGAGTCAATGAGGTGAAGATAAAGTGGGTATAAGTCTGATAAGTGGTATATGGTGAGTCATGAGGTGGTGACATGAAGTCAAACATTTGAGACACAAATATGCGCATATAATATGACAAAAGGGTATGATAGCCAAGATCACATAAAGACTAGAATTGCCAAGGTTAGTAAAAAATAAGGGTTGGTGTTAAGTAGGCAAGAGATAAGTGAACCACGTGACTGATTATAGGCGTAGTGGCTGAGAACACTCATAAACACAAGTCTCCTAAGAAATTTTCATGTTTCTAGTGGGTATACAAGGCAAGAAGTGCTCTCGTGAAAAACCTGAATGGGTCATGTGTCACAGGTATCTGAGGTAGGAAGTGCTCCTAATGAGACACAAACAGGTCAATATATGTAAGGTGGTACAAAATAAAAAAAGAGGTCAATATGGTAATGTTTTCACTACTATTAAAGGAACAGGCATTAAGTATTGCAAAATTGTACACCAAATGGGCCAAAATAGACCAATAATGAGGTGATGAGGTGGTTAGGTTGGTGAGAGAAAGGAATCTCCAAAATTAAGCAAGAGCCTAGTGTAGTTGTGTTATAAATTGGTAGGTTGTAGGTATCAATGAAATTGGGGTTGTTTAGGGTGTCCTGACTATCGATGATCAGAGTCCCCAGAAGGTGACCATCGACAGTCACCCTAACTATCGATAGTCAAGGGAAACCCTAAAAATTTGGATGGGTAAAAGTGAAAAACAAAAGTAACTTTGTCATTATTATTGTTGTGCATTATGGACCTTATCTTTGGTGATTTTAGAACTTGTGAGAGGAAGGTGTTTACTGAGGTGGGTATTATTTGTTGGCCAAAGGTGTGTGGGTGATTACATGGGTTTGAGATGTAAGGAGCATGAGGATGTAGTCAGGCACCTGCTCGTGGGGTCAGACCATAGAGGAGGTCATGGAATGAGGTAGGGGGTGCATTAAAATTACTAAATTAGGCATATTTTACATTGTTGGGTTTGCTTGTGGGGTAGGTCTAGAAATGTGAGATTTTGCCTATATGCCCTAGGTAGGTTTTAGGGTTTCTAATAAAATTGGTGGGTAAAGTGTCAAATTGATAGGGTGGGTGGGTGATTTTGGTAGCACATTATCTAGTTAGAGTGCTTAGGCGAGTGTTTAGCTTGTTTGTTAACTATTTGGGGCTCTGGGGGTTTTGGGCATTTTGGCCATGGAATTCCTATATGTGATCATCGATGGTTAACACCCTTAAAATTAGGGTTCTCCAACCATTGGTGATCATTATGACCACTGGTGGTTGAATAGGCTAGGTTATCTTATTCAAGGTTTTTTGAGGTTTAGGCTAGGTGCTTAGCTTGTTTAGGGTTAATGCTTAATGGTTAGGGTTAATGTAAGTGGTTAGGTTTAGATTAAGGGTAATGGGTTGAGAAAAAAAATTAGGTTGTGAAGGGGTAACATAGTCAAGGTTAGATAGGTGGGTAGGAGTGATAGGGTAATAGGTTAAGTATCAAAAAGGTAGGGTAGATAGACCTATTAATAATAACTGATCCCAATGTTTGTTTTGGTGCAGGCTCAGGAGTACTTCTAGATGTATGATCATATGTCACATATCTTCCCTACACTTCTCAAGGGGATGATCATCAATGTCTGGGCATATATATAGGAGATAGGGATAAGAGCAATGAGGCACCACCATCATGTGCTTAGAGATGTATTTATAATTGTAGCACTCATTAAGAGATGGGATCCTGCTACTAATACCTTCTTTCTACCAACTAAGGAGATGAATATTCTCTTAGAGGATGTATATAGGATCACTTGGCTCCCACTATTTAGTGAGGTGATATACTAGATAAAGTAAGAGGAGTGGGATGATTATGTGGAGTATCTATATGGGGATGATAGTGACTAGGTTTGATGGAATTTTGGAGGGTTTAGTTACACCGCTTTATATGAGAGGGATCCAGAGGAGAGGAGACTTATGATGATGTTGATGATCATGGTTACATGCTTTGGGCTCCCAAATTCTAGTAGTAGGAGGTTTCTTTATGTATTGTTGGTTATTTTGGTTGAGTTGTTTGGGAGGATAGTGTTTGGTTGGGTCCTAGTTTTGCTCATTCAAATTTATAGGGATCTATGGGGTTTTAAACACCATAAGAGATATGGTATCAACATGAGCTTGATTCTTCATTATTGGTCTTATAATCACATCTAAGTTTTGAGACTGATGATATTACCATGGCTAGGGTACACACAACTGGAGTTCCCTATCAAATTCATGAGATGGAGAGATGACTATGATGCATCAAGGGTAGGAGGTGGAGTACATAATGTCAACTAGTTCATATATACCCTAGGTGCATTGGTAGTTGGGGACATCACTTGGAGGCCATACCTATAGTTCTTGATTTGCCTAGGCTACAGGAGCCAAACCCTTACCATGTAGAGTTACAGGTAGATAGTGGGTCATTGAGAGAGTGAGGTTGAGTTAATTCCATTTGATCGAGTGTGGTGCTAGTTTGGCTTGTTATAGGGTGTACTAGGTCTACATCCCCGATATGGGAGGTAGGACTTAGAGGTTTATTTGCTAGTACCTTAACCTACCCTGATAGTTTTGGATGGTGGTTTTGGGGAGATTCTTTCTAGGGACCCTATAGATGATGTAAGGTACATAGATGGTTATATGTCTTGGTACCAACTAATCTATGTAGTGATAGATGTGGGTGGAGATGATGGAGGGGTGGGTCAATGGTTGTATATCCATTTAACTAAGATGGATAGGTAGGGGCAGCATTAGCTATGGCCTAGGCTCAAATATAGGTATTGTAAGGATAGGTGGTCGTATTACAAGGCTAGATCACCACATTACATGGTCAGCATGCCACCATTATAAGTGAGAGAGACCATACATAGTCATCCCTAGGTATAGTTATGTAGGAGAGGGACCTACTAAGATAGAGGGCTAAAGTAGGTGTAACTATAGGAGGGTCACCAGGGATAGTTGCATGATCACAGTACCTAACCATCATAGAGGAGCTCAAATACTATGAGGTGATGATGCTAGACTAGTTGCCCTAGGTCATGAGATATGTAGAGTATAGAGCTAGTTTGGTCGATGGGCCTTTAATAGCTACTCTAGATCCGTGGGATGCTATAGTGGGTCGAGTAGGGGTCCTAGGGGGACCACTACTAGGTATGAGTGTAGGCATAGATGGGGATAGTGGTAGTTGTGTAGGCCTGTGATTATGTATAGATACATTATTGTGATGTACTATTTTAATACTGGCCTGTGCACCGATGTAGTGAGATGTAAATTTTTTTGAGAGTGCTGATACATTTTTACATGTATTATTTTTTGATGATTCAATGTATGTGATGTATGGTTTTCAATGTTATATATGATGGATGCTTATGGTTCATGTCATTCTCATGTTTATGATTATGGTTATGGCTTATGGTTCTTGACTTATGGTGTATGATGTTAGTGTTCCAGTTAGTAGCTTAGGCATGTGATGCTAGAAAGATAGTTATGATGTTGTGATTTTGTTCATGGATATGATAGGATGTGTTATTGATGGATGTATATTATATGATAATGTAATGGTTTTGTTTATGGTCATATGGATGGAATGGTAAATGGTATATGCTATGATATCTTGCTCATTGATTTGGTTTATGCTTATATCAATGTAATTATATGCTTATAGGCTCATATGATGTGATAATTATAAATGGATAGGTTGATGTTTATTGTCTATTGTGATATGCTTACATTGTGTTTGGTGCATAGAGAGATAGATGGTGTTGCTTGTTGACATAATTGATAATTTTCACGCTTTTGATGTGATGTTTGTTATTCATAATTAGAGAGGTAGAATGTGAATATGGTTAAATATGAAATACATAAAGTAAGTAGGTAACAAACTAGATGTGTAGGAAAGTGATAAGAATTATGAGAGGTATATCCACATGAACCAATAAAAGATAAAAAAAAGGAACATGATGCTTTTTCATTGGTAAGGACCGACTCAAAATCCAAAGTTGGATTGTCTTAGTTAAGATAATCCTTTCAAATGCTTCACATTAGCATCCTTAGGTTGATAAATAGGTATCTTGATCACATTGGGCCAATTAAGATCATAATCCTGTGCATATGAGATGTGGAGGGAGAATGGGTGAAATTGGAACCATTAGTGAGACTAGTATGCCTTTTTTGTAAGTTTCCAAAGAAGTAATATAAATAAGTCTATGTTTATATATAAAGTGTAGACTAATTGATGCAATAAGTCTACTGAAGAGAGCCAATTGTGGCTTTCTAATATTATTGCATTTATGAGATTTGATTGTGGCTTTTAAAATTCTTTTACTTTTGTTTGGGGGTTTTTTCTATTTTACTTTTGTTTTAGGGTTGGGGAAGTTGATCGATGTGAGAAGATTCCAAGAAATTGCTAGCTTTGACAAATACTTTACTCATCCATCCTTCAAGGGAGTGGTCTAAGTTTATGTGTGTAGTTTAAATGATTTTGATACTTATCCTTCAAGGCAGCATTCCACCTTATGTTTGGTAATTTTAGATGTTTTTTCAACAACTATCCTTCAACGGAGAAGTCTATAAATGATAAGAATGACCCATAAGTTGTTTATGACTTTTGATATTGTTTTTTCTTGACATAGACTTGCTTATACATGCTCAAGGAATTACCTTTATGAAGTCAAAACTAGGCTGACACGAAGGTCCAGTCAATGAAAAACGGGTATAAGTGACAATGACCATAGGAACCAATCTCAAAGAGATGGGTAGTACTATGAAAATCATGCCATGGATAGAGCCTTGGTACTCACAGTTCAATATTAGGCTATAATTTTGATGGGTAATCACATGATTTAGTTTTAGTTAATTGCCCCTAAAAAGAGGAAAGTGAATGTGGTTGCAAGGGATGAGTTTAAGTTACACAAATGATGATTGTGATCCTTGTTTAACAATAAAAGGGATGCAGATGCAAAGCATTAAGAGTCTTAGGTTCTGGTTTGCCTTCGAGAGAGGACAAATGATAAGCTCCTGATCCATACTTATGGGTTATGATGTAGGGTCCAAGCTAATTGAAAGCAAATTTTCCCCTTTTGTTTTTCTCCATATTAGTTACATGTTGATTTTCTTTGAGAACAAGATATCCAATATTGAATTCTTAGACTTTCAAGTGTTTGTTATAGGTATGTTTGATTCATTCTTGATAGACATGGAGATGGGAAAGGGTAGCCAAATAATTTTACAAGTACCTCAAGTTGAGCTAAATGCCCTTGATGATAGTCGTTGTCTAAAATAAGATCATGCAAAGATATGCAAAGAGAAAGTATTTGTATTTCAAGAGGTAATATAGCCTTGGCTCCAAATACGAGAGAAAAAGGTGTAGCACCTATAGGGGTTTGGATACTAGTACAATATGCCCATAATGCAAAAGGGATGTGCAAGTGCCAATCCTGACTTGAGGCATTAACCATTTTGATAAGCATGTTTCTAAGGTTTTTGTTAGAGGATTTGGCTTGTCCATTTACTTATGGGTGATAACATGATGAAAAGATAAGTTTAATACCAAATATGTCACAAAGGCCCTTGACTTGTTTATTTTTGAAGGATTTTCCATTGTCAGTGATGATCTTATGAGGAACACAAAAATGGTAGATGTTGTGGTGGGTGATAAATTCGATAATATTTTCAACTTTTATCAAGATAAGAGGAATACCTTCCACCCATTTTGTAAAATATTCAATCACAGTAATGATAGAATGATGTCATTATAAAGAGTGGGGGTTGATTTCACTAATAAGGTCCAAACCCCATTATGAAAAGGGCCAAAATTCCATAGAAATGTGAAGACTGTTGTTAGGTACATGATGTAAATTAGCATGTTGTTGAAACTTGACACCTTTTTCACATAATCGCAATAATCTTGGTTAAGGGTGGGCCAGTGATATCCTAGGTGGAGGATGCACTTAGCCATAGTGAGTTAACTAAAGTGGCCCCCATAGATACCCTCATGTATCTCCTTGATATTATGAGAGGCTTCAAGACCATGAAGACAATAGAATAGGAGGCCATCAAAACCACATTTGTAAAATATTCCTCCCATAATGGTGTAGCAAGAGGTGCTCTGAATTATTGCCTGATGGGCATTTCTAGATAGGCCTCAGGGAACTATGTCAAGGTGAAGTTACTCAAAGGTTTATTGATAACAAAGGTCAGGTAGAATCTTTTCCACACTAAAGATGGTTGGAGTGTCTGATTTAGTATAGGAAGGTTTGATGAGTTGATGGACAATGATTGATAGCTTGGAGTCCAAGGGTGCTAATAGGATTTGAGAGGCAAGAGAAGCCATAGTATCAGCAAACTTGTTGGTGGATTATGGAGTGGTTTGAATATGGTAGTGTTCAAATGAGGCTAGGAGTTATATAACTAATTGTCTATATAGTTGCATCATTTCATACTTACATTGGTAAATGTTGTTGACTTGGTTGACCACAAGTTAAGAGTCACCAAAGATATTGATTGTTCTAAGTCTTAAGGTTAAGGCAGTTTGGTGACCTATTATTATGGCTTCATACTCAGCCATATTGCTGGTGCATTTAAAGTTGAGTTTAAATGATAAAAAAAGTGGTTCACCAATAAGGGGGATAGGGAAGATACCAGCTTCCCCACCCCACTAAAATTTAGAAACATTGAATAACATGGTTACATGATTGGTAAAATCTACTTGAGATAGACTTGTGATTGACTCATCTGGAAATTCAAGAGGGGGAGGTTGGGTGTCTATTAGAGGTGCATGGGCCAATTGGTCAGCAATGACTTACCCCTTGATTGATTTCTACTATAGTAACTCAAGGTCAAACTCAAATAAAAGCATGAGCCAGTTATCCATACATTGGTTTTGGTATGGTTTGGAGTGCATGTACTTGAGTGGGTCAGTATTAGTTATGACAAAAATTTTGTGGTTAAGAAGGTAGTGGCAAAGTTTGGTGGCCACAAAGATTAGAACCAAGCAAAGTTTCCCAGTATGTGTATATCAAGTCTCATACTTGATAAGTGTGTAGCTAATGTAATAAATAGCTTGCTTTATGTGGTTTTCATCTTGATGGGCAAGCATTGGCCCTAGGGAATGGTTAGTGGTAGAGATATAAAGGTAGAAAGGTTGGTTGTCCTTAGGAAGTGTGACGACAGGTAGAGATAGAAGGTACTCTTTGAGTGAATCGAAAGCCTTTTGATAATCAAAAATCCACTTAAAAGAGATGTCCTATTTCAAGAGGTGGTGGAAGGGTTAACACCGATCAGAGATTTGGGAGATAAAATGATGGATGGATTGGATCTTCCCCTATAAATTATGGAGTTGCTTAAGATTGGTTGGAGGTAGCATCTTGAGGATGGCTTTGATCTTGGTTAGGTCAACCTTGATTCCTCAAAAGGAAATGATGAATCCTATAATTTTGCCTAAAATGACCCCAAAAATATGTTTCTTTGGATTAAGGCAGACATGGCAATGGATAAGTCACTCAAAGATAGTCTTGAGAATGGTTAAGTGGTCTTTGTAAAGTTTGAACTTTTTGAGAAGTTCATCCACATAGTATTCAATGATTGTATGGATAAGGTCATGGAAAATATAGGTCATGGCACATTGGTAGGTTGCACCAACATTATTAAGACTGAAGGGAATGACTATATAACATAAATTCCCCCATGGGGTGATAAAGGTAGTTTTGTGCTAATCTTTAGGGGCAATCAAAATCTGATTATAACTTGAGAATCCATCTATGAGTGACAACATCCCATGGCCTGCTATGAGATCAACAAGTTGGTTGATGCTAGGTAGAGTAAATTTATCCTTTGGGTAGGCAAGGTTTAGGTCACAAAATTCCACATAAATACGTAGTCCCCTTGTGCCTTTAGTGGTAGGCATGATGTTTGAAACCCACTGAGGATAATCAATGGGTTGAATGAAGTTGACAGAAAGGAGGCATTAGAGCTCTTCTTTAAGAAGGAGATTATGCAAGGATGTATGCAATAGAGTTTCTATTTGATAGCCTTGGAATCATGATTAGTCATAATGTTATGGGTGGTAATGGTGGGGTCAATACTGGGCATGTTGGCATATGACCAGGAGAAGGCAATACCATGGTCCTGGAGGAAGGTAGAGATGTCCTGTAGTTCCTTAGGGGTGAGAGTTTGGCTTAGTTTGAAAACATGGGGGTTGTCTAGAGTGCCTATGTCAATATCCATGGTGGGTTCATTCAACATGGTTAATGTCTCAGAGGTAAGGATTTTTGGATGGAGGAATCAGGTGCACCAAGGTAGGTAAGAATGGAATAATCATCCTGGGACTGGATAGTGTGAATGGTAGGAGAGTCTTCTCCTACTAGTTTAGGAAGGATTAAAGGGATGGATATGGGTGCCCTTTCCTTTTGATAATTCAGGGGGCTAAGGGTAATCATGTTGATATAAAAAAATTAGGTGGGATGATGTCCTCATCCTCACCCACTGGTGGAGGGGGTGTTGATGAGGAAGGCGTATCTTCTACAACAATGATAGGGGTAGTTTGTTTGGCTTTCTTCTTATTGGGTAGAATGAAACTAAGGTTGTGCTTCTCTTGAGGATTTCAGGTCTCAATCGAATTCAATGTGTGTGGGCTATGCTTATATCATCCTAAACCAAATCCCTTCTAGGTACACCTATGAAGTTATAGTTTGGTGAAGTCTAAGTTATCCAAATAAAAGAAGGTAGAAGTGAACGGTTGAGGTGAAGAGGGAGTAGTGGTAGCATTAAGTGGCTTGTTAATTACCCCATAGATAAAGTGGGTTTGATAGCTTGAAGGCCCCAAGGGGGTAATGGCTCCAATGTTGGGGTCATAACCTGGTTAGTGGTTGAGCCTTCCATATTCTTGGGGAGTTTGGAAGGCATCAAGGGTGAGGAGGTGGTATTCTCCAAGGGTAAGGTGTTGAAAGGTATATTCCAAAGGATTATTGATGGGTATCTAGTCCATAAGTATAGATGAATTGGTAGATACCTCATTGGAAGGGGAAGTAATGGCTTTGACTTTCATGGGTGAGGGCTTGGTGGTGTTTGTTTGTATAGCTTTTGATGGAGGTAAGATAATGTCATTAGGTCATTAGGTTATATTACATATTACAAAAGGGCTAGGTTTAGCTTATATGATAACAACTTGACCTTCATGTTTCAACTTAACACAATGATGCAGGGTGGAAGGCACACAACCCATGGCCTAGATCCAAGGTCTCCCAAATAAAACATTATACTAGAATTCACCTTTGACCATAAAAAAGATTTAGGAAGCATGCGAGGTCCTATCCAAATGTGAAGGATGATGGTTCCCAAGGTAGTGGTCATAGTGTAGTTAAAGGATCTAAGGATGGCTAAAGTTTTGGACATGATATTGTTTGGTAGCTTTAGTTTCTCATAGGCATGGGAAGAGATTATGTTGATATTGGCTCCCCCATCGATCATAACCCATTTGATGTAGGTTTGGTTGATGTGGGTTATAATAAAAAGAGGGGGATCTGGGTCTTTAGGATGGATAGAAGGTATCTTTGAGTCCTTCAAGGTAACAAGGGTGGAGCATTGGAGAGTGCCTATGAAGGAATTTATAGGTTGAGTCTCCTGGTCTAACCTCAATAGCTTGCATAGCCTCTATCATGGCCTAACGATGGTGGGGTGAGGTGAAAATGAGTTCATAGAGGCTCATATTAGCTGGGGTCTGGTGAATTTATTTAAGAATGACCTTCTTGATGGATTCATAGGGATTAGCCTCTGAGGTGTATAAGATGGTAACTTTAGGGTTAGTTATAGACATCGATGTTTGGATTTGATTTGGTTTAGGGTAATCCAGTGGGTATGTCCATGGAATGGACACTTTGTCCTTCCCTTTATCCTTTTATTATGATCATGTAACCATATTAATGGTATGGATAGAGGGGCAAAGGATGATTGGGGTTGGGTAGATTCTCCATCACTTTGAGGTGAGAGTGGGGGATTAGGAATGTGTTGGTGACTAGCTACTGGGTGTATTGGTGGAGGAATGGATGGAAGGTCCTTTAATAAAAGATCATCTTCATCATAGAGTTTATGGATAATGGCCTAGAGAGCTTTGTAATTTTTTGTGTCATGCCCAGGTGTCCTATGATAGGAGCAGATTCGATGGTCATCATACTAGGCTGACTTTGAACTAAGAGGATTGAAAGGTCTAATAGGAAGTAATGTGAGGCAGGAGGTTTTCAATAATCATTGAAGAATGGTTGTATAGGATTTTTCTAGAGGTAATAAAGGTTTATGGATCATGGTTTGGGTTGGTAAGATGGGTGTGTTGGTGGCAATAAGTTTGGTGAGAGATGGTTTGGGTAAGGTGATGTTTCTAGTTGATGATTTTGGTTTGGGTATGTTGGTAGTTGGGGTGGCCAAGTTTGATGGTCTAACTATTGGTAATCTAAGAAGGACCAATGTAATAGATAATAAGTGGACTGGTGTAATCAATTACAGTGTGTGACATATGTTAAAAGGGGGTTGCCTTTTATGTAAAGTGAAAGGGTGAGGCCCTAAGATAGAGAGCAAGATATAGGGAGGTAGAGTCTTAGTCATGCAGCCCTTCAATGTTTTCATCTACTTGGTTGGTGTGGGTTGAGACCTAGGTATAGGCTTGGGTGAAGTTAAGTCTACTTTTAAGGATGGGTGAACCAAACTCTGAGTAGGGAAGGCACCAAGAGTTTTGAAAGGTTTGATTGGCGATGAGGTGCCTATTTTGGTTAACTGAGAAGGTGAGGGGTTGGTAGAAGTTTAGATTGGTTTAAGAGGTGGAAGAGAGATGATATATTAGTTGGTTAGAGGTGTGTTAGAAGTTTTAGGTTTGTTGATAGAGGTAAGCCCTAATTTTTACCAAAAAGTGGTTTTATCTATGTTTGTTTTTGGAACCATACCAAACTTTTAAATGAGTTTGGAAAAAGGTTTATATACTAGCCTGGCATCCTAGGTAGTGAGTATCGAGGAGACACCTATGGGTTGAAGAGGAGGGTTGATAGCCTCTTTCATTTCCTTAAGCAAGGGAGGTAAGTTCAGGCTGGGTGGTGACTCCATGAGGGGTTTTTGTGAATAAGTTGCTCCCCTAGGCATGATGTCCATAGTTATGGATTGGTCTGTAGTTAGGGAAGATGGTGGGCTAGGAATGGTTGTTTGTTTGGGTTGGCTATCCAAATGGGTGCTTGACAATTCCAAAGCCTATATGAATGAAGCTAAGGAAAAGGGAACCTCCTCGGTTTGGGCCTTCGAGGAAAGGGCAAATGACTCTGCCACCTCGATAAATGAAGTAGGGGGAAAGCAAGTAGGTTGGATGACAAACATATCGAGGACCATATTGACCATGTGGACATCATGAGAATACTCAGCTTATTTGTCCTCAACTTTAACAGGAGCATGGTTGGGAAAAGGTTTCTTGAAGACGTTAAGAGCTTGATTTTGAGGGGCATTGGGATTATCCAACATGAGTTCCCCTTTGTTGATATTACTCTAAATAACATTATTGATAGTATTACATTAGCTAACATCATGGCCAATTACCCAATTAAAATCATAGAGGTCATTCTCATTGTACCAAGTAGGTGTTGGATGAGAAGAATCAAACTATTGGGGAGGTTTGATCGATGGAAGTTGTATAAGACTAGCTTTTAGTAGCTCCTCTAGAATTGAGGTATAAGATTCTCCAAGTGGAGTGAATTATTTTTGGTTGCTTTGATTTGGGTTCCTTGTATTTTGGTTGGAGGTAATGGGAGAATTTTGTTGATTAACATTGGGTGGAGGGGTGGTTTTAAAGATGACAACATTCATTGTTCCCCTAGTCTTGGTTCTAGTATTGGCTTGGTTGCCTGGTTTGGAGGAAGAGGTTTTGTTGGTCTTGAAGGTAGAGTCCTTGTTTCATAACTTCAATTTACCCTCATATATGGCATATTTTTATAGCTTATGTGCCATGGTCAAATCCTCATCAAATTTTCTAAAGCTTTTGACATGTAGTGTAAAAGATATATGTTTGGCACAGCGTCAAGAAAAAAGTTCTATATATTTAGGTTGAGGCAAGGAAAATGAAAGTTGATTGATCAAGATTCTCCAATGAGTGAAAAAATCAGCAATGGACTCATCATCAAATTACCTAATAGAATAGAGGTCCGTGATAGAGACCTTCTTGGAAATGTTAATGTAAAAGTGATCTAAGAAGACTTGTGCTAGTTGGGTGAAAGAAAAGATGGAATGCTTGGTGAGGGAACTATACCAATCGAGTGTTGGGCTAGATAAAGACATAGGGAAGTTTTGAAGGAAAAAGGCATCATCATAAGCAATCATGTAACATGCATGTCTGAAATCCCTAAGATGTGTTGGGGATCCTCCTTGCTTTGAAATTTGGTAAATTTTAGAAGCTCCCACTGAGAAGGGTAAGGTCTAATGGAGATAGAAGGATGAATGGGTTCGTTACAAATTTGATCATAGGATAGGATGTTATGGGCACCTGAAATGGATGACTCGAGGTTGGTCATCTTGTACATGAGCATTTTCATTAGGTTGGTTTGAGGTGTTGCACCAAAAGGATTGTAAGATTGATATTGTGGTTGAGGTTGGGAAACATATTAGTAATTATTTGGTGATTGAGAGGCTACCACATATTGGAATGTGGATGCTAGAGGTTGGTTAGGGTAGGTGGATGATGGTGGTTGGGTAGTGGGTAGATACCCTTGTGGGTTAAGGATGTATCCCAGATTAGGTGCAATGGGTAACTACTGAGGAGTCCCTATAGATTGGGTATGGGTGGTAGGTTGGTGAAAAGAGGTGAGGTAATAACCATTGTGCTAATAGGTGGTGAAGTATAATGGATAGATACCCCTAATCTTTATACAGGGGTATTGACCAATGGGTTAGTTTTGATAGATGAGAGGTTGGTAGTGCCAGTGGTGGGTGTTCTAGCAATAAGTGGAGCATGATGGGTTAATGGTTGGGTTGTCCCCAAGGTAGAGGAGTCAATAGTAGGGGAGGAAGGTGCAAGGGTAGCATTTGGTTGGATAGGTTAGTTTTTAGCTATGGTGTCAGAGGGGTTAGTAGACAAAGATGCCTAGGTGGTCGAAGGTTGGGTGGTGACCATGGCAACAGGGATAACCCTCATAAAGTGGGATGGCATTCCATAAGGAGGATATTGAGGTAGAGTTGGAACTAGGACATGGTGAGGGGAGGTGTTAAGGTAGTGTTGGATGGCAACTAGATTATTGTCTAAAAAAGTGGTAAAGTCTATGTCTCCTTGGGAAAATACTTGAGGAAAGGTAGGGCTTCCCAACGGATGAGGTGAGTCTTTTACCTCAGAGATGTACTCCATAGATTAAGAGGTAGAAGAGGTTGATCTGAGTGATGGGTTATATTCTACTAGGTCTCTTCATTGTTGGCGAGTGGGAACCATACAAGAAATGGGGAGAGATAACAAGAATAAACTCACCACTCAAATAGGAAGAAGATAAGAAAATGATGAAGGCAATCAAGACTCACACTATAAAGTATGTTAAGCCTAGAGGTTAGTTTTAATCTCACTTTTGGCTTATGCCTTAGTTTTTGAGAATGTGTGATAGAAATTAGTTTTTGGATCAGGTACTATAGAAGCAGTCTATGGTTGGTTTCAAGTTATTTAGGTGCTCAAAAGATTCTATATTGGAATCAATACATGGCTTGGTATTGGGGCTTACCCCCTCACTTCACAATCTCATAATGATAAGGGTGTCAGGTGCCTAGACAATATATATTAATATCTAGAGTTTATACTCAACTAGAGAGCTGAGTTGGTTCTCCCCTTGGTAATGACCTCCAAGTAATATTTTCGGTAATGGGTAAGGTGACCACTAGGTGATGAAATCCCATTTGGGCCTTGTCTCAAATTCTTTTGATGTTTGATTGATGAAAGTGGTATGGCTAGTATGTGCAACAAAAGTGATGCTACAATAAGATTATTGTGATTTAATTCAAATTGATCTAATGTTAAAAGAAAGAAATGGATGTAGTTGTTTTTAAACCCAAAAGAAATTTTAGTTTCAATTATCTGCATAAATAGAGAAAAGATCATACAAATGTGAAGAAAACATGATTAAAGAATCTAGGTCCCACCGAGCATGCCAGAATGTTTCATGTAAATTTTCACTTAAGTTATAAAGAAAGAGAGAAAAGAAACTCAATATGGGTGTGGTTGAAAAACCTATTTGATACCACTCACATTGAATCAAAATATTGTGAAGAGCTCCTCTTTGGATTAGGAGGAAGACCTACATATAAGAAAGCACTAAATCAAACTTATTTGTTAGATAGGTAGTTGGGTAGATTGCCTAGTGATAGCTAGATCTCAGAAGTGAGAGCTTCCTTAGGGGTTATCGATCCAGACATTTCAAATAGTCAAGTTCACAAAAATAGAAATAAGGTACTTTCATTAATTAAAGAAGATTACTAAAACTGGACACAAGAATACTTATTAAGAAAATAGACTATAAATGATCAAATTAGTGATAAACTAATTAATACTAGTACTAAGAGGTTAGGGTATGCTTAAAAAAATATAAAAGAGGTCTGTGAGTGGTAAGAAACACATAAAACTAGATTTGATTGGGTATAGGTGGGTGAAAATAGGTTGTTGGTTTTTACTACCACAGGTAACCATCGATGATTGGGGTGACCATTGATGGTTAAGGTGACCATCGACAGTTAGGTTGATCATCAATGGACTATGGAATTATAGGTTTAATAAATAGATGAATGAAAATATCCCACAAATGGATTCTAAGATTTAGGCAAGGGTTGGATTGATTGTGAAATGGAATTAAAGCAAATGAATGCTGACAAACAAATACTTTTATTACTAGAAGTTGGTTGAGTGGGTGGTTGATGCAGTTAACCTATTGGTGGAATCTAGCCCAATTTTGGCATAGTAATGGTACATGAGAGCTTAGTTAAGAGGTGATGACAAGTTAGCTCCCAATAAGATGGTTGATTATTGATAACATTGATGATGTTGATTGACCTACAAAAGAAAACTCCTAAATTCCTGAGTTCTTGATAATTATTTTAGGGCCTCTCTCTCTTATAAGCATAAGTAAGAGGTGGAATTAAAGGTATAATTGGGTCATCTAAATATAATTTGTCCATGCAAAGGCTCGTAACCATAATTAAACAAGTTATATTTAGAAAAGCAATGCAGGTGGTTTGCATGTTGTTTTTTAAGAGGTGAACCATGATCGTCGATGGTCAGGGGTTCATAGGGTTGATTGTCAATGGTTAGGGTCCACAAGAAAAGGGTCCTAATGGTCAGGGTTATTCAGCATGTTGAAACTAAGAGTGGATGGGTTTGGTGAGGCCAGATGGGTGTAGGTTGGTCCCAAGGGGGGCCTAGGTGGGTCGAGGGGTATTTTTGACATTAGAAAGTATAGGTTTGCATAGTTTTGGTGTCTACACTCTATGAAGATTGATTTGATAACCAATTTATCCCATTTAACCAATTAAGAAGCCTCAAAACTCAACTCATAAGGCAAACTAATTTTCTAACATAGTTCAAAATCCTAAAATCTCAAAACAAATATAGTCAATAAACCTCCTTGGTCAACATCTAGATCTAAAACTTCTTATACACCTAGAGATAACCATTACACACTTCTGGACCAATATTTGATATTTTATATCTTTGGGAACCCATACATCCTATAACCCATTTTAGGCCTGCTTACCCTTGAGCCAAAACTAAAAAAACTGAGAACACTCTGTTTCTATAGCTAATTCGCTTTTCAGATTCAAAGAGAGAAGAAACTAAAGAGATAATGGTCAAGGCTAGAAGTACCTGGATAAATATTGGGCACCGTAATCCAGACGTTTGTGAGCACCCCTCTTTAGCTGTGGAGGAATGACACCTGCAGAGAAAAGGAACTTGGACAAGAAAATGTTAGATGGATAGGCGGTGGGTTGCCAAGCAAAAGCTTGTTCCCAGAAGTATGAGAACTTCCTTAAGGGAGGTCAACCCACTATTTTGATAAAAGATAAATGACTGATAAATGACAGAATGCTAAAATAGACTGAAATGATAGCAAACTGAAAGAGAAAAGAAAGCAAAGGCTTACCTGGAAGAAGCTGTCGGCCTGGTTGCAGTCGCCAGCGTCGGTGGTCTTATCGGCGTTGGTTGTCGGGTCTACCGATGTCGGTGGAGGTAATGACTGGCGTCGGTCGGGGCAATGGCCTCTAGACGGGTCTGGTCAGGGTCCTGGCAGGGCTTGGTCTATGGATGGTCCGGGCTTGGTCTGTGGTCTGTTTAAGGATGGTATGTGGACGGGTTTGAGTCTGATTTGAGGCAGTCAGGGGGTCTGTGCAAAGATACAGGAGAGTCAAATGGACAAAGAGGGACAGAGAGATAGAGGAAGCCAATCAGGGAGATAGGAATCCGGGTCTGGGTGACAGTCAAAACTGAGGGAAAGAAGTGTTAAATCTAGTTTAGAAATGACTAGAAAGCATAATGAAAACAAACAGAGTACAACATACCTGTGCCTCTGGTTTCTGTTGTTGTTGTTGCCGCTTGTTGAAGACCTGTTGCTGATGAAGAATCTCTGTTGTTCACTCGCAGAAGCTTGCTGTGTACCTGAGGGAGAGAGTCAGATTGATTGGCAGAGAGGTCAAGTGAAAGGACAGATACAAGGGTCTGATGCAAAGATTCAAGAGTCGGGATGTCCAGAGAGAGTCGCAGAGAGCGAAGAGAAGCCAAGAGGGACGAGATAACGGTGCAGAAGCCATTATGAAGGGTGCTGACGCTGGCAATATCGCTGACGTCGGTCGACGGTTGACCAACGTCAGCGGCTAAAAGGCCGGAGAAAGGCTAAAAATAGCCTTTAATCTATTTTCCAGCCACCAGGTCAAATGAATGCGAGGATGAAACGGTCGATGGGGGTTAAATGGGCGAGTGAAGAGATTGGAATGGGAGTCTAAGGCATTAAATGGCCATGTGGGGAATGAAGGGGATCCAAGGAGGGTATCCTAGGGTGGTGAGGTGGCAAGGAGAGGGAAAAAGTGGACTTATTTAATTAAAAATAGATGATTATTTTCAATTAATAAGACCTAGGTAGGTTAGGGATAGTCGAAGTGGCAAGGGACCAAGGGGAGAGAGGAACACCAAGGGTTAGACACTTTTTAGGTGTCTACATTTGCCCCTTTTTGTCTTGTAGGTTGTTCTGGATGAACTGCAAGACAAAAATAGGAGATGGTTACCCTAGGTGAGGGATGATGTGGATTGCCCCGAAGTAAGGATGAGGTATTCCCCCTCAAAGCGGGAGTCGAGGGAAGGGAACCTGATGTCGGGTGCTGATTTGACAAAAGGTGGATGAGAAAGATGAAAGGTGAGTGAAAATGCTACAAAAGTCGTGATTGCGCGTATACCACGTCACGGGAGGGTCGGGTCAAATTGTCGCATGTCGAGGGTCGAGGAGTGCCAAAATTGAAATAACTGGGCCCCAGCATTTAGTCGTCTGCTGATCGGGTTACTCAATCTAAGCTGAAGCTCCAAATGGTCATCGTGTTCTAGGTATCCCAGGCTCAGGAAGTGCTCCCAGAGACACGAAAAAGCCACAAGTAGTAGGGATCAACTGGCTCGCGATCCTATACTTGCGAAGGGTCAAAAAAAGTCTGCGGACAATTCTGCTAACTAGCCGTGAGGTAGCACATACGCAAAAACAACCAAGGCAACATTGGCTTGAAAGTGGTCGAGGTTGGAGGAGATAGGCATGATCTCCAATGGTTGGTGGTCGATGGATGGATGAATGGATGAAAGGATGTGGCTGAGCTAACCTTAGAAAAAGTCCTGTGATCTGAGTGCTGCCTACATAGCCCTTGTGTGAAGGGCCTCAGGCCAATGTAGTTCTCCCTAAAAGGGAGGAATGGTCAAAGAAAAGGATTGGTCTTGGTCAAAGGTCACAGAAGAGAAGGTTTGTCCATCAAAAAGATGAACAAACAGGGGTGGTCGAGCTAACCTCAGAGGATGTGTTATCTGAGTGCTGCCTACATAGCCCTGGTCATAGGGCTTCAGACCAATGTAGTTCAGACTGCGAGGGTCAAAATGGTCGATGATGAGTTTGGTTGAGTGTCGAAATGATGAGGGGGAAGAGATGTTACAGCCTTTTCCAAATGGTGTATTCTGTAACATTGGTCGAGAGTCTTTCATCCCTAGCAAGTTTCCATAGTCGTGATGGATGTATGCTAAAAATGAATGGAGGTCTATTTATGCTTCAGCAAGTATTGGTTTATGCTTAACATAAATTGGGTCTGGTCGATAGTTTCCATGTGTATTGGTGTCCATAGAAACTATGTGAAATGGACGAGGATGATGTCAGCTGAAAATGATGAAAATGGCTTAGTTAAAGATGAGTCGACAATTGATGTGGTTAAATGTGACCAAAGTGTAGAAAAAAAGGTGAAAGGCAAATTGCGCTTTCATTGACAAGGACCAGAAAGGAAGCATAGATAGGGTTTATTAGAACCACAGCCCCGTTCATGCATTACGTCGTTGACCAGTGTTGTGTTAGAATGGTAATCGAATCACTTTGACATTAAAGTGAGCTCGAAGTCCCCTGAGCAGGTGATAGGAGGAGGATAGGGTAACCCAGTTTAAGAGCAGGAAGAACCTTGCCCCTTTTTATAGGAGACTCGGAGACAACTACAAGTCAAGTCCATGACTCATTTTTTTTTTTTTTTTTTTTTTTTTGACGGTGAACTGATCGATGCGGGAAGTCCACATAATGATGGTGTTTGCTTGGTGGTCATGTTGTGAAGCTGATCAATGCGGGAAGCTTCAAAAGTAGGTGCTGTCTATAGCAATAATTAGTCATAGCCATCCTTCGAGGGAGTGGTCTATATTTTTGCTTTAAATGTTTGATAAGTTGGCCTAGCTGTCCTTCAAGGGATCAGTCTAGTAATACAGCAATGATAGTACAGCTGTCCTTCGAGGGAGCAGTCTGTATTTAGAGTGTTTTATGACCTGATATGATATATTATTTTTGATATAATTGTTGACTGAAGTTTAGCCATGGATGAGCCTGTAGAGGTTTAAGGGTTCCCTTTTATTAGGACAAAGCATTACTGCTTGACAAAAAAGGGTTGACAAGTGTTAGGAAGCAGGGTTGATAGGAAAAGGAATGACAATGACAAGGGGTTGCTCAAGGGACGAGCTCAAGTAAAATGTCAAGTGATCGAACATTCGACTAACAGTAGAAATGGTCGAAGACGCAAGACATAAAAAGGGGTTCAAGGTCTAATAAGTCCCTGGGCCATGCTTGTATGTTATGATAAGGTCCAAGTCAATTAGGAGCAAACTTGCCCCAATTTGCCTCTTTCCAGATTGGTCAGGTGTTGATTGATGGATGTGAAGTTGGTTGACATTGTCATTGGTTGGTTGAAAAAGGTTGAATGTTTGGTCGAGAGGTCTGGTTGATTGATATTTGGTTGAAGTTTGGTTGAGACTAGTCGAATAATTGGTCGGGGGTTGGGTCGATGGACACTTGATCGAGATTTAAGATTAAATGAGTGATTGATATGTGGTAGAAACTGGGTTGAAAAGTTGGTCGAGGTTTGGATGAAGGATGAATTCCCCCAGCGGGTAGGGAGAATGTTTGAAAGATTGGTTAAGGTTGGTTGAGGTTTAGTGGTCAGATGGATGGTATTAATGTCGAATAAGGGGGTCAAAGGTGGCAAAGGGACCACAGTCTGGCGTGGGGATCGTGATTTAGGTGATGAGGTTGGAGAGGCATGAGTCAGGGTTGATGTTTTGTCGAAGAGGTGGTTAAGAGGGTCCTTGGTGAGAAGGGTGTCCTTGTTCCAGTGTTGACGAGTGACAGCCTTAAGAGCGCAACAACGCTCAGTGTCATGTCCCAGAGTGTGATGATAGTGACGGAATGTAGAGTTGTCGAACCAAGAGGGTCTTGATCCGAGAGGTGATGGGTGAGGCGGTGTTGAAGGTTTGTTGATAACGTGGTTGAAAAGAGAGGTGTCATTCTCCAAACATTGGTGAACGACGACTTTGAGGGCATGACAATGCTCCGTGTCGTGTCCAGGCATGCGATGATACGCACAAATGCAAGTGTGGTCGAACCAAGGTGGTTTTGGTCCGAGAGAGTGATATGGTCTAAGAGGCGGGAGATTGATACGAGAGGACTGCAACAATTGCCGTAAGAGGAAGGCATATGAACCTGCTAACGGGTCGGGATGTTTTATTGCAGTGAGAGTTGGTGACGTTGGTTTGGGAGGCGAAGGAGGCATAGGTCGAGGGTTTGAGGGAGATATATGTCTGATGGGTTGAAGGAGTAATGGAGGTGACTTGCCTCTATGAAAGAAGGGAGTGGGAAGCACTCCTATTAAAGTGGGCGGATGCAGGCCCAAGATTGAAGGTAATGACGAAGGTGGGGGAGGAATCCTCTGATGAGGTCTAGTAGTTTTCGTTGGTTTGGGTCGAGGGCCACCGTTGTGCGAGGCGAGGTTAGATATGGGTTTGGGTTTAGATGTGGACGAAGGTGAGCGAGATATAGAAATCTCAGGCAAAGGGCAAGAGGAAACCATGACTGGGTCTTCCTCAGTTGAAATGGGTGGAGAGACTGGTTCTTCTCTTGGTGGAGAAGAAATAAGAGAGGGCGGCTCCTCAAGAGGGTAGATGGCAGGGATAATCGTGCCTTCTATGTGTGTTTGAGGAGTAGGCAAGGTAGGGTCTTCGGATGGAGATGGGCTTAATGGCGTTGATGTGGTCAAAGCGTCATCCAATACAAGAGAGGTAGATGGAGGGCTAGTAGGAGAAGAAGGTTCTTCATCCTTTAATGGGAGAGGTTGGTCAAGGACAAGAGGCAAGATAGTGCTAATCGTGTGAATGTCATGGTCTTGAGGGTCATTGGTCGAAGTCTAGACGTTGTTTTGAGTAGGCGGATGATTCGGAAATGGTTGTTTGAAGATGTCGATATGTTGGTTAGGTGGGGCGTTCGGGTTATCTAAAATAAGATCCCCCTTGTCGATCATGTTCTGGACGATGTTTTTGAAAGTTCGGCAGTTGTCAATGTCATGGCCTTGGACACGATGAAAGAGACAGAAGTCGGCCTCCCTATACCATGTAGGGATGGCTTTTAAAGGGTCAAATTGAGGTGGTCGGATTGGAGGGAGATTGAGGACCCCCTGCTTGACGAGTTTTTCCAAAACGGAAGCGTATGGTTCTCCGAGTGGAGTGTAAGAATGCTGAATGTACCGTTGTTGGAATTGTTTGGTGATACTTGAAGACGTCGAAGGTTGAGAGTAATTCGTTGTTGTCGAGGATGGTGATCTAACGACCACAGTATTGGCCACTCCTTTAGATTCGGAATTGGCAGAAGAAGAAGGTCTGGAAGAAGAATGGCCATTGGATTTTGCGTTGGTATTACGCAATTTGACCTTATCTTCTTTAAGGGCGCGGAGTTCGAGCTTTCGAGCCATGACGAAAGCTTCGTCAAAAGTATGAAATGTCTGAATCCGCAAAGTAGAAGAGATGTGTCTGGCACATGCTCGAGAGAAGAGCTCGATGAGCTCAGGTTGAGGCAAAGAGAAGGAGAGCTGGTTGATCAGACCTCTCCAACGAGCGACAAAGTCGACAATTGATTCATCGTCAAACTGCCTGATGGAGTAAAGGTCTGTGATTGAGACTTGTTTGGTGATGTTGATTGAGAAATGGTCAAGAAATAGTTGGGCGAGTTGAATGAATGAAAAGATAGAGTGTCTGGCAAGAGAACTATACCAGTCAAGGGCTGGGCCAGAAAGCGACATAGGGAACGTGCGTAAAAGCAACGCATCGTCATGGGCAATAAGATAACAGGCATGTCTAAATGCCCGTAGATGTTGTTGTGGGTCTTCCTTACTCTGAAAGCGAGTGAATTTAGGAAGCTCCCAATGGTTAGGGTATGGTCGAATAGGGACGGAAGGATGGATGGGCTCATTGCAAATTTGCTCATATGACAAAGTATTGCTTGAATCGGAAATGGAGGCTTCGAGACTGGACATTTTATCCATCAGCATCTTAATGATGTCTGCTGACGGATTGGTGGACGGAGCGCCCCCTAGGTTGTAAGGTGCTTGAAAGAGGCTAGAAGAGGTATGCGACGTAGTCGGTTGCGCTTGTAAGGGCGCAACGTATGGATGGCTAGTCGCAGGGACATAAGTGGAGGCTAAAGGTGGTTGCGTTACGAAGGTCGAAGGTATAAGTTGACTGGGCACCGCCAAAGGTGGTTGAATGGCGGCACTGGTAGAAAGATAGGTTGGCACGCCTACATTTGTGGGCGCAAGAGTATGAGGGGTCGAGACAATCAAGTTCTGATATGATGTAGAACTTGGTTGAATTGCAGGTGGTGGAGGGGGTAATGGAACCCCGATGGAGGTCGGTCTAAAAATAGACGGGGAGGCCAAACTTTGCGAATTGGCCATGATTGGGTTAATAGTTGAGGCGAAAGGCTGAGTCATAAAGGGTTGGGTGGCTAATGATGTGGATGTCGTCACCATGTCACCCGAAAGGTCTCGCGTTGGGTTTCTCGCGAGATAGTTTTGGAGGGCTGCGGCATTGAGGTCTAAGAATCTCTCGAAATCTTGGTCCCCTTCAGGGATGATGGGAATTTGAGTTGGGGTCAGGGTCGGGGTCGGTCCTGTAGGAGTTCTTTCAGTCTCCGAGTGGAACTCCATGATAGGACTGGTTAGGGATGGGATAGACGGAAGCGGTTGTTGGCTAAAGTGGTTAAGAAGAGAGTCCTGGTTCCAGAAACTGTGTTCTTACAGTCTCAAAAAACCAGAATGGAGTCTTTGACAGAGAAGGGACAGGTTTTAGGCTGCTGGTTTTGAAAAAAAAGGATAGTGACAGAGACCGACGTCGGTTGAAAAACCGATGTCGATAAGGAAGATAGCCGACGTCGGTCAGATAACCGATGCCGGTAAGACAGGAAAGCCGACGTCGGTGATAGAACCGATGCCGGTGACTGGAGAAAGCCGACGTCGGTGGCAGAACCGATGCCGGTGACTGTGTCTTCCAGAGAACAAAAAGATTTTGAGATTCTTTGGAAAAACAATGAAGAAAGCGTCCTCACTCACTCAAACAAACAGATGAGAAGAGAGAAACAGAGAGAGACAGACAAGCCTAAGCGATAAATCCTAGGAATTAACCTTAGAATCTTGTGGCTTATGCCTTAGATGAATGTTTGGGGAGATTGGCTATCAAGAAAGGTCCTAGAAGAGGCAGTCTAGAGCTGGTTTCAGGTCTTGTTTTAGGTGCTCAAAGTCTGTGTTAGGGTCTGGTACGTGGCCTGGTGCTAAGGAGCAAGCTCCCCTCACTTCACGATTCCAGTGGTTAGTTGGTCTCGCTTAGCCAAGATATACCTCGCCTAGAGTTTATCCTCCGCCAGAGAACGGAGTGGGCTTCCCCCTTGGTGATGAAATCCAAGTAGGGTCACCGGGACGGGTAAGGTATCCGCTGGGGGATGAAATCCCAGTCGGGCCTTGTCTCAGGTAAGTTTTATGTTCGTTTTAGTGCATGTGGTCAGGTAGTGTAACATCAAGTGTCTACGATTTATTCAATATGCGTTTAAGTTACTAGATGTGGACTAAGAAGATGCAAGCACAAGCAGAAATGAATGCAAAGTGTTTTAATGCCCAAGTCGAAATGTGATGTTTATTATGAAGACAAGTTTGAGAAAGGGTTGAGAGTATGATGTTGGACTAGTCTAGAATGTGCAAGAAAGAAAAGAAAGGTTCTTTTTAAATTCCTGCTTATAGTGTCATTAAGAAGAAAAGAAGGAGGAGAAAAGGTAAGAACCTAATGCTCCTAAATGAATGAAAAGAAGAGGAACCCGAGGAAGAACCTAAGGTCCCACCGGGCGCGCCAGAATGTTTCTATAGCTAATTCGCTTTTCAGATTCAAAGAGAGAAGAAACTAAAGAGATAATGGTCAAGGCTAGAAGTACCTGGATAAAGATTGTGCACCGTAATCCAGACGTTTGTGAGCACCCCTCTTTGGCTGTGGAGGAATGACACCTGCAGAGAAAAGGAACTTGGACAAGAAAATGTTAGATGGATAGGCGGTGGGTTGCCAAGCAAAAGCTTGTTCCCAGAAGTATGAGAACTTCCTTAAGGGAGGTCAACCCACTATTTTGATAAAAGATAAATGACTGATAAATGATAGAATGCTAAAATAGACTGAAACGATAGCAAACTGAAAGAGAAAAGAAAGCAAAGGCTTATCTGGAAGAAGCTGTCGGCCTGGTTGCAGTCGCCGGCGTCGGTGGTCCTACCGGCATCAGTTGTCGGGTCTGCCGACGTCGGTTAGTCTGCCGATGTCGGTGGAGGTAATGACTGGCATCGGTCGGGGCAATGGCCTCTAGACGGGTCTGGTCAGGCAATCATCATTCTTCTTATGCTTATGAGGACACTTATTATCAAAATGTCCTACTTCACCATAATTGAAGCACATAAAAGGGTAGCCTACCCTTATAGTTGTCTGACCTTATTTTAAATTTATTTGTAAATAAATCAATTAGTTAATCTTCATTAATATCATTTTCTTTGGATTCATTTCTATCTTCAATGTTTCTTCCTTCTTTGGTGGTATATCATCATTCTTCCTTATCTCATAGGCAGTAAGGATGCCATGTAATTCATCCATCTTCAGCTGAGTAAGATCATGACTTTATTCTATAATATATAATTTAGAATCAAACTAGAGAGAGGGGGACCTTAATACCTTTTTAACTATAGTAGTTTCTTCAAGCTTCTCTCCAAAACTTCTAATGATGTTCAAAATCTCATCAACTCTCTACAGAAAGGATGCCATAGAATCTTCTTCCTTCATTTTAAGACTCTCAAATTGTCTTTGGTGAGTCTAAAACTTTTCCAACTTAACCTTTGAATCTCCTTCATAAATAATCTTTAATTTATCCCACATTTCCTTAGTAGATGTACAATGGATTACCTCAGTGTATTCAATCTTGGAAAGACCACAAGTGATAGCATTTATTACCTTAGAATTATTTTCAAATGACTTCTTATCTGTAACACTAGATAGAGGAATAGTAGGTGAAGAAAAACCATCCATAATAGATTGCCAAATGTCAAACCCTAGGAACATGATGTAGGTCCTCATCCTTACACTCCAAAAAACATAATTGGATTCAATGAACATTGGTGCTTGTTTAGTAGATAAACCTATTTGATGACTACCTATATTGTAACTTATATCACCTTAAAGCTATCAAGCCTTTGCCAAAGGACTTGCTCTGATACCAATTTTTATAAGTACAGTCATTGAGGTGGGGTGAATCAGTGAGCCCAGATAATTCAATTTCAAAACCAATCCTTTCAAACTATTAAATAATCAACATATATCAACTTGATCAAGTAATATTAACAAGAGATCTCATGCATTCAATACATACACAAGATTAAATACTAAACACATAGTTCTTATGGGAAACCTTCATGGGGAAGAAAACCCACTCTCAAGCCTGCAACACATGGACTACTTATCTTATAAGAGATTACAAACAAGAGACTGATCAAGTCTTTCTGACCAAGATTTAGTGAAACAACAATTTCACAAGGAGCACTTCCCTTGAAATGATCAAGTCTTTCTAACCACATTTTGGTCAATTCCTTCTGAACAGCAACCTTGGTTAATTCCTTATAACCTAAGGTCTTTATTGAATCACCTATTTCATAATGAGCATCTGCCCCTAAGGAAGATCAAGTCCTTCTGACCTCTTATGAGATGAACACCTCCACCTTTGAACTAATGTCTTCAACACCTAATGATATACCTATGATAACACAACCTCATTCACTTCTTCACTCACTCACAATGCATCCAAAACCTACCTTCTAGATCACTCCATACTTCTGATGCTTATCAACATGCAACAGTTCTATCACAACACTAGCAACATGACCAAATGGTCATACACATAATCCTCACTCTGACCTATGTCTTTCCTCTATCTTTTGTACTATTCAACACATGATCTACTCACACATGTATCTTCTTCACTATACTCCAATAGGTCTTTATTACACTCTTAATACATACTCCACCAATCTACACAAGCCTCGCACACTTCTCATAAATCTAGAAATCATCTTTGATTTCACTATTTATAGATAATTCATGATTATCACCATCTTGGTTGGACATTATGCATGACTTAACCCTTAATGTATCTCTCACATCAATACATATCTCAAAAAATCTTCATGGATTGGCCATATCATCTATGGGTCACCTTTAAGCAGCTACAACTTTTAATTAGGCCCTTGTAGCCCTTATAGGTCTCATCGAGACCCGTTCACTCCTTTAGAACTCCATTGATAAAAATAAGAACATAAAACCACTTCCAAATACATATGTCCACTCTACATGACCCCTTAGTCATCCTCAAATGATCATAGTTACAATTACACTCTTTTGTGTATGCTCAAACAACTCAAACATTGACCTTGTAAATAGGAACATTATGAACAAACATGTTGGGTGAATATTTTGTTGGCCAGCTAACTAGTGACCAAAATAGTTCCTATCACCACAGCATAGGGAGATTGGTCATCCAATGTTACAAGTTTACCACATCCAAAGGGGACAAATCTCTCCTCTCATCAAGGGGAGGTTCCCTATTAAATATGCGGAGGCTATATACTATATATATATAAGCAGAAAGTAAGACACAGGGGTGGAATGAACCATCCATCTCTCTTTTTTTAGAGATGATGCTAACAAACAAAGGAGAAATTATGGGTGATTGGTGAAGGCACTTCTCTTCTTTCAGAAGTAACATTCATCCAAGAGCCAGATCCCTTCCTGGATAGTAGAAATCTTAGTGAAGCGACAGAAGGCACTTCTCTTCTTTCAGAAGTGCTTATTCTTGCAAATAGTAGGACTCTTTCTAGTAACAAGTGACTGGTAACTGGGTACAAAGTAACCAATAATATAAGATGTATCACAAAGTCTCCACCTTGACTTCCCAAGAGTGAGTTACGAAGAACAATGGGGGCACAAAGTCATCCTAAGGTCCTTTACACAGAAAGAAATTAAAAACACACACTGAAGACAACTATGTCAGCACAAAGTCTGAAAGTAGCTGACTTTAGGACACCTTCCTTATCACTTCCACTAATTCTGCTTGTTAGATCAAATAAACAAGAATGCTCCCAGGAAACAGACATAAGAACAATTTCTTAAAATAGCACAAGCTATAACAGCATAAAGTCTACAAGTAACTTGCTTTCTCATTCAATCAAAGAAATATGAACAATAATCTGAGCTCAAAGTCTCAGTAATGCCTTTCAATTTGGGCAGAGTTTTACTTTTGGTAATGGGAAGATCTCCCTAAAACAATAAAAGATATTACAATATATAGCAACCAAGAAAGACTTGGCACTTTGTTCCATAGAATGGCCCATGCTGTGCATCTAATGCTTTGAATGCATTTCCAAGTTTGTCAAAGAACTGCATTGAAAATAGGGTAGCTATCTTAACTATGGTGTGTCATTTCATCCCATATGTCTTCTCCTGATTCTGGATCAACTGGTCTATCCCTTTTGACGTCTATGCAGCTGTCTATTTTGCCTTTACTTCATGGAAGAAAAATAGGTTGCATCTTCAATGTTTGCAAGCTAGAAAATCTACTTCACATACTATTCCAGCTACTGAAATAACTACTACGTAGATATTTTCCTCTGTCCTCTTTCTGCTTTTATCTTTTCTAGCTTTGTCTCTTCTTGGAATTTAAGCTCTCGAGTTATCTTTTCCCCTTTCTAATTTTGTCTTTTCCTAGAATCTGAGCCCTCAGGGCTATATTCTTAACTTTGTCAGCTCTTTCAGCTCCTTCTTCAGTTGGTCACTGAGTTTGTTTTTAGCTTTCGCACCACATTTGAAACTTAGCAGATATTTTATTACCTTAAATTTGATGTCCATGGGGACATAATTGGTTGACTATTTCAACGGTTCGAGTGGCCTTCTTGGCTCCTTGGTTCAATCACTTTCTTGCTTCGATCGCTTTATTAGTTCAATCACTTTCCCGCTCCTTGGTTAAACCATCTGTTAAACCACCTATTTGTTGCTTCTTTCCTTGACTGAGGCTGCCTTTAAACCTTTAAACCCATGATCAATTAAACTTTGAACTCTTTCGATTCAAGGTTCAATCGGTTCATTGGTTCATCCTTTGTCTGTCACTTTCTTGTTCTTTCTAAGCTCTTTGATCTTCATCGCACTGGTTGAACCTTTGAACCTGTGAACTCATTGAACCTTTTGGTTCAAGGTTCAATGGTTCAATCAATTCATTCTTTTTATTTGGCTAGTCTTTTGATCACTCGAACAAAACATATTGAACCATATGTCCGTTGAACCTGTTGAACCATTACACCCATTGAACCTTTGAACCAAAGTGGTTCAATGGTTCAAGCCTTCTTCTCTTTGATAAGTGTTTTAAAGCCGTTGAACCTTAAAGTAGTTGAACTTTGAACCTTGACAAATGTGCTTAACTCTTGCTGATGGCATTGAACCTTGAACCCATTGAAACCTTGAACCAAAAGGTTCAAGGTTCAATGGTTCAATGGTTCAATCTTTTCCTAGAAGCTTGCCAATGGACATTTTTTGGTTGAACCAACTTTGAAATCGCCTAAGTGTTGAGAGCTTGCTTCTTTCCTATAGAGTCTGTAGAA
This sequence comes from Torreya grandis, assembly GCA_037957365.1. Classification (NCBI taxonomy): domain Eukaryota; kingdom Viridiplantae; phylum Streptophyta; class Pinopsida; order Cupressales; family Taxaceae; genus Torreya; species Torreya grandis. The sequence continues at coordinate 4,493,989 of JARHVA010000189.1, forward strand.
ATCAACCTGTGAAGCTCATAGAACTTGGCCTGTAGAGTCTATAGATTTTCTTCCTGTAGAGTCTATAGATTCAAGCCTGTAGAGTCCATAGATTCAAGCCTATAGAGTCCACAGATTCAAGTCTATAGAGTCTATAGATTCAAGCTTGCAGAGTACGTAAATTTCTAAGAAGCTTGAAAAATGAGGAATTTGAATGCTCAAAATAAATTTTGAAAATGGAAGAGACAATTTTGGTCTGTAGGACAAAAATAGTTCAAATGTTGTCCCAAAAATGAGTGATATTTTTGGGGGACAACAGCTGGCTCTAGTTGGGGAACTTCCTTCAGTTGAAAACTTGGAATAGCTGAGGGGAGTAGAAACCAGAATCTCTAATGCCTTGAAGTATGCCATTGGGCTATGGAGTCATGCTACCCAAAAAGAAAGGCTCCAAAAAATAAAAACAAAAAGCACAAAATAGAACTAAAGAATATACATATGTACAGATGATCTTATCTGATGCCTCAAGATTTGAAGTGCTTCAGATGTTGCCCACTGTGAGACAGTGAAAATGGTGTGCCATCCTGATAAACCAGCAAGAAACCATTTTATCCCGAAAAATGGTGATGGGCGAATGGAACTCTCCACCAAGAAACTAATTTTCTGCATCTTCCTCTTGGCTCTTTATTTTTTTCTTGCCCCATGGCAGGACGTGGTCTTCAAACTGAAAACCAAAACTCCTTGCTCTCTTGGCAAAGAGTTCCTTTTATTGACTTTAGAGTACAGCAGTATGGTCCACCACCATAGCTTGATGTTTTGTTGGTTCAGTCCAGCACATGCTTTGATTGTCAGCCTCAAACTCCTAACAAACCATCAGCTCAGCATCTCCTTTGGTGTGAAGGAGTTTGATCTCTTCATTTTGAGCAGTCTTCAATCTGAGCAACAAAGATCTGCATCTAGCATGAGTGGAAGAATTTCTACCATCAGATTCTAGGATCCAAGCATCATCAGAAGTTGATCTTCTATCAAGTTTCTATTCATTGGAAATGGAAGATCCTTCTTGATTTGCATTGTGCCCTACCAATTCTTCTAATGTCTTATTTGGATCAAATCTTGGATTTCCAGCTATAAGACTTTCATCAGCTAAGACATGAGCATCCTTTATGGTCAAGAAGTAATTACCCCTACCTGATGGCTCAAATAGAATTTGAGCTGCAGGGGCTGACATTTGGGTGACCACAATTTTTGCCTCAAACAGGTCCACACCTAGTTCTCCACCAATGTCCAATTTCTCAGGATTGGCTTGCAGGGATTCAAACTCAGTCATTTGAATTTTGGATTTATTGACATGATCAATCATGTTAGATGACTGAGATGGAATTGGAAGAGAGGATGGGAGTTCATCCTTTTGGTTTTTGGGAGGGGGAGGACTAATCTACGAAGTTGAAGTAGAAGGTGCAGAGATGTTTGATGCACTTAATTTTTGGGCAATCACTGGGTCCTTCAACTGGAAAGGAAGAGGGGTTCTCTACTCAGTAATTGAGATTGTTGGTTGAAGTTGTTCCTCTGTCTTCTCTTTGTCAGCCTGTTAGGCTGACTGATTCTCAGACTGGGTGAATACTGCGTATGATCCTTCGACTGCTTCACTTTCACTTTTAGGTTCATCTTGGTAATTTAGGAAACCAATGTGGGAGTCACCATTTGATTCTTATAGATTCTCCCTAAAGAGATCAGTGCCATTTTCTTGCTCAAACTCAATTTGGAAAGAGGAAACATGTTCTATTTCCAGATATCCAACTGTTGAGTTGGTTGGAGGTGTTTCAAAGGTAAGGTTTCTTTGTGGGGGAGGAAGATGATTTGGTTGCCCTTGAATTTTGGCAGCATTGCCTTGATATGGTTGATTGGAGAATGTCCTCCTTGGTACATCTCTATATAGAGGAGCAAAAGACATACCTTGTCCCATTTGCCTTTTCAAGGCTAGAAATTCATTTGCTAGCTTTTGTACCATTGGGTCAGTGGTGGTTGTGGGTGAGTATTCAAAAGATGAAGAGGGTTTGCCTCTGTTAGGATCTCTCCTTATCTTTCCTGCCAAGATAAGGTCATCTTCTAGCTTAGTATCCAAGTCCTAACCAGCAACAAGGTCTATGTGTCTAGCCTGTCTCAGCAAAAAACTCACTTCAAATAGCTGTGAGTTGATGAAGAAGCATTTGAGGTTTTGAGGTGTCAGCTAGGCGACCATGGGAATCCTTTACCTTAGCTTGTCGAACCTAGTAATGAAGTCCCTCATAGGCTTATGGGGCTCCTTCTTCATTCATGTGAGTTAGGCTAGCAAGGCATGTGCATCTTCTGCAAGCTTGAACCTTGCTTCGAACTTAGCTTTAAGTGTGTCCCAGTCAATCACTGATCCAGCTTGTAGATGGTAGAACCAGTCTGCAGCAGCACCTTGTAGTGTCTCCACAAAAATCTTGAGTGCCACATCTTCAAATTCCACCCCTATCACACCATACGCTATGTTGAAGGTTGTAATGTGTTCATTAGGGTGAACTCTCCCATCTCCAAAGAATTTGGGGAAGTTCTTTCTTGAACTGCATGGCAATTCATGTAGGGGTGGAGTTAAATTAAGTGGGCCAAAAGAGTTACCCCAAGGGCCTCAAACTGCCATGATTTAATTATGAAAAATAGGGATAACAAATCTAGGTGGAGTGGCTAGATTGTAGAAAAAAATGGAAAAGAACTGGCCCTACTTCAGCTTGAGGCTTGAGGCTTCAAATTGTGCACTCTTTTTTAGTAGCTCTAGTTTTGTAGACTAGATAAAATAATGGAGATGGAGGGAAATGGTAAGGCTATAATGATAATGGGTAAGACACGAAATGGAGTCGCAGAGTTTGTATAATGGATAAGGGAAGGAACTGCTTCAATCTAAAACTTGAGGCTTCAGACTGCACGTTCATCCCTAGTGGAGTCACCAAAAACTATTGCACGAGGCTGGGGAGGAAAAATTAAAAATGAGAAAGCACTGGAGCAGTTCGTTCTTCCACAATAGAATGCATGGATAAGGTTATAATTGTTGTTCCCAAAATCAGCTGTGCTTATTTTGAGAACTCCCCTACGAAACTTGTCTGTTTCATCTTTTCGTCTCTCTCAGTTCGTTCTTCAAGGTGGATTTCGAATTTGCTTTCATCTTGGCCTCGGAACGAGAAGTGGTTACCTTCTCATCCCTGCCATTTTTCCTCCCTTTTCCCCTGTGCAAGGGCGGTAGTTTTCACCGCCCTTGCACTTTTCTTCACTTTTTCCTACAAGGGCGGCACTTTTCGCCGCCCCTGCATTTCCCTGCACTTTTTATGCAAGGGCGGCACTTTTTGCCGCCCTTACATGTGTTCTTCATCCCAAATTTTCCGCCCATGCAGTGGGCGGTAAATTCCCCGCCATCTGTCACGCGCTGTTTAAGCTAATTTATGCCATTGCCGGCCGATAGTTATGCCGCCATCGGCAGGTTTGCCGACGTCGGCTATTTTCTTCTGCCGTCATCGGCAGATTTGCCGACGTCGGCGATTCTGTCTGCCGGCGTCGATCGTGTTCGCTGTCCGTTCTCCCGCTCGTGCAGGGGCGGCAATTTTTGCCACCCTTGCATCTGGCACTCGCGTTTCTCTGACTCTGAAGAGCTTTCTTTCTTTCCGCACCTGCTCCCCTTCTTCTTCCACTTTTTGACCTGCTCGCGTCTCATCCCTTTCCAACGCATTTCCCTGATCGTGACTAGCAAACGTGCAGATCTCCCTGATCACTCCCTTCTTCCTCTAATCACACAATCATGGTTCTCACTGTAGTTTCTGTAAAGGTTCCCCCTTCATCGACTTCTTCTCAGCAGATGTTCTTCCAGGCCACTGAAGTTTCCCTAAAGCAGTCCAAGACCAAGGAGAAGACTGAGAATAAATACTGGCAACTTGGAGAAAGATCTCGACAGAAGAAAAGAAATGAAAAATCTCATGAAGAGCACTTTGATGTCTATTGGTACCATCTCCAGTAAGGACTCCTATGTTAAAATCAAGGAGTCACTGATCTTCAAAATCCTAAAGATATGATCCAGAACTTCAAGAAAACAATCTGGAAAGATTTTGAAGAAACATCCTTCTCAATGTCCTCGGTGGACAGCATTCTAAATGCTCAGTTAACTTTGGGGAATTTAAAATCCAGGTTAACTGGCCACTCTAAAGCCATCACAGCATTAAAAGATGCGCTGATCAGATCAAGGGTCGTCTCCAAGAATGCAGTTGCACCAGACAGCATAGGAATTCAGGCATCAATCACCATGTACGATGCTCACTTGAAGAAGTCCGATAGCAAAATTTGACACTCTCCCTCTCTCTCTCTTTCTCTCTTCTTCTATCCTTATGCATTTCTATTTTGTGCAGAATGCATGCAAATTTTGTAATATGTAATTACGAATATTATATTTTTGGAAAATATCTAGAAAGTCAAAGATGAGTCATCTTTGACCAAGATATTTTATATTTTATTAGTTTCTGTTTTTGAGGATTTTCTCCCTATATATAGGGGAGACCTCATTTGTAAATGAGCTTGGAAAATTCAATAGCAAACACTCTGCTGAAATTGAAGCAACTTTTGAGACTTTGTGCTCAAATTTGTAAATCATATTCTGTTGAATGAATGAGAAGCAGGTTATTTCAGATTTTGTGTTGAGATTGTCTATGTTACTTAAGAAATAGTTCTTATGTATTTTTCCTAGTAACATCTTGTTCATCTGATTTGATAAGCAAAGTGGGCGTGTTATTATTATCTGAGGGCACTTCTTGAGGGTAGAAGATAGACTTTGTGCTACTTTTACCTTTGAGATTATTTTATCTTTGGTAGTTTCAGGTGAAGACTTTGTGCTTCACTTTACTCTACGGTTGTACTTGTTCCGGATCCGTGAAGAAGCTACGGAAGACTTTGTGCTTGCGTGAGCGTTCTTGTGACTTTGTTCTTCAGGTGATTTCTCGATCTCTGTTTAATACCATTCCTAAAAAAAGAGGAATGTTGTTAGCATTAGATCAGGATTTTCTCTTTTTTGTTCTTTATACATTACTTCTGAAAAAAGAGAAGTAGATGTTGTTCTACCCCCCATGTGTTATTTTTTGCTTAATTATATATATGCTTATAGCACGTAAATATTGATAGGGAACCTCCCCTTGATGAGAGGAGATATTTACCTCGTCTAGATCTGGTAAAGCCACACTCCTCGTGGTGTAAATATCCCTTATATTGTGGCTGATATCCCCATTTTGCCATCAGTTAGTTGATGACAAAATATTCACCCAACAGTTTTTTGGCGACTCTGCTGGGGACTCGAGTGTGCAGTCTGAAACCTCAAGTTTCAGGTTGAAGCAGTCCCTACCCTTACCCATTACGTAATTTGGCGACTCTATTTCATGTCTTACCCATTATCATTATAGCCTTACCAGCTATCTCCATTATATTATCTGGTCAGATTAACCAGAGCTACTGGAAAGAACACACATCTTGACGCCTCAAGCTTCAACTTGAAGTAGTTTCGGTCCCTTTTCTATTTTGAAAATCTGGCAACCTCACGCTACACCAGAAGTCAGAGATCTAAGGGTGTTGTTGACCCTGTGTTTGAGTTGGCGCAATAGAGTAATTTTGATCTGTTTCTTCCATCAACTTCTCTTCGACGGTCTAGGAGTGTTCCTTCTAGCCTTGTCAGGTCACCAACACAAAGTAGAACTCCTTTTCCCGATGTCAATCGCCGCCTACCTATAAACACTCCACCAAGGTTTGTTATCCCACCTTTTCATCTTCTTATCATAATGGCTCAAGGCCCGTGGGGCAATTCCTTTGGTCCTCTTAACTTGACCCCACCTCTGCATGAACTACCTCGTAGTTCTAGGAAAAATTTTCCTAAGTTCTTTGGAGATGGAAAGGTTCATCTTGATGAACATATTGCTACTTTCTCCATAGCATGTGGCGTAATTGGTGTCGAATTTGAAGATATAGCATTGAGACTTTTTGTAGAGACTTTGCAAGGTGCTGTTGCGGATTGGTTCTATCACTTGCAGGCTAGGTCAGTAACAAGCTGGGATACGCTCAAGTCCAAATTCGAAGCTAGATTTAAACCCGCTGAAGATGCACATACTTTGTTAGCTCGGCTGACACAGATGAAAAAAGAATCCCAGGAACCCATGAGGGATTTCATAGCCAAATTCAACAAGTTGAGAAATCAAATTCCAACCGTGGCTCAGCCCACGCCGGAAAATCTCAAGTGCTTTTTCATCAACTCGCAACTTCCTGAAGTAAGTTTCCTGTTAAGGCGAGCTGGCCCTATGGATCTAGCATTGGCTCAAAATTTGGCTACTGAGATTGAGGATGATCTTATCCTGGCAGGTAAGATCAGAAAAGACTCAAGTAAAAATAGATTCTCTTCATCTGCTGAAAGTTCTTCTACAGTTACTACAGATCCTATGGTACAAAAGTTAGCAGATGAAATGCTAGCTCTCAGAAGACAGATGGCCCAAGTTATGTCTACTTCTCCTAATCAGGATATGCCAAGGAGGACATTTCAGAATCAAGCGTACCAAGGTAATGCTACTAGGAATCAAGGGCAGCCAAATCGTCTTCCTCCCCCACAGAGGAACCTTGCCCTTGAAGCCCCTCCAACCAACTCAGCAGTTGGATATCTGGAAACAGAATGCGCTTCCCCTTTCCAACCTGAGTTGGACCAACAATATGATGCTAATCTCTTTGGAGAGCAAGAAGAAGAATTAGCTAGTGACTCTGTCATTGGCTACCTGAATTATCAAGAGGAACCCAGAAGTGAGGGGAATGCAACTGAAGGATCATATGCCGTATTCACCCGGTCCTAAAAATAGTCAGCCCGACAAGCTGATAAAGAGAAGATAGAGGAGCAACCTCAGCCAGCAGATTCAATTGCCAAGCGGGGAACCCCTCTGCCCTTCCAACCAAAGGACCCGTTGACTATTGAAAAGGTACGTACCTCATTCACCTCTGCCCCCTTTGCTTTAACTTTGCAAACCAGCCTTTCCCATCCCAAAAACCAAAAGAGTGATCTCCCATCCTCTGTACCTAGTCTAATACCGACATTTGATATAATTAAGCATGTCAAAAAGACTAAAATCCAAATGTCTGAACTTGAATTTCTACAAGCCCATCCTGAACAGTTGGACAGATTGGCAAAATGTGTGAAAGGTACAGCCGTCCCTACAGGACAAGAAATTTTGAGGGTAACTCATGATCCTTCAAAAGATATATCCACCCAGAACCATCTTGTCGTGACTCCTCCAGTTGCCCCTAGAAAAATAGAACCTTTCTATGTTTTTCTGTTAATAAACGGTCGCAAGCTGAGCAACTGCATCATCAATTCTGGTGCATCTGACAATGTTATGCCTGCTAAGGTGGCAAAATCTCTTGGTCTCACATTGACTAAAACTTTTGGGAAGTGTTTCTCCATGGAGAACAAACCAGTATCACTATTGGGGCAAATCAAAGATGCCCAATTTGCATTTGCAGCGTTCCCTGATAAGAGGATTAAGATGACAGTACTAGTAGCTGACGTCCCAGCCTCATATGGAATTATGCTTGGATGAAACTTTTGCAGAGATGTCGGAGGAGAATTGAGCATGGACTTATCCCAGGCAAAGATCCCTGTGAAAGGCGTGATGCAAAGGTTGCTCCCTGAGAAAGTGGCAAAGTACGTGGTCACCCAAACATCATCTCCTACGGCTCAGATTCTGTTTGAGTCCTCTGGCAGGGGTAATTATCTTCTGACCATGGAAGACGTTCATGAAGAACCTGTTAAAACCCTTGAAAATGCCAACCAGGAAATTGGTTCAACAAAAATAATGACAAGTAGACCTGATAGTGCCAATCAGTGGCAGGTGTCAAGTGAAGACAATCAAATCAGGTGCTAGATAGAACCAGAAAAGCAACCAATTATAGTATCTGACTATTCTGATGCCCATCATGATCAGGGAAAAGAACTCTTCGCTAAGAAAATGAAGATTCATGGTTTTCGGGTCAAAAGACAGATCTTGCTCTGGGGCAAGAAGGGAAAACTAAAGGGATGGCACATGAAGTTAGTTTTCTGGTGGAGGTTTCCATTTACACATCATCCATTCTAGGGGGAAAACGGCCTCTTGCTGGTTTATCAAGATAGGGCGGCATCACCGCTGCCTCTAAAGGGGCAGCATCTGAGGTGCTTCGTTTCTTGAAGTACCAAATAAATTCACCTGTATATTTGTATAGTCTTTAGCTTTGTTTTATTTCATTTTTGTTTTCATTTTTTGGAGCATTTCTTTTTGAGTAGCTTGACTCCGTGGCCCAATGGCATGCTTCTAAGGCACTGGAGATTCTAAATTCTACTCCCTTCCATCACTTTTTGCAATGGAAGGCAGTTCCCCAACAGGAGCCAGCTGTTGTTCCCAAAATTAGCTGTGCTTATTTTGAGAACTCCCCTACGAAACTTGTCTGTTTCATCTTTTCGTCTCTCTCAGTTCATTCTTCAAGGCAGATTTCGAATTCGCTTTCATCTTGGCCTCGGAACGAGAAGTGGTTACCTTCTCGTCCCTGCCATTTTTTCTCCCTTTTCCCCTGTGCAAGGGCGGCAGTTTTTGCCACCCCTGCACTTTTCTTCACTTTTTCCTACAAGGGCGGCACTTTTCACCACCCCTGCATTTCCTTGCACTTTTTATGCAAGGGCGGCACTTTTTGCCGCCATTACATGTGTTCTTCATCCCAAATTCGCTGCCCATACAGTGGGCGATAAATTCCCCGCCGTCTGCCGTGCATTGTTTAAGCTAATTTATGCCGTTGTCGGCCGATAGTTATGCCGCCATCGGCAGGTTTGCTGACATCAGCTATTTTCTTCTGCCGTCATCGGCAGATTTACCGACATCGGTGATTCTATCTGCCGGCGTCGGTCGTGTTCACCGTCCGTTCTCCCGCTCGTGCAGGGGCGGCAATTTTTGCCGCCCTTGCATCTGGCACTCGTGTTTCTCTGACTCTGAAGAGCTTTCTTTCTTTCTGCGCCCGCTCCCCTTCTTCTTCCACTTTTTGACCTGCTCGCGTCTCATCCCTTTCCAACGCATTTCCCTGATTGTGACCAGCAAATGTGCAGATCTCCCTGATCACTCCCTTCTTCCTCTAATCACACAATCATGGTTCTCACTGCAGTTTCTGTAAAGGTTCCCCTTCATCGACGTCTTCTCAGTAGATGTTCTTCCAGGCCACTGAAGTTTCCCTGAAGCAGTCCAAGACCAAGGAGAAGACTGAGAATAAATACTGGCAACTTGGAGAAAGATCTCGACAGAAGAAAAGAAATGAAAAATCTCATGAAGAGCACTTTGATGTCTGTTGGTACCATCTCCAGTAAGGACTCCTATGTTAAAATCAAGGAGTCACTGATCTTCAAAATCCTAAAGATATGATCCAGAACTTCAAGAAAACAATTCGAAAAGATTTTGAAGAAACATCCTTCTCAATGTCCTTGGTGGACAGCATTCTAAATGCTCAGTTAACTTTGGGGAATTTAAAATCCAGGTTAACTGGCCACTCTAAAGCCATCACAGCATTAAAAGATGCGCTGATCAAATCAAGGGTCATCTCCAAGAACGCAGTTGCACCGGACAGCGTAGGAATTCAGGCATCGATCACCATGTACGATGCTCACTTGAAGAAGTCCGACAGCAAAATTTGACACTCTCCCTCTCTCTCTCTTTCTCTCTTCTTCTATCCTTATGCATTTCTATTTTGTGCAGAATGCATGCAAATTTTGTAATATGTAATTACGAATATTATATTTTTGGAAAATATCTAGAAAGTCAAAGATGAGTCATCTTTGACCAAGATATTTTATATTTTATTAGTTTCTATTTTTGAGGATTTTCTCCCTATATATAGGGGAGACCTCATTTGTAAATGAGCTTGGAAAATTCAATAGCAAACACTCTGCTGAAATTGAAGCAACTTTTGAGACTTTGTGCTCAAATTTGTAAATCATATTCTGTTCAATAAATGAGAAGCAGGTTATTTCAGATTTTGTGTTGAGATTGTCTGTGTTACTTAAGAAATAGTTCTTATGTCTTTTTCCTGGTAACATCTTGTTCATCTGATTTGATAAGCAAAGTGGGCATGTTATTATTATCTGAGGGCACTTCTTGAGGGTAGAAGATAGACTTTATGCTACTTTTACCTTTGAGATTCTTTTATCTTTGGTAGTTTCAGGTGAAGACTTTGTGCTTCACTTTACTCTACGGTTGTACTTGTTTTGGATCTGTAAAGAAGCTACGGAAGACTTTGTGCTTGCGTGAGCGTTCTTGTGACTTTGTTCTTTAGGTGATTTCTCGATCTCTGTTTAATACCATTCCTGAAAAAAGAGGAATGTTGTTAGCATTAGATCAGGATTTTCTCCTTTTTGTTCTTTATACATTACTTCTGAAAAAAGAGAAGTAGATGTTGTTCTACCCCCCATGTGTTATTTTCTGCTTAATTATATATATTCTTATAGCACGTAAATATTGATAGGTAACCTCCCCTTGATGAGAGGAGAGATTTACCTCGTCTAGATCTGGTAAAGCCCCACTCCTCATGGTGTAAATCTCCCTTATACTGTGGCTGATATCCCCATTTTGCCATCAGTTAGTTGATGACAAAATATTCACCCAACAATAATGATAATGGGTAAGACACAGGTGATGTTTTAATCTAAAACTTGAGGTTCCAAATTGCACAAAATTACTATGTCCCCAGCGTAGTCGCCAAAAACTGTTGGGTGAATATTTTGTCGGCCAGCTAACTTGTGACCAAAATAGTTCCTATCACCATAGCATAGGGAGATTGGTCATCCAATGTTGTAGGTTTACCACATCCAAAGGGGAAAAATCTCTCTTCTCATCAAAGGGAGGTTCCCTATTAAATATGCGGGGGCTATATACTATATATATAAGCAAAAAGTAAGACACAGGGGTGGAATGAACCATCCATCTCTCTTTTTTCAGAGATGATGCTAACAAACAGAGGAGAAATTATGGGTGATTAGTGAAGGCACTTCTCTTCTTTCAGAAGTAACATTTAGCCAAGAGTCAGATCCCTTCCTAGATAGTAGAAATCTTGGTGAAGCGATAGAAGGCACTTCTCTTCTTTCAGAAGTGCTTGTTCTTGCAAATAGTAGGACTCTTTCTGATAATAAGTGACTAGTAACCAGGTACAAAGTAACCAGCAATCTAAGATGTAACACAAATTCTCCACCTTGACTACCCAAGAGTTAATTATGAATAATAATGGGGGTACAAAGTCATCCCAAGGTCCTTTACACAGAAAGAAATTAAAAACACACACTGAAGACAACTATGTCAACACAAAGTCTGAAAGTAGCTGACTTCAGCACACCTTCCTTATCACTTCCACTAATTCTACTTGTTAGATCAAATAAACAAAAATGCTCTTAGAAAATAGACGTAAGAACAATTTCCTAAAATAGCACAAGCTATAATAGCACAAAGTCTGCAAGTAACTTACTTTCTCATTCAATCAAAAAAATATGAACAACAATCTGAGCTCAAAGTCTCAGTAATGCCTTTCAATTTGGGTAGAGTTTTGCTTCTGGTAATGGGAAGATCTCCCTAAAATAATAAAAGAGATTACAATATATAGCAACCAAGAAAGACTTGGTACTTTGTTCCATAGAATGGCCCATGTTGTGCATTCAATGACTTGAATGCATTTCCAGGTTTGTCAAAGGACTACATTGAAAATAGGGCAGATGTCTTAACTATGGCATGTCATTTCATCCCATATGTCTTCTCCTAAGTCTGGATCATCTAGTCTATCCCTTCTAACATCTGCATAGCTATCCATTTTGCCTTTACTTCATGGAAGAAAAATAGGCCAAATCCTCAATGTTTGCAAGCTAGAAAATCTACTTCGCAGACTATTCCAGCTACCAAAATAACTACTGCGTAGATATTTTTCTCTTTGTCCTCTTTCTCCTTTTGTCTTTTCTAACTTTGTCTCTTCTTGGAATTTAAGCTCTTGAGTTATCTTTTCCCCTTTCCAATTTCTCCTTTTCCTGGAATCTAAGCCCTCGGGGCTATATTCTTAGCTTTGTTGGCTCTTTCAGTTCCTTCTTCAGCTGGTCGCTGAGTTTGTTTTTAGGTTCCGCGCCACATTGGAAACTTAGCGGATATTTTATTACCTTAAATTTGACATCCATAGGGATGTCATTGGTTGACTATTTCAACGGTTCGAGTGGCCTTCTCGGTTCCTTGGTTCAATCGCTTTCTTGCTTCGATCACTTTATTAGTTCAATCGCTTTATTGCTTCAATCGCTTTCCCTCTCCTTGGTTGAACCACCTATTTTCTGCTTCTTTCCTTGACTGAGGCCACCTTTGAACCTTTGAACCCATGAGCCATTGAACTTTGAACTCTTTCAATTCAAGGTTCAATTAGTTCATTGGTTCATCTTTTGTCCGTCACTTCCTTGTTCTTTTTAAGCTCTTTGATCTTCATCACACTGGTTGAACATGTGAACTCATTGAACCTTTTGGTTCAAGGTTCAATGGTTCAAATGGTTTATTCTTTTTATTTGGCTAGTCTTTTGATCTCTCAAACAAAACACATTAAACCATATGGCTGTTGAACCTTTTGAACCATTGCACCCGTTGATCCTTTGAACCACAGTGGTTCAATAGTTCAACGGTTCAATGGTTTAAGCCTTCTTCTCTTTGATAAGTGTTTTGAAGCCATTGAACCTTGAAGCAGTTAAACTTTGAACCTTGACAAATGTGCTTAACTCTTGTTGATGGCGTTGAACCTTGAACCCATTGAACCCTTGAACCAAAAGGTTCAAGGTTCAACGGTTCAATGGTTCAATGGTTCAATCTTTGCTTAGAAGCTTGCCGATGGACTTTTTGGTTGAACCAACTTTGAAATCACCTAAATGTTGAGAGCTTGCTTCTTTCCTGTAGAGTCCATATAAATCAACCTGTGAAGCCCGTAGAACTTGGCCTGTAGAGTCCATAGATTTTCTTCCTGCAGAGTCCGTAGATTCAAGCCTGGAGAGTCCGTAGATTCAAGCCTACAGACTCCACAAATTCAATCCTATAGAGTCTGTAGATTCAAGCCTGTAGAGTCCGTAGATTTTTGAGAAGCTTGAAAAATGAGGAATTTGAATACTCAAAACAAATTTCAAAAAGGGAAGAGAAAATTTTGGTCTGTAGGACCAAAATAGTTCAAATGGTGTCCCAAAAATGAGTGATATTTTTGGGGGACAATAAAACACATAGTCAACTTATTAAGCATTGTTCATACACAACATAAATTTATCACACCTATAAATACCATATATAACATCCTCATGAAGTATAAAATACTCACCAATAGCTAAATCATCATGAGATATCGAAACAACATCAAAACAAGCTCAAATATCCTTCTCAGGTTCTTTGCAAAGCATGCATGAACACATAATAAAATTTAAACCTCAATATATTTGAATATACACACTTTTAAATCTTTAAATTTATATTTATAGATTACAATTGAAGTCCTATACAAATTTTATTTTTAAACCATGATCAAATTCTACCTAGATCAAAAGATATGGCCCAAAAACCAGACATTGGTCTTTTCCTTTGTTAAATTCAAATATTTGAATTCAAATTATCACAATTAAACTTTGATTAATTAAAATGCATATCATGCCCTTGAATCTTAGATTAAATACACACCTTTTATATTCTTTTAAGTAACTTGACATTTACCTTTCATCACTCATCGTTGGATCTTCATGTTGACTATTTGACTTTATGTGCTTTGTCAATCTCTTGTACAAAGCTCAGTCTTTATCTATGTTTAAACATTGGACACCTTGAAATCATCTTGATCAATATGCACCATTTATCTATATGTGTATGAACATATGATCACCATTATATCTTAGAAGAAGCCTGATCTTTACCTCTACTCAATGTTAAACTTTGAATAGTTGACCTTATCTCATGTAATGTTGCAATCTTGACCACATACGCTCTATTGATCTCTTCGAGATTGTCCTTACTTTAACAATGCTAGAAAACTATCACTTCAACCTCTTAAATTTAATATGAATTATTTATCTCTATTATTAATAACACCCATGAGCCATTAGATCTCCATTTGGTCTTGATCTTTAACATTGTGGATAATAGACAAAGTATAGGGACCATTGTTATCTGCCTAAAAGGCCAACTTTGGACCTCAATAACTTTTATTGTGCTTAGATACATGATCTAAAATTTGGACCATATGTTATCCTCACATAGGAGAAACCAACCATATATCAATCAAATCTTGAAACCCTCATGTATGCAAGATATAATTCCATTAATCAGTTTACTCAGATTTTTCTACCATAGAACCAACTATGCCTAGAATTGCCTAGAAAGCCAACTTTGCATATGCATATCTTTTGATTCACTTCATCGTATGACCTAAAACTTAGCACATAGAAACTAGGCACAAAATTGAACAAACCCATATGATCAACTCATTCTAAAAATTCCACACATGCTAAATATGACAACATCAAAATGCCTACTTAGCTTTTCTTGTCACATTATAAATTTGGCTAAGTATGGAAAAACACTATCAAACTACCTGGAAGCCCAATCTCATACTTGCATATCTTATGTTGCACTTCATTGTATGACCTAAAATTTATCACATAATAAATAGGCTAAAATGTGATCATAACCATATGACCAACTCCTCCTAAATCATCCACACATAGAAATGGTGATGTCAGCAAATTGCCTCCTCAAATTTTTTACCACTAGACCCAAAATGTCTAGATGAAAATAATGATCAACCAAATAAAATCCACTAATGCAAAATTTTACTCAAATAATTCTTGAATTATGATAGGACCCCTTATACATGCTCAATACTTTAGACTCATCCCTAATCACATCAAACCATGCCAAAACTGAAGATCAACCAAGCCTTCTTCAACCATATTAGGAAAAGCACATTGCATACTTTGTCATTGTCACTTAAACTATCAAGTCAATTCATCCACTCACTTGGACACCTCAATGAAATCATTGAAAACTTTACAACAATTAAGATTTTCTACATTTGAGTGATTTAAATTATTATCTACAAGGATTGTCTAAGTTATGCCACATTATACTTGTACTTTGTATTATACCCCTTATTGTCCTACCATACCCTTAACCCTTCACCAACCAATTGTTTTACCTATCCCCACCTATCACATTTTGCTTTAATTATGATTCATTTTTTCTTTAGGAAAGTTTAGTGGTTGATGATAGATTAAGTTCTAACAACAGTTTCTAAATTACATGTTCTAATGGTATTATATGAAAGCAATATGGTAGTGGATCGGGCAATTACATCCTTCATTTGTTATTACATTTTATTAGTGCCACTAATTATAACCACCTTTGGGAAAAGTAGTATCCCACCTTATGATACTAATTATAACTACCTATGAGAAAATTAGTACCATTAACTATTTATCATTATTTCTTAATCATAACCACCTGTGGGCAAATTAGGAACAACACTTTTACCATGCATTACCTGATACCTTTCCATTACTATTGTCATTTTCCTTTTACCTAAAACTTGTTGGTACTTACTTGGAAGCATTTCAATGCCTATTGAATAGGAAGAACTATAGTGACTTGAGGTCCTAATGTGACTATGTAGGTAGTACTTGATTCATATTGAGGTCGTATTGGTTAACCATTTTCCATATGCTCTTATCATTTTGTGAGCTTGGACCATGTTATATCTCATAATTATTGATCACGTTGAGATACTAAAAACACCAAAATATTGGAAGCATTTCACCACCTATTGAATAGGTGGAACTATAGTGACTTAAGGTCCTAATAGGACTATGTAGATAGTGCTTGATTCACATTGAGGTTAGTTCAGTCACCTTTTTTCCATGTTCTACCCATTTTATGAGCAACCTAAGCCACACTCTCAACATTTTTTGAGTTAGACTATTTTGTGTCTCATAATTCTCGATTGAGTTGAGATACCTTGAAAATTACAAAAACATTTGAAATAGTTTTAAAATCCCTAAACATTTGTAAAAGATCTTTAAAATCCTAAAAATCATATAATCATGAAAATTGGCTTAGAATTTACATGTGAAATATAAATACATCAAAATTTTATAGGATGGGCCATCTGATCTATTCAATTTCATTTCTAGACCCCTTTGGTATTTTTCCTCCCATTTCTAGGAGAGCTACATCAACCTAAGGTCCATATAGACTATATAGATATCACCTAGATACATGAGGTATCTTGGGTTAGTTCGACCACACCTTGTCTTTTTTGACCACTTATTTGCCTTAAGGATCCTTGGATCCCTAACTAATTTATGAGTAACCACTTGTCATTTAATTTTCCCCATCCTTATTGGCCTCAAGTTGTATGCTCTCATCATTTTATGAATTCATGTTGTGAGCATTGTGTATTCAATTTTGATATACTAATGACAACTCAAATTCATCTTATGCTCTCCCAATTTTGTGAGTATTCTTTATTTCTACACTCTTGCTATTTTGCAAGCTCCTTCTCCTTCCAAGCCTTAAATGTAATAGGCACTATGAATTACCATTTCAATTCATGTGTGGATACTCATCTCTAGAATTTTAGTGTGTTTTTAACTTTAACCTTAGTCTTGCACTTGTGTGATTTATTTGTTTTTACATTTTCATGATTGTGGAACATCATCTCCTCTTATCTCATGCACTCACCATTTTATGATACTATTCTTATTCTCCTCTACACTTCAATCATGTTTTATTATCCTATATTTTCTTCTATCCCATATCCTATAAAACTACATTTGGACTGAACTTCACACTAGATCTTATGTCTATAGAACTATGTAGGTAGCATCCACTTTCCTAGTGCATATGGAGTCATCTCAACTACCCCTTCATTTTGTTCTATTTACCCCTATTTTGTTTGGCATCTCATTTTGTTTTTGTGTCATATAGATTAGGGGAAATTTTTGTTTGTTTCATTTATGTTGTTGTTTCCCTATAGCCTAGGGGTAACCTCATGTCAATTATTCATGTGTTATGATACTTTCATCATTTCTATCTAGCTTAGGGGTCACCCTATCACCAAGAGTGACACCTTTATTACACATACACAAATATTTTATTTTTTGTTTGCAATAACATTGTGATTAACCATTATTTGTGTATAATTATGTGTTTAGAGTAGTTTTTTTCATGTGCTTTTCTTGCTTTATATTTTTTAATTATTTTGATTGTTGTGTTCACTTTGTTTGATTGCATTGTATGTTTATTGGTGTTTTATTGTGTTTTGTTTGTTTGTCTTTTATTTATTTTTAAATTTTTGTTGTTTGTTTATTATTTGATTCTTTGTTGGCATAAGATTATTCTAGTTTGTTTTCATTTAAGTCTTTATTATCCATATCATGTACTTCAATTTTGAATTTTTGTAATTAATCTTACACTTGATTTATTTGTTATATTTACATTTGGGATATTATTTTTCATATCTTATTCTCAAGTTGTTTCTATTTACATTTAAATCAAGTTTTCCATGCTTAGGGTATACATTAAAATTTTAGTTATTCATAACTATCATGCATAATATCAAAAGCTAAATCAAAATTGTGCTCACATGGAGTCTCCTCGTAATGACAACTATATACACATAATATTTTCAAACTTTATCAATTAATGATGGTTTCTATCTTGAAGGAACCCATCGAGTCTCAATCTATCTGAGTACAAGCCTTAAAGGGTGCACAAAGAAAGGGGTGGGTAGACCATTGGTGCTTCACAAGATTTTTATCCCCTTTCTACTACTTGTTATCTACATAACCATCTCCTAAAAACATTACCTTAAGCTTTGCCTCCTTTTTTTTACCCTCTTCTAATCATTTTCCTCTTTCATTATCCCTTCCCTAGCCTAAACTCCTTTTTGATAGTTTATGATACAATATCATCCCCATCTACCCTACACTATAATTGACAAAACTCATTTAGGGTCTAGGTCAGCTCCTGGTCGATATAAACCAGGACCTAATTTGTTTTTGTCAATAATAATATAGAGTCTATTGGGCCAACCCTATCAGCTAAAATTTTGGAAAGGACTAAGGTTAAATCCATCTATATACACACATTCATTCCATCATTTATTAGAAAAGAGAAGAAGAAGATATATATATTGTGCATCTACTTATCCACCATTCTACTTAAGGAGCATAGATTATTGTTTCATACTTTCTTTAGAGATATAGATCTCGTCTTGTGGAGACATCTTTTAGATGCATTGATAGGTTATGTAGCCTTGATATGACTTGTCTTTGTCATCCTTACATACCACAACATCCTCTTATGAAGAACCTTGGCCAAGCGAGAGATTGAGGCTCGGCAGGTTCATATTCAAAGGTAAGTATTCCTAACTTTTTTCCTCCTTTGTAAGAGTAGATATATATGAATTTGTACTTCTCTCCCATGAATTAGGATTTTTTATACATTGACATGATTATATATATTTTATGAATGTTTAATTTTATTGTTTATTACCCCTACTTTATGCCATTATCTTTGGTGAGCACTAGATTAGACTTTACTTGTTATTAGTTTAGTGAATATGAAAACATAAGACCTAGTTAGGGTTATCCCATAGTTTTATTTGACAAGAGGCTTTGGAACCCTCCCTAGTGGTATTATTATGGTAATATATACCTTAGATAGGTCTATTAGATCTATCTTAGTCATGACCCTGAATATCTAATGTATTGACAATCAAAAGTGTAAGTAGGATTTATCTTCTTTGAGCCAGGATTGATTTATGGATCAGTTGCATTTCCATTTGCATACATTATGGTGAACCTGACATGAATCTAACCCTATCAGTTTTTCTTTCATGCCATCATTTTTATCATTTTATTTTATTTTTCCATGTTTACAGTAATATTTCTAACTTTATGTTTGTATATTTAACACACGATCACTTCAAAATGACTATGTTATGTCTATGTAGGTCTTCATCAAGTACAAGTTACTAGATCAAACAGTTTAACATAGTATTCTTCTCTAGTTCTATATTAGCATACACTATCAAATAGGTCCAATATATCTACTAATTTATACTATCAATATATAGGTCGAAAAACACTATCAAGTAGGTTGACTATGTTCATTATTCTTCTTTAATGTATAGGGTTTTTGTAAAACTTGGTTAAATCAGTCAACCCAATTTGTAGAATTTGAAAGCAATAATTAAGCACTACAACATAAAAAATTTCAATCTAAATCATCTTCAAGCCCACCAAGGTTCTTTTTTCATCTCTCTTTCTCATTTTAGTTCTTCCTTCACTTTTATTTTTCACAAGTTAGTAGTCTTTAGAACTGCAAACTTATAGCTAACAAGGTTGACCTGGTCGACTCAGTTCTATACTGTGTCTTCTGTCTGAGAGACATAATCAACCTGTTTAACTATGTTCTTAAATACCTTAATTTTACAAAACATTAGTGACCCAATCCAATCTATTTTGTACTTTTTGCATACATTATAACCTGAACTAACTCTATACTATTCTTAATCAAGGAATTAACATCTATTTACTAATAATTAATTCATATTTCCTTTTTAGTTGTTTGCATGCTTAGATTAACTCACATAGTCTAAATAGGTGGTTTTTCAAATTACCATTTTAGTTACACCATTTTACTCTTTTGCACACACTACCAAATCACTTAACATTCAAAATGTATTTAAACATTTGTCTTCTTGAGGCCTACCTACTTGGATTTCATCACCAAGAGGGAATCCAACTTGGTTTTTTGACCAAGTATAAATACGTGGTTAACGATATATATTGTAAAATCACTTGACACCCTTATCATTGTGGGATTGTGAGGTGGGGGGAGGTAAAACCTATACCAAGCCAATACCATTGCCAATATATACCCCTTTCATCCCAAACATCCTAAAACCAACTTTAGACTACTTTCTAGTTCCCTATTTCAGCCAACTTTCCTATCACATTAAAATTAAAACTTTCTAATAATCTAATAACACATAGGGTGAGTAATTAGTTAGCATTTACTTTTTGTTGATTGTTTATTCTTTGATTATTATGTGTTGTATTGTAAAATGTGCATTAGCTAGCATTGGTGCAAGGTTTGTGTTATGTGCCCTAATTAGATCAATCACACTAATCTTATCTTGGTCAATATAATCTCTTATAAATTATGTTTTACCTTCCTTCCATCACTACACAGTTGATCTGCATGATTGTTTCTTCTTACCCTCATGTTCAGTAGTACATAGTCAATTTACATGATTGTGTATCCTTATCAACGTGTTTAGCTTTCCTATCTATAATAGATAGTTGACTTGAATGATTGTGTATTCTTATCTATCTATTGGGTTGTAGAACACAGTCGACTATTTGACTATGTATCCTACTTTTTCCCTTTGTCTTTTCATCATCATCATCCTTCTTAGCCTTTTTCTCTCATCATGAACTTCTATTTGAGGACAACATAGAGTTTAACTCAAAATATATGATAAACTTTACCAATCCCAATAGGTTTCCCCATAAATAGCTTGTGGCTCCCACTTTAGATGAAATTAATGTGCATTTATCCACTCACACTACCAATTAAAAGACTCCTCCTCATGCATCCTTAGTTCATAACCCTGTATTTTCCTTAGAAGAGCATCCTAAATTAGAGTATACTTTGGAAATTTTTTGCTTCATTAATGAATTTCCTCAACATTGAGGAAAATACCCTTCCACTATTTAAAACCTTATGATAAGGGTCAAGAAGAATAACCCCATTTACCTTCCCCCACATTATCACACGAATTTGGGGGTAATAGCTTCTTTTCTTCTCAACCTCTTCCTTCTCTTTTGACCCTTTCTTATACTATGACCTTTTCTTCCTTGATTTATTCTACCTATATGCCAAGTATCTCTACTAATATGGCAGATTCAACATCTAGTGGGCCTTTTCCAAGACCTACTCTTCTCAATTATCCACTAGTGCATCATTTTCTACTAATGGTAATCATGACACTAGTGCTTCCTCTTCTTTTAATCCTCCTACTAGTGCATCTTTTAAAACACATGCTAATCATGCCACTACTGCCTCATTTTATAACAATGCCTCTAAATCCACTAGTGCCACACATGCCACTACTCACAGTGGTACCCAAGCCACTAATACCAATGCTAATGCTTTGTATATTATGCACACTAATCAAAACACCACTCAAACCCATCAACTTTTGTTGCAAACTCTTAACCAAATGAATGCTTTCCAAACTAATAATGCCAACCAAATGATGCAAATGTAGAATCAACTTATTCATATCCAAAAATACCCTCAACATGTTTATGGAGAGCACACACTCAAAATTCCCCTCCACCCCCCTTAGGAATTCCCATGGAAACCTTATTCCCCAACCACCTCTTGTTAAAAAAATGATTAAACATCTTCAAAACAAAACTCTTACACCTCAAATTTCCAACATAGATATAGGAAGTGTCACCCCTACCATTAGTTATAATAGGACAATTGACCTTATCTTACACTTTAAAACATTTGAAAATACATACAAAGATTGGGTAAAGTTAAACACTTTTTCCACTATCATGATCTTAGTTAAAAACCTCTTTGTAGACATTTTAGATTGGTATAACCAACTCAAGTTTCATTCCATCACTAGTTTTGACTATTTAGTTAATGCTCTAGTATAATAATTTTAAACTAGTGACCTCTTTGAAAATACCTTAGCTCATTTTATTAATTGCAAGCAACTTGAGATAGAAACCACACAAGCTTTCATCAAATGATGAAATACCTTATATAATAAGTGTGAACACAACAAGGCACATGATAACCTCTTTCATCTATTCACCATTGCTCTCTATCCTATGTTGTAATATCGGGTTAGGACTCTCTCTCCATGAACATTGGAAGAGGCCCTTGACCAAACCAAGTGCTAAAATTTTCACATACATTAGTTTGAACCATCCCAACCTCATATGAGCACTCACATGCTCATCAAAAAAAATTGTCATGCCACTAATGATCGTGTCATATATTCCTATGATACCATTCATAATATTCAATCTATCACTCTTGACCCTACTCTAGAATAAGCTTCCCCTTTAAACCACACACCTAATCCTCAATTTTATCCAATAAACAACATCAACGTTCATAAACCATTATCCTTCATAAAAATACAAAATCATCTACCAAGGCCTCTTTCATGAGAGCTTGATCCCACTTGCCCTATAAAATCATGGTATGATCCAAATAAATTATGTTGGTTTCATGCTAGTTGGGGTCACTCTCATGAGACTTGTAGGCAATTGCATAAATTAACTACGGATTTCCTCCTTAGTCTAAATTTCAGTCATGATTACCTCATTTTTAAACATCAACAAGCCTATGACATTGCCTTCAAATCTCATGAAACACAAAGTAAAAATCAATATTTGACATATGTTAATGGTCATCTAGCCATTTACAAAGACCCTCTTCCAAACCATCAATATAATAATGATAATCTTACTCCTTCCACCAATCACATTAATAATATTATAAACCAAATTCTTAAAGAGAATGTGGTCAGCATGACCAACATGTAAATGATAGTTGCCTTAATTGATTCTCATCATACCCACATGCACCAATAATCTCACACTTTTCATGTTATCCAAGATTCTTCCCCAACTCACCTAATAGAATTGGGGCAAGAGGACATTATCTCTTTCAATGAACAAATTCCAATAGCTGCATTAGATATCACCTCTCATACCATTTCTACAATTTCCCTAACCTCTTTACGTATTGAAAATAATATTCAATCTTCTAATCCCACTTCAATTTTATCACAAGATAAACCTACATCAACTACCTAATCCTCTCACAATAATCAACCACTTTGTCCCCTAATTAAACCTCCCACATCCTATCAACACAAATTTACATGCACTTCTAACCCTCTTTCTGAGGAGCTCTTCCAACATTACACACCTCTCTCCAGTAGTCCACTCATGGGTTATGATGAATGGGACCCTATCACAAAGATTACCAATCTCCCATCTTAAATTCCCTTTCTAAAACTCATGCAGGCTTCTCTTCATTGTTGAAACCACCTTATTCAACTCCTATTATAAATTAAACTCCCCCATCCTATCGTAGTAGGATGTGAAACTACCTTATTTGGGTCATAAGATAACATCTTATAATAATGCGAAGAGATGTCTATACATGTTGACAAAATAATGGAAACTTTTCTTTCTCTCAACTTTCCTATTACTTCTATGATTACAGATGAGATTTTTTTTTGTGTGGATGATCCTTCCCTCTTTATGAGTGTGCAAATCGATGATATCCAAATCAAATGTGCCTTGATTGATGAGGGTTCAAGTACTTGTGTTACCTCTCTTGATTTCATTAAAACCCTTGGATACTCTGAGTGTAATCTTAAGTCTACATGCAACATATGTCAAGGTTATGGTTGAAGGAAAATGCATCCCTTTGGTTGTGTGTGTTTCCCTATTACTATCTCACCTATCATTGTTCAAGCGAAGGTTATGATTTTCAATTTTACCCTTTCCTACAATATCTTGCTTGGTAGGCCATGGACTCATCGCATGAGGGTTATCACATCTTTTGCCTACTAATGTGTCAAGTTTCCTCATAATGGTGAAATATATAAGATTTAAAGTGACACTAACCCTTAGAATTTTGAACAATTCCAAGACCGTGGTATATTCAAAATTCCAACCCTTGAACCCTTATCAAGTGTTCCATTCTGAAAATCTTAACATTTTAATTTCCTTGTCAACTCTATGCAAGGTTATCATGGTCACCCAAAACTCATCAATAATATACCACCTAACCTCTTAAATTGTAACGACGATGAGCCTAATGAGATTAACCTCAAGATAAAAACTTTTGATCTCTCTCATCATCTCATTTCTTAGCTTTCACCATATTTGAAGCCACATTCCCATCAACCACCTAGTGATGATATACTCATAGTCTTAACTAAGAGTAGACACTCTATTCATCATGCCACCTATGATGATAAGGTCATACCTACTTGCACATTTTATCTTCATACACCCAACTATGATGATGGTTATACTTTATATGACCCATTTCTAGGAGGTCTTGTTTAGGCTAGAGATGTTGAGATCCTTCATTATCATTCTTTTTTATTTCAATATTTCTATTTATTTTATCACATTCCATCTTATATAGTTCCTAATTTTATCAATATTCCTCTTGTTCACAGGGTAGAGATGGTATGTTCACATGGCACACCTCTAGTTTTTGAAGAACCTCTTAGGAGCATGTTTATGGATCATGTTATGACTGGTCGCTATCACTTTGCTAGATACCATGATCCCTATAGCTATATTTCCCCTTAGATGCTTGCTATTATCCTTAAACCCTCTATGTATCTTGATCCTCCTTCAACTGAGCCTAGTTTGGATCTTATTCCTATTCTACCTTTAGTTGAATCTCTTCCTGATTCTACTTCTATTTCTCCTTCAAACAAGCCTCATCCAGTCTCTCCACTTGCCCTACCTCCCCTTGGTAATGACCTACTTCTTTTACCATCACTTGCTCCTCTACCTACCCAATGGGTCTATCAGCCATACTATGGCATTCATAGAGTTACCAGTCATTGGACTAGAGATTGTAAACTATACTAGCCTTCCCTAGCTTTTACTTCCACTCCTTTTATTATTACACCCACAAAGTCTACTAATAAGCATATTTGATGCTCCCATGACACAAATAATAATTCTTCCACCCATTGTTGAAATCTTAGACAATATATAGATACCTTACATCTTACTCTTCCTCAAACTATAGATAATTTAGTACCTGAATAGATTCCCAAATATGGAGAGGTATATTGTCCATGGCACCAATGAGGTACCCATCACATCAATCATTGTCACATCCTCTAACAACATCTCCAAGATCACCTTATGACCATTCCTACACCTACTATACCTCATCCCATAGGTCTCCCATGCAAAAAGGCTCCCCCTTCTACCCCTGTGTTTTTTCTACCTATGGTTCCTCCACCTTTGGATCTTCCTTCACATATGGTCCTTTCTCCACCTGTGGTTCCTCCACCTATGGATCCTCCTTCACCTATGGTCCCTTATCCACCAGTGGATCCTTTATGTCCCATAGATTTCACTCATATTCCTTCTCCTGAGTATCATATGCATGATGGCCCTCATGATAATGATCCTTCAGTCATGACTACATTTTCTATCGAGGGGGTGTAATGAGAGGTATTTTCTCAACTTTCATTGAATATCAATGAAACCCTTGTTGCAATTATATTCTAGTTTCAAAAAGATCTCTCATATGTTTTGGATAATGTTTGTGGATAAATTCACCAGTAATTATGAACATAACATGGTTTTCCTTTACTTTCTTCTTCATTTTAGATTAGATGTGTCCTCCAAGTTTATATTTATCTACTTTATATCATTTGATTATATGTAAAATTTTGCTTCACTTATCTATAGTATATGGGTTTCACATTATATATTGTCTATGGTGTCATTTTATTTCCTTCTGATCTCTTATGGATTCTTTTCATAGTTACATGATTTTCTCTATGAGTTCATTTATTTCCATGGATGTCTTACTCCTTTCTCATGATTTTTTTCTACCTTATCTCCACAACATGGATAATCATTATTGTGGTTTTGTTATACAAACCTTGTTCCCCTTAGTACTCCTTATTTACCATGTGATCAATAAGCAAACACATCATCTCATTTTACCAATCCAAATTGGATATCCATTTATTCCCCTTATTTCCTTTCACAAACTAAGCATACGTATGGTTGAAACATGGGATAACATATTGGTTCATAAGTAAGCCTAAGTGTTTGAGTCAATCATGTCTTTGGATACATAGATTGCGTTAGCCAAAGTCTAAAACTCATTCGTATATATCACTTTATCTCTCATGATTGGATATTCCAAGTCTTTATGGAGGAGGAATCTTAAAAGCCATAAAAATTCAAAATCCAAATCATTTAAAAAGTAATGATATAAAAGGCAACATTCCATATTTCAAAAGTTAAATCACACTAAAAGACGTGATTCAAATCACATCTCCTTTTTCTAATTAAAATTCAAACTCCAGAGTTGGCCTCATAATAGAGTTGAAGTCCATTGGGGTGTGTTAGGCTAGTAGATTAAGAAAGGAGAATTAAAAAAACACCTTTTAGTGCTACCTAATTTCTCATACAAGTACCCAATTTTCATAGTAGACTGACGGCTCTGTAAGAGGTGCTAAGGAATGGGGAACACATTACAAGAAAGTGGGTCCATTTTAATTTCATTTTTCAAACAACCAACATGAGTCAATATCAGTACCTCACTTATTTGCATATATAGCTTTATGTTTACTGTGAATAGGGTATCCTTTGTTTATTGATGGTCACTAGTCACTTAGTGTCTTTTCTATGTCCTTAGTATGCCTCATGTTTCCTAAGGTCTTCTCATACATGCCTACATTTTGATTTTAACATTACTTCTTTCATTTACAATCATCTTAATATTTCCCCATGAGAAATATTGTTTTACTCACTTATCATTCCCCCTAGGGATTTTATTTGTGAGTTGCAGTGTAAGACCATGGATAGGACCAAGATTTCCTCACAAATTACCAAATTATCATTCCAAACATTCCTTTTAACCTAATTTTTCATTCATTTCCAACTCATTGGTGTTCCATTTGTGAATTTCAAATTAAGACCATGGATAAGACCAGGCCTTCCTCACAAAATTTTCCAATACCTAAGTAATAATGAAATTGCATGTGTTAAAATTGAGATAAGTAGTGATTGATTATGAGTTACACATCATTGATAGTATTTTATATGCTTAATTCATTAATACTTCACTTTTATCTTCTTATTTTATGATTGAATGTAATAATACAACCATTTTTCCTCAATTTTTCATATTTCCCAGCTTGAATTAGTGTGATCAATTTCAGTTCATTTTTATAGTTTTGTTTCTCTTTTATACTTCCCCACGTCATTTAGTATGAATGATTGACTTAATTGTTTTGTTTTTTATACCATTTGGTGTTTCTTATGCCTTTCATTTTATTACATTATTTTCATACTTCCCAACATGATATAGTGTGATTTTACTTGTTTTAACTTGGTGCAAATCTTTTTCATGGTTTAAAAACATTTTTTTATCTTTTCTACCATATTTGGTTTATTATATTTAGTCATCTCTTATAATTACACATTTCCCATCATTATATAGTGTGTAGTACATTTGTTTTGATTAATTATACTTTTCCAAGTCATTTTTGCCTTTTTTTAAACCATGCATGTGTATAACATAATGCTAGAAAATAAAACACTCCACATATATTTCCCATAACATATACAACAATAGCTAAATATATGTGCTAGAAAGAAATATATCCATGCATCAACATCCATAAACAAATATAATTCATGAGATCAAATCCAATTGTCAAAATCAATATCTATATATGTAATGTGTTTTATATAATATAAGGTACAAAAATACAAAATGCATAGCTCTGTCTCTACGATTGGGCTCCATCATGCCTATCTTATGGCGTAGCCATGTTTCCCATATATGTCCAAGACTATCCCCTATGAATGCTACACTATAATGAGGCAATACAAGATCTGAAATTTGCTACCTATCCCTGTGAGTTGTCCACCTGGGCCTGTACCTATCTAAGTTGGACCGTGGTAGCCATATGCATTGCTCTCTCCTAAGCCAAGGCCTACTAAGCCTATGCCTCTCACTCTCCCACCCCTGTTGGTAGGTTTAATCCATCTCTACATGCCTATAATTTCCTTAAAAACTCCCCCACTAGTATAAACTAGCATGTATGGGTTAGGGCAGATGATACCATAGGAATATCTAAAGTGGTGGGGTCATATGGTGCCAACACCCTGTCCAAAATGTCATGTTGTGCAAACATAATTAGGGTTCCCCATCTAACCTCCTCTATCATTGAATCTAAAAAACCAAAACTAAATATATATTATATTGCATATACCTCTTAAAATCTATCTATCAACTATACCATATACAGTTACTATTCTTTATCAAAAACATGAATCAAAATCATAACATTTCTCACCAGTCTTGGTATCACCAACCACCATTTCCTCATCTACTTGCCCACTGATAATAGTCTCTCTATCTAATCATCCCCTAAGTTCCTCCTACGTGGATCTCCTCTACACTAGTGCAAATCTTAGTGTCACCACTTGTACATGTCGTGACCCTCTCCTGAGAGTTATCTCAATATACCAATTATGTCTTAGAATGATTATTAGGTCATCCTGCGCTATCATCTCCTCACCATGATGGATCTCTAGTCTCTAAATAGGTCTCTCAAATCTCTATTTTCTCATAATAATAAAAATAACAAATGAATTATCTTTCACCCTATTTATATATACTATTCAAATATTTATCGTTAGATTCCTGTCTTTTGATCATATCTTTGTTTCTACTAGCTCTTTTTCCAAACCGTAAATTGTTCTAAAATCCTGACATCATAGATAATATTTTCACCTATTATATGTCTATATTGTAAAAAAATTGACTTTTTACTCTTTTTTTGCTAACTTCTACATGTTTGCCTAATGTTCCCTACATTAGACACCTTCACATTTCTTGTATATCCTTTATTTAAAACACTAAGGTAAGTAATGTTATGAATTTTTCAATTCTATCCTTTCATTTATCTTATTTTTTATTTATTACAACTTATTCAACTTCAGCATTGTGTGTTGTTATGTTCTTTTCCTAAAGCACCATCCCATGTTGCACCTACATAACATGTGATGAACTTCGAGTGGGACATATGTATACACATAATATTTTCAAACTTTATCAATTACTAATGATTTATTCTTTTAGTAACCTATCAATTCTCAATCTCTCTAAGTGCACACCTTAAAATGTGCACTAGGAAAGGGGTGGATAGACCATTGGTGCTTCATAGGATTATTATCCCCTTACTACCACATATTATCTACACAACCATCTCCTAAAAGGATTCCCCTAAACTTTGCCTCTTTTTTTACACCCTCCTCTAGTCATTTTTCACCTTCATTAGCCCTTCCTTGGCTTAAACTCCTTTTTGATGGTTTAAGATACAATGTCAGCCCCATCGACCTTATACTATAATTGATATAACTCATTTAGAGTCTAGGTTGGCTCTTGCCTGACATAGACCAGGACCTAATTTATTTTTTGTCAATAACAATACATAGTCGACTGGGCTAGCCCTATTGGCTAAACTTTTGGAAAGGGATAGGGTTAGATCCAACTATATAAACACTTTCATTTTGTCATTTACTATAAAAGAGAATAAGAATAAATATATATTGTGCATCTTCTTATCCAGCATTTTACTTGAGTAGCATAGCTTAGGGTTTCATACTTTATTTTGAGATACAGATCTTGTATTATGGAGAAGTATTTTAAATGTATTGATAAATTTTGTAGCTGACTTGTCTTTATCATCCTTACATACCATAACAACCTATTGTGAAGCACCTTGGCCATTTGAGAGATTGAGGCTCGACAGGTTCATCTTCAAGGGTAAGTATTCCTAACTTTGTTCATCCTTTGTACGAGTAGATATATATGCATTAGTACTTCTCTCCCATGCATTAAATTTTTATATACATTGACATGAGTATATGTCTTCTATGAATGTTTACTTTAAATGTTTATTATCCCCACCTTGTGTTATAAGCTTTGGAGAGCACTAGATTAGACTTTGCTTTACTTGTTATTAGTTTAGTGAATATAAAAACATAGGACATAGTTAAGTTTATCACATAGTTTTTCTTGACTAGGGACTTTGAAACCCTCCCTAGTGGTATTATTGTGGTAAGAGATCCCTTGGCTAGGTCTAGTGGATCCATCTTGGTCATGACCTTGAATATCTAATGTATCGATAATCAGAAGTGTAAGTAAGATTTATCTTCTCTGAATTAGGATAGATTTATAGATTGGTTACATTTTCCTTTGCCTACAATAACATCTCTCTGATAGTCACAAATATAGCTAATTACCCAAACACGTGCCTCAATCCATGAGTAATATACAAGTGCAACAAATGACTTATTATGTATTTATAACTATGAGCATCTTTGAATAAGCTTCATATGAGTCATATAACATAATAAGATGAGAATCTCAAAAGAACATCCAATGCCTTCTTCATATTTTTTGGACCTCCCCATGATGCTTATTAAAAAAAATGATTTTCAGCCTAAATCACATGGTTGTTTGAATGTGCATCTTTGAACTCACATTTAGGCTAGAAATATGTTGTTCTCCTTTACCAACACCATCTTTTTTTAGACTCCCCATGAAACCCATTTAACAACATGATTTCTCAGCTTATATCCCATGTTTGTTCAAATGTGCCTCTTCAAACACATATTTAGGCTATAACTGTGTTGTTATCCTTTATCAGCACCATCTTTTTTGGTCCTCCCCATGAGACTCATTTAACAACATGATTTTTTAGCCTATATCATGTATTTGTTCAAACATGCATCTTCAAACTCACATTTAAAAAATGTGTTGTTATCCTTTACTAATGTATATGTTCTTAATTCTAACCACCTTCGAGCAAATAAATGTGTTTCCCTTTCCATTCTTGACTATAATTGCCTTTGGGCAAATCAGTATTTCATGCTTTTATTCTTAATTATAACCACCTTTACGTAAATCAATGTTTTTCATTTGGTTACTAACTATAACCATCTTTGGGAAACTCATTATCCATCATATCACCCTACTGGGGCATCCATTTGTGCCACTACTTATAACTATCTTTAGAAAAATTAGTGACTCTACTACAATTACTATCTATAACTGCCTTTGGGAAATTTAGTAATCCTACCCCTATTTCCATCTAGATCATGTTGTTTTCTTCATTTTGAGGGAACATTCGATTATTCTATTTTTTTATCTGCTACCTTGATGGGGCATCAAGGGGTATGAACCAATAAAATTAATGACTTTTTCATTCTTTTAAAAGGTGTTATTATGCATGTGTCTTACAACACCTTCTCAAATAGGGGCAAACTATAGGCACCTAATTTTAGCCACTTTCATACTTAAACTAGCATTCAATTCAATTTCTAAAAAAAGACATATTTTAATCCTAGAAATCACTTGAGTTGTCCAAATTCATCTGCATAAGGGATTTAATTTCCCAAAAACATGATGAGGCTAGCTTATTTGGTGTAGTACCTTGTATGCATCACTAACCTAGTTCAGTTCTAACCCTATTCAAATAATGACCTAGTAATTTGACACTTTTGGCATGTTAATCTATTAATTTGTGACATTTAAATCAATTTTCAAAAGCTAAAAATCACTAAGCAAGACTAATTATATTGCAAATCCTAATTAACTTACCTAAGTAAAAATTCAAAATCAAATTAGTGAATTTCATTTACTAAAGAGGAATTTTTATCAAAAATGAAGCCAAAGAGTCAATGAGCTAATAAAGTGATTTATTATCTCATAAATATTCAAAAATATGACTCACACCTCATAAATATCAAAAGTGAGTTGTGATGCCTCAAAAATATCAAAAACTGAGGTGTCGATATTTCATGAGTGCCTTAAACTCTCCTAGAGTTAGACTAACCTAACATAGGTTAATTTAGACTCAACCCAAGTTAGAATTTAACCTGACCTACCCATGGTTAGAGTTATTTCTTTGAGATATAAATACAAGTTCCCACACCATTTATAAATGATATTTTGTGTGTAAGTTTATTGTGTTGGAATACCTTCTTGAAGCCCTTAAAGAGTAGAGTTATTATGCCAAAATTATACCAAGCTTCAACACTAAGATACAAGTGACCATTGGAGAGATGTTACCATCTTGGAAGAGCATTAATAAGAGACTAAAATCATCATAGGCCAAGCACAAACATTATTATTCCAACAAGTAAGCATCATATGCAACAAGGGAGGTAGGAAATTTGTATTGTCTTCATATCTTTTTTGTGCTCTTGCTTATTGTGTTATGTTCCCCCTAGTTTTTAGGTAAGATGGTTTCATCTTAGTGCATTGTTGTTCTTGATGTTTTCTCATTTTGACTAACAAGCAACTAATCTACATTTTGTTTCCTCTTCACACTCATAAGCTACATAATTCATAAATATCTCTTTCATCCTAAGATTGAACTTGGTTATTTTTATCTCTTCATCATGTATATAGTCTATATGATGTATCAGATTCTAGAACTTATTTTCATATTCTGAAACTATCATATTTTATTATTTTAGCATCTAGAAATTTATTATTTTCTACTCTTAAAGTTTGCAATCAAGTACCTTTTTCATAATTGACTCTTTAAAGTTAGAAAGGTAAGGGTCATAAGTTGATACCCTTATAAAGCATAGAGATGCTTCCACTAAGAGAGATAAAACCATTTAAATGATAGAAATCAACCCTTGACTTCATATTGGATGACATGTCATGTAGATTAAAATATTTTTGTAGATTTATGAGCCATGCATTAGCTGTGTCTCTTGATTCCTCACCTGAAAAGGTAGGTTGGGGAAGATTTTTGAGTTCCCTAATGATTAGATATACTATTCTTATTGGTACTTCCTAGAGTGCTTGAACATCTACCTTTCCAACTTTTAATTGAGGAATTTCTCCCTGGGGAGCACCCTCAAGATTATTTAATCTACAATCTTGATTTTCAATCTTTCCCTAAAAGGCATTCAAATTTATCAATAATCCATGAAGGACTTCTTCTTCTTTATTAGTTGGGTTGTCCCCAACTCCATTATCATTAGGGTAATCACTGTTATCATTGTCATGGTTTGGGAGAGGTTCATTTCTATTTTAATTTATTTTTTAGGAGGCATGACCCTATCTCTGATTCTACCTTTACCTCAACCTGTATCGCTCAATACCGACATATCAATAACTTGATCATTGTCAACCTGATTGCTTTCAGCTCTAGTCTTAACCATTTTCCTAAGGAGTCAAAAAAATAGTCTCTTAGGTAGTATTAAGAGAATTAATCCCTTCCAAATTCCTATTTAGAGCCATGTTTATCCTTTGATACATTATCACAGGCTTTGATACTAGGAGAAATGACCCCCCCAAAAAAAATTAAGTGTCACTTCATTCATAGTAAAAAGTAGAGTTATGAATAGGGTTCACTACACATAGTTTTATTTTGTGTAACATACCAAAAACTCCATAACCAAATTTACATAGATGAAACCCTTAATTAGTGTAATTAACCCTAGAAGATTCTATAAGCAAGATTTTTTCCCTATGAAATATGCATGTAATTTGGGGTGTATCATTATGTGGTCCATAACAATAAGCTCTAAAGTATATGGGAGTAGACACCTTCTCAATAGGACCACCTACGTCTCTTTATCCTACCTAAGAGACTCACATCTACGGAAGTCTAGGTATAGGTTGGGGTAGTTTATTTGCCCCTTCTTCATACTTGGGATGCTTAGGTTAATACAGACATTTGAATGTTAGGGAAAAGTCAAAATAAACAGGTATTCATTTAGTATTCCTAAGTTCAGGAGTCAAAACATTCTTTTATAAGACATAATTCATAATATAGAAGTAACATTATTCTATTTGACTCAATCAACGATGTTCATCTAACAAGTTAGGTAATGTGAATTATACCTATAAAATCCTTGAAATTATAATAAGAATTTAATGAATTTCATGTAAGTGCCCATTATAGTGTTATCCCTATTTAGATCATTATACCATGATCTATAAGTCTTTATGTATCCTCATACTATGTGCTTCCATTATAATTTTACATAAAATGATTTGCCATTGTGATTTAATTAAGTTACCATGATTCTTGTCAAGGATTGATGTCTTCACATAACTGAGCTTCATACCGCTGACCAATATTACTTAGTTCATTCTTATTGTAACCCTGGACCATCTTGTAGGTAAGCATTTAGACTCCAAATTTCTAAATTACTATCTACTTGTCACTTGGTCATTATCATAAGAACCAGTTATAGTGTAGGATTAAATTTAAACCAATAATAAAAGTACATCACTTAATCTTAATCTATATGATTATAAATCCTTTGTTTTATTCATTAGTTTCCATAATTTGTCTTTATACTAACATCAAAATCATTTAAACTAACAATCTATTGTAACTCTTTAACAGTCATCATATTAAATTCATAACACTAAATAGGCTTATTCCCCTTTTAAGCCAAAGCATGCTTATATAAAATCAACTTCTTAACTCAACTAACACACCGATTACAACTATGGTTATTTATTGTAACTATTTAATTAATTTTTTTGAAGTATCAAAATTCTTATAACTTCTAAATTTGAATATTAGCATAAATGAAAGATAACCTCGTTAAATGTAACTTGAGGTTATATTGACAACATTGTCAATGTATCACCATTATTAGTTTATGAAAAACCAACTAAAAATTATGAACAATAGTTTGATAATAAACAAAAGTCTCTTCATTTAATAATGAATTCATTCCCCCAAGGGAATCTTATTTCAAACATATAGGATGAAATATTTAGTCAAGCATAATTTTCAATGCATCACTATATCTCAAGAGAAATTTAACTCAAAAAAGGATGCTCTATTTATGAAACCTAAACCATTTCCACTCCTTGAACTAATGATTAAATTCAATAAATAATAAATGAATTCCCAATTTAGAACTTAAATGAATTATACTTCAGTAATTAAAATGAAATAACCGTAATACTATCACTATATATTCATTTTGACCCTAATAGATATTGGGCAATTTTAGTGGTGCAACTAAAATTATTTCATCTTGTTTTACATCAATATCTAATTGTAAGCTTCTTATACTTGGATGCAGCATGCCAAGGGAAAATTAAAATAACCTACCATTTTAGAGAGAACATAGCCTCAACCTTTTCTTTATTAACATCAATCTTTATTATGTCATAAAGAAATTTTAAATGCAGTTGTACTATATTCATACATAGTGCTTTTAAGATGTAAAATGAACGTATTGTTATGCCCGCAACCATGCATGTACAATAGTATAAAAATAGGCTAAATTCTCATGTGTTCAAAACATAATAATGAACTTGCTTAGTGTATTTTAGTATGTAAGTACTGCCGTTTGTAACTCATACAAGACGTATATTTCCAAGCAACCGTAATCACAAGATTGATCATCAAACAACAATTACAACTTAGTCATAATAGAATAACTCATGAACTATAAAATTAACTTTTGTGTATACAATTAACATCATTTACCTTATATACAACTAAACATGACTTACTAAATTACCCAATGAACTATTAACATTATAATGAAAATATTTAAATACAGATTATAACTCAGACTAGTAAGCCATTTAACCTTTCTATTCATTCAGAGGTAAACATTAAGAGAATAACAAATATGAGCTAACCAATCAAGAAAGTAATTAAATAATTGACTGAGATCCATATAACCAGTAGTACAAGTGCAATCATCTACTGTTATACATTAAACAAAATAATATTTTTGAATTTATAAAACATGCTAAAATAAGCATAATATAATGAATCATCTGATAGATTAAGATCAAAACAAGTAACCATTTGAAAATTTTCCAAGAGAGTCTCTCTTCATGAACTTTCCCACCCTGACCCATCGTATAAGGCCCTAAATAGGTGGCCCTTACCACCCCCAACCATCTTCTTGGAGGTGGATTCCAGATTTTTAGTCTTATAGAATGAGGACATGAGCAATAAGGGATATGAAATATGTTATTAAAAATTATATTAGTTACTCAACAAATAATAAATTCACAACTGAGGTATCAAGCTTTAAACTTTGAATTAAAACATAACCACCAACATGATTTAAAATATTGGCAACATGTATCTTTATTTAAAGGTTTATTGGCATTGATTATATTCTTAATTAAACCTAATAAGCCATCATCATTTATTCAAGGTATGTGTTGAGACCAACATACCCCCATTTTTCTACCTTTGCTGAAAGGGGACCCTTGTGAATGTTTCAAAACATTTGTGTTTTAGAATGAATGTGAAAGGGTTAATCTCTCTTGAAATTTAAAGGTAATTTAATTAAAAAAATGTGAGCTTAGATGTATCTAGTTATGATTGTGTTTTTATGGACTAATGTTTCTAATGATTATCTTTGAGGTGATTAGTTGCAGGTTTTATGGAGAAAGCTAGGGTTCCTAAGCAGTAAACCCTAGGGGTTTGAATCCAAACATCCATGGGAAATGTTTGGTGGGAAATTATATTTCCTTTTAGTTATAGAAGCCCTAAGTCCAACTTTATATTAAGCTTTGATTATGTTTTTAAACATGACCAAACATTAATATAAAATCAAGACTTGGACCTTTTATTTTCCCCTTTAAAACTCGAGAGCCCTGTTGGATTAACTAGGTTTTTATTAAGGTTTAAATATCTTGGTGTTTACAAGTACAAACACACTTTTAAATGTCAAAACCTTAGTCTAAACCTTTATACATATTGGGCCTTAACTTAAAGCCCATGCACTTTTGTAGATCTGATGCCTCCTGTTCAATCAAATATTTTGATCCAACGGTATGAACTAGAGCCAACACCAAAAGGGAGACCAATCATAATCAAGCACTTAGATTATGATCTGGTGGTCCTCACTGCCTCAAGGAATTTGATCCAATGGTGTGAATCAACCCTGAAACCCCAAAAATTCTTGAGAGCTTGATGTGTGGCACTTAGTCATTAGACCAAAGCAATTCTATGGTCTTAATTTTGATAAGCTCACTCCCAAAATTTTATGTCCATGAGGATGTAATTGACATTACCAAAACTACCAAATTTAACCTAGACAACTTTTCAAAGCCTAAGCAAAGGGGGCATTTCTAAAGACCCTTTCAAAGGAATTCATATAATTTTTATGTAGAAAGACTTAGCATAAAAGGATTTAACCTAAGTTAATTTGTGTTTCTTAACAAAAAAGGACCTTAAGAACATCATTTTAAGTCTAAGTTTATATAGTTATGGAACTGATTAAAAGGTGTGCATCTCACAGGATCCAACGGTGATCATTCACTTGCTAGATTTGATCTAACAGTGCATTGAGCTCGAAGAATTTTTAAAGGCTTCACAAACTCGACACATGGCCTACCCACATCTAGGGTAACTGATAGAGGTACATAAAGCCCCATGAGGAGGACATGTGGTAGCTTGCCATTCGAAGGATGAAAATCAGATGGAACCCAATTAATAAAGATGCTCAATTAAATGACTTGGACCTTGTTTAATGGTGATCGCTCGATCACTGTATTTGATCTAATAGTATGTCAAGCCTAAAGACTTTTCAAACTTGACACGTGGCTAATACATGGCTGGTATAGCAACTGGAAAGAGTAAGCAACATGGGAAGATTTGTCAGGGTGCCAAGTGGCATAAGCCATGAGCATCAAGATCAAGGGACCAATAAGAATACAAGAACTTAGATTTGGATTTTTGGAGTGAAATAAAGAAGGCTTTTGAAAGCCAACTAGCATTTATGAAAATTGCCACAAAAAGCATATAACCACACCACATAGGCTCCACATAAGTATAGAGAATCAAAATCAAAGATCTCCTAAGCACAAAAATGCAAAGGACATAAAAATAAGGTATCATCAAATTTGAAGCATGTACAAGATTAAAAAACTAGATATTTTAACCATTAAAGCTCAAAAACCCTAAGCCCTCTATAAAGAAGACCTGAGTTGGTTCAATTGGTCACAAAGCAATCAGAATAGCACAACTAAATGAAGATGTAAGTGCCCTATTGAAACATTTAGCAACCTTTCAAATATAATTCAATGGCGATAGATAGACAATAGAAGAAGATGGAAGTAAAACTTTATCTTACTTAAGATAGTGAGGGGAGGAACTTCAAAGACACAGAGTTAGACCTGATAACCCTAAACATGCATGGAATTAGGAACTGGTCCAAGTTATTCTTCCTTGTGGAGGAATTGCAACCAATTTCGTAGGAGGAAATAGGAATGATGTTGTGCACCAAAGATACAATGACTTAGTCTCAATTTAGCTAGCAAGCCTCCACCATGTTATAGCCAAACCAGAGGTAATGCATTGTATTGACCTCCTTGCTCCCATTTTCATTGATTTTAGAATAGATGGGGAATGGATCATTCAATATGGAATCACTAATAAGGTTTCATGCATCACCCTTATGGCCTTAGAAACTTATTACAAGTTCCCCTTGCCTCATATTGATCTCCCATCCTTGAGAGAGTGGACAAACACCCAAAACCAGGATTCAGTCCTCACACCTTGGTTAATCCAAGGCTCCCATGTTTTTAGGTCCCCTAATGGTGGGATTCCTATTTTCCAATTCAAGGAGGGCATTAGGATAACTATGACCGTACTGAACATATCCTTTAGTGCCCCTTCCACTACTTATGTGAGTAAGGTCTGGGTATCTTATGTTCACTGCATGCTGGAGTAGAATTTAACCCCTCCTATTGGAGACCTAATAAGCTTTTTCCTAACCAAACAATTCACAACCATCAAGAGAAGGACCTACAAGCAATTTTTTATGATGTCTTACCTTTTGGATTCACTTTTTGTCTCTATAGATTTCCCTGGCATCCGAAAATAGTCCCTTGATGGCAAGACCACAATCTCTCACCACTACTCTAAATTACATATATTCAAATATAGGAACCACATGAAATTTACCTATGATGGTGTCTTCTAAACTATCTATGAGGCAATCACTGGTGTCCCTATGCTAAGACTCCACCCTCAAATCAAAAAGCAAGTGGAAGCCATGGGGGATGGGTGATTCTATTTATATTACACCGTAATAAGAATAGAAGGAATCATGACTCAACCCTACCGATTGCCCATTCATGTCCGTAGTAAGATTACAGAGAAAGAGATAGCCTATAAAATCATCCAAGGTGTGGATGGGCTATGTAATAAAAATAAGAAGGCTCAGCTCCACCCCTTTCCACTAGATATTGGCAGGATTATGATCAAAAATTAGAAGCAACTGAAAATTATGGTGATCCAAAAAAATTCTTTTGATTTCCATCTAGATGACCTTAAGATGTGGGATCCCAATAATAGAGTGGCCAACCACATCTGAGATAAAAATGTCCCAAATATTGAATACAAACATCAAATAGGCATGGGAGATGGTATCTACACAAAGGCAAAGAACTTTGAAGAGGTCCTATTTAGTATCAAAGGCTATAATATCTAATTGGAGCATAGGCTAGTCACAGATAATAAGCCCTCAAGACAGAGATGAAAACTACATCCCTTGTATTATCACTTATTTCTATGACCATTTGGGACTACTCATCAAGAGCCACCTATTGGAGGATAATCTTTTGAGCCTTAATGAGTAGAATTGACAAAGCCAACCCAGGCTGGGAAACTTGAGGATATAAAAGGAAAGGGTAAAAATCTGATTAAGGAGACAATGATAGGGTATAGACCTAGTGAAGGTCCTCAACCCTAGGCATCCCCATAGAGGCCTCCTTCTATAGTGGAAATCATTAGCATGATTTCCCTAAAGGCAGGAGAAACAATGGAGAGTGCCCTTGTTGACATTGCAATTGTCTATGGTTTCGATAGGGAGGAAGATCCCTCTGATATAGCAAGAAAATATTTGACCCCACTGGATGGAGGAAATAGACAAGTATAATTGACCTTGGTGCCCCTGGCACCTAAAAAGAAGCCTAGGTTAACCTTCACTTACTCTACCAGTGAAGTTAACCTCTTCAGTGATGAGAACCCTATTTATGGACCAGCCATTCCTAACTAGTTTGTTTATGGGAAATTATAAAAAATCCCATCTCTCTCTCCATCATTGGCCTTAACTGAGTTAGCATAAATGTACAGGATAATGTTAAGCCATGGATCCAAGCATTGTAAATAGATAAGTAGAGAGAAGGATCTAAATCCTTCATAACAAAGAAAGCTAGAGGTTTAAAACCCCAAGGGCCTCTAGGAGTTCAAATGTAGAATTTCTTGAGCAACCACAATTTAAGGATTCTGACAAAATAATGCATTTCAATCTAGATACATCAGGTTTAGAGAGAATAGTGATAAAGAAGGCCACCATTGGCACTGAGGAGTTCACTTTTCAAAAGGTGGAACCTTTTGTGGGCTTAACTCCTATCTAAGGGTGGGAAACAGGGGAGCATCCCATCCATTAGGAGGATGTATCTAGTTTGGTGTTAACATAATCAGCAATGACTATGGTCAGAATCTAAGGAATGAAGCAAAGGATCCTCAACTTGGAGAAGGAGAAGTAGGATTTGGAGGCTCAAGTCCTACTCTCAATTCTTAAAGACATATTACAAATGCTAAATAAATATTTTTTGGATACATTTAAGAATTTAAATAACATCAAGCTTAGATTAAGTCCTCTAAACCATCAAAATAAGATGGCATAAGCCTTAATCACCTAATGGCAGGATTCTCAAGCTTAGATGACATAACTCATCAAGATACATAGGATAAAGTAGGCCCTAGACTTCAAGATCATCAAGCTTAGACATTTAGATATCCTCATGGTAGTTTTGATGGATAAGCAAGAAGATTTGACCACCTGGTGCAGTAATGTTGACAACTTCATCAAGGAAGACAAGGACCTAGTAACCATAATGGAGAAACTTTTGGGGAGCATGTTGGAAAACCCTTCTCAAACCACTGTTATGGACTTGATCAGTGATGGAGAATTCAAGTAGAGAGTTAGTGTCCACATCCAAGGAATTAAGCACAATCAAGGCCATTATGTTAAGGATAATCAGAAGATCCTTGACACCATCCTTACTTTAGGGAAGCAAATCATAAAAACACCATGTATTAAGGAACTCATGGCTAAGGTTGACAAGGAATTTGACACATTGGAAAATCAAGAGGAGGATTGTCTAATGAAGCCTGTAGTGGATTTTGAGATATTCAAAGAGTAATACACCAAGGTGAAGGACTTCCTCAGATAAGGCTAATCAAGGGGCCCACTTCCAATGTAATTTGTAAAAGAATATCCCTTTGTAACAAATATATGCTATCCAGTTAGCATATATGGTTTCCTCTTGTTAATTTTAATGTAATAGATCATATACATTGTAATCTTTGTATTAAGGACAGTTGTCCTTATCCTGCATGTGGATATTTTGAGAAAGTTAACTGGTAAATTACCTATATTTCTTATAAATAGGCAGGGGGTTGCCATTTTGTAAAGGAGAGAGCTTTTGAGCAATTGTAAACTAGGAGCATTTAAGATAACTAAGGAATTCTGAAAACATTATCTTTATAGTTTGTTAAATGTCAATGTTATCTCTCAATTGCATGTTGTTGTCTTAAGTTTGAAGGATTCTCGGTAGTTTAAGTCACATTCTCTATTATAGGGTTGTTGATTTGTGCTAACGCTAGATTAACTGTAAAGATCTCAAGTATACTTTGTTTTATTTTGTTCTTCATATGGATGTGCCTAGGCTATTCAGACCATAGTAGCAAGCATTTAAAGTAAACTTGGTTCCTATGATTTTTATATTTCCTCCAAATTTTGCCTAATTTGTGATGTAATATGATTTCATGATATTTTATAACATAAATTGGTTCATGTGTGCTCAAAGTATTAGAATTTTATCATAATATTTGGGATGAAAATTTGCAATCACGTTTCCTTTCTACCTTACCCTTCTCTTTTCTTATTTTTTTATATCAAGACTCACTTTAGTTTAAAGATCATTGTTAATACGCATTTAGATTAGTCTAAAAATCATCAAATTCACAAAGATCCAAAGATTTAGACCCTGGTGGCTACCAACCACTAAACTAAACAAATATTGTGGATAGTTCCCATACTCTTCATCTATTCCACCACAGACATCACCGAATTGTCACAAACTACAACTCATGCCTTGGATTTTTCAAATCCTAAAATGAGAAATGTTCATCAACACTGAAGACACATGTGGTAAATTTAGAAGCATCAACAGTATGACAATGATCAAATAACATAATCCAACAACCATAGTGAGATAAAAATCATTACCTATAGGCATGATTAAAAATGCAACATTCACATGCAAATGGTATTCAAAACTAGTTAAATAAATTATCAAGGAATTAAACATCTCACCCCTTCACCATCTAATCATATACAATCATTTAATCACCCACAACAAGTGTGAAAAAGTGATGAAATCACTATAACCTGACCTTCATATGGTGGAATTTAATTATCAAAAGAAATTGCAGGTAGATAATTATAATATAAACTAGATAATGTGATAACTCATGCTACCCAATTAAATGAAAAAAAATATCAACCATCAAATCCAAAATCACCCAAAATGGCACAATATCATGCTAGGGTATAAATCCAAATTTTAGTTATTCTACCCAACCACCTTTAACATGAAAAAAAAGAAAAACCCAAAACATGATAGGAAATTCACAAAATAAAACCACAAAAAATTATATACATGGCCTCTACAAAATGGATATAATAATAAACCCTATTTGAGAGCCAAAGCGACTTGTACATGCCAAAATAACCAAGTAAAATAGAGGAAATAAAATATTTAATTTGTTAATATTCTAGGTATTGATTTTAAGTTTGAAAATGGAGATTGCATGTTAGGGTTTAAGCCCAATTTTTCTAAAATATCTTGGTAACACAAAACCAAAATAGCCCACATGCCAAAATAATTATTTATACTTATTTAAATTGATTTTGGGGCATTTTTAGGTTTATCAAGAAGTTTTATGGCTTTCTCATGAACTTTCAAACAATTATTTGATTACAAAACACAAAACATGCATTCATTTTCCTTTTTCCAAATTAATATAGCACCTGTGATTTGAATTGCCTTCCAAGAAAGAGATGGAGTTCTAATTTCTTTATTACTTTCCATAAAGAATTATTGCCTCTTTCACCATGCCTAGCCTTCTTTTTTAGTTGAGCCACATGTTACTCTCTTCTCCCTCCTCTCTCCTATTAGAGTTTTCAAGCCCATATACTCATAATTTTTACCATGTTTATCCTTCTAGGGTTTTATTCTCTCCTCCCAGTCTTTTCTCCTACACCTCTCTTCTCCAACTATCCAAAAAATTATGCTATGGAAAATGAGCCAAAAATCCTCAAATATGCCAAAATAAAGTCATGTAATAATTCTTTCGATTAACCAAGATATTTATTCATGATAAGTATTATTTAGGAGTCAAATGTCCACTCACCCTACTTAGGATATTATGACCAAATTAAATCTTAGAAAAATATTTAATTAGGGTCTCTTTGTAGGTGTGGAGCCCAATTTTCTTTCAGGATTAAAAGTTAAAATTTTGATGTTATTTCAACTGAGTTTGGATCCCATTCTTTGAATCCCTCATGGCACGGGGGTTACAAGGGAGTGTACCCCCCTTATGGGGTTTGGGGGGATGACCCCCTTGACAGGGGGTCTGAGGGTTATGCACCCCAATGAGGGCTTGGGGTAGCACCCCTAAAGCGAGATTTTTTATTAAAATTTCCTTTTTAAATTGTAATTTCATAGTAAATCTGGGTTATTAATTAAAGGTTTCTTGATCAAACAGTAGAGGTTATGTTTAAGTGTTTTTCACTCTAAAATGTATTGATATATGGTTGAGATGTATGATTGTTATAAATGATGAAATATTATACACAGAGAGAAGGAGGAAAAGGTAGAGAGGTGAAATAGGGTTTGTTATAGGATTTTGTTTCTCCCTTGTATTACTGAAAATAATATAGTAGATAAGTTTGGTGGATGTAGCCCATCTTGGGTGAACACATTAAATCTAGTATCTCTTGTGATGTGCATGTTTATGTTTATTTTTAAAATGTTTGATTAATTTGTTTCATAGTTTCTCTTGTATGTGATTTAGGGATAGATCTGGGTTTTAATTTATCCTAACAAGTGGTATTAGAGCAAAGGTTTTTTTTG
This sequence comes from Torreya grandis, assembly GCA_037957365.1. Lineage (NCBI taxonomy): Eukaryota > Viridiplantae > Streptophyta > Pinopsida > Cupressales > Taxaceae > Torreya > Torreya grandis. The sequence goes on from JARHVA010000189.1 coordinate 4,538,109, forward strand.
CATAATTTTAAATCATAGGAAGAAAAGGGTTTGATCTCAAGTGGGAGCTATGGTGGATGAAAATAAATCTAAGGTGGAGAATTTCAATGGATAGAACTTTGGATTGTAGAAGATGCAAATAGAGGATTACCTTTACTATAAGGACCTATATTTGTCATTGAGAAGGCAAGCCAAGAAGCCATCGACAATGTCAAATGAAGATTGGGAACTATTAGATCAGAAAGCCCTTGGAACCATACGGTTGTGCCTTGCATCTTTTTTAGCATTCAACATATCACAAGAAAAGACAACAGAAGGTCTTATGAGTGCATTAGGTAAGTTATATGAAAAACCCTCTACCTCAAATAAAATATTTTTGATGAAAAAATTGTTTAATATAAAAATATTTGAAAATGGTTCAGTACCAGATCATTTAAATGAGTTTAACATAGTTATTAGTTAGTTACATTCTATAAATATTAAATTTAATGATGAAGTTAGGGCTCTTCTTATTCTTTTTTCCTTGCTTGAAAGCTGGAATAGTTTGGTAATGGTAATAAGTAACTTTGTGTCTACCAATGGCAAACTAAAGTTTGAAGATGTGGTGGGTGTTATCCTAAGCGAGGAAATGCAAAGGAAAAGCATAGATGAAACATCCATATCTAAAAATGCATTAATAGTGGAGAATAGAGGAAGGCAGAAGAATAAAAGAAGAGGAAACCATGGAAAATCAAAATAGGGTGCAAGATCTAAATCAAGAGGCAAGATGGAATGTTGGATTTATGGCAAGCCAAGACACACAAAGAAAGAGTGTTGTTTTTGAAAGGAAAAATTAGGTAAGGACCAACAGGAAGGTAATAGAGAATCAAATGTAGCAGGTGATGTACTACAAGATGCTTTTATTTTTTCTTTGGATAATATTATTGAATCTTGGGTTTTAGATTCAGGAGCTTCTTTTCATGCTAATACTCATAGACATTATTTTATAAATTATGTTCAAGGTAATTATGGGAATGTTTACCTTGGTGATGATGAACCATGTAGCATTATTGGAAAAATAAATTTTCAGGTTAAATTATAGAATGGAAACACTTGGGTGCTAAAGGATGTCAGACATGTTCCAAGCTTGAGGAGAAATCTGATCTCTATAGGGAAGTTGGGTAGTAAGGGTTGTATGGTCACATTTACAACTGAATCATGGAAGGTTACAAAGGGTTATTTGGTGGTTGCAAAAGGTAAGAAAGTAGGCACTTTATATTTGTCTATAGATAATGTTAATTCATCTTGTGATGTGGCTGCTATAGGTAAAGATGTAGCTTTGTGGCATTACAAACTTGGCCACATGAGTGAAAAGGGAATGAAGACCCTACATGCAAAGGATAAAATACTAGGTCTAAAAGAATTACATCTAGACTTTTGTGAGCACTGTGTATATGGGAAATAAAAACATGTGAGGTTTCTTAGGGTTGGACCAGCCAAGAAGGAGCATAAGTTAGAGCTTGTGCATATGGATGTATGGGGACCAGCTCATGTATATTTTCTTGATGGTTTAGATTATTATGTTACTTTTATTGATGATGTAACTAGGAAGGTTTGGGTATACTATATAAAATGGAAGTCTGATGTTTTTGATAGATTTAATAAATGGAAAGCTTTAGTTGAAAATAAAATCAGATCAGATAATGGAGATGAGTATTTTAGTAACACTTTTAATAATTATTATTCAGTAAGTGGAATTCATAGACAAAAAATAGTTATAAGAACACCACAACAAAATGGTCTGTTAGAAAGAACGTGTTAGATGCATGAGATTGCATGCAGGTTTGCCTTTATAGTTTTGGGCAAATACTATAACTACAATAATTTATCTGATAAATAGAGGACCTTCGAGTACTTTGGATGGTGGAATACTAGAGGAGGCATAGATTGGAAAGAAGGTAGATTATTCTTTTCTAAGAGTTTTTGGTTGTGAGGAATTTTTTTATATTGACAAAGATCATAGGAATAAGTTAGAAGCTATGTCTTAGAAATGCATATTTATTGGTTATGGAACTGATGACTTTGGATTCCAATTGTGGAATATGTAAGATAATAAAATAATCAGGAGTAGAGATGTTGTGTTATGTGAAAAAGTCATATACAGGGACTAGTTGTAGGAAAAGAAGCAAGAAGGATCCAAGAAAGGAATATACAGTATTAGAAGACATTACAGAAAAACATGTCTCAAAAGTTCCTAATGAAAATGTGCAATAGGAACAGGGACCTCAAACCCTTGTTAGAAGATTTACAAGAGTAAGTAGACCACCTGATCATTTTTCTCCTTCTTTATATTATTTATTACTTTTTGATGGTGGTGAGCCATAAATCTATGAAGAAGTAGTGCAGATTGATGCCAAGGATAAGTGGGAGCAAGCTATGGATGAGGAGTATGATACTCTAATGGAAAACCAGACATGGGATTTGGTGGAGCTTCCCAAAGGAAAGAAGGCATTATAAAATAAGTGGGTATACAGGATAAGGAGGAGAATATAGGTAAAAAGAAATTCAAGGCCAGAATGGTGGTTAAATGTTTTGCACAAAAAAAGGTATAGATTTTGATGAAATATTTTCTCCAGTTGTTAAAATGACTTCAATTAAAACTATTTTGAGCTTAGTAGCTATTGAAGATTTACACTTAGAATATTTAGATGTAAAGATTGCTTTCCTTCATGGGGATTTGAAGAAGGAAATATACATGGAGCAACCACAAGCTTATGAAGTTAATGGTGAGGATAATTTGGTGTGCAAATTAAAGAAGAAATTGTATGCCTGAAACAAGCTCCAAGATAATAGTATATTAAGTTTGATAGTTTTATGATGGAACAGGGTTATTCTAGATGTCATTCAAACCATTGTGTATATTTTAAAAGATTTGAAAATGGCAACTATATTATTTTACTTTTATATGTAGATGATATACTTATAGTTGGTTGCAACATGCACAATATTAATGTACTTAAGAAAAAAATTAAGTGATTGATTTTCTATGAAAGATCTAGGAGTTGTTAAACAGATCCTTGGTATGAGGATAACTAGAGATAGAAAGAATAAAAAGTTAAAATTATCATAGGGAGAGTACATCAAAAAATTGTTGGAAAGATTAAATATGTAGAATGAAAAATTAATTGGGACACCTTTGGCTACACACTTTAAATTAACAAAGGAATAATGTCCTAAAACATAAGAAGAAAAGAACCCGATGTCTAAAATTCCATACTCATTAGCAGTTGGTAGTTTAATGTATGCAATTACTTGTACAAGACTGGACATTGCACATGCAATGGGAGTGGTGAGTAGGTTCATGAATGATCCAGGAAAGGAACATTGGAAGGTAGTAAAATGGATCCTTCATTACTTAAGAGGGACCATAGATACAGTGTTAAGTTATAGTGGATTAGATGTGACATTATAGGTATATGTTTACTCAGATATAGCATGTGACTTGGATGGTAGAAGAAGCACTATAGGGTATGCATTTATAATAGGTGGTACAATAGTTAGTTGGGTATCATGGTTACAAAAGGTTGTGGTACTTTCAACCATAGAGACTGAGTATGTTGTTGTTATAAAAGCAAGCAAGAAAATAATTTGGTTACAGAGGTTGATAAAAGAATTGGGACGTAGTCAAGAAAGATGTACACTCTATAGTGACAAGAAAAGTGCAATCCATCTAGCAAAAAACTTAGCTTTTCACTCCAAGACAAAACACATTCAGTTGTTGTATCATTTCATTCATCTAGTGATAGAGGAAGAGCAACTAAAATTGGAGAAGATACATACCAGTGAAAATCCTAAAGACATGATGACCAAGGTGGTTACAAGAGAGAAGTTGAAGATTTGTTTAGCTTCAGTTGGTCTTCATGGACGATAACTAAATTAAGGAAATTTTTCAATTCTAGATCGTACAGTGGATGTAGTAGTGGTGGAGTTATTACAATTAGTCTCCAAGTGGGAGATTGTTAGGTGTGGAGCCTGATTGTGTTCCAAGATCAGAGGTTAAAATTCTAATGTTATTTCAACCAGGTTTGGAACTCATTCTTTGAATCCCTCATAGTGTGGGGGGTTGCATGGGGATCCCCCCCTGATATGGGGTCGAGGGCCATGTGCCCCAATGGGGGTTTGGGGGAAACGCCCCCAAAGTGAGAATTTTTATTAAAATTGCCTTGTTAAATTGTAATTTCATAATCAAAATGGGTCATTGATGGTAGAGGTTATGTTTAGGTATTTTTCACCCTAAAATGTATTGATATATGGTTGAGATGTATGATTGTGATAAATGATGAAATATTGTACACAGAGAGAAGGCAAAAAAGGTAGAGAGGTGTAACAGTGTTTGTTATATGATTTTGTTTCTCCCTTGTATTGTTAGAAATAATATACTGGACAAGTTTGGTGGATGTATCCCATCTTGGGTAAATCACATTAAATCTGGCATATACTATTATGTGCATGTTTATGTTTATTTTTATAATGTTTGATTAATTCATTTCATATTTTTTTGTATATGCGATTTGGGGATAGATCTGGGTTTTACTTTATCCTCAGACCCTCCACTTAGGAAGTCAAAATATAGAAATAGGGTCAAATAACATCACTAGGGGTCAAAGACTTAATTTAAAAAAAAATAACCCCACAAACAATGGAATGCAAAAATGGATAATCACAAGATGATAATAAAAATAAAAAAGGCTAGAAAAGTCCACACATCGATAAGAATGCTTTGAGTAAGATGATCGAAACTAAAATGATACAATAATAAAATAATAAAATGTGATAACAAGTAATAAAACAACATAACTGATAGATGATTATTACTTAATGACTAATAGCTTATGCATGATATCCATTTTATTTATGTTAGTGTCACCTAACTTCTCACTACTCCAATCTATTATACCTCGATTATCAAAATCTACCATTAGCCTAGCTCATGTGCCTATACCTACACCACAAACGGGCATCAATAACACATAAATGACATGAAAATAACATAATAATATGATTGAATTGAATAGTACAAAGTATAAGAACTAAATCAGATTCAATATTGTAACCAAGATAACCAAATCACCCTATTGCAACATAAACTACAGTTTTAATACTTAGTCAAGTATCCACCAGATCTAAATAATCATGATCTAAATTAGATTATAACATCACTAGTGCATTACTATCATGATAATAGTTATAAAAATATAGCTTAAACAATATAAAAGTAATATGAAAAATATATAATAGGCTATGTAAACTGAATCATAATAATCAACTCCTCCTTATTCAATTATCTAGCTCAAATATTTATTATCTTGTATACTTTTTGTCTACCATGTTTTTGAAATAAAATTAAAAATATTTTTATCTTTCTTGTGTGATTATATTCCTTACACAACCCACACCATTCATTATCTATGAGAATGATATATATTTATCCTTATTATCAAATTTCATATAAAAATACTTGAATAAAATATATTTTTTGGTTTCCATAACACCATGATATTTTAAACCATGTGGGGTAATTATATTATTCATCCATTTTGAGTGCTTAAAATTTTGCTAAGAAAAATATTCCCAATATTTCCATATTTGCATTGTGTAAGACCCCCAATTATCCTTGAATTTGTCTTTTTTTTCATGAACAAGACACTACTTAAAAGTTACCAAAAAAATAATTTACCATGCCATTTTATTCCCCTATTGTTTATATGTTAACTTTTTGATAATATTGATTAGTATTTTTTTCATTTCCTAATGATTGACATTGGCATCAATGAGTAACTCATATGGGTTTATTTTTTTAAATAAAATTCATGTGTGGCTTTTTTTTCCAAAACTTGTTATTGTTCATTCCCCACAATTTTTTGAGTTGATGATTTAAATAGAAACATTACCCTTTATGTCTTTAGTAATGAAATGTATTTTATTATTTTCTTGACTCCATTTTGATGAAGAGCTATTTTTATTTATTCATTAAATTTGCCTTATTTCATGTGTAGTCTTAATTTAACTTTGTTGAGCCCTTATAATATTTTAGACCTCTATCAAGATATATTTTTTCATGTGCATATTTTTGGACATTATTTCCACCACCTTGTCTATGTTGTGCATTATCCTTTCGATGTAAGAAGTTGGTCATTTTTATGCCCATTTTATCTTTCTCACTCCTAGTAGTTATGTTTAATTTTGGTGCCTAAATTCCTCTAACATTTTTTTCAATTATATACTGATGCATTTTCCTAACCTTAAATTTGAATAATTCTTCTAGCATTTTATGATGTATCTTTTTATATAATATTTTTACATAACTTAAAATAATCATCCATTTTGTGATCTCCTTGATAATTTCCATAATTGAATAATTTGTATAATATCTTTGGTAAGGTCCCTTGTCAAAATTTTAAAAAATCATGGGACCACATCCCTTACTTCTACCTCCTCCTCCACACCTATATTTCTCACACATTTAATCTAACCTCCCCCTTTTTTATTTGTTTCATCCACAATGGTTTTGGTTGAACTTATCACCATAAGTTTGGTTATAATATCCTTGATTTTGATATTTCATGAGAATTTGTATTATAGATACTACAATAACATGTAACATTAAATTTCTTATAATATTTCAACAATAGAAAGTTACAAGTATTGTGATCACATACATATGATTATCATGATAATTCTACCATATGAAAATTATTATTCATGAAATTCATTTTATTATGTACCTCTGACTCATATTTTATACACCACGTTGATTTTGATCCCTGATGGAGACCACTTTTCAATAGATTGTATAAATATGTTTCCATATTCAAACATTTCACTCCCTGAAATTAGCTTACCCCTATATCAAAGTTCTAACCCACTTTGATTACAAGATTACCATGTAGTTATTGATATATATCAAGTAATTTATTGATCATTAATTACCTTTTAAACATCATAAAATATTTTTAATATTAGTGTTTTCAAATATAAACGTACAATCTCACTAGTATATTGCTTAATATATTTTAGTATAGAGATGATTAGTTTATAAAAGTATAGTATATTCAATTCCATCAAAAAATATACCTTCAATTCATCAAATTTTACCATAAATCTCATTAAGATCACACCTTTGATACCATATATATTCCCTATCTAATAGTATTATCATAAATTGGCTTTCCTTTTTATCTGGCATAGTCACTCCCCTAGAATTCCATGCAATCTCATAGTTTTGAATGTGATCCATGAAATCTTCAATTTCCTTATACTTAGATAAACTCATCAACATCTCATAATAGATTACTCTAGGAACTAACACTTTTTATTTTTACTACTATGTGTTTTTAATTGATTCCACATTTTCATTAGATCCATTAATTTTCCCTCATTCTATAAAAATAATCACTACAATTATCCCTTACATAACACCTCATTGAATAAAAATATTCAAGTTTACTACTAGAAAACTAATGCCAACAAATGAAACTTTGTACATTGTCCCACCCTATTGGTGATGCAATAGTTAGTCTTCTACTTGGTTACATGATTTTACACCTAGCTACAAAATCATTTTATAAACTAGACTTCAATACAAAATATACCCCATGCAACTTTGTATATTGTCCTACCCTATTAGTGATACAATAGTTAGTCTTCGACTTGGTTACATGATTTTACACCTGGCTACAAAATCATTTTATATACTAGACTTCAATACAAAATTTACTCCATGATTATATCATCACTACCTTGTAAATAATATATATTCACTTCAAATATGGTTATATGAATTTATTCTTTAAAATCCAAATGCATGTGGGTTTTGGTACCTAGTGACTTAGATTTAGATCCTTCTTCACCACTTTGGGTATCTCACAATATATTCTACATTATATTTTGAGATCCATAATCCTCCCATGAATATTAGTTACTCGTGGAATTCTCCATGTGCATGTCACCAAACTCAGATGAGTTTATTTATCCATTATACGTGCTAATAAAATTACTCCATACTTATTATAGGTTTCAACAAAATATCCCTAATTAAGCCCTCCATTCCTTGTAGGATATTTCATAGGCATATCGTTTTCTATACTTTCATTAAACTTTTACATATTTCCTTCCAATATGATAAAATACTCCATCTTGATAGAATTTTTTTCCTCACAATTTACACAACTTCCACTCTACTTCTCACATTCATCCTATCCCTAAGTATGAGTAGATTTATAAACTCGTATTCAAGTGTATGGTTCCCAAATAGACCATGAGAAACTTGATATACATTAGGATTTTGATCCTAACTAATGATATAAGCTTTCATAAAAACTATAATTTTTTCTTCTATGAGCATTAATAGGTCAAAATTGAGGACTCTAGAATGTACCATGAATCCATAGCTATCATCCACTCTTTAGCCAATACTTTAAAATTTTATACCTAATCATCATTCCAAGCATACCTCTTATAAAAAAATTTACTTTGACCTACTACATAGGATACTAACCACATGTGAAGGTGTTGTGATAGTTCAAAAAATTAAAATATCATAAAGATAAATTTATTTATTATATTGCAACCACTTCTTAGATTTCAAACCCTTACTTTCAATAGTACTCTTTATATATTGAAAATATTAAGCTTCAATATAGGCCTGTACTCTCTCTAAATAAATGTGCCTTACCGTCTATAACTATGATCCCAATACTATTTTGACATAGGGTACCAGAAAGAAAATCAAATTGTTCTAATTTTTTTGATCTCTTATATCCCTATGCAAGCTAGTTTGTGTGAAATATACAAGGAAAATCATGGCACCCACATATCATTTAAGTACGAATGCTTAATTTATCACCCAAGGTGCAAAAATAGAGTACTAATAACTTGTTATGATAATAAAGTATTAATACACACACATGTGTATCATATTTAGACAAATTAGTACATCACACAAACATCATCCAAGTGAGCAAAAGACACCACTATAATATACATTACATGTATAAAATACTTATTTATTCTCTTATACACAATAATATACATTAAATTATGAATAAATCATTGTGTAATCATCAACATTAGAGGCCAACATTTAAACATAAATATCTTACAATAATTTAACATTCAAACACTAGCTCCAAGATTATCCTAAGTAAACTAACTCTGAATTTTTAAAAATAAAACATATATCTAATGTTTCAAATGAGAGACCAAGGTCCCTATTTATAATTTTCCTATGTATTTTAGACCTTTACCAATTTTAATAATTCAACTCTCTTTCTCCAAATATAATACTAACTATCTTGTGCAACATAGAATATTACTTCTTAATCATTTCATGTGTCCTAGACAATGGATTATTTTATTCTCCTCTTGGAAAATAATTATCCAACTTAGATTGATTTCATGTGATCTATGTTCTTATTTCTAAGATTTTTTCTATGTCAAATCATCCAATGTGTTTATATCATAGATGTGTTCCTTCATATGGTGTGTGTTTATGGTAAATTAGGTAGTTCACACCATGTTTCCTATGAAACATGCTCTTATATTTGTACAATGATCTTTGTGTTGATGTACCACCTAGGTTTTTGACAGTGGGTAGAAGAATGGTTATTTATTCCATGGAAGCAAAAAATACATCTATTAGTAGACTATGGGGGTTACTATCTAAAGGGGTATAAGAAGAAGCCTGGGGCTACTGATATAGATGGCAATATTTGGTCCAATGATTGGTAGCTCTGTGAATATCGCAATAAGGTTGATCTTCCCATTGTGTAGGTAAGGGATCAAGATGAGGTAAGGGAAGAAGACCATCACCAAGGAAGGGGGAATCTAGAGTAAAAATTGGACTAGCCTCATCTATGGGTAAGGCTAGATATGCATCAGGTCTAAACACAATGGCTAACATATCTAGAGGAAGTAGACTAGAAGGATCATGATATATGGAAAAAAGATAAGGTCCTGTCATGGCATGATCTATGATCATACTCCTAAGAGGATTTGTTGTGACTAAAGTCATACCACACGAGTTCTCCATCTCTACCATGTAAACAGTAGTGGAAAAATAATATTAGGTACTATAAAATAAGGAAATATAGAAGAAGAATGAAAAGATTGAAAAGAAGAAGAATGATATCTAAGAACTTTAATGTTTCTAGTTGGGATGAATCCAGCTAAAAACAAGTCATCTAAAGCATAATCATCACCATAATTAGGTGTATGCAAATTGATAATACATGTAGGAATTATTTTATCATTTGAGGAAGCATGGTGAATGGAGTGTCTACTTTTGGTTAAGGTAATTGGTATGTCATTGGAGGGTTGTTGATAGGATCGAGGTTGAATAAAAAGAGGAAGTTGAGCGATGATGTGAGGGGAAAGATCAAAAGTTTTGATCTTTAGGCTTATCTCATCTAACTCATCATCATCAGAGTATAAGAGGTTAGGTGGAATAATCCCAATTAATTTGGGATGACCACTATAACCTTGAGTGGAGTTAATTGGATAGTTGAAGTATTTGGATTCTCAAATTGAAACACTATGTAAGAGTTCAAGGGTGGGTATTTTAAAGACACCATGTTCTTGGAATTATTCAAAATTCCAAGGATTCATGTCTTCTTGAATTTTATAGATAGTGCCATTGTGAGGAAATTTGACACATTGGCATGTGGATGAAGTGACTACTCTTATACAATGAGTCTAAGGTCAACTGAGTAAGATATTGTAAGAAAGTGGAAAGTTAAAGATCATGAATTTCACATGGATGGTAATAGGAGAAATGGTCATATAAATCCAAACACAACCTAGAGGAGGCATTTATCTTCTATCATAACCTTGGCATGTATTGTGTGTGGATTTAAGGTTGTATTCAAAATATCCAAGTGTTTTAATAAAGTTAAGGGAGGAAATACAAGTGCTTGAACCTTCATTAATTAAAGCATGTTTAACTTAGATATCACCTATTTGGATGTTAATGAATAAAGGAGGATCATCTGTATGAAGCAATATCTCATTGGGAATCATAGAAGAGATTGGGAACTTAAGTGAGAGGGAAGTGTCCACTATTTCATCAACATGGATGGACATCTCTTCATAATTTTGAATTATGTTATCTATATATCTAGATAAGGTAGCTTCTTACCATGTAGGAGGAGGACGAGGGGTGTTTATTTTGAATAATAATTGCATTAAGCAATTATGATGGTGGGGAGAAGTTATCATTAGCTCTAATAAGGGGATTTGAGATGGGAGATGGGAAAGTTCTGCAATAGGATCCCATTAATCATAACCCATGAGAGGATTGTTATATATAGGTGCATAATTTTACAAGAGCTTTTGGAAAGGAGGGTTGGAGGTATAATTAAACTTATGTTGATAAGGTATGGTTCATTTAGGTTCATTGCAAGTGGGTTGAGTGACTTTAGGTGATGTGATGGTTGGTTGAGGTATTTCTTGTGGTTGAGTAGAAGAAATATTGTGTGAAGTTTGAGGGATGTTTTCTTGTGGTATGGAAGTTGGGGAAAGAGTATAAGTTATATCAATGGTATGAGAGGTATGTTTAAATTATGTTGTTGGAAGTGGTGCTTGTATGTGTATTGGTTCCTTTTTCCCTAATTTCATGAGATGGGATGGAAAAGTGTCTTGGATGATGCAGAATGGTTGGGAGGTGTGATGTGTAGGTGTTGGATTTGAATCAATATAAGCAACTACTCTTCTCATATTAGTCATATTAACCATTTCATAATTGGTGTTAAGGTCTATAAGACTTTCAATGTTGTTAGTAGTAGGGGTAGGTTAGTCAATGGTGTCTTGGTGGTTAAGAAGGGAATCCTTGTAGATAGTTAAATGAGCATGAGCTTGGTTTAAAACTTGATTTTATTTTGAGTCTCATGAGCTTTAAGTTCTATGTCATAAGCTTGTTGATGTTTTCAAATAAGGGATTCATGGTCAAAGTTATAATCAAGAAGAAAATCCATAACAAGATTTCTTAATTGTCTACAAGTCTCATGAGAATGGCCCCAACTTTCATGAAACCAACAAAATTTGTTTGGGTCATACCATGATTGCATAGGATGATTAGGGTCAAGATCTCATGGTAGAGGTCTTGGAAGACATTTTTGAATTTCTAAAAGGGATAATGGTTTGTGCACATTAGTATGTTGTGTTGAGAAAATGTAGGAGTATGATTAGAATTGTTGTTAGGGGGAGGAACATGCTCATATTGGTGTAGACTTTTGTCCCACTAGGTTTTATCTACATGATTTATTTTAGCTTGCTTAGGTTATTCTAAGTCATTAGTGAAAGTTTATCCCACATGCATGAGGATGTTGAGACATGTCTAACTTTCATATATAAATGTACCTTTCATATTGATTTTATGGCTAATACAAATATTCTTTCTACAATTTCTTTGGTGAGACAAGTTTCTTTATCTTGAGGGTTTTAAGATTTTATGCAGGTTCATCATGCAAGATTTGTTGTTAAGTTGATCTTAGCATCATCTGACATAGTATTAGAGCCATTTTCTATTCGAATCTTTTTGAGATATACCACATTCTTACTATTTTATGTGGTTTTAGTTTTCAAGGGTTTGGTGGAGTTTTTGAAAACTCATGTAGATATTTATAACCAGAGTATCTAGATGAAAAATAATTAGTGTCATTGGATTCAAAGGCTACCAAACCTTAGGACTAGCAGTAAACATGACATAATTTTGTGATAGCCATTTTGATCATTTTTAGAGAGTTTTAGGTGGTTTTCTTAGTTTTCACACATTTTAATACAATCAGATTCTTCAATAAGAAAATGCTTTTTAGGTTTTGTTGGGGTTTGTAGATTACCAAGTGGGTCTTTGTCAGTTTTGCAAAAGGCCAAATCAATTTATGTGAATTTGAGTTCTTCTTATAGGGTTTTTCACCATTTTAGGTTGGTTTAGATGACTTTTTCTACATAATTTGGGATTCAAAAGATTTTTTGGTTTTTTTGGGCCCTCCTCTATGCGGTGACATGGGTCATAATTACATGTACATTTTCTTGCCTTTGAAACCCCAAAGGTCAGTCAGCCATACCCTTTACCATGTGGTGATGCATGCTTCATGCCATCACACCTCACACCTCCACATGGCCCAAGGCCCACCAGCCTGACCCTGGCTAACACAAATGCATGATCATAAACTTTGCATCATGCACCTATGTGAGGCCCAAGTCCTATCAGTCTGGCTACCAATGATGCAATGATGTGAATTCTATATGGATGCACTTCACATCTTCATAGGGCCCAAGGCCTGATGGCCTAGCTATCAAAATTGTGGTAACATAGATCACTAAAGGCCTGCGCTTCTCTAGTGCCCATGTCTCAATGGGTCTAGAGGACATCCTCCGAGCATGTGATAATGTGTCTCCACTCCTAGATGTAGTGATGATCCATCAAGGCATTAATTTTAATGGCAATAAATCCTTATGACATGTGTGCAACCATCAACTTTAAACTAGGCAAGTACCTAACTTAGCTCTTAGTCATATGAAAATTAATCACATGGTCACTTCTAACCCAAAAATTCTTAACTTTTGTTCAAGAGAGGCTTAAGGTTTTATTTTTTAATTTGATGTATAAAAAATTTCCTTTGGGGAAGTTGATCCAAAAAATTCCACTACTCTTTTGCCACCAAATTCTTCATGCCAACAAATTTTCAAACACACATAACTTTTAATCGGTAACTTGGATTTAAGTACCATCTTCTTCAAAAGTGCTTGTTTTTTCATGATCTATGCATTGGTTTTATTTTTGGGACTTATATAACTACTTATTTTTTCACATATTATACATCTTGGATGCATTACTAGTAGAGCCCGATGTCCCTCTAGTTCCTTGTACTTACAACCTTTCTACTCAAGATGCATTCTCAGTTATGTCTGGTGTCTATACGAGCATGCTTGTATCTACAACACTATGGGGGCTCATTTTTGATAGTTATGAGGGGTTATTATTTGGTTTTGTGTATTCTTTGGTGTTTTTTCTGCACATTCTCATTTTTTGCATTATGTTGATTCATGTGCGTATTGTTTATTTGGATGCATTCTTGATTGTGCCCAACATCCTCTTCATGAATATGAATTATTATTGTAATTAGGGGGTCATTATAGTTGTTTTGTATAGTTGTTCACTTCTTTGATGTATTCTCTTAGTCATGTCAACTTCACTTAAGATACACTCACGGGATAATGTTAATTCTACACCAGTGGTTCTTCTTGAAAAGACCAGTTATGCTTTTTAGCATGTTTACATGGAATACTTATTCACATAAAAGGGAAGGAATCATATCCATTTATATTTTTATAGATTCCTACTCCCATTTATCATGATAAGTACATAAAGTGGGCCAACACTTATGACAAGGTTAATGGTACCTTAGTACTACACGTTTCATGGGATCCACATCACCATGTGCAGCTCACCATGTGCCCCATCACTATTTAGAGCATATTTAAATCTCTTTTTAGAGATGCTACTAAGATTTATATCACACTTACTCCTCTTCCTATCATCTCTTTAGATATTGTTGTACTCTCTCCTCCTACTCTTACTTCTTATGATGACACATTTATGGTGGATAGTGCTCTTCATTTTGTTGAGCCACCACTACAGGACGAGAATCTACCAGACCTTAGTTATACAATTACATATTTTACTTTAATTCTTATGTATAATGTTGCTCATCCAAAGCCACCACATATCAGTACTTCAAAGGACTATACTATTTTCAGTGAGAGTACACCTTGTGAGGGCATCAACCACTTTTCTTTTCCTATGGATTTTCAGTATGTGGATGGGTGATTCATTTTTAGTCTCTTCTTAAGCTTCAAGGGTTGTTGAGCCCTACTCTCTAAGTCACATGGACATTACTTCAGTAAATGCTCCATGTCATTTTTCTTCATTACACTCATGTGTACTTGATGACACTTCTGAGATTTAGTACATTTCTAAGACTGAAGACTCTTCTTTTGGGCATATACAACTATAGTAGTGATGGGGACACACCTCTTCCATCTCCTTATCACCTTCAAAATATCAAGGAGTTATTTCCTAATCAACCTAACTTTAATCTGCTTCTAAAATTATAGAGTATAGGCATACTGATTCAAGACTCATCAGACATTGGGCAGTCTATTCCATAGGTACATGGCATTCTACAATCCTTTATTGCATGTGATCTCATTACACCATCATTGCATAGAGCATTTGGCCCTCTTACTATGCATGAGGAGTATAGTTCCTTGGTTGGATTTATATAAGACACCTAGTGGACCCATTCACTATTCCAGGGAGATCAACTCTTCATCACACCTTCTTTTGATAGGTTCGCTTCAATGGAATTACATTTAATTCTTGTGCATGATCTTGTCAGACCTATACCACACTTGTTTTAGACCCTACTCAGAGTGTTTTATATTGTTGCCTCCTTCATCTTCCACTATGGAATGGGCAAACTTCTAGTACACCATTCATGTTCTTCCTTTGGCAAAGGGAAGAAAAATTGTTTGATACGAATGGAACTTCTTCAGTCTTCAAGCAGATGATATCATCAGTGACATTGATCATTTTGTGAGCTCTACTATAGGTAGCTTCAACATCTTCTATGAGGGCTTATTAGTTCTCCTTTGTCTATGTGTTATGCTACTCTTCTTGAGGACACATTCTCAGTTGTGCTTGACATCCTTAGAGCATGTATTATTTCTCACTTTGCTCTCTTTTAGGGAGGAGTTTTGTCCTACAGATTTTCTCCTTTTCCTTGCTTTATGGGAGTTCCATTATGATTGAGTACCTCATTAGACCACATTATTTAGACCCAATTCTTCTACCCACCTAAGCTACGCTTAAGGGGGATGTTATTGTAAACTTTTATCCCACTGGGTTTTGTCTACATAGTATATTTTAACTTGCTTAGGTTATTCTAGGTCAGTAGTGAAAGTTTATCCCATATGCATGAGGATGTTGGGACATGTCTAACTTTCACCTATAAATGTACCTTTCCAATTGATGTTATGGATAATGCAAATATTCTTTCTACAACTTCTCTTTGGTGAGACAAGTTTCTTTCTCTCGAAGGTTTTAAGATTTTATGCAAGTTCTTCATACAAGTTTTCCAAACAGGTTCACCATGCAAGCTTCATTATTTAGTTGATCTCGACATCATCTGATAGCTCCATGGCATTGTTTGGATTAATAGCTTGGATAGTTTTTATGGTGTCAAAGTGTCGGTAACACCATCATTAGTTGCATGATGATTTTTATTTTTGATGAATATGAGATTTCTCATTGTAGGTTAAGGTGGTTTAAATCAATGTAGGAGGAAGTTTTATCATTTGGCTTGGTCAAGAGCTCTTCCAAAGTTTTTGCATAAAGGGTCTTAACGTAATATTGTAATTTAGCATGTAAAGCATTAGTAAATAAGTGGAAGAGGTTGTAATCTACCATATTATGTTCATATTTGTTAGATAAATTTTTCCATCATTTGACGAAGACTTATATTTTCTAAGTAATATTTGAATTTTCAAACAATCTAAATTTTGTATTTTATGAGTAATATTTGAATGTTTTTATGGTCATTAAGTATAATCTATGCACAAGAAATCATGAAAATGAAACTATATATAAGTGTAATGTGAGTTGTTTATGTATAGAATCTTTGTAGGTGCATGATGTTTAATGGGTTATTGATAACCTTACCTTCGAGTGAAGCCAGACGGTATACCTTTAGGCTAAGCTTTTAGATTATTAAGTAGGGGCCAAACTAATTTGGTTTAAACTTACCTTTTGTCTCTTCTCTAGTGTTGACATTTTTGAGATTCTCTTTGAGGATGAGATCATTAACTTCAAATTCTTTACTATGAACGTGGTTATTATAGGCCTCCTGGATTTTATTTTTTGTATGCTCTAAGATGTTTTTCGGCTTGGATGCATATGTGATATAACTATTCTAATTCATGGAGATGTCTTTCTCTATATTAATAATCTACAATAATCCCTTTGAGGGATACCTATAAGGATGTGATTTCTAATTATGGTGGGATAATTGCTTTTGTGTTAGTTACTAGTGAATAAGGAGTAGCTCTGATTGGTGTATGAATACTAGTGCAGTAGGCCCATAATGCATAGATGATCTAATTATGCCAATCATTACTAAATTTGGTAACTATCTTGCTGAGGATATTATTAATAATCTTGTTTATAGATTTTACTTGGCTATTACCCTATGGGTAGTATGGAGTACATAATGTGTGTCAGATCTTATATTTAGCATAATTTTTTCATTATTTTGTTCTTGATTGAAGTTCCATTATCTGTAATGATGATTTTTAGGAGGCCAAAATGAAAAATAATGTTAGTCATAGAAGATGGCATATATCTTATCCTTATGTGCATTGTAATGGAATGGCCTCCACCCACTTTGTAAAGTATTATGTAACTATAATAATGAATGTGTGACCTCCTATGGATTCTGGATTTATCTTACCAATTAGATCAAATACCCATAGCATGAACTGTCATGGGGATGCAATGGGTTATAATTGTTGTGAAAGGACATGGTGTAAGTTACCATGTCATTGACATTTATCACATAATTTAGCATATTCTTGACACTATTATTCTATGGTTGGCTAATGATATCCCTATCAAAGTAATTTATATGACATTGACTTACTACTAAAATGGCCACCACATTCACTATTGTGTACTTAGCTAATGGCCAACTTAGCTTCATTAACTATCAGACATTAGAGTAAGTGTCCCTCAAAAGATTGTTTGAATAAGTCCCTATCAATGATGATGTAGTAGAGGGAATTTCTCTATAATTTACACTTATCATTCCTGGTGAAAGTATTTGGTTTAATAGATTTATGTAGAAAATTTTATATATTGGAAAAGCATTCAGATGTTATTGTACTATGCATAGTGGATAAAATTGTTAGAGCTATGTGATCATCATGGGATACCAATGGTGATTGTAATTGTTTAATAGTGAAGATAGCTTGGCCATCATTGATGTCAATGGGGATCAATGATGTTACACTGGCCATTACATCGGCGTGACAATTATCTTTGTGAGGAATTTTGTCAATAGAAAAGTATTCAAACTAAGCCTATAGACATTGGACCATATTCTTGTATGGAATGAAACATTATTCTTTGGTTTGGTAGACATCTGTAACATGATTGAAAACCAATTGTGAATCCAAATAGACCTTAATAAATTTTATTTGGAGAGGTTGATTTGCTTGAAGGATAAGGATAAGAGCCTCATATTCTACGATATTATTTATACATGAAAATATGATTCGATAAGAAAATTATATTGAGTACCCAAGCCATTTGATGAAAATAATTCCCGTCCCAGCATCAGATGCACATATAGAATTGTCAAAGAACATTGTCCATGTTTTGGAAGTGGTATTGTAAGCTATGAAGTCATCATGAAAATCATCATTGATAGGATTTGTGTCTAATAGTGATGTTGTTGCCAATTAATCTATGATTATCTTACCCTTTACTGATTTTTGTAACATAATCATTAAGTTGAATTATATGAGCAACATGACCCATTTTACAATATGACATAAGAGATGCAGTTTTGACATAAGAAACTTTAAAGGATCTACTTTTGTAATAACTTGTGTCTCATTATTAATCATATAGTGTCAGAGCTTTTAAGTAGTGAATACAAGTGCCAAACATAGTTTTTCTATTACTATATATTTTTGTTCATAATCAATAAGTGTACAAATAATGTAGTAAATAACTCACTCCTTATGTTGATCATCATGTTGTGCCAAGAGTGCATCGAGTGCATGATCTATTGCTGAGAGGTAAAGGAGAAGTGGCATGTTAGGTGTTGGTGGTACCAGTACATGTGCATTCAACAAGTATTATTTGAGTGTGTCAAAGCTTTCTTGGCATGCGATATCCCATTCAAATTTTA
Source organism: Torreya grandis (assembly GCA_037957365.1). Classification (NCBI taxonomy): domain Eukaryota; kingdom Viridiplantae; phylum Streptophyta; class Pinopsida; order Cupressales; family Taxaceae; genus Torreya; species Torreya grandis. Next base: position 4,557,098 of record JARHVA010000189.1, read on the forward strand.
TATCCTTATTAAGTAATCTAGTGAATAATTGAGTCTTATCTATTAGTTGTGCCATAAAGTGGTGTATTGCCTAAATTTTGCCCTATAGAGATTGAAGTTGCTTTAGGTTTGTAGGAGACATGTCCATTATAGATTTGAATTTATTTGGATCAACCTTAATGTTGTGTTGGGATATTATGAATCCCAAAAGTTTACCAAATGAAACCCCAATTATGCATTTCTTAGGATTTAGTTGTACATTTTATTTTCTTAATCTTTCACAAATATGTCATAAATCTACTACATGGTGATGTCACTCTTTTGATTTTGCAATCAAGTCATTGACATAATCTTCAAGTGTCTTATGAATGAGATCATGAAAATTATGGGTCATAATTCATTGATATGTTACTCCTACATTCTTTAATCCAAAAGGCATGACTATATAGCAAAAATTACCCCATGGTGTGGTAAAAGAATTTTTTTTGAGTCTTCCTCAACTATCTTGATTTGATTGTAATTAGTGAAACCATCTATGAAAGAGAGCATTTTGTAGCTTGTTGTGGAGTCCACTATCATATCGATGTTGGGTAGAGGAAAATCATCCTTAGGACATGCTTTGTTTGAGTCTTTATAATCATAATAACATCATATTTGGCTATTAAGCTTAACAAAAAGGATAATGTTAGCAACCCATTGGGGATGAACAACTGATGAAATGAAATCGACATCAAGAAGCTACTTGATTTCATTTTTGACTTTAAAAGCCACCTTGAGATGAATTTTTTGAATTATTTATTTAATCAGCTTTGCATCTAGATAGAGTGTAATACTGTGTATTATGATTGAAAAATTAATGCTAGGCCTATCAGAATAAGCCCAAGCAAAAAATTTAGGGAAGTCCTTTAAAATATGTTGAATATCTATATCTTCTTATTTAGGCAAGGCGGTAGCCAATAATATGATGCGAGGATCAATGTTTGTGCCATGATTGAATTCAATTATCTCTTCATTGAGTAATGTAGATTAAACAATAGTGTAAGGTTTTGTAGGGATGGCACCATTTGTGTTGGGTGAAACATCATCTGAAGTGTTTGAGCACTCACCAAAGTATGCATGGGCATTTATGGAATGAGGAAACATATTCTTATGATAGAAGGAAGGGATATCATCATATGCCCCTAGTAATACTAAGAGAGCTTCATCATTCACAAATTCATCAAAAGTAGGTAAATTTGGGGAAATAATATCATTAATAAGATCTGGTAAACCATTGAAAGTGTAGAAACATGATTTACTATAATTTCTACCTATGGAATGGGTGGGCAAAACACTATATGTTGAGAAACACGATGAGAAGACTTGGTATTAGGTGTGTTATCCTTGTATCCAAGTCCTTGCATGCCTTATTAATCGTATGCTTTAATAGGATTAATAATTCCCTGTTCATGCTTTTCAAGGCCCTGTCTTATGTAACCCCTTTTTTTGAAATATCTCACTGCAAATGGAGAAGTTAATCTATTATCATGTTTTTTAGAAGTGTATAATGGAGTTATATGTGAACTCCAAATAGTAGACTGGAGAGGTGTTGCAACAAAATCCATGTGAGGAACATAATTGTATGAAGGCTCTATATGTTGATAATATTTGAATGGTTCTTGATCCATAGGGCATACATAGATATAACCTTTATAACTAAACTTTAAACATGCATGTAAAGTTGGTAAAACTATGTGCATATCATGAATCCATGGTTTCCCAAGCAAGATATTTTAATTAAGATCATTAGGCATAACTTGACATGTTGTAGGTAGTGTTCTAGGTCCCAATGTAAAGTTTAGCATGATTTGACCCAAAACTTTGCTTGGAATATTATCAAACCCTTAGATGTTCATATCAGAAGGATCCAAATCCTTAGCATGTCTATTAAGAATCTAGAGAAAAAATATATTACAAATGTTCAACCCTAATCCATTGTTAACTAACACTCATTTGGCACCCACCTCGTTAATTCGTAATACAATGCAGAGAGGTAGGGGTTGATCTATAATGTGCTGATGTGGGAGATATTTTTTAAATGAACTATGATCTTTAGTCCATTCATAGTATTGATTATACAAGCAACATAAGCTCTAATGTGTGAGGCACCTTAGTTTCACAAAGTGCTCCATACAAAATATCTTTGTATGTGTCAGAATGTTGTAGGAGGTCCACAATGGAAACTATGGTTGAAGGAACATTGTTTTGGTTGACAAAACTATAACCATGGGTTTTTCTAACCTACCACACTTTGGGACCTCTTGTGGACATCATAGCATGGACCATAGGGTCTATTGCAAGCATAAAAATGGTACTATAGGTGTGATAGTAATTAGATGTGTGGGGTCGAGAAGTGGGAGGAATAAGCAAAACCACTAATGTTTTCATATGGTAATGATAGATAAGGAAACAAAGTAAACTAAAGAGCCAAAAGCATCTAAAGGATACTTGTTAATTTTAGGTAGTGTGTTTGGTATCTTATGTATTATATCCTTTATGTGTGTCTAGAGTTGTTTCTTAATTGAATTCCACATAAGAGAAAGATAACATACTAGACAAATAATGAAATATGACATGTATTTTAACTGGTTTAAAGCATCATGTACATATGTGTTTATGTCATCTTTGAATTCATTCCAAACGAAAGGAAACAAGCATGCGAGATAAGCTATAAAACTTTGCATCAAAAAGTAATAAACTTCATCTATCATTACTATCATGATCATGTGAAATACAAATAAAAAAATATAGGGTTCTGAAATTTAGATGAGGGTCTTAGAAGGGTGGAAACATAAACCCTAGGGTTAGGGTTTTTTTTCACTATTCAAAGTAAGTTGGGTTCACCAAATGATTTAACTTTTAAGGGATTATGGAATGTAAACCCTAGGTTATTAAAGGGTCTAAGTACAATAAATCAGGGTATAAAATAGGCCATAAATATAACCACTAATTTGTGCAAAAATTAACCTAATATTATATTTATAAAAATAGTAATGAATGACACAAATAAGTACTTAGATGTAAATTAATTGAGATAAATGATCAGAGAGCTGGAAACTGGTGTGGAAGTTGATCTGAGTATCATAGAAAAGATCTAGGTGTCAAAAACCCTCTTAGACAGTAGTGTGGTACTTTGGATAATAGCGCACCAGGTTAATGTCCTAATTTTAATGTTAATGTCATTTATGCAAAAACTATGTGATCTTCTAGGTGCACATCCGACTGAGTTTGATTTACATGTACCTAAGTGGACAAGCCTTGATTCACTATTTGTGCACTTTTTTTGATTGATTTAGGAGAAACCCCTAAAATTCCATGTCATTGGGGTATTTGAGTGGCACAAGTAGTAAAAGTGTGATGTTAGTTGGGTAGGATAAACATCCTCAACACCCCACTATGCTGAGAATTGCCTACGTACCAATACTCCAAGGAGGGATCAAGCTTGATGTAGTTCTCTTGCCTAAGTGTTTGGTGCAAGTGCAAGTGAATACTAGTGTGAGTGTCAACTTAAGTGCTTTAAATGAGGCTTGAGACTAGAAATATGTGTATTCTGGGCTTAGGATGGTTGTAGATGATTGTATGCAGATGTAAGATAGAATAGGGATCAATAACCTTGATTTTACACAAATTTTTCTAAGATTATTTATGTATTTGCATCTAATTTTCATCTAGTGGATAAAGGGTTAAAAGTCATGTATCTATATTGATTTGGTGCTTGTGTAGAGTGTGAAATAGGTTTAGGCTAACCCTAACATCTTGAGAATTGAAAAGATATCAGTTGGGGTTGAAATTTGACAAAAGATACTAGCATGGTCCCTTGGTCACTAGTGAAAAGCGCTCATGTCAAAAGAACCATGCTAGTGTCCCAAAGGTAGAACCTAGAACACTAGGGGCTTGAATCCCTAGGAAAAGGTCTAGGATTGAATCTGGGATGTCTAGGGATATGTAAGACCTGCAAGAAAGTTGGATAAGGGTTGAAAGAGGCCCTAAGATATGTTTAGGGTTAAGCTAGGGATGGGTGGTCTCAAGTGACACTCATTGCACTCAAGTGACATTTTATATGACTACAGAGTTAATTCTTATTTACTGATAACATTAAAATAATTATCACTACCAAGAGATGCATTGTCATCATGTGGTAAATCTATGCTAAGATTAAGATATTGTGGTGCAAGAGTAACATCATGTGAAGATAAGCATGAGGTGGAAGAGTTATGGCATGTAGGCTCAATATCCACCATCTGTAGAGTAACCTTATATATTTCTTTGAAATGCCTTTATTAAGAAATCATTTTTTACATATACTTTGATCTTGCTTTGATATTTTTACCTCTGAATGTTGCTTTATTTGAGGCTTGAGTTACTCTTTTTGCTCTAGATTATTAGTTATTGAATAAGGTAAGGGAGAATCTTGAGTAGGATCTAAAGGTGATTTTGTTTTTATAGACTCATGTTCCCAAGTTTCATAAAAATAAAATTGTCTATTGATTGCTACATTATCAAAATCATATTCATCCACATAAGCTTCTTCCATAAGTTTTTTCTTATTACGATTTGTCCATTCATTATCACAAGTAAAAGGCACATCATGAGTAGAGAATAAGGAAAACTGACTAGCCATGATATATATAATCTATTTAAATACAAAAAATTATAATAAATAGAATACTTATCGCTCTCAAGTAATCTTGGATGTACAAAAGAGCTAATGACTATGAATACAATACATGCAAAAATCAAGGTATGAAGGGTAATCTAGGCAAGGGTTTGAATGATTGTGTGGGCTCTCAAATATACTTACTCATTCGTAGATTAGTGTTAGCCCAATATTTCATAACACTAACTACAAAGGTAGAGTCATGCTTGTAGCCCACTATCTTGTCTCCGAGGGTACGGTAAGAGTAACTTATTTGCATGATATACCCCTCTTAGGTGCACCACAAATCAAATGACTAAAATATGTTTCGTATGGTATAAACAAGGGACCCTATGCATTTTTGATATATCATGAGGTAAATGGAAACTAAACTCTATGTTTAGTGTTGTAAAATGGCTTGAGTATTAGAACAATGCCCCTCACACCATGGTGTCCATAAAATAGATCATCATTTAACCCGTAACAATAGTCACTAAGTAGTTTTAAATTATTAGAACATAATTTTTGAAAATAAGAAACAAGAAAATAGAAGATAAAGAGAAAACAAAATTAAAATATTTTTGTATAGAGATCAATAAATTTCAACCTGAGGTTGAAAGAAAGAGCTTTAGTGTCGGATGCTATCCAAAGTGACAAGATAATTTTCTTCTATGTCAAATTAAATCCAAGGTCAAATAAGATTGATTCATGGTGTCAAATTTATATCCAAAGTCAAAGTTAATTTTTTTTTAGTATTAGGCATTTACAAAAAATTACATTAAATTCTATGACAAAAATCAAACAAGCAACAAACAATGTTATAAAAAAATATGGGTTCACTAGAATGTTTAATGTTCTTTTTTATTTAATAATTAGATGCTAAGAACAAAAAAATGATTTATATCTACAAACATATGCAAATCTGAATGTGAAATATAGTAATTTATAGAATTGGAAATGAACTATAAATATTAAGTTAACCAAAAACATGCAAACCTAGCTCAAACTAATTTATTGTTGATAGTGGATGGAAACTAGCAGAAAAGACTTGTGAATTATGTCGCATCTAAAAATAGGAATTCAAACTTTGATAGGACAAGGCTGCACTAGAATGAAAGGGATACACTGTAACCTTGTCTATTGACTATGGCCACATCCTAATTGACTATGCAACTAATTTTCCAATCTGAGTGTGTGCAACTATTTATGAGGGTTTATTATTTGACTATGTGTGTCGATTTGATGCATAGATGACCTGTAAAATCAAAACCTAACTCCTACATAATAAACATAATTGAGATCAAATACGAAAAGGGTAGAATAGGGTTAGGGTAAAAGGGTTAGAGGAATAGCCAATCTAACCTCAAAAAACCATACGTAATCCAAGTGTTACCTACATAGCCCAAAAGGATCTCAAACCGATGTAGTTTTCCCTCTTAGAATGAGTGTGTGAATCTTGACTTTGTTATATGAATACAACTAGATATATTGATTTCAATGATTAATAATGAGTGCCTTTTTTAGAATGTAGTTGAATTGAAATTGGAAATAATAGTGCTCTTTTGCTTGGTGTGTAGTAGAATTGCCAAGTGATTACTATATGTATTTGGGGACACCTTGATGTGTTTATATAAAAGAAACTTCTAAATATTTCCATTAATTGACCTTGATAAAAGCACGGGAGGGGTAAAATGTAGACACTCAAAATTTAGAAGTTATTATTGGAGCACAGGAGACAAGGCCGCACTAGTAGACAAGGTTATAGTACGACCCTATCCGACCTAGTGCGGTCCTATCCCAAAAAGACAAAGACTACTAGAACTAGTCTGGAAGGATTTTATAAGCAAAATAAAGATGTTTGAGTGATGTTTTGAGTAGTTTTAAGACAATTTATAGAATAACAAATGTTCCCATAGAAACTACAAGTTAACAAAATGAAAAATAGACTAAGTAGGGTAAAGATGTCAAGATCAAACATTATCAAACACTTAATGATTAATTTTGAATGTCTATAATACTCACTTGGCCATCACCTTGAGAATCACTTAGAAACTCAAGGAATCAATTAAAACTCTCTTGGGACATTATCACAAGGGCACACATATTAAAACCCCTCAAGGGATCAACCCAATATCTAAGTCTAAGTACACGAAAGCCAATTCTATACGGTCTCAAGTGTCAAATATCAAAACATTGTATTGTATTCTAGATATTTCATGATGTTGCACACACATACACACATAGGAGAGCTACGTGTGGTTTAAGCCCTCTTTAAAGTATTGGAACTCAGGCAATTCCCAACCATTCAATGAGGAGTGGTTGGAGATATCCAACCTAATATACTAACCCCTTTTTCAAGAGTCATCTTGTGGTTAAAAGTACAATTAGTGTTTGGAAAAAAAAGAAGGAAAATAAAGTTTGGTGCATAGTACCAAAGGTGAGTACATATATTTAAACATTTGTAAGAACAAGTGTAGGGGTATTGGGATTTGTAGACCTGCATAATGCCCAAAGACACTACTGGTAACTGATTTAACCTTTTAGGGGTTTAACTATGTAAAACCTATGTTAGATCAAAGGGTTGAGATGTCTAAATAAATTACAATAATTAAGCACTAACTTGTTATAGCATTTGACCTTATTTAACTTTCTAAAAATAGAAATAAACAGGCATAAATATAAACTTATTTGAAAATTTATTGTTGTGGATGATCTAGGTTCTGAAAACTAGGTTTTAGACAATTTTAAGTGTCATCAACAGGATACTGGTGTCTATTTATTCACTAGATAGTAACACCCCATATAGACAATAACACCATGCTTGTGTAGTGTCCTCTATGTGGAGCTAATGTCCCCTTTATGGGATTGTTCCTATTGTTTTGGAGTACCTATGCTTGTGTTTTTAGGTCTTGTTCTTGTGTACATGAAACATGGATCTATGTGTTGTGCTTGAAAACCCTTATTTAATGTGCAAACCATAATCCTCCTTATAAGTATGGCATAATAAACAATTATGTGTTCATTAGTAGGATAGGTTGGACATCCTCAACACCCCATTGTGAAGAGAGTTGCGAACATACTAATACTCTGAAGATGGATCAATCTTGATGTAGTTTTCCCACCTAATGTTTGATGCAAGTGCAAGTGAATGCTAGAATGAGAGTAGAATTGGATGAATTGAATGTGATTGAGCTTTGAAATATTTGAAAACTGGGCTTAGGGATGCTATAGATGGTAGTATGTAGAAGTAGGGCAGAATAGGGGTCAAATACCTTAATTTTTCTCAACTTGTCTTTGGTTTGAATGTGTTTTTGCTTCTATTTTCCATCTAGTGAATAGAGATCAATTAGACTTGTATTTATAGAGTTATGTTGCTTGTGTAGACAAAAAAATATGATTAGGTTGAACTTAGGAGGGGCACATGATTGAAAAATTATTTATTGGGGAGAGATAGGGCCAAGGATAGTAGTGCCCAGTTGGGGACACTAGCACCATTTGGCTATAGTATCCCAAATGTGGTGCTAATGTCCACTTGGTATATTGCTAAGCAAGTTGGGTTGGGATCTAGGAAGATAGTTATGGGTGTTAGGTTGTGTAGCTAAAAGCTTCACTGATGCAAATAGGGAAGGAGGGTGCTGAGTGTCACAGTCACCGGCATCGGTTAGGCCAATCGATGTCGGTCAGGGGTAGACAAGAAGGCAACCAACATCGGCAGTATTCGACCGACGTCGGTCATCTCCAGGCAGACAGGGACCGACGTCGATCGCCTATGCGGTTTTGAACTATGAGTTCCATGGAAAATTCATTAACGAACTGGTTGTTTGCATGAAGAAGGCTAATTATAATCTTGAGCTGCAGATCTAATTATTGTAATTAGGTGTCTAATTATTGTTTGCATGAGATCTATATAATAGACTCATGGGCTATATTGTAATTTTTGATAGAGAGTAAGAGAGCAAATATTAGCTCCTTTTATGTGTCAAGAGAGCAAGGTGTGTTCCTCCTAGTGCCACAGTGCCAAGTGTGGGTGCTGGTTTGGAGAATCATAAGGATTCTTCATGTATGTAGGATCTTGGTTGGTGGGTGTGCAAGGCCACGTTTGGAGATCTACATGGTAAGTAAGATCATTGATTTGTAGGTGTATGTGTGTGCAAGGTCTAAGGTTTGCAGGTGTATAAAACTAGATTGATTTATAGGTGGCAACAAGATCAAGGAGAACAACAACACAACAGGGAGCAAGATCAGGAGATATCTACTTGGAGTACGGTGTGTACTCAGTTATAGAGCAAGAGAGGAAGGCAAGGTAGTTCCTTCCATAAGTAAGATCATTTGAGTTGCAGGTTGTTGCAATTTCATGGGAGATCTACTTGGAGTGCGTTGTGTGCTTGGTTTGAGTATGTGTGTATACTTAGTGTACTGGCAGTAGTGGATACTGACTGGTTGGAGGTGAACACCAACTTTGTGTTTGAGTTGTGTGTTGGGACCGTAAGAGAGAGAGCTTTGAGGAAAGAATTACTATACACTTGAGGTGTGGGAAGCCTCTGTGAGGTGTGAAGAAGAAGTGGCATCTTCTTTATTGTATTCTTTTCTGGATGAGTATTAATACAAGTTGTGTATTGTCTCTCATATTCTGTGTTGTTTCTGGTTAATTTTGCATATTTAAGTTGCTTGTATATGGTAATCAATGGTGCTTCCTTGGGTTCCTAATAGTTGGTATCAGAGCTAAAGTTGTAGGGAGCAGGTTTGTGTTTGGTTACAAGTCACTCTCAGGGGTTTCTGATTGAGTGGGAGTATAGCAACGGCAGAAGAAAGTACGCTACGAATGGAGAAACTGAATAGCACGAATGGTCAATTACGGTGTTATGGAAAGAAAGAGCAGATAAAGAAAGATTGTTTATTGGTTATAAATCAGCATGAAGGAACTGAAGAAGCAGATGTTGCAAGTGTTGTTGCACAGGATGCTCTAGGATGTTTCTTGGATAAAGTTGAATTTTGGTTAATAGATTCTGTTGTCTCTTTCCATGCAGCCCCAATTAGAGGGGTTAGTGAGCCTTGTCATAGTATTGGCAAAGGGGAAGTGTGGCTGAAATTGCAGGCAGCCAACACATGGGTGTTGAAGGAGGTCATGCAGGTCCCAGTCTTGGAGATGTGGCTAATTTCTTCAAGAAAGTTGGGTGATGAGAGATGCACAAGAACTCTCACAACAGATGCACTTGAATTAGCATGTGGTAAGAAAGCAGGTACTCTTTATCTACTTGCTTGTATTACTATTTCTACTTCTGTTGCACAGGTGTGGCTTTGTAGGCTTGGTCACATAAGTGAGAAGGGAATGGATGTTCTTAAGACAAAAGGGAAGAGTTTAGCTTCAGAGAGGATAGACCGAGATTTCTGTACGCAGTGGGTTGCTACAAGAAAGGATTGTGTTTATTGCAAGAAAAGGAAGACTGATGTATTTGATAAACTGAAGAACTGGAAAGCCTTGGTGTTCTTGGAGGAGATGACGGATAGAGACTAGTGGATGGGGCTGGATACTTCTGAGCAGGGCGATTTGGATAAGGTTTTGATCCATGGAGAGCTCGCGGGTAAAAATTTATCACTCACAGGCATACACAAGTACCGACATCGGTCAAGGGTAATCGACGTTGAACAGATAGGTGCCGACGTCGGTCATGTGCAGACCAAAGAAGTCGGTGGTGTCAGGCAGGTGGAGACCGATGTCAGTAGGATAACTAGCGTTGGTGACCTAGACAGTCGCATGGAACCGACGTCGGTCGGTCACTGAGACAGATTTTAGGCAGACAGCAAGCTGTCAAGGAGTCTCAAACACCCATGGGGAGGACTAAAAGTACAAGTAAGCCTCAAATTCATTGTTCCTCTTCTTTATACTAGTTGTTGACTGCAGAGCAGGAAGGATCTAGGAAACAGTGGGAGCATGGCATGAACATGATGCAGGACCAAACGGGAGATTTGGTAGGGTTGCCAGCCAGTATGAAAGCACTGAGATGAATGGATACCTTGGTTAAAGAATAGAGAGAATGGATATGTGAGACAGAAGGCCAGGTCATATGGTGTTGAGGAAGCTACAAGACAGTGGTACAGGTTTTGACAGGTGGATGACAAAGCAGGGCTTTAGTCAATGTCAGTGTAACCATTGTGTTTGTCTTACCAGGTGGATGATGATTGCAACATTATCCTGTTACTGTATGTGGATGGTATGCATTCTGAAGGTTCAGACATATAGGGTTTTGCTGAGCTAAGGGTAAGGTTAGTTCAGTGGCATGTCACGAGGAATTTGGAGCAACAAAATTCTTTGGCATGAGAGACATGGAAGATCACAGGTTGATTTTGTCTCTAGTGGGAGATGATGTGAATCAGGTGTTGGTGAGGTTCAATACGTAGGATGCAGAATCAGAGCACATCAAGGACTGGACAGTTCAGTGTCTGAAATCACATGAGGTCTGGTATAGACCTGAGTTTGCCCAAGCAGTGGGTGCTGTCAGAGAGTTAGGAGCCAATTCGGGGAAGTGGGTTCTCAGGTATTTGAGAGGGACCAGCAGCAGGTATACATGTTATGCAGGGTCAGGACTTCACTACATGGATTTGTAGGTTTGAATGTGGCAGGTACTCGAATGACAGGAGGTGCACCAAAGGATTTGTGGTGGTTTGTCTTCAAGATTGATCTTAAAGAGGGATACAAGCCAGGAAACATATTAGATGGGGTACAGGTACAGGTACAGTGCAACTATTTATCTCCAAGTGGGAGATTGTTAGGTTATGGAGCTAAAAGCTTCACTAATGCAAATAGGGAAGGAGGGTGCTGAGTGTCACAGTCACTGGCGTCGGTCAGGCCAATTGACGTCGGTCAGGCCAACTGACGTTGGTCAGGGGTAGACAGGAAGGCAACTGACATCGGCAGTATTCGGCCAACGTCAGTCATCTCTAGGCAGACAGGGACCGACGTCGATCGCCTATGTTGTTCCGAACTACGAGTTCCACGGACAGTTCGTTAATGAACCAGTTGTTTGCACGAAGAAGGCTAATTATAGTCTTGAGCTGTGGATCTAATTATTGTAATTAGGTGTCTAATTATTGTTTGCATGAGATCTATATAATAGACTCATGGGTTGTATTGTAATTTGTGCTAGAGAGTAAGAGAACAAATATTAGCTCCTTCTGTGTGTCAAGAGAGCAAGGTGTGTTCCTCCTAGTGCCACAGTGCCAAGTGTGAGTGATGGTTTAGAGAATCAGAAGGATTCTTCATGTATGTAGGATCTTGGTTGGCGGGTGTGCAAGGCCACGTTTGGAGATCTACATGGTAAGTAAGATCATTGATCTGTAGGTGTATGTGTGTGCAAGGTCTAAGGTTTGCAGGTGTGCAGAACCAGATTGATTTGCAGGGGGCAGCAAGATTAGGAAGGATAACAACACAATAGGGAGCAAGATTAGGAGAGATCTACTTGGAGTACGGTGTGTACTCGGTTATAGAGCAAGAGAGGAAGGCAAGGTAGTTCCTTCCATAAGTAAGATCATTTGAGTTGTAGGTTGTTGCAAGTTCATGGGAGATCTACTTGGAGTGCGTTGTGTGCTCAGTTTGAGTATGTGTGTATACTTGGTGTAATGGCAGTAGTGGATACTGACTGGTTGGAGGTGAACACCAACTCTGTGTTTGAGTTGTGTGTTGGGACCATAAGAGAGAGAGCTTTGAGGAAAGAATTAATGTACACTTGAGGTGTGGGAATCCTCTGTGAGGTGTGAAGAAGAAGTGGCATCTTCTTTATTGTATTCTTTTCTGGATGAGTATTAATACAAGTTGTGTATTGTCTCTCATATTCTGTGGTGTTTTTGATTTCTAGTTGCTTGTTGCTTCTGGTTAATTTCGCATATTTAAGTTGCTTGTATATGGTAATCAATGGTGCTTCCTTGGGTTCCTAACAATGGGACTGTGTTTTGACTAATTGTAAGTGATTGTGGTATGCACAATGACTAAAAAATTATGTTTAAGGCTCTAGAATGGGTCTAGAGCTAAGTTAAAAATAGGGTAACTCAAGCAACACTCTTAGCATCCAATTACCACTTTAGGTGATTGCATTTGCCCCCCTTTTATGATAGTAATGCAGTAAAGTGAAATGAATAGTATAAAGGAAAAAGAAGCATACCTAGACTTACCTTGAAAGTGAAGCCTGTGTAGATGATTCTAAGTATGTAAATCTGGGTCTATGTATGTGGAACATGTTCCAAAGTAAGGTCCTACAATGAAACATATAAAAATCAGTCCTTACTTAAGAGATGATCAAAAGCAAAAGACTATGCTAAAATAAAGTAACTGAGTAAAGCTGATTAAAGAGAGAGGAAAGGAATGAATACACCTCATTGGGTATGCAAACCAATGTATGAACTTGGTGATAACTTATGTGTGTGAGTGTACATAATGATTGTATCATTGAATAGCTTGGACTAAGCTGATGGCTTGTTCAATCCTCATATGGGTGGCTCAAGAACTCAATCTGATTTTGACCCCATCATTGCCCACCCCTACTTGGTGGATCCTAATTTCTATGAATAACTTGGATAAGATTGTAAGCATGTATAACCCTCTCATGTGGGTGGCTCAATAACTCAAGTAGGCCATGACTCCATCATTGCCCACCCATGTGAAGTAAATGCATCTATAATTGAACTGCACAAATTTTTGAAAGCATCTAACTGAGTAAATCTAACTATGTATGTCAGCTCCACAACCACTCAGGTATATTAGGTGACTCTAGGCCACTCGAGAATACCAACCATTACAGATGGAGTAAGGCATGAATATGGTGACAACATGTAATGTGATAGCAAGTGTATACAATGTAGAGAATGACATGGAGTTTGTCATTCGATCTGATCAACTTGTGTGTAGTTGAGTATATGGAAACTATGTGCCACACGCATGCCCCTAATATGGTATCTGAGTATATTAAATCTAAAATGAGTATGTAATAGTTGAATATGTGTAACTGAATTGAATGTAGGAGTGATCATGCTACACATGATGCCCCAAAATATGAGTATCTGGTATGAATTTGAGTTGAAATGAATAGATCTAAGGAAATTATGAACATAACTATCAAATGTGTGCTTGTATCTGTGCAAATTTGTATTGTACCTAGTGTATTGGTTTGGTTAATCCAGATTGTCCTGAAGCTGGGGCTACTGGGCAATAGTGCCTTGTAGTGGACAATAATATAATGTGGTGCCAGTGTCCCAATATGGGTGTTAATGTCTACTTGGTCTAATTTTTGAGTGATTTGAACTAAATTTTGAGTCTTTATTTTGTTCTGTGTCTGCCCTGAGTCTGATGTATGAAATTGAGCCTGCATGCTAAAATGTATCTATGAATAATAATTTAGGAGCCTGATATTTGTGACAAACCCCTATGAATGCCCCTTCTTTTGAGGGTAGTTGTGAAATCTATGTACAAACTGCTCTTTAAAGAAGTAGCTCTGCACAATGTGTTAGTTGAAGCATGTGCATGATATTCCAATGCAATGTACAAACATAACATCAAAATGTAAATGAATATGAGCATAAGTAGGTAATGTGAGATGTATGTTGTAATCTAGCATTGCAAAAGGGTGTTAATATAGATGTAATCAATGTATATAATAGTAAATATGAGTAACTACTTATGGGGAAGGGGCATGATGTCTATCACAACACCCAAGTAGGAAGGGTAGAGCATGAGGTCCCTCGTGGCATCAAAAATTGGTGTGTGTGTGATAAGAAAATACAAGTGTCATGGTGTAGAAGCATATATACAAACACATGAGGCACAAAAAGATAGGCCAAGGGGCCACAATACAAAGGACACGGGCACATGTCACTAAATCTGAGAATGAAGACATACAAGGATATGTTTAAATGTCCACATATGCAAGCAATAAGCAATTTGGTGTAGAGCCACATAGAAGGACATGTTCAAAGGACTATGCTAAACATTATGGTGTATGCATAGGAGTTGTACTCTTTGTTGTGATTGATAATCATGTAATATCTGGTAATGGTGCTAGAATTGTAACTAGTGTTTATGCTGGAACTGTAGCTAGAAACTATGTTAGAACTGCCTATGGGATGGGAAGAGGATACTCATATGGGACACCCTCAACCTTAACCACCTGATTAGAATGTATATACTTCAGGTATCAATGTAATATATATGGGATGGCTCAAAGTTGCTGTAATAATGGTCTGCCCAATAATATATCGAATACACCAACACTAGGTACTAGTAGGAACCGAATGGCTATGTGTGCTAGTTCAACCTATAATGGAAGTATAATCTCCCTGATGGAGCTCTAAATGTGGCCACTAAAACCAATAATGATTGTATATATGGGGAATATATCTAACTCTATGTAGCTCGAGTGCTGTAAGATTGTCATGGTGCACATGCTTATGCTTGACCCATTGTCAACCATAACACTGTGAATACGTTGGTGGTTTATGTATGATCATATGAAGAGAGCATGTAAATATATTTTGTTATCCACAATCTCCTACTCTAAAAATGTGATAAGTGGTCTAGGTGGAACTGTAATGTGATACATGCCAATAATGTTATGTAGTGGATGTGTCTCCTTTGTAACTGTGCGATGTGAATTTGGTGGTGGATGTGCCTAGTATGCATAGTGAACACCTAATGTGCCCCTACCTCATTAATTGTATGCTTTGGAAAATTATCTAAAAATATCTTTAGTTCCTTTTCCTTTATTTATTGTTGTTTTGGTGCCTCTGTGGGTATGCCCACAACAATAATGTTAGCCTTAATGAGATCTTGTATCTTGTGCTTTAGGCTAATGCATCTATTTGTCATGTGGCCTGGTGCCCTATGATACTCGTATAATGCATTTGAATCATAAATCTTTGGAAGAGGTTGTGTCATATCAACCTCTTTAATGGGAGGGAGAGGTTTGACATTGCATTCCAATAGTTGTTATAGAACTCATGCTGGTGATTCTGGAAGATTAGTAAAGATTTTGTGTTGAGGAGCGGATAAAACCAATCTGGGAGAAGGCTCAAAATTTGCGTTGACTATGTCCTTTTGATCACTTTTGTTTTTTGTGGGCACAACCTTGTATGGGGGTTTGTTTGAACTCTTAATAGTTGATTCTGATCCATTTGTGTACTTAAGTTTGCCCATTACTAAGAACTTAACCTCTCTTTCCTTAACTGTGTGGCACACATCAATAAATTTGAGAAACTTCTTGAATAAGATAGCTTTGTGTAGTGTTGGTAATAAACTCTGTTTAAATATATCTTGAAGTTCTATGTCTGCCATAAGGCTAGTCAATTTGGATAATATTATTTTGTATAGTAAGACATAGTCGGTGATACAATCATTTGAATTTTGATTTAATTGTGCCACTTGTGCATATGATATCTTATCATTGATGTTGATAGACAGTTTCGATAGGAACATATTAGTTAAAGGATTAAATGATGTGATAGATTGATTTGGCAAATCATAGAACCACTGTAGGGCATAATCCCTAAGATTGCAAGGAAATAACTTTGTAAGAAGCCAATCATTGGACATATAGTCCAAGCATACTGCATGAAAGGCTCTGAGGTGATGCTTTGGGTGACCCTTGCCATCATATATGTGAGCTTGGGTGCCACGAAACTAGATGGCAAAGGAGTTTCCGCTATGTGATGTACCAAAGGTGTATGTAAGAAAATGTTGGAATCCAAGGCATGTGATGGCGTAGCTGCTCCTTTCTCGATATGTAACACCTTAGGCTACAAAATAAGAACCTCATCCATAAGGAATTATACATTTGGAGTATAATAACTAGCCACAAGTGGTGTAACTATCACTGATGGTTGAATAACAATCTTGGGTTGTGCTATATGAGTTGGTTGAGTTGGACCTACTGGAGGTGTAACAACATTATTAACTGAAGGGGTTGAAGATTGACCATTGTTTGTCTTATTCTTGATTTCTAATATGGCCTAGAGAATTTGTGCATGATCAAGGGGATATTCTTAAATTCTATCTCTGAAGCCTTGTAATACCTCATCTTTATTCATAATTATGTCATTATCGTTAAGTGGAGGTAGTGTATTTTGATTGTTAATGTGTACCTCATCTTGCTCTTGGTTATATTGTTTAACTTTAGATGCATTGTCATTGAATCAAACATAATCATGGTGTGAAGGATTTATAGTTGGAGTTGTAATAGGTTCATTGTCCTTGTTATAGGTTCGGATAGCTGGAATCTAAATATGCTCTATATGTTTACCACCTAGTTTAGAACTTCTTATCAATGGAAGAGAGAGAGATTTTTTAGATGGCATTTAGTAAACAAATTGAAATAGAGATACTGAAATAGAATATATGCATTTTTAAAATTAATAGTAGCAAATGAGAATAGGAGAAAAAAGGATTCAAACCATAAGAGCATCTAAGGTCAAGGTTTTTTGAATTCATGGTTTCTTTGCAACAATTTAAATTAGATGTAAAATAAATTGAAACCCTAATATGAAATTGATTTAATTAGCTGGGTTGTCTAAAAAAATAAAAAGTATATAGCCCTAAATTCATTGCACAAAATTTGGATTAATGTAAACTAGGGTTTGTAGCAATATTCGAAGTAAGACGGGTTCACAATATGATTTAACCTTTTATGGGTTTAGCTATGTAAAATCTATGTTTAGATTAAAGGGTCGAGATGTCTGAATCAGTTAAATAAATTGTAATAATAAAGCCTTGATTTGTTATAGCATTTGACCTTATTGAACTTTCTAAAAATAAAAATAAATAGGCACAAATATAGACTTATCTGAAAACTAACTATCATAGATGATATGGGTTCTAAAAATAGGGTTCTAGACAGTTCTCAGTGTTGTCAACAGGATTTCAGTGTTTGTCTTCTTTATGGATAGTAGTGCCCCACATAGATAGTAGTGCCATGCTTGTGTAGTGTCTTTAATGTGGCACCAATGTCCCCTTTGTAGGACTATTCCTAT
Organism: Torreya grandis; assembly: GCA_037957365.1. Classification (NCBI taxonomy): domain Eukaryota; kingdom Viridiplantae; phylum Streptophyta; class Pinopsida; order Cupressales; family Taxaceae; genus Torreya; species Torreya grandis. The sequence continues at coordinate 4,574,760 of JARHVA010000189.1, forward strand.
TTTCTGGGAGCACTTGCACCTGTGTTTTTATGTCTTGTTCCTATGTGCATGAAATCTAGAGCTTTGTGTTGTGTTTGAAAAACTTGATTTAGTGTGCAAACCCTAATCTTCATGTCGAGTATGGCAGGAGTAATAATTGTGTGTTCATTAGTAGGATAGGCTAGACATATTTAACACCCCACTGTGAAGAGAGTTGTCGACATACTAATACTCTGAAGAGGGATCAAGCTTAATGTAGTTCTCCCACCTAGTGTTCGATACAAGTTAAAGTGAATGCTATAATGAGAGTGGGATTGGATGCTTTGAATGTGTTTGAGCTTGGAAATCTTTAAAAATTGGGCTTAGGGCTATTGTAGATGGTAGTATGCAAAAGTAAGTTAGAATAGGCATCAAATACCTTAATTTTACTCAATTTATCTTTGGTTTGAATGTGTTTTTGCATCTATCTTCCATCTAGTGAATAAAGGTCAATTAGACTTGTATTTATAGAGTTTTATTGTTTGTGCAAACACGACAATATGCTTAGGCTGACCATAGGATGGGAACACATTTGAAAAATTATCCATTGAGAAGAGCTAGGGCTAAGGACAGTAGCACCTAGTTGGAGACACTAGCGCCATATGGCTATTGTGTCCTGAATGTGGTGTTAATGTCCATGTGGCAGACTACTGAGCAAGTTGGGTTGGGATCTGGAAGATAGTTTTGGGACTATGTTTTGACTGATTCTAGGTGACTATGGTTTGCACAATGATTGAAAAAGTATACCTAAGGCTCTACAATGGGTTTAGGGTTAAGTTAGGAATAGGGTAACTCAAGCGACATTATTAGCATCCAATTACCAATTTTAGGTGATTACACCAACCATCAGACAATATAGGCTACTATAGGGGGTTAGAGTTTGTAGACAATGTTGAGGGAAGTTTTCAACCTCTATCTCAAATATGAGAAATTGAAGAAGCAGGTACTAAGCATTTCTAAATATAGAGGCACCTTTTATGAGAGACAAAATATCATAAACAACTAAGTAAAGTTCTCCCCTATTGGTTTGTCAATTCTAGATTGAAATAGTGTGACATTTAAATTATCCATTTTGATTAAGATTAATATATTATTGCTATATTTTACATACCCTGATTAGCTCTAGTTTTGCATTATTTTAGGACACTTAAACCCAATATAAGTAAAACACACACAAAGAAGAAGGAGATAAATAAACATACACCAATAAGTCCCTATTTCAAGGTGATAATCCATATGCACAAAACAATAAATACATTGTAATAAGAAGACTTGCACCATTGTTGGGTGACTACACTTACTACCCCAAGTCAAATTTATGTCTTTGTTGCATCTTGGAATTGCTTTTAAAACTCTAAAATCCTCATTCAATTAAAAATTTAATTCCACTTTGGCTAGTAGGCTTGCTCCACAACAACATATAAACCTGTTAATACCATATCCTTGTGCAAATGGGGTGATGCCACAATGAAAGAGGTCCTCCTACTAACATAATGATTGATTGGTTGTAGGACAAGTATTTTTGCTTTCCTGGCCTTCCACTCTCCTATTATGTAGTTTCATAATACCAATTTTATTTTGTTCAAATGACTCTAAACACATACCTTACTACCCCAAGTCAGATATGCCTCTATAGTGCATCTTGGAATTGCTTCAATGACTCTTAAGTCCTCATTCAATAAAAATAACAATCCCACATTTGTTGTAGGTTTCATATGTGAAACATATAAACCCAATATTATATGATCCTTATGCCAATGGGGGTGATTCTACAATGAAAGCAACCTTCCTACTAACATAATGGTTGATTGGTTACGAGACAAGTATGATTGATGCCCAACCTTCCCTCTCCTTCTATGTGGCTTCATATACCCAACAAAATCCCTCTAAATACATGCCTTGTTACCCTAATTTGAATGTGCATCTTCCATGAATTGGCATCACTTGTGTGACTCTAAAATCCTCATTCATATACAAGGTAAATGGAAAAAGAATCTTTAAGCAAGTGTCATACAAAAATTGTTGTATTGTTTTGTAGAGATCTAAAAAGCCACCTTTACTTATAATTTTATTCATTGCATAGATCTAAAAATCCACCTTTACTTATGGTTTTACTCATTGATAAGCTTGAACCAATTTTTCCTATTCGATACTAAAATATTTTTTACAAAAGCATACTTAAATATTGATCCGGACAACAATTCAGGCGATAATTCGAGCGACAATTCTACTCCGATTGATGATGAAACTTCTGGGAGCCATAACTTTTGTACCATAGCTCTGATTGACTCCTCGTTTGAACCGTTGGAAAGCTAAAAATGAGGAGAACACGGTGAGATGCATGAGCTTTGCTCAATGGTTTTTAACCCTCAAAAACCCAATGGAAGTGCCTTAAATTTCAATTTTAGTAGTGCAGTCTAAAAATATTAAGTTTCTAAAAATAGTAATTCCTTGAATTCTGTATCATTTTAAATCATGGAAGTCAAACCACTTAATCTCCCTCGAGATTGGTGACCTTCCACATCCTCCTCCTACCTTCAAAATGTGTATAAATGAAGATGTAACCTGAAATGGAAATCAAACATCTCTTCCCAGAGATAAGCATATGGTTGTATTGCAATCTTGAGTAATAAAACATCTCTTCTCAGAGAATTCATTATTACTGTGTTATTTTCATGTTCTTGAAATATCTATCAATCAAAACTTTTGAGTTTTGGATCAGTGGTATCAGAGCGTTTTGTCTTGAGAGTGTATGATCCCAAGGATGAGGTTAGGCTACAAGAAGCTTGGGTGGAAAACAAAAGAGCTTCCAAACTATCCACCTATTTGCTCCAAATGACTTCAAATGGTGGACGACACTGAGACATCTGATCCATTCAAGGAAATGGTGAATGAAGTCCTCCAATGGCAATAAGCACAGATGCTGCAACAATTTTCCCAAATTCTCCAACAAATCTCGATGGGAAATTATGGCTCCTCATCTGCACTTCTTGGCTCTTCATCCATGGAATGTCCTTTCAGTGCCCCAACACCCTTCAAGGTTCGAGTGAATTTTGATATCCCTATATTTAAAGGTAAAATCAATGTTGATGTAGTATAAAATTGGTTGGATCAATTGCCTTCCTAGTTTTATATAAATAAATTAATCGATAGAGAAAAGATCACTTTTGTTCTTTTGAAAGCATCATTGCCCATGAAAAAATGGTGGGAAGTATACAAAAAAAGGTTCAATACAAATGAAATTGGCCTTGAGGTGGAACCTACTTGGGATGATTTTTTGGAAGTGGTAAAGGAAGAATACTATCCCATTGGAGCATATGATGATCTGTACATATAGTGGCAACAACTTCGCCAAGGTAAGGACCAATCTGTTTAAGATTACACTGATATTTTTTATTCTCTGTCTACAAGATTGGGTATCCAAGAAAGTGAGAAACATAAGACTGTCAAATATCATGGTATGGTACATACAAGGGGAAATGGAACTCTTCAATTTGGAAACCCTCGGTGAGGCATACAAGTTTGCAGTGAAGATTGAGCAGAAGCATGGAAGAAAGAATATGAAGAGTCAACCTTCAAAATGGAAAAGTGACAAGGAAGGTCAAATATGAGGCCAAAATTGGGAGCAAAAAGAGTTTCAAGATAAGAAACCCTAGAAGGGGAAGATTGGAAAATGGTGTGATTACCACAAAATTAGAACTCACTCCAAAGAAGAATGTTGAGCCATCAAGTCACTGCTTTTTGAGTCATAATACTCAACATCTACTATTTTATCTCATACACAACCTACAGTCGAAGAGGATGAAGAAGAGATTATAGATGTTGAGCCCGATACCATCGTTGTTTCATCATAGACCCATGAGGAAAGGCCAGATGATAAGGAAAGGTTGTTTCACTCCAAATTCTGGGTAAAAGGTAAGCCTCTACATTTCATTCTTGATAGTGGGAGTCAAAAGAATTTAATCTCTGCTAGAGTTGTGAAAAGTCTAAATCTATACAGTATTCGATGGTTGAGCCCAAGGAGAGACCTCTGTGTCACCCATCAGTGTCTTCTTTCATATGCAATAAAACCTTTCCAAAATGAAGTCTTGTGTGATGTGGTCGATCTAGATGTTTGTGATGTACTCCTTGGTCAGCCATTTATGTATGATCGACATGGCATCTATGAATCACGAACCTGAATAATCACCCTCACTCTTGGAACACAGTGTTACAGGGTACCAGAAGTACCACCTCCCACATCTATCTCCCTGATTAGTGCTAAGCAATGTAAGAGATTGGTGAAGAAGACAAAGTAATTTGTTCTCATGGTCATCAAACCATAGAAATTCAAGAAGGCTGATGTTGTAGTCCTGACTACACAATCAACACAACAATAGAAGCAGATGGGACAAATCATAGGAGAATATGATGACTTATTCAAGTCATCCATGGGAGTTCCACTTCACTGCCAAGTAAAACATTCTATCAATCTAATCCCAAGATCACCTTTGCCTAATAGTCCTGTGTATTGCAGATCAATTTTGGAGAATGATGAGATAAAAAGACAGATTCAAGAATTGATTCAAAAGGGTCACATCAGGCCAAGCTCTTCACCCTGTGGTAGCCCAATTATCCTGGCACAAAAGAAAGATGGAACATGGAGGCTTGGCATTGACTATCAAGCCCTAAATAAAATCATTATGAAGAATCACTACCCCCTCCCTGGGATTGATGATCTACTGGACCAACTTCATGGTGCAAAGTTCTTCACCAAAAATGATCTCAAATCTGGGTATCACCAAATTCCCATCGATCCCATCGATGTCTAGAAGACTGCATTCAAATCTAAGGAGGGGCTCTTTGAATGGTTGGTTATGCCTTTTGGCGTAACTAATGCACCTATAACCTTCATGAGGATGATGGATGACATCCTGCGACCCTTCACCAACTCATTCCTAGTTGTCTACCTAGATGACATACTCATCTATAGCAAAACATGGGAGGAACATCTGCAACATGTTCGGAAGGTGCTTCAAACTCTTTGGGAGCACAAGTTGTATGCAAATCTCGATAAATGCACATTTAAGATGAAAACAATTCAGTACCTGGGGTACGTTGTGAATGAGGAAGGGGTCCATGTCAATCCAGAGAAGATTTGGGTTATTTGAGAATGGCCTACACCAAGGACCCTCACAGAAATTCACAACTTCTTGGGTCTTGCAAATTTATATTGCAGGTTTGTTCTTGGATTCTCACATGTTGTTTGGCCACTAACCCAAGTGACTATAGGAGGAGCTAAAGTTACATTTTAGTGGGGTGAAATACAAAAAAAGGCATTTGAGAATTTGAAGAACATACTTTGCTCAGTCCTTATTCTTGCCTTGCCAAATTTTCATCAACCTTTCGAGATGATGACAGATGCATCTGAATATGCCATGGGAGCTGTCATCATGCAACATGGCCATCCTGTTGCATATCATAGTGAAAATTTCACTTATACAGTTAGGAAATACCCGATATATGACAAAGAGCTCTATGCCATTGTGCAAGCCTGCAAATAATGGAAACACTACATCTTAGGGAAAGAGATGATCATCCACAGTGACCACAGACCATTATAATTCATCCATATGTAGAGCAAACTACAAAATGAGAGGCACCAAAAGTGGGCCACATATCTACAATAATTCCATATGATAATCAAACATAAAAAGGGGAGCTCAAATGCGGTTGTAGATTGTCTAAGCCACCCACCAATTATTGCACTGACAATAATTCTCAATCTATGTGGACACGAGACTACCACTTGGGGTGCTCTGTATGAAGCAGATCCTACCTTTGTTGATACATATTAAGTGCTTCAAGAAGGTAAACATGTTTATGATTTCTATTTGCATGATAATGTCCTCTGTCATATGGGGCACATCTGTGTTCCAATTTTAGAGCAATAGAAGATGATATGGGAAGCACATTTTAGTAGGACAGCTGGACACTTTGGTGTAGAAAAGACATTGGTAATTCTTCAAAAACTTTTCTACTAGCCTTATATGTGAAAGGATGTGGAAAGGTACCTCAAATCTTGCACCCCATGTGCGATAGCCAAGCCGATAAATAAGAAGCAAGGATTGTACACGCCATTTCCAGAACCAACCAAGCCTTGGGAATCTGTCTCAATGGATTTTCTCTCAGGTTTGCCCACTTCAAAACATGACAAGGACTGTATTTTTGTTGTAATTGATCATTTTTCAAAAATGGCTATCATGATTGCTTGTAAGAAAAATATATCTGTTAAAGAAACTGCTCAACTATATTTTAGTCATGTACGACTCCATTTTGGTCTCCCCAAGTCCATTGTCTCAGATAGAGATAGCAAGTTCCTGAGCATTTTCTGGTCCACTCTATGGAAGATGATGGATACCAAGCTAATGAAGTCCACAGCCTTCCATCCACAAACTGATGGTCAGATAGAAGTGGTGAACCACTTGATTGTTCACATGATTCGGATGTATCACTCCAAACATCCATGCACATGGGATGAGGGGCTTCTTTTCATACAACATGGATACAATCCAGCCCTGCACAGCTTGACCAAGCATAGTCTATTTCAAGTATGTTTTGGGTTCCAACCCATGGCACCAATTGATATAACTGTTCCATTTTCCACCATGGAATACACACCTCATGAGCGATATGAGGCAGCAAAAGCAACAAAGTTCATTGAATAAATGCAACACATCAAGTAGCAAGTTCATGACATCTTGGAGAAGATGAATCAGAAGTATAAGCAATGCCATGACAAACATAGGATTGCACACCATTTTGCTGTGGGTGATAAGGTTTGGTTGCGAATTCAAAAGGAACGACTTGTAGGCCCACACAGAAAAAATTTGGCCTCTACGAGATGGTCCCTACACCATCACTAGAAAAGTTGGAGAAAATGTTTTTGAGTTGAACCTACCAACCTACCTTGGTCTGCATCCAATATTCAACGTAGAGCTCCTCAAACCATATCATCCACCTCTATTGGACACTTCAATCATAGCAGAACAACTGGACATTGATGAGCTTGATCTGCAGAGTTTTGCTCCAGTGGAGGAGGATTACATTGTGGACACCTAAATGAAGACAACAAGAGGATGCTCTATTCTGCTTTATCAGGTGGTCAAAAGGGGCCAACTTAGCCACCAAGGTGAATGGCTCACAGGGAATTAAATTAAGACACAACTGCCACACCTGATGAGGAATATTGATGCAATGGGGGCCATTGCTTCTCAATGAGGGAGGAATGATTCGGGCAACAATTCAAGTGACAATTCGGGTGATGGTTCTACCCCAATTGATGATGAAACTTTTGGGAGCCATAACTTTTGCACCATAGCTCTGATTGACTCCCTGTTTGAACTGTTGGAAAGATAAGAACGAGATCGCAGTGAGATGGCATCGAGCTTTGCTCGATAATTTTTGACCCCCAAAAACCCAATGGAAGTGCCCCAAAATCTAATTTTAGTAGTGTAATAAAAAATAGTAAGTTTCTAAAAATAGTAATTCCTCGAATTCTGTATTGTTTTAAATCATGGAAGTCGAACCACTTAATCTCCCTCAAGATTGGTGACCTTCCACATCCTCCGCCTACCTTCAAAATGTGTATAAATGAAGATGTGACCCGAAATGGAAATCAGAGATCTCTTCCCAGAGATAAGCATATGGTTGTATTGCAATCTTGAGTAATAAAACATCTATTCTCAGAGAATTCATTGTTACTGTGTTATTTTCGTGTTCTTGAAATATCTATCAATCAAAACTTCTGAGTTTTAGATCAAATATTTAAGTAAAAATAATCTACAATTGAAATTAAAATAAACTAATTTAATATTACATTTGGTAGGCTAAAATATCTACAAGTATTGGAGAAGTCACGATGTGTATATACACGCAAATGGCCCATAGGTATTTATTAATCACTAAATTGCACGATTTTAGGATGTTTTTGTACTTGTCAATTATTGGTCTAAATTAGATGCTATTGGCGCATTTATTAACTTTTGATGGTCCTTGCACCTCCCACCAACACCCTTTATATGTCCTCTTCTCTCTTCTAATACTTCCCCCCTCCATTTTAGGGAGTGCCCCAATGCTTTGTACATTGTACATAGCATTAGGACCCTTTCGTGTGGTCACTTCATACTCTTCCCAATATAACCCTTGTATTGTCATATATTGGTCACTTACAAACATTCTAGAGGAAATCAAACAATCATCAAAACATTTATTGAAGCACTCAAGTTTATGTTAGATACACACCACATGACATTGGTTTGTATGCTATTGGAAATATTTTAATCATCGAGGTTTGTTGTTTTCAATATTGCTATTGTTTAGGGGTTTGAAAAATATCAAGATAGCGACGATATTCTTTGGTTTACTATAGGGCCCAAAATATATTTTATTTTTCTTAAGTTTTAAGATGTTGCTGCCTAATTACGTAAGAAGAAGAAATATGTTTTGTAGGTGTTTTGAGTCAAAGTGCATAAATTTTGGAGTTTAGGACTAGGTAAATATAGACGTCAAATTAGTTTCAACATGTTGACATTTCGTCTAGTGTCCCAATGTTTTATACATTGTTTGGAGACGAAAGGATGCTCTTGAGAGATTGCTCAGTTCGTCATTTATTTTATGGGTTAATATTTGCACACTTGTAAACGCAAATTTCTACTATTATATTCTTACAAATGGCATTGAATCACTTGTAAAAATGAGATGAAACTAAACTATATGTATTTAGATAATTCAAGATTTAGTTCAATTAATTAAATAGGCTTAAATTTAAATTTATATTTGCACAAATTATTTATACAATTTAAGAGTAATTTGATATTTGTGTCGTAATTGAGTGAAAATGAATTAATCCATGTTAGCGGAATGCTTAATTGGTGGTGAGAAGCGCTGAGGTAAGCCCTAAAACGTGTATGTATTGACGTGGAGGCATTTCAATGGGGGAACGCCTTCCCGCCACTCGAAGAAGGCGCCATTCTCATTAGTGTATAATAAGCAGAGAGAGGAAGGGGGAATACGAGGAAGGAAGGAAGGATGAGGCGTCCCAGGCGAAAGGCAGCTGAGGAAACTAACAAGAGAGGTCACAACGCTCTCTCTCTCTTTCTTTCCTGCTGCAGGGTGTATTTGGGGCCAAGGGTTAGCTTTTTGTGGAATGAGATTAAGGTTAAATTGGTTGTACAGTAAGGGCTAACTTTCAATGGTCCTTGTATTTGTTTTATATATTTGTACATGCTGCATTGCATTTTGGGTGACTCGGTTTCGCTTTTGCCATTGTTTCAGTCACAGAGCTCCTCCTGGCCAACGATGTTGAAAGTGACAGCATGTCCTATGAGGCAGAGGCAGAGACAGGCATAGTTGCTACGAGTGACCATGAATCTAGTAAGTATGGGCATACACACTACATGCATTGCTTCATCAGGGTCTCAACCACCCCGTCCTAATGGTTACATTAATCCAGTTTAATATTCATATTTTTGAAACTGAACTAAATCGCCCCAAAATTCTATTGTACCTACACTTGTTTATATGTTATATATGGTTATTACTGTTCTCTAACTTATTGACTGCGTGCTAGCCATCTCTATACAAGGTGTGTCCGTATGTGTATATACGTCCTATTTTTATATCATAAGTATATGTATGTATTTGTCTCTGTTTATGGGCACGGTTTTAATATTTTTAAATTATTAAAAACATGCTCGGAGAGAGAGACTCACCTATACGATTTTTTAACTTTCATATACATACGGAAAATTTGGTATATCTGAATTTGAAGCCTGATGGAAACCGAATTAGCTCTTTCTTTTTTGGTGGTTTTTCGAAGCACGTGATGAAAGATAATCCTCTAGGTCTTAATATAATAACCCAAATTATATTGCATTTTAATGATATGAAAATGCCTAAGGCTGTTTGAACCTGTTGTTTTAATCTTCAGATAAGGAGCCTGCCATAAAAGTAGTAGCCTCTACTAGAAGTAACAGAAAGAAGCCAAATGCAGTGCATGCTAATAAACCATCAAATGCAATCATTGAGGTGATTTTGAATCAAAACGACATGGTCGGATCTGACACAGAGGATCAGGATTTTGAACTTGAAATGCAACCAAGCGAAGATGAGCATGTAGATTTATCAAATGGTGAAGAAATAGTTGTCTCAAGTGATAGAGAAACAAGAAATACACGAAAAAGATCAAAGCCATTAAGAAATGCACAGAGAAGTAAAAAAATTCGGAAGCAGAGAAAAAAGAATCCATCACATTTTGGGGACGATCCCATTGAAATCTTGAATTGGAAGGTCTGGGAGAAAAGCCTTGATGACTGGGAACCCTGGGGAGGTGACGGAGAGATTGACTTAGATGCACTTGCTCAAAAGAAAGGTCCCGTGGAAGAGCAGGAACAACCTCCTGACCTGTTGATGCCATTATTACCTTTCCAAAAGGAGTGGCTAGCTTGGAGTCTAAAACAAGAAGAATCTGAATTTAAAGGTGGTATTCTCGCAGATGAAATGGGAATGGGAAAGACGATACAGGCAATTTCCCTTGTTCTAGCCAGTCGTGCCCTGCGATTAAGGACACCTCTTACTAAAAACTCATACATGCTGCCAAATATGGTGGGGGAATCCAGTAGAAAAGCTAAGGTGCTACCTCAGATCAAAGCCACTCTTGTTGTTTGTCCGATGGTAGCAGTTATCCAATGGAGGAATGAGATCACAAGGTTCACAAGTGATGGAAGTACCAAAGTTTTGGTTTATCATGGTGCTAATAGATCTAAAAATGTATTAGAGCTTTCTGAGTATGATATTATTCTGACAACTTATAACATTGTTGAGTCGGAGCATAGGAAAAATTTGATGCCAGCAAAGGAGAAGTGTGAATGGTGTCATAAGATGTTTTATCCAGATCGGTTGGCTGTCCACCAGCGCTACTTTTGTGGGCCTACTGCTGTGAAATCCGAAAAGCAATCAAAACAAGTGAAGAAGAAAGAAAGGTACTTGTTTAATAGTAAAACATATAAAAAGAAAACAACTGAGGAAAATAAAGATGGTGAAGTGGTAGATGTCAGCAAGGGGAACATGAAAGGGAAACATAAGTCTAAAGGATCAAGCAAAGATAAGATTGATATAGATGGGAAATCTCCAAGCAGGGGTAGAAAAATGAAAAATATGGATCTTGATAACACAATGGAGAGTGGAAATAAGGGGTCAGGTTCATCGGGTGACAATGGATCATCAATCCTGCATTCAGTCAAATGGGATCGTATTATATTAGATGAGGTATGGATATTACATTGTTTTTAGTGATTTGCTTGTACCATATGATATCGAAATGTTCAATTGCTAATGTCCTGCCAATTACAATCATTACACAGATATAGCCATACACATTAAATATTGTGGAAGGGAAAAAAGAGTGGTTTTTGGAAAGAATTTTTTGATGTGAAGCATCCTGCTTTTGTTATAATGGCATTCAGGCTTCAACTCTTTCTTTTTAGATTAACATCCTTGCTCATTTGTATGACAGGCCCATTTTATCAAGGACCGAACATGTAGTACAGCTAAAGCTGTATTTTCATTAGAGTCTTCTTACAAGTGGGCTCTAAGTGGCACGCCTCTGCAAAACCGTGTTGGAGAATTATACTCTCTTGTAAGTTTTATCTTTATTTTTATTTCTTAATGAACAGATTTTAGACACTAAAACAGATGAGTTGCCCGTATGTACTGTTGGATCATGGATAATATCTTACAGCGTGAAATGCACTGCAGGTTCGCTTCTTACAAATCTATCCGTATTCCTATTACTTCTGTAAGAAATGCAACTGCAAATCACTTGATTACAGGTAATGGCTCATAGTAATCTTAGGTTTAGAACTGAGACTGGATGTGTTTGTACATGTGACTTCATGAGGAGAATATTGTTCCTTTCGATCAGGTTGATGATGCCTTTGTTTCAAATACCAAATTCTCCATGGCTCAAAAATGTTGTTGTGCCAATAGTTAAAGAGTGCTCTTAAAATGAATACCATACTTTTTAAAAAGAAACAAGCATTGCCTTAACTTGATTGATGTCTTTTAATATGTTTGGAGGCTGTTTGACTCAAGATTATCCTATATTTATAACTATTTTCGTAGTGATAATGGTTCAGGCTTCTTACTCCCTGGCAATCTTCATTAAATTCAAGGGATTTGCAGTTTGTAAACTATACCTGAGTGAGAGTAATTTGATTATTTAGACTTTCAGTCCAAATTAGCCTGACTACTTAAATTGTATGTGTGCATAAGTTGCGTTTATTTATTCAAATATCAAACTACTTAATAAATATATCCTGGTACACTCTTTGGAATAGGTAGATTGGTGAGATATTTTGTGACCAAAAATAGCTATTTATTTATAAGGTAAAGGGTGATTAAAATGAAAAAAGGGAGAAGCTCCTACTGGTGCAGTAGATCAGCAAGCCAGACCAAGAGATCAGACTGGCTAGAGACAAATGCAACAAACCAGAACCAGAGAAGTCAGGACTACATCTCTGGTTTTATTAACTTCATAACAACATAATTCACAATCAAAAACAAAATCAGGAGACATTGTGATTCTTGTCATCCACCATCAGTATAGTTTTTTATCACCTTGACCATAGGAAACATTTCCCAAAGGAAACTGTTCAGAACATTCATTTTCTTGTAAGTGACTGGCATCACATCCAGAATGGTGACGGAAATAGATTTGAATCTGAGTGTAAAGGACAAAATGAGAATAAGATTGTAAGCACTACATGGCAAGAACCTTTTGATTATCTAGAGGGGTCTCATGGGGACCTCATTGTTAATTTTGAAATGATGTATATATTTCTGCGATATGCATCAGAATTTTATAAATCTGCATGCTTGCTTGTTGATGCCTTTTAGTTGTTTAACCACTGGAGTTGCCCACTTATTTTTTTGACTGTATCAGGTTGTATCTAACTTTCCATGATTTATGCTCAATAAGTACCAGAGCACCATGTTTGTAGACCCCACAAGTGCAGTGCTTCAGGTTCTTCATAATGTAGGGGTGTGATTTTGTTTTATGATGCTATTGGCTTTTGCTTGCACTGAAGCAATTCTTACATGAGGGTTAGAATGTTGAATTGGGTTTATTGAGGACTCAGATGCAATAGATTTTTAAAACTTGGATGTTTTTAAAGCAATGCAGAAAACAGATCAAGAAGCTGTGTTTTATGTCTTCTGAATATTATGGCATAGGACTGAAATACAATCAATTGTTTGGGTAAAGGCTCTAAATTGGGTTATCATATCATATCAATGAACGTTTACAAAAACAGGCAATGCCTATAATGTAAACTAAGTTTCAAAAGGTTTATATTTGATTGGGATAAAGCGAGTTTACAAGGATCATCACACACAAGTGGTTTTGTCTAAGTAAAGGGCTAAAGTGGTTTATGCTGTTGTGGTATTACATCAGTTTCATGACTGGGGCCTTGTAATATATTCATACCAAATTTGATTACTGAACTCTAATTACAAGAGTATAGTTGATTAATGCTTCCATAGAGTTGACTTGTCTTCCTTCAATGTTTAATATACAACCTTGTAATATTAAAGTTATCAAAATATTAGTTTGGCAAAACACAGGTATCAATCAGTTTATTTTATTCGTTAGCAGATACAAAGAATATGGGTCATTTATCCTTACCACCCCCCCATACAGGTGTTATTTTAAGGCTTGAGGTTGTAATAGTGCTATTTGGCAACCTGCCTTTATACAACTGTTTGTGTAAGGTGCCAATTTATAACCACGGTAAGAGAGTTTACATGTCACCAACTGCAGATTTGGGAAGGATGGGCAGAAGTGTGAAGATTGCGGTCATTCACCCCCACACCACTTTTGCTGGTGGAATAAGGTATATTTGATTGTTTGCCTCATTTCCTTTTGTAGCATGGATGTAGATTTTAATTTTATATCCTTGTTTGTCTGAACTGGCATGGAGTTTCTAATTTCAAGATCATATTGCATGGTCCAGTTTGTTGCAAATCCAATAAAGAAATGGGGCTACATGCATGAAGGCCGGAAAGCACTAATTCTGCTTAAGTACAAAGTTTTAAACAGTGTCGTTTTAAGGCGTACAAAGATTGAACGGGCAGCAGATCTTGCCCTTCCACCTAGAATAGTTAGTATTCCACTCCATTGGTCTTAGGATACTTTTGTCATAGTAGTCTTATGGGGCAGTTTTATTGATTGTGTCTTTTTTTTTTCGATTTTGTGTTTATATGTGATAGAGGGGTTAGACAAGGTAACTTCTTATCATTCGCTTGATGATCATCTATTCATTACAGGCATTTTTAAGACGGGATGCATTTGATGCAAGAGAAGAGGACTTCTATCAAGCTTTGTATACACAAAGTCAATCACAGTTTAACACGTGAGCAACCTTTCACATCAATTGCTTTCAAGTGATGTAGATGCAATTTGAGTGAATTAAGTAATAAATTTGAAGATTGTCATATTCTTATCTTTGTGTTTTAGTGTTTAAATGATTAAATCCTATTTTCACATGGCTTTATCTTTTATCTGATTATTCAAGCCTCAGGCATGTTTTTTTTTCCTCCCATGCCTATGTGAGTAGATTTCTATTCTAGGCATTATGATGAGATGTATAGACATGTTTGTGTTAGGTGTAATCCCATTCCAAATCATAGAGATGTCTCTATACCACATTTATTATTTTTGTAGATATGTGCTACTCAAATTTTTAATGTGATTCTCCTTCCTATAACAGATTGTTACATGTAGCTGTTTCTTGTTCATGATGTCAATGGAATGCATTTACACTACAGTTTTATATATTGTGCTGCCTGCTATTATTGTTGAAAATCCATGTTATATCTAATTTCTACAATATTTTGAATATGTGTTAACCCCCTTTACAAGGGTAAATTACTGTTTGTCTCTTCTTTGTAAATTCAATGCTAGCATAGGTATTGGTGACTTGGGATTTAATACAATTTTTATTTAATCAATGTGGTGCTTAGTTATGAATTGGATTTTGCCAAATAACTTTGTTTTTATTTTTTTGTAGATTATGGTATACTGATTTTTCAAGTCTATACGTGTATAGCTTTTGCCAAAAAATGTTTATTTTTGTGGATTATGGTTTACCGATTTTTAAAGTCTATACATGTATAGTATTATTTATTTATCCATTAAGTTCCCAAGTGAAACAAATTTCTATGCGTAACCTCTTTAATGTGATTCTAATATGATGCTTATATGCAAGCCTTGGTGTTCTCTTCTTGGTTCTGTTACATGCAGATACATCACTGCAGGAACACTGGTCAACAATTATGCTCATATCTTTGATCTGCTCACACGGCTGCGGCAGGTAGTCTTGGTTAATCCTCTAACCTTAAGTTTGTCTGGTAATTTTAGTATTAGAACTTATGTTGAACATTCAGAATTTTACACGTATGAGTGTGACTTCTGACGAATTTGGTTGCTCTCAGTAAGACTTCTTGTGCAGATCTGGAAAATTTCATGTGTGCAACGCCACACATTGAAAACTTCTGGGGGTTATTTTTCATTAAATTTTAACAATTGAGAAAACTCAAAATGCTATTGTCAAATGTTTTTTAGATGACAATAGATTAAAATAAAAAAAATAGAAATTCTCTATTGCAAATTTTGAGCTCAAATTTGAAAACATAATATTGCGTATTAATGAACATTTCAGAAGACGTTACCAATTTTGATTGGCTGTGCCATTTAATAAATTTTTGTATGGCTGCTATCTCTTTTAAAACAAAGCATCAGAAGATGGCGAAAGAACCCTGTGAAATGGGCATTTATGATTATGTCCAAGCCTGTAAAATGGAGCCTCTTGCTTATGCAATTGTGTGATCAGAAAATTTACCTTGATATGTCATATTAATATTGATGGTTAGCCTTTCTGACGTTCTTGTTTTCTCTTCTTAGTGCAATTTTATGTTGCATGGAAGTAGTAAATTTTACAAAATAAAAAACTCTAAAAATCTACAGAATTTCAATTTTGTCAGCCGATTTTTTTCAGAACTTTGTACTAGCAATCATCAAAAAGGTAACATAATGTTATTATCTAGCAGTTTTTGATATATGCTGAAGAAGTCTCATGTTTTCCTTGATGTTGGTTCCCAGGCAGTAGATCATCCATATTTGGTAGTTTATTCTAAAACTTCACAATCAAATTCAAACAATCAAAGCAGCACACTTGATTTGTCTTCAAGAAAAGATGGCTGTGGTCTCTGTCACGATGATTCTGATGATCTGGTGGTATGTATTTTCCATACCAAAGCAGCCTCTATAATTCACTGTAAGCAAAATATATAACATTCATGCAACGATCATTTATCTTAATGCACAATATGAATGACCTAGTTTCAAGCTTTATAATTCACTGTAAGCAAAATATATAAGATTCATGAAACAATCATTTATCTTAATGCACAATATGGATGACCTAGTTTCAAGCTTCATGTTATTGATGTGTATCAGAGTACTACATGTGGACATGCATTCTGCAGAAGTTGTATAGAAGAATACATTTCAACTACTGTGCAGAATTTGTGCCCATCTTGCTTAGAACCTCTCACAATGGATTTGACTCAGAGAAAGGCTGCAAACAACCAGAATACTGCAAACAAGGTCAATGGCTACAAGCACTCAAGTATACTGAATCGCATAAATCTTGACAACTTTCAAACCAGCACGAAGATAGATGCTTTGGTATGTTTAAGGCTTTCCAAATTCTGTAGCATTTATGTACTGTGCAGATCATGGCTTTGTTTCTTTGCTTGTTAGGGATACAATTATTTGCATATATTGATCAGGATGAATTCCTTTACCTTTTTCTTATCAGGCAATAACAGGAAAAGGGTTAATCTATAGGGAAATTGATGAACCATGATGTAGACTGTTAGCTTCTAATATCTATTATTGAATAGGTAAAATAGTGCTAGTAAAGCAAATACAATCCCAGTGAAGAAGAAAAATAAAACAGATTGTCTATTGCCATTGTCATGTGAAAATATCAATCGTATCAGCAAATTGTTTAACCTTAAATTGAGACGGGTCGATATAGTATAGGGTTAAGAATATAAAAATGAATAAAACATATCTATAGCAGGCCAATTAATTGTAAATTCAGATAAACAATATTCTGAATTTAAATATTGAGATATGTTAAAAATATTAAGTAGAACTATTGATTGATATGACAATAAAATGAACACAAGAGTATTTAGTTGGTCAATTGTGCACATGCGGATTTGATATGGAACATGCTAGAAATAGATTGGATCAATGTCTTGGATAAGTTGTTAGATTTTGGAAATTTGACCTCTATAGCCTCGAACACTTGCGTCGACCTCGGACGGTTGCGTTGACGCATCTGTCTAACTTGGACGTAGGGGCCCAGTATAGAATGCTTGCTGGGTCCGGATGTGACTATCTGAGATATTTTAGATTCTATGTTGCCTTCGCTCTGGTGTGCTCAGTTTTGGATCATGGGTTGTCTCTTCTTGTTAAATAACAAAACCCTAGTTCTTCATCTTCATAGTGGTTGTGGGAAAAATGGGTTTGTGGGCTCACGATATCGAAATAATCCCAAATACTTCTTTGTCAGTGGGTGCTGCCTCTATAGCCACTATTCTAAAGAGGGCTTTAGACTGATGTAGTTCTCTTCTATGTTTTGGCTTGTGTGTGCACAAGGATGCAATGTTCATCAGATGTTTTCATCTTCAAAGGTTATAAATGGATGATCTAAGTCATGATACCCCTGGTTCATTCAAGTAAGTTCACAAGTTTCCATTTTGAGTTTGTCTCTTTGAGAGAGTTCAAACTGAGTGTGTTTCTTCAACAAGGTACAAATGCACTTTTTGAGCTTGATTGCAATGTTCATATCCAATCACAGTTGATAAGAGATGTTTGTAAGTTGTTTAAGCAAGAACTAAGTTTCAAGATACATCATGAACCGTGACAAAGCCTCAAGCTTCTTGCATCATGATGGCACTCAGTCTGTACATTCAAGGATGAGCTTTGTCAGGTTATAGGACTAATTGGTGTCAGTCTCTGAGCGATCAAGGTAGAAGAGTTTGCTTCAGGTTCAAACCTTGAATGCATTTGATTCCATGGACCATATCAAGGTCATCATAAGTCAATATCATGCTTTCAAATTCAAACACACAGTCACCCTTGCTTGCATTCACTTGTCACCATGGTGGTTGAAGAATGAAGTCCTATGAACATTCCATTGGGAGGCATGTAGAATCTTGAGAGGTTGCCTTAAATAATAAAACCCTAGTTCTTCATTTTCATAGTGGTTGTGGGAAAAATGGGTTTGTGGGCTCACGGTATCGAAATAATCCCAAAGACTTCTTTGTCAGTGGTTGCTGTCTATATAGCCACTATTCTAAAGAGGGCTTTAGACTGATGTAGTTCTCTTCTATGTTTTGGCTTGTGTGTGCACAAGGATGCAATGTTCATCAGCTGTTTTCATCTTCAGAGGTTATAAATGGATGATCTAAGTCATGATACACCTGGTTCATTCAAGTAAGTTCACAAGTTTCCATTCTGAGTTTGTCTCTTTGAGAGTGTTCAAACTGAGTGTGTTTCTTCAACAAGGTACAAATGCACTTTTTGAGCTTGATTGCAATGTTCATATCCAATAACAGTTGATGAGAGATGTTTGCAAGTTGTTTAAGCAAGAACTAAGTTTCAAGATACATCATGAACCTTGACAAAGCCTCAAACTTCTTGCATCATGATGGCACTCAGTCTATACATTCAAGGATGAGCATCATCAGGTTATAGGACTAATTGGTGTCAGTCTCTGAGTGATCAGGGTAGAAGAGTTTGCTTCAGGTTCAAACCTTGAATGCATTTGATTCCATGGACCATATCAAGGTCATTATAAGTCAATATCATGCTCTCAAATTCAAACACACAGTCACCCTTGCTTGCATTCACTTGTCACCATGGTGGTTGAAGAATGAAGTCCTATGAACATTCCATTGGGAGGCATGTAGAATCTTGAGAGGTTGCCTTCCATAAGGTCTCAACATAGGTAGTCAGTCATTCAATGCTATATGCTTTAATGTTTTGAACTTACACCTACCTACAGGCCTGCAATTGTCATCAGCACCTACAGGTGCCTCATGAGAGCTAGTCACTTTTGAAGTAGAGTGAGTGGTCTTATGGAGTTCTTAATCATGGAGGAGGATCCATTTGAGATTGAAAGGAAGGTCCAAAACTTGTGGAAAGCTCATATAGAAAGGTCATCTTCCCATGTTCATTTTCACCAACCTGTGTATTGAAATTGACGCCTACAGGTGGCTCCCTCAGGATTCCAGGATATGGTATAATGAGTTGAAACATGTTTGGAGTTCTTTTATGGTTTTGAATTGTTGGAGAATGTCATGACAGGCATGAAGGAGTTATGTAAAGAGTCAATCACGCTCATGTCAGCTTGTCACATATTGGAGATACAAACAAGGGACAAGTTCCCTAAAGTTCCAAAACAATGACCCTGCAACTTTTTAGGAATTTTCATAAGATGGTCAAAGGAGGGTCTTGACCAGCCTAAATAGTTCCATTTGGTAGCCCTCATGTTGGGGTTGAACCTTGCTTGAAAGGATGAATATGTGACTAGAAGCACAGGGTAGTAAGGAGTATCCAAGTTTGATGTGTGATCACTGCCAATTTTCAATGATTTCTACAGGTTTTCAACCCTCAAGTGACCTCATAGGTCCAGGACAAATGATAAAGCATTGCATCCATGAATAGCCATGTCTTGTGGAGTTGAGAGACTTCTAGAAGGACTCAAATGACAACGAGTAAGGTTGGAATACTAGGTCTTGATATTCAACACCACCTACAGGTGTACATTGCTCTTGAGAAATTTACCTACAGCCTGGCTGTAGGTGTTCACAAAGCCACGTTGTGAGATTATGGATACCAGGCTTGCAAACACAAATAACTTGCTATGGGGAGATGTTTCCAAGACATCTTGTAGGACCTAAATGAATATGAAGGGGGTGCAAATACAAGGTTTTTTATCCATAACACCACCTACAGGTTCTTGTTAGTCTCAAGGTAACTACCTACAGTCCTACTGTAGGGTGATAGTAGGTAAAAGCAATCAAGTTTGACTTTGCAAGCCAAAAGCACATTGATCTAAGTTTAAAACAATATGAGATGAGCCTAAAAGTTTCCTTGAGGTCTTAAAGGGGGTAAACAAGGCCTAGAACTCATAGATAAGTACCTACAGGCTTATCTTTTCTTAAGAAAGCATACAGTCTAACAGTTAGTTATGCTTGGGCAAAGACATGGTTTAAGGAAACTAGCGTGGATGGTAGGGTTTTTAAGGACATTTTAGAAACCTTCAGTATCATGATGACATCCTCATATGATGACAAGCCACAGAGTATAAAGGAAGGATTTCAAACACATGACAGTCCATTTTTGCAAACCTTGCAGTCATGTTGGAGTGAGTATAGTTTGGGAAATGTGAAGAGTTGGCATAGCCTAGAAGTCATATCATGATTGGGACATTCTAACTATGATCATGACCTCTTCATGATCCTAAAGACCATGGAAATTGGGCCAAAGATGTTTCATGAAACCTACAGTCCATAGAATGGAAAATCCTACAGGCCTGTTAGAGGGACCTCTCCATTTTTAAGTCTGTGCAAGAGGAAAGGATGGTGGGTCTGAAGATGTTTTGGTGTCCAAGACTTAGGAACATACTATAAAGCTTCTGAGTATTCTCTAACAGTTAACAAAGTATCTAGACTTCATCTCTCTGCTCATGGAAATAGGCACCTACAACCTACAGCTGTGTATAAGATGGTTGGGGTCTGTTTGTGTATGGTATTGATATGGTGATGTTAACATCCAAGTTCACATGAAGAAATAAAAACTTGTGAGGATGAATTAGACAATGTGATAGGATAATCATAATCGCTTAGGGGTTTATGATCTTAAACCCTTAACAAGATGACCTACAGCTAAGATAAGTCACCTACAGCCAAGTGATTGGCAGGCATGCCTTATATTCACTTGCAAGTTGCTAGCAAGGTCTTAGAGAGCTTATATGAGTGAAAAGGTGAAACAGGGGAATCTTCATGAGAAATCATCCCTTGGAAACATCAGGAACACTATGAGAGCTTCCAAAGACACTTGACTACAAGCATGACTCAAGCACTCACCCACAGTTAAGCTCAGGTACATGAGGGTTGGTTCATCCACGTAAGGTTTTGAAACATTGTCTTAGGAGCATGGAATGGATGCATCATTATGAAGTGTTAATGACCTTAAAAGATAGAAGGGTTCAAGAATCAATTCCTTAGATGGATATCTACAGTAGCATATGAATACTTACAGCCTACGGTTAGCCTGTCAATTAGACCAGTCAAAGGAAGAGTGCAAAGTGAAGGAATTGACAAAGTTGAAAATGCTAGCAAGTGGGTGAACACCTCAACAATGAGGATATTTATTTCATTAAGTTCTCAATTCATAGGAAGCAGAGTTCAAAGGATTATAACACTCAAGTTACAATCAACTTGCCAAACCTTGCACACAGTCAACAGTCAAAAATCTGCCTTGGGGTTTTTGAGGTTTGAAAGAGCTAGAGAGGTCATTTTGACTTGAAATTTTGTACAGAGGGTCCTCATGACCCAAGGAACACCCCCATATATTTTGTTTTTATGAGAAAATAGGGCACATATCCTCTGTTTTGTCTCAGAGGTAGGCCACTTTTAGGCGTGCATGAAGGCAAACAATGGTGAGAAAGTGACCAAAAGGAGTGTTATTTGTCTTGGGAACACTTTGTGATGCTTTGGGATGATGCAATAAGGTGTATTGAGTGTGAAATAACATGAATGAAGCTCAAGAATGATGAGGAGTAGCTCAAAAGTGTTGGTGAGTGAACATTTGCAGCCAAACCCCACTAGCCTAAACTAGGCCTATTGCCCAAGAGGGGGTCATTTTCACTTCCAAGGTCCAGTGACCATTCCAAAGCATGGAAACATGTTCATAGAGATATATTAGATGTGTTCAAGCTGTTTGTTTGCAGAAGAACTCATGAAGAAGCCATTTTTGGGGCCAAGCTCATCACAAGTGCACAAAATGAAGGAATCAACTTGAGAGGCCAAGTTTGAATGCTCACACCAACAAGGAGGCTTAGCATGGGACTTCAAGGAGTTAGGGGATGTTAGAGGGGGTCTTAAACTTCAAATTTGTGGAATTTGTTCACAGGTTGGACGTCACATTTTTATGAATCATCCTTAAGGGTGAAAACTATCAAAAACTCTCCTAAAACCCCAGTTTGGACCAGTTTGCAGAGATGGAGTTGGAAACCTCACCAAATGACATAGTTGCCTTTTGAAACCTATTAGAGGTTGTAGTAGACTCTCAGAGGGTCTTTCACATGATTTTTTGTTGTACTTTCATTTGTATGGAATAGTACAAAAATTGTACTTTTCCTTGTTTTTGAGCTAAAATGGAGCTTCCAAGGAGTGTAGAAGGATGCCAATTGATGGAAAAGGTAGCTTGGGACTTGTTCTACTTGATCAAACTCAAAAACACATAAAAAATCATCCAGAGGTGCCCGAATTGTTCCATCCTTTTGGGCCAGTCAAAAAATGCCTCAAAAAGGCAAGCCTTCCAAAGGCCATTTCATGGTTCAAGTACCTCCAGATTGTTCTAGACCACCAAATTTGAAGTGGAGCATGGTGGAGGCATGAGAAAAGTGAATCAAATTCTTTTTGGAGGTTTCACACGTGTGAGCTTAGAGATGCAAAATTTCTCCTTCTAGGGCTAAAAGGCCTAATCAGGGTTAATTTGGCAAGGCAAAGGGGGTAGAAAACATATCTACACTTGGAGTTTGGCCATCAAATTTTGTCATGTGCTGTAAAGGGATAGAGGGTACTTGCAAATGTGCTTAGTTTCTCAAAATCACCTCCAGATTCTTCCAGACAAGGAGATTTACAAAAAAAAAGGCTACAAGGAGTTCAAGGAAAATGCATGGTTTTGGTGTTGTTCTAGGTTTTGCTAATTGTTTGATGCATTGAATCATCTTGTACCAGGTCTGCTATGCCCTCAAGAAGCCCTCCATGGTGGATGTATGCATGCTTGAAACAATCTTGAAGAAATACCTTCTTTTTCCTTCTACGCCTTAGTGCAAATGAGAGTTTTTTGGAGTTTGAAAACTTAATAAGTGCATATGACTCTTCACAAAGCCTTAGCAAGTTAATGAATGGTATGGCACGTCATATTCAAGCCTTGAACAAGTCATGGAGGAGGCTTAATGAAGGAAAACAGATTTGAAAGGGTCTACAAGCTCAAATAGGACTCTATATCTCCTTCCAACGCCTCATAGGAAGACAAAGTCAAAAGGGGTTGAAGAAGTCTTATAACAAACCTATGCCAAGTGTTCAAGCTTCATTCATGAGCTAAAGAAAGGTTTAAACCAAGGACTTTAAGAGACTTAAAGGCCTACATCCATGGAAGGAGACTCATTCATCAAAGAAGACAAGAAAGCCAAAATCTAGGGGTTGGTGCAAGAATCTAGGCACTCTCCAAGTGCTCTAAGCTTTGACCAAACATTATGATAAGTCTCTTAAGCCACATAAACATTGGAAAACTTCTTTTCCACGCCCCTTATGAAGGACCAAAGTTTGAGAAACTGAAAATGCTACGCAGCACTTTTGGAGGAGCTTTTGACCAAGTTTGAAGTCCCCTACTTTGGGGTTGCTTTGTCTCCAAGCATTTTTTTTGCTATATGTTTCATTTTTTCCAGATGTAAAGGGACTCTTTGCTTTTTGGATTGTGTCTAAAGGTTGCCAAAATTTGTATTAACCTTTTGAGAGCAATAATAAACTAATTTTCTCCATTTTCAAGTCTTTTTTAGTGAAGTGGATGTGATTGCCATTGATATAGCTTAGTGAAATACTTGTTTTTTTTTGTTATTGTCTGGTTTTGTACCTTCATGAGAGATTGTTGATGTTTTACAGGTCATTCTAGGTGTCTAAGGCAAGCTTAAATTCATGTATTGGATGTGAGTTCAGTCCTTCCTTGCATAAGTTGAATTTTTCAGGTCCTTATTGTGAAACATTGTTGTAGAAATCTTACTTGGGTGTAGTGAATGTGTGCAAGCTTTTCTCTCTCACATAAGTGTCATTGCAAGCATAAGAGCTCACAAAACAATTGGTGCATCACCTTTCATTTCTAGTTTTCATTTGGTTTCATTGAAAGCATTGTCTATTGCACCCTTTTCTTTGTCAGAATCAGTAGGTAGTAGTTTGAAAGTTAATTTTAGTGAGAGTACCAAGGGAACCAGCACTCTCTGGAGATTCTCTCCCTTCTGAAGTCACCCACATTTTGAAGAGATTTCATGTTCCAACAAGAGTGAGGAATAAGACACTTTCTCACAAGGGCACACTCCTAATTGACAACAGTTACATGCGATGTGGTTTGGCCAACTTGTGGGTTATGTGAATTATCAAATATCTTGATATGCATAGCTGATTTTGAAAAAGATTAGTGCTAATACCCATGTTGGTTAGAACATTTGTGCTACAAATGTTTAGGCATGATCCATTATCAACGGGCACTTTTTTGATTCCCTTGTTAGGCATAGTTACTTATATAAACAAAAACAAATTTTGGTTAATAATATTTATAGATGGTAAATATGTTGGATCAAAGGTAATGAGTCTTGCATTGCTTTTGAGGTTTTGGAAAATATGCGTAAAGTAAACTAGTTTAATATCACTTGGAACTTGGGTATCACACAATGCTTCATATGGGTTATCTTTATATATAGTGGATTGTTTTAGAAGTTCAAGGATTGGGATCTTAGCATGTGTGTTGTTCAATTGGTCAACCAGGTTATATCCTTTAGATTTGATCACAAATTTAAGTTTAGGTGGCCCTTGTTGTATATTAACAGGGGGTGGATTAGGTTGGGCACCTTTACCTTTTTGAGTAGTGGCAATATGGATTGCGGAATACGATATAAGTTGTGGGCGGATAGTGGGTGCGGGATGGTGGTTGTCACTCGAATAAGATCTAGGTGGAACAAATGGTTGAGAGCATGCATGTTGGCATCTAGATATTGGCTCTATGTTATTGTAAAAAGAGTTATGAAGAGAGATTAAATGTTGCTTTTGTTTTAAAACCTTCTCATTATATTGACATATTTGCCTATTTCTTTGAATGATATGTTTGATTAAGCAATTATAATAACAAACCCCAATTATAATCATAAATGAGGCCCAAAATGGACTATATAGATGCTTCTATATTGCACATATTTGTAACAAAATAAAATTTGAGTTTTTAACTTGTGAAATTTTGTTAAATCAGAAATCAACAACAAAAAATCAACAAACTCTAGATTAATTTTATAAGGTTTTGGGGATCAAAGGTCGGGTTCACCAAATGTTTAATCCTAAATTGAGATGGGTCAATATAGTATAGGGTTAAAAATATAGAAATGAATAAGCACAAGGGTGATAAACAGATCTGTAGTAGACTTATTAATTGCAAATTCAAATAAATAATATTTTGAATTTAAATATTGAGATAATATTAAAAATAATAAATACAACTATTGATTGATATAAAAATGAAATGGACACGAGTACTTGGTCAATTGTGTGCATGCAGATTTGATATGGAACATGCTAAAAATAGATTGGATTAGTGCTTTAGATCAGTTGTCAGATTTTGAAAATTTGACCTTTGTAGCTTTGGACACTTGTGTCGACCTCAGATGGTTGGGTTGATGGTTGGGGCTAATAGGATTCATGCATTGTTCCTTCAGTATTTTAGATCTATAGATGTGTTGTCCCTATGACTGATATGGAAATATGAGAAACTAATGAAACTTTGTTCATTTGAATGCTTTTGGTAAGTTGTTTTGTGAGTTGTTAGGTCTGAGCTAGGTGGTGAATGAATGAGGGTTGATTTTGTATATGTATCATTCCATTTCAAAAATATCTCGCATTAAAACACTTAGGTCGACCATAGGTATATGTTTCATTTGTAAATTTGATGACTTTAGGGCACTGGACACTTGCGTTTAGGTCTGTGCTAGGTGGTGAATGAATAAAGGTTGATCTTGTATATATATCAATCTCTTTCAAAAATATCTCGCATTAAAGCATTTAGGTCGACCATAGGTATACATTTCATTTATAAATTTGATGACTTTAGGGCATTGGACACTTGCATTGGAATATCCTATGTTGATGTAGGCATTTGATTGGGACGCAAGTGTTTGGGAAGTTGAAAAATAGGGACAGGGCCCAAACTTGTAGAGATAGAAGATAAACAGGGTTATAGTACTCTGAATTTGATAGAAGGCCTAGGTCATTAGAATAACACTGGTCAAACTAAGAAATAAGCAATTTGGCACAAAGAGTGTATACAAGCCTTTTGGTAGTGGGAAGGTCTAGAAGTTGAAGGTACATCCATGATATGTATTTGCCAAATGTACAAGACTTAGGTGATATATAATTCAGATTTAATATCTACACAATGTCATGTGAAAATATCAATCATATCAGCAAACCATAAATATTTAGCAGTAGAATGGTATAATTTCAAATACAACTTTTGAAGTTAGTGATCCTTGTTAGGTGGGGGGCTACAGTAATCGAAGATGGGCATCTGAGCTCCCAAGATAGTATTTCTTAATAGAATTCCCTGTGGAGGGTTGAAAAGAACTATAATATGCCCCAAGTATGTGATCTAATTCAAACAATTTCTATGCCTGTTTGCGTTTATATTAACAGAATGATTGTCACTGGAAACAAGAGGCAAGTCACATGATTAATGATCTCACAAGTTTTGTCTAACAAGGTAATTTTCCACGTAAAGTACCAAAATGATAGGTGGGGAGACCATCAATGAAAAATATAACCAAAGGTGAAGATGTTTATTTTCCAGATTGCTCGGATCTGCTACTGATATAGCCGAGAATGCCAATCTTGATTGTTCACTTCTAGCTGCTTCAGATCTAAGAAAACATGACACTAAAATACACAAAAATGAAATGAGGAAGGCTTTAATCACTACTTTCTAGGTTTAGTAATAAACTAGTAAATTTCTATTCAACCTCCATTTCTCAAAAACTAATCTAGCAATACATCAGATATGGCTTCAAAAGGCTAAAATCATACAGAGCCTTTGTGGAATTTTGAATTGAGAAGAGCACAACCTAATTAAAATAAAGTCGAGTGCACACAATTGTAGTAGCTATCCCCACGATTGAGTTGTGCTTTTGGTAAGCTTGATGGTAGAGAGTTAGAGACTCCTCTAAGTGGGTGCTCTTGCCCTCTCGAAGATGGTACAAGATATTGTTGAATTACACAAGTATAATATTTACAGTGTGCAGATGTTTTTGTTTTAGAGATGGGCCTAATGTGGGCCACACAATGAGGGAAAGTCATCTGGCAATTTTGCCCCTCTACCTTGCAGGACTGATATTTTTACAATCATGAACTTTGTGATCTTCACCAAGGAGTTGTAACCTCCTTGATGTTTGCATTTTCTTCCATCATATTTTCAGTTAAATACCAGGTAAGTGATTCGGTCATCAGTGCATTCTGATTCCTGTAAATGCTTCAGTAGTGTTCTGATGCACAGTATTTCTTCATCTAGATTTGGGAGAAGGTTAAATGAACATGTTCAAAACCTGAGCAGCAAAGCAGAATGTTGCTACTACTGCTTTAGCAATGTTCTTGTGAACGTCAAGTGGTGTGTGGTGAGAAGGCAAGCGTGCTGCTAATAAGTTTGTGTTGACTGGATGAGTAATGGTGCATTGAGATCCACTTGTTCATCGCTGCAATGACAATGAGATGGGTTCATCAGTGCATTCTGATTCCTGTAAATGCTTTAGTAGTGTTCTGATGCACAGTATTTTTACATCTAGATTTGGGAGAAGGTTAAATGAACATATTTAAAACCTGACCAGTAAAGCAGAATGTTGCCACTACAACTTTAGTAATGTTCTTGTGGGCGCCAAGTGTTGTGTGGTGAGAAGGCAAGCATGCCGTTAATAAGTGTGTTGAGTGGATGAGTTCTGTTTGAGTCACGGACCTTTTAATGGGGTATGGAGATCCACTTGTTCGTTGCTGCAATGACAATGAGATGGGACAGTGTGTGCATGCAGAATATTTGCAATCAAGTATATGCATATGCTGATCTTGCAGTGGTACAGGGAGCCATGATTATGGTTTATGCTGATATGCTGATCTTGCATTCAGAAACATCCCCTGCATGTGCTGTTTTCTCCTGGAATTGTTTCTGAAGCAATTCAGGGACGCGAAATGCAGGGGAAGCATTTCAGAAGCACCGGAAATGCCCAGATGACAGCCAGAAGCATCCCGAAAATAGTATGGCTGTTTCTGGGGTGTTTCTGGCAGTGTCTGGGCATTTCTGGTGCTTCTGGAAATGTGGGGTTTGCAGCATTAAGTTCAAAATAAAAAGTTAAAAAAACTTGCAAAAAAAGAAAAATGAACCCAAACTTTAACAAACTTAAACCAATCCCCTATGTTTAAAAAAGTCTAAGAGCTAAAAGTGAAAAACCGAAATCCAAAACAAACCATATTGTTATCATTATATGCACACAGTGTACATCATTGTAAGTATGTGGAATGTTTTGAATTTTCACTAATACAATATTTTAAAGTGTATTCGTCTTTTATGTACTAAAAATGAGTATTTTGCGTTTTTAATAGATATCTCTAATTTTTAATAATTTATTGTATGGATGTGTTTTGCTGCTGTTTCGTTTCCAAGGGTTTTTAGAAAGTTAGTGTTTTCATGTTTTGGATCCGCTTTGGTTTCCTGGTAACTTGGGTGCTGACAGATGTTGAACAGATTATGGAAATCCAAAGAAATTGTAGCTGTCAATTTGTCAAACATGTTTCTGTTTCTCTAATATTTATAAGTAATAAAATAAAATAACTTCATTGCAGAACTGACAAAACCTAGCCTTCTAAGCCTACTTAATCTTGCAAGATCTGTGCAGAACTGACCGTTGAGAGGCACTGCTGTGTTTAGATGTTTAATGTAATCTACCCATATATTAAACATTTTCTTTTGAATGCGTTTTTATAGAAATATTTCTAACAACTGTTTTGGAAAATGGATATCCAGTTATCTTATGATGTTTAGCAGCTCAAATGAAGCCTGTTTGTTTTAGCACTCCTGTCTATTGGTGCTTAATATTTGCCATACAGCATCCTAAACATCGGATGTTGATTTCAGAGGGAAGAGATTGTGCTTATGCTACAGAAGGATGCTGCTGCAAAGGCAATAGTCTTTAGCCAGTTCACATCATTTTTGGACTTGATAAGGTTTTGCTTACAGAAGGTATGTTATGTAAAAATATTTTTGAAGTGCCTTTCTTGGGTTGTTTTTAAGTTAAAAATTGAATGTAACATCTCTGGAATGGTGCAGTCAGGAATAAAATGTGTACAACTAGATGGAAGCATGAGCATTCAAGCAAGAGATCACACAATCCAGAAGTTTACAAATGACCCAGACTGCAAGGTATTTGAAATGGTAGCTTTTTGTCTGCAAATATGTGTAGTGCAAGCATTCATCCATGATTCTGATATAGTGAACATTTATTTCTTTGTCTTAGGTTTTCCTGATGAGTTTGAAGGCAGGAGGAGTGGCTCTTAATTTGACTGTAGCCTCTTATGTAAGAGCACTTACCTTTTGAGACTTTTTATGGTCTAATGCTGGTGTATATTTCTCGTGTGTAACATTTTCAGTGTACCCTTTGCATAGAATCAAGGTACGAGGTACATTTCTCAGATCATTATAAAAAGTTTCTTGTCATCTTCAGGTCTTTTTGATGGATCCTTGGTGGAATCCAGCTGTGGAGCAGCAGGCACAGGATCGCATCCATAGGCTTGGGCAATATAAACCAATCAGGTGCTTATATCAGAAGAGTGATTCTTGGCCCATTTCTGGGGTATTTAAGGCCTGCTTTTGTAAATTTAAAAACCATATGTGGCAACTAGAGTAGTTTAGAATTCAAACGATTTTTTGTGTAGTATGTATTTGTAAAACTGACTCTTGCTATGGTCAGAGTTGTTAGGTTTGTCATTGGAAACACAATTGAAGAGAGGATTCTTAAATTACAGGAAAAGAAGCAACTTGTTTTTGAGGGGTAAACATTTTAGACGTCAATCATTTGTTTGTGAAGTCTTGAAATTCTTTAGAGAAATTGCAATATGTATTAAAATCTAACATTATTAATTTGAAATTCAGCACTGTAGGAGGATCTTCGGAGGCACTAGGAAAGTTAACTGAAGAAGACCTTCGATTCTTGTTCACAAACTAGGTCCTCATGTGACGAGGAGCATTTCAAACTCATAATGACCTGCTAGACTGTACCTTACCTAAACAATATTTGTGTATTCAGGCCTTTAATTTTGAGGAATTGTACGAGTTAATCTAATAATCAGTTTTGGAAACAAATTTTGTATTTGTTGCATACGAGAGATATTGCTAGCAAATCGATAAATAGCTTCTCTAGATGCTCTGTGGGAGAGAGGCATTTTTAGTGATTGGAATGGCAAATTTATCCTTGTGCATTTCATCAATTTTTGAAAATGTAAGAAAATTAAAAGATACGTTGGATCTGCCATACTTTTTGTCCTATTCCAATGCCACTCTTGATTAGAGCTTGCTTTGCATTATCATGTCTTTGGATCAACTTTTTAGTTACAAGTTTATTGTTACGTGTTATTGAGGGGCGAAGCCTCGAGATTCACCTCACTGTTTTGGAGATTTAAATGCATGTTTTGTATGATATTTTGTTGCATGTGAAAACGGTCCTACATTTTTCATCGTTTTTGTTGGGCTTCGGTTTATTTATGTCTAGCTTTCATTCATTTCCTTCTTGTTTTGGGACTTTGTAAGGTTTGTAACTTGTAGCAGATACCATTAATTCAATCACTATTTTGCAGTCATTGTTGGGTTTATATTTAGTAATTTATATAATATATAAAAAAAATTACTACTAAACAAATCTAAATCAATTTAAATGTTTTTTTTAGATATATGTTACCTTAGAAATGTTAAAATAATCTTAAAAGTGTAATTTTATTTCAAATGCTGGTTATTTATTAATATTAAAATTTCAAGAAGCATGTTTATTTTAATTCATGTGGAAAGAAGAGGTTTTTTCAAATGCATGTTACAAATTTCAAGAAGCATATTAATATTAATCACTCATGTAGCAAAGTATACTTTTTATATATTTTAATGCATGATATAATATTTAACATATTAAAACATGTAATATAATACATAATATGATATATACAATACATTAAAATATACAATATGATATATTGCAATATATCAAACTAAGTAATATGATATAATATAATATATTAAAATATAAAATTAAAATATATATTACAATATCATATGATATATTAAAATATATTGATTAATATATATAGCATATTTAAATATATGATATGATATAATATAATATATTATGTTAAAAGATATATAAAAATATTTTATTAAAATTAAAATTATAATCATAAGAAAATAAAATTATTATATATTAACATAAAATATGTTAAAATAAAATAAAATAAAATATGATAACATATAATATAATATATTAAAATTAAAATTATAACTATAGTAAAATAGAATTATAATATATTAACATATAATATACTAAAATATTAAAATATAATATTAACATATAATATTATAATAAATTAAAATAAAATATATGATACTATATTAACACAAACTTCTAGGTACTACCTAATGCATAAGCACGTGTAAAAATTTTTTTCCATGTGATAAAGAGTAATTAACATTGACCAATGAAATAATAAATTAATATTTTAAATGTTTTTTTGATAGGAATTACATTAACTATGTTAAAATAACTCCTAGTGTAATTCTTATTTTAATACAAGTAGAAAGTAAAAGTTTTTTTCAAATGCATGTTACATTAGGGATATTAAAATTTCAAGAAGCATATTAATATTAATCACTCAAACAATTATATAATATATGTTAACATATCTTAATATATAACATAAATTAATATGTAATATATTAAAATATATAATATAATATGCATATATGTATTTGGATAGATTTTAGGGTTAGTGGGACCTCTGTCCAATAAAAGCAAATTGAAAAGAAAAGAGTAGGCTTGGCTTGAGAAAAAAATTCAAGTCATATGACCCAAAATCAAAATATGCACCATACATAACATCACTAACTTCATCATATACTAATATGAAAACTATTTATACATAGTAGAGATGTTATAGAAGAGGACAACTAGAAACTAGGTTACAGGGAAAAAGGAAAGTCCCAACAACTAGAAAACCAACACCCTCGACCAATCAATCCAGCAACACCAGGGGTGTGCATCCTAGTTGAGATTGATAATTTCGCTATCTAGACATTGTTGCTGATCCTCCATTAATGATTCCTTTATTTTTGACACCGCTAGAGCCGCATCGTCATCGTTTGACTGACTAGTCCACCACTTTCCTTACATCTTTAACCATATGAGCCTCACTATGACCACTTTCCTCCCTGCCCATCGATATTGACATTGTCTCCTTTTGGTAGCACTTGCCAACCCACCTCGGAATTGGAAACTTACCCCTATTATGGTTGCAGAGTAAAAATTTCATTGTCGTAATACGTTTCGGGGTTTTATGAGTCGCTTGCCAGGCTGACATATTAGGAAAGGGGGCTTTGAAATCTACCAAGACAGGGAGGACCACCCACTGGTCAGACTCTGTTTCCTTTTATCTTGATCACAACTCATCCAACTCTTCCACAAAACGGAGGTTGACGTATCGATCCTCCAAAGTCTTGAAGATAGAGACAAGGATAAAACCTAAACTGTCTTTGCCAAAGAAGGAAAGCTCTTTGAACTGTCCAGAATCAACCAATTCCAACTCGGGAAGAAGATTCACCCTAAACTCAAGGAAAATTAAAAACTCTACTAATTCTGCCACCTTCCCTTAGATGAGCAAACTATTGGCAAACAGAGTCCCCAACTCAGAATTAACTTGCATACACTAACTTTGTCTTATGATCTCCAAAACCACAACACACACAATTGCTTATGCAATCTCAGATGAAGGAGCCCAAAATATATGCTTTAGACAACACGATGACACCAACCCGGAGAAACCCATTTCCCTCGAGCTATTCCCATAAACCACAAGCCAAACCACTGATTCCACCAGAGCTCTCTCCATTGCCAGAACCTGAAACCACGAGCTAGAACAACCTAGACTCCAAATCTTAACTGGAGAAAGATGCTTCGGAAAATGTCGTCATCAAAAAGCACCAAGGGATAAAAAAGGGGAGGGATCAACTCCCCACGTCTTGCAATAAATTTTGCAACTTCACCCCCAAAGTTCTCACGCTCCACCACTAATGACGATCATTTCAAATCGATGTTGGCGATCCCTAAGTAATCATCCCACGATCCTTGCTATTATCATTTCTAATCACCCCCACTTGATCAATCCCAACATTAGCCAAGAAGTCAATCACTTTGTTCAACTTCTAGAAGCAATGGGAACACTTCCACTCCTTGAAGTGATTTAGAAGCATCCATGCTTTGGCCAAAATGTTGTTAATATTCCAGGGTTTGGCATTTTTTTTTAATGCTTGAATTACCACCAGAGAGTCACCTTCAATTACCAGAAATTCAATTCCACAAGATTCAACGATTTCTAGACCCATCACTACAGCTTGAGATTCCGCTTCATTGTTAGTGCCATCTATTAATTTGACCGAAGCCGCTTTGATTAACGAGCTACTGCAGTATTTCAACACACATCTTGCCCCTGACACCCCATGATTGCCTCTTCATGCTCCATCAAAATTTAGCTTAAACCAACCTAACTTGGAAGGTTCCGAGAATGTTATTGATCTACGCCTTTGTTTTGCTTTTATTAATAGAGACCCATTAACGAGAGGTTATAATATAATATAATATATTAAAATAAATATTATAATGCAATATAATATATTTTAGATTCTTACAAAACTTTTGACCGGAGCAACAATCGGTTACAATTCAATGGCCACAACCAACCAATACTAACAATGCCACACAATACCGCCACAACCGACGAATACGACACAATACCGTCACAAATGATGAATTATAAAAATACCACACAGTACCACCACAACTGACGAATACCAACAATACCACACAATACTGCCACAACCGGTGAATACTATTGAATCAACGACAACTGGCCTTTAATACCTCTGAGATTTGAACTTGGGTGGTGTATGTGACAACCAAGTTGCTTTACCAATACACCCCCATCTTATTGGTAATGCAATATAATATATTAAATTATATATTAAAATATAATATTAAAACATATTGAAAAATATATTACAATACAATATATAATATATTCTAATATATATAACATATTGACTAATATATATAATATATTTAAATATATGATATAATATAATATAATATATTAAAAGATATATGAAAACATATTAAAATATAATATTAAAATTAAAATTATAATATAAGAAAATATAATTATAATATATTAACATAAAATATATTAAAATATAATATAATTTAATATAGTAACATATAATATAATAAAAAGCATAGAAGACTCGAGGAAAGGATGAAAATGACTAGATGGCAGGTCATCCCATGGATTCCCATCCCAAATAACATCCCAATATATATATGTGTGTGTATACACACACACACACATATAACATGTGTACATATATGTGTGTATACACACACACATATGTATAATATGTGTACACACACACACACAGTTCTGGGATCCCTTTCACCTTCGGGACAATTGCTAATTTATTTACTCGCAGATGTCACCTTAGTTTTTTTGAAAAATAAATTATTTGTTATCCCGAAATAAAGAAAAAAGTAATCCGTTTAGATGGCTCTTGCATCATCTAAAAGGATACACATTTAAATGGTTCTTGCATAATCAAATCTATAAATAACTTGTTATATACTTGTGGGTGTCAACTTATTTGGTGTTATCTTATCTGGTCCCTTTGAAAAAGGCATTGCTTGTTGCTCAAGAATAAAGGAAAATGTAAGTAATATTGATAAATGGATGTACTCTAAATTGTAATATAAATGTCTATAAATATTTACTGATGCTACATACATGCATTAAATAATAATTAATTTCAAAATTAGAGAAAGGAGGTGATATGCAAGGTTTAGTTATATATGTTGAATATTACGAGATCCAGTGATAATTATTGAAATCTAACATTGAAGATGTTGGACTAAATTGACCTTGAAAATCTATACTTAATAAAGATCATGGGCTTTAGCATTTTCTATTCTCTTTATGTTGTTTGCACCATACCCAAACTTTTCCTCATAGAGTCTTGCACTTTTGCTTCGATCGTGAGTTAAGTAATTTTTTCTTGTTTTTATTGGGCAACAATATTAGAAAATTGTGAGGAAAACACAATGTGTTTTGAGGGGTACATAGAGAATAATCGAACTATCTTTATATTTGCTAGGTCCCTCAATGGTAACAATATTGAAAACAATACTCTTCATTAATTGTAATAATTTGATCATGCAAACGAGAATCATGTAATATTTCTAATATAAATTGGAGTGCTTCAATGAATGATTTAATGAGTGATTCAATTGATCTCTAAATGAATTAAATGCCTTAGTATTTATATAAAAGTCGAATTCAAAGGACACTAATGGTGCTCAAATCAACCCCCAATGATTAAAAAAAATATAGTGGCAACAAAGGATGAAGATGTTTAAGCCAAAAGGGGCACTAAAAAGAGTACAAGGAGCTTAAGGATGCTCTTGAGAGGTCCTCGAGTGTACAAATCATTAAAACCAAGGGGTACAAATATGTTTCATTTTATTTTTGATTAAATGAACTTAATAAGATGAAATTTTGAACTAATTCAGATTATGTGAAGTATAGTAATAAATACTAATTCAAAAGATAAAACGCAAAATTTGATTTGAAAAATTGCATTTGTTATAAATATAAATGACCTAAGGGAATATGATACTTAACATTTTATTATGCTACGCAGGTTTGTGATTGAATGCAATTATTAAGAATGACATGAAATTAAATCAGAAGTTGTACGGATTTATGATTTGGTCTTTAGATGCATCTAGGTAGAATTGTGAGCATCTAGACAAAATAATTAGTGTCTGGACGATATCTATTGACGTTAGCCTTTACAACCTATCACATTCATTTGAATGGATCTTGATTATCTGTTTTAGTACCTCACTATCCCCATTTATAATTCATTTCTGTGTGCGATATCAAGGGCTAGTTGTGCTTACAATTTTATAAACTAGTCTCCTCTTTAAAACCTTAGGTACACTTTCAACAGTAGATTTTGGCTTTTAAAAGGAGAAAAATGGTTGGTTATGCTAACTCAAACCACTCCCCAATGAATGGTTGAGCATTGCATACATATATGATATTTCAAAAATGGATATCAAACCACATATAGTTCTTTTCGTTAGCTGTATGTGAGATAGTGCTCCTTCAATGAATGCAACCTATGATTTAGCTTTTGACACTTATAAAATAACAATTTTGACTTAGCTTAAGGTGCTTCAGACTTAGCTAGGACTTGCTCTTTGTGACTGATAGCTAAATTATGAAGAAAAGGGCAATCCCTTTTATATGAAACTATTTGGGTATATTTTCATGCCACCGACATGCGAAACGTATGGGCCAACTCATGAAGATGATTTTAAATTTGAGAAATGATCATTGTTTGGAACATAATAAATTTGTCAGGTTTGGATGTTTATAAAATTCTACAGATGTATGACTCTGATAGAGTGGTCTAGAAGGCAAAAATACTGATATGATGATTTGAAGATAGTCTAAATATGATTTTGAACATGTTAGACACATACTATATAATTCCTCTAGGTGATTGAATCAAATCTATAAGGTTGGACCCATGGAAAGCATGTGGATGTGAGAGAAGAACATGTAAGTCATGTGTACACACATAAGTCATGTAAGATAGAGATATGTCAAAACTGACATTGCCAATTATCTAATTATAAGATTGTAGTGTCTACAAATGCTCCACTTTTATTCTAGTATTGAAATGAATTACAATACTAGAGCAAAAGGATAAAAAAATATACTTGATTGTGTATAACACACTTTTGTTTTTGGGAGGAGGTTCCAAATGTGTAGTTTACTCCATATAACTTCCAATGAATATGTAGTAATAAATGTCTATGTATGAAATCTAAAATATGAAATGAAATTGAAAATTAAGAAACTTAAATAGTAAGGAAAGAATACACTTGTAAGTGGGTGAACCATGTTACCCTATGACGTGCTGTTGGAGATGATGCTTCCTTGTTGAATCATTAGAGAGTTGTGCTTCCTTTTTGAAGCACTTGGATATTTGGAGGTGATCATGACCCAATTAATGTACTAAGGCAAGGATATGGGTTGGGAAGATAAATTCCCCAACCCTCATTGAACGAATAGTAGGTCTAGGACGTTGAGGGGGAAAAATTTCAACCACATTACTCATTTAATTGATTTTGAATATCGAAATGAAATGTGGAAGCCACATATTGGACTCTTGGAGTATTGCCTAGACCATTGAACATCTTTGAACCTCAATCACACTCAATTAATTAAATCAACCACTCTATACAAAATTTAGATTCAAAGTGTTCACTTTTAAGTACCATCACCACTATAATAGACAACTGGAATAATGTGTATGTGCATGAACAATGTTCATGCTCCATAATCTGATCCAATCGGTGCTAATATGATATAAAATGCTCTACATCTATATCTCACTTGTTCTAAATATGAAAACATGTAACTCATGTTCCTATAAATGTGTGCATATGCATGACATATGCCTCCAAACTCTCTTTGAATATGTAAATATATGAAAACCTGTAACTTACTTCCTATAAAATGTGTGCATATGTATAACATATATTGTTAAAATCTATCTGAATCTATAAATATCTGAAAACCTATAACTTCTATACTAAACTGCTGATTTGAACCACTATGAACTCTTTGAATCATGTAATCTATGCCAACATTTGAATTTTTTGTCCATGGAGACTTAAGTCTATATGACAAGCCCACTAATATGCTCCATTTTGGAGAGAGGGATGTACCATGTGAATTACTCATCTCAAAATAAAATAATTAATTGCATCATGTTATGTAAAAAGCATATGCTAACATATGATGAATATGTCATCATAGTAATGAATAGATGGTCAAAACATATATGAAATATGTAGTGCAAGGCATACAAGTATCATGTCTAGATAAATATATAAATTACGAATGAATTAGGATGCATCACTAATATTATTTATGAATAATGAAATTATGCATGAAGGTGCATGATATGAATCATGGCACTGCAAAAAAACATAAAAGTTCATGATATGGATCATGACATGACAAATTTAACATACTTAACAAAATCAAAAAAATAAACAAACTTAGCAGATAATCATAAATTTATCCACTCATAATTACATATTGTCATGGCCATGACACACAATAGAAACACACAGAATAACACTGAATGTTATATAAGGCCAAATACTACACACAATGTCAATTAAGGTAAGAGCCAAACAAAGAGTAGTCATAGAATTAAAATCTTAATAAACAATAGTTTTAAGAGAAAGCAAAGGCCCAAGAAAGAGTTACATAATAAAAAATCAATCAACAAATGTCATATATTAAGGTAACTCCCATGCAAAGAAAGAGTCCTATAATGAAAACTTTATCAATTAATAATAATAGAAGGCAAGAGACAAAGCAAGATGCATACAATGATACACTTTGTAAACACACAAGTATAAAGGAGGCTATTTATTATTAGTCATGAAATCAAATATGAAAACAATATGAAGCATAACACCCTAGACATGGTCCTTAGATTGGGCAAGGTCTAACAAGTAATAAGTTAGCAAATGGAAGACAAAAAAAGATGATTATATGTTCCATGTGGATGTTACCTTCTAAGCTAAATGTATACGTGTTGAGACCGGATTGTAGTGTATGATATCTTTGTCAATGTCACAACATCATGTCGATGACATCTCCCCTTTACTACTTATAATCATCTAAGAATGACACTTGAGTGCTAAGAGTGTTACTTGAGACCACCCATCCCTAGCTTAGCCCTAGACCTATCTTAGGGTCTATTTAGACACTTATCCAAACTTCATGTGGGCCACACACATCCCTAAACATCCTTAATTCATCCATAGACCTTCACTTCAACCTCCTAGCCCCTAGTGCCTTAGGTTCTATCATTTAGACACTAGTGCCATAATTGGGATAGTAGCGCCAATGGTGCTAGTGTCCTAGTTTGGGTGCTATTATCCTTTTCCTACCTTTTTTACCAATGGATATATTTTCAAATGAGCAACCACCTAGGGTCGGCCTAAACCTCTTTTAAGACATGCACAAGCACTAGAACAATATCTATACATGACTTTTATCTCCACTAGATGTAAATCAAATGTAAATTACACAAATAAACTTAGAATAAGTTTTTTACAATCAAAGTTATCAATCCCTATTATGCTCTACTTATGCATACAACCATCTATATCATTCCTAAGCTCAAATTAGTTAAATTTCCAGTCTCAAGAACATTCAAAACACTCAAACTAGCATTCATACTAGCTTCACTTGTACTTGCACTAACACTTAGGTGGGAAGAAATACATCAGGCTTGATCCCTCTTTGAAGTGTTGGTATGTAGGTAACTCTCATCACAATAGGGTGTTGAGGATGTCCAACCTACTCCACTAACATCATACTTTTCTAATTTTTCTAATTAGATGCCCTTACAACATGGAGGTATAGGGTTTACATACAAAATCAGTTAAAATAAGGCATTTACAGAGATCTAGAACTTGTGCACATAGGAACACGCTTGGCAGACTCAAGCATAGGTGCACCTAAAAACTCCAAACAATTTTGCATAGAGGACGCTAGTACCAAAATAAAGACATTAGTGTCATTAACGCTACTATCTAATAAGGGCACTATTGTCTATGAAGGATTCTGACACTTGGATCTTGTTTATGACACCTTGATCAACTTCAATGTTAGTTTCTAGCCTTCAAATCATCCATCTCAGTCTATTTATAACCAAGTACTTGTTTACATCATTTATTGCTATTTTTAGAAAGGTCAAATTAAGTCAATTTTTTTACAAATTAGTGGATGTATTTATTTCATAATTATACCCTTATTTACTATACTTATACCCTTTAACAACCTAGGGTTTAAACTCCATAACCCTAAAAAGTTAAATTATTTGGTGAACCCAACTTACTTAAAATACTACACAAACCCTAACATAAACACATATGTACATGATGTTTTATATTAGTTAAAATGCATGTCATATTTCATTCTATCTCTAGCATGTTATTGTTTTCTTATGTAGATTTCAATTAAGAAACAAATACTTACATACATAGAGGAACAATTAAAATATAATTCATTGGACTTAATCCATAAATTTAGTAACCTAACAACCATGTTTCAAGTTTCAATGTCATATCCTATGCACATGAAAGAATCTCCTTCTCCTCCTCATCTCCATGAGGGTGATAGTTACTTTCCCTCTAACCAGGTCAATGCTATCACTCCTTCATGAGATGATGCAACCTATACTATTGTTACTAATGCCCATACTTAACCTATCCATGCTTCCACCTCTCATCTACAGGGTGTGTGCCTACATGTTCAATCAAAATAAACTAGGGTTTACACTTATTAGACTCTAAGGGATCAAATTATTAGTATGAGCAAGCTAATATAATAATTACAGAATAAAAATCATATATTAAGTGAAAAGGTCACTTTATTGGTAGATCAAATTACATGTATAAAGTCTTC
Source organism: Torreya grandis (assembly GCA_037957365.1). NCBI lineage: Eukaryota > Viridiplantae > Streptophyta > Pinopsida > Cupressales > Taxaceae > Torreya > Torreya grandis. The sequence goes on from JARHVA010000189.1 coordinate 4,615,845, forward strand.
AAAATATGCTAGTGTTCATCATGTATATGCATCTACACCTACAAAGTTGTGCCTAACACTCTTTCATATCCAAATCATAAAGTACAAGATAAGAAATACAATCAAGATAAAAATAATACACAAGATGGGAATCAAGACACACTCCCCCCACATAATAATGAAAATATTATTGTCAATAAGGATGAGATTTTATAGAGTTTCAGAGATAGACTTCGGGAACAACCCCATGATCATGCACAAATTCTGTAAGCCATAATGGAAATAATGAACAAATCAAATAATGGTCAATATTATACTCCCCCAGATAACAATATTATTACACCTGCTTTGGGGGCAAATCATCTTGTACAAAAACCCATTTTAACTCGACAAACTTCAACAATGGTAACACCTCCTATGGCTAGTTCCTCCTCTCCAAATAAACAATCCCTTATGCATGAGATTCATTCTCTATAGGCTAAGGTATTACATTTTGAGTAGGGTGATACTCGGACATCACATGCCTTGTATTATCAGGTTATTTTACATACACCTTTGACACATCACATAATGACAACTCCTTTTCCATCCATATTCATGGCACCTAAGCTTACTTTGTATGATGGTAAGGGTGACCTAGAGCACCATATACGATATTTTCAAGAAACATGTTTGGTCTACATGTCTAATGATTGGATCCTTACAAATTTTTTTCTATGCAATCTAAAGGAATATGCCTTGTAATGGTTCTATGATCTTCCAAATTAGTCTATCACCGCATTCAATCTATTGGTAGATATATTTTTAGCACACTTTTCAATTAACATTATTGATAAGATATTATATGCTCAAGTGGCATAATTGAAGAAAAAATCCCATGAGCCTATTGTAAAATATGTCTTGCAATATAAAATTATATTATTAAAGATGACTAGTCCCATGGTAGATAGAGATCTCCAAGACATATTAAAACACAACTTACTACCAACATTACATGAAGCTATCTTGTTCAAGAAGTTTCCAACGTTCACAGATTTATGCCACATAATGAAAGAAAGGGAAGTCAAGCTTATCTCTATGGGTAAATTAAAATATAAAATTGGATTATAATCAACTACTAAGAATTATAATAAGCCTCCATACAAATTAAGGTCCATTGAAAATAAGAGTGATCAAAAGGCCAAAGTTAACACAGCTTCAGATCCACCTCCTTGCTTGGTTTTATTAGTTCCTTCATGAAGAGTTTTCACCAACCTTTTAGAATCAATGGCTTGTGTTTTAAAACAACTCCTGGAATGCAATGTCATATCTCTCCCTCCTATAAAAGAGGTTAATACGACACAACCTCTTCCAAATAACTATGATTCTAATGCATTCTGCTAATATCATAGGGCACCAAGCCATACTACAAACAAATGCATCAAATTGAAAGATAAGATATAAGTTTTGATAGAGCCCAACATCATTGATGTGGGCACACCCACAAAGGCACCTAAAGTTCAACAAACAAAAGTTAAGGCATTAAAAATATTCTTGGATCCATTTTCAAAGCATATAACTAATGAGTTAGGGGAACTTCAGGTGTTCACTATACATATCAGATACATCCACAATCGACATCATATCACACTACTATAGAGGATGCACACCCCATACATAATATCATTAGTGCGTATCATACTACAATACCATCTAGATCACTCATCACTTTATCAGAGTAGGATATTGTTGATGATGATTCAGATTTATATGCACTCTTTGTATGATCCTACATTAACCATTTTCCTATTCAAAGTGCTATGGTTGACAATGGGTCAAGTATAAACATGTGCACTATCACACTTCTATGGCATTTGGGTTATTCATAGCAATACATTTCTCTGACTAACATAATTATTTGTGGTTTTAGTGGCCATGTTCAGAGATCCATTAGGGAGATTTTACTTCCACTATAGGTTGGAAAAGCACATGTGGCCACTATATTCTTAGTATTACATAGGTAGGCATGTTCGACATATTATTGGATAGGCCATGGATACGACAAATATGAGCCATTCTATCCACCATGCATAAATGCCTAAAGCATATATATGATAATTAGGTGATCATAGTTGAGTGTATTTCATATGAGTATCCTTTCCCTATTCCATAAAAAGTCACACTATAGTTACTAGTTATGTTTCTGAGCATAGTTCCCATCAGTACACCATAAAGTTTAGTAGAGCCACCAATGTAGGTAAGGTCTACTCCTAAAGTGTTACCACATACACATACTCCCTATAGAGACCATTATTAGAGAGACCCCTATGTTAGAGATATGCTATAGATTCTAAAGGGCCCCCCTCTATCCCTTTCCTTCTGAGATCAGTGTTATTGAGTTCTCAAGGTTATCAACATAGGGCATCCATGCCATTTACAACATATTCTACTAGATGGGTCCCTAAGACCCCTATAGTTGATAGGAAACCCTAGTAAGCTTCAAAAATTTCTAGCACCACTCCATAGGTAGTGACAACTATAGATGACTCAGTACAATAGGTTCTAGGACCTCACTTACATTTTCATACAAGATGCATGATTACCATTCATTTATTTGACATAGGCCACATTGATAGTGAGTCTCCCATGAGACTCATTGGTTAGTATGTTCCTACCTTTTTGTATAGATCTTATATCCTGAAAATAAAAAAATAATATAATATGTCAAAACATAAAAACATTTAAATATTTACTCAAAAAACATAAATTATAGATTGTATGCATTGCCATGTTTAAACTTCTTATACTTGCCAGGTACTACATATTATAACTATCTTAGTATAGTCAGTTATTATCATATATACATTGATTCACTTGTTCTTGTTGTTGGGAGAGGGTGTACACCGGAAGCATGCAATTTGATTACTAATACCAAGCAACTTAATATGCGGAAATTAACCAGATTCACCAAGTAACTAGAATTCAGAATAACACAGCATATGAGAGACAATACCAAATTGTATTAACACTTTATACAGAAAAGAATACAATAAAGAAGATGCCACTTCTTCTCCACCACCTTACAGAGGTTTCCCACGCCTCAAGTGAACAGTAATTCTCCTCTCCAAAGCTCTCCCTCTCACAGGTCCCAACACCCAACTCAAATACAGAGTTGGTGTTCACCTCCCCGTGCTCCACGCACAACACAAGTGCTCCACGCACTCCACAAGTACTCAAGGTACTTCAAGTAGATCTCCCATGAATCTGCAACAACCTGCAATTCAACAGACCATACTTATGGAAGGAACTGCCTTGCCTTCCTCTTGCTCTATCCGAGTACACACCTGTACTCCAAGTAGATCCTGCCTGATACTGCTCCCTGTAGTGTTGCTGTCTGTATGACCTTGCACACCTGCAAATCAAGCAATGGTTCCAATCACCTGTGAACCTCGACCTTGCACACACATACACCTGCAGATCAACGATCTTACTTATTGAAGAACCCAGCTGGCTCTCCAATCCAGCACCAACACACCTGGTACTGTGGCACTAGGAGGAACGCACCATAGCTCTACCTCACACACAGAAGGAGCTTATAATTATGCTCTCTTACTCCCTAGCACACTTTTACAATACAACCATGAGTCTATTATATAGATCTCATTCAAACAATGATTAGACATCTAATTACAATAATTAGATCCGCAGCTATGAGTCTAAAATTAGCACTCATCATGCAAACACTTGGTTCGTTAGCTAACTGCCTGTAAATAGCTCACAGTCGAACCACACAGGCGACCGACGTCGGTCCCTGTCCGCCTGGAGGTGACTGACGTCGGCTGATATATGACCGACGTCGGTTGCTTCTCTGTGCTATCCCACCGACGTCGGCTGATCAGACCGACCCCAACTTCTTCTGCAACTCAGCAACCTTCAACAACCTTCTCTCTTGTTTGCATCAGTGAAGCTTTTAGCTCCACAATCCTAACAATCTCCCACTTGGAGATAAACAGCTGCACTGTACCTATACCTGTACTTCATCTAATCTGTTTCCTGGTTTGTATCCCTCTTCAAGCTCCCACCTGAAGACAACCCACCACACATCCCGTGGTGTACCACCTGTCATCCGAGTAACCTGCCACATCCGAACCTACAACACCTATAGTGAAGTCCTGACCCTGCATAGCAACACCTGCTGCCGGTCCCTCTCAGAAAATCTGAGAATCCACTTCCCCGAATTGGCTCCTAACTCTCTGACAGCTCCCACTGCATGGGAATACTCAGGTCTATACCAGACCTCATGTGATTTCGGACACTGTACCTGTCCAGCCCTTAGTGTGCTCTGGTTCTGCATCCCGAACCTCGCCAACACCTGATTCACATCAGCTCCCACTGGAGACAAAATCACCCTGTGATCTCCATGCCTCCCATGTCAAAGAATTTCGCTGCTCCAAACTCCTCATGACATGTCACTGAACTAATCTTACCCTTAGCTCAGTAAAACCCTGTATGTACACCCCTGCTAGCTAGCATACTATCCACATACAGCAACAGAATGATGTTGCAATCACCATCCCCCTGGTAAGTCAAATCACAGTAGTTACCTGACACTGACTGAAGCCATGCTCCGTCCTCCACCTGTCAAAACCTGTACCACTGTCCTGCAGCTCCACAAGATCATATACCTGATCTTCCGTCTCATGTATCTGTTCACTCCATTCTTCTACTAAGGTATCCATTCGTCTCTGTGCTTTTATACCTGCTGGCATCTCCACCAAGACACACCTGTCTGGTTCTCCTCCAAGGAATCACATCCTCATCCATGCCAAGCTCACACCTGTATCCTGGATCCTTCCTGCTCTACAATCAGCAACATGTATAAAGAAGAGGAACAACGAATTTGAGGGCCTAATTACGCCTTCAGTCCTCCGTATGGGTGTTTGAGACTCCTTGACAGCTTGCTGTCCACCCAAAATTCGTTACAGTGACCGACCTCGGTCACTCCACAGTCTGCATCCGACCGACGTCGGTTCCATGCGTCTGTACCTGACTACCAACCTGCCTGCGCTGGTGTCCCTGCTGCCGACGTCGGTTCTCCTAACCGACATCGGTCTTACCTTCTGCCGACGTCGGTCCCATGACCGACATCGGTCTTACCCTGCCCGACATCGCCGGCTTCGGTCTGCACATGATCGACATCGGCAACTGTCTGTTCGACGCCGGTTCCTCCTGACCGACATCGGTGTCTGTGTTCGCCTATGAGTGATGACTTTTTACCCGCGAGCTTCTTTGAATCAAAATCCATGTCCAAACTGCCCTGCTCAGAAGTATCCAGCCACATCCACTGGGTTCTGTCCGCCATCTCCTCCATAAACACCAAGGCTTTCCAGTTCTTAAGCCTGTCAAATATATCTGTCTTCCGCTTAAGAACATGCATCTCCTTCCTGCTCATGTGACCAAGCCTACGAAGCCACATCTCCGCAACAAAAGAAGAATCAGTAATATAAACAAGTAGATAAAGGATACCTATTTTCTTACCACCAGCTAATTCAAGTGCATCCGCTGTGAGAGTTCTTGTGCATCTCTCATCACCCAATCTTTCTGAAGAAATTAGCCATATCTCCAAACCTGGGACCTGCATGACCTTCATCAACACCTGTGTGTTGGCCGCCTGCAATTTCAGCTTCACTTCCCCTTTGCCAATTCTTTGGCAAGGCTTACCAGCTCCTCTACCTGGAACTGCATGGAAAGAGGCAACCGAATCTTTTATCCAAGATTCAACTTTATCCAAGAAACCTGCAAACACATCCTGTGCAACAATACCTGCTACATCTGTATCTTCAGTTTCTTCATGCTGATCTGTTACCAACCAACAATAATCTTTTACCTGCTCTTTCTTTCCATAGGACCGTGAGTGACCATCTGTGCTTTTCAACTCCTCCATTCTTAGCTTACTTTGATCTGCAGTTGCTCTACTCCCACTCGATCAGAAACCCCTGAGAGTGACCTGTAACCAAACACAAACCCTGCTTCCTCCAACCTCAGCTCAGATACCACCTGTTGGTATCAAGCTCAAGAACCTACAACCAAGGCTCTGATACCACTTGTTGGGAGAGGGTGTACACCGGAAGCACACAATTTGATTACTAATACCAAGCAACTTAATATGCGGAAATTAACCAGATTCACCAAGTAACTAGAATTCAAAATAACACAGCATATGAGAGACAATACCAAATTGTATTAACACTTTATACAGAAAAGAATACAATAAAGAAGATGCCACTTCTTCTCCACCACCTTACAGAGGTTTCCCACGCCTCAAGTGAACAGTAATTCTCCTCTCCAAAGCTCTCCCTCTCACAGGTCCCAACACCCAACTCAAATACAGAGTTGGTGTTCACCTCCCCGTGCTCCACGCACAACACAAGTGCTCCACGCACTCCACAAGTACTCAAGGTACTTCAAGTAGATCTCCCATGAATCTGCAACAACCTGCAATTCAACAGACCATACTTATGGAAGGAACTGCCTTGCCTTCCTCTTGCTCTATCCGAGTACACACCTGTACTCCAAGTAGATCCTGCCTGATACTGCTCCCTGTAGTGTTGCTGTCTGTATGACCTTGCACACCTGCAAATCAAGCAATGGTTCCAATCACCTGTGAACCTCGACCTTGCACACACATACACCTGCAGATCAACGATCTTACTTATTGAAGAACCCAGCTGGCTCTCCAATCCAGCACCAACACACCTGGTACTGTGGCACTAGGAGGAACGCACCATAGCTCTACCTCACACACAGAAGGAGCTTATAATTATGCTCTCTTACTCCCTAGCACACTTTTACAATACAACCATGAGTCTATTATATAGATCTCATTCAAACAATGATTAGACATCTAATTACAATAATTAGATCCGCAGCTATGAGTCTAAAATTAGCACTCATCATGCAAACACTTGGTTCATTAGCTAACTGCCCGTAAATAGCTCGCAGTCGAACCACACAGGCGACCGACGTCGGTCCCTGTCCGCCTGGAGGTGACCGACGTCGGCCGATATATGACCGACGTCGGTTGCTTCTCTGTGCTATCCCGCCGACGTCGGCTGATCAGACCGACCCCAACTTCTTCTGCAACTCAGCAACCTTCAGCAACCTTCTCTCTTGTTTGCATCAGTGAAGCTTTTAGCTCCACAATCCTAACACTTGTTGAGTGTTCATAGATACTTATATGACCCAGGTCCACTACACCAATCCAGATTTGCTATTATCTACCCACTAGGGGTATATACATAGATACACAGATTCATCATTTATTCACCCATATGGGGGCATCCTATACACAGTTTTGGTTGACATGTTACATTTTTATAAACTCTACATCACATATTTAGCATTGTTATATATTGATATTGATTATCCTACACCTACTCAGATTTGTTATTGACTACTAATACTCTATACTTATCCTATGTACATCTTAACTCTTATACATATTTGTATCACATGTTCATGCATACTTTAATTTCTAAATTTCCTAGTTTAGGCTTGATTGTGTCTCTATGGTTATTCTATTCAAGGTCATTTGAATATGCCATTGATCTATGGATCTATGCCAGTTATTTTCATTATTTGTATGCTTTGGACATGTGCCCATGTCCTTGTGTGTGCCTTCCTAATTATGTATGCAAAAATTTGAACATGTCCTTGTATATCTTACTTTCTCAGATTTAGTGACATGTGCCCATATCCCTTGTATTGTGCCCCCTTGGCCTACTTTGTGTGCCTCAAGTGTGCTGTATGTATGTTTTCTTATATGTATCATGGCCATGACACTTGTTTATTTCTTGATACACACTCTAATTTTAGATTCCATGAGGGACCTCGTGCATCTCCCCTTTCTAACTGGGTGTCATTGTGGACATCTTGAACCATCCCCCTAGGTAGCTACTTAGTTATTACTCAGATTTGCTGTTCATATACATTATTGTAGATATATTAACAACCTTGCTAATGCTAGACCTAACATACATCATACACTACAAACTTATGCTTAGATTAGCTTACATTCCAATGTTATGTATGCACATTATATTGGTTTATTATGCATGTATCATATATGATCTGGCTAACACACATTTTGCAGAGCTTCTTATTTTAAGGTCAGTTCTTCCACAAGTTCAACAACTCCATGAAAAATAAAGGCATTCATAGGGGTCTATCATAAATATTAGGCTATCCAAATGCACTCAAATTAAAATTTTTAGCACACAAACACATAATACAAAAATCTATTTTAGGAAAACATAGTGGGAAATAGTGACACAGAGACCAGTTTCAGTTGCACAAAAATAAGAATAGTTGGATATTAACATCCAAATTAGGACACTAGCACCACCAACACTACTATCCAAGATATGACACTTATGTCTAGTAGCCTTAGTTTTAGAATTTTATAGATTGGACAAAAAATTACATTAGGTACAATCCATGTTTACACATATTCAATTACAGATTACTAGTTTTGGCTTAGTTTAGCTTAGATTCATATCAGGTTGATCAGATTGGGGGTATCATACATGACATGATCATTCTTATTTTAGTTTTAGATACTCAGATATAGATTATTACAACTCAATCTAGAAGCCATATACTCAGATACTAGATTTTAGGGCATGTTCATGATACATAATTTTTGTATGCTCACTTATACACTGATTGATCAGATGGAATGACAAACTCCGTGCCATTCTCTATGTTATACACATTGGACATCATGTTCCAAGTTACACACCAGATTGATGCCTTAATCCATTTGTAGTGGTTGGCATTATTGATTATCCTAGAGATACCTAATATTCTCAAGTGGACCAGAGCCATTTTACATTCCAAAGTTCTTGAGTGGCCATAGAACCAACATATATAATTATAATTACATCTACACATCTTCAATTACATCATGAAATTTTAGTTTTAGATGCATATACTACACATGAGTAGGCAATGGTGGAGTCATAGTCTACTTGAATTATTGATCCACATACATGAGAGGGTTGGACACACTTTTAGTCCAATCCAAGATCTTCATAGGTCATGATCCACTAAACAGGGGTGGGCAATGATGGAGTTAAAACTGGATTGAGTTCTTGAGCCACCCACACATGGGGATTGAGCAATCCATCAACTCAGTCTAAGTTATTCATTGATTGATCAATATCTGCATGCACATATATAGGTTGTCACCAGGTTTATGCATTGGTTCATATACCCAGTGAGGTGTATTCATTCCTTTCCTCTTTCTTATCTCTTTACTCAGTTTTTTTTTGATATCTCTTAAGTAAGGACTGATCTATGCACATTTCATTTTTAGGACATGTAATGAAGCATGCTTCACATACTTAGATATGAATTCATGGGCTTCACCTCTTAGGTAATTCCAAATACACTTATTTTTCCTTTATCCTAGTCATTTTGCTTTTTTGCATTTTAAGAATAAGGGAGGAAAAATATAATCATCTAAAAATGACACTTGAGTGCTAAGAGTGTTACTTGAGAGCATCCATCCCTAAATTAGCCCTAGACTTATATTGGGGCCTATTTAGACACTTATCCAACCTTCATGTAGGCTACACATATCCCTAAACATCCCTAATGCAATCTCAGACCTTCACTTCAACATCCTAGGCCCTAGTGCCTCAGGGTCTACCACCTAGAAAATAACATCATAATTGGGATAATAGCACCAATGGCACTAGTGTCCTAGTTTGGGAGATATTATCCTTTTCTCACCTTTTATTACTAATAGATATCTTTTCAAATGAGTAACTACCTAGGGTCAGCCTAGACCTCTTTTAAGACCAATACAAGCACTGAAACATTATATATACATGAGTTTTAGCCAATTATCCACTAGATGGAAATCAAATGCAAATTACACAAACAAACTCAAAATAAGTTGTGTATAATAAAGCTTATCAATCCCTATTATACCTACTTATGCAGACAACCATCTACAACATTCTAAATCTTAGATTACTTAGATTTACAGTCTCAATAACATTCAAAGCACTCAAATCGACATTCATACTAGCTTCACTTACACTTGCAGCAACACTTAAGTGGGGAGAACTACATCAAGTTTGATCCCTCTTCAGAGTATTGGTATGTAGGAAAATCTCATCATAGAGGGGTGTTGAGGATGTTTAGTCTACCCCACTAACATCACACTTTGATACTTGTGCCTACTGGATGCCCTAACAACATGGAGGTTTAGGGTTTACATACAAAATCAATCAAAATAGGTCATCTAAGGGATATAAAATTCATGCATAGAGAAATAGGCTTGCAGTACTCAAACATAAGTGCAACTAGAAGCTCAAAATAGTTCTGCATAGAGGACACTAGCACCAAAATAAGGACACTAACACCATTGACACTACTATCTAATAAGGGCATTGCTATCTAGGAGGGTTTTGACACCTAGATCCTATCCATGACACTCTAAATCAACACCTATCATAGTTTTAAACCTCTATATATCTTGTCTCATTCAATTTCTAGTTAAGTATTTATTTACATTATTTACTGCTATTTTTAGAAGGTCAAACTGAGTCAATTTTATTACAAATCAATCATTGTATTTATTGCATATTTCTACCCTAATTTATTATACTTAGACCTTTAATAACCTAAATTTGAAACTCCATAAACCCTAAAAAATTAAATCACTACTTGTGATTTGGAGGAAGAATGGAGGAAATGTGGAAGCTTTTGTTTGATTTCTACAATGTAAGTTTAAAATAGAAAACTTGTCTATAATGGCAAATGAGCCTTGTATTTATAAACTTCTCAGATTAATTTTAACTTTTGGATGAAGATCAAGATGTGTAGTTGGGATTAATTATAATTTGGAGTGTTAATGCCATTAATATTTGGGGTTTAAGTCTGTATTAATTAGGCATGGGTTTGTATTTTTTGATATTTTCTTGTATTTTTGCTAATGCTTGACAACTTTCCATGTGATGTGATGATTCCAGATATTTGAATCCACTTACCATGTGAATGGAGGAATAATTTAATTAATGAATTTATAAAATAATAAACTATAAAAAGCTATGGAATTTCTCATTAGAGGAAGATTAGGTTAATTAACAAAGGTTAATCTTCGTTAATTAACCTAATGCAAAGTGATGGGAATTTTAAAAGTTGAATAATCATTTGACTTAATTAATCTAAAACATCCCTTTTAAAGTTATAATTTAATTTAGGATAAATTAAGAAAATATGATGATTACATATGGTACATTGCCCCAATCAGGGATGCCCTAATACATTTTAGAATATGCACGTAATGTGTGTAAGTGAATTTGAGTGTTTCAGTGATTTCTGACCTGATTTGTATGTTATTACAAAAATCCATTTTGATTGTAAATTTGAAATGAAAGTGATGAAACTGGATTTATGCATTTTTATCCTATTTGAAAGGGTATTTTGAGACACTAAATAAAGCAACAACTTTAAAAAAAAATGAAAAAGTCATTAAAAATGATTTAAGAATGATGTGTTCATGTTTTGTTGATTCTTATTCAATTTAATAAAAATGAACCATAAGGATGCCCCAAATGATATTTGGAATGCCTAGGATTCCCCCTCGAGGGAGTGGACAAAAAATATTTCTGATGGATAGGCCCTAAAAAATAAGAAAATAGACAAGAAGAATGAGATTAACCCATGGATGAGATTAATCTAGGTGAGTTAATGCTTGCATGCTTTGATATCTAATAATGAAGTAAAAAATGATTTGCCCCGAAGAAGGGGGAATTGGGAAGGATGCATTCCAAGATAAGTGACATACTTTGACTTGACCCAAACATGGTGAAATTTATGAGTCTAGAATTAGAATAAAGACTAAATGATTGAATAACCCAAAGAGGGCAAAATTGATTGAGTCATTAATTTACCCCAACATGACATATTTGATTATTTGATCAAACTAATTTATTTATTGATTTATTGAAAAACATAGCTCAAGGATTTAACTTGTGACACAAATTAAAGATGGTATGGATGACAAAAATTTGATAGGCTAAATAAAATAGATATGTGAATGGTATAATGAATTTTCAAGGAATAAAGCTACTACAAACAAAAATAGGCACATAAGGATGCATCAAGTGATGGAAAGATGAAGATGATTGAAATAATAGAATAATTATGGAAGAATAATAAAATTAGATTTTAAGAATAATGGTGATTGATCTAAACTCAAAAACTTCATGTGATTGAGCACTACCTACATAGTCCATGTGGACCTCAGGGCATTATGGTTTCCTTAGAAATAGGAAAAATATGATTAGAAATGAGGAATGCAGAATACAATAGAAGAATTGATTTGATGACTAATGAATATTGATGAAATCTTAAAAGGGATGGGATCATGTGGTCAAATATAACCAAGATGATTTCATTTAAATAAGAATGATTTTGTGATGTGATAGACTACCACCGTAGCACGACATTATATATAAGCATCAAACACATGATTTTTAATGTAGCACATAATTGTATGCATCATATTATAAAAAACCATGATGTCTTAGCCACCATGTGTGTAAGGACTGACCCTGATCCAATAGATAAATGACATAACCACACCATGATATAGAAAAAACAAGGTGACATTGTTGTTGTATGCCAATAGATGGACTTAATTAAAAGAGAAAGGAATCACCATATTGATGCATATGGGATGAGTCAAGGAATAATAATAAAATCAAATAAATAAGGAAATACACACACACAAACTTAAAAATAAAAGCAACAAAAAATATCTTTTCATTAATCAAGTCAATATACACGTGTGAAGGCATAATGATAATAATAATGGAATGGTGCCCAAAGAAAGGATACATGCAAGGGGATGGAATGAGGAGAAGATATCCCAAAATAAGCTACACACTTTAAATTTCCTCAAAGAGGGAGAGTTGTAAGTTGGAATGGATTTTGCCCCAAAGAGGGTAGATTGTTTGAATTGGCTTGGCCCCAAAGAAGGTGGATTTGGGGGAATGGACACATCCCAATGGTGGTTGAAATGATTTATTAATGATTAAGTTTCCATAAGGAGGGTAGATTTGTAATGACACATCCCAAGATAATGAAAATATTGAATTAAAGATTAATCATGGATTGTTGACTAAATTATGGACAAGACATGTTTTAGAATTTTGTGGCTTTATTCTCTCTTGGAGATTGTTGGCCTTTTATATTTTTTTTATATTTTTTGATTTTTTTATTTGTTTTGGATTTTTTAATGTGTTGAATTTTATAAATAAGTTTATGCAAAATGCATGAGGGGTTACTAAGAAAGGGAAAACTTGTTCTAGCAGCAAAAATGTGGAAATGATAACAGATGGATGAATAATGATAGCTGAAAATGGATGATGATGGAAGGGACTAGGAATATCCAAGGAGAATCACACATGGGATCCAAGTGTCTAGTCATCAAATACCCATGTGGAGGATATTCCAAGCTATTTGCCAAAATGGGTCTCAATATTTCTCCCACTTCCTGAATAAGGTGAAAATGGGAAGATTGATGGGCATGATAGGATAGACTTGGATGAATAGGATTTGGATATATTTTGAATGGATAAAATGGATTGAATGGAATGAATTTCAATGTGAATGGGTTTTCCCATAAGTTTTAAGGTACTTAAAGATAACATATTATTTATGCATGACACTAGAAACCTGATTTTCATCATGGTACTTTCCCAAGCCACCATAACATGGTTTTAACTATTGGATAAATTATTTATCTTTCTCTTTTGATTATTTTTATTTAATTTTTAATTTTTTTTTAGCATCTAAACTCAATGGAGGATTATGATATGCATAATACAGACCCTTTGATGTCTAGCTAATACCCACTCTGAATAACTTCTCTGCTAGGAGAGTGCTATTGATGTGAACTACACTATTGCTATCATGATCTTCTTTGGTTATTGATTCTACTTTATCTAAACCTTGAAAATATGTGTCTTTGTAACCTATATGAAAGAGAGTGCTATGCAAGAAGGGGAATAAGGATAAACATTGGATAAATGATCTAATTTGTATGTTTAATATAATACTTGGATAAATGTTGGACTCATATTAAGGGGCATAAATGTTAGGAAGCCAAAGGGAATTGGGACTAATAGTCACACACATTGTTTTCAATTTTGAATGGTCCAATTATGAAATAATTTTTTTTATAGTGGGGCTAAATACCTCTAAAAATTATCTCCATAAGACCATAATTTTTTGCTTTTCTTTAGGCCTTAGAGTTACCACAATCTAAATAATTTTTGGATCATTATTTGTGCTGACTTTGATTTCAATAATATCCTCATCAAAGAATGAATAATTTTGTTGTTCAACTATTTGCATCTCATAAATGTTTTCACCAACAAATTATTCTTGATTTTTATTGTCCTCTATCACCTTAAACAAGGTTTTTTTAAAGGACATTAACTTTTAACTTTGATTATCCCTTAATGCCTCAAAGCAGTTTTCACTAGGAGATGCTGATTTTAGACTTTGATTGTCCCCTAGAACCTCAAAGAAGGTTTCACTAGGATACTTGTCTTCTAACTAATTACTACCTTGGATCCATAAAAATTATTCAACTAATATGTTGCCATGGAAAAAGTCTAATAATGCATGATTCTATCGGTCCTAATCAATAGTTGTGGAAAATTGGATGTCAAATTAATGAATAGGATAATTAATATGAATAGGACGGGTAATTGTATTTTAAGGGTAAAAGGCAAAAAAATCCTCATATAAACTACTAGAAGAACTTGCACTGATGTCAAACAAAACTTCCTTGAAAACCATAGAAGAATCATTGATATCTTCAAATGGGTCTACCAGAAGTGTGTAGTTGATATCATAATATCCACTAATGTATTTTTATTATGACTCAAGTGGCTCTGAATCTGATGCTAAGACTGATGTTGATTCTAATTTTGATGTTAAATCTGATGTTGCTTCCAAAGTTGAACTTAATTATAATATTGGTTCTAAAATAGACCCTAATTTTTATTTGACATTTGAGAGAACTATTATTGCTTTTGATGTTGGTTTCAAAGTAGAACTTGATTTTGATATATAAGTGGCAAAAAAAATTTCCTATTAGATTACATTGCCCACAAGTACCCTTTTCAATTTTCACTTGGCAATGAAGGCTTTGGGACAATTTTTTTAATAAAATGGTGGATGTTTTACAATGGAGGAAAGATGAACTATTATTCAATGATGGGGTCTTCATAAATGGGCTCATAAAAAATGGGTCCTTCATCAAAAAAAAGTCCATGGTCAAAGGGTGACTCACCAAACATTGACTCATTAAGTATGGGTGATTCGATTAAAACATCAAAAATGAGTTGATTGTATTGTCCTTAACTTGGAAATGGATGAATCTGATCATTCTTGGGAAAGGGATCATGACATATCCTAATTGAGTAGTTATCAAACTTGGATGCACTTGGGTTTTTAGTAGACAATGTCCCTTATAGGGGAAGTGACATAATATGGATAGGCTAGTGTATTTACTATGGTACTAGGGCTAGGTTAGATTTTGGACTAGTGAATGAAATGTCAAGAGTATTTATAAAGTGGGATAGTTGTTGGATAAGTTGGGAGAGTTGGTCTATCACATATTGAATAATGAATGGGAATGCTAAAATAAGTTTAAGATCATGATATGCCATGACTCAGATTTACCTTGGACTAAATCCCCCAAGCAAGGATACATGAAAGGGGATTTAATTTTAAGTAATTGGCCCCAAATAGGATATATGTGTTTGATTGAAATGGCCCTAAAGAAGGTGGATGGATTGGATTATCTTGGCCCTAAAGAGGGCATATTTAATTGATTAGCTTTACCCCAAAGAGGGCAAATTGACTTGACATGATTGGCCCAAAGAGGGTATATTTAATTAATTAGCTTACCCCAAAGAGGGTGGATTGAATTGATGGGCTTGGACCTAAAGAGGGTGGATTTACATGATTGGATATTGATTGATTCAAATGGGAGAAAGGATAGATGATGTGACTTTTTTGTTCGAAATTGATAGGTGCAAGAGATTGAATGGAAAGACAAGAATATGATTTTAAATTTAGATGTTTAATTGATTTGGAATTAATTAGACTTGGTAAATATAGACCATGGTTTGACTTGAACACTTTGAACTAGTCAAAATGGACCATGATGTTTGACTTTAACTAGTTGAATTTGAAAAATTTGACTTAGAAAGTTGACTTTATTTAACTTGGTTAAAGTTGACCCAATTTGGAATGGTTGACTAAAAATAAGAATGGGGTTAAAATAGATCTAATGTGGAAAATTGGTTTCAAATTAGATTTGGGTCCAAATGGACTTGATTTGAATTATTTTCAATCGAGCAACATAATGGTATAATGGGGATAAAATATTGTGTCAATTGGGCAACATAACACCTAGAATGAGATAAAGATGACCCAAAAATTGGGTAGAGTAGCACCTTATAGCATGAGTTTAAAATGATAATGTGTTGGACTTAGGATATTTATAGCTTATTTGATGTATAATATGTGTAAAAAAAAACAAGGACAAGATAATAAATAATCAACAACACACATTCAGAACATGATCTATCTTTAGTGGAAGAATAGGTGTGAAATTAAAGTTTAGTCCACAAAACTATCTTACTTGAAGTGGTGAAAAATTAGTTTCACCTAAACCTCACTTCAAGTGGTACATAATGAAAAATTGGGGGAGGATGGTTTCCCTCGCACTATAAGTTATTTATGGTTGAATGTATTAATCTAAAATCTTGATATGGCTTTTCTAAATGGTTCCCAATATACATTTTGGTACATGGGAATCAAAATTCATCAAAGAACAATAAATAGTGGTTAATTCATAAGAGGGTCTAATGCCTCCATGACCAATTTAGATGTAAAGGTCTTAATGAAGTGCTACTAGAAATTTAGACTTTGAAGGTGATGTCTGATAGTGTAGTATTAGGGATAAACCCCTTATTGTCATAAAATCATCTATTGGGAATTTACATATGATCTTCAAAAATACTTTACTTAATTTATGTCCTTCGATATATGTACAAGGTTGGTACATATGTTGGGATATGAAACTGTAATCACCATGCCCTAAGAACTCATAAGAAGGAGATGAATTTCACCTTGCATAATCAACAAAGTATAAAAGGGAAAGAATAATCTATGTATTTTTGATCACCCAAGCTCCCACAAGGGGGTAATGGGAGAACGCTCCCACAAGGGGGTAATGGGAGAACATACCCATGATATAATATTCACAAGCAAAAAAAAAAGCAAGCATTCAAGCAATGAAAGAAAGTGAGCAAGATTTTTAGAACACAAAATAAAAGTGTTGATTCTTTTTAATCGCACCAAAATAAAGTGTTAAAAAAAGTATTTATTTTGAGTAGAAACCACATCTTTGTCAAGTGGACCTGTAATAAACAAGTTAAGATTTTAAATTATGGTCTTTTGTAATCAAAGTAAGTCAAATATATATATTTTTAGCTTATGGGAAATTACATAGTATAATCCCACCATTTAGTAAGGTGATCCCACCATTTAGCAGGGAAATCCTAACGTTCTACAAATAGAAGGAACAACAAATGATAAACTGGTGATTCCACTAATTAGAAAGGTAGTATCACTAATTTTTAAGGTGCTACCATTGATTATAAAAAATAAAGGTAGAATTAAAAAATAAATATAGTTACCTCACTGATTCTATCAATATGCAAGGTGATCCCATCATTTTGGTCATGATCCTACTATTTCATTCATGATCCAATTATTTTGACCACATTATCATCACTACTATTTTTTTTGATGGATACATTAATCTTTTCAATACCTTTGGTTTGTCACAAATGAGAGGTTAAATATACATCCAAGTCAAAAGTTATGACCTTTGGAAGGCAAGAAATGCAAGCAAAAAACACTTCCCAGAGAATTTACCAATTTAAAGAGTGAGTCTGCTATTTTGGTCATGATTCTACCATTTTGCAGAGTGAAACTACCATTTTTTAGAGTGAATCCATCATTTTTCTAAAAATTGCAAAAAACCATAAAATAAAATAGGATACCATTGATTAGCAGAGTGATACCACTGATTATGAGAAGTAAATCCATTGATTCATAGGACATTCCCATTGATACGTAGAGAATAAAAAAGTAGAAAATTTAGGAGAAAAGAAGTGAAATTAAGCTTAAAGATGATCTAATTTTAAAATTAGAGGAATTTGTGAGGTTTCAAAAGGGATTATGGGGTGCTACTCCCACTGGGTGTGCCATAGGTAAACACATGAGTACAAAGGAGGTTAATTATTGTTAGTCATTAAATTAAACATGAAAAATTTATGAAACATAACATCCTAGGTATGGTCCTCAGATTGGGCAAGGTCTAAGAAGTAAAAATCTAGCAAATGGAAGACAAAATAAAGATGATTATACATTTTTTATGGATGTTACCTTCTAAGCTGGATGTAAATGTGTTGAGCCCAGATTGTATTACATGAGATATTTATCAATGTTGAAATGTCATGTCAATGACATCTCCCCTTGAACACTTGGGATTTAGATGAATAATGGACAAAAATTTGAAGCATTTATTTGATTTTTGTAGTGTAAGTTTGCACAAAAAAGCTTGTCTATAATGGTAAATGAGCTTTGTATTTATATACTTCTCATACTGATTTTGATTGTCGAATGAAGATCAAGATGTGTGGTTGGAATTAAATCCATTTTGGAGAGTTAATTCCATTAATATTTGGGATTTTAGTTTACATTAATTAGGCATGTGTTTGCATTTTTTGACATTTTATTACATTTATGCTAATGCTGTACAACTTTCAATATGATGTCACAATTTAAGATATTTGAATTCACTTGCCATGAAAATGAGGGAATAATTTAATTAATGAATTTACAAAATAAGAAATTATAAAAGGCCATGTAATTTATCATTAGAAGAAGATTAGGGTAATTAATAAATGTTAATTAAATTAATGCAAAGTGACATGAATTTTAAAAGTCGAATAACCATTCAAACTAATTAATTTGAAACATCCCTTACAAAGTTGAAATTTGACTTAGAATGAATTAAGTGAAGTTGATGATTGGGTATGGTGCTTTACCCCAATCAAATAGCTCCATAACATTCAGAACATGTACATAATGCGTGTGGGCCAATTTGGGTGTTTCAGTGATTTATAATTTGATTTATTGTTGTTGTAGATTATCATTCTAATTATAAATTTGATACAAAAGCAATGAAATTGGAGTGTCTACACACTAAATCACATAATGTCATACAATCTAAAGGGCCACATACAAATAAATATGCATACAATGATACACAAATCAAACAAATGCCATAAACT
The DNA here is from genome assembly GCA_037957365.1 of Torreya grandis. NCBI lineage: Eukaryota > Viridiplantae > Streptophyta > Pinopsida > Cupressales > Taxaceae > Torreya > Torreya grandis. Next base: position 4,635,269 of record JARHVA010000189.1, read on the forward strand.
AGGGCAAGTTCTAATCACAACATAATTAATGATTAAGCTATATGAAATGAAACATAGAACAAGTGAAACCAGTCTACATTAGCAATGTATGTCAATGTCACAACATATAAATAAGCATATTTATGAAATCTATCAATGTAAAGAATGTAAACAAGATCAATACATGTGTAAGCAATCAATGTATCTCAACATGATAAATGGAAAGGTTGTAAAAACATATAATTTTTAACAATATAACCTATGAAATGAGATGACTTCAATGTTGGCATGGCCCCTAAGTATAGAAATGCCCTACATTTATGAATCCATGTATCATGTCTACCATGTATCTCACTCATATATACTATGAAATGCATGTACATATGAAAAAAGACATAATATAACAAACATGTTATAAATAACATAAATGAATAATGAAAACTGACAAATATGTCATGCTCATGACTTGATTTTTAATTTTTGGAATATTCTATTTTTTTAGATTTTTTATATAAAAGTAAAAATACTAAAGTTAATGATTCTATTGAGGGGATGATAATTTATAGGTCCTGAATCTAACATGAGAATGGTCACATGTCGTAAACTAGTAGTATCACATGCAACTATATCTAAAGCTAAGGAATGATCTCATAATATAATGTTATTATCATCATAACTCATAAGATATCATGTATGATGAGTAATTATAGTTAATATAATATCCTATGGAATCCACTGTATAATAAGAAAAACTTGTTTCTATGTTCATTATAGAAGATGATGAGCTATCTATGTAATGAAATTACTTCACCAATAAATTATAATAACAATAATAGATCACAATATGAATAAAATAAAATAAAATATATGAGTAAATGACAAGCCACTTTGAGGGGGAAACCTCCAAAACATTACAATAAGAATAGAATTTGTAATATGATGATCAAATACTGATCACTACTTCCTATTTATATTCTAGTTATCCCATGGTTACTCCATATTCTAACCTAACTAACCAAATGAGTTGATAGATAAATGTAATATAATAAGGAAGGGGTTATGTAAGACACAAGTCATCTACACATATCTCAACACACACCATAGGCCAAGGGTGTATCATGCCTCTCCCCTTAAAAATAATGTTGCCTTCAACATTGAACAATTTTGGATGCTACTATAGAAAATATTTATCCTCCCACATTGCCTCTTCATAGTTCAGATTCTTCTACTTGATCAAATACTCAATTTGTCTTGTTCTCAACCTTCTAGTGTGTCTGAAGGATTGCCTGAGGTTATATAATGACTTAGCCTTCTTCATCCAATTTTTGTAATTCAGTCTCAACAAAAAATCTTTATTCAATTACCTTATTTAGGCATGATAAATGAAATAGAAGATATATGTGAGTGGATGGTGTTAGCTCCAAATTGTATGCAAATTTGCCAATTTTTTGTAGGATATTATAAGGGCCATAATAATTTGGTTAAAATATGTTATAATTATTATATTTCTTTAGAGACATGATTATATGGATAAAATCACACAAAGACACAATCACTTATGTCAAAATGTTGTTCACTCTAGTGCTGATCTGTTTGCTGCTTCATTCTATTATATGTCATTGCCAAATTTTGTTAGACTAGCTAGTACCTCATGTTAATGTTTATTAAACAAATCAAACCTTAGGTTTCAACCTTAATTATGAAGTGATGGATGGAAGTTGATAACCATAAAGTGTAGTAAATAGAGACATTTTAGAATAGGTGTGGAAGGAAGTGTTATACCACCATTCTGTTAGTGGTAACCAATGAATCCATCATTCTTGTTTATTAAATCCCAAACAACAGAGATACCCTTATATGAATTTTTTAACCACCTCTATTTTCCCATAATATTTAGGATGCTATGACAAGTTATGAAAAAATTAAGTACTCAAACATTAGAATAAAATAGTCAAAAAATTACTGGTAAAGATGGGATCATGATCAATTATAATGATATTGGGAGTACTTGGAAACTTTTGAACCATATTTAGAAAATAAATAAATATAATACTAGATAAAAATGGCTATGATAAGGAGAAAAAATGAGCATATTTTATGAGCCGATCCACAATGATGACATTTTTACCTTAAGACCTTGGAAACCTTGTAATGAAATCCATGGATACCTCCTCCCACATATGGTTAGGAATGGACAAAGGTTATATAAGACTTGGTGTCTTAATTATTTTACTTTTATTCTATTGTCACACCATGGATTGAACCAAATTTTTATATATATCCCCTTGACTCATTCCTAAAAAAATCTTTCTTGATTCTATAACATGTTTTAAAAAATCTTCAGTACCTCCTATTGGAGATGCATGAAACTCATGAAGTATATCATGCTTGAGGATATGATTATTACATAGGTATAATCAATATTTATACCATAATGCATTACCTTTCCACTCAATTTTTTTTGAAGCACTCAAATCATTCTTGATATTCAAAATCAGAACATGTGTATCCCTATCATTCTTCCATTCTGATCTTTTATCTTCCAACCAATCTGCCAGCCAAATGGTCATTGCACATAACAATGACTTAGTGGATTTATCATTCCTAGATAGTACATTTGATATAACATTATATTTTAATTTATTATATATTATTTAAAATTCATATCCCAACATCTTAATCACCCATTTTTGTTGTTCTTCTAATGACAATCATTGTTCTAAAAATAATATTTTAGACTATCATGTTCAATCTTTATCTTAAAGTGTTTACCCATTAGATAAGGTCTCAATTGCTTGAATGCATAGAGAATAGCCATCATATCTTTATAATATATTGGTTTTAGCCTCTTTTTACCATTGAATTGATGACTCTAGAATGAAATGGGTCTTCATTCCTACATAAGTAATTCCCCCATGCCATATCCTGATACATCACATTCAATACTAAATTCTTTAAGAAAATCAGGCATAGCCAAAACTAGAGTGGTACACATAGCCTCATTTAGGTTATCAAGGGTTGTATTAGATATTTAATTTTAAGGGAGATATTCCTTCCTCAACAAGGTTGTGAGAATTATTTTTATGGTTCGATAAATTTTCATAAATCTATGATAGTAACTTATTAGCCCCAAAAATCCTTAGAGATTTTTGAGGGTTTTTTGCATTGCCACTCCATCATAGCTTTGATCTTCTTAAGATATAATTTGAATTCTTCATGTGAAATAATATGACCTAAATATTCCACCTCTTGGAATCCAAAATCACATTTTTAAGGTTTTGCATAAAACTAATGTTGTTCTAGACTAATAGAACCTAGTATACATGTTGTAAATGTTCTTCCCATGTTTTTCTATATATTAGGATGTCATAAAAAATGCCAAAATAAATTTCCTAAAAAAGGCCTAAAAATTGTGTTCATCAAACTCTAAAATGTAGATGGTGCATTTTTGAAATCAAAAGGCATGACCAAAAGCTCATAATAGCCTTTATGAGTTTTAAAAGCTATTTTAGGGATATCCTCATCTATAATTCAAATCTTATGGTACCCAAAATAAAGATCTAGTTTTGTAAAATAAATAACACCATGTAAATCATTTAGAAAATAATCAATTAATAGAATAGGGAAATTATCTTTGATGGTGTAATTTTAAAGTTATTTTTTGTCTAGGCACATCCTCTTAGTGTCATCTCTATTCTACAACATGACCACTGGGGATGAATATTCACTTTGACTATGTATGATAATACCGACCTCCAACATTTTTTGTACCATCTTTTCAATTTCACTCTTTTGGGTGTATGGATACCTGTATGGTCTAATGGTTGGTGGTTGAATCCTTGGAATTATTCATATGGCATGATCATGTGATCTTTTTTGTAGAAGTCCTTTTGGCATGGTGTCAAAAATAGTTGTGTGGTCATCAATAGTTATTTTTAGATTAGGACGTGAACACATTTGTTTGATGAACTGATACAAATTTTGTTGTAAGTGTAAACTCTATCTACTTAACCAATTTTGAATACTTATAACAATTTTCTCAATTTCCCATCTTTACATTAAAAAATGGATTAATTTATTAAAATCAGATTTAAAACTAATAATAAATAACAAATAATTAAATAAAATATAGATAAATATGTAAACTAAGTTGCTAATGAAGTTCATCCTTGTTGGGATACATTTTTAGGTCTGAAAATCACTTGAATTGATCAATTAATGATGAAAAAACACTTTTTATACAATATTTACACCAAAATAATATCTTTAGTTTGAAAATATTTTATGCCTCTATCTCTACAAAGCCTTGGAATACCTCTGGTTTAAATCTCTAATAATTTTCTTGATTTAAAATCCACACTTTCTTGTTCTCCTTCAAAAGGGCATAAAAAAATACATTTCAAATAGAAATTTATCTTATTTATATTATTTCAGAGTCTTGTGGTCTGTTAGTCAATACTGTATCCTTTTACCTGGCATATAAGGGTTCAAATCCCTTTTCATATGCTTCATATGCTCTTTTTAGGTAAATAAACCCCAAAATTTAAAATATAAATATCATATCTTGTATATCGCTTACCAAAATTAATCATAACTTAGGTGGTAAGACTTACAAATAAGTGTGGGAGGTGGTGGGGTCAATTTCCACCTCTCAAATTTACATTTTCATAAGGATTAAGAACTTTTTTATGAGTTTATATTAGGAATTATTCCTAAATTGATGGGGATACAAATCAATCAAGTATTTAAATAACATTCTCATGCCTATTAAATTGGTTTTGAGGGCCACATTTTACTTTTAAATTGGTCAAAGAGACCATCTTAGCATTGGAACCCTACCTTGGATTTGATGGGTACTTTACTAGATGCTTGGAAGGTTTCCACATGGTGGATTGAGCTTCCACCACTTGGTTTAAGTGCTAATCTTTACAACCATTGAGATATTAATCCCACATGCATTGTGGGGAAGGTTGTAAGAATGTTTATATGCAAACAAGTTTCCATTGCAATGTGAAATTGGCAGCAAGGTCTCCCTCCATACAAAAAGTGGACCCCAATTGATGGGCCACCAATTGGAAAATAGCATGTGCCCCACACTAAACATGTGTACTATCAAATACTAAAGACCAAAAATAAATAAACCCATTTGATTTCTCTCTACCATGTGTCACTATATGATTAGTCCATGTCTCAAGCTATGAATGGACCAGTTGGAATTCCATATAGTCCAATCAACATGATGCTATCATCAATGTACCCTATCCATATATATTTTTACCTATTTAGTTTTAACTTCAATAGGCCATAACTTTTTCATATATTGTCAGATTGACTCCTTTTAAATTTCATTAAAAATCTCTTAACAAGCTCTTTGATGTGAAAACATTTGTAATATAATTTGGGACTATATGATTGGATCAATTGTGGATATCCTCGTAGATCACTCTTCCCCACTAAGAAGCTTTTAGAACACCAAAAGTCTAGTTTTATTTAGAATATAAGTGAGCGTACAACTACCTCACCTCTCTAATTTTGATCCATATTTATTTGAATGGATGCATCCCTTTTAGATCCACATGAAGGTATTCCACATTACCCCTTCATGAATTCCTCACCCTCTTATCAAGAATAAAATATTCCTATAACCCATTAAGATATTCAAGAGCAAAATCATCAATATAAGGAACTTGAACATTCTCACCTTGACCCATGATCATAGGAGGATCATATAATTTCAATTTTTCAACATTTACAATAGAATAAATTTGCATGTAAGGTGGTTATTCTAATTGAAAAACATTATTACCAATCTTTTGCAAAATCTTAAATGTACCATACCTGATTTGTTTAAGCTTTTTGCCTTCACCTTTGATCACCAACTTGGAAGTGATGATCAACCCAATGCTTGTCATACCTAGCCTTATACTTCACTTGGCTCTGTTCTAATTGCTCTTAGATAACTTGATGGATTGATTGGATCTTCTGGATGAACCTCTTTACTTTGTCTGCATCTTTATGTCCATTCACCATTGATTCTTGTCCAAAAGTGAAGTCCAAAGGGGACTTAGTAATATAACCAAAAAATTCTCAAAAGGAGACTTCTATGTAGAAGAATGTATGGCACAATTGTAAGCACATTGCACATAACACAAGTGTTCATCCCAAAGTTTGAGAAGCTTGATACAATACCCTTAGAAAAAATGTACCACTATTCCATTAACCACTTCTATTTTCTTGTTAGTTTAGGGATGAAAATAAGTGCTCTTCTTAAGTTTTTTATCCATTAAGTCCCACGAAGTTGACCAAAACTTCCTAATGAATAGAGAATCCCAATCAGATATAATAGACATGGGAAAAAAAAAATTAACCCAAACATTTTTGAAGAACAAATGTGTAGTATCCTCACCTCTTATCTATTTTTATAGGTCACCAATACACACATTTTTCTAATTCTATCCATAAACACATAAAAATAGTCACAATTCTTTCTTGACATAGGCAAGCCTCCTAAAAATATATAAAAACACTTTCCCATGGATGGGTTAGTGCTGAAAGTGGTGTATATAAGTCCAACTTCCTATTACTAGGCTTGTTAGTGGCACAATGAATGCAACCTTTTACATACTTAGATACATTTTCATACATCTGAGGCCAATAACAAGATCTTTATAGTTGTGCAATTATTTTCCTAATGCCAAAATGCCTAGAAACAAGAGAATTATGTCCTTTCCTAATCAAATGAAATATTTCATCTTGTGGAATGCAAAGTTTACCAAGATGATAAAGTAATCCATCATGCAAGTATAGTCTAAATCTTCTACTTGATTACCATGAGTTATATCTTCATAGACATCCGTAAAATCATCATGTCTAGAATATTGTTTTTAATTACTTTCATGCATCAAATAACTATTCTATAAAAGAATAGATGTAATAATACAAGGTATTAAAAAAATATAAACAACTTTATTTTGTGTACTTTTTTAATACTTGATCACAAGATGGAATTGTTATAAAAATTTCATCCAATGAAAGTGCCTTGATTGTTGTATCTTTGATTGTGATTGGAGATATTTCAAAGGATAATGATCCATGTGGATTATTGTTTCTTTTACCATTAAATAATCCTTCCATTTATTCACACTTTATACTAAAGAATATAGCTCTTTATCATAAGTAGGATGATTCCTTACTGCACTTGTGAAGGTTTATGAATGGTAACAAATAGGATTTTACTTTTATATTAAAATTACACCCATGACATAATAACTTTCATTAATTTCAATCTCAAATGACTACTATAAATTTGGAAGTGATAAGACTGGGTCTGTGTTTATATTTTCTTCCAATGTGTCAAAGGATTTTTGGTGCTTGCCTCCCTAATGAAATACCTATTTAGTACTTACCAAAGCATGCAAAGGAGATGTAATAAATGAAAATTTGATAATGAACTTCCTCCAATATTGGAATATCCCTATGCAAATTCTAACTTCAATAACATTATTAGGCTTAGACCATTTCATAATGTCCTAAACTTTAGAGGGATCAATTTTCAATACACCAACCCCTACTACATAGCCTAACTAAACCAAAGATGTTTTACCAAATTCACATTTAGACACATTCAAGTATAATTTATCCTTTTGAAATGTATCTAAGACTTTTATAATGTGTTTAACATGAACTTATGCTACACCCTTAACCTATGGTGATTCTAGGGATATGTTTGGTTGTCTTATGGCTTACATATATTCATATTATCTTATTGCATTTCTCCATGTTCTTAGTATGGTTGGCTTATGGAATACCATAGATAAGTAGAGTATATATATATGAAGTAGTGGTTAGTATTTTATCCTTAGATTTTAAATTTTTCTCTTATTGTATTGTTGTGGAGGTTACCCCATTGAAGTGGCTCAGTTATATTTATCAAACATTCTAGTCTTCTATCAATTATAATGTGGATCTATTATATCTACTCTCATTTCTATGATATATTATTCTACCATGTGAACATCTAAGTAATTTAATTACAAGTGGTATCAGAGTTTTGATTTGGTCAAGTTTCTATGGGGGTATTTTTTTAAATCTAGTGTTGCGCATCTCTAGTGAGTTAAAGGATTAAAAAAACACAACTTGTGATCTAGGAAGAATTTAATTTTTTTGTCACTAAAATATTATTCAAAGCACTTTTTTGAAAAAAATAGTTAAAAAAGTTATGAAATTTTTTAACCTCATGTAAATTAGTAGTCATTGGATTCATCTCTACTTGATGATTTTAATGGTGTATTCTATTGGTACACTTTTTTTAGGCAAAATTTTTCACCTTTGTGCACATTAAAAGTCATTAGATTCATCTCAGTGAGGCAATTGTGATGGTCTCATCTACCAAAACACTTTTTTTAGGGCTAAAACCTTCCTAAGATTTGTGCATGGTTAGTACTAACACTCATAAATTTGGGAAATCGAAATGAACCCCTAAAAACCCTCACAAGGATGACATGGAGTCTTGAACTTTTGATCCATTATTTAAAAGGTAGTTCAATAACTTTAGTCAGAGTTACATGGCATGGCATGGAAATATGATCTCAATGTGGTTAAAGGGGACAACATGGGATGAGAGGGTACCTAAATGGCTTGTAGGATTAATTACAACAAATAACTAGGAAATTATCCAACTTTGTAGCTCATCCATTTTAAGATAATCCTCCATCGCTCCAGTTTGGTTCTCCTCCTCTAAACAATCACAATGTCAATCCTAGTTAGAAGTTATTAATGTTGTCAAAATTGGACCTACTCAAGTTTGATGGTAATGATCCACTCATATAGATCACTCAAATTGAAAATTTGTTTTATCTACACCATAATCCATGTTCATAAAATGTGGTCATGGCCTCTCTATATCTAAAACTTGAGCAATTCATTTGGTATCGATGGTTGTGTGATCAAAATAAAAAGAAGAGCCTCTCAATTTCTCTGTCTATATTTTTTTAAGAGCTACAACTATACTATCTTAATAATTTCTTAGAATACTACTTCAACTAACTAGCCAAACTATGCCAAATATGGACTATAAAGGATTATATTCATCAATTTTTGAATCTTTCCTTACGTGTGGTTGACATCACTAAGTAAAATTTGATTGACCTATATTTAGGTGGCTAAAAGGATAACTTCTAATTGGATGTTCACGTGTTTAATCCTAATTTAATATCTGAATCCATCCCAAGGGTATGATGATAGAGGATAAATAGATACTCAAATGAAGACCTTTCACTAATGTTAGTGACCACACTTTCATAGCACCATCATTTCCTTATCCTACCTGATTAACCCCTCAATAAATTGAGGAGAAGAGTGTAGTAAGTTTGTTCTTTGGAATTGATATAAAATGGAGCAAAGAACATTGCTATGCTAAAAATAAGTTATTTTACATTGAAGGTTCCAATGAGGATGATGAAGATGATGAAGCCTCAGGTGCAGGTTTGGACAAACCTGAGGATGAATCTGATGATTCTCAACCTACTATTTCTTGTCATGCACTTTATGGTATTAGTAATCCTTAGAATCTTAAGTTGGTGGGTTTCCTCAAGAAATAAAAGGTGATTATGTTGATTAAATCTAGGAGTACACACAAATTTATTAATAATAAGTTGGATACTTATTTGAACTATTTAATTTACCCAACTCTAGAATTTTAGATGGTGGCACTGTCAACTATTCTAGAAAATGCCATACTATTAAGCTTGCTATGGGAGACTACTTGTTAGATTCTCTTATATTTACTATTCCCATGAGATGGTCTGGAATTATTATATGAGTGTAATAGCTCACCACTTTGGGCACTATTGAGATAAATTTCTAGGAATTATTCATGTACTTCCATTTAGAAGGCATGCCATTTGAACTATATGGGTTACGGGCTAAATTTTCCTAACTAGTTACTTCCCATCATAAGAGGAAGATTATAAGAAAATGTGTTGAAGGATTTGTGGCACACTTTTTACCATAAAAGTTCAACCAACTAAAGATTTTAACCATCTTGATTTACAAATGGTATTGGATGACCATTATGTTGTTTTTGGTGACATGCCAAAAGGACTTCCACCAAGTTGAGCACATGATCATGCCATTAAACTAATTCCCAAAATTACACCACCTAACATTAGACCCTATATGTATCCTTATTCCCAAAATATTATACATTGAAATTATAATACATGAGATGTTGGAGGTGGGAATCATCCAACACAACCAAAGAGAATATTTCTCCCTAGTGGTCATGGTGCATAATAAGGATGACACTTGGAGGATGTGCATAAAATAAAATAAAACTCAATAAGTACACCATCAAAGATAATTTTACTATTTAAGTAATTGATGATTTTATATATGAATTGCATGGTGCATTTTATTTTACCAAGTTATATCTTCACTCTGAGTATCATTAGATTCAAATATGAGAAGAGGACATACCTAAAACAACTTTCAGAACTCATGTATGCCATTATGATTTTATATTCATGCCTTTTGGAATCACAAATGCATTACATACATTTCAAAGTTTGATGAATTTTATTTTCAGGCCATTTTAAAGAAATTTTGTGTTGGTTTCTTGATGACATCCTCATTTACCACAAAATTGGGAAGACCATTTGAAGCATGTGTAATAGGTACTCTCAATTATGGAACAACATTAAATTTATACAAAACCTTCTAAATGTGATTTTTTAATATAATAGGTAGAGTAATTGATTCATATTATTTCACATGGAGTGAAAGTTGATCATAAAAATATCCAAGTGATGATGGAGTGGCAGGTTCCCAAGATACTCAAGAACCTCTGAGGGTTTCTAGGGCTAACTAATTACTATCATAAGTTTGCTAAAAATTATGGTGTAATCACAACTCCACTCACATATTTGTTGAATAAAGAGTCATTCTAGTGGACTAATACAACTACCAAGGTATTTGAACAAGTCTATGTGCACCACTCTAGTTTTGGTCACCCCTGAGTTTTTTAAAACTTTTATTGTGGAATGTGATGCATTATGATATTGCATGGGGGATGTACTCATTAAATAAGGTATATAAATTTCATTCAAAATTCACAAAATTGAAGAAAAAATAGGTTAAATTCAACCCATGAGAAAGATATTATGGCTATTTTGCATGTATCCAAGTAATAGAGACCATTTCTGATGGGTCATCACTTTCAGGTAAAGACTGATCATGATAGCCTCAAATATTTTTTAGAATAATCGTTGTATTCTAAATAACAACAAAAATGGGTGAAAAATGTTAGGCTATGATTTTGAAATAGTATATAATAAAGGAAAAGAGAATTTGGTGGTATATGCACTATTTTAGAGGGATGAATTAGTTGAGGCATTGTTATGCATAATGACTATTTGGTAAGTAGATTGGCTAGAGGAAATAAGATTAGAATGAAAGAATAACAATGCTAACCATGAATTGATTCAAAATATTTAGAAAAGTTATAGGGGATATAAATAATTTAAATGTAAGGGGAACACATTATGGTATAAATATAGATTATACCTCTATAAACATTCTCTCCTCAAACATAAAATCCTTTAAGAACTTCATGCATCTCCACCAGGAGGTTACTCAAGATTTTTGAAAACATATAATATAATCAAGCAAGATTTATTTTGGGAAGGATTGAATTGGGATGTATATAAATATGTGAATGAATGCATGGTATGTCAAGAGAACAAAGGTGAAACAATTATGATCCCAAGACTTTTGTAGCTTTTATCCATCCCTATCCAATATTGGGAGGAGGCTTCCATGGATTTAATTACTAGGTTACCATGATCTAAGGGTAAATTTTTTATCATGGTAGTTGTGGATCATAGTATGCTCATTTTTGTTCCTTATCATCGACATTTGTTGCCAATACAATAGCTTATAATTTTTATCAATACAATTTAGAAATTGCATGGTAATCCAAATATAATTGTAAGTGAATGATATCCCATATTTACTAGTAATTTTTGGACTAAATAATGTTAATGCTTGGGCACCTAGTTGGTTTATAGATTATCCTAACATCCTCAATATGATGGATAAAAAGAGGTAGTCAACAAATGTATAGATGGGTATCTTAGTTTTTTTTGACAAACATGACAAATGGGTTCATTGGCCACCACTTTATGAATGGTGGTATAACACTTATTTTCACACTTCTTCCAAAATATATCCCTTTATGGCATTGTATGGGTATCACCCCCCATATATCACTTTAGCCTTGAGGGTACATCCTAGGGTTTGAACTATTGCACATTCACCATCAACATGAGGTATTAGTTAGTTTATGAGATAATTTAGTAATGTCATAAAATATAATGAATTAGCAAATAAATCAACATCATAATGAGCAAAATTTTACCATAATGATAGGGTCTTTGTGCATTTACATCCATATAAGTAGATGTATATGAATCAATAGAAAAAGGATAACAAGTTAATCCCTAAGTAATATGGCCCTTATAAGATCTTCTAAAAAGTTGTTAGTGTTGCCTACAAACTAGAATTTACCCCATCCACTCGCATACATCTGATATTTGATGTATCTTGCCTGAAGAATGTATTTGGGCACAAAGTTTCCACTCAGACTTAGTTACTTGAATTAGATGAATAATGCTGAATAATTATGGATCCTAAAGAGATCCTTCACATGAACACTATGTAACTGTAGATCAGAGTGATTAAGGAGTATTTGATCGATCAAATGGAAGAATATGCATTCTAAAGATGTAACATGGGAGGATGAATCATTCCTTACAATAAAAATCTAGTGTAATTCAACATTGAGGACAACATTGTTATGAAGGGAAGTGGTATTCTATGCCTTTAACCTATAGTGAGTCTAGGGATATGTGTCACTAACTTGTGACTTACATACCATCATATTCAATTATTACATTTCTTTATGTTCTTAATATGGTCAACATATAGAATATGTCACATCCTGATTTCTCTCTAAGCTAAATAACTTACTTAATCTATGGATTATTATAGTTGATTATTTGATGAAATAATATTTGATTATTCTTGATGACATATGAGGATTATGGGATAGTTTGTGTTGATTAATTTAAATGATTAGTTGTTATGAGTTAATATTACTTTTATATTTTTGTACTACATGATCATGTTTGTTTATTATATAACATTATTTTAATGGATATAATGATGTTTTGAGCTAACTACTTTTATTGGCATTGGGTGGATGAATGACAGTTTCTTCCCTTTGATTATGATAGAGGGAGAGTATCATCAGAGAGGGTGGTTGGATGGAGACGTTAGGGGTCGATAAAAAATGAATCTAGAAACCCTTTTACACATCACTTAGTATATCATGTTTTGTAATTATTGATATAAATAGTGTAACATGTTTTGTGTACTTTTATTTTAGATGATTGTTAGTATGTTTTTTGGTAAAATATTGATTACTGTTTATGATCTTGTTGATTGTTTGAGTTATTTCACTAATTTTTGATATTACATAGCTCATCTTATTTGTCTTAAGAAATGAGTTTGTTTGTGTTTATTTAGCTCATTGACTTATTATGTTTGGCTGTATAGTAAAACATTATGATGTTGTGATAGATTCAATAATTGTTACTTTAACTATAAGAGTTAGATAATAATAATTGAAGATTATTATTGAGATAATTACATTATAATGTCGAAAGATAATAACATTATTTTTAAAGGGATTATATTGGATTAACTATTTGTTTTAAATATTTATATTCACATATATAAATGGATATATTAATGTTAATTACTGAATAATTTTTGAAATCATTATAATTATTATATATGTTAGTGGATAACATTTAATGTAAACTCTAAAGTCTTATTATGCATAGTTGCATTATCAAAGTTATATGATTTCATTGTGTTAGTCATTGCATGGGAAAATACATTAGTCCATGACTAGTTTAAGTCTTGCATGGAATATAAGGATTATTTGACTTATGTGATTGAGGTGGTCGATGATAGATTGATCATTACCATGTGGATTCGATAAAGGACTATAATATGATTAGTTAGGGATTTTTTGATAAGCATCAAGAATGATTAGGTAACTAATCACTCATTGACTTTAACTAAGCAATGGTTGAGAGGAGATTATGGGGTTTACTATGTTTTGCATGGAAATGGACTGTGAGCTATCTAGGAATGCAGAATTAGAATGAGTATTATCATCCATTAATGATGGAGTAGTGGAATAAAATAGAGGATGGAAAATAAATCAAGAGGAGAGTGGGGCTGTGAATAGGGGGATACATGACACATAAGACTACTCATGGAATTTTTAGTGGAGAAGGAAAAATGTGAAGAAGAGGTGAACAAGTGAGAAGAAGGAATTTTGCTTAGCTATCTTGGACATTCATACATTCACCAGGTTAGTCTTGTAATTCAATTTCTTAATGAAATAATGAATTAGTTTTCTCTAAGTGTTATGGTTACTAGTTTTCTTTAGTTGATTAATTAAAAAAAATGGGTTGTTTGTGGATCCCTATGGAAGGCTCAGCCTTCATAAAACCCCACATTCAAACTAGGGTAACTTGGGAGATGGGGTAGAGATGGCCATGGTTATTATTGAGTTTTTAAATTCTCTACACATCTCTATATATTTGTAAATCTATGTTCATTATATTAAGATTATCTTGATGGCTATATAAATAATATGGCTCATAACAATTAATTCAAACTAGATTATTATATATGCATTTAGGGTTTATGAAAATATAGAATGAAATAAGTTAACTTGTATAATTATTTGACTATTAAATCAAATCAGAGTTTTGGATTTAAGATATGGGTTTTCAAGGGTTTTAAATATATATACATAAATATATAAATGAGTATATACTTAGTTAAAAATTGATTAAGTATATAGGTATAATCATATATATATATACATACACACACACATACACACACACACACACACACACACACACACACACACACACACACACACACACACACACACACATACACACACACACACACACACACACACACACACACACACACACACACACACACACACACACATGCTTGTATGTTGAATTGTCAAATTTTATTAAATGACTGTAGGTGTGTGTGTGTGTATACACAAAATTGTATTCAACTTACATATTTCATTAAATTATTGTATATATTTATATATGCATATATATAATAATAATAATAATAATAATAATAATAATATTAAAGTGTTAAATTGTATGATGTGACAATATATATGTGTGTGTGTAGTGGATAGTTGGATTTAAAAATGACTACGTGTTATACATTTTAAAAATGAATTTATTGTCTAGACTGGGCATAAATTATGTGATAAACCTTAATCTAGATTATGAAATATTGTATTATTCATATTGAATTATAATACGGAATTGGATCTTTTATGGGTAGTCACTTGTGTAATCCGAATATGGATAGATGAGTAATATGACTATAGGGTTTTGCATTTTTATTGAGGAAAGTATTTAAACTAGTAATTATTAAATATATAACATAATGTTAGTTTTTATTGTGATTGCAAACTTTACATTCGACTATGTATTGATGACTATTTAGTCAAACTGTGTGCGAGTTGCACAGTCCATGAAGGAAAATGGGTAAACTTGTTTGATAGTATAATTAGCTTGGTTTTATTTAGATAAGTCTAAAATTTGATACACACGATACTTGAGTTGGGTAATCGACTGTGTGTTAATGCTATTTTTATTGAACTATACCTGAGTAGGGTAAAAATGATTGCATACACTTATTTGCTCATTTGAACTATATTTTAAATGGTAACCTAGAATGATTGATTGGATGTTAATAATTAAATAATTTTGATAACTAATGGAATAACTGAGTTTTCTTTGTAAAATTTTGTGTATTTGATTACCATGGCATAAGAATTTCTCAGTTTATTGGAAAAGGTTAGGGGGCCTTTATTTATGAATTGACTATATACTTCACATATAATACATTGTAAGGTGAAAGATAGTGAATGTCACCTTAGTAGTGCATTGTATAAATGATGTATGTGTAATGAAATTGTATGTATGCATTCATGGATACACACACACACATACAACTATGTATCATTATTATACTTATAACAATGAATAATTGATACTTGTTTATATATGGTTAATATAAGAGCATTAGAATGTTTAAATTTAAAGCATTCATTATATTTATGAGATTAAATACATAACATAATTGTATCTATGGACTGGCTATTATTATATGTGGAATATGAATAATTTAATAACAAGGGTTATAATATTATTTCATGGATAAATAATATTATAAGTTAATGGATAAAGAAACTGGTGGTCTAGATATTTATTACCCAGATGGTGTGTTATATTGAGGACTATTTTTATATTCTATTTATTATTTATAATAAACTAGATTATTAGATTCCATTCACTTCATTTGACATATTAAATGAATGTTTTTGATATTTATTTATTTAGCATAATTTTGATTAGCTAAAATGAAATATGATGAATAGGTCTATTGTTTTTTGTATTATTATTATTATTTTACCAAATCTCGCATTCATAACCCTAATTTAGTAGAGTACAAATTCCACTAGCTTAATTAGGGCCATCAATGCAAGATGAGGTATAATCTGATCAAATGGTGTGTATGAATTTGAATGATCCTAGAGATCATTTATTACTGAAAACTTTGGCCAAAGTAATGTTTGATAAACATTGTCATTTCATATGTTGATATTTTTTTCCTATCTGTGTAATGTCATATTAGAACAAATTTATTTATTTTACACACTATGTATTAGATATCTTCAACATACAAGTTCTGGTTTGTTACTGTAGATTCCCACACCATCATTATCTATCATTTGTGAAGGGAGGGCCATCCCCTTATTTTGGAGATAGTATGGGGGATTTATGGTCCTTGGATGATGTTATCCCTTCTAGTTGGATTACTATAATTGAGACTACACTTAAGATTACATATTGATACTTGAGTCATGGAGACTCTACTCAGAGGATCTTTGTATCATGTTTTATTATTTAAGATATTTTATGTATTGCTAAAAACTATAATATTTATGAATTGCAATTTTAAAATAGAGGCTATAATATTGTATTAGCTATGGCTAAATTTGTACTATATCGTTTATGTTTAGATGTAGTATTTATGGTTATTTAGTATTGTTCATGATTTCTATATTTGTTCATAATGATCCTTAACTAAGTGGATTAGTTAAAAACCTTTTTGGTTAACTAAATTAATATAGTTAGTTAAAGATCACTAGATAGATTTTTCATGGTGAAATCTATATGTTGAATATGTTTATTTAATTAAAAAAATTATTTAAATATTTTGGTAAAACCCAGTGGGATTGTTACATTGTGGTATCAGATCTAAGGTTCAAACTCTAGGACTTAATCTATTCACTAATTCAAGATTATTATTCTAATAAATAGGAAGAAAAATGGTACACATTAGAGAAAAAGGTGAGGGTAATTAAAATACCAAACTCCCTAATAATCCAAATAAGTTTGCAATTGAACAAGCTGTGAAGTTAGACCAAATCCTCACAACCATATAAGAGACTAGGGATCAAATCATAGCCTTAGAATAAGAAGTGCATGGCCATGAAGAGGAGATTGATCAAGAAGAACCTAATGAACATATTAATGACCAAGAAAATTTTCAAGAGTAGAGGCATGAGGAGGTGCCACAGGATGCATCTGCTCAAGTAGTTATAGAGTTAACATGCAACATGAAAAAGGTGAATCCACCTAAGTTTGATGGGACTATATTGGGAGATGGAAATAAAGCATGGATAATATAAATAGATAAGTATTTTGAGATTCAAAATTATTTCAAAGTTATGAAAGTAGTATGGGGAGGTTATCAGCTTACTGATGAAGCAACAAATCGATGGGCAAACAAGAAGCTTGAGATGAACCTTGACTCAACCACCACCACTTGGGAACAATTTGTGATATTGTTTAGGCCATAATGGCTTCCAATACTATACTTTGACCAAAATATTATAGATTTCTAAAATATTAAGCAAGGGAATTTGTCAGTAAATGAATAATAGGAGAAATTCACCAAGATTTTTAAGTATGTACCTTAGTATCAGGTAGATTAGAGGTTTAGAATCAAGAAACTCATCATGGGATTGAAACCCCAAATAGGCAGTGAAGTAGATGTTCATGGTCCATCTACCATGGATTAGGTGTTTGATAAGGTGTTAAAGTAAGAACATAAACTAAAATATCTTGTCCAAGTCAGAGGTGAGTTCAAAAATAAATTTGGAAATTCTAAACCAAATTTCAAGAAGAAGAACTAGAAGTAGAGGAGCAAAGATTCTAAGGGTTAGTTTAAGAATTAGAATGCCAAGTTCAATAGTGGATTAGGGAATAAGAAGCTTGGTAATGGTTTCAATGGCGGTTTCAAAGAAAAATAATAGATTGAGAAGGACCATTTGGAGGTTACTTAATTTTTGGAGTGACCACTTTACTCAAGAATGTCCTTAGGAAAAATTGAAGAATAAAGGTTCAACTTCTTAGTAAGGTACATTCCAATAGTGGAATCATGCAATTGTTGACAATTGATAGGTTGAGTATCAAGATTCACCCATAGAACTATCAAGTATTTTTTTCAATCATCCACTTTTTATATTAATTGATGCAAGAGCTACATAATGTTTCATTACTCCTAAATTTCTTAGCAAATTGACTAGAAAGGCTAGAATAATGACCAATGCATGGTTGTTACAATATGGGAATGAGTCAAAAGTCAAAATTGATAAGTGTCTAGTCAAAGTAGATATTAGATTGCCTAAGTTTACAATAGTAGTAGATCTTTATACAACACTATTAAGATTATATGATATGATCCTAGGATTCAATTGGCTTGTGAAGTATAAATCTAAGGTTGACTATTTTCTGAAGAAGGTTGAGTGTCAAGATGATTTTAAAAATTAGACACAAGTTTAGGGTGAGATAAGGGAGTTGAAACTAAGGTAGATTTTTGAAATTAAATTCAAAGAAAGATTAATTTAAGGGATGTCAGGCATGTATCATTAAGATAAATGAGATGGAAGAATCTAAGGAATCATCTATCAAAGATTATCATTTTTAAAGAAACTTCCATGACACATTTTTAGAAGAATTAATAGGATTAGCACCTAAGCATGAGTTTGATTTCTCAACTGATATCATAATTAGATCAAAACTATAGTTTAAGGTGTCATAAAAGATGACAACCACTGAATTGGTTGAGTTAAAGGCATAACTTCAAGAAGAGTTGTTGAAAGGTTTAATTCAATTAAGTGCATCACCATGGAGTGCTCCAGTTATCTTTGTTAAGAATAAGGATGGCACTCTTCACATATGCATAGATTAAAATATATTGAATAAATCAATGATCAAGAATATATATCTATTATGATACATTGATGATCTATTTGATATAAATGAGGAGCCACAGTCTTTTCTAATATTGATCTTAGAGTAGGGTATCATCAGTTGAGGATCTGTGAAGAGGATATCCTAAAAGCAACATTTAGGATTTGATATGGACACTAAAAATTTAGAGTGTTACTATTTGGATTAATGAATGCTCTAAAAACATTCATGAATATTATGACTAGTGTGTTCAAATATTACCTAGATCATTTTGTGTTGGTCTTTTTTGATGACATCCTCATTTATTCTAAGGATGAGGAAGAACACTTACAACATTTGGAATTGATTTTAAAATGTTTGTAGAAACATATATTATATGGCAAGTTATCTAAGTGTATATTTTCTAAAATAAAGTGGAGTATCTAAAACATATTATCTTTGCAAATGGTATTTTGGTAGATCCAATAAAGATAAGATCTATTATGGAGTGGCCAACACCAAAAAATGTGCATGAGGTAAGAAGTTTCATGGGATTAGTGAGCTATTAAGGGAAATTTGTTCCAAAATTTTCTAAGACAGGTAATCCAATAACCTATCTTTAATAGAATAATTAGAGTTTTATCTAGTTAGATAAGTGTGAGTTAGCCTTTTAGGAACTAAAAAGGAGGCTTACTTCAACACTAGTGCTAAGAGTTCTTGATTCTAATGGTTAATTCTTAGTGATCATAGATACATCTAAGGATGGAATTGGAGGAGTTCTTATATAAGATGGTTTAGTGCTAGCCTATGAATCTAGGAAACTGAAGCCATATGAGGTGAATTATGCCCCTCATTACCTAGAACTTATAGGAATTATGCATGCTTTGTAAGTTTGGAGATATTATCTTTTAGGGAAACCATTTGAGTTCAAGACTGATAACTTAGGACTCAAGTACATTTTCACCCAATCAAATCTGAATGCTTGTCAAAGGTAATGGTTATAGTTCTTGTCTAACTATGATTTTGATATTAACTATATCAAAGGCAAGGATAATAGAGTAGCTAATACTCTAAGCCATAGAAGGTACATAGTAGCCATGGTTACTATTAGAAGTAGTTTCATAGATCAAGTGATCAAATTCTCTCCAGGAGATGAATTATATAATCTGGTCAGGAAAATATTATCTAAAAATGCTTAGAATCCTAGGTATAAGGGATTTAAAATAGAGAATGATGGTATTTTACAGTACAAAGGTATGCTGTATGTACTAGATAGAGAGAATATAAGGAGCATAGTGCTAAAAGAATTGCATAATGCCCCATATTTAAGTCATCTAGGAGTAACCAAGATCATGTCTGATCTTATACGACTTTATTTTTGGAAGGAAATCAAGAGAGATGCAATAGATTTTATGTCTTGTTGTCTAGAATGTCAGTGTGTGAAAGCTGAACATGTGCATCCAACTGAATTGTTGTATCTACATGACATACTAGAGTGGAAGTGGTAGGTGATTAGTATGGAATTTGTCCAAGGGTTATCATTATCATATAATAGAGATGCCATGATCTTGGTAGTAGTTGACAAACTAATCAAGGTAGCTCACTTCATACCAAGCAATTTGACTGATGATGCACTTAATCTTGTGAAGAGATTCGTAAAGGAAGTATATTAGTTTTATGGTTTTATAGAGAAGATAATTTTAGATCATGATCTAAGGATGAATTTTAAGTTTTAGTTGACTCTAAATTTAGCTTTGGGTACTCAGTTGAACTTCAACACTGCATATCACCCACAAACTGATGGATAGACATAGCGAGTTAATCAAATTTTAGAGGATCTTCTTCATATTCATTTCATGGATAAATAATATAAGTGTGAGGAGTATATTCTATTGGTTGAGTTTACTTACAATAAATCATACAATCAACTTTGAAGATGACACCATTTGAGGCATTATATACAAGCAGGTGCAAAACACCAATCAGTTGGGATAGGTTGGAAGATAGGTTAGTCTTTGGACTTGAAATGTTTTTAGAAATAGAAGAGCAAGTTAGGACAATCAAGAAGAGGTTGGTCAAGGCCAACAATAGACAAAAAGGTTATGATGATTTGAAGAGAATAACTAAGTAGTTTTTTTGTTGGTGATAAAATGTTTTTGTAGGTTAAACCTCAAAAAAGCTTGATTAAATTTGGAAAGTTGATGAAACTTTTACTAAGATATGTGGGACCCTTAGAGGTTTTATAAATGGTCAAAATTATAGCATATAGGCTTACATTTCCACCAGCTCTAGCTCTTTTTCATAATGTCTTCCATGTGTTTTATCTTACAAAGTATATATTAGATCCTTCACATGTGTTGGATTGGAATGCTTTGTAGGTTCTGGATCCTAGGGTGGCCATGGTAGAACCAATTAGAGTAATTGACACTTGCAAAATTCATTTTAGTAATAGAAGAGTGTCATAGTGCAAGGTCTTGTGGGATCAATACTCTAAGGATAGTTCCACTTGAGAGGACTATGATGAGTTTTAGAGGCCATTTCTACATTTGTTTGCTTGATTTGTTACTACATATTATATTATTTTCTTCTAAACAATGTTTTAAATTCATAAATTATGTGAATAAATGTCATCAAAATGATGACCAACTTTAGTGGGGAAGGATGTCACATCCTAATTTCTCTTTAAGATAAACAACTTGTTTAATCTATGGATTATTGTGGTTGATTAGTTTATTAACTAATATTTAATTAATCTTGATGACATATGTTGATTATGAGATAATTTATATTGCTTAATTTACATAATTAGTTTCTATGAGTTAGTAGTAATTTTATATTTATATACTTCAAGATCATGTTTGATTATTATAAAACATTATTTTTATGGATATAATTATGTTTTGGGCTAACTACCTTTATTAATATGAGGTGAATGCTAGATAATTTTTTCCCTTAGATTATGATAGAGAGAGCATATCATTAGAGAGGGTGGTTAGATGGAGACATTGGGGTCCACCAAAAAATGAATTTATAAACCCTTTCACACAACACTTAGTTTATCATGCTTCATAATTTTTGATATAGATAACATAGTACGTTTGGTGTACTTTTACTTTAGATGATTGTTAGTATGCTTTCTGATAAAATCTTGATTGCTGTTTATGATCATTCTAATTGTTTGAGTTATTTCACTAATTTGTGATCTTACGTAACTCATCTTGTTTGGATTAACAAATTAATTTGTTTGTGTTTATTTAGCTCACTACCTTATTATGTTTGGTTGTATAGTAAAACATTATGATGATGTGACAAATTCAATAATCGTTACTTCAACTATAGGAGTTAGATAATAATAATTTAAGATTATTATTATGATAATTACATTATAATGTCAAAAGATAATAACATTTTTTTAAAGATATTATATTGGATTAACTATTTGTTTTAAATATTTATATTCACATATATAAATGGATATATTAATGTTAATTATTGAATAATTTTAAAAATCATCATAATTGTTATAAATGTTAGTGGATAACATTTAACATAAACTCTAAAGTCTTGTTATGCATAGTTGCATTGCCCAAGTTATATGATTTCATTGTGTTAGTCATTGCATGGGGAAATACATTAGTCCACAACTAGTTTAAGTCTTCCATGAAATATAAGAATTATTTGACTTATGTGATTGAGGTGGTCGATGATGGATTGATCATTGTCATATGGATTTGATAAAGGAATAGAATATGATTAACTAGGGATTTTTAGAGAAGCATCAAGAATGATTTGGTATCTAATCACTTGTTGAATTTAGTTAAGCAATGTTTAAGAGGATATTATGGGGTTTACTATGTTTTGCATGGAAGTGGCTGCAAGTTATCCAGGCATGTAGAATCATAATGAGTATTATTGATCGTTAATGATGGAGTAGTTGAATAAAATAGAGGATACAAAATAAATAAAAGAGGAGAGTGGGTCTATGAACAGGGGGTACATGACATAGAATATGGCTCATTAAATTTTTAGTGGAGATGGAAAAAGTTGGAGAAGAGGTGAACAAGTGAGAAGAAGGAATTTTGATTAGCTATCTTAGACATTCATACATTCACAGGTTGGTCTTGTAATTCAATTTATTAATGAAATAATGAATGGGTTTTCTTTGAATGTTATGGTTATTAGTTTTCTTTGGTTTATTAATTATACAAATTAGGTTGTTTATGGAGCCTTATGGAAGACTCAACATCCACAGGACCCCACATTCAAACTAGGGTAACTTGGGAGATGGGGTAGAGACGGCCATGGTTATTGTTGGGTTTTTAAATGATTTACACATCTCTAGATATTTGGAAATCTCTATTCATTATATTAATATTATTCTGATAGGTATATAAATAATATGGCTTGTAACAGTTAATTCAAACCATATTATTATATATGCATTTAGGTTATATGAAATAATAGAATTAAATAAGTTAGCTTGTATAATCATTCAAGTGTTAAATCAAATCAGACTTTTGGATTAAGATATGGGATTTAAGGAGTTTTAGATATATATATATATATATATATATAAATATATATAAATGAGTATATACTCATTTAAAAATTGATTAAATATATAGATGCACTCATCTATATATATATATATATCTATTTATATACTAATATATATATGCTTGTATGTTTAACTATCTGATTTCATTAAATGACATAAGTATATAAATTTATATATATACAAAATTATACTCAACTTAAAAATTTCATTAAATGATTGTATTTATATGACAATATTAAACTATTATGATGTATGATGTGACAATATATATATGTATATATATGTGTATGTAGTTGACAGTCAGATTTATAAATGACTATGTGTTATACATTTTAAAAATGAAGTTATTGTGTGGACTGGGCATTAATTATGTTATAAACCTTAAGATATATTATGAAGTCTTGTATGATTCATATTGGATTATAATATGGAATTGGGATTTTTTATGGGTAGTCACTTATGTAATCCAAATATGGGTAGATGAGTAATGTGATTGTAGGGTTTTGCATTTTGCTTGAGGAAAGTATTTAAACCAGTAATTATTAAAGATATAAGGCAATGTTAGTTTTTATTATGATTGCAAAATTTTCATTTGACTATGTATTGATGACTATTTAGTTGAGCTATTTGTGAATTGCATAGTCCATAAGGGAAAATAGGTAAACTAGTTTGATAGTATAATTGCCTTGGTTTTGTTTGGCTAAGTATGAAATATGATACCTTAGTTGGGTAATTGACTGTGTGTTGATGTTGTTTTTATTGAACTATACCCAAATAGGGTAAAACTGAATGAGTACATTTATTTTCTTATTTGAACTATATTTTAAATGGCAACCTAGGATGATTGATTGGATGTTAATAATTAAATAATTTTTATAATTAATGGATTAACTAAGTTTAATTTGTAAAATTTTGTGTATTTAATTATCATGGCATAATAATTTCTCAATTTATTGGAAAAGGTTATGGGGCCTTTGTTTATGAATTGACTATATACTTTATGTATATATTACACTCTAAGGCAAAAGATAGTGGATGTTACTTTAGTAGTGTACTATATAAATGAAGTATGTGTAATGAAATTGTTTGTATGAATTAATGGATATATATATACACATACAGCTGTGTATAATTTTTTTATTATAACAATGAATAATTGATGCTTGTTTATATTTGGTTAATATAAGAGCATTAGAATGTTTAAATATAAAGAATTTGTTAAATTTATGAGATTAAATAAAAACATAATTATATGTATGGACTGACTATTTTTATATGTGGAATTTGAACAATTTAATAGCTAGGGTTATAATATTATTTCATGGAAAAATAATATTATAAGTTGTTTAATGCATAAAACAACTGACGGTCTAGATAATCATTACTCGGATGGTGTATTATATTGAGAACTATTTTTGTATTCTATTATTTATATTAAACTAGATGATTATATTTCATTCACTTCATTTGATGGATTAAATGAATGTTTATGATATTTCTATATTTATCATAATTATGATTAGCTAAAGTGAAATATGATGAATGAATCTATTGATTTTTGTATTATTATTATTTTACCAAATCTCACATTCATGACTTCAATTTAGCAATGGATGGATTCCATTGGCTTAATTAGTACCATCAATGTAATATAAGGTGTAATCCAATCAAGTGGTGTGTATGAATTTGACTGATCTTAGAGATCATTTATTATTAAATTTTTTGGCCAAAGTAATGTTTGATAAACATTGTCATTTCATATGTTGATATAATTTTCATTTTTGTGTGATATCATATTATAATGGATTTGTTTATGGTACACATTCACATAGGTTCTAGTTTGTTACTCTATATTCCCGTACCATCATTATCTACCCATTCATGAAGGGAGGGCCATCTCCTTATTTGAGAGATAGTGCAGGCGATCTATGGTCTATGGTTGGTGTGGAAAAGAGCTCAAATGATGCTCTCCCTCCCAGCTAGAGTATTATACTTGAGACTACACTTGAGATTACATATTGATACTTGAGTCATGGAGACTCTACTTAGAGGAGCTTTGTATCATGTTTTATTATTTGAGATATTTTATTTATTGCTGCAAACTATAATATTTATGCATTGTACTTCTATAATAGAGGCTATAATATTGTTTCATCTATGGCTAAATTTTTACCATATCATGTATGTTGAGATGCAATATTCATGGTTATTCACTATTATTCATGATTTCTATATCTTTACATAGTGATTCTTAGCTAAGTTAGTTAGCTAAATTTTTTTTGGTTAATTAAATTAATATAGTTATTTAAAGATCACTAGATATGTTTATCATGGTGAAATTTATATGTTGAATATGTGTATTTAATTTAAAAAAAATATTAAAATATTCTGGTAAAACCCAGTGGGGTTGTTATAGAAAAACCATGGCCAAGTAAAGTATATATAGGAGGTAGTGGTTAATATTTTATCATCAGATTGTGAATTTTAATCTTATTGTAATTTTATGAAGGTTTCCTCCTTGAAGTGGTTTATCTATATTTATCAAGAAATATACTCTTCTATCAATTATTATGTGGATTTATTATCTCTTCTCTCATTTCTATAACAAATTATTCTACTGTACAAACATCTAAGTAATTTCATTACATCTTCCCATGTTTTACTAAATATAAAAATATCATCAAGTAGACTATAAAAAAATAATCTATGAATGGAATAAATACATCATTCATAACTTTCATGAATGTGGTGGGTGAATTACAAAGCCCAAAGGGCTTAACAATCCATTCAAAAAGAGCTTGCTTAGTTTTAAAAGTAGTTTTCTAAATATCACCTTTGCTAATCCTACTTGGTGATAACTACTTCTTAAGCCTAACTTAGTGAAATATAAAACATTTTCCAATTGATCTAATAAATCATCAATCTAAGAAAGAGGGTAGTAAATTTTCACCATTATCTTGTTTAATGCTTAGAAATCCATGCACATTCACTAAGTTCCATCTTTATTTGGCACCAAAACAATTAGAAAACCACATGGAGAAGTGCTTGGTCGAATGACCCATTTCTCAAACAACTATTGAAATTGATTCCTGATTTATTCATTATCTACCATGAACAACCTATACATTCTAATGTTAGGAAGATGTGCATTTTGTTACATTTGTATCTCATTTTGTATATCCCTTTTATGAGGTAAACATTGTGGATCCTAAAAAACATCATCATAATTAGAATTAATTTAACTATTCATGTTTATTTTTAGGATCACAACATTCTATAGAATTGGACTTATCATCCTTGGCTTTTATAATCATGAATTCAAAGTTTTTTCCTGCATTAATAAGACTTTTGATTTATCCTATAGATATAAGTGATAAATTTGATTTTATCAAATGGGATATTACAATGTATTCAAGCCCATATTTTATAATAAAATATTTATTTTCTTCCCTATTAAATATTACTTTTATATCATACAAATGTGGAATTATAAGTACAATTCCACAAATGTTAAGTGGAACCACATATAATTCTACCTCATCAATGAACTTAGAGGTGATTGCAAATCTTAATTTCCATGTTCTAGTGACTTGTAATTTTGTATCATAACATACACAACCCAAAGTGTATGGATTAAGATATGGTTTATTATTAAGTCCTAATTTTTTAAAAACTTCTTCATAAATGAGATTAGCTTGTGATCCACTATCAAAAATAATATCTATGTTAGTATGTTTAGAAATCACCCTTATGTGGAAAGTCTCATTTATTTTCTTTTCATCATGCATAGACTTAGAATTAAATGAATCATGAGAAGTATGAGATTTAGTGTTATAAT
The DNA here is from genome assembly GCA_037957365.1 of Torreya grandis. Taxonomy (NCBI): domain Eukaryota; kingdom Viridiplantae; phylum Streptophyta; class Pinopsida; order Cupressales; family Taxaceae; genus Torreya; species Torreya grandis. Next base: position 4,663,074 of record JARHVA010000189.1, read on the forward strand.
ATTAAGAAGAAGATGAACCTTGAAAACCCATAGCGATGACCTTGGTCTCATCACCTGAATCATATCTAAGATCTTATTGGATTGTTATCATAGTCTTCTTGTTACCTTTCTTGTTCCCAAACCTTTTTGGCCTAATTTATATATAGAGATTTAAAAACTTATCATATTCATGAAATTATTTTTTAAAATGTGAACAAAAGGTTTCCCATCTTCTTTCTTGACTGTGGAAGTGTGTTTCATCATACCCTTTCCTATACCTTTGATTTCAAGCTATTTACTTTGTTTATTTATGAAGTTTTCCTTAGTCACCTTACCCCTTGATTCAATATGGGTAGCTTGGATAAAAAAATCATCAATATTAGTGGGATTAAACATAATCATTGAAATTCTAATATAAATATGTAACCCAATAATATACTTTAAAAGAGTCCCTTGAGTGTAAATGGGAATGCCCAAAACCAAATCCCCTTTTCTAAAGTCTTGCGTGTAACCTTATACACTTTGACCCTTAGTTTGACTTAATATTTTCCAATACATAGTAGCTTGTTGCATATAAACCAATGGATAAACTTTATATTTCAATGTAGAAACAAAATCATTCCAAGAAGAAATCACTTTACCATGTTTCAAGATATTTGATTGTGTCTCACTCTCCCATCAAATGTGTGTTATACCACACATCTAAAGAGTAGCTAATTGGATTTTTGCATCCTCATCCACAATATTATGAACCATGTAATATAATTCAATATTATTGATCAAATGATCTACTTTATTTATACTAATCTCTCCATTATAAATTAGCAAATCAAACTTAACATCAAGCTTTGAAACGTAATAAATAGAATTAGAACTTTTATTTTGTTTGTCATCAAAGGAAGAAATAGAAGGTTTGGAAGAATATGGAGGATATTTATGAGGTTATTATCCTTTATGATTACCATTAGTTTCTTCCTCTTATTTACCTTCATTCCTCTTATTCCTTTCTTGATACAAATATTCCACCATGTCCTTGATCTCTAGAAAATATTGATAGAAGACCACTTTTGAGTCTGGTTCTTCCTTTGGAGATTCCATTGTTTCATGTTTTGAACTAATTTACAAGTTATACTCTTCAAGTGATCCTCATCCACACTTGGACTTAGACCTGGTTAGAATTTAAAGCAAAAAACTTGAAAATTACAAAACCATACAAAAAATCCTTATCAATAGCTCTGATACCAAACTTGATCTTAAATTGGTTTTAACTAAAAACTCTATCCACTTCACCAATTTTGAATATTTATAAATTTTTTCTCAATTTATCATATTTATGTTAAAAAATGGCTTAATTAATTAAAATTAAATTTAAAATTGATAATAAACAACAAACAATTGAATAAAATATATATAAATATGCAAATGAAGTTGGTAATGGAATTCACCCTTGTTAGGCTACATCTCCACGTCTAAAAATTACTAAAACTATTCAATTAATTATGCAAAAATAATTTTTGTACAATATTTACACTAAAATAATATATTTGGGTTATAAATATTTTCTACCTCTATCTCTAAGAATCCTCAGGATACCTCTAGTTTAAATCTTTGATAGCTTTTTTGCATCAAAATCCACTACTTTCTTGTTCTCCCTCAAAAGGGAATAAAAAATTACACTTAAAATAGAAATTTGTTCTATTTATATTGTTTCAGAGTCCCATGGTCTGCTATTTAAGACTTTATCCTTTTATCGAAAATATAAGGGTTCAAATCCCTTCCCATATGCTTAATATGATTTGTTTTTGGTAAATAAACCCCAAAATTTAAAAGATAAATATCATATTTTGTATGCCACTTAGAGAAATTAGTCATAACTTAGTTGGTAAGACTTAGAAATAAGTGTAGGAGGTGCTGGGTTTGAATTCCACCTCCCACATTTGCCTTTTGATAAGGTTTAGGTGATTTTTTATGAGTCCACATTGGAAATTAATCCCACATTGATGGGGATACAAAGAATTCAAGTGTTTAACTATGATTATCATGCCTATTAAATTGGTCTTGAATTCCACATTTTTCTTGTGAATCGGTCAAAGAGACCATATTGCCATTAGAAATCCATCTTGGATTTGTTGGGTGCTTTAATAGATGCTTGGAAGGTTGCCACATGGTGGCTTGAGCTTCCACCACTTGGTTTAAACACTAGTGTTCAAATCCATTAGATATTAATCCCACATGCATTATGGGGAAGGTTTCAAAAATGTTTATATGCAAAAACATTTCCATTGTAATGTGAAGTTGGTGACATGGTCCCCCTCCTTACGAAAAGTAGACCCCAACTGGTTGATGGGCCCCTAACTAGAAAATAGTGTGGGTCTCACACTAAACAGGGATGTTATCAAAGAATAGAGACCAAAGACAAACAAATCCATTTAATTTATCTTTACCACATATGACTATATGATTGGCCTATGTGTCAAGCTATGATTTAACCACTTAGAATTTTGTATTGTCTAATTAGCATGATGATGTCATCACTGTACCTTATCCATATTTTTTTAACTATTTGGATCTATATTTAGTAGGATATAAATTTTACATACATTATCAGATTGAATCCACTCAAATTGATTTGGAAAGCTCTTGATGAGATCTTTGATGTGCATACATTTTCAATAGAATTTGAGATAATTTGATCAGATTGGTTGTGGGGATCCTCCTAGATCATAAAATTATATGGAAAATAATCATGATACAAATAATTCAACCCATTTTTTATAATATTTGTCATCTGATGCAAACTAACAAATTGTGTATATTTTGCCTATAATTCATGTAGTTTAAATGTCCTACATTTTGCATGAAAGCACATGAATAGTTTCTATAAATTCATCTCTATTGTGCCCAAGATTTTGAGTTATTAGACTCATATAATAATGTCCGATCTACCTATGGGAATAAAAAACATAGGAGAATCAAGCTTGTAGTCACCCATAATAATCTTAATAATATGGAATTTCCTAGAACAATTGACTATACCACCATCTGCAATCATAACCTAAAATTTTGGAGCTAGGTAAATGAAACATATCAAATGAGTAGCCAACTTACTATTGATGAAATTATGTGTAATCCATGAGTCAATTAACATTATCAAATTATATTTATTGAGGAAAGACATAAATTTTAGGGTTTAAGGAGTAATAATCCTTAAAAGTGCATGACAAGAGATAATTAGTTGGGACTCTTTAGATTCTAACTTCAACACCTCTTCTTCTTCACATGATGCTTCATCATCATATTATTCCTCATTGATCCATTTAATGTATAAAACAATATTATCAACACATTTATGTTCTTTGATCCATTTTTTGTCACAATTGAAACATAAACCTTTCACTTGTTTCTTTATAATTTGTTGATGTGTCAATCTAGTAGGCTGAGGGAATGATGGTGATGGGTTGATTTGATATTTTATGTTGGTGAATGACTTCATTTTTGTTAGATTTATTTTCCTCTACCCCATGAGATATGTGAATATATTAAAATATAGTACGTGGATTAAATATGCATACCTCATGTTCAATGTGGACCTTGATATCTCCAATAAATAAGCCATTTAGGGGCTCCTCAAGAATGTTACCCACATGGAAAGATAGGTTATAGCATTGATGAATATAATGCTTGACCACTCTTATTTTTTTCAAATTTTCCAATTGGGTAAAATGGTTATCACTCACACTATTACTATAGTGTGTTTTCATCTTCTCAATTAAAATAGACTAGGTGATATTGAGATCCTTATTCTTCTTTTGAGTACACAACCATTGATACCAAATTAATTGTTTCAGTTTTAGATATAAGGATGTCATGACCACATTTTATACACATGGGATTTGATGTATATCAAAATAATTATCCATTTGGGTGATATAGGTTATTGGATCCTTCTCTTAAAACTTTCACTTTTATAATTTAGGCATCATGTTCTTTAGCTATGAGGTACTTAGATTGGGATTGTGATGGCTGGAAGATCTATCCTGGTTGGGTTATGAAATAGTGATAGGTGGTTAGTTTTACTAAATATTTTTTAAAATCATCATGATATCCACCAAATTAGACTATACACCCTTCATTTTAGAATACATGACTTTCATATCAAATTACATGCCCTTCACATTAGATTGTATGCCTTGCACATCAAATTGTATGCCTTGCATATTGTACTCATGATGGATCACTTTGTGATCTATTATAGAAAATATTGGAATAAATGATCTAATAAATCCCCATTTTGAATCCATATCTTCTTTGTTAATATTTTTATTGGGACTTTCAACACCCTTACCTCATCCCCTAGTTTTTGGTCATGTCATAATAAGGCTTGACAATGCCAATCATGATTGTCACCTTTTACCCAAATTTAACTAAGAAAATTTTGAAATGATGTCAGCCTAAAATTAAAAAATGTAAATAATATAACCCCACTATATTTTTTCAAGGTTTTATAAAATGTAAATAAATCTAAAATTTTTGTCAAATTGTCATGTATAGAACAAATTTATGAAAAAACTAAATAGGTAATAACTAGCTCAAAATGGATCCTCAAACCCTAATATTTTTTATTGATATGTACTTGACTGATCCTCTAATTATATTTATAAAATTAAACACAAATTTTCTACATATTACGCTATATAAGTGTTTCTATAAAATTAGGCTTTCATTGACTCTGTAAACACTAAATCAAAATTATATAACACATCAATTTTATATATTGGAAAATACCTATCATGGCTATAACCTTTAGTTATAAGACCATTCCACTATTGAAAGGCTCAAATTCACTATATATTTGTGCCAAATTTATTATATCTTAGTCTAACCACTATTATTCTGATGACCATGCCTTTTATACTATGCAAAATGCTCAAAACCTGACCATTATCCTTCTATGCCAATTTTAGACCTATACCAATTTAATATCTTCCTAGACACTTGCATCTCAACCATATACCTACATCAATGTAGGTGTCCCTTTTATAACTAAGTGTCCAATGCCTAAAAATCATTCAATTTACAAATGAAACATATTCTAAAGGTCAACCTAAGTGATTTAGTGTGAGATATTTTTAAAAGGGATTGGTATATATACAAGATGAACCCTCATTAATTCCTCACCGAGTAACCTAAAAAATGCCAATAACTCACAAGGAAACTTATCAAGAAGCACTCAATCAAGCATTCAAATGAGAAAACTTTTCCTATTTGCCTCTATTTCCATATTAGCCATATGAATATTATCCTTGCAGGTATAAAGTACTGAAGGAGTATTCTATGAGCCATATTTTCCAAGTTACAAGCTAGGTCACTCTATGTACTTTCATATTACACATCATATTTTTGTACACACACAAGCCAACACATAGGGGAGAATTACATAATTTTGAGGCCCTTTTCAGAGTATTAGCTATGTAGGAAGTGTCTATTGATAGAGGGATCTTTATGATAGCTTGATATCATGTGCCCATTAACCCATTTTTCCCATAGTCACTCCAATGGTGAGGAAGCTATGGTTTTGATCATTTGACTAAGAGATACAACTTGTGTGCATGATCTATATACACTAGAATAAATGTGACAAAAAACTTAAAAGGATCTAGGTGGTCACATCTAGACCTAGTCATTATTCTATATTGGACATCTACATCTAACTAATATACTAGTGTCAATGTAACTATTGAGATCTGATGTAAGTATCCAATGCCACAAAGTGAAAAATTTTAGAATCTAATGACTATTCTAGGACCCTGATCTAATCCAATTACAACCTATTTTAGCCTAGATTTGTATACACATAGTAAACCAAGTAATCTTATTTATAATTTATTGAAATATCAATCAATATTTGTGCTTTTTATTTTTGGCATATCTCATTATTTAAATTCAAAAAATTATTTATCTAAATTTTCAAATTAATTTGCCTACTATAGATCTATTTATCACCCATGTGCTTATTCATTTATATATTCTTAACCCTAGGTGATCTCACACATCTAAATTTAGGGTTAATCATTTAGTGAATTTATCTTATGTTATTATTTGAACCAAACCCTAAATTGAATTTAGGGTTTCTCCTTCTACAAAAATTCATTTTTAGAGTACTGTATTTATTTTTTAGATCTAATTTGTTCCATTGGCATAACTTAAGTAATACTTACTTCTATTTTTTCCCTAGGCATTATTCTTCTCCTTTACGTAGTTACATCCAAACTTTTAGCCTTCCTCAACATGTTTATTTTTACTATAAGCTCTAGGAAACCCCATTTTTTAGATCATTAGTTTAATATTCTTGATGACCAATGTGTTGCATATGAGGATCTTATGGCATAAAAAAATAGTGATTAATCCCATATCTGAATTTAGGGATAAACATTTAGTTAATTTGTCCTATGTTATTATTTAAACCAAACCCTAAATTGAATTTAGGGTTTTTCTTTCTATAAAAATTCATTTTTATATTACTATAATTATTTTCTAGCTCTAATTGTTGTATGGACATAACTTAAGTAATACTTGCTTCTATTTTTTCCCTATGCATTATTCTTATCCTTTACATGGTTACATTCAAAATTTTAGCCTTCCTCAACATGTTTATTTCTACTACAAGCTCTAGGAAACCCCATTTTTTGATAATTGGTTTAATATTCTTGATGACCAATGTATTGCATATGAGGATCTTATGGCATATAAAAATAGTGCTTAATCCTCCTCCTTTGCTTATAATTATGGTAATGAAAAAAATAATGATGAAAATTTAAGTCTAAATGAGTATGATTAAAATCATAACATGATTTTGTATGGTTATGAGTGTAATTATATCCCTCTTTAATTTAAATATGAGGAGCCTAGTTCTCCTATTTCTCCTATTTTCAATAATTAAAGGCTAAAAAGTTACAAATGATCAAATTTATTAGTGAATCACATAAATATGGTTCAATAGACATGCAATAAATTAACACATGATGTTAAAAGTAGCAAAATTTCATGCAAAAATTATAAAGATGAAATAAAAATTGAATGCTTCTCTTCCCTTTGAAATGATGCAAATAGTGAAAAAAGTGAGTGTGTGCATTTTTTCTAAAGTAATGACAATGTTTAAATTTTTTTTCCTTCTTTAGATCACTCAAATGCAAAGACTAAAAGTAATTTTCTCTCTCTAGATCTCAATGATATAAATGCATGTACTACTTATCTTCCTATTCTTTTATATTGCAAAGATGAAAATGATAATACTATCCAAATTAGTGTAGACACAATTTATTCTACTCTTATTCGAATTCAAGATAAATACCATGCCATATTTACCAAAGCAATTAATTAAATAATTTCCAAATTCAAGTAGTAATAAGGCAGCTCAAGATTCAAATGCTAATTATTCTAATGTTCATTTCTCATATAACAATGATGTACCTATAATAGAAAGTGATATTGAATCTTGTATCCCATTTTATTTTGAGTTCAAAAATGAAAATGAACCTTGCATATTTTTTGCCTATGATAATATTTCAATAAAAATGGAGAACATTCCTATTTTTCCCTCTTTTACATTTTTTTACTAAAAAGCATGTTTGAATTATATATCAAAATAATGAAAGTACTTATTCTAACCCTATTTATTATAATAACAATCCTAGTACTCACACTCTTTTAAATAATAATTACATTAAACTTCATGATATCCAAAATTATATAATGATCTCTCTTGAATCATCATGCAAGGTGAAGACCCAAATCTATGCTCTGATACCACTTGTAATGAAATTACTTCACCAGTCAGTAGAATAACAATAATAGATCATAATATGACTAAAATATAGCATAATATATGAGTAAATGACAAGTTGCTTATAGGGGCCAACTTCCACAACCTTATAATTAGAACATAATTCAAAATATGATGATCAATTACTAATCACTACCTCTTATTCATAGTCTACTTAGGCCATGGTTACTCCATAGGCTGACCTAACTAACCAAATGAGCTTATAGATAAATGTAATATGATAAATAAGGGGTTATTTAAGCCACAAGTTATTTACATATATCCCAACACATGCTATATCCTAAAAGTGTATCAATTTATATATACTAACTTAGGATGTAATAGATGATAACCACTAAAAGTGTTGAATGTATTGGGAATTAAAGCATTGGTTGTTTAGGAAATTCAACTACTTTCCTCTAAGATGTCTATATATAATGAATCTTAGTATATTTTATATCTGACTACATATAATTAACCTAAGTAAGTGGAGTAATCAACATTGTATAGTGAACTTGAATAGTTGGAGTAATTGATTGCGGTGGTAGTAAGGGTGAAAGAAATGATTCTAGATGAATAATATAATATGATCCATTTCAAATAAATTAGACCTATTACTATTATAATTCTAAAAAAAATATAAAACATAAGTCTATATTATTCCCAAAAAAGTTTTAAATTATCTTTGATCAAATATATGGGGAATAGATCCAAATTATTACCATACTCTTGATCTAATTTATTTAGAATACATGAAAATTAATATTTGTCTAAAAGTATCTTTAGTCCAATTTTGGGGTATAAATCCAAATTATCTAAAATGATCATTTAATTATATGGAACACCCAAAACTATGGCCACCAATTGACATGTATATACTTGACATATTTATGTACTAAAGATGGAACTGCACAAACCTTATGTATTTAAGGGTATCTTAAAAACATGTCAAATACCCATGTACTTGGTAAGATAATATTGAAGTACAAACTACTATGAGGTATATCTTAAGAGGTAGAAAAATGTGTTTGTGTACAATAACTAATAAACACTCATATTGGGTGTGTAAAATTTATCTAACTAACCACTCAAAAATAATAATTGTGTGTAATAATCATTTGAGGAAATATTTGAAACTAGTTAATGTATCTATCCCATGACAATTTTTTAATGATTCCTTTTAATGATCTTATTCCATAATGTTATTTACTTGATCCCTTCTTTGATATTTCAATTATTGATTCATATTTGGTACCCACACTTGTGTTAGAGTTCATGTAACCATATCCTTAGTTGTTCTTGATCTATATTTTTGATATGTAAGTAAACCATCTTGAAAGGTAAAGAAGATAGTCATATTATTATGATCAAAATTTGCTTCCATTTACTGTAATCATGATTATCCTAATGTGATATTTCCTTGTGAAATATAATTTTGTAATATAATAATGTGTCTACTATCTTAGGCCCAAGACTAATTATTATAGTAACACTCTCCATGGCATTCTCATAAGTATATACATATTGTAATTTTTGATCATTGTATCCCAAGTCCTTGAAAAATCTAATCGTACATGTATTACATTATTGGTTCTCATTTCCAACAATTCCTTCTTCATATTCACCTATAATAAGGATTCCAATCACCATTAGTTACTTGATAGAAAATTCTTCAAAAATATTGATATTTTTAAAATGTGAAGTAGAAAATATTCTCCTAGTGTTACCTTCCATATAATCTCAGTGGACCATTAGTTCCTTGTTAGGAATATCCTAATATATATCTGTATGCATATGATGAATAGTAGAAGAATTTAGAGAAGGGGAACTTGTTGATCTATTTTTAACTATAAAAAATTCAACAACCTTGTTAGCCACATGTTTCTCAATCCTTTATCATGATGCATAACAATTATTATCTCTATGTCCATTGATAGTTTCAAAATGGTCTTGCTCTCACTTGTTAGAGGTAATGGAGAGGGTGATCATAATTGATATGTAAGTTGATTAGCTTATTATCAAGTAATGTCTATAAAATAGAAATTTGTTGATGTTTAAATCTATCAAACTTAAGTGGTTGATTCTTATTTGCAATAGGTTCACTCATATAATTTTTTCCTTGTAAATCATGTCTTTTAAATCTTGCTTTTTATTAAGGACATTAATTAGAATATTTCTTGTAGAAGATGATTTATTTAGTTACACTTACTTATAGTGAATATACTTCTTAGGTGAAGGTGATATTGAATCAATTAAACTTGTTACCTTGAGTGTCTCACAAGTGAGATTAGAGGCATCAGTGAAAAAATTCATAAATTGTCTCTCAAGGGAAGGATAAAATTGTTAAGTGCTCTTTCCTTAAATGGAGACATAAAACCATTATTAAATATAAATTAATTTTAAAAATCCAAGGGTTGATAGATTAAATAATGTAATGTATTATTAAATCATAAAATATAATCTTCAAGGAGCTCATCATGACCTTGATTTAAACTTTGGAGATGTTACAATATGAATTTAGTAACTTGTATCTTATTAAAGTTGGATAAGAAAAACTCTTTTATCTATTAAAGTAAGGTAAAGACCCACCAGGAAGACTATATAACTAATATAACGTCTCTCCTTATAAAATTTTATTGAAATATTTTAATAGTATTCATCCATTATTTGAGCATTTATAAAAATAAAGAACATACTTAGTTAAGTGACTACTAGGATATCCATGGCCTTCAAATAATTGTTGGGTCATTTGATCCATTTTGTTTTTCTTAGTTAATTTTATTTTTATAGGGGCATGTATCTCATATGAGATTTCCATTTTGGCTTAATATTATGTTATTAGGTTAGGTTGATACAAAATTTTTAAAATTAGTGTTGTTAGTATTAAATATGTTAGTAATAAGTTAGTTGGTTGTCTGAGATTTTTGAGATATTCAATAAATAACTCAACCATTTTACGTAGGCTTATAAAGTATAACATGGAATTGTAATTATTAATTTTTTATATTGAATATATTTTATATTATTTTGGCTATATTTATCCTCTATTAGAGGTCCTACCAATGCTATTAGAGGGAATGGGTAGCCAATAAGATGTTCATCATTCATGCCACAACTTGTGGGATAATAGGATTCTTAGAAGTGACATAAATTATTTAGTACCATGATGTATAATGTATTAGTTTGTAGATGCAATAGATACTTTTGATGGATTCATAATAAAAACTCTATATCATCTTCTTATTTACCCTTTTAGATCAAGATGCGACATTTTGGGTCATTTGATCAAGGTTGTCTTGGTTAGTTAATTTTTTTTGTATAGGGGTATGCATCTCATATGAGTCACATCCTATAGATAAATGTTATGTTATTAGGTTAGGTTGATACATACATGTTAGAATTAATGTTATTAGTATTAAATATGTTAGTAATAAGTTAGTTAGTTGGTTGATCCCATTGAGAGGTTTGGTAAATAACTTAACCACCATACGTATACTTATAAAGGCTTACATTGCATTTTAAATATTATGTTTTTATGTATAATATATTTTATATTATTCTATATATATTTATCCTCCATTAACGGTCCTAATAACAATTGGAATGTACGTCTGATAAAACCTTTAGAATTGAATATGATTCATATTACAAGTTTTCCTAAGATGAAATTATTATTCATATTATCACCACATGATCTATATTGTAAAGTGAGAGAAAAAACTATTTTTGAAGGTCACCTATGGCATACATCATAGAAATGATATGTATATAATGAATAATAGTGGTTTGGAAAGATTCATTGATTGATTTTAACTCACTATTTATCCTAAACATAGGTACAATAGATTCATCAAAAATATCATTCAATTGATTGGACTCACATTATATGGAAAAATCATAGCATAACTTAGAATCACATTCTATGGAAACATCATTACATAAATTATAATTACACTCTATGGAAACATCATTGCATAGCTTGTAATCACCTTCTATAGAAACATCATTGAAAATTTCATCACATATTGGTTCTATAAAAAGAGTAGAAATTGCATCACATTATGTTTAAATAGAAGCTTCATGTAAAGATATATTTTCACATTTTTTAAGGGAGAAGATGAAATACTCACATCTAATTTCAAAGGAGGAGAGATAAACATCATACTCATTTACATCATTTTTCATTTGAAGATAAGATAGATGAATATTACTTTCTTTTCCAAAAAAACATAATTTGTCATTTGGATAGAAGAGTAAGAAACATAACATTAATTTGAAACAATACCATCATTTTTCATTTTAAGAGAAGAGGTAGTATTACATTTTAGTTGAGAAAATGGAACGTCAATATTTTATATAATATTAGAAACATTAGTGTATTTAGAAATATCATTGCAAGGCAATCCATCATGATCATATATATGTATATAATATATGCATGGATTTATTATATCTTATTTTTAAAGTAAAATTCTAGATTCATTATGTACTTCATTGCTAGATTTTTCCTATTTTAGTGTGTGATAATGTACAAAAGTAAGAGAATTAATTTCAACATCATTTTGTTATTTATTTACTTCACTATATTAATTACTATTATACGTTTCCTCTTGATAATCATAGTCATAATCATTAAAATATTCATTCATATAATTAGCATCATTCATCATACAATCTTGTTCATTAGTCCACTCACTATCATAAGCACATGGAATGGAATGATTATAAAATAAGAAGTCCAAAGGTTGAGGGATATTAGGTGTTTTATATTGGTCACTCATTTTGGAATTTCCAAACCCCAAGATAGAAATAAACACAAGAACAAAGCATATCCCTTAAATAAGAATAAACACATAAGAAGGGGAGATCTGAAATCAGGTTTAAAAATCAATTTTAGATACATAAATATGAAATTATTAATAAAGTATAAAATACTAAAGGTTCATATATATATATATAAATTGATAAGGGTTAAATATAAAATTGACCACTCCAAGAAAAACATGTTTAAAAAAAAAAAAAAAGATTTTAATAAAAATAATATATTAAAAACTCATAAATTATTTTGAAAATAAATACACCTTTCACCCTCTAGTATGAATTTACTAAAAATAGTAAACTTATAATTCTAAAACATCCATACAAAGTTTTGGTAAACAAAGATAAAATTTTGATCCAAACACAGATCTTTGAGAATTTTGAAAATAAGGTTTTTTTAAATTAGATATCAACCAAAGAAAAAATAAAACTAATAAGAGAATAAATATGAAACCATAGGTCAAAATAAAAAATCAATTTTTCACCCATGAAGATGGAAAAATATATAAATCAAATTTGTAAATCAAACCTTAGGGTAAAAATTTAATCCCTAGATAAAAGGAAAGAAACCCTAAGGGAAAGTTAGGTTTACTATGCTCACTATATAAATGGGTTCACTAATGTGATTTAAATTATTTTAGATTTAAGATAAATTAATGAGATATAACTTTTAAATATTTAGATTATGTGAATTATATAAATAAACACTCATATGAATGTAAAAGGTAAAATCTAATTTGAACAATTACAATTGTTATAAATAAAAATGACCTAAGGGAATAAGATACTTAATATTTTATTATGATATGCAGGTTTGAGACTAAATACAGGTAGCAAAAATGGTGGGAAAATGGATCAAGAGTCACACATATTAGGAACTAGATCTCTAGATGTGATTGGATAAAATTATCAGCCTTTGGATGGTATCAATTGATGTTAGCCTTTGTAACCTACAAGATTCGCTTGAATGGATTTCACTTCTATATTTTAGTACATGTCACTATGCCTATGTTTTATTACGTAATTATGCTTAATTGTAATTTTTAGCTATGTGTGATATCAAGGGTTAGTTGTGCACTTAATCTTGGAAACCTATCTCCTCTTTGAAACCCTAGGTCCATTCTCAACACTAAAGAACCATTTCAGATAATCTAAACTTATGCCCATAAATTGGATATGAGATAAGTTAAAAAACAAAAATTTCATATATTACAAATAGCCTATACTAGGATTATGGTAATAATTTGGATGTATTCCCAATATATTGCATGAAAGAGAATTTAGAACTAGAAAAATTTGAGTAATTTAGACTTATTTATAATATTTTTTTTATGGAATTGGACTAGTAATAAGTATAAATTATTTAAAATGATCCCTACTAGGTTTTGGATTGAAAAATGAGAAGAATGGTGGGTTAATTTGACCCCAACCAATTGCATATGAATTTTTGAGTGATGCCTACATATCTAATACTTCAAATAGGGAAGTCAAACCACATGTAGTTCTCCCCATTAGGTGCATGTATACAATAGTGGTCCTTCAATAAATGCAACCTATGATCTACTTTTGACATTTGAAAAATGGAAAATTTGACTTGGATTAAGTGATTAATACTTGGATAAGACCTAATCCATATGAATAATTACTAAATTTGGAGTAAGAGGGTAGTATCTTTGAATGTGCAAGGGATTTCCTATGAGTGGTAGATGCTTACTAGATACGGAATAAGATTAGACCTATTGTGTATTTATAAGAAAATATTTAGGTAATTTATCACACCATTAACATGTAAAACATATGGGCCAACCCATGAAGATGTTTTTAAATTTGAAAAATGGCTGTTACTTGGCATATGACAAATTCATCAGGTTTATATGCTTATAGAATTCTATAGGCATTTAAGTTTAATAGATTTTTATAAAAGGTAAAAATATTGATATGATGATTTGAAGATAGTCTGAATATGATTTTGAATAAGTTACACATAGAATAGGGAATTCTTGTAGGTGAATAATATTAAATCAAGAAAGTTCGACCCATAAGAAACATTTGGATGTGAGTGAAGGGCATGTATGATCCATACATGTACATACAAGTCATGTAAGGTAGATATAGGTCAAAAATAAATTTACAAAGTGTCTAATACTAGAATTTAGTGTTTACATAATTATGATAAATTTTGAGAGGGGAGATAATGGCAAAGGGGGTTGAGAGAAAAGTTAGGGACCATGAGAAGTCATCAAAACACAACCATATTACCTAATTTGGACCAATAATTTACAATTACACACATTTTAAAATCATGAAATTTAATGACTAATGGATGTCTAGGGGCCATTTTTAGGTGTCTACAAGGTAATCTTTTTAGATAATTTTATTGAAAATAAGTGTCAAATTGGTTAATTTTTAGGGTATTGCCTAACTATCATGCCTATTAGGAGTATGAGATATATTTCTTAGAGGAAGGAAATTTTAAAACTTTACATAATGAAATATACCCTTTACATGGTATGTTTCTTAGTTTGACCTGATGATCAAGCTTTACTTCACTAATATGGAGTTTTAATAAATAAAATGATAACAATGATAATCAAACAAGTGTTAATGTAAATACTTAAAAATGCCTCCTAAACATGTTTTAGATGTTAAATTAAATGATTTTATAATGTTTGTGTAATTTTAAATTATTGATTTAAACCAATAAAATATATTAAATATATTTATTTGATAGATGCCAAGAGATATCAATCAAAATTTAGCCTTGCATTTTAAAATTATCATCAATAATTTATGGATCAAAAGAACATTTGTTGACAAAGGATAAAAATTGAATAGTTGTAGTGAAACATTTATCTTAAAATATAATAGGTTCCTTATCTAGTTAAAATATGATAGTAAAAGGGTTTGGCCATCAAGAAATAAAAACTCTTAGATAAAATACACTCAATTTGACACTAAGACCAAAAATAGTAACAAAAAAATGTTAAGTTATACCTAATGATGTATGTTACAAAATTTTACTTGGGAAACCTTGGATTCATGACATAGGTGTTGTTCCCTCTATTTCACATAGATGCTTGAGTTTATACATGAAGTAATATTTTATATACGTCTTTCAAATTATGTGCCTTTTATATTTTTTAAGATGATTGAGCTTCAAGACAACATAATCCATTATTTTAATAAGTATTAATGTTGACAAGATTATTCATCATGATCATTTGAGCATTATTTTATAATACCAAGACTCCAACCATGTTACAACATCAAAAATACTGAAAAATGGAAAAAATGTATTAGTTTCATCTTTGATATGTGTAATATCATATGAAAATTTATAACACCTCATGGACACATGTATGAATATTAAGAATGTCCTAGAGACATGCCATTTGATTATTATACCATATAGAGGTGGTACTTATACCTTAGCATTATAATATGTAATATATGCATACAAGAAGGAATGAAGTGTATATGCAAAGAGTGAAAGAGTGAGGTATAAGACATGTAAGTAATAATATAGAGGATATGTATGTAAGACAAAAGGATTAATAGAGATACAAAATATGATGATATTATCACAGATATTTATATAAATAAATAAAAATAAGTCAAAGTAGGAAATAATATCTTATATGGTTTGTGTATGGAATATAGGATCCACTTCTTAAATTTTTTAGTAACACAGTGTGTAGAAACCTAATTTGGGTACAAGGATTATTATTGTAATGTTTTTAGTATAATGTTGTGCATATGGATTATTGGTTCAAATTATGGTCTTATTGGTGCTTGTCTATGTGATTTTATCCTTCTCTTTATTTTATATGTGATCTAATTATCTTCTATTTTATCTTTATGTTATCTTCATTTTGTGTATGAAATATTATTTTTTATTTTACCTTCATTATCTAATATTTCTACCTTTGGTATATTTGATTACCCATCAAATTTATTCCCTATCATTTTATGAGCCATTTGCCCCTTCCTCATGTCCTTTTGAATGTGTGGAGCCTTGTAATTTGGTTCCTTTATTTTTATTTGGTTGGCTTGTATATAAATAGGTATTTATTTCAAACTTTAGAAGTGTATATATACATGTTTTACCATAATTTGGATTTTAAAACTCTAAGTACGATAAAAATTTGAATGTAATTCAGATTATAAATCAAGATAATTAAGTATATATCTAATTGTAAACTATTGAAATTGACTTCATAATTGAATTTAATATTTATGTAAAGTATAATAGAGGATAAGATACTTAGCTTCACTATTTGATTGGTTGAATATGACTGTGTTTTGATAGCATAAATAGAATAGAAGTAGGCTTGTGATTCATTCAAATATGGAACTATGTTTTTGCGTCTCTAGGGTCACCAACATCAAGCCTTGGGGAAAATTCATCAGACACATTCTTAACAACTTTCCTTTGATGTTTGCCTGCAAAACACTCAATACTAGTAGCTTTATCCATTGGTCTATAGAGTTATGAAAATATCACCAAATCTGAAATTGAAAATGCCCTCAAGTAACTACAACACTTGCGCATTAAAACTTATTGAATTGAAAACTAGAATAACTACCAACTAAAAAAATGGTTAAGAATAATACCTAGAGGAAAGTGAAAATTAAAACAACTAATAGAACATGTGCATAACAACACTTGGAGGAAAATGAAATCTAACATTACTATGTACAATCACTCAAAATCCACCTAGATCAAAGCAAAAACCTCTCAATCTCTTTCCATGTGGTTGATGAAGATGACTAATAAGCTACTGTTTAAGTGCCATTCTACTTGGTTTAACTCTTTTTTTACTTGTCAACCTCTTTGATTTGTATCTAAGTGAATCAACTTAAGTAAATATATATCGAATATAAACAAAATCATGTGGTTCAATACTCACCTTATGTTTCTATTCAACACTAAGAAAACTTTCCAATGTAACCACATTCTAATTTATAGGAATATATGCAATTTCAACCTTTAGTGGCTTATTAGGATAATTTTCTTGAATTTCTATGACATCTTTAGATACACCATCTTGATTTTGAAGTGATGAAAATTGTTCAATATCTTCATCAGAAGCTTCTTGATCGTTGTATCTTCTTGAGGTTCACTAGGAAACATTACATCTTCTTTTGTATATTTACTTAACTCATGCCTAGGACTATTACCTTGTGAAACCACTACTACAATATAAATAGTTTCTACCATATTTTATGGAACATATTCTTGACATCCTTCTTAAATCTCACTTACAACTACAATTTTATCTTGATCCTCAAGCACTACAATGTGATATTTCTCTATGCCAATTTTAATCTCATTTGAGTAACACAACTCTTGATCATCCTCTCTTGACAAGTTATCCTATTCACCTGAATTTTCTCATTTTGGCCTCCATACAATAGGTTCTCCTTCAAAAAGGAAGATGGTGGGAGGGTAATAGGTTCCATTTAGTGGCATAGGAATATAATAAATTATTAGCTGCTCTTGAATGGGATTTGGGATTGAAGAGGAATTAAGAAGGCTTTGATATTTGGAATTAATAGCTTCACTCAATATTTATTTGAAAGAAGGGAAATAAACTTGTGTTAGGGCTTCATGATTTAATGTTTCATACTTCTATTTCACTCAACAATCAATCTCTCACATTTTGATATGTTTTGATCTTCATAGACAACTATATTTGAGGGATGGATGGAGGGATAAAGAAACTTCAAAACTTTATTGGTTTGGATTCTAAAATCTTCTCAATTTATTTATTTTGGATTGGCATAGGAGGAGGATCTTTCTCAAGTGTAGGCATGACATAATCATGGATCTTGGTCCAAGAAGGTTTAAAATATGAAATGGTCTTAGGTTATTGGGGAATAGTGAGTATATATTGCATAGGCATAAACTCTTTCATAGGATTAGGAGTCTTAAAATTGATAATTTTGAAGTAAGTAGACTCTCTTGAATGTTTAATGGGTTCTAGTTCTTATTTCCAGCATGGGGTTTTGGAATCAATTCTTTGTATTATCATGGGTAGCTACTATATTGGTTCTCTTATAGCCTCATTATTTCTCTTTAATGATTCTATATCTTGCTGATGCATATATTATTGATATGTAAGTTATTCTTGATGCCTATGGTATTCCTCTTCCCTATCACTCTCCATACATTATCTCTCAAATTTAAGCTTGATTCCTTACACACTTATTTTAGGCTGATTGGAAATATGATTAAGGGTGGGAAAGGGATAAATATCATGAGAATACTAATATCTTGCTTGTTAAGTTCCAGTTGATGTGAATCCATAAATATTTTCATCTTGATATGAAGGATATGAAGGTACAAAAGATGTATTTTCATATAATGGAAGACTCAAATACATATTGACTAATGATCTTTAGGCACTTAGATTGCTTAAACCAATTGTTGATAACTTGGAGTCACCAAATGATAAGTAATTAGGTAGTGTCTTTGATACAAATTTATAAAACCAACACCAATCTTTAGAAATATTTTTAGATATTGTCCCATCAGGTGTGACATAAATTATTATCACTTAGAAGTGTACCCTTGTAAGAATATGTGCCTATTCTCAATTTTATTGATACAATGGAAACTCTCCAAGGTGTGGGAAATTATATTGGAGAGAACTCTAGATGAAGGGCTGGTTTGATTTTGTACACTCACCTAATTCCCTTTAAACTCTCTAATTATGTGATTTCTTGATGAAGAAAAGGGTGGAAAGAGAAATGTTAAAGCTAAAAATGGAACTAAAAACTAAAAATTTAGGGTGATGTATCAATGTGAATGTCATTTATTTAAATACTTAACACACTTTATAAGCTAATTAACTTACCCACATTCACTTCATTATCATACAATGATTCTTGCATCAATATTTCACATAGAGGTCTTGACAAACACACACACTAGCTTGGAAGTACTGAATAATGGTTGAATTCAATTATAGATTAGGTAAAAATAAAACTTAGAAAATTTATATGATTTGAAAGAGTTATTATTTTATACATAAATATAATATATTTAGACATAAACATAGGAAAATCATTCACTAAGTTACATCAATGAACATTAAGAACACACTTCATGAACAACTTGAAAATAGAGGAAAAAATAACTCTTTATTGCTTCAAATGTGAGGGAGTACAAATTTTGCAATATTTTATATAAGATAAAAGAATAATACCCTAAATCATTCAAAAATTAATGTACACATATAAATTAAGAAGAGAGAGAGAAGACAAGGCAACTCCAAAACTAGAGATGAGTCCACATGCAAGCCATAGTTTACTCATACTTCAACTGAAACTTTAATTTCACCTTAAAAAATCCAAACTTAAAAATTGATACATATCATTTATTTAAGTTTTAATTTATCTCCTTGTAATACAAAGTATAATTTATGGAGATAAAGTAGTTTGAATGCTTGAAAATTCAAAGGTTGTTGCATGTGTTTGAATAGTCTTCAACTTGAAGAGATCTTTGACTATCTTTAGTTAACTCCTTGTGAATAGTTTGAACTATTTTTGGTATTCAATAAAATAATTTTGATATTTAATTCATATTTAATTTTTATTTTAGTTACCTTTATTTTTATTTTGGAGTATGACTTGAGCTTCTTGACTTGCAACTTGGAGTTTGACTTCAATTATCTCACTTGCAACTTGCATGCATGTTTGACTTCTTGACTTTCTAAATTTAGCCCAAAGGGTGGAGTAGTAAGAGAGAGATTTAATATTTATTATTGAAGGATTATATTTTATGAAAATAGGGCCTCAAATATTAACCAATACTTCAACTCAACTTTGATACTTTTTCACGTTTCAAACTCCACTTTTCTAAGGCTAATTGAAGATTCCTTGTTTGCCTTGACTTTGCTAAATTTAGCCCAAATGGAGCATAGAAGTTAGAGAGAGAATAATGTTTATGTTTAATTATTCATGAAATATCTCAGATAAGAGTGCCTTTGATGATGAGAACTATAACTCTCCATACTAGTTCTTCTTGGAAATGCCTATCTTTTGCAACTCGACAAGCTTCTTGAATGCATAGTGAAAACCTATAACTTGATGAATTTAAATATTTTGAATATTAAAAGAGTATAAATATGATTTTAATACCATAATTTTTTTTAAAAATATATTCAAACAAATTTTTAACTCTAAAATCCATGTACAACTACAAAAATTCCATTTTGTGCTCTCTTGAGCTCTCTTGCTCTAAATAAAACCCTAATTTGGATTAGGGGTCTAAAATGAGTTATGGGCCTAAAAAAAAACTAATAATATTATAATTATATAGGTATAAATGGATAATATGTATAATTTTTTTAAAATTTCCAAAAAGTTTCACCAAACTCCTAGAAAAAATTCACACAAAAATGTCTGCTTGCTGCTTTGGGGGTGACCTAGAGATGTTTTATAACATGTTGAGCCCATATTGAATTTTTTTTCATTTAATGATAATTTATTTATACCTTTAAATGAATTATATACACCATAAAATATTTTTTTCCATTTCAAAGACATGAAACACTCATTTTTAACTCCATTTATGAGCAAAATAGTGAAAAAACCTTGGTTTTCTTCGTGATTAGATCTAGTTTTGGCATTTTATCTATATTTAGGTATATTAAAGACATGAAAACAATTTTAAACATTAAATTACATAAAAAAATACCTATGTGTAAAATTTAAAGATATTTTATTTAATAAAACTCAAAGTATGAACTTTTTGCTATTTCTTAACTTGCACAATTTCATTTTTGAATGCCTGTAGGTCTGAGTTTTGCCATTTTATTGAATTTTATTAGGATTTAAGACCTAATTATTTTTTTATTATGAACTATAATAAACCATATTATCATTAAAACCATTATATGTTCTTAACCAATCTCTTAAACCTTTCAAAATTACCTTTTCTGACTATCTCTCTTGCTTGCTTAAAACCTTGATACCTATACCTTTGCCTTTATTATTTTTTTAACCTAAAATTTTTGATTTATTAAAGTGTATTAATTTAATTTATTTCACATATTATCTCACATAAATTTTATTTTTTAACAAGTAACTCAAAAATGTAATTATATCTCTTAAAAGTAAGCCATTGGGGTTTAAGAAGGGTTTTAGAGTACATATTCTTCTTAATGATTATTAATAAAGTTAATACCCTATAAAATAAAAAAAATAGATGAAATATTTATTTAATATGGGAAAAAAAATACCCATAATACCATTCTAACCAAATATTCTTCATCTTTATGTATGGAGTATTTGAAAATTGCCTTCACTAGCTTGCAACTAGCTAGTGAGAGGAATAGAAGAAATATCTTATTAATCATGGTTTTGGTATAATAATAGTTTTATAATGTTTTTAATACATTTTATAATCTTAAATAAATGAATTTATTCTTCTTTAAAACTTGCACATAAGTAACTTTGACCAATGGTGCAAAATTTGTCAACAATTTTGGTGACTTTACTAGGATGTTTGATTGCTAAACACTCAATACCAGTAGTTATATCAATTGGTATATGGAGTTATGAAATTATCACCAAATATTAAACTAAAAATTCCCTCAATAAACTAAAACACTTGTGTAGAAGCACTTATTGAATTAAAAACTAGATCAACCACCAACTAAAAAAATGTGAAAGAATAACACTTAGAGGAAAGTGATAACTAAAACAACTATCATAAAAAAACTTGGAGGAAAATTAAATATAAAAATACTATTTATAATCACTCAAAATCCACCTATATCAAAGAAAGAACCTCTCAAGTCCTTTCTATGTGATTGATGTAAATGATTAACAAGCTACTATTTAAGTGCCATTCTGGTTGGTTCAGCTCTTTTTCCATTTGTCAACCTCTTTGACTTATTTCAAAGTGAATCAACTGAAGAAAACATATATCAAATATAAAAAAAATCATCATATGGTTTAATACTCAACTTATGTTTCTCTTCAACACTAAGAAAACTTTCCAATGTAACCACATTCTGATTTATAGGAATAACTACAATTTCAACCTTTAGTGGATTACTAAGACAATATTCTTGGCTTTCTATGCCATATTTAGATATTCCATATTGATTTTTAAGTGATATAAATTGTTCAAGATCTTCATCAAAACCTTTTTTATCCTCACTTATAGCTTTTTAAAATTCACTAAGAATCATTGCATCTTCTTTTTTGTTTTTACTTAGCTCATGTCTAGGACTGTTATCTTGTGAAACCACTACTACAATCTCACTAGCTGCTACCATATCATCTGGAACATCTTCATGATAGAATTATTAAAAATCACTGACAAATATAAATTGATTTTTATCCTTAATCACTGTAGCATGATCTTACTCTATACTAAATTTAAGCTCATTCGAGAAACACAACTCTCAATCATCCTCTCTTGACAAGTCATCCTCTTCACTTGCATGTTCTTCTTTTACCTCCATACAATAGGTTCTACTTCAAAAAGGGATATGGTGGGAGGATAAGAGGTTATATTTGGTGGCATAAGAATATAGGTCACTATTGGCTGATATTGAATGGGATTTGAGATTGAAGAGGCATTAAGAAGGTTTTGAGATTTATAAGTGATAGTTTCATTCAATATTTATTTGAAATAGTGGAAAGAAACTTGTGTTAGGGGTTCATGCTTTAATGCTTTATACTTCTCTTTCCACTCAACAATAAACCTCTCACATTATGATGTGATTTTTTATTTATATAAAACTTTAATTTGAGGGATGGGTGGAGGGCTCAAGAAAATTGGAAACTTTTTGGGTTTGGCTTCTACAACCTTCTCCATTTTTTGATTTTTGATTGGCATAGGAGGCTCTTTCTCAAGATTAGGCATGACATAATCAGGGGTCTTGTTCCAAGAAGGTTTCCAAGATGAAATGGTCTTAGGATATTAGGGAAGACTGAGTAAACATTGCATAAGCATAGGATATTTCATAGGATTTGGAATCCTAAAATTGGGAATTTTGAAGCAAGTAGACTCTCTTGAAGGTTCAAGGGTTTTTAGTTCTTCTTGTTTCCAACATCAAGTTTTGGACTCATTTATTTGTAATATCATGGGAAGTTATTGTATTAGTTATTTTTTAGCCTTATCATTTATCTTCAATGATTATATATCTTGCTGATGTATATAGGCCTGATATGAAAGATCTTCTTGATGCCTATGGTATTCCTCTTCTCTATCACTCTTCGTACATTGTCTCTCAAAGTCAAGACTGAATTCTTGCACACTTTTTAAAGCCGATTAGAAATATGATTATGGGTAGGATGTGGGTAAATATCATGATAATAATGATATATTTTTGGTTTATTTCCACTTTAGGTGAAGCTATAAATATTTTTAGCTTGATATGAATGATCTGAACGCACAAAAGATGCATTTTCACAAAATGAAAGACTAAAATACATACCAACTGATGCTCTTTATGCAATTAAATTGATTAAAACAACAATTTATAACTTGGAGTCACTATATGATGAGTAATTTGGTAATGTATTTTCTAAATATTTCTAAAAACAACACCAATCTTTAGTAATATTTTGAGATATTGTCCCACTAGGCGTGCTATAAATTATTATCACTTAGAGGTGCACCTTTAAAAGAACATGTGTCTGTTATCACTCTTGTTGATGCACTAGAAAATATACAAGGTTTGGGACCTTATATTAGAGATAATATCTAGATGAATGTTTAGTTTCATTTGGTACACTCACCTGATTCTCTCTAAACTCTCTAATTTTGTGCTTTCTTGACTATAAAAATGGTAGAAGGAGCAATACTAAAGCTAAAAACAAAAACTAAAAATTTGGGGTGATACATAAATGTGAATGTAAATTATGCAGATAATTAAAACACTTTGGAAGATAAAAAACTTGCACACATTCACTTCATTCTCATACAATGAATCTTGCATCAGTATTTCACATAGAGGTCTTGACAAACACACACACTAGCTTGGAAGGACAAAATAATGGTTGAATTCACTTCTAAATTAGGTATAAATTATAATTAGACACTATATATGACCTAAAATATTTATTATTTTCAAGGTGAGATATTTATACATAAACATAGGAAAATAAATCATTCACTAAATTACATCAATTAATATTAAGAACACACTTCATGAACAACTTGAAAATGGTGGAAAAATTAGCTCTTTATTGCTTTAAAGGTGAGGTAGTATAATTTATGGTAGAGTTTATATAATACAAAATAAAAATACCCTAATTCATTCAAAAATTAATGTACATATATAAAGGAAGAAGAGAGAGAGAAGATAAGGCAACTCTAAAACTAGAGACGAGTTCACATGCAAGTCATAGTTCACTCATACTTCAACTAAAACTTTAACTCCACCTTCAAAACACCAAACTTAAAAATTTACATGTAGAATTTCATTAAGTTTTAATTTATCTCTTTGGAATATGGTGTATAATTTTGGGAGATAAGGTAGTTTTAATGTTTGAGAAGTCAAAGGTTGTTGCATGTGTTTGAATAGTCTTCAACTTGAAGAGATCGTTGACTATCTTTAGTTAACTCCTTGTGGATAGTTTGAAATAATTTTGATATTTATTGAATTATTTTTGATCTTTAATTCAAATTTAAGTTTGAATTTATTTACCTTTATTTTTATCTTTTATTTTGACTTAAGATTCATGACTTGCAATTTGGAGTTTGACTTCAGTTATCTCACTTGTAACTTACATGCATGTTTAACTTCTTGAATTTATAAATTTAGCCCAAAGGGGGGAATAGTAGGATATATATTTCATGTTTATTATTTAAGGATTATATTTGATGAAAATATGATCTCAAATCTTAACTAAGACTTCAACTCAACTTCACTTTTTCATGTTTTAAATTCCACTTTTCTAGGGCTAATTAAAGACTCTTCCTGTTTGCCTTGACTTTGATAAATTTTACCCAAATGGGGAAAAAAAATAGAGAGATAAGAATATTTATGTTTAATTATTCATTTAATATCTCATATAATATTTATTTTGATGATGACAACCATACTCTCCATACTATTTCTTCTTGGATATGCCTATCTTTTGCAACTTGATCAACTTCTTGAATGCATTGCAAGAACCTGGAACTTGATGAATTTGAATTGTTTTAATATGAAATTATTATAAATATTATTTTAAAATTATCACCATGGTATAAAATACATTCAAATAAATTTTCAGCTCCAAACTTCATGTACAACTTCAAAAAATGCCATTTTGTGCTCTCTTGAGCTCTCTTGCTCTCAAGAAACCCTGATTTAGATTAGGGGGTCTAAAATGAGTTATATGAATTAAAAAACACTAATAAAATGATATTTGTGTAGGTATAAATTTTATATACATTTAAAAGTTTAAAAATCTCTAAAACTCTTTAATAGACTCACAAACAAAAATTTACAAAAAAGTGCCTACTTACTGCCTTAAGGGCGACTTGGAAATATTTTTCAATGAGCTGAGCCTATTTTGAATTTATTTGCATTTAATTATAATTTATTAAGAATTTT
Source organism: Torreya grandis (assembly GCA_037957365.1). Taxonomy (NCBI): domain Eukaryota; kingdom Viridiplantae; phylum Streptophyta; class Pinopsida; order Cupressales; family Taxaceae; genus Torreya; species Torreya grandis. The sequence continues at coordinate 4,689,261 of JARHVA010000189.1, forward strand.
AAATTAATTATACATATTATAAAATCATGTTGTTCCATTGGAAAGACCTAAAACACTTATTTCTATCTTCATTTGTGAGCAAAATAGTGAAAAAACCTTGGTTTCCTTATTGATCAGACCTGTATTTTCATATTTTATCTCTCCTCAAGTACATTATAGAACTAATTTTTTTATAAAATATTCAAGGACATAATAATATACATTAAATTATAATTTTAATATATTTCATTGAATAAAATTCAAAATATGCATTTTTTGGTGTTTCATAGCTTGCACAATTTCATTTTTGAATGCCTATAGATTTGAGTTTTGCCATTTTATTGAGTTTTATAAGGATTAAATAAATAATTATTTTTTAAATATTAATTTTAATAACCACTCTCATCATTCCAACCATTGGATGTGCTCAACCAGTCTCTTAAACCTATCAAAAATTTCCTTTTCTGACTGTCTTTCTTTCTTTCTTTCTTAAAACATTAATACTTGTATCTTTGCATTTATTCATTTTTTGCCTCAAAATTTTGATTTATTAATGTGTATTAATATTATTTATTCCTAATAATATCTCACAAAACTTTTATTTTTCAACAAGGAATTCAAATATTTTATTATATTTCTTAAAACTGAGCCATTAAGGTTTACGAAGGGTTTTAAAGCACCTATTCTTATTAATGATTGTTCATAAAGTTAAGAACATATAAAATAAAAAAAATGCATGAAATTTTTAGGTAAAATGGTCCCAAAAATCCCAATAATACCATTTAAACCAACTGTTCTTCATTTTTATGTACCAAGCATTTAAAAATTGCCTTTACTAGCTTACAACTAGCTAGTGAGAAGAATAGAAGAATCATTTGTCAAAATTTGGAATTGTGAATTGTTTCTGAGTATAATTTATTATGATTAAGGTTTTATTATGTTTTTGAGATATTTTTAAATCTTAAATACATGAATGGAGTCTTCTTGAAAACCTGCACATAAGCAACTTTGGCCAATGATGGCAAAATTTGTCAACATGAACAATCATAATACAACCCTGAAGCACTCAAAGAAAAATACATAAGCCACATTTTGAAAATTTAAAGATATATATTTTATGTAATAATATGTATTCAATGATAATTTATAGAGGGTATTTGAGGCCAGCTTGACACCATGATTCCACTAATCCATTTTTGACAAGGTAACCTAGGTTAAGGTGAAGAGATAGGATTTGAGATATAAATAGTGATACATAATTTGTGTGAAAGATACATATAAATCAGATTAAAAGTGATAAAAAACTAATAAATACCCATATGGTCTCACCTTAATACAAAAAATATTATGTATATGATAATTGCATCGAGATTAAGATAGTAACATCTATGCAAGTAGTAAATGCAAGTGTCCAAACAACCATAAAGAATATTTCTAGAATTTGATATCTACTTCCTGAACATTAGGAAACCTATTTACACACCTATACATATTATATATCTATAGATCATTACATAATCTAATTATTATTTTTTCTTTGTGATTACACAATCAAAATACTATTGGGCATTGTAATTTCTATATGCAACATTTTTTGTAATTCAACATTGAAATTGAATATCATAAACTAAATGATTTAATTACCCTAATTTTAAGAATAGTTTTATCCATGCTTTAATATTTTATTCATTACCAACCTTTAATTCTAAAAATATTTAAACAATAGGTGAATTATTGTAACTTAGAATGGATTAAGCTCATAACTAGCATGTGGGTGTGTGGGACTACCAAATAAGAGTTGTTTGGAGATGCATGAGTCATGTAGGATAAATGTAGATCAATATTTTCATTATTAAATTTTAAATACCATATTTTAGTATCTATAAATTCCTTTTTTAATTATAGTATTACAATGTAATGAAAATACTAGAGTAAAAGGATAAAGATAGACTTGAGTGTACATGACATACTTTGTCTTTGAGAGAAGGCTTCAAATTTGTAAACTACTCCAAACAAATCCTAAAATGAAAATTTAGTATTAAATGTCCATATAATTAGATTTGAAATTTGAACTATATGATAATATTAAAATTTGAAAGAGAAAGGAAGGAGTACACTTTTATGTGAGTAAATTATGTTGCCTTGTCACTTATTAGAGATGCTTCCTTCTAGAAGCATTGGATAATTGTGCTTAATTATTGAAGCACATGGAGAAAAATGAAAAATTGAGGATGATGATTCAAAATTTTTAAATTTGACTAAGGCAAAGGTCATGGATTAGAAGATAAATGTCCTCAATCCATATGTAACTAATCCAACACTGATCTTGTAACCCAAGGATGATAAGGTGGGAATTATATAATGAGTTAACTTTGGGTAATGCCATGGCCATTGAGCATTGTTGAACCTTAACATACATTACCTAAAAAATCATGACTTAACTATTTTATATGGGCTTATAAATTTAATTTTGTTTGACACTTAAAAATACTTGAAAATAATTGATAAGTAACGGTAAAGGTGAAAATGTGTTTAAATGTGCATGAACACATATCATTCCCCAATGAAAAAATGTCAAATGAAGTCTATATAATATGCATGAACCAAGATCATACCCAACTAAAATATGAAATAGTGTATATGTTCTTGAACCAACATCATTCCCAAATAAAATATGAATTAGTGTATATGTGCACAAACCAATATCATGCTTACAAAATATATCTTGTAAAATAGAGTTCACATGCCCCTAAATGTATCTAAATATGTATCAATTTGAAATATACAACTCATGGAGTGTAAAATGGATTACATATGACCTACATATGCCTCCAAAAATTACCTACAAAAATTACCTAAAAAGCTATAAATAACTATCCCCAATCTAATATCTGAATCACTTCTAAACTTTGAAATATGTATATTATACTCAAAACTTATTCATGGAGGCTTTAGTATCTATGAAAAATCCTATTAATATTCCCCCATTTTAAGGTGAGGGTCAGATCCTATAGGTCACTCATCTCATAATATAAGTGAATTGTATCATGTAATGTATGTAGATAATATAATGTAAAAACATGTTAACATGTGAGAGTATGCCATCATATTAACATATATAGTTATAAATACTTAAATATGGTCATATGTACTTGACAATGATAATTATTGACATATTATACACCATTAAAATTACACCAAAATAAATAAATCTTATTCATTATTACTCTAATACATTTATATATATGTAGGCTTGACCCTCTATTTACTGTCATTATTACACAAAAATTTCAAAGTCAAAGGCTAAAATTATTTTATACTACCCTTAGATTGTCTCTATCTTAGGATAACTATCCATGAATTTCTAAGATAGGTCCACACTATGTATATAGGTCCACTACCATAGAATTTTCTACCTAGAGTGGCTGCATCATGCACCAAGTAATGTCTAGTTTCAAAATATTGAAATATTATTTTAGGTTTTCCATTACGTGTCAAAAAGTCAACTAAAGGAAATTATCAGAAGGTTTTTTTATAAATACACATCAAAGGTCATTCATTAGCCCACTTGGTTCCTACCTTGGCACTATATATTGAACACTTATACACTTCTACACATTGAGAAAATCTATCTGATTATTCCCTAATTGAATCTCATTCACAAGGAGTAGCCGTGAACCAAGTGTAAACTTCTTATAGTAAGTCAAGAGATATTATTTTCTAGTTTTAAATCTATATTTATATTTGCATACATATAATCAAGGATCAAAATTTCACAATCACTCTAGGTAAGAGAATAACATGGGATTGATTTTCCTCCTTGGAGTGTTGGAAACATAGGAAACAATCAATCATCAAGGGGTGATTGAGGTCATATCAACTCATTATATTTTCCTCTTTTTTTTTTAGGTTTCAAACTTTTAAGGTTACCTTAGGTTTTTTCATAAAAAATAAGGAAAACAATGAATTCCATGTGGCACAAATATAATTGTGACATCTCAACCTACTCAATAGACACAAGCTTAAAAGGTGCAATAGTCATATTTTCATCATAGTCAACCAGGATAAGTTTGTAATCAATAAACATGAGTGACCCATGCTATTGTGAAGGGAGCACAATCCTATCTATAAATATTCTTAAATTATATTCATTATCTTGTATAGTCACAACTCTAATATTTTTCTCTTTTTTTGTTAGTCATTAGTCACAATCAACTGGGACAAGTCTATAATTAATATACATGTTTGACTTGCACTATTATCTAGTGAGTGAAAACCTATCTAGGAATAATTTTAAATTATATTTTTGATTTTGATCATGAAAAGTCCAATATATTTCTTATTTACACCTCCAAATATTTGAAATACTAAAAAAAATCCTGATTTGAGCTATACATTTATTCTTTGTATGTTAAAAAATAATAATTTTGTTATATTTATCAATTTCTAAAATTAGAATTGTTAAATATTTTACATATTTAACATTATGATATCTCTCAAGTTTTACACTTTTTTGTACAAAATATTTATTTGATTTATCAAAAAATATGGTAAAATAATAGCATCAAGGCATGCATTTAACATATGGAATGCAAGATAGTGAAAACCCGCGGGGGAGCCGCACAGGGTCTCATGGAGGCCGCCGCGGGGAGGAGAAGTTCTGTGGAATCCCGTGGGTGAGCCATACAGTGCAGCATGGAGGTCACCGAGGGTAGATGGGTCAGATTTTGGCCGTTATGTTTACTTTGTAGGCAGCGAGGCATAGCTGCAGTGCGTAACGAACAAACCCTTGCCTCGCTGTCGATTGAATGAACTTGGAGTCCGTTTGGGACTGAACGGCGGCGCTGAAGGTGTTAATATTTTGTATGGCCGTGGTGGGTTTTCCTCCATTTTTTGGATGGAAGGAGAGTTAATTTCTGAGGAGGATCATGGGAGTGCGGACGCGGGGGAAGGGGAGTACGAACGCAGATGCAGGCCTGAAACCCTCTCCCTGCGGACGAATCTGCACTCGTAGATGGCTAGATCTCGACCCTATGTGGGTGGGATCTTGGGTTCAAAGGCACGGTAGTGAAAGCTTCATCTCTCTACATGGTTCTGATCCTCTACTTCTATTTTTCATCTGATGGCTGTCGTGCCGACCATTACCCAGATCTGAGCGGGTCACTGTTTCTTTTTGGAGTTATCTGGATTGCCAAGGCAGCGTTTCCCTTGGGGGTGGGGGAGATATTTGTAGATGCTTGGGTGTATGGGTTTGGCAGTGGTGGTGATGGGTCCGGAGGTAGGGTCTTTGCTAGTGGTGCTGTCTGCTTTGGGCAGTGCGTTGGTACGCGGCACTTAATGTAGATCTATTTTTCTATGTGTTTCTTCTACTTTGCTTTGCTCTGCCAGGTTGGGTATGGAATTTGGGTAGGTTCTCTTACCCGAGTAGGATGACCATCCTGTTCTAGTTTGTGAAGTTTTTGTGGTCGCAAGGGGGAAATTCTGTTTCCTCAGAGGTTGGTGTTTTCGCCACGGCACCCTGCTTAGGGAATTGGAGGATCCTAAGCCGTGGAAGAGCCCTGCTCATTATTTTGATGGGTTTGCGGTTCTGTCTTTGCTATTTTAGCACTTTTAGGTTGTATACCTGGTTCTTTCTAGGTTTCAGGTCCTTGTAAAACCTGGGATGCTTTTATTGGTTTATTTGTTGGTTTCAGGTCCAAGTAAAACCTGGTTGGTTACCATTTTTCAGTGTGTTTGCCTCTTTTGGCATTTTGTAATGTTTATCTTTCTGATTCTGTACAGGGTTTTGGGGCCCCTTCAAAACCTATTTTTACCTTAATCTAAAACATATGGAATGCAAGGGCACATAAGTAGTATGTCAAGATAAATGTATCTATGACACACACTATAGTAAATGTCACTGAATAAGACTACGCAATAAGGAAGTTCATGATATAAATTGTGAAACAAAAAAATGGGAGGTGGGTGATATGAAACATGACACCTGAAAACATAGAAATCACATAAACTCAATAAATTCATCAAGCAATGCCAACAATACCATATAATATCACTGATAAGGTCAAGGGGCCATATATAAGGGATATAAAGGCACTTAGAACAAGTAATGCCAAGGATCCATAGACAAGGTAAAGGGACCATATAAAAGGGTAAATATGTTACTAACAAGAAAGGCTAAGGACCAAAATTAAGGGGCACAAATCTTACAACAAACAAGGCTAAGGAGCCACAAACAAGGCCAAGGGTCTACACACAATATATAACAATAACTAGTCTATCATGAAAAAGATAACAACATCAATGAAGCATATAACAAGTGAAAACTAGTATAAAATATCAACATATGTTACTATCACATCATAGTAAAGTAGCATATCCAATGTATTACTATGTAAGAAGTAATTAGCTAACAAGGCATGTGTTTAGAAATACATGTGGTAAATAGGTCATAAAAAGATATAACAAGATAATGTAACATGTGGAAGTAGATTCCCCTAGCATCGGCATGCCCCTAGGTATAGAAAATGTACACTATATACATGTCTATGCATACTATGTATGTCTTGCATCACACTTATATGCCTCACAAAATGCACGTGTGTATGAAAAAAATATGCCATATACAAAACATATGATAAATAACACATGTAAATAGTGCAACTAGCCATCATGTTGTGCTTAGGGCCTGATTTTTTATTTTTTTAATATTTAAATTTTTATTATATTTTAATTGATTTATTTTTCATAGGTATATAATGAAGAAAACTATAAGAAGATATGTACAATAGATTAAGGTTTTACCAATCAAAGAGTTCATTTGTGGGATGCCTATATGTGGGTCCTATATCTCATAAACACCATGTATGTCCATTATCGATTGAGTCCTTTATCATATCAATATTAGTATGATCATTTTATTCACCAATATGATACCAATCTTCTTCATAATCAAAATCATAGTCATCTCCTTGAGATTGTAATTTTGACATGTCATTCCCATCATCATTTGTATCTATATTAGTAAATGTAAAATCAACTGTGTCATATTTTGGATATTAAAATATCTTGATTTTTTTGATCTTCAATATGTTCATGATTATGAAGGTTTTATATGTCATTTGGATCTATTGAAAGATTAGATATCACTATTTGAGAACTAGGCAAGTAAATGGTTTCTCCTTTTGGTTCTCAACTTGGATATGTAATCATAACTTTTTTATTATTACTTTTATATTTTTTTCTCTATGTAGGAAGTGGAATAGTGTTTGACTCCTTAGAAACCCTATTTTTACTATTAGTATTTTTAGGGACATATTGCTTTCAAATTTCATTCCTAGATACCTCTATCTTAGGTACATTTTATTGTTTAGACATTTTTAATATCTTAGTTTTTAATGTCCAAAAACTATCTGTATGATGCCCATGCATCCTATGATAAACACAATAATATTTGTATTTTTCATGTAGGACATGGATGAGGTAAAGTGATCAACTTGTTATGAAGAATATTCATTAAGTTTTCACTTAGAGACATATTGGACTTATATGGAGTGTCTGACCTACCAACTATAGTTTTTTTTTGTTTTTGAGCCCATATTTGAGACAAAGTAAATGGAAAACCAAATATGCAATTGACACTAGTATTATCAAAATTTGTGATATGCCCAATCTTGTATTTATGTGATATGATCCTTAGACATATTTTTTTTTAGGGACTCCTACATAATATTTATTTGATCCTAAATAACCACACCATACATAGTAGGTTGGGGAGATCCAATATTCATATAATATTTATTAAAAATAGGCACATTATAAGCATTGTATACTTCTTTATTACTCTAGTATTTTTTCATATCATGGTCTTAAAAGGGATTAAAGGAGAGATTTGATTTGGTATCTCCATCAAGTTATGCTAATATATTAAAATTTTACTGTGATTTATAAATATTTTCATTCCCTTTAGACTTAAAAGATTACTTATGCTAAGACTTTGCACTATAAGTATTAGAGACATCATGAAGTTTGTTCATGAAAATGTGCTTAAATTTATGCTCTTTGATTATATGGCTTAAATGGTCAAAATATCAAAACCACTTAAACATAATGGATTCATTCAATGGGTCCAATAAAATTTGTTTTAATATGTTTTGAAACTCCTTGTTAGGCATAGGATTTTCCATTTTATCAAGCATGGTCTTATAAAAAAACACACAATCATGCATACACTCATTGGGTTCTTGTTTAATCTTGAAAAATGAGAATAAGATAATGTTTCACCAATGTTGACTAAAAAATATGGAGAAATTAGTTGGTCAAAGGGTTTAAGATGTGCATTTATTATAAGGGAATATTATAGAACCATATTAATGCATAGTATTTTAAACTCCTTGGAAATAGTTTGGTCAATAACTTATTATTAGACACATAGTCCAAACATGTTATGTGAAAATATTTGAGATTATGCTAAACATAAACTTTATCATTATATAATTTAAGATTAGGTGGTAAAAAAACCCATGGGATAAGGATAGTCTAAAATACATAAGGCTAATGGGTTATGCAACATAGCATGTGAATCCATAGAATAACTATTTTTAGAGACACCTTGCTCTAATTGCAACACCGTATATTACATAAATATACAATTTACTCAAGGGAGTGTGTATTAGGTGAGGTTGAAGATGTAATTTGCATAGTCATCGTAGGATTAGAGTGAGTCACCTATTTAGGAATAGGCATGAAAATATGTGGGAAGCCTTATGTTCCCCCATACCTTCAGTGGACATATCACAAAAAATTACTATAAACATATCATAGAGATGGGATAATGTGACTACGGGATAGTAAAATCTTTCGTAATTAGTGACATTTAGTATGTTTTTGATATTTTATGATTGAGATCAGTATATCTAAGATTATACAAATAAAACACAAATTGAATAGTTACACCCCTTAACCCTTTTGAAAATTCAAAGTTTTAAAATTAAATCATGGTGATAATGAATGTATTGTTCTTACATTTTTTGAATTTCATTATCACCTTATAAGTTACTTTCCAAGGTGTTATTTATATTCAATATATATTGGCATTAATCAATTAAAATTTAAAAAAAAGGCTAAAATTAATAATGTAAAATATCAATCCTTAATTCACTCATATGGTTTCAATAATGATCCTAAGATACAAGAAATATTAAGGAAAATATTTTTAAATATAAAGTATGTATTGGGAACAAGTATTATAATACATTTGAAATGATTTAATGCATATTGCACACCCTATTGATGGACTTATCATGACTATTGAGGCTAATAATGCTAATGAGAAGTAAGTGGATGCAGTTATTGACAAATAATTCACCAAATATATTAATATCAACCCACATAATTGATGCATTACTCTACATTGAAAGATATTCAAAAAATAAATCAACTTAAGCTTTCACTTCCACTTTAGGCATTCTAGTTATTACTATTACTTCTATTACTATATCAACACCTATAGTTACATATGTGACATAACCCATAAATATGGGGTAATCACAAGGATTTAATTATATTTATATTCCTATTTATATAAGGGAATCATATACACCTCCTTTTATTACTATGCATGATCCACCACCAACCTTGACTAATGAATACTCTCTTGAGAAAATCCTTATAACCTTACATGTTAAAGTATTGTAATGAGAATGTGTCTCTAGATCTAATCATTCAATGGAATCCCATAATTTTCCTCATAATCCTTTATCACTTGAGATAACCTATTACCCATTAACATTAAGTTTCATGGCTCTTAAGCTACCGCTCTATGAAGGTAAAGGTGATCATGAATAATAACTTTGATCATTCCATGCAACATGATTGGATTATGTTTGTAATTAAAAATTAGTAATCAAGATATTAAAAATATGCCTCAAAGAATATTATCTAAGATGTTTCTATGATATTCCACTATAATCAATGAAATCATTGAACTTTTTTGTAGATCAGTTTCTAGCACACCATTATATCAACATCGGTGAAAAAATATTTATACACAAATTGCCAAACTCAAGCAAGGGTTTAATGAATCAATCAGTGAATATGTTATTTTATAAAAAACTATGTTAACAAAGATGAAAAATTCTATGGTATATAATGAATTACATGATATATTCACACAAAGTCCACTAACACCACTTCATTGTTCTAATATGTTAAAAAAATTGAAATCTTTTGATGAGTTTTGCCATACAGTCAAAGAAATAAAAGTCAATATCATAGATTTGAACAAACTCAAATATGCACCAAATTCTCCAACTACTTAAAATATCAAGTTTAAAATCAAACCAAACTACAAGGTCAAATATAATGTTATCAAGAATGAAGCAAAAGTAACAATCAATGTAATATCAAAACCAACAAATAATTTTCAATTGATAACTCCACCAAGGAGATAATTTGCAAGGTTACCACAACCTACCAATTTATTGTTACATAAATTAATTGATTTCAATATCATTTATATCTATCCACAATTAGAGGTTGATATGACCAAGCCTCAACATTAATGATTTCATAGTAATGCATATTGTCACTACCACATATGTATTATACATTCTATAGATAAGTGTTTTAGGCTAAGGCATAAGATGAAGTATTTTATCGATGATAATACTAATAACTTAAGCACACCTACAAAGGAAGCTATACCACACCAAAATGCCAATTCAAAGTTTAAAATATTCAATAATCCATTTCTAAACCATGGTATTATAGAAAGTACAAATAAGTTAGAGGTATATTATGTGTACAATTCACATCCTTATTTGTCAACATATGGACATACAATAGATGGAATTATTGGTACATTTACAATCACATTAACACATTTTATGGTAACCTTAGATGATAGTGAAATTATTTATTATAATTCAGACATACATGCACTCTTTATTCAATATTATATCAATAGACAACCCATACATAGAGTCATGATTGACATTGGGTCAAGTGATAACACATGTAAAATGATAATTCTTTGTACTCTTGAGTATAAAAAATAGGATTTACAAAGGACATCAAAAGTGGTCAAAACATTAGATAGACATACACAAAGTAATCTTGGGCATATATTGTTACATATTCAGGTTTATTTAGCAATAATGACTACTCCATTTATAGTCTTACCAAACACATGGATATTTAACATGTTATTAAGATGCCCTTGGAAAAAAACCCCTATGTAATACCATATATGGTACATCAATGCCTCAAACATTTACTCTATAATCAAGTCGTCAAAGTTATAGTAATTTGATATGAATATCCTCTATAATCAAAGGTATATCTTCCTCCTCCTCCCCTACCACCACCATAATTGGTAATGACACCTATTTAAGAGCACAATACAAATATATCTTGTAAATCCATTCAAGAGCATAGTGTAAAATCAATTGTTTCACCTATAAAAATATTTTTACATAGTCATTTTATAGGAAAGTGTCACCCCCTCCTACAAAATAAGCTTCTTATCAAAGAGTTAATCAAAGTTAAAAGAAATATAAAACCTTCTACAATGCTTCCCAAGGTAGTACCTAGGATAGTTCAACATGTTCTATAGTGAACACAAGTAGTGATATTTTCTCCTACTATATAACATAATCCACTAAGGCCTGTACCTTCTTGATTTACACATTATAAAAAATATAATATGAGTAGTGATCAAGATAGTTACATTATAACATTTGATGCCTTTTCAAATTATATTTAATCTCCATGTAGCACTTTTTATCCATGAAAATTTACCATCCAAATTTATGATATAGACACACACACTATGGTCCTATTGATGGGATAATAGGATAGTTTCCTTAAAAAAAAAAAAAAAAATTCAAAAATATAAAAACATTCAAATATGTCAAAAATATAAAAAAATTAAATATTTCAAAAATTTAAAAACATTCAAAATATATTCAAAAAATAAAAAATTATTACTTGAGCATGACATGAGTTGCTAGTTTACTTTTTTACATATGTTATTTATCACATAATTTGGTCGATAGAATTTTATTTTCAAACACACATTCATTTCATGATGTATATAATTTTAATGTAAGACATTTATATCATAAATAGATTCTTAGATGTTGGATTCCTAGTGGCTATGCCTATGTTAAGGGAATATTATTATACATGTTACATTATCAACATGGTATATCTATCTATGACCTCTCTACTATGTCAAGCTACACATATTACAAGTGTCTTTATAATTACTCATATCTTTCATTGTGCTACATGGATATGTTACTTTTCCATGATATGATATTGATACATATAGATAGTATAGACTAATATAACTTCTATGCTTCTTTGATGTTGTTACTTTCTTTCATGATAGGATATACATTGCTTACTTATTGTGTGTGGCGTTTAGCCCTTGTGTGAAATAATTGATTGAACATATCTATGATATTTTTGCTTAGTATGTGATATATTTGAGCATATCCATTGATTTTGGCCCTTGGCCTTATGTTTTATATGAAATTAGAACACGTCCCTCATTTATGACATTCTCAATGTCCTTTATGTGTGAAGCTTGGCCTTGGTTATTGTAACATATTATTTTCCATTAGTCCTTGGTATTATTGTATGACATTACATGACATTATGTGTTATGTTTGTTGTAGTTATTGAGCTTGATGAGTGGTGCTATGGCACATGCCATGTAATTTTACTACCCAAACTAAATTAAAATATGGTCACTTTAATACATACCTCATTACTTTATCTATCTAGGTAAGACACATATATGCCTCATATTCAATATGTTACATAAATTTTTCAATGACACTTACATTAGTATGATGACATACCCTCCACATGATGACATAATGCTACATGATTATATCTTTATCACATGATATAGTTAATTATTATTTTGAGATGAATGACTTGTAGTATATATCCATCATATCAAAAGGGGGAATCATAGTGGGATTATATTATAGATTCAAGCTTTAATGAATAGAAAAAAATAAGATTTGAGACAAATTACAAGATTCAAAGATTTAAAATACAGGTTTTAAAGATTCAAAGTAATGAAAAATTAGATTCTATGGTAGAGTATAGGTTTCAAATATTAAAAGTAATTCAAAAATAAAGCATGACAAATATTGGCACATTGGTACAAATTATGGGAGTATATAATATGCATATGCATTCATTTTTCAAAAAATCAAGTTCAAAATCATACACATTTGAATGCTACGTAAAATAATTACAAGAATAAAAGTTATAGGTTTTACATATAATTAAAATTGAGAATATAGGTGCATGGAATTATATGTAATTTGGCACATATTCATGGGGCATGATAATTGTTCATGCATGTTTTAAAAATTCAAAGGGAATGATACTTATTACTACATGTTTTTAAAGTTCAAAGTTATAGTTTCAAAGGCATGATATTTATTCATGCACATTTTTAAAAGTTTAAAGTTACATTTTCAAAGGCATAATGCTTGTTCATACGCAATTTATAGAGTTAAAATTTATAGTTTAAAAGTAAAAATTATTATTATTTCTATTCAAATATATTAGCAATTTGGTCATGATGAGGGCATGAATATTATTCATTTTTTTCAATCATGAAAATATAATCTAGATTTGTTTATAGTAGTTTGATTTGATTTGTTACAAGAAAAGTACATTAAATTATAGTGACATTAAATGATCTTAGAATTACTTATAAAGAACCCATTGTGTGGTTCCATCTTCTATTATGGATGATATACGTTTGAGTGTAATGACACTCAATGATTATTTCACCACTTATATAAACCCATCATGGTTCCAACTTATTACATATTAGTACAATGGGTGTTTTCCCTCATTCAATAAACTTGGAATATGTATATTTATAACCCAAAGGATTGATTAGTTATTAAAAATTTATCACTCTCAATTTACCATTGGTTCAACATAAGGAACCATCTCTCTAAATGATTCAATAAGGGGGAATAACTATCCATCATCATTATAAGTTACAAATAAATTTGTTTTCATCTCATTATAGGTGTACAACTTCCTTGTTGTCTTTTCAAATTTTTAATTTTTAGGGTTCAACTTTTTCAAAATTCAAATATGAGAAAATGACTACTGCATGTGTTATTTTAAGGTTTTATAAAATAAGTGCCTTAATTAAAGTATCCTCTCAAATATAGAGTGTATTACACAAAATAAGGTTTAATTATTTCTCCTTTACTCTATAAATTTAATTATTAGAATAAATCCGGGGGGGGGGGGGGCGTGGATGTAGATACCTAAATATGGTCATTGGTACTTGAAAATGTTATTTTTGACACATATTTAACCATTCAACTTGTGCCTAAATAAAAAATTATTATTCATCATTCCTTTGAGTGATTTATCTATATGTGGGATTGAACCTCTATTTTACATCAATATTACACAAAAATTTCAAAGTGAAGTGCTTAAATTGCTTTATACTAGCCTCAAATTGTCTCTAGTTTAGGACAACTATACCTGATTTTATAGGATAGGTCCACACTAGGTAGACAGGTCCACTACCACAGACCTATCCACCTAGAGTGGCTATATTCTACACCAAATAACATCTAGTTTCAAAATTTGAATTATTATTTTGGGTCTTCTATTGCATTTCATAAGGTTAGCTAAAATAAATTATCAAAAGGTTTTCCTATAAATACACATCAAAGGTCATTCATTATCTACACTTGGTTCCTAGCTTGGAACTATCTATTGTGAACTTATACACTTTTGCACATTGGTAAAATTTACCCTATTCTTCTCAAATTTATGATCATTCACAAGGATAATCTATGAACTAAGTCTAAAACATCTCAAATAAAATCAAAATATATTATTTTCAAGTATCAAAGTCAAAATTTTAATTACATAAATATAATCAAGAAGGACAATTGCATAATCACTCTAGGTGGGAGGACTACATAAGTTGGATTTCTCTCCTTGGAGTATGTATAGTAGGTAATAATCATTAATCAAAGGGGTGATTAGGGATAACTTATCCTATTACACTCCCATCATTTTTTAGAATTTTCAAGATTTCAAGGTGCCCTTAGGGTTTGAAGATAATAAGGAAATAACAAATTCTACATGGCAAAAATATAATCAAAACATATCATCCTCCTTAATAGACATAGGTGTAGAAGGAATAATAGTCAGATTTTCATCAAAGTCAGATAAGATAAGTTTGTAGTCAATAGATAAGAGTGGCCTATGTTGTTGTCTAAGGAGTGTGGTCCTAACCTTAAATATTCTCAAATTCTAGTCCTAATCTAATATTATCACCACTCTAATTTTTACATCTTTCTCTAGCAATCATTAGTCACAATCAACTAGGAAACTTACATAGTCGATAGATATGACTAACCTACACTGCTATCTAGAGAGCATGGACCTATCAAATAATAACTTAATATTTTCCAACATCTTATTGATTCCCACTTCTAGATATATAAAATAGTCAAAATAAATCCTTATTTAATCTAATTACATTTCTTCTTAGTATTTTCCAAAAAAATAGTTTTCCATATTTATCAAATTTTAAAATATATTTTTTTAATTATTGTACATCATTAACATTATGATATATCTTAGGTTTTAAATATATTATCACACCATATTTATTTATTTTTATCAAATATAGGTTAAACCAATAACATCAAGGCATGTATGTAACTTCTGAAATGAAAGGGCATATAATTGGCATGTCAAGATATATGTATCTATGAAGAATGTAGTAATAAATCTCATTGAATAATACTACACACATGATATAAATCATAGAACAACACATAAAGGGGATGTGTGTGATATGGATCATGATATCTCAAAACATAAAAATCACATATGTTGAATAAACTCAACAAGATCAATAAGCAATGCCACATAATAACATAGAATATCACTCATAAGGCCAAGGGGATACATACATGAGACATAAATATACCACTAACAATCAAGGCTAATGATCCATAAAAAAGGCCAAGGTACCCCACACAATGGACATAAATATATTTATAACAAGTAAGGCTAAGGATCCATAAACAAGGTGCATAAATGATACAATAATTAAGACTAAGGAGCCACAAATAAGGCCAAGGGGCCACACATAATTAAAACAATAACTAGCCTATCATTCAAAAGGTAACAACATCAATGAATAATAGAATAATTATAAACTATTGGAAGAATTTTTTTTTGGGTGGGGGGAATTAGTGTACAATATTTTCTTTCAATTCCATATACCATTCATTAACCTTTCAAACCAATCTAGTAAATAAGCAATGCATAAAGAAGCAATCATATAAGCATGAAGCAATATATCAACACATGAACACAAGATATATGTGGGAAGCCTTCATGTGGGATAAAAACCACTAAGACACCACTTTTATTACTATCCTATCAGCAATGGATCAACATTTAGTGAGACACCAACCCCACAAGGAGCACTAACCCTTTACTAGTCAAGTACCAACTCAACTAGTCCTTTAGTAAGTTTCAAATTGCAAGGAGGCTATAACCCACTAAGTTACTTGGTACCAAACCAAAAAATTCAAGAACACTTATACAATCTCCAAATTTTAAGGCAATTTTAACTCCCTCTTGACTAAGTAATAACTCAACCAAGACAAGCTTGATCACGTTAAGATACCTTGTTGCTCAACCAACGGATGATGACCTCTTCTTCAGATATTATATCTTATCTATCCTATATAATATATCAAGAAAAAATATTTGATTCAAATATAATTTTATCTCAATAAACAATCAACTCATTCAACTTTTCTCAACCTTCTACCCCTCCTAAATAGACTTCTAGGCTCACTCACTCAATATGCCTCTTCCTAGCCTCATTAGGTCAACTGACCTTACCTACTACATGCATAAGTTATAATGGATATTAATTATTGATAATATAATCCTATTTTATTGTCTAAATAACATAATTATACTCTTAAAATATCTCTTTTATTCACTTATATTCATAATTCCTTAACTAGCTCAAATAGTCCTATTATGCCTTGTACTTATACTTGACTCTTGCTCTTAATCACCTTGGTTGGATAAATAATTTTTAAGACTTGGATAACAATTTTAATAGTTTAATAATTTTTTTTCATAAGATAAACACTCATCACATTGGTCATCCAATCTCTTTTAGACATTAATCTCTTCTTAGGGCTACTTAGAGACCTGATGCATTAGGTCTATCTCAACCACACATTACACTTGGACCATATTGGAAACTATTGAGACCATACCAATGCATGAAGAACATAAAATATAACTAAAATATACAATTTATAATATCCAAATATCTCCATACCACTTGTTATTCCAAATCACTCTGTGAACCACATCATTAGGCCTACTTGCCATTAGGTCTGCACATACCCAAACAATATATATCACATAACTAAAGCATAAAGTCAACTTTTAAAAATAAAATTATTAAAAAATTAAATTTATATATCCTACATGATATCATGGTAATCACCAAATATATTGGAAATCACCAAACAATGCATAAGACCTCAAACCAACAACTTTCATATGCTCACTCAGAGCTGTCTAACTGCTACAAAAACATAGTCATAAACAATTGTATCTCCACAATTATATAGTTATTTATCATGAATAATAACACATTGAAATGAAAATTTTATACCTCCATAAAATATTTAAAATAAATGGATTCTTGAAATCTGGTCAAAACACTCCAAACACATCTCAACTAGATGACTACATAGAACAACCAATAGGCCTATCAATAAAGTCATGATAAGTGTTGTATTTATCTATTGTAATGATATTTAAAACAATTATAATTAAAATTAATAGTTATTATATGATATATATATATCATCCTATAATAGATAGGTTATTTTTTTTGGTGCCAATCATTGGTCTTACAGACTAATTTCTTAACCCTCTCTTTCACAATACATACATAACCAGATAAGCCATTTTAGATTTCATATTAAAACATCTTAGAGTGAATAAAAACATTAAATAAATAATTTGTAGGTTAAATATTTCTATAAAAATATAATTATAATTGGATACATCAACTTATGTCATAGAGTCTTAAACTCTTCACTTCATCTTGCATACCTGGAACAATAAATCTGTCTTAAGAATTAGTCATGGTGAACATGACTTAGAGCACATGTAGAATCACTTACATGATATTATAATGATTTTTTATAATCCTTATACATCCTTATAACACATTTAAACATATTTATATAGATTTATAATGGTAAATGAGGAATATATGGACCAATATCTGAACCCTACTCCTTCACTATCACATCTTCTCTAGACATGCCATCTTGTGAATACCATTTGTAACATTTTCAATGAATTTAAAATCATATAATCAATTTTAAAAAATGAATATTTCTTAAAAAACAACCTCAAGTAATTGGATCCATTCCTAATCTTCTGCAACCAATCCCTAAATGCATTTTCACTCTAACTATTTTTTCTCATTGGTTTCACCATTAGCCCAAATTAGCAATAGGTCAACATGTATGATAAAATTTATTGGAAAAAAAGATATAAATTATGAAAATAAAACCATGTATAATAAAAAAAAGTCTGAATCATCAGTCTCCATTGATTTTCATACTTGGTATAATTCAACTTTTATCTTCTATACCAACTTCTTTAGAAACAAGCATTTTCCTGTAGGTCTCACTCACTGTCTTGACAAACCACTGCCACTTGGAGATGGATGAGGGAGTCCTATACAAGGTAAAATCATAAAAATCAATTTAAAAATCCATTATATAACATTTCCAAGAATATTTTACTTATTGGGTCATTATAAGGGTTTTGAGAGGGTTTTAGACCAAATTTCATTCTTAATGTTTGTTCATATAACTCTGTCTTTGAGACCACCTCCTAATGCTTGGAAAGCATTGATATGACCTTTAACAATGTTGGTACTCTTTTTTTGTCTAATTATGGATCCTTAACATGTCAAAAAACATCATGGTGTAAGGCAATCACTTATTATGATTGTTGGTTTGGCATGTTTTATACCAACATGAGGAATCTTCACATACCTACCACCAGTTGGTAGGTGGTTACGTAGCACCCAAATTTTTATGGGAATATTCATAAGTATAAACCCATGTAAAACACAACACCAAGGAAATAAGGTGATGGATATAATATAATTATTATCCAAGGATCCATTTCATCACTTGGCATGTGCCCTCTACCTGGGCATGAAGATGCTTCTAAGTGCAATAAAACCAAGCTCAATCTAGTCACAGGAGGAGAGAGAACTAAAGTAGCAAATATATATCAAATTGACTCTAGATATAATTTTATGGATTCCATTAGCATAAGGTTTTACATGTATTCCTTTAAGGATCCACATTATAGTGCCCAAGATTTCCTATGAGCCTCTGGGTTGTTAATAGCTTTAGATGAGCACTTGCTCTATTTCACTTGTTATGAATTATATTTACTTTAACTTTGATTAAATTAAGAATGGTGTTGCACATTTTTGATTACTGATTTGGGTTATGTGGTTATGGTAATGTTGATTGAACTTCATAATGTTTGAAATAATTATAATGGTTAGTTCAATATATGAATGTGTTGTTTAAATAAGATTCTAGTTCAGAGTGATAATGATGTCTCTATAAATTATAATGATGTCAGTATATTACATATAAATATTTTAAGTTTAGGAAATACCCCATTCCAAGTGATAATATCTATGCTTAAATCATGAGCCTAAGCATGAACCCTTGATATAAAGTAATTCCCTTGACCCATCAAAACACCTAGATGATGCTTATCTTAGTAACACAAAGGCTTGTACCCTTTAGATCTTAGTTTCAACCCCAAATAGGATTTTCACTTACAGACAATCAAAATCCACCTATAATGGCTTGCATCAATTAACCTACCAATATTGTTATTATAATGACCAAATCCTATAAAGAATAAGTTACACCATGACATGACTAGCCCAATGTAGGCCCTGGTTCTTTCTCTACTATGATTCAAGTGAGCACATAAGGCTTGTTCCTTATGTGAATTGAAGATAACACATATGAGTGACAAATGTGTAGCACTTCAAGATTATTCTATGTTTACACCTAGTTGTAATAAGTCTAGAACTGACTTGGACAACCCAATAAGCACATGGCAAAGTGAATGAATTAGATAACCAAATTTTATAAAAAATTTTGGTTCCATTACTGGGATCTATGTTGAATTTTCTTGTTGTAATGATAATATATAATAATGCTCTGACTCTCCCTCGAGAACATCAAGTGCTAGTTATAATAGGTAGAAGATAGATTTGCACTAAATCATCCATCTTGTAAAGGATAAAATCTAAGGAAGTGGGTCCAAAACAACCTATATTATGATCTATATGAGGTCTTATTTAACAAGCTACCTGAGTATGTTTATTGATGGTTGGATGCTTATATGACCCATAAAATATAAAGCTATGGGAAATGCCTTGAGTGAACAAAGGAACACTTAGAAAAGCTTAGACTAGAGCTATAGACAAATGGTGGTAAGGAGTGATGACTAGTTATGTACACGAGTTTATAGTATCAACTTACTCTTTCCTTGAGGAAGCAAAGTATCAATTATTGTATGAGCCCAAAGGCACATTTGTGAAAGAGTTTGGTATAAATCTCAAGAAACTAATGGTGGATTATGGATTTGAAATTGTAAGAATGAAAGGATAAAGTCCATTCATGTATGAGTAGCGTAATAGGGAAGAAGGGGATGTGTATGTTAGAGGTACAATCACTAAGAGGTGGGGTGAATCAGTTATACTAGTTAATCCAATTTAATTCCCAACTCTTAAGAATTTAACACATATAATCATGATGCACACAAATTAACCATTATAATGAAAAAGGAAGATATAGAAAGATCAAGCACATAACAAATGATATATATGGGAAACCCTCTTTGAGGATAAAACCCAATAGACCTTGCAAGATATAATACATTCCTATAAATAAAATATTCAACATTTAGACCAACACCAACTGATTAAGGAACACCCATACCTTAATTTAGTGAGACATCCATCCTATAAGAAGGAACCAACCCATTAATAAAGAAAACACAAACCTAGATACCTTGCTCTCATATTCAAATTTGATATGGTGTATTCTACACTTGATGATGGACTTTTCTTATTTGCTCTCTTTCCCCTTTACACTCTCACAAACTTGCACACATAAATAATGCATCCAAAACACCGTTTTGGATCACTCTTCACTTCTTAGCAGATACACAATCATAAAATATATAATAACTCTATCACAACATTAGAAATATGACCTATAGGTCATGTACACAATCCTCAACCTACTCTACTATTCAATCTATCGACTAAGCACACTCACTCAATCAGCCTCTAGGGCTTACTCACTTAATTTGATTTATAGGCTCATTAGGTATAACAACTTGTGCGTCCTCATGAATCGACTTGATTAGATAAACATTCCTAATATTTTTCACACTCTAATGGTATTTACTGACCTATACCTTCTCTTTAAAATGTTCTCTTCTTCATTTTAATCCATTCTCACACAACTCCTCAACTCTACACCTTCAAGTTTAGAAACCATGACCTTTGATTTCACTCTATATAGAGTCTTCATGAATATTATCTTCTTAGTCAGCCAAAATACTTTAATTAACCCTTAATACTTATATTATGCTAAGAAATATATTCAAATCCATTCTCATAGGTTGGCCATTATCTCATTATCCCCAAACCACCATTAGGTCTTGGTGAGACCTAAAATAATTTTGCCTTCATACTCACATGTTATATGTGAGACTACTTGGACAATATTCATCCTTTACCAATCCTTAGAAAATATAAAACCTATCTCCAATGGACCCTCAATCACTTCCTCATAGGTATATACCACTTGGAATACCAACTCAACACTTGACCTTATCAATTAGGTCTCCTCATTCTTCAGGTCTTCATACACAAAAATCATAGTCCCAAACTTCTAAAGTAAAAACTCAAATATTTGACATAGACATATGATTAGATAATATGGGTGAAATTTTAAGGAACTATTAAAAACCTTCATGTGATTTATATACTTCAACATGATCTTTAGCACTAAAAATAACTCTCTCAAAGCGACCACTCAGACTGGTCACACATAGTTAAAAATATAGTCAAGCTATTTTGACTCTCCATATCTGATAAAGGGCATATATTAACCTATAATACTTTATCATAATCCTTAGAGACTTATATAACATATTAAAAATCATTTTATTCCTTAACACTACTCAAAACACCTTCAACTTTTGTAAGATGCTCACTCAAACTGTTAGTGTATTCATTAAACACAGTCAACTTTCAAGCCTTTGTTCACATTAAAGATGGATTAGTAAAACCTAAAAAATCCACATAGATGGTCCTCATAGAGTTTATAACATTATAAAATGGTTATTTCATCTTGAAACATTAAAATACTATCAATAAAAACTCAATTATCCTTCTTAGGTCTCTTGTAGAACATGGTAAAAAAATAGTCAACTTTGGAGATTAATCTCTTTAACCATATAGACATTAAAAAATTCTAACCAATGTCTTTGGATGCACCTTGGAGTCATTTAAATTTTTTATTTTTAATACATCAATAAATTTTTCTTGGATCAAAAGATATATCTCAAAAACTACAAACATGTTTTCCCTCATTAATTTGAATATTCAAATTCCAACGGTCACTGTGTCAATGTTAAACATCAAACACTTTGAATTCATCTCATGCCCCCTAATAAAATTGAATAAATTAAATCCATTAATATCCTCATAAGTAACTTAATATTTATCTTTCAATGCTCACTACTGATCTTAGATCTATGCTTTTGCGATTGTGCCACTTGGTAGCTCTACGTGCCTTCTGTGTATCTTATACCATTTAGTTAACACGCTTGCACCACTTTGCATCTCTGCATGAAATGTTCACTTATTGACTTAATGCACACTATTAGATCATAACATCAAAATCACATTCTCACCGTTGATATATTTTTGACATGTTTCATGCTTGCCTTAGATCTTGATCATATGATCAAATGCTCACCGTTAGATATATCTAGACTATTTGACCCTGGACTTTAATGTAGTTAAACTTGATGGTCTTTGGTCCATCACAGTCTACAAGATCAAATTTGAAGATTTATATCTTGAGATAGAAAACACTTCAAGAATCCAAATTTTTAGGGTACCTTCTTATCACTATAGATGACATCTCCATGGAAACCTTTGGCCACTATTGACTTTTTGAGTACCTATAGTAAATGCACAAACTTGTTAGATCACTCATATCTTCACAATGTGCAGTGATGGTCTGGCTTCTCTTAAGCTATAATATGTATGTTTATCATTCCAAAATATCAAATGACACATAATAACTTCACTAAGACATATATGGATGCCACACAACCTCTTATTTGTCTTTATTGATTTGTACATATGCCATATACTGTCCAAGTTATCAATTTGCTCACTTAGTCTTATTTGTCAAGATAATTACTTGAACCTATACCTTCATATAACTAATATGATAAATTTATTTCACTTTCAAAATCACTCTAAGCACTCATAACACCCCATATGGTCTCTACAACATGTTCATACCATCAATATCTTCCATTAATTACCTATTTAAGCTAGCCAATGAAGAACTATGCAATAACATTGAAGCTCATTAAAGCACACTTTGTCATTATCATTATAGCACATATGAAACCTCATCAACATACTTGGTTACCTTAGAGACATCATTTAAAAACCTCCAAAAATCTCCTCCTTCTTCATTGATGTCAAACACCAATACAAAGCATATGATCAGAGTTTGTCTCTCTCTTCAAGCACTTTCTCCCCATTTGACATAATGATAAAGTGGGCTCAAATCCTGATCCTACAGACTTTAAAATACTTCAAGGACCAATAATAAGAAATTACCACCTATAATCAATGATACAAACTCTAAATAGCATTGTGCATACCTCTTCTTACCTTGAGCTTCTCAAACATGCTCCATAACTACACTCTTCTTTGATCATACCTAGCTTCTATGAAAAAACATACATGAACGTCAAAAAATACATGAAATTACATTGAAAAAATTAAGAGGGACTCCCCCTAAGTCTACTGAGCTTATGCACCCTTTGATCACCTTGGTATTTTGGATAAAAATACCAAAAAGTCCACTTCTTCATACTAGCCTTGCTTAGAGGCCTTGTAGCCCTTGCATGGACCTTGCAGAGCCCATAACTTTCTATGTATGAAATTTCATGGCTTAAAAGTTCATATCTAGAGCATTATAGTATGTCCTCTCATGCATGCCAAAAATCAATACTCAACTCTTCCTCAGTAACATATTTCCTTCACAAACCTACTAGCTAATTGGCTCTCCATTTGCATAAATTATCCTCCATGTAACCAACCATGCACTTAAAAAATACTATGAAATACTTTTTGATCACCCATTTGGCCATTTAAATTTATTAAGTAGCCACAAATCTCAAATCATTAGGAAACCATTTTTCCAACATGAGCAAAAATACTAGGTTTACAATAGAAACTTGATCAACACACCACCTTATGGTAAAATACCATCTATAAAAATTTTCTCACACATGGAGGTCATCAATACATACTTATAGACCAAATTTTGAGCTCAGACTCCTTTGGTAACCCATACTTACTATATCATGGTTTTTGACCTACATACCCTTAAGCACAAACTAGGAAACTTGAGAGCAAACAAAATTGTCCAATTGCACACAAAAGACCTTCAAAATTTGAAATAACCTAGAACACACTTTAATGAGGTCAACACACCTTTCTATCCCACTAAGACCTTGAAAACTTGTAATTCTTCAAATGACACCTAGAAATCTCCATACCTAGCTTGCAGACCTTGCACAAACAACATTCAACATGCCCAAAATATATAAATTGATCATGAAAACATTATAAAATCACCAAGACACCAAATCCACTTTGAAAAACCAAACTCAACTATTCTCAACTCACTTTTTTCTTTTAGGACCCTAAAATCATCAAATTTGCAAGATTGACACTCACTAGGCAGTGAACACTAACAAAAATGGTCAAACTCAAAAAATGACCATAATTAAATTTTTTTGACCAAAAAAATACATAAAACCTCATAGATTATACTTTTTCCAATATTATTCACACTCCATAACAATCTAGTCTTTAGTCTTTCTAAGCAATAAAATATCTTGATAACTCATCATCCTTGATTTTACACCTTTTGCTGAGCTGCTCCACTTGAGTTGATGAAGCAAACCAAACAACATAAGCTTATTGAACTGAAGAATCTCAAAAATTCTCCCCCTTATATCATGACCACATATATAAACAAGATCTACTCCTTGACACATTTTTCTCACAAGAAACATGTCAAAACATCATACTACATTCAAAACACCTGAGTTAGCTCTCCCTAAATCCATAATGATATTTAAACTTCTAGGGCCCATAATTCCTCTCTTAAGAGTCACCATACTACTGATCAGAATAACAAGAACAAAAATAATGTAGATTGACTCATCAAAAACAAATCTCCCAAGTACTTTCAAGGCACTCCACTAGATCAAGCTACCTCAAGAGACCAAATATGGATGAAATATGATTGCATCCATACCTTTCTTCTACTACAACTCATCTTCACAATATTAACCCTCAAAAACCTCTCTCTTTACACCAAGGACTACCTCTTGCATATCATAACATGACTCCTTATGAATTGAATCAACATAAAGGAACACACAATTATACTTTTATCTTCATACCTCAAACTGATATAGAAACTCACCTTGATGGATTTCTTGTCATGTAACACCAACCAAGACCCAATAAGCATCCATGATGTTTCCTCTTTATATAAAGTGTCTCCTTAAAGCCTAGAGAGAGACACCCCTTTGACATAATGAGACTAAAATTCCCAAAAATTAGGAGACTCCCATATCTCCATACTCTCATTTGACTTGCAATCCTACCTCATCATCAAATTGACTTTGAATGTATCCTTGACTTCATTCTTTTCTTCAGACTTCTCAATAAATATAGACAACAAAAAATCTTGACTTTCCTTCATGTCTATCATGAAAAACAAACCATATTTGGTCTCAAACTTATCTCTCTTAATAGACTTAGGTCTCCAAATCCATGTTTGACCTCTTCCTTGCATTCTAGGAGCTCCATACACCTTATTTTGATTTGTGAACTCATTCAACCTATTATTACAATATCTAGCAATGTGACCAACTCTATGACATCTGAAACAAACAAGATCATTTATACCTTTTACTTGATGATAATTATGATCTTCCTTTGACTGATTTCTTCTCCTCTTGCACTCTCTAACTGGTCTTCTTTATTGCAATTTAGGAGCCTGATTGAACTTATGTTGACAAAATGGTCTTTGCTTGTAGAACCTAGTAAAATGACCAACTCTTTGACAACAATAGTAAATAATGTCTTCCATACCTTTTGCTTGAATATGATAGTGATCTCCCTTTGACTGATTACTTCTTCTTACACAGTCCTTTGCTCTATGACCAACAAGATGACAAATAAAATAATGGCCCATAAAAGATTTGGCATACCTTGAAGCATTTGGCTATCTGATTGGCTTTTTCATTTTGCTCTTGACCTGATCTAATTTGTTATCTTTTATGTTACCATCCTTTTTGTCTTTTTTTGATCTCTTTTGATCTTCTTCAAACTTGTCTAAATCATCTTTTAGGGAAACAATATTAATCCTCAATTGAACACATTCATCTTCTTTAGTTCTCATGTTTGAACTTATAGCCTCTTATTGAATTCTAAGATCTTTGATGGTCTCCTTATCCTCCTTATCTCTTTTGGCCATGTCATATTTTAATCTACATGCTTTCTCTTCCATAGACTTGATCATTTCTTGATTCTCCTTTTCATCTCTCATGGATTTACATGACAAACTACCCTCAAGAGACTTGACTTGTGCTTCAAGACCTTTGATCATATTCCTCATTTTATGATTCCTCTTATTTTGCTGATTCAGTTCACCTAGTGCACTCATGAGCTCAGCTTCTATATCAACTTCTTCTTCCTCACTATCATAGAACTCTTCTTCTTCTCTACTATTATGGCAAACTTCTTCATCACACATGATGTCTTATTCCTTTAAACAAATTTCCTCTTAAGCCAAGAGTATAACACCATTTTTGTTATAGTTATCATCCTTTGAGACATTATTAACCAAAAATTTAGTTGACTACAACTGACCTCCAAGCTTTAATCTCATTGCTCTTGCATACTCTGCTTATTTTAAGGAAAATTTATCATCATCACTTTCATTAACATAAATAGATGAATCTCTTTACACTTTAAAAATAACCATATTCTACCTTGGATCACTTTCAAGTGGTTAAACTTGCATAGAAGGTCCTACTTTGATACCAATTATTAGAGGTACAATCACTAAGAGGGGGGTGAATTAGTGATACCAAATAATCCAAATCAATTACCAACTCTTAAACATTCATCACATACAATCATGATGCACACAAAATAACCATTGTAATGAATAAGGAAGATATAGTAATATAAATCACATAACACATGATATATGTGGGAAACCATCTTGGGGGATAAAACCCACTAAACCCTACAAGATGGACTATAGTCTTATAAAGACAAGATTCAACATTCAGACCAACACCAACTAATCAAGAAACACCCATCCCTTAATTTAGTGAGACATCCATCCCATAAGCATAAACCAACCCCCTAGGCAACCAAACACTAACCCAAATACCTTTATCTAATCTCCACCTCTGATCTGATCTCTTCTACACCTGATGATGGACTTCTCTTATTTACTCTCTTTCTCCTTTACACTCTCACAAACTTGTATACACAAGCAATGCATCCGAAACACCCTTTTGGATAAATATTCACTTCTTAGCACATATTAAATAAAAAAAACTACAACAAAACTATCAAAACATCAGAAAAGTGACCTATAGGCCATGCACATAATCCTCAACCTGCTATACTCTTCAATCCATCCACTAAACACACTCAATATGATTCTTCTAGGCTCATTAGGTCTAATGACCTATGTGTCCTCCTAAATCAAATTAATTAGATAAACATGTCTAATATTTTTCACACTATGATGATCCTTAATAACCTATAAGGTTCTCTTCTTTTCTTGAATCTATGCTTGTACAATTGCTCAACACTACACCTTCAAGTCTAGAAACCATCACCTGTGCTTTCACTCTTTATAGAGTCTTCATGAATATTATATTCTAAGTCAACCAAAAGACTTGCCTTAACCCTTAAGACTTATATTACTCTAAGACATAGCTTCAAATCCATTCTCATTGGTAAGCCATTACCTTGTTAGCCCCAAATCACCATTAAGTCTTGGTGAGGCCTAAAACAATTAGGCCTTCATACACACACATTATATGTGAGAATAATTAGACCATATTCATCCTTTAAAAATTATTATAACATATCAAACCTATATATAATATACCCCTTTTCACTCCATCATGTGTCTATGCCATGTGGAATACCAACTCAACACTTGAACTTATCAATTAGGTCTCCTCATTCTTTAGGTCCTCATAAATAGAAAACTTAGTCTCAAAATTCTAAAGAAAACACTAAAATATTTCACATATCCATATGATTATATCATATGGGTGAAACCTTCAATACATATACAACACCTTCATGTGCTTTAAACACTTCAACACAAGCTGTAAGCACTAAAAACAACTCTCTCAAAGTGACCACTCAGACTGGTCACACATAGTCAAAAATATAGTCAGGCTATTTTGACTCTCCACATATGATTAGGGGAATATCATGACTTATAATAATTTATCATAAGACTTAGAGACTTATATAACATCTAAAAAATCATTTTCTTCCTTAAAACTACTTAGGACACCTTCAACTTACTTCTACAAGATGGTCACTCAAACTATTAGTGTATTCAATAAACATAGTCAACTTCCAAGCCTTTATTCACACTAAATATGGATTGGTAAAACCTAAAAAATCCACAAAAATTATCCTCATATAGTCTAAAACATTATTCAACAGTTAGTTCATATTGAAATATCCAAATTCTATCAATAACAACTCAATTTTCCTTCTTGGTTCACTTATAGAACATGGTCAAACACATCATCAACTTTGAAGCTTTATATATTTGAATTTATAGACATTCAAAAATTATAACTAATGTGTCTATATGTGAATTAGAGTCCTTTAAAACTTTAATTTTTATTGCATCAATAAATTCATCCTAGATCAAAATATATAGCTCAAAAACTCTAAATATGTTTTCCTTTGTTAGTTTGAATATTTAAATTCCAATAGTCACTATGTTAATGTTAAAAATTAGACGCTTTGACTTCATCTCATGCTCTTTGACAAATTTGAAAAAATGTGCTCTATTGATCTCCTTGAAATTAACCTAGAAATTTTCTTGTAACTCTCACCATTGATTTTAGATCTATGCTTCTATGATCGTACCACTTGGTAGCTCTATGTGCCTTCTACGCACCCTGTATGATTCAATGCTTGCATCACTTGGTAGCTCTATGTGAAATGTTGACTTATTGACTTAATGCATGCCATTGGATCATAAATACATGATCACATGCTCACCATTTATTTCTTTATGATAGGTTTCATGCTTGCCATATATATTCATCATATGATTAAATGTTCACCATTAAATTTGTCTAGATTATTTGACCCTGGACTTCAATGTAGTTAGACTTGACAGCCTCTAGTCCATCACAGTCTACAAGAGTAACTTTTAATATTTATATATCAATATAGAAACACATCAATACTCCAAAGATTTAGGGTACCTTCTTGTCACTATAGATAACATCTCCATGAAAACCTTTGACCACTATTAAATTTTTGAGTACCTATAGTAAATGCACAAACTTACTAGATCAATCATATCTTCATGATGTGTAGTGATAGTCTAAATTATCTTAAGCTATAATATGCATGTTTCTCATTCTAAAAGATTAAATGACACACCATAACTTCACCAAGACATCTATGGATACCACACAACCTCTTCTTTGTCCTTACTGATTTATACATATGCCATACTCTCTCCAAGCTATCAATATGCTCATTTATCTTTATCTATCAAGATGACTAATTGAACATAAACCTTCATATGACTACTATGATGAATTATTTTCACTTTGAAAATAACTCCAAGCACTCATAACACCCCATAGGGTCTCTGCAACATGTTCATACCATCAATATCATCTATTAAGTGCCTATCCAAGTCAATCATTGAAGAACTATGCAAGAACATTGATGCTCATTGAAGTATAGTTTGTCATTATCATTATAGCACACATGACACCTCACCGACATCCTTAGTCTCCTTTGAGACATCATTAACAAACCTATAATAGTGTAGGTGAATTGCAATGGAAGGGGATGATCATATTGACACTCAAGAGCTTAGGAAACAAAATTATAACAAGAGAAGGCATAGGTTGATAAAATATTTAGAACCAAAAAGTTCTAAGAGGACCCATAGTGAGTAAGGAGGGCATGGGGAAGGATATTTTGAGTTGCATCAATGCCGAGAGGAGATAAATAATGAAGGCATAAATCAAGCTCAATAGTTGATAGGTGTAAAATGCTGTAAGTTATTATAACAACTGACCATTAAAGATGCATTAGAAACACCTACCCACTTTGAACCTATAGTGTAAGATCATGCATTATATCCCCCTCAGGAAGAAATAAGAGTGATTACTGACCCTATTTTTAACATTAACTTTGACTAGTTTATAGACTTAGAGTTTAATTTTATGATTGAAAAAGTTATTTATGAGGAGATAAGTGAAGATACCTCTAAACCTTTAGGCACTAGCTCAACAACATGGAACATGAGTGCAAGCATTCTAATTTAACAAATGTCAGCTACACACATTGGGTAACAACCCATATGAAGTGGCATGGTGCCAAAAGTGAGTAACACCATACCATCGAATTTAACAACACCACTAATAACAACAGGGTTGACATCCAACTTAGTGACCATGAGCATTGGAGGACCACCACCAAGACAAGTAATAGGGGGGAAAGTACATCAAATGTCAGTTCCCCCCATAGAAAAAATATTACAAGATGGCCATGCACTTGCCAAAATATAGTGACATGGAAAATGCCATAGAGCATGTGCTAAAATGTGAGATTCAATAGTGTACTTAGGGTATAACCCAATTGAAGTGCAAGGAAACATAGTTCATGATAACTTTTATTAAT
The DNA here is from genome assembly GCA_037957365.1 of Torreya grandis. Taxonomy (NCBI): domain Eukaryota; kingdom Viridiplantae; phylum Streptophyta; class Pinopsida; order Cupressales; family Taxaceae; genus Torreya; species Torreya grandis. The sequence goes on from JARHVA010000189.1 coordinate 4,720,696, forward strand.
CATGCTCATACCTAGTATATGAAATTTGATCCTAACTAGGCTATGATTGACTGACACTTTGAAGTAAGCATTCTTGAAATAATTTGATATTCTTGAGTTTAAATAGTAGAGCATCATATTGTTCAAGGAAATTAACCAAGGACTATCAAAGAGCATGAACTTGCATGATGCTAAGTTCAAAAATAGTCTTTCAAAGCTTCCTTATGATATTCACCCCTCCCAACATGCATAATGGTTTATTGGAGGATTGCTAGTACCCTTCAAAAGAGTGTTGCCCATGAAGACATTCACAGACCCTCGAGAAGAACTTGAATCCACATTCTAAAATAAGGTAGTTGGAATCACTGATATAGGAATCAACCTTTTCACAAAGGCACAAATTATGTCTATGGTACCTAACTACAAAATCTAACTATTAGTTTATCATAAGACACTCAAAGTGGATTATGGTGCATCGATTACAAGATGGAAGGCCATAATAGGAACAACTACCCCTAAAAGAATGTGTGCATATTGCTTCTAAGCTATGAGGTTTATCAGAAGGTGCATGATGTTCATAACTACCCTTTATTTCAACATGCCAATTAGGTTAACATAACCTTTTATTTCTATTTTTTCTCATACCATAGCTGATTTCTACATGATATATGAGATTCATGAGAATATGGAGAGAGGCACATGACAAGCAATTACAACAATTAGAGGGAAGGTAGCCCAATGAAATGAGGGTTATGGATAGTAGAATATAGGTTATGAAATGTAAAGGGGTTCCATATGGTGAGGTGGGAGAATATTCCCACTATGATCATGTTACAAGTATGATTTGACTAAGCACTATTAGCACAATTTACCTACACATCCAACATGTGGGTACTATTGAGGAACACATAAGGTTGAGGAATGCCTTGACTTGTAAAAAAATTTACTCAAGGATGACCTAGCATGGACAAGGGCACAAGAATGATCAGGAATAATTTAAAAGTAGATAAATGGACTCCAAAGGTGAAATTGACCTACACAAAGCCAATCAAAGTATAAGAAACTACTCGTAGTGGGTTCACCACTCAACTACCCATTGTACCAACACTAGAGTTTCACTTGGGGTATAGGAAACCAAACCACATTAGGTGCATCATGCAACCAAAATCTAAAGTGGCACCTTACCCTAACCTTATGCATCAAAAGGATGTCTTGTAATAGACCATAAGCATTGTTCAAAACCTACAAGGAGAACTATAACTGGTGCAAGACCTAGAAGCACAAGATGCCATCTCATGTTGGAAGCAAGATAGATATAAATTTGAAACACAAGAGCTAATAAATATCTTATGCCTCTTATATATTGAAGGAATACTACCCCTACTAAACAAATTACTCTTGGATCATGTAGGGTTAAAACTAGTTGAAATTTCCATGCCCCACATGGAGAGGGTGTGAGAAGTAAGGCATACAAAAAATGTAGAGTATGATCAAGAAATCTTCACGAATTACACTATTGATGGTTAGTCAGTATGTGATGTTTTTAAAGACACTCTCACTAAGGTCAATATCTTTACCAAGAATGCATGGGAAAATATGGGTAAGCTAGCCTTGAGGCCTTCCCCTCATGTGCTTTTCATGACTAACAAAACTAGAGTGAAACCCATCAAAATTATGAAGAGCACCATTATAAATATCATGGGCACTAAGTTCCATGTTGATTTTGAGGTGATCAAGTTAGCAGAGCAAGGTAATTACCCAGAACTCCTTAAAAGGCCATGGTGATATGAAAATAATGTATACATACACTTCAAGAGGCACTACACAACCTTTGAAAATTGAAAAGAGAGGGTAATGATCCCCATTTCAAGTGACCAAGGACCCCCTACATATAGAGTGTTGATCTTGAGGATGAGATCAACCATATCTATAACATCATGGCACAAGGAACTAAGAATCCCAATCCTAGTGACCAATAAGTGCTATCTTGGGAATATAGATAATCAGCCTTAGACACCACTAATGTTACTTATGACTAATGGGTTGATGAAGCTTATGAAACCACTAGTCGGAGGTGTTAATTACTATGCATGAAGGCACCAAAACCTATGAGAACTGGTTAGGTCCAAATTGATCATACTCTTAAGAGATGGTTTTCTTATGCCAAGAAGGGCAATAACATGTTTTTATTAAGAAAAGGAAAACTTTTAGTGATCCCAAGATATGAGGGGAGTAAACCTATCGAAGAGTATGTCTATGACCTAGAAGCATGCATCCTAAAGAAAATAGAATAAGCACACTGGTGTATACTTTAAGGAACACTATCACTCATTGGTGGGCAACACAAAGGCCTAGCTTACCAAATTTTCAAGATGTTAAAGTATTAATATACACCAAATTAAAGAAAAGTAATGAGGACCTAGACATCTCTACCTAATCTAGAGATTTATACCTTATAGTGTATATACACTTATATGAAGAAACTTAGACTGTCTATGGTGAGAATGCCCCAAGAAGCCTATGGGTGCATAATTCTACATAACCTTGAAGATGTAGGTGTGAGTATGTTACATTATCAACAAAATTTGACTAAAGACAACAAATTAGGATGACTCAAGGAAAGGTTCATGCATACCTTCTCCTTTTCTTCATAGAACCAAAGACTGAACAAGCCATTACAAGTGATTCATAGGGTAGTATTTAAAGACACTATGATCCTAGAGGATCACCTCAAATATATGTTCAAGGAAAAGGGGTTGGTGATCTTAAGTTTCTTTGAGGAGTAGGTTCTCAATAGTGACTTTAGTGAAAAAGATGATAAAACTTAGGAGCACAATTGGATGACCTTGACAAGTAAAAATAAACTAGTACACCAAATAGATGATATCACCCTCAAAAAAGAAGACTTTACACATCTTTGCATAGAGAAAATTTAGGTAAATTGATAAGTTAAGGACTCACATGAGGAAAGGAATGAGCCCTACTATGTACTACTCAAAATCACCAAGGTAGACATCAACATATAAGGAGAACTAAATATGACTACTCTAGGTGCGTATTGGTCTGACATAGAGATGTCATGAATTATTAATATCCTAAAGGAGTTCCAAGACTTGTTACCTCTATATTATCAATACATGAAGGGCACCCACCCATCCCTTTGGAAAATGAGTTTAAATATGGTGGATGGTGCAAGACCTATCAAGAAGTACCCTTACATAATGAACCCCAATCTCCATAATAATGTCAAGATAAAGATTGATGGCATGCTAAGTGTAGGCATCATCTACCCTATGAAATAATTTGAATGGGTGAGCCCCATGGTGATTATAATCAATAAGGATAGGTGTATTTGCATTTTTTTATTATATAATGTTTAATTATATCTATGTCACTGACCCATTCCCAACTCTATTGATCGATGAAGTCTTGGATGGCATCGTAAGTTGTGAAATCTACACCTTGACTAATGGGTTCTCAAGATACCATCAAGTTTAGATTGAAGAGGACAAGCCAAAAATAAACTTTGTGATTGAATGGGTTTGTTTCACTTATAACATGATGCCATTTAGACTCAATAATGTGTCATCCATGTTATCTAGAGTTGTGATCATTGCATTCAAGGACTTCATCCACAAGTTATTCCAAGTGTACCTAGTTGATTGGACTATGTATGGGCTTATCAGGGACCATTATGATAACCTACGCCTAATGTTTGAAAGGTTTAGGAAATTCAAAATATCCTTGAACTTGAAAAAATCCATCTTCATGACACCTTTTGGAACCTTACTCGGGCATATCATCTCTAATGGTCTACTCATTGATCCCACAAAGATTACAATCATCATTTAGCTTTAGACCCCTTCAATACTGAAAGATGTTTGTGCCTTTCTTTTCCATTGTGGCTATTTTAAGAAATTCATAAAGGGATATACAAAGATTGTAGTGCCACTAGAGGAGATCTTATGCAAGGATGACCTATTCTATTGGGGCATAATGTAAGAGGATGCCTTTGAAACTTTGAAGCTTAAATTGGTTAGCACACCTATTTTTAAATTTCTTAACTGGATGACACAATTTTACATATATGTCAATGATTCTAGCTCTATAATTGGAACCATCTTGTTACAACTTGACAAAGGTAAAATGGGTCATCCCATCTCCTTTGTAAGCAAAAAATTGACCCAAGCAGAGCAAAATTATACTACAACTGAGCACGAGGCATTCACCATGGTCTATACCCTACAAAAAATTAAGCAATACTTGGTGGCTACCTAATTCATCTTCTTCATAAACCATGATGTGATTAAGTACCTCATGAATAATCCCATTCTCCATGGGTGAATTTTTATATGGATAGTTATATTTTAATAATTCTAGTTCTCAGTTGTCATCAAGCCAAGAAAATAGAACTCAGACCTAAACCATTTGTCCTGCATCAACTCTAGTAATGTAACATCATCTATTGAGGATGGCATGATATATGTAAAAATGTATAGAGTTTAGTTCACCCTTGATGACTTGGTGGAGATATCCACTTTTATAATGTCTAGATTTGTGCCCCAGACTATGCCTACCAAAGAGAAGAAACAACTCACAGTTCACATTGCCCCCTTTTAGCTCATAAGTGGGGAACTATACAAACTAAACTAAGATAAAGTCCTATGTTGATGTGTATTATAACATGAAATGGATTCCATTTTATGTAAGGCACACAAAGGGATATAAGGAGGCCATTAAATTAGAGATGTAATGGTGTAAAAGGTGTTGTAATTAGGCTTATGGTGGCCAATTCTGTTCTAAGATGCAAAAGATCATGTCAAGGCATGCGACATATGTCAAATAATAGGGAGCCTAACCATTGAGATGAGATGCCTCTCATCCCCATTCTCACCTAGATGCCATTCAAAAAATGGGACATTGATTTTATTGGGCCAATCACTCCCACAGTAAGGTGCATAGATGAAATACATATTCTGATAGCCACTGACTATTTTACCAAGTGGGCTAAGGAAATTCTAACAAAAAATTGTATAGCTACCATATATTTAATGTTAATATGGGAAAACATCATAAGTCACTATGGGTGCCCACTCAATTTGACTAGCACTAGAGGCACCCTCTTCATCAATGAAACTATGCAGATCTTACTGATTGAATACATGGTGCACTATAAGATAATGCCTTATCATCCACAAGTGAATGACATAGTTAAGGCCTTCAATAAGATCCTAAGGAATTTCCTCAAAAATATATGTGACATTGGTCACAAAGATTAGGATGACTGAGTATCAGAAGTATTATGGGCATAAAACATAACCTATAAGCACCTAAATAAAGCTACACCATTCTAATTAGTGTTTGGTTTAGAGGTGATTCTACCAATGGAATTCCTGATACCATCACTATATATTACAGTTATTGGTCATTTGGATGACCAAAAATCATTGAGTGTGAGGTTGGAAGACTTAGAACACTTGGATGAGGTGCATTCCCAAGTAAGGTGGAGCTAGTAGATAGAGAAGGCATGCCATAAACTCTGGCATGATAAGCAAATTAAGCACAAGTTACTAACTGAAGGAGCCCTAGTCTTAATCTATGATTCCAAGTACCTTAAGCACCTAGGTAAACTAAAAAGTAGGTAGATGGGTCCATATATAATCCACAACATGTTGGAGACTAGTGCATGTAAGCTATGCATGTTATTGGGTGAAATTATCCTTGGACATTTCAATGATAATAGATTAAAGCCTTACAGGCAATAGGATGGTACTAGCACCATCAGACACTGACTTTATGGTCACAAATCAGTTGTGATGTGATAACCCAAATAATTTTTGGTATAAGCCAAACATTTCCTTGTATTTTGTGTTGTTGTTCTTGTTAAAGTAAATAAGTATCCCTTGAGGCTGCTAGTCAAATATTATATCACTTACACACATAACTCTAGTCAGGTGAGTTGAGCACGGACACTTTCTAAGTGATAAGGCTAGACATCTAAGTTATGGGTGAATGAAGTTTTCCAATTTAGACAAAAGGTGCATAATATCCTCATGCACAAGAATCAAGAAGCAAGGTAATTTTAGGCCCAAAAGAGAGCTATGCTAGTGCTTTCATGTATAATACCTATTGGGTGAGTCAAACAAGGTTGATTTATTAGCACCTAAGGCTAGACACCTAAGTTCTTAGGTGTATGGAACTCACTAGACTTTGAAAATAAAAAGAACCGACTAATGAAGAGAGTCATACAAGATGCTAGTGCACATAAGATGAAAGAGAGGCATATAGGGTGATAAGTGCACAAGACACCTAGAGAGAGAAGTGATATAAGATCAACATAAGGGATTTGTATGGGGTAGGAAAATCCAAGGTAAGAGATGAAAGTGCAGAGAAATCAACTAAGATAGGAAATCACACTTGAAATGAAAGCATAATAGGAAGAGGAAATGGAACCATGGAGGTTGAATCATGTGCATGTAAAGCATTACACCCAGGTTGTCATAAGGGAGGTGAAGGTCATGCCAAGTTAAAAAATCATAGGAGAAATATCATCAAGACAAGCTAGCATCCAACCAAAATTTAGGTGAGAAGTAACCATTTGAACTAAACATCACTTCACCAAAAATACTATTAGGAGAATTTATTAAGGTTATGGTAGAGGCACAAAGATCTACATTGAATATATATGTGGTAGTATATTTTTGTGGATTTTGTAGGTTTTAGTGAATTCCAAGAAATCTAGGCACCACTATAACATTAATCACCTACAATTAATAAGGTAGTTAAATTAGGGGTATAAAGAAGTGAAAGGCTAATTGGTTTAGGTTAAAAACCTCAAGTTAATTTGTACCCAAAATGTAGAACATAGAGTTAGTGCTGAATCAGAGCCAAAGTAAACAAATAATACTAGAGTAAAATATTGAACACCCATAGATGCCAAAAGTGAATGATTGACTAGAGAAAAGAATTGTGTTCCCTTTGAGATTGGTGTAGATAAGTGTGAGGCATGAATTGTGTAAGAACTAGGAAGCAAAAAAGTTGAGTGATGTTGAGGCCTTTATTAACGACAAGTGAAGCTCAAGAGATGAAGTCAAAATTATAGATCTCATAATTATGAGGAGTGATAACAAAAGTTACAAGCTTTGGAAAAGTAAATAGACTATGCTTCAACACCAGTTGATTCAAGATGGGGAATAAATGAATTTGTTTCAACCCACCACTGGTGCAAAAGGACACCAAAAGGGCTTGAATAATGAAAGAGATAACCACTAAAAAGAAGAAAACATATCCAGTAAAAGGAGTTAGTATCACTGAGGTTAATCTAGAGGCAATTGTAAAGATGTCATACTAGTAAATGCATTTTCCCATAGAGGTTTTAGTAGGAAAGAACTAGGCATATTTCATTCATACCTGCTGACTAAAGGAGTATAACCACTGCATCACAAGCAATGCAAAATATCTAGTGCAAGATTGGGTGGTTGATACAGGGGCCAAGACTAAAGTAGGTGTAACATTATTTGATGTATCCATTTAAGACAAACTTGAAACCATTAGTGTAACTTAGCTCTATGAGTTTTCTTATTTTAGGAAGCCATAGGAACCCATGCAGTTCCTCCTCTTGAACATTCATGAAGACTAATTTTAATTTGTAGGTAGGTGTATGTAGTTGTCAACCAGCTTTATCAATAGAATCATTAGGCTTCTAGACTCTAGTGAAAACATCCACTAGATGATGCTGAGGTTGAAAGGGTCATGAAACTCCTTGGGTACTATAAGGGAGGGTTTATTTTCCAAATCAAAGATATCAAGGAACCCAAAATGAGGGTAGTTGCATGCCTCGTGAGTTAAAAAATTTGCCCTGGTGGTCGGTAGATAGACATCACCAAGACCTACCTATGCATCACCTACCACATGGCATAATGGGTTAAGTTTAAAATCACAAATTTCATTATAGAAGAAATGGTGAAGAACAGGCTTGAATGTCACATGACATGAGAGACTTTTAGTAGGGGTTGATGTTGATTCTAATTATGATGGAGGATATTGGTGTGCCTAATAGATATGAGGTAACCTTTAGTTCTTCTTAGTGTATAAGGACTCTCTAGTGCTAAACTACTATAACTTTACCTAGCCCTCTACATTCTCATAGAAGTATAAGACCTGAGTGATATAAGACCTAAGTGATGGGGTGGTACATGAAATACATAGAGGTGTTTGAGATATAATGGTGCATACCCAATGAACTCCCTCAAAATATTTTTGGAATAATGACCTTTGCTATCATAAAACACTTCTATGTAGTGCATTTGGCACTCACAGATGGTAATAAGTTAGGTTGGTTGAAGATCCCTTACACATTTTTATCCAAATACTTTAGGGATGCGCTCAAGAGAATTCCTAACATGAAAAATCTAGACATCTTGGTGAAAGCCATGGATTTGGAAAGGAGTAGATTGCAGTGCCAATATGTGACCATGAGGGAAATCTACCAAGACTAAGGAGGAAGACTCATATCATACTGATATTGACCCCATTTAAAAAGAAGTTATTATTGAGTACATACACATGCTATATTATGATATGAAGCCAAGAAATAAGGGTGCACTCCCTAAGAAGAATGATGACCTCCCCCTCCAAATCGATGAAGAAAGAAAGTTAACACCAGTAGCATAGAGAAAATATCCCTAGAAAAAGTAGGGAGAAACGTTGGAGGAAATTCAAGAGTGCCTCAGGTTGAAGATTGCCTCCAGTGATGAAGAAAATCCCTCTACCCCAAAGAAGAATCATGTGGCCTTTATGCAAGGGATTGCTTCACATAAAAAAAGGAGAAGAAAAATAAGAAGTCCAAGTGGCTAGTTGCAAAGACAAAAGTAACCTTGATATAGATGGAGGCACAAGAGGCACATGAGGAAATGGAAGAAAAAGAGGCTCATGAAGATATGGAGGAATAAGAATAAGTAGGGATGAGAGTTTACATCATCCAAGAAGATGAATTAGGATAAGATCCCAATGACTCATCAGAAGAGCCCTCCACACAACCTCCACAAATTGAGAAGGATAAGAAAACAATGTGGAAGAAAATGGGCCATAATGAAGAAGAAATAGAGATGGCATTGGTGATGGAGAAGAGAAGGGATGCCATGAAGTCAAAGGGCATGACCTAAGAGGAGATTGTGAAGGTGGAGGCTGAGGAAATAAAGGCCAAAGAAGAAAAGACATTAGTACATGCCAAGAAGAGGAAGGTAGAGAAGAAGAAGGCCTAAGAGGTAAGGGTTGAAAAAGAAAACAAAGAGAAAAAGGTTGTCACAAGTGAAGAACCAATTAAGGAAATAACAACATAGGTACCTAGCACCCCCACCAACACAGTAGAATAAGTTGCACTACAAGCACACCCAAGTAGTAAAGGGGTGTCTGGAGATAAGGAAGGACATGTTGGCACCTTGAAAGAACAAATGGAGAGCATCTAATAGACCCACCAAAAATAGGAGGATGAATCTAGCACTGAAGTAGAAGAAGAAGTGGACAAGGGGGACAGGTTTAAGGAAGTACCCCTACTAGAGCAAGAAGAAGGCACCTCAAAAGAATTTTTTAAAGAGAGTGCTTGTTCCAAAGAACAAGAATAAGAATAGATAGAGCAAGGCATCATAGAAAAAGAAAGCACTAAGCTAAACCTAAGAGAAAAGGTGAAGAAGGGGTGGACGGATGAAGACTACTACATGTTTGAGTACATGCCCCCCATAATTACCACAACTAGGACATGCTAACAATTGTCATTTGATTTTGATATTTTTACGGATGAGCATCATTTTGAGGTGCCACAAAAGGCCATACTAGGCACAAATCAACCAAAAGAAGGGTATGATGCCCTTCTCATAAACCCCCATGACATGAACCCATTTAGGTCATCAAATGCACTCATTTGGATGGCCTCTAAAGTGTGTAAGAACATCATCAATGATGTTAGGGATTCAAAATGGAAGTAGATCATCTTGGATGTAGAAGAGGAAATAAAGGCCATAAAATTTAATTTTTAGTAATTGGCTAAGTGCATCAAGGAAATGAATCCATCCCTCTTGGATGGTGTTGACACTTCAAACTTCTTATAGGTTGATAAGGTATGCATGTTAGTGGAGCAGATGCTTCCAAGGTTGAGGGTAGAGCTAATTCTAGAAGAAGAGGAGGACCCATGCATTGTGATAAAATAAGAACTAGCTTCAAAGATCAAAGAGGTGGAAGACCTCTTCACACAAATTCAAGAGGGCATACATGTTATCAATGCCATCTTCTATAGCTTCTCCAACTAGGCATCAGTCATAGACGTGTGCCTTAAACAAATAAAAGGGGAGAAGGAGGCATTGATGGTTTAGGTATACACTGTGAGTAGATTAGAGCACAACCAAATAATGAGAAAGGTTAATTCCTTGAGCACTCAAATCAAAGTCCAAGAACAAAGCCTCGAAGCACTCTTTCGTGCCTTGTAAACCAAGGCCTATGAAGAAGGATAAATATTGGATAGAGGAGTTACAAAAGCAAAGGTAAACCTCTAGGCCTTACAAAAGGAATTAGAGAATATGGATGTGATCTCACTGAACACCACCTCAATGGAGATAGATACTGCCATTGAATAACTCAAGGTCACAATCAAGGGCTTTGAGGACTTCAACATTGAACTAAAAGAGAGTGCACCTGAGTTCTACATGCCAAGATCATTTAAAGAATAGTCTGAGGGTGGACTAGAAATTTTGTATGGGGTAATATTGGGCCCCTTTTGGAATCTAAGTATGGATCTACACCACCTCAACAAACATCTTAGTATGAGGCCATCACTTTTTATGATTGCTATTTTGGCATATTTTGCACCATTTGAAGGAATATTGATAGACCTATCACTAGTTTCCAAGTGGTCACTTGGTGCCCAAATTTTTGGGGGCATCTTCATGAGTAGAAACATGTGCAAATTTCAATGTAAATAACATAAGGTGATGGAACTTGTGGAATGATCAACCAAGGATTTGGCTAAACACCTAACATGCACCATCTACCTCGACATGAAGATGCTTCTAATTTATATAAATCTAAGCTCGATATAAACATAAGATGAGAGAGAACTGAAGTATAAAAGCTCTATTGAATTGAATCTGGATATCATTTGATGGATGCCATTAGCATAGGGTTTCACATAGATGCCTTTGAGGATCCACATTGTAGATCCCAAGCTCACCTATGAGAATTTGGGTCATTAATAGATTTATATGATCACCTGCTCTATTTAAATTTTTATGAAGTCTATTTACTTTAACTTTGATTAAATGAAGAATGGCATTGCACCTATTTGAGTATTGATTTGGGTTATGTGGTTATGGTAATGTTTATTGAATTGTGCAATGTTTGAAATAATTATAATGTTTAGTTCAATATATGAATGTGGTGTTTAAATGAGATTTTGGTTTAGAGTGATAATGACATCTCTATTAATTTTGATTATGTCATCATATTATATATAAATATTATAAGTGTAGGAAATACCCCATGCCAAGCGATAATATCTATGCCTAAAGCATCAGCCTAAACATGAAACCTTGATATAAAGTAATTATCTTGACCCATTAAATCACCTGAATGATGATTAGCTTAGTAACACAAAGGTTTACACCCCTGAGATCTTAAAACTAGCCCCAAATAAGATTTGTGTCTATAAACAATCAAACTTCACCTAGAATGGCTTGCGCTATTGAACCTGTCAATGTCATTATTGTAATGACCAAGTCCTATGAAGAATGAGTTATACCATGGCACGACTATCCCAATGTGGTCCCTAGTTATTTATCTACTGTAATTTATGTGAGTACATAAGGGTTTTACCTTATGTGAATTAATACCAGTGTAGTTAAGTAACAAATGTGTAGCACTTCAAGATTATTCTATGTTTGCACCTAGTTTTAACAAATCTAGAACTAACTTGGATAACCCAGTAAGTTCATGAATGAGTGAATGAAATATAAAATCAAATTTTATACAACACCCTATATATATTAAAATACTTAGGACACCATGAAAAGTGTACATGTGCCAATGAGCATTAGAAGTTACTTCTCAGGTATATAATTCTTCAATCTACATATACAGGAGACATTCAAACTCATTTTATTACTTTTTACTTTAACTAAAGACCTAAAAATTCATGAGAATTATTGAAAAAACATATTAAACCTATTTAAAAACTCAAATTATATTTATCTCCTTGAAAACTGACTTTGACCCCTCATTACGCCATACTAGGTCTATTTACATACTAGACCTAAAACTACCAGTCATGCTTAGACCTTGAACACATCTTGAAATCCTTTTGTAATGATATTAATACCTCATGAAAATGTCATATGAACTCATAATATGATTAAAATAAGCTCAAAATCCTCCAAACCTGATCATGATGTCTCATCATGCCTATTAAGGTCTTAAGACAGGGTCTATGAGGACCACTAATGAAGAGCATACCCCTTTATCTCACTCTAAGAGTCATGTGACTAACTCAAAATATCTCTCACATGATATAAAACTTAATTTCAAACCTTAAAGATCATACACATCCATGCCACCATCATCATGCCTTTACAAGCCATATTCATGCTTAAGGACTAGTCTATCTCACAACCCTACTATGCATCCCTTTACCAAGACAAGACTAGGTTTCATAAAACATCATATATATTCACAAGATCACTTATGGGACATAAATTAAACTTAATTTAATTTTAAATAAATAAAAAACTTAATTCCACAAATGCACCAATAGGAACATACCTTAACAATCTCCCCCTTTGTCATTGATGGCAAACACTCTAACAAAGTAGATCATTCTCATCTCTCTAAGTTGGAATTTCTCCCAACCAAGTCTTTCTACCCATTTAACATTAATGAAAAAGGGTCATATACACTATCATAAGGTCATCACACATATTCTAATGATCCTTGGACCTGACCACTCATAGAATAGATAAACTCCCCATTTGTCCATACATACTTCTCTTTAGGCTTCTCAAGAGACCTGAGTTATATCCCCTAACTTCATGATCTACCTAGATCAAGTCATTTGAAACCACATAAAAAATGTTTAAAAAAATACATAACTCATTTTATTACCTTATGAAATATCCATTAGGCCTCAAACACACTCCTCAAGTCATTAAGGCTTGACTTAGCTCATGGCACCTTCAACAAATCACCCCAACCAACTAGGTCTGCACATAACTTTATGAGCATTGTTCCTATAAGAACAATATGATTTATTCATCTGAGCCTAATATTAATTAGGTATATTACATATATAGGATATTATTCAAGCCTTAAATTATTCCTTTACAACTTTCATAAGTCAACACTTTCTTCAAGTTAACTCATCACAACATCTTTGCCATACTCTGCTCACTAGGTCTGTGAGAACTTGTCTGCTCAACACATCTCTGTTATACTTTTGCATATTCATGATGTAACATATATATTACACACTATGTCCATATGGTAAGATAAAAAGGTTATTTATGCATAATTATATCTTCTTTATGGTTAACAACCCATCATAGCTTGGACAAGCTCATAACACCCTTCTTGGTGAACTCTACCTACTGAGTCAACAACTCACTGTGAAGGACTACTATGATATTATTCTTGGAAAAATTAACATGTTGGATTTTTCAAGATAAACCCAAGATTATATTCATGCACATGGTTAATTCTAATTCATAGCTAGATTCACCAAACAACTCTGAGACCACCTTCATTGGTTTCCCTTGTTCACTGTATCCTTGTCAAGTTCAAACATAATAGGCAAAATGTCAACTTATAAATAACTCTATCAATACCCTATTGTATTCACTCATGAATAACACTCAATGTTCATGTCATATACCTTAGTCAATAATTATATCATACAACCTTCATGACCATATTGGTATTGTATACCAATTCACTTACTTTTATGTTGTTCTTGTTTTATGTAAGATTTCTAGACCCAATATTATGCATAGACAAGTGATCCATACCTTCAAAACATGATAAATAATAAGTATTACCATGCACATATACCAAATAATAATCAATGAGATTTTTAACCTCTCACAAGTCCATCCACTTCATAAAGGACCCTTCCTAGGGTTTGTTGTCTTGAAACCCTCATCAAATTTATAGTCAAAAAATAACTTGAAACATTCATACCTCTATTTTTTTAAAATTTAATATTGATATTCATATCTAAGATTAATTTGATAATATATAATGAATCAAGATTCCCATATCTAACATTATAAAGGAATAGTCAAATTTTATTAGCAAGAAATGCACTTGTACAAACTTTTGAGACAAACTACCACCTGGAGGATGATCTTCATGGAGTCTACTTCAAATTTGCTTTTTTACTTCAACTTGATTTGACCAATATCCTAATTATACAACATATTATCCCTTCTTAGGTCCTAATTTCATACACATTCATTTTAAATCCAATGTTCATATTTTTGAACTTCAATGACTATTTCCTATGGCCTAAACTTGCCATTCTTTTACACTTCATAGATTGCTAGATGATCTTTTCAAGATTATATCTTTAAGAGGACAACTCCTCATGAAACCAAAATTTTAGGGAACCTTAAAATAAATAAGTACATCATATCCATGTTTTAATTTTACCAATTTTGAGTTTATGATTACTTTCAATAAATTCACAAACTTCTTAGTACATTCATACCTGTGTGTTAGTTTGGTTCTTCTTAGGCTAGAGGATACATGTTTCTCTCTCCAAATGATCAATAGTAACGACAAAAACTCAATCAGAGAATTTATGGATGACTAAAAACATCCTGTCACCTCAAATTCCTACAAACACTCTTTTCACTATTGTAAATGCTCATATACAAACATTTCATCACCTTTATACCTGTTCATGCATTTTGACTTGCTCCCCAAGCACTCTTGTAGACCTACATACCTATTTTAATATGTTATTCTTTAAATTATCTATTTATATTTTAAGAATTATGTAAACACATTATTTTCATGAAACATCTTCTAATACTCAATAAATATCCACCAAGATTTATTCTTCCACAAGTTGATAAACACATTGATCTTAAAACTCACCTTCATAAGCCTAACCATTTTGTGCTTCTAGGATCACCTTTAATCTATCAAACCTTCATAAAAGGACCTGATCTGATAAAAATTGTTAGAATAAAAAAAATTTAGATGGGGGGGGGGTGTGAATCAGTTTACAAAATTTTCTTTCGATTCCATATACCATTCATTAACCTTTCAAACCAATATAGTAAACAAGCAATACATAGAGAAACAATCATATAAGCATGAAGCAAGATATAAACACATGAACACAAGAGATATGTGGGAAATAATAATTGGGGATAAAAACCACTAAAACACCACTTATAATACTTTCCTATCAATAATTTATCAACATTTATTGAGGCACTAACCCCGTAAAGAGTACCAACCCCTTACTAGTTGAGCACCAACTCAACTAGTCATTTAAAAATATCCAACTTGAAAGGAGGATAAAACACCATATGTGACTTGGAAAAAACATAACCACTTCAAGGACACTTATTCAATATCCAAACTACAAGGAAGCTCCAACTCCCTCTTGACTAATCACTAACTCATCCAAGACAAGCTTGATCACCTCAAGATACCTTGTTACTCAACCAACATATGGTGACCTCTTATTCAAATATTATATATTATATATCCTATGTAATAAATTAAAAAAACATATTTGATGTAAATATAATGGTATATCAATCAAAAATAAACTCATTCATCTTTTCTCAACCTTTTACCCCTCTCAAACATTCTTCTAGGCTCACTCGCTCAATATGCCTCTTACTAGGCTCATTAGGTCAACTAAAATTATCTTATAAATGCATAAATTATAATGGATGTTAATGAATAATATTATTATACAATTTTTTGGTATAAATTACCTAATTATAATCCTCAAATATCTCTTTTAGTTTCTTATATTCACAATTCCTTAACTAGCTCGAATAGGCCTATTATGCCTTGTTTTTACACTTGACTCTTGCTCTTAATCACCTTAGTTAGAAAAACAATTTTTTAGAATTATATCACAATTTAAATATTTAAATACACACTTTTCATAAGATAAATACTCATCACATAGGTTTTACAAACTCATTTAAACCTAAATCTCTTCTTATGCCTACTTAAACACCTAATACATTAGGTCTATCTCAACCACATGTTACACTTGGACCATATTAGAACATATTTAACCTATAAAAATGAATTAATAACATAAAATATAAATAAAATAGACATTTATTAATATAAAAATGGATAAATACCACCTATTTGTCCAAATCACTCCTTGAACCACGTCATTAGGCTTACTTGCCATTATGTTTGAACACACCCAGAAAGTCTATCTCACATAAATGAATCATATAGTAAAATTTCACAAATAACATCATTTACTTTTTAAAATTATTATATCATAAATTACCTCATTTTCATCAAAAAATACATTTGACATCACCAAATAGTGCATGAGACCTCAAACTAATAACTTTCATATGCTCACTCTAAGCTATCTGACTGCTACAAAAACACAATCATAAACAATTGTATATCCAAGCTTAAAAAAGGAAGTATAATTAAGAGGATTACATTAAAATTAAAATTTTATACCTAAATAACATATTTATAATAAATTTATTCTTGAAATCTAGGAAAAATACTCTAAACACATCTCAACTAGATGACTACACAATACAACCAATAAGCCTGTCAACACAATCATGATAAGTGTTGTATTTATATATTATAATGATAATTAAAAAAATTATAATTAAAATTAATATATCTTATATTATATATATATCATAATCCAATATATAATTCATTTTTCCTGGTGCTAACCATAGGTCTTACAAACTAATTTATTAACTCTCTATTTCACAGTGCATACACAACCAAATAAACCATTTTAAATTTCATAATACAACATTTTATAGTGAATAAAAACATTAAATAAGTAATTTTCAGGTAAAATATTTCCTTACAAAAAACATAATACTCATTTTATACTTTAAATTCTATCATAGAGTCTCAAACTCTTTACTTCATCTTGTATACCTGAAACAATCAATCTGTCCTAAGAACTAGTCATGGTGAACATGACTTAGATCACATATAGAATCAATTACATGATATTATAATGAATTTTTATTATAATTATAAATAATTATAAAATATTAAAACATAGTGATATAGAGGTCTAATGGAAAATAAGGAATATATAGACCAATATCTGAACCCTACTCCTTTACTGTCACATCTTCTCTAGACATGCCATCTTGTGAACAACATTTATAAAATTTTCAATGAATTTAAAAGAATATAATAAATTTTAATAATATTTATAGGTATTAATAAATAAATTAAATTAATTTAATCCATTCCTAATCTTCTGCAACCAATCCCTAAATGCATTCTCACTTTGATTCATTTTTCTCACTAGTTTCACCATTAGCCCAAATTAGTGATAGTTCAACATGAATGAAAGAATTTATTATAATATAAGATATAAATTTTAAAAATAAAACCATGGATAAAGAAAAAAATTCTTAATATTCAACCTCCATTGATTTACATACTTGGTCTACTGCAACTTTTGTCTTCTATATCAACTTCTTCACAAACAAACATTTTCCTATAGGTCTCACTCACTATCTTGAAAAACCACTACCAAATAGAGATGAATGAGGGAGTAATATAAAAATTAAAATCATAAAAATATATTTACCAATCCATTTTGTGCCATTTAAAATAATATTTTCCTTATCAGGTGACTATAAAGGTTTTTAGAGGGTTTTAGACCAGTTTTCATTCTTAATGTTTGTTCATATAATTATCTCCTTGAAACCACCTCTTAACGATTGGAAATAATTTATAGGACCATTAAAAATATCTCCTAAAAGACTCAAGACACCATGTAAAGTTGACACATGTCAATGAGCATCAAAAGTTCCTTCTAAGGTCTATAATTCTTCAATTTGCATACATAGGAGACCTTCAAACTCATTTTCTTGATTTTTAATTCAACTCAAGACCTAAAAATTCATGAATATTATTGAAAAAATATATTAAACCTATTTAAAAACTCAAATGATCTCTATCACATTGAAAACTAACTTTGACCACTCATTAGGCCACACTAGGTCTCTTTACACACTAGACCTAGAACTACCAGTCATGCTTAGACCTTGAATAACCTTAAAATACTATTTTAATACTCTAAATACCTCATATAGATGTAATATGATCTCATAATATGATTCAAATAAGATCACAAGCCTTTAAACTTGATAATGATGCCTCATCATGCTTCTTAGGGTCTTAAGACAAGGTCTATGAGGACCACTAATTAAGAGCACACTCCTTTGTCTCACTCTGAGAGGAATGTGACTAACTCAACACTTATATAACTTGATATAAAATTTAATTGTAAACCTTAAATCTCATACACATACATGTCACCATCATCATGCCTTTATAATCCATATTCATGCTCAAGGACTAGTCCATCTCACAACCCTACTATGCATCCCTTTAACAAGACAAGACCTAGGTTTCATACAACACCATGTATCTGCACAAGATAAATCATAGGACATAAATGAAACTCAATTTAATTTTAAATAAATTAAAACCTTAATTCCACAAACACACCAATAAGAACATACCTCAACAAAAACTAGTCTACACTATCCACATATGTTAGTATCACATCATAATAAAGTAACATATATAATGTATTACCATGTAAGAAATAAGTAGATAGCAAGGAAAATGTTTAGAAATATATGTATCTCAAAGTTTTAAATATGCCTTATAAATATATAACTTGTGATAATGTAACATGTGGAAGAAATTTTCCCCAACATTTGCATGGCCTGTAGGTATAAGAAAGGTCCAACATCTACATGTTCATGTATGATCTATATGTCATGTATATCCTACATCACACTCATATTCATTATGAAATGCATGTGTGTATGAAAATAATATGTCATTTATAAAACATATGATGAATAACATATTTAAATAGTGTAATTATCCATAATTTCATGTTTAGTTGCCAATTTTTAAATATTTGAAATTTTTAGTATTTTTTTGATTTATTTTGCACACATATAGAATAAAGTAAACATTAAGAAGTTATGTAAAATGTATTAATTTTTACTAGTCAAAGAGTTTATCATTGGGATGCCTATGTGTAGGTATTATATATCATAACCACCATTCATGTCCTTTATCAGTCGAGTCATTTACTATGTAATTATTAATTTTATCATCTTCATCATCAATATGATACCAATATTATTGATAATCATAATCATATTCATATCCTTGAGATTATAATTTGACATAACATTCCCATCATAATTTATATCTATATTACTAAATGTAAAACCAACCACACCATAATATGGAATTGATTTTTCTCATTTTTGTTACTCTTCAATATGTTCATAATTATGAAAGTCTTATGTGTCATTTGGATCTATAGAAAAATTAGCTATCACTACTTGAGTACTAGGTAGATAAATGGTTTCTCCTTTTGGTTCTCAATTTGGAGATGTAATTATAGCTTTTTTATTATTGATTTTATCATATTTCTCTATGCATAAATTTTAGTATTTTTAGGAACATATTTCTTTTGAATTTCCTTCTTAATCATCTATTTATTAGGTACATTTTGTTGTTTATCCATTTTTTGTATCTTGGTTTTCAAGGTCTAACAACTATCTATATGATTCCCATGCATTCTATGATAAACACAATAATATTTGAATTTTCATGTAGGACATGAAGGAGGTAAAGTGATCAACTTATTACAAAGCATATTCCTTAAACTTTCACTTATAAATATATTGGACTTATGTGAAGTGTTTGATCTATCGATTACATATTTTTGTTGCTTTTGGGACCATATTTTGAGATGAAGTAGATGGAGAACCATATATGTAATTGTTACTAATATGCTCAGAATTTTTGATATGACTAATATTATATTTAAGTGATGCAATCCCTAGACATATTTGATTTAAGGAATCCTCTATAATATTTATTTGATTCAAAATAACCACATTAGACATAATAAATTGGGAAGATCTAAAATTCATAAAATATTCATTAAAAATATTATAAGCCATTTATACTTATATATTACTCTTGTGTTTTTGCATATCATGGTCTTCAAATGGATCAAAGAAGAGATATAATTAGGCATATCCATTAGTTTGTGATACTATATTAACTATTTCTTAAGCCTTATTTATAGTATCATTCTATTTATAATCAAAATATTACTTATGTTGAGAATTTGCTCTAGAAGGATTATAAACATAATGAATCTTGTTCATTTCAAGGAACTTAACTTCACACTCTTTGATTATATGGAAAAATTTGTCACAATATTAAAACCAATTAAACATAATGTATTAATGCAATGGGTCCAATAAAATTTGTTTGAATATGTTTTGTAAATTCTTGTCATGTATAGTATTTTTCATCTTAACAAGCATGCTATTATAATGGAACACATAATCATGGACATGATCATTTTGTTCTTGTTTACTATTGGAAATTTAGTCATAAGATAATGTTTCACCAATGTTGACTCAAAAATATGTGAGAAATTAGTTGGCCAAAGGGTTGAAAGCATGCATGGAATAGAAGGAGAGAATATAGAACCATGTTAATGCATAATATTTTGAATTCTTTAGAAGTAGTTTGGTCAATAACTTATCATTGGACACATAGTCCAAATATATTTCCTAAAAATATCTAAGATGTTACTTAGGATCACCTTTAAAATTATATAATGGTAGCTTAGGTACTAAAAAACCCATGCACAAAGGATATGATAAAATATATAAGGCTAATGGGTTATGAAACAAAGCATGTGAATCCATATAATGGTTATCTTCAAATATACCTTTCTCTAACTACAACACCTTATCTTGTAGAGTCACAATAGTCTATTCAAGGGAATGTGCATTATCCAAGGTTGATTATGTAATATATGTAGTCATCATAGGATTGGAGTAAGTCACTTTTGTTAGAATAGGCATTAAAATGTGGGAAATCCATATGTTTCCCCTATATTTTAGGTGGACATCTCATGGGTAAGTAAAGATGTAGATAGGGGAATTGAAGCAATAGTAGTAATGGTCATAAAACCTATTATGAAGTTATTTCATCTATAATATTGGACAATATGAGAATTTATAGATTTAATATGCATTAAAAATGATTAATAGGATATGTGGGAGTGTAGACTTTATTTTTTAAATTATATATCACTTCAGTATTACACACTTAGAATACTTAGACCTTGGATATTCCTATAAGTTTTTAACCTTTATCACTTTTTGAAAACTCATATCTACTCTATATTGTGACCATTGGCCTATCTCTTGGTATGAATAGTCTTATGTTGATGACCCACATCTTCTATCTTTCCTAGAATGCTTAAAACCTGGTTATCTTCCACCTTTGTAAGTTATGAGTTTATACCTACTTTATTATTTCAAACACCTATATTGATGTTGGTGTCTTGATCCAACTAAAGTGTCAAGTTCCCTAAAGTCATCCAATTTTTAAATGAAACATGTCTTAATGGTTGGCCTAAATTATTTAATGCAATTTATTTCTCTAAAGGGATTGATATAAATACAAGATCAATCCTCATTAATTATTCATTTATAAAAGATAAAAAAAGACCAAGGCAACTTATTAAAAGCATTCTATCAAGAATCCAATTGAGTAAAGCTTCCCTATTTTATCTTATTACCATATCAATTATAGGGACAACACATATACATATCTAAAGTATTGAAGGAATAGCCCGAGAGTCTGATTTGCCAAGTTATAAGATAGGTCACTATTGTAATTTTTTTTCACTTATTGTATGATTCACACACAAGCCAACACATAAGGGAGAACTACATCAGTCTAAGGCCCTATTCAAAGTATCGGGTATGTAGTCAATTATCATTGATAGAGGGGTATTTGGGGTCATACCAACATTATGTGCCCCAAAACCCATTTTCCCCCAATATTACTATGAAGATGAAGAACTGAGGTTTTTAAAATTCATGAGGAGTGATAGTTCATGACCTAGATCTAAATACACCAAAATGAAGGTGATGAAAAAATTGAAATCATCCAGGTGGTTTCATCTTATTTCACTAGGTATTTCATATAAGACACCCACATCCAACCTAGAAACTAACATCGATGTAACTATCCCAGGCTAATATAAGTGTTTATGACTAAAAAGTCACTCAATCTAGAATTTGGTGACTATTATAGAATCTTCTTCCAATCTAATTTTTGCCTGTTCTAGATCCAGGACTATATTTGCATTAGAATTAGATAAGTACATTACTTATTTGTCATTTCCATATCTGGCATAGTTTCACTCACTATTTTAGCCTATCTTAATTTAATGAATTCAACATATGTTATATCTAAGTTTAGCATCTAATTGGATTACTATAGCTTTGATTATCACCCTTGTGCTTATTCATTTATATATCCAATTTAACCCTATATAACCCCAATATATATATTTTTATGGTTAAACATTGTGAACCCAATCTTTGAACATCAAACATTAGGTCAATTAGGGTTTTTTGATTTTTTTTTGTTTATCCCTAATTTATATATAATATGTGTAACATGGATGCATCTATCACCAAGTTTGGGTTCTAATATTTCATAATTTATATGGTTTGCTATATTAGTTACCTTTTAAAATCTATTAAGAAAATTTAGGCTAATAATGAGAGGGTTTTAAATAATAAACAACACTTGATCTCTCTTCAAAACACCTTTTTAATACTATAGAGCCAATATCTAGATGACAATGTGCATATTATAAAAACTTTTGATCCACCTAAGTCTTATTTGAATGAGAAATACCATCATGCACTTATTATTCACTCATAACTTATATTGGATTCTACGGTCCATGTTGTTACTACTCAAAGATGTAAGGTTGTTCAACCCATTCTACCACCTATTAATATGTAACAGGTGCCTGATAAACCTAAAATTGTAATAAAATATAAGGGATATGACATTATTGACTAATTTATCTATACACATGATAAAATTTCAATCCTTGATCTCCTAAAGTAATCTAATTATTATAAGGACATCCTATATAAGTCATTGCATGAGACATAAGTTCTAAGTGATATTGAGCCTACTTATTTTGTATATATCATGAAATATTTTAAGAACAATGCCAAGCTCATTTCCTTTGATCCAATATATTTACCATCCAAAGATATTATTGACCAAAATTTTCATTTTTTCATGCAAGTGACCATGCAAAATAAAGGCATCAAAAGGGTACTAATTGATAATGGATCAGGCCTAAATAATTATAGTATAAAATTACTAACCACCATGGGTATTAGCATCAATATTATTAAAAAAATGGTTATGCACATAAAATTATTTGGCAATTCACATTGACCTCTAATTGGTCAAATCACACTGGATGTGAAATTAGGACAAAAAATAGTTTCAACTACTTTTTAGGTAATGTCTCAATTATTACATTATGATTTAATTTTAGGTAGACCTTAGATACATTTAATCGAAGCTATCACATCTAAAATTCATGGATGTGTAAAATTAATACATGATGAGACATTATTATCCATGCCTTTCGATGATAAGCCTTTTTTTTATTTTTAAACAATACATATCAAAACTGAAGATATTACTATAATGGTACCACATAAATAATGCATTCCTCTTGAGCATATGGACACATATGAAATATGTGAAGCAATTAAAATGAATCCTTTGTTTTTAAATGTAAATAAGGCACTAAATATTGAGGTACACATGGATTCACATCAAGAAAAAGAATTATTACTAAAGGATCCAATAGAAACATATGATCCCACAACATTTGAGCTTCATTTATGGGTCAATACTAAGAAAAAAAATGGCCATGTTTTAGATTACTATAATAGTGATGATGATATAACTTATGATATGATAGATGAGAAAATGTGAAAACTAAGTTTTGATCCACTTGATCACCTTTCACATAGCCTATTAGAACCTATAAGTCCTAATACATATAAGCTAAATCCACTTTCAAGAAATACAAAACTAAATCCAGATAAGGGAAAAAAATAGTAGATGAACATGTAAATTCTTATTATTACATACATCCCTCTTGGCTGAAAGTATTGAGTCAACCTTACAAGGGTCAAATGAAAATTCATAATGTGAATAATGTGGAATCTTCTCAAAATGCTCCACAACAAATTTTATAGATCACAACCCAACAAGATACTTTAGATACCATATTATCTATGTTACTTGAACATAGAATGATTTATTTTCCTTCTACTAGACACAAATCACATAGTAGACTTATACCTATAGAAGATAAGGTACTATATTGTAAATATCATTGGATCATTGGCTATACTATAAATCAATGTGAGACATTAAATAACGTAATTTAGAAATATAAGAGTGAAGAATGTATACACATTGGGTCTGACATAAGGAAAGATAAAATCCTTCTTATATTTTAGAAGAAAACTCTCCCTCATAATGAACAAAATATGAAGATTTTATTGTTAATACAAATAATGATGGGGTATATTCCCATCATCTCCAGTTTGATATAAAAAAGTGAGATAAAACTTATGGTACCACATTTATAACATAATAAGGGCATACTTTAGATGAATTAATATACTCTCCATTAATGTCAAAATAGTGAGGATATAGCTGGTTATCTATAGCCTATGGACCATGTGTGGAACCTTCCACCATATGGATATTAGACAATGAACGACATTTGAAACTAAAGTTTGGATGAAATTTGCTAGTCGAGTGAAATGCTAATCTAGATATTAAAAACACGTGTTACTTTTATTGATATGAGTACATAAATTTTCATACAACATGATGGGTATGATTATTTACTTGCACAATTGGCTTCAGATAAAACCATTAAATAGAAATATTCAAATGGTGGATGTGTAGTGATATAAACAGAGTTTGAGAAATTTTCTAGGTGGTCCTGCACCTTTTGATGATGAGGAATTCCTTTATTATAAATCTTCACATATTATAAAATAACCAAAAAAACATTCAAAAATCCCAAAATATTTTTAGCATAAACATACTCTATTAGATCCTTGGCATCTATGTGTTAGTTTCATGTTAATGGATGGTATATCAGTTACTCTTACATACACATGTGTGTCACAGTTCTTCTTAAATATGATAGATTCATACACATATAAATGATATATTCCTATTTTATATGTTGGACCTTCCCTCTACTCATGAAATATGGAAATTGGAGGCATCCACCTCTATGATCATGATACTTCTAGGTTATATCATTCTATGGTCACTATACATTATCATGTTTTGAGATCATATATGTACCTACACATGAATTTTTACTTAATTATGTATTTCATAGGGTCCTTGATATGTTATGCACTTGAAATTTTTTGAGAAAATATTTGATTCATGAGCTACTATGATATGTTTATGATGGTTGCTTATGTTTTCCTTTATGCATTTCCTTGAGTGTTTTGCCTTGCTATTATCTTTCTTATTTGATCATTTGAATATGCTCCTTTATATGTGGCCATTATGCCTATGTGATATTTATTTGACATTTAAATATGTCATTATTTATTATATGGCCATTTAAATATGTCATCCTTAGTTTTGTGGACATTTGACTAAGTCATGTCCCAGTGATTGTGTAGCATTTGAAAATACCCCTTGTTTATAGTCTCCTTGGACCAATGTATGTTGAATTAATTTTGAGTGCTATTATGTGTGTGTTTGTTTACTTGTTTATCTTATAATGTTACTATATATAAATTTACATGATATTTATCATGCATTTTAGGCCTTCATGTGATCACATATTCCTATGCACCTCATTGATATATTTACCTAGACATGTTTTTCTATATGCTACATGGTGTCATTCACATATTATTCAATTGTTTTATACTTTTGATGTGAGGTAACTACCAGTTTATATTTTTAACTTACCTCAAATAGAGGAATATCAATGGGGACATGTAATAAAGACATGTTATTCACATTTAGAACACTTTTAGATCTAGTGGGGGCATGCTTTGGAAGCATATTCTCCACACTTATTCAGTATTTGGAACTTGTATCAATTTTTAGATTCAATGGGGGAATGCCATATAGGCATGGATTACACACATTTAAATTTAGTGGGGGCATGATTTGGAAGCATGTTATCCACACTTATTCAATATTTGGCATAACAAGATTCATTGGGGGCATGCTTTGGAATCGTGTTCTCCACACTTATTCAATATTCAATAACTCCAGATTATAGTGGAGGCATTTTTGAAACATGTTCTCTACATTGATACTTATTTTAGTTTTTAAATTTATCCATATATATTAGGGGACTCTTTTTGAAGCATATTATCCACACTTACACATTTTATGAATTGGCCAAAACACACAATTATATGATTTAGATTCATAGTTATGTCATAATTCTATACATTGGTACTATTATTATACATAATTTCAACACAAAACATATTTAAGGTGCATATTTTATTTGAAATGTGCCTAATATTATAAAATCCAAATTATTTTCATATTTATAAACTATTCTATGGACTATTACCATATCATGGACTTTTACTCACTGATACCCATGACATATTGTTATGGATTATATTGAACCAATTTAATGCAGTAGTAGGTTCATTTTTGGTATGGTTGAGGTGATTAAATCATTAAATATTGATAATTTTTTAGGTTGGACTTGATTGTATCATCCAAATTCACCAAGTTATAAGTATCATTAGGTTGCATGGTTGAGCTAATCTCAAGTGCCAGGTGGAAACTCATCATTTTCTTCAAGTTTGGGGCATGTGACTTCCAATATCTTATCTCTATCTAATTATATATATGCACTTTTAGATTTATATATTTGTCATAATCTTAGTTTTGAATCCTTAAAATGATACATCATTTCAAATCAACTTGCCAATAGGCAAGGTGGTTACATCGATACACATGTGTACTCCTAAACCTTGTTCTTTCAATTTAAATTATTTTAATAATTTCAATTCTATATTATATACGCTAATTATGTACTATAAAATGCTCTTGGTTGTAGGTAAATCACCAAAAAATCACTCAAGTTCAGATCAAGTAAAGACAAGGTGTGTCATACACACCCAGGTATGCATACCTTTCCTTTAAACTGGTAATTCATTTCTAGATTAAAGGGGGAAAATGTAAACACTATTTTATAAATTATATAACACCTTAGTCTTGTACACTTGGTAAAATTTAACCTTGGTTGTTCTTATCAATTATGGACCTTTCCCACTTTTATAAGTCTTGCATCTAATCTATCTTGTGCCCCTTTGCCTATCTCTTGGTGTGACCAATCTTATGTTGATGATCCAAACCTTATATCTTTCCTAGAATGTTTAAAATTTGATTATATTCCACCTCTACAAGTTTTAAGTTTGTACCTACTTTCTTATTTC
Organism: Torreya grandis; assembly: GCA_037957365.1. Classification (NCBI taxonomy): domain Eukaryota; kingdom Viridiplantae; phylum Streptophyta; class Pinopsida; order Cupressales; family Taxaceae; genus Torreya; species Torreya grandis. Next base: position 4,748,340 of record JARHVA010000189.1, read on the forward strand.
CCAGACACTAGCATCTAGGATAAACACATACATTGATGTAGGTATCCTATTTTAATGTAAGTATCCAATGCCCAAAAATCATCTAATTTATAAATGAAATGTATCCTAATGGTTGGCCTAAGTTATTTAATGTGAGTTATTTCTCCAAAAAGATTGATATAAATACAAGATCAAATCCTCACTCATTCCTCACCTAGAAAATGTTGGAGAGTTGTCAATGAGATTGTTGGAGATTTTTCAATGATGTCATTATGATGTTATGGATGTATCCTAGTGAGTGGATGAAGTTTTTTTATAGGTTAAGTGATAATGACAAAGTGTGCAATGTGCTTATCTTAGTGTGTTTGAAGTTGGCTTGGTTGATCTTTAGAGTTTACATGGTTAAAGATGTTCAAGGATGAGTTTGATGATTTAAGAATGTGAAATGGGTCCATAAGAAGTGTTATATGCTTTGAGAGCTTGTGTACATAAGTGGAATTCATCTGGTAGTCCATAGTTTTCACTTAGACACTTTGGGTTCAGTGGTAAAAAAATTGAGTAGATAGTTTGATGTTGTCATAATTACCATATGGGAATGATTCAAGGGGATTTGGTCATATGGTTATGATATCATTAGTACATATTTGTTATGTGATATATATTAAGTCATTAATTGAAGTGTTGTCAAAGATATGCATGTGCAAGGTTGGGCTCTAAGGCATTTTGACAATGTTTTCCCATACTTAGCCAAATTTACAAAATGGCAATAAGAGCCAAGTAAGCATTTTGATGGTGGCATATCTTATATGTGTGGATGTTTCAATAAAAGGTGATCATATGGGTTTGTTTATTTTTGATCCTAGTTTATTTTAGATAAATTTTAGATCATTCACCAATGTGCTTCAAAAGTTCTATAGGAGCAAAGTTGGCCTCCCAAACAAGTTCTAAGCATAGTTGGCTTTATGACAAAAGATTTTGATAAGGCATTTAAATGGAATTATATATCAAATACATGAATATTTAAAGAGTTGTTTGTGACATGTTTTTATTAAAATATGAAATGTGTTCACATGGTGAAAATGTGAGGTCATAAGATTGATTGAGGTAAAAGATATATTTGTACAAAGTAGGCTTTCCAGGCATATTGCAGTTGGTCCCCATACTTAGTCAATTTGCATGATGTTAAAGATCTGGACCTAATGGAGACCCAATATATCATAAGAGTTCATATAGTTAATATATGTGGTGTTCATAGAGTCAAATGAGTCAAAGTTTTCACTAGTTAACATAGTTAAATTTCAGGATCTAATGAAGATCCAATGGTGTGTGGGTGATCGTACAGATCAAAGATCAATGGTGCATGTTGAGCGTGATGGAAAGAAGTGCATGGTGTTTAAAAAATGAGAAAGGGTATAAGATAAAGATCAAATTATGAGTGGGTTTTCATATGGATTTACTAAATGGTGAGCATTGATTGCTAAAGACCTGACTAATCTGTAGAGATCGATGGAATGCATTAACTCAAAGTTTCTAGATTGCATGAGATGATGTCAAAGTGAAAGATGTTTTACATTTGGATTTGGTGAAATATGAATTAAAGTTTGGAAAAAATAGATTGTGTGATACTGATCTAAATCTGAGAGGACATGAGATGCAAGCATTATGTTCGAAGGTTAACTATGACCATTTGTATTTGAATTTATAAAGGAAAAACTAGTGTTTGGATTTTGGGCTATAACTTTTGATCCAAGATGAATTTTATCATGTAATAAAAATAAAAGTGGTAGAGGAATTCAAGGTGAATTTTTAAATATGGATTGTAAGATCTAGAAATATGTGTAGACAAAGCTATTAAGATTCAAAGTTGACTATGGTTTTGTGCTTGTCCAACAAGCGACCCGAGAAGGATATTCAAACTTGTGTTAATGTTGTTTCAATGTCTAATGATGAATTAGCTATTTAGGAGTTTTATAAACTAAATTAGGATAATTAATGAGTATTTTATAGGTGTGATCAATCTATCTTGAGTATGAAAAATGCTTAATAAGCTGACTATGTGTTTGGTAATGGTGTTCTTATGCATAAGGTCTCTATTTGAGTTGATTGAGCATATGCAGATGTGAGCTAAGTTGACTATGATATTTTTATGATGTCAAAGGGGACATAAGGAGTGGATCCATGTATTTAAAAGTGGTCTTGTATTCTTTTTTTTTAAAGGGTGTTATAAATGGGTGAATAGGTCTCCATGAGACCTATAAGAGCTACAAGGGCCTTATTAAAATGTGTAGCTACTTAAGGGTGACCCATAAATGCTATAGACAACCTATAAATATTGTATTGAGCCATGCATTAATATAAGATATGATTTAAGGGATAAGGCATTCCTAATGGCTGACCAAGGTGTTGATTATCAATATTGATCTATAAATATCAAAACTAAAGATGATGGTTTCTAGAATTATAAGCAAGAGTCAAAGGAGAGATTTGTGAGAGGCTTGTGTGTATGTTTTATGGAGTAAAATAAGGGTATAGTGCCTTGCAGATGAGTTTAAGAGAAGAAAAAATTAAGGATTATTTATATGACCTATTAGTCATGTTTTTATTGTTAGAATAGTGATCTTGCAAATTGAGTGAGAGTGAAGGTGAAGAATGATAAGCAAATGTCCATCATCAGGTGTTAAAGACATCAATTCATATGTGGATGTGTTCATAGGTGTTATTATGAGAGATCAACATCTAAGGTGGTTTTATCCTCATTTTAAGGTGAAATTTGATAAATGGTCTGGTTATTGTTGTAGCTAAGCTAGACAGGTGTGGAAACACCTTATAGGATTATAGTCTCACTAAATAGGGATTGTAGTTCCTTGATCATTTATATATGGTCTAAATTAGATCTTGTTACTATAGTATAGTAGTCTAATTTTAATTTCTAGTGGGTTTTATTCTCCTAGAGGGTTTCCCATGTATGTCATGTGTTATGTGATTGATCTTGCATTGTCTCTCATGCTCACTGATATGAATGTTGTGTATGCTTCATGAATGATTATGGTAACTGATTAAGTGTTTGTAAAGATCAAAATTGAAGTTGGATTATTTGGGATCACTGATTCACCCCCACTCTTAGTGATTATACCATTAATAATTGGTATTAGATTAGGTCCTTTGGTAAAGGCTTAATAACTTGAAGGTGATCCAAGGTATAAAATGCGTAGTCATCAAGGAGGTTTCTCTACTAAGCAAGCACCGATATTCAATGGATCCAATTATGATTTTTGGAGTGCAAGGATGAGGACATACATTATGTACCTAAGGTTTGATATATGAAAATCTATTTTGGATGGTTATGTTGCTCCTATTACTCCTTCATCTAATGCTATAGATAATAAGTTGTTTGAGAATAATTCCAAGGCAATAAACACTATCACTTGTGGTCTTTTAGAGACTGAATACACCAAGGTAATTCATTGTAAATCTACTAAAGAGATATGAGACAAAATATAGATAATTTTTTAAGGATATTTAAAAGTCAATCTTGATAAGTTGTAGACTCACAGAAGGAAATTTGAAAGCCTCAAGATGAAGGAAGAAGATTCTATAGCATCCTTTCTGTAGAGAGTTGATGAGACTATGAAAATCATCAAAGGTCTTAGAGAGAATCTTAAAGAGGATACTATAGTATAAAATGTATTGAGCTCTCTATCCCTCAAATTTGATCCAAATGTATCTGCTATAAAAGAGAGTCATGATATTACTCAGTTGAAGATGGATCAATTGTATAACACCTTTACTGCATATGAGATGAGAGTAAATGATGATATACCTCCAAAGAAGAAATCTATATTCAAAATAGAGATAAAGATCAAGAATAAATTATAAGGTAAGAAATCCAAAGAGGATGACAAATCTGATATTGATGAGGATGAACTAACTGCTTTGATTACTAGGAAATTGAACACTAGCTCAGGAAAGTATAAGGGTAAACTACCCTTGAAATGTTTTAATTATGGAGAGATAGGAAATTTTTATTAGAAGTGCCCTCATAAGAATGAGAATGAAGATGATGAAGAGCTTGGTAAAGGTCATGATGAAAACAAGAAAACATACAAGAAGAAGGGATTTAAAAAGTATAATAATAATAAGTCCTATAAGAATAAGAAGATTCTCTACACCAAGGAAGGTTGTTTCTCATCAGATGAGAGTGAAGATAGTGACTCAAAATTTGATCATGAAGATGATGGTTATGATGAATATGAATCCCTATTCATGGCTAAGGAAGGAAGCTTATCACATTAGAAGGTGTATACGTAGAGTGATTCAAATAATGATGAAGATGAGGTGGACTGTGAGACTATATTGATGAACATTCTTGAAAAACTAAAGATTGATAAGAAGATCAATAAGAAGATGAAGTATCAATTGAAGGAATATGAGGAGAAATTTAGTGTGTATGAAGTAATATTTAATTAAGACACCAAGGATCATGAAGATATGATCAAACATCTTAGTTGTCAATTAGAAATTCTATCTACAAACCTAAAAGCTAAAGAAGATGAATGTTCAAAGTATGTTTATGAAAATGGGTCTTTTAAATTTGAGTTAGAAAAGACATCTAGTAAGCTGAAGACATTTATGAGATTTGAAAAGAGCTCATGTGATTTAGATAACATTCTAAGTGTTCAAAAGTATGCTAGTGATAGAACTGGTCCTTGATATGAAGAAGAACAATAGAATGTTAATCAAGACAAGATGAAGACTAATGTAAACTAGGACAATCATACTTTGAAGACAAATCATCAGACAAAGAATGAAGGTGATGGCAAAGTAAAGACAAATCAGATTAGGTAGCCAAATGGCATGAGATATGCAAGATTTAATGGTTACTATTATGCATGTAATCAATTTGGCCATAGGGATAGAGAGTGTAAGAATCTTGTTAGAAAAGAGTTTTCATGGAACTATGATGGGGGTCATCAGTCAAAATGTATGAATAGAGTTAAGTGATTTAATTATTATGACATAGGACATATTGAAAATTTCTATCAAAATAAGTTAAGGTAAGATATGTTTCTTGAAAAAGGTAAGGTGTGATACAATTATGAATAGAGAGGTCACATTGATAATTATACAAGCAAAGTCTTACAAGATAGAATAGATTTAATCAGGCTCCTAGAGTTCAAGGAAGAAGGAAACTTAACACATATAAGCCAAAGGTGACAAGTGTGAGTCATGATGAGACTAAAAGTCCAAGTAATCTATTTTCTATGGTGGAGAATGCTTCAAAAGTTGAAGAGTACCAAGAGATTTCATTGTCTACTCATGTTGAGAATGAAGAGACCAAGCTCAAAGAGAAGACTAAGGTGCTAGTTAAATATAGTCTTGGGGTATGTATGGATCCAAGTGAACATCTTGATATTGATGAGAATATATCATGTAAAGAACATCAATTTTTTTTACCTAATGATGAGGTTCCAAGTTGCAAAGAAAATTTTTTAGATAGAAAGGTATGTCATGAATTTGTGTTATCTCCATGTATAATCAATCCAATCATAGAAGAAAAGGATAATGATGTAGTGAATGAGGAATTTTTTATCCTAATATAAAGAATAATAATAATAATAAATATAAGTATTAAATGACCAAGGAAGAGAAGGAATATGAGGAGTTGTGGGCAACTCCTAGTTTCATACCATGGTAGTGCTTTATGGTGTAGAGGAGATATCTATCTATGCTTCTTAAGAGACTCCTTTCAGTGGAGAAGTAATTTTGTGTGCTTAAGATGATAATGCCAATTAGATAAGGTCTTTGGTTAAGAGGGATAAACAAGTTCATGAGCTTATTTTAGAGGTTTGTGAAGGAGCTCTAGTACAGAGTCAGAATGGGTGGTTCCAGGTGGCTTAATGAGTTTGATGCAAACTTCAAGAAAAAATTGATGCTAAAAAAGGTATATAAACTTATTTGTGATGTGATCCAGGTGTTTTAACGATTTGAAGGTATGTATTGTGCCAATTGAGGATTTTTTGAGTGCTCTCAAGTTTATTAGTTTTTGTCTTAAGGGCAAGCATGCCTAAGATGGGTTATAGGAAGTCTATGCTCCTAAAGGTGTGAAGGCTGAATTTTTGGTCCATAAGTGTGTGATGGGTGTATATAGATGTGTAATAAGTTTTAGAGGTGTGCATTGACCAGAAGGAGGTTTGTTGACCTTAATTGTTTTAAGTTTTTAGGGTTTTGGGCTTTACTATAAAAGTGGTTTGCCTTGTGATTTGAAATTTTAGGATTCCTAATATGTTGAATGGGCCAAATGGGTGGTCAAATGAAGATTCAAAGACAATTTAATGTTTATAGTTCTCAATTCATTCAAGTTTTTGTCATGTTGGATACCTAATTGGGTAGTTAGTTTGTGAAGGAAGTATGTTGTAGAGGATGAGCTTGGTGTTACAAATTGGTGTGATTTAGGGGGAATATGAGAGTGCTCTAAATATGGAGTTTTAGGTCCTAAATATGTGTCTACTAAAAATATTGGGCTCTACAAGTTCCAGGTAGGGCTACAAGGAGGCTAAACAGGCCTAGTTTAAAGAAGAGTGCTTTTTGACCAGTTTATAAAAAAGAGCAAGGTATGTCTGTTTTAAGAATATTTATAAATATAGTTGAGTGCATGTTGCCTATTTTATGAGTGCCATGAAGTTCTGTTGATAATTCTTGGTAGCTTGAGAGAGTATGCTAATAAGCATGTGTGGTGGTTCTTCATGTTGTATGTAGATTTGAAGATGCTCAGAAGGTGAAATTACTCAAAGTTATTAGGGAGAGTACCTCTTAGATGATTCTTGGTGAGTTACACTATATTTAATTATTCTTGTGTGTTTTATCTTCATTGGTTGAAGTGAGTATTGGTATGGAGCAAGAGGAAGTTGTCAAGGCAAGAAGAGGTAGGCTCAAGGTAAGGGGGAGTGCGTACTATATTTCTAAGATGGTATAATCCTATTGGTAGTATTTTTAGGTCCTCAATATTATTTGGTGCCCACTTTATCATTATGTCAAATGGGGAGAAAGTTCCTATTATGGGAGTAATTGAAGAGAGAGAAGGTGAGCTGTATATTACTATATATGATGGTTGTTGACATCAATGACAAAGGGGGAGATTTTTGGAAAGTTTTCAATAATTTTGTTTGAGATATTTCAATGATGTCATGGTGATGTCATGGAGGTATCCTAGAGAGTGGATGAAGTGATTTGATAGCCTAAATGATAATGACAAAGTGTGTAATATGCTTGAAGTTGGCTTGGTTGATATTTAGAGTTTGAATGGTTAAGGATGTTCAATTATGATTTTGATGATTTGAGTATGTGAAAGGGGTCCCTAATAAGTGTTATATACTTGGAGAGATTGTGTGTATAACTATAATTCATTTGGTAGTCCATAATTTTCACCTAGATACATTGGGTCCAATGGGGTAGTTTGATGATGTCATAATTACCATGTGGGAATGAGTCAAGGAGAGTTGGTCATATTATTGTGATCACATTAGTCCCTAGTTGTTATGTGTTAGATCTCAAGTCATGAATCTAAGTGCGGTCAAATATATGTATGTGCAAAGTTGGGCTCCCAGGCATCTTGATAATGTTTTCCCATATCCAAATTTGTAAAGTGGCAAGAAGAGTCGAGTAAGCATTTTGATGGTGGTATATCTCATACATGTGGACATTTAAAGAAAAGGTGATCATATGGGTTTGTTTAGTTTTAGTTATAATTTTTTTTTTAAAATTTAAGATCATGCACCAAAATATGACAAAATTTATGCAGGAGTAAAGTTGGCCTCCCAAACAAGTTCTAAGTATAGTTAGCTCTGTGACAGAAGATTTTGAGAAGGCATTTTAATGGAATTATATCTCACATGTGTAAATATTTTAGGAGTACTTTATGATATGGTTGGATTCCATTATGAAATGTGTTTATATGGTTAAAATTCAAGGTTATGATATTGATCGAGACAAAATATATATCTGTGCAAAGTAGGCTTTCTAGGCATATTGTAGTTGGTCCCCATACTTAGTCAATTTGCATGGTGTTAAAGATATAGACCTAGTGGAGATATAATATCTCATGGGATTTCATACAATGAATATCTATGGTGTGTATAGATTTAAATGAGTCAAAGTGTTCACTGGTTAACAAAGTTAAAATTCAAGACTTAATGAAGATCTAATGGTGCGTAGATGATCATACAGATCAAAGATCAATGGTGCATGTTGAGTGAGATGGCAAGAAGTGCATGATTCTTAATGATTGAGAATAGGTATAAGATAAGTATCCAATGGAGAGTGGGTGTTCATATAGATTGATTAAATCGTCAGCATTGATTTCTCAAGAACTGCCTAATCCATAGAGATCAACAATGTGTGTTAAGTCAAAGTTTCAAGATTGCATGAGATGAGGTCAAAGTGACAAATGTTTAATGTTTGGATTTTTTAGACTATGAATTAAAGTTTAGACAAGATAGATGGTGTGATATTGATCCAAAATTTAGAGGACATGTGATGCAAGCATTGTGTTCAAAGGTTAACTATGACCGTTTGTATTTGAATATTTGAATTTACAAAGGAAAAACTAGTGTCTGGTTTTTGGGATATAAATTTCAATATAGGATGAATTTTATCATGAAGTAAAAAAAAGGTGATAGAGGACTTAAAGGTGCATCTGGAAATATGAATTTGAATATCTAAAAGTATGTGTAAATAAAGATATTAAGCACTAAAGTTGATTATGGTTTCATGCTTATTCTACAAGTGACCTGAGAAGGATATTTGAGCTTGTGTTGATGATATTTTGATGGTGTTGTAGACTCTATGAGGATCATATATGAGTATTTTAGAGGTGTGATCAATCTATCTTGAGTATGAAAAATGCTTAAGAAGTTGACTGTGTGTTTGGTAATGGTGTTCCTATGTATAAGGTCTCTATTTGAGTTGATTGAGCATATGCAGAGGTGAGCTAAGATGATTGTGATCATTTGAGGATGTCAAAGGGGATAAAAAGATTGGAAGCATGTATTTAAAAGTGGTTGGGTGTTATGATTTTACTCAAGGGCATGCTAAATTAGTGAATTGGTCTCCATGGGACCTATAAGAGCTACAAGGGCCTTATTAAAAAGTTTAACTTCTTAAGGGTGACCCATAGATGCTATGGATGACCTATGAAGATTGTATTGAGCCGTGTCTTCATATGAGATATGACTTAAGGGATAAATCATGCCTAATGGCTGACCAAGTTTTTGATTATCAAGATTTATCTATAAATAGTGGAACCAAAGATGATGGTTTCTAGACTTATAAATAAGAGACTAAGGAGGGATTTGTGAGAGGCTTGTGTGTATTTTTTATGGAGAGAAGGAAGGGTAGAGTGACCTATGGATGAGTTGAATAAAATAATATATTGATGACTATTTATATGACATGTTGGTCATGTTTCTATTGGTAGAATAGTGATTTTATAGATTGAGTGAGAGTAAAGGTGAATAATTATAAGCATAGGTCCATCATCAAGTGTTGAAGACATCAATTCATAGGTGTTATTTTGGAAGATAAACATCATATGTGGTTACAACCTCCTTAAAAGGTAAAACTTGCTAAAAGGTTTGGTTGTTATTTCAGCTCAACTAGATAGGTGTGGTAGCACCTTGTGGGATTGTAGTCTCACTAAATATGGATTATAGTTCATTGATCATTTGTATATGGTTTAAATTGGATCTTATTATTATAGTATAGTAATCCAATTATAGGTTTTAGTGGGTTTTATTCCCCTAGAGGGTTTCTCATGTATGCCATGTGTTATGTGATTGATCTTGTATTGTGTTTCTTGCTCATTTATATGAATGTTGTGTATCCTTCATGAATGCTTATGGTAATTGATTAAGTGTTTGTAAAGATTAGAATTGAATATGGATTATTTGGGCTCAATGATTCACCCCCCCTCTCAGTGATTTTACCTATAACCTAAAAGAATAAAAGAGATCAAGACAACTTATTGAAAGCATTCTACCAAGAATTCAGTTAAGCAAAAATTCCCTATTTTTTTATATTGACATATCAATCATAGAGACAACACATCTATAGGTTTGAAGTACTAAAGGAACATCCTAAAAACCTAATTTTACAAGTTACAAGATAGTTCATTATTATACTTGCTTTTCATGTATTTCATGATTCATACACAAGCCAACATGTAGGGGATAAGTATATAAGTCTGAGGCTCTATTCAGAGTATTATCTATATAGGCATCATTCATCGATAGAGGGGTATTTGGGGTTAACTCAACAATATGTGATAACTAACCCATTTTACCTCAAGGTGACTATGAAGATGAAGAATTAGGGTTTTTCAAATTCATGAGGAGTGAGAGTTCATGACCTAGATCTAAATTCATTAGAGTAAAGGTAATGAAAAACCTATAAGTAATCACATGGTCACATCCTATTTTAGTAGGTATTCTATATAAGGCACCTATGTCTAACCCAAATGTTAGCATCAACACAACCATCCTAGGATGATGTAAGTGTATGTGGCTATAGAGGCACTCAATCAAAAATTTGGTGACTATTTTAGAATATCATTCTAGTCTACTTTTTTCTCATTCCAGATCTAGGACTGTATCAACATTAGAACCAACTAAGTGCATTACTTTTTTTTCATTTCCATATCTATCATAGTTACACTTATTATTTTTATCCTATATTAGTTTATTGAATTCAACATATCTTATATATGAGTTTATCATCTAATTGGCCTACTATAGATTTGATTATCACCGTTGGCTCATTCATTTCTATATCCCCTTTAACCCTAGATAACCCCAATCTAGATATTTTTAGGGTTAAACAAGGATGTGGAAGGGAATGAGGAAGAAAATTTTAATTTCATCCAGTTAATACCATAGGTATATATGAAAGTACTTAGGACTCCATATTTATATAAGTTGTATCAGTGAGAAGATTTAAAAAATTATCTTCATTAATTTAGCTTTAATTTTATTGTACATTAATGTTCCCAACTTCATTATATTATTATGAAAGACATTGAATAATTTAGGCTAACAACATGTAATTATGATAATGATTACTTGAATTAGAAAGTATACACTATGGATATCCATGATATCCATCATATAATGTGCTAAATAAATAATCAACCTCTTTAAGCAAACCATGATGAATTTTTGGAAATAAAAGTGGGTTTTGATAAAAATCAACAAATAAACAAAAGATTTTCATAATAGGTACACCTATACCCTCTAGATGGAATATAATAAAAGTATTAAAATTATAAATTCTACAAATTTCATATAATATATGGAAAACAAAAATATTTTTTGATCCAACTAGTACAAGCAACAAAAAAATTATGAGCATTTTAAAAATAGGTTTGTTTTGAATAAGATATTGTCCAAATAAGGAATAACCATAATAAAGGAAAAATATAATAGGAAAGTTAGTATGAAACTTATAGGAAAAAGGGATAAATAATCATTTTTCCACTATGGAGATGGAAAAAATTAGGAATCAAGTCTAAAAATCAAACCCTAAGGAAAAAATCTAAAAAAACTAGATATAAGGATCAAACCCTAAGGGCAACATAGGGTTTAGAAATGTTCAATCAATATACAGGCTCACCAATATGTTTACCCTTTTTTATATTAATTTAAATCATAATAGGATAATTTATAAAAATTAATTCAAATTTTAATATATGACATTTAAGCATAAATTTAAATGTAAGTGATTGAGAATGTTTTGATAATGCAATTTACTATATTTGAAAAGTGATAAGGAGATAATGATACTTAGATTTACTATTTTTATAGTTGACATGCCTATGTTTTGACAATGAAAATATACTAGAAGTGGTCTTATGATTCATCCAAATCTTAAACCATGTTTTTATGTGCACAAGGTCACTAACATCAGGCTTGGGATGAATTCATCAAACATAGTGACCTAAGAATGACATTAATATCCTATGAAAATTCCCTTCTTTATGACTCTATAGTGTGATGAACCTACTTAATATATCTATGTATGTAAAATATTTGACCCTTGACTATGTGCACAAATTTAGAAATCAAATTCCTTTTCCTTAAAATCCTACGACCACTTTTTAAAGATAAAAATTTGAAAAAAGTGAGAAAGTGTGATTGGGATAAGCTAACCCCAATCACCCCCATTTATGATTTAATGGTGCCTATGTATATAATAGTTTGAATAAGGAAGTCAATCCACACTTAGTTCTTCCCCTTCGTGTGATTTTTAAATTGTGTTCTTTCACTATATGGATACACCTATAAAAATAAATTTAATTTAGAAAATGTTGACTCTCAACCTAGCTTGGCTTGCTTTAGACTTGGCTAATGATTACTCCTAGTTATTTTTTGATCAAAACTTGAATCAATTAGTTTATTAACAATAATTTAGATAAATTAAATGGAATAAAATTAGAATGTTAAAAATCACTTATGATAGATAGAATGAAAATAAAATAATAAATTCAAAGAGGTATGATCGAGTTAAAGAAGATTAACTATGAAAAAAATGGAAACCTTAGCTACTTATATTTGATATATGACTATGTGAAGCTAATAGAAAACTAAAACTAATAAATAGGAACCAATCCTGTAATTACATAGAGTTTGAGACTGAAATGATGGAAATCATCCAAATTATGACAAGATCAACTAACACTATATTCCTAAGTTGGTTGATCTTATCCTCTACTAAAAAATCAAGAAACTCAAGTCACGATCATTTGTGATAACTTAAATTAGGTCTATGTGTGGATATTTTACCTTCAAATGTGTATGGAAGACCTAGAAATGAATTATTTAAATTTGAAACCCTAATAGGAATTGTAATGGATGAAAAATTACAAATAGAAAAAGGGGGAGTGTAATGGGATAAGTTAAACTGAATCATCCCCATGATGAATAGACATTACCTATCTATCTAATACTTCTAAGAGGGAATTAAATCCCACATAGTTCTCCCACTTAGTGTGCTTCATGAAATTATGATCCTTTGATTATATGAATGCATATAGAGATGGCTTGAATACTTGATCATGATTTTCTTTGGCTTAGATAAAATAATATTTGGACTTAGCTAAGGACTAATTCAATTTATTATAATAATAATTGGGAAGAATAGGGAAGTTGTGCTCAATACTATTAGTGTAAGTATGCCTCTATATTGTAATTTCCAAGTATTATAATATGTGCCTTGAACATGCATTTGTATAAATAAAAAAGGGAAAACCTCAAAATAAAAATCCTAAAACCAAAAAGGAGGGTTCAAATTTGAAAAATTACCATGAGAAGACCAAGGACAAAAATTTCTCATAGGGGATAAGAACATTTTCCACTATTGTCCCTACTTGAATTTTTGTCCTTTAGGGAAACATGTGAATTTTTGGTCTAGATCTATATGTACAAATTATTATAGGATTTTTTTAGCTATTATAATATTTTTTTAGGTGTTATATAAAAATTTATAAAATAAATAGGTCCACATAGGTGTATAGGATAGATTAAGGTGGTAAAAAGGTCCAAATTAAGTGCTCAAGTTAATTAAAGTGAAATAAATTTAAAACTAATATTATCAAGTATTTATGACCAAATTTTGAATACATTTATCTCCAATTTAATTCATAAATGAAATTATTATAGTAAATGACAAATAGTACTTAAGTGTGTACAACACACTCTGCCTTTGGGAGAAGCTCAAAATCATGCAAGGTGTTCTATGTAAAATCCTATAATGACGTAAAAGTAGTTAATGCTCATATGTGAAACTAAAATTGAAAGGTAACTTGAATTTTAAAATATTGAAAAGAATAAGGAAGGATTTCACATATGTGTGAAACCATTATTGATACTTATAATTATTCTTGGAGATGATGCTTCCTTGAAGTATTAGATAATTGGTGATTCCCATGATGCACTTGGAGAAGTTGGTTCCTTAGATGAACTAACGGAGAATTTAAGGATGATCAAGCCCAAAATTGAATTGAAATTGTATATAAAATAATACCCATTGAGGGATGTAGAAACCTAAATTTTAACTAGTGGTCTTTGTAACCTCAAGACATGAAATGAGTTAGGATCCATAATATATTTGTAGGTAATAATGATAGAGGGAATTGAACCTCTAGGTTATGAATTGTGCACTTTAATTTAATTTACCACTTTATATGGCTTGTATATTCAATTTTCACTTTTTTCCTTTGTTATTGAATGCATTATCAAAATATAATGGAGTACACCCATGCTTCTCCCATATCTGCAGATAACAAGTATTGAAAAGCATGGAATAAATATGTATCATACCCCCATTGATAAATGTAGAATATGTAGCTACATTGTAGATTCAAATTTATAAATTCTATTGTAAACTTATGCATGTATATATATCATGCTCAAAAATTTGTACAAATCAATAATTTGTTCCTATAATGTGAGTGTATATGCATGACATATATCCCAATAATCTATGTAAATGACTAAATTTTGAACCATTATGAAACTTTTTATTCCATATTCTGTATTGAAAACTAATTTTTACTCTTGAAGAGGCTTATCTCATGTATGGAAATACCAATTAAATAACCCCATTTTAAGGTGAGGAAAGTGTATCCTAAAATTCACTCATCTTAAAATAAAAGTTAAATGTATCATTTGTAATAAGATGTAATCATTTAATAATGTATCATATTTGAATATTATGTCAACATAGTGTATAATTTGAATTATGTATATAAAATATGAGGAAAGATATAAAAAAATGTATAATTTAAGCTCCCAATAGTAAATTGAGAAAATACAATCTTATGCATTAGTTAGTGCATGATATGGATCATGCCACTCATCAAAATTAACAAGATCAATAAGCACACAAACATAAAAGTGCAATGTCACATAATAAGGCCAAAGGATGCATACAAGGGACATATATGTATTATGTGGAGTCCTTGATAAATAATTTTAGTGGTGTAAATAGTCCTTTGAACACCTTAGATGATGATACCATTCTTAATCTATTTGTTCTCATAACTTATGTCTTAAATTCGACTATTTGATCTCTTATTTAAAGTAGTTCATAACTAAACATAGGTAGCTAGGCCTTCAAATTATATTTAGAGTCAAAATTATATTGATATTGTTAGTAATAAATAGGAATAATGTCTCTTTTGATTTCATTCATATAGCTTTGAGTATAAGACTTTAATCCCAGTTTATGCACCATTAATGTCCAACTTATCCAAGCTTATTCTAATCATTTAATTTTAAATTTAAAACTTAATTATGACACATATAATTTATATATGTTCATAGGAATGACACACTATGGTTTTAAATATGTGTCATCCTATAATCAATTCCACACAAAATTAGGTGTGCCATGTGGTGTGCCTTAAAAAGTTAGGCATTAATTTTTTTTGAGATAGGCTAGCTAAATCTCATGACACCTTAGATGTGCAAAACAAAAATATGAAAGGATTTAAGAGTGAGTATTGAGTAAAAAATATATGAACAAAAGTTATGAACAAAATTTGTGAACAAAAGTTACGAAGACTCGAAAGTTTCGAGATGTTGAAATTAAAAGTTGTGATGAACAAGTTTTGCGATGCGTAAAAGTTATGACAAACACAATTTTAGAACAAAGTTCCAAAAAAAATTACGCTGAATTTTTTTGTGAATATAAATAGGAAAATTAAAATACCAAAGTACACAACTTATAAAAACCAACTTCCCAAAGATCAAAATTTCTGAAGTACCAAAATATGTGAAGTGCACAATTTGCAAAGTGAAAAATATGCAAAGTCCAAAATTGAGATTTTAGTTCTTTAATTCATGTACATATGTGAAAAAACCTTTATATATATATAAATTCCAAAGACCATTAATATGTTAATCTAAATAAATAAAAAATTAAAGACCTAATTGGGGGGGGGGGGCGTGCCCACTACATTTATACTAATCAACACACAAATAAGATCATCCACATGAAGAATGATAAAATTTTAAAGTTTTGAGCTAGTTAAGTGCACATAAAAATGCCAATGATTTTTTTTTTGAAAATAGACATATGATTGGGTCCCTAGTAAAAAATTTAAGATTGGGGTGTGTTGAGTACAAAAAATGATGGATCACAGAGGGAATACTCCTGAATATTTGAGAACCCATATTTTTTGGTTAGTAATTAAAAATCAAACATGAATCATACCATAAAATAATAATTGAATTAAAAACATGAAAGACACTCTCAATACTTCATGCAATATACTATCCTTGCTTATATCTTGGATCTATGTGTGATGAAGTGATTTTATTTTACCCTTGTTTTGAGGGATGTAGCAAGGACTTGGAATAAATTGTAGGCTTAATTCTAGTTTATTTTAAGCATATTAAAACTATGGAATCTCATGCATTAATCTACTACCGATTGGACATCCATATCCTTGACAAATATACATTTGATTTTTCCTCCTCTTCTTTCCTCATACACTTACATGATGCATGACACATTGGTATTATTTCATCACGTGAGTATTTAATCAAAATTTATATTTTATTTTGGTTTTATTGATCACTCTTTAGGATGCATTGGTCCTTTTTTTATAATATAAATAGAATAAGGAAGGCAAGAACCACTGTGAGCTAGTATATGTGAAAAATTTATTTATCAAAATGTCCTTGCCAACTATATGCACATCAATGGTTTTTATCTTAAACAAGTATTAATGTGAGAAGTGTATTTGATCCAAGGAAATAAGAAAAAATTATAAATTTGTATGGATTAATAAAATCAACTTTTACATACTTGATATAAGTATTTAATTATGATATAACCATGGTTAATTTTTCATTGCATACCTAAATTTTGAAAATCTTAGTTACAAAGGTGTAAAACTTATAAATAAACCAATTTGTGTGCTCCATTTTATGTTCATCCCATGATTTTTATTTATTTTTGGACCTTACTCATGGATTCAACATATAAATTCAATCATGCATGAGATTCTAGTGAATTGGATATTAGCTCGATCACACCAAGAGAAGTCAATCAATTTTTCACAAAATAAAGACATCTAATCTAGAAAATAGGGAACTAAATTAAAGGAAAGCAAAATGATAAAAATAAGAAAGGCTAATCTAGAAAGAATAAAACTACTGTAATGAAAAAAAATGATGAAAAAAGAAACTTGACTACAAAAGTAGTGAATCTAACCTATTCCTACATCTATCCAATCACTTGTTGTTACTTAGGGACATCTATCGATAGTACAACCATGAAGTAGTGCTTAAAAAACTACCCATTAACTGGATATATTAGTTCATTACCTTAGAGGTCCATTAAATAGAAAGCATTATTACCCAATATCTCTGATATCTAATGAGGTTCAATCTATAAGGGGGTAAACTTATCATGATGTCCTTTCTTTTCATGGGCTTTATTTTGTAGAAAAACCAGATCAAATATTTTAAATGATGTAAACTTTATTATTTTATTGAACCAAATTTTAACTAAGACATGATGTTTAGTAAAATTATGCAAGGCTTCAGTACTTGAATCTTCCATTTATATTATATCCAATAATCAAGACTCCACTTTCTCACTTGGTCCTATGTACTCCTACATGAATTGATATGTTGGTAATTTGAGCATAATTGGTAATATCGACTATCATCCATATATTAGTAGGTAAGGTGAAACTTTGAGGCCCTAATTGTATCTTATTTTATCCACCCATAACATATATTTTAGTAGATGATGCCATTCTCTAGGTTAATATGTGATTGAATTTTTGATGGCATCAATTAGGTTCTTATTTATTGATTCAACCAATCCATTTTCTTGCATGCAATGAATAGAAGATGATATAATGGTGATTTGGTTATCATGGGACCATTCAGTAAACTCAAATAATTGGAATATTGTCCCATTGTCATAAAATATTAAAATGGGGGTCTCAAACCTAGTTATGATGTTTTACTCAAGAAAATTGATTACATCCTATGATCTAGAATGTTTCATAACCACTGCTTCATTCCATAAGGTGAAATAATTTATGGATGTGAGCATAAATTTATGATCAACTAAATAATTTGGGTTGATGATATAGATGAAATTTAATCCCCACTGAGCAAATGGTCTTCATTCAATAACAAGCTTTTTGTAGTGGCATTACTGCATGTACTTTTCTCTTTATTAAGGCATGACATTCAAGGCATGTTATTACATGGGCATGTATATCTTTGAAGACTATTGGCCAATAATAACCCATTCTAAGAATCTTATGTGCTATGGTGTTTTTAGATAGATGATCACTACCTATCTACTAGTGTAGGTTCTCCAATATTTCTTGAGCTTCTTCTTATGATATGCATCTTAGGTAGATGCCTTCATAATTTATTTTGTAGATAATTCCTTTTTTGATCATGTAGTGATTATATTTGAGTATAAAGGCTCCATTTTATTCTCTACTAAGTTTTGGGGGACAATTACCAATGAGTAAATGTTGAATGATATCAAAATACCAATTTCCTCTAGATATGTGGGTCTCACAGACCCCCTCAATGGTGATGCATGGGTTAGGCTTAGTCATAAGCTAAATGATGCATTATCCTCTGATAATTTTGGTAGTCTTGATTTATATGTTAAAGTATTGAAATTTTAACATCCATTTGCCTATATGATCTCCTAATTTGTTCTTTCCCAAAGTGAACTTGATAATAGGGTTTAACACAATAACGATAGTCTTAGTTCTCAAGATGTAATGCTTGAAAATCTTTATTGCTTTGACAAGATCAAATATCTATTTGTCTATCATGAAGTACTTGAAATATATTTACTTTAAATTTGTGCTCAAAAATGTGATAGGATGCTCACTTTCATCCTTATTCTGGGTAATTATGGTAGCAATTATGTGTTTTGAATCAAATGAATATAATAAAATATTCTTATTGACGTTTGCAATTATTAACACTAGGGATTGAGATATGGCATCCTTGATATCTTGAAAATAATTTTAGGCCTTCAGTGTACATTATAATTTGGAATCTTGATTAAGCATTTCATTCATAGGTCTAACAATTTCTATAAAACCTAAGATAAACTTCCTCTCAAAATTTATCTTTCCAAAGAAAGAATTGAGTTATTTCTTACTATTTGGGAATGAAATCTTAGAAATTCCTTGAACTTAAATTATATCAATGGTGATCCTTTACTTTGTGATTATGTGACCCAATAATTTGACCTTAGTAACACCAAATAAACTCTTTTTTAGGTTTATTAATATGTCAAACCTTCTAATCTGATGGACTGCAGATGGACTATATGATCAATTCTTTTCTTTGAGGAAATAATGAGGTAATCCATGTAAATGATTATGTATTTACCTATCATCCCTTTAAATACACGGTCCATATCCCACTAAAAGGTAGATATTATGTTAAATAGGCAAAAATGCATCCTCTTGTATGCACAAGTACCCCACTTAATGGTAAACACAGTCTTCATCTTGTCTTCAAATTTTACTAGGTTGTAGTTATATCCTAAAAAACTATCCAAGGACATCATTATAGAACCACTTAAAATATAGATTACCTCATCCAAGGAAGGTATAGGGTATTTTTATTTCTTATAAGTATTATTAAGGTTCCTAAAGTCAACACACAATCTAATGTTCCCACTCTTTTTCTGACTAGAACCAAGTTGGAAACCTAAGTTGAGTGTCTGATGGGGAACACTATCTTAGCATTTAAAAACTTATCTAATTATTTTTTATGAGTGGTTATAGGATGGTATTGATATAACTATGTATTTTATTGAATGGATTATGGTATAGCTTTAGTGGGATTGTATGGGTGATGACTCTAGGATTAAAAACCTTAAAGTATTCATAGGTCCGTGCAATCACATCTTTATATTGGATGAGAAAATATTTCACCCTTTTTTATTTATTTTAGGGTGAAATTGAGACCAATGTTGACATATCATGGATCAATCTCATCCCCTAAGTTTTCCTTGTTGAACTCTGATTCATTAACTTTGGGTTTTCTTTGCTACTAGGCTTGGGGATCCATATCAAATGATCTCTCTAAAGAAACCATCCCTAGAGGAATACAATTTTATTTGGGTTGAATGGATTATTCTTCTCCAAATTCCTATTGGCATAAATAACTTATTTATTTATTTATCATCAATTATTTGAGATTAAAATTACCTTAAATTTGTTAAGAATTAGACAATTTACTGATCATCATCAAACACTTGAAAATTTTCTACATTGTTAGGAATCGATGGGTAAGGTATGAGTTTTATAGATAATGTATGCACTTTAGACTCCTATAATTGTGCCAAATTAGATTCTAAAGTATTTGATGAGTCAAAAAGATGGATTTATTTAACAAAAAAAATTACTAAACTGAATGTCTCAAATGACTCAATCAAATCTTAGGCCTGGTGTCTATATCTCTTAAGATATGAAAATTTTCACTGGTATTTATTTCTGACCTAATTAACCACCAGCTTTGAATCTCCATGTATTAATAATTACTTGACATTATTTTTGAGAGTGAACTGTAGCCCTAAAATTAGTGCCTCATACTTTATTTTGTTGTTGGTGCATGAGAATTATAACTTGTATACTACTATGTACTTATTACCTAATGGGTTAACTAGTTTGATATCAATTCCTGATCCTTACTTGGATCTCACACCATCAAAATAGAGAGTCTACAATTCAAAATGTCCCTAGATTTTTGGCCCTTACACCTCATAATTTGTGGTAAAGGTATAAATACCAAGATTTGAATATTTATAACTTATTTCTTTATTCTTAACATTATATTCCATTAAGGGATACCTTATTATTAGCTCCTGATCAATTTAAATTTGATTTGGAATACCTCTTCAGGGTAGCCAAATGTATGAGAAGTCTATTTCTAAATATCCATTTACCATATTTGACTAATCATTGATTATTATTAGTCTATATCCTTATGAACTATCTAGCACAAGGATGCCTATAATCATTCACACACATGGCTTAGATGTAACTTGAATGCACACATTGTTCAAATCTATAACCACATGCACTACTATTTTTTCTAAATGTGAAACCATCATCTTGAATGGGCTTGGAGTTAATCCAAGCTTTTGAAAAATAAAAGTTGGCATTATAGTGGCTGAAGCTGCAAAATCAGATAAACAATTTAGTATATTATTACCAAATGATTTGATATTTAAGAAAAAAGGAGGAACTTATGGATTACTCTTATATATGACATTCATATGATTGGATTTTAGATTATCTACAACAAACTTCCCTATAATAGACCTCCACAAAATCTCCTTCTGTTCAATAATCTAATCCAATTCATGAAGAGTGATTTTTACTTTTATCTTTTTCATGTCTTCAAATATGTATCCTCATTTGCTCTATACTTACTTATTTAGGAGATGATCATTCCATTTTGGGGGAGGTGGATTATTATTATACTTTAGATTTAGGGGAACAGTCATATTGTTTAGAGGAGTAGATGTAGTGAAGAACTACTTATTCCTCAAATTGTAATTTCTTCTCTATAACCGTTAAAAAGTGTGTAGCTCATTTGAGTTGTCCTCTAGTACATTATCATATTCACTTGGGAAATGAAACTCATGTGTTTCAAAGACCATAGTTGTGGTTGAGGAACTACTATCATGGGGAAACTTTGGTGGATTACTCATTAAATATTGCCTCACCATTTATCTTTAAAAGATTTTAAATGCTACAAAAAACTCAAGCAATCAAGCTCACCATGTTGTGATGTGTTATGAACCCTACACTAATTGGGCAAAACTATCTCCACTTGTTGATTTATGGTAACTTATTAGCTTGTTATTATTCCATATTATTTAAAAGTTTGTTGAAAGCCTTATTATATCTTATAAATCTAAAATTTTGATTATTGTTTTGACCAATAACATTAGCTATCTTCCTCTATGTGCCTAAAAAGTCGTTACTTAATTTTTAAACCATCCTCTATATAGAATCTAATTACACTTTAGTAGAATCGATACCCTAATAAATTGCATTAAATGGGAGTGAATGTTTACTTTACTGATGACCATTCATTTGTGCATGGTTGTTTAATAATCCATAATTTTGCTTTAGTGTATATTACATCATAAGAGGTAGTGTAAACTAATTCTAGTTGAATGTAGGAACATTCTGATTCACATGTAGTACTAGATTCAAAGCTAAGAAATGAGGTTAGGAGTACTTGGTATCTGAGGATTTAGCTACCTATCAATTTTGATCACTCATTCATAATCTAGTGAAAGAGTGTTAATAGTAGTAACTCTTCATAAAAATATTATAGTAATTGGATCTAAGGAATTTTTATACATTTTGAGTGATAGAGGATCTTGTGGTTTATAAGCAACACTCAAATTAGTGTACACCTTTTGAAACCTCATGCTAAAAATATGGATTAGCTCATTGGGATCCCTCTTCATACTGATGAAGTGATGATACACCAAAATTGGACTAGTAACCTATGCCGATTGAGCAAGAAATGTGATTTGACACAAGTCCCATGAAGTAATAGAGTTCTCTTACAAGTTGAGGAACCAATCTTAAGCAACATCTTAAAATGTAAATAGGAAGAGCCTACATGGAACATCTTCATTTATGACATTCATCAACCTTATATCAGATTTGAAAGACTTGATATGCTCCTCTACCATTCTTCCACCTTAGGGGAGAAAGAAGGTATGTACTTTTATGAATTTCTTGACAAATTATACACATCCCTTAGGATTGAAATAATGGATCTGAATAACTAAGGCTGAGCCATATGATGATTAATGGGATGAGGTTTCTCACTAGGGAAGGTGTATCAACTTAGTGTATTATGAGAATAACTAGTGTAGATCTAGGCATTTAATGGATCAAAAAAGGATTGGTTTGGGCTCTAGTCCTGGTTACTCTCTTGGGTGTCTCTGGTGTAACTCAAATGTAGGGGACAACATCATCTAGGGAAGGGCACACAGTGGTTCTAACCTTCCTTCTTCTATTCGTATTCTAAAAAAAGGATCAATTCATCCTAAAGAGTGATCAATAAAACCAAAATAAACTTTAAAGGTGATCAAATACTCACATGATGAAATAAGATCAATGTATCATGCATCTTGTAAGTGTACATAGAAAGAAGATGAGGAGGAATCAAAGGTATATTTGTCAGGAATATGGATGCCTAGCTGATAGTAGAGTAATTCTTGAGCTTCCCTAGTTTTAATATGATTTAAAAAACTAGAATGAAACCTATAGTTTATTCCAAGTCCTTGTTAAAAACCTCAAGACAAGGGTATAATAAAATTACTTCATCACACATAGATCTAAGGTAAAAGCAAGGCTAATATGTTGCATGAAGTACTGGGGGTCTCTTTCATGTTTATGATTTAATTATTACTTTATGGTATTATTCATGTTTGATTTGTAAATTCTAATTAAAAGATTTTGGGTTCTCGAATACTCAAGAATATTCCACCTACGAGTCACCATTTTTTGTACTCAACACACCCAATTCTAAATTTTTTAAATAAGGACTCAATATAGTCTAAAAATCCTAGGTCTATTTTGAATTTTTTTTGTTGACATTTGTATGTTTAATTAACTAGGCTCAAAAACATTAAAATTATCTTATTCTTCACATGGATGATTTTTATTATGTATTGATCAGTATAAATGTAATGGGCATCCCCCCTGCTACCTAGGTTTTCACTTTTTGATTTATTTGGATTAACCTATTAATGGTCTTTGAGAGTTTTATATATATATAGTTTTTATACATATGTGTGTAAATTACATAACTAAAATCCTAGATTTAGACTTCACTTATTTTGCACTTTAAAAGCTATGCATTTTATGTATTTTGGTACTTTGGAACTTTTACTCTTTAGGAAGTTGTTATTAGGAAATTTTGTTTGTCAAAATCCTTAGTTTTGTAAGTCATGTACTTTGGTAATTTATTTTTTGCATTTGTCTTCAATAAAAGTGTTCATCGGAATTTTTATTCAAAAATTTTGTTTAGAAACTTGTGTTTGTCAGAACTTTTGTGCATCACAAAACTTATTCATTACAAATTTTATCTTCAACATCTATGAACATCTAGGTCTTTATAAATTTTATTCATAACATTTTTTCACAACTTTTATTTGCAAATTTTATCTGTAAGACTAGTTCTTCACAAATTTTATCTTTGCATTTTGCATATCCAAGGCATCATGAGATTTGGCTAGCTCAGTCTCAACAACATTTTTGACTCTCAACTTCCAAAGGCACACCACATGGCACACCTAATTTTACATGAAATTAATGATAGGATGACACTAGTCTAAAGTCATAACATGACATTCTTATGAACATATATAAAGTGTAACAAGCCCAATGGGTTTTACTGGAATATAGTAACTTTTTTTAAAATTAATTACACATATTCACCATAGATATTTCACCATGAGAAATATAATTAATGATCTTTAAATAAATTCATTAATTTAGTTAACCAATAGGTTTATAGCTAATCCACTTATATAAGGATCACCATGGATAGATATAACAATCATGAATAATATTGAATAACTAATAAATAATGCATCTAATCATAAATGAAATAGTACAATTTTAGCCATGACTGATACAAAATTACAACCACTACTATAGAAGTATAATTTATAAATGTTACAATTTTTAGAAATATATAATAATATCTTGAATATTAAAACATGATACAAAGCTACACAGAATAGAATCTCCATGACTCAAGTATCAATCTATAATTTCAAGTGTAGTCCCTAGTATAATACTCTAATTGGGAATAAGAGCATCATCTGAGCACTTTTCCACACCAACCATGGACCATAGATCCCTGACACTATCTCCCAAATAAAGGGATGACCCTCCCTTCATAGATGGGTAGATAATGATGGTGCAAGAATCTAAAGTAATAAACAATAACTTGTGTGTTGAAGATATTTGATACATAATGTGTATCAAAAAGAATTTCATTCTAATATGATATCGCATAAATATGAAAACTATATCAACATATGAAATGATAATGTTTGATTAAAACATTGCATTGGCTAAAGTTTTCAATAATAAATGATCTCTAGGATTAGTCAATTTTATACACACCACTCAATCATATTATACCTCATCTTGCATTGATGGCACTGATTAAGCTAGTTGAATCCATCCATTACTTATTTAGGGTCATGAAAGCAATATTCTAAAAAAAAAAAAATAATATAAAAATAAATAGATTCATTCAAAATATTTTCCTTTAGCTAATAAAAATATGCTAAGTACAAAGATATCACATACATTCATTTAGTTCATCAAATGAAATGTAATGAATCTAATAATATCTAGTTTATTACTAATAATAAACAAAATCAAAACAATCCTTAATATAACATACCATCTAGGTATTTATTATATCTAAAGTGTTGGTTACTCATATCATAAGTAACTTATATGCTATTTCATCCTTAAAATAATCATTATAACACATGCCTATATATTTGTTCATATTCCACATATAAAACAAAAGCCAGTCCAAACATATTATTATGTTTTCTACTTAAACTCATAAATACATTATTTTAATGTTTTATATATAAACATTAAATGTATAACAAGCATCCATTTACACATTGTATAGTAATAATGTTTTCAAGCTTAACACTATCGAGTATATGGTGTAATCAAACTAGATTTATTACATAGTCCCATAATCATGTATTTATACCATGTATATATATTAAAAATCTCTCATCATTTTTTTAATACAATACAAATACTTTATTATATATGATATATTCTAAGAAGACATTCATTGTCCATGACTTAGAGTATTCTGTATAAGTAATGTATACATCCAATCAATAAAATAACTTGATAACCCCTTTTATAAACTAGATAAATCCCCACATGTACTTGTTTAAATGAAACATATAAAATTTTATATGATTCACACATTGCATACAACCAACCATTTATTCCACTCATTTAATTGAATATCCTAGTTCAATTGATTTAATATTGATATTAAAATTAAATACATATGAGAAAATATAAACACATAGTCAACTATACCCAACTCAGGTTTTGATATTATAACAACTACACACAACTAACCATACCCAACTTGGGTTTTTATATATAAAAACTTATAGTTAGCCAAATAAAACTATGCAAAATATACATTTAAACCCATATACCCAATCCTTATATTGACTATGCCAAAACTCTTACACATTTCAAATATAAATCAAAATAAATAATAATATACAGTCATATCTAAATATATGCATAGTTCATATATATAATGAACACAATTAAAAATTAAATCTAAAATGTAAAATTTAACATATATAGGTATATTTATATACATAAAGTTGAGTGTCAAATCTACAATTGCTCATTTACCTACCCGTACCTAGGTTTATGGCTTTAACCATCTAGCTTCCAAATAATAATAAACATGCATGTTATAGACTCTATACAGAGTCATATTAACAAATAATGATCTTAATTGAAAAGTATGAACTCATTTGAATAATATTTCCAAATGAATATAACACATCTAATTCATTCATATAGGTACCTAATAACTGGTTAAATTTAACACCTACAATTTCTTTCATAAGCCCCAAATTTCCAAAATACCAATACACACACACACACACACACACACACACACACACACACACACACACACACACACACACACACACACACACACACACACACATATGTGTGTATCATCTATTCAGTCTAAGTATATACATAAATATATATCTATATATATACACAGTCCATTTCATATTAAGAGCTCATACATCTAAAAACCAAAATCCAAATAATTTTATTCACAGTCAAACCCAAATTCCAAATCAAGTTTGCTAAATACCTTAATGAATATATATCTTAACTGGTTCAACATAAACTAGCTCAAACCATTATATATATACCCATCTAGAAATATTCATCCACAAAGTATAACAAATATTTTTGAAATGGAAGAGGAGTTTAAGATAGAGCTTGGTTAAATCTAAACAACCATGACAATTCCTACATCCCTAGCCCAATTCCTTCAAGTTACCCTAGGTTAAATGTAGGGGTTTGTGGAGGCTGATCCTTTCACAGGGCCCTGCATATATCCCTCTTAAAATTACTATAAAATTAAAAAAAAAAGCAAACCCAGTAACCATTTCCATTCAAAATATCTACAACATTACACATAGGAATTTAAAATACAAAATTGACTTGGTAATTATTCTAAGAAGTTGAATATTCTTCTTATTCTTTCCTTTTAATTTTCTCCTTCTTCTAATCTATTTTCTATCCACTTATGTCATGTGATATGGCATTCCCATATCCCACCTTCTCCTTTCTTTTTATCCTTCTCTATTAACTTACTTTCCATCCCCTTCTCCTCCATTATCGGTTGATTAAATTGATTGAACATAATGTATGTAAAATAGCTTAACTGAACTCTACAGTCTGCCACCATGCAGTCTAAAACAAAACTCCATGATTTTTGTAAAATGATGGTTAATTCAAATTCAACATGTGATTAGAAACCCTAATCATCTTGAGGCTTCCAAAATAATAATTTTATAATCTTTATAATATTTGCATGTATTGACTTCACAAACCAACCAAAAAAATCAAATAAACCACAAGTCACATAACCCATATGTTTATTCCATGCAATGACTATCAACTTAGTTGATACTAACTTTCCATGTAATGTCGACTACATATTAACTATATAGTATGGGAAATACTAATATGTATTCAATGACTATAGTTAATAGTTACCATGTTATTCATAAACAACCTTTATGCTATCACAATGATTTTCCTTAAATTATTTAACAATAATAATCAATGTCTAATGTATTATAAATATTAAACATTTGATTAAAATTTAATAAAATGCAAAGATATTTTAATACAATGATATTTATATCTTTCAACATTTGGATAAACATATATATATATATATATATATATATATATATACATATTATAATAATAATCTTTAATTATTATTACCTAAAACTTATAGATCAATAACAACAATGGAATCCATCATAAAATCATATAGTTATACTATATAACCATACCTAATAAGGAAGTAAGGTAAGTAAAACATAAATGAATTCAATTATTCAACCAAATCATTACATCATATACAATAAGCTACGTATGATCACAAAAATTAGTGAAATGACTTAATCAAATCAACTTGATCATTAACTGCAACTATCTATCAAATAATGACTTAATCAAATAATTAATAACTAATGTGGCGTGTACAAGGGTTTTTAGATTTGTTCTCTATCATCCTCCAATGTCTTCATCTAAAACACCCTCTCTGATGATACTCTCCTTTTGTCACACTTTGAAGGAAGAATATATCTTTCATTCACCTCACAATAATTAAGGTAGTTATCTCGAAACATCATTATATTCATAAAATAATGTTGTATAATTAACAAACATGATTATAATGTATAGAATGCAAAAGTACTGATAACCCATATCAACTAATCATGTAAATTAAACATCACATAACTATCCCATAATAAATATATTACATAAATCTTAATTAAATATTAGCTAATCAACTAATCAACCATAATAATCCATAGATCAAATAGATAATTCAACTTAGAGAGAAATTAGGATATGACATCCTTCCCCCAAAGTTGGTCATCATCTTGATGAGATTAATTCAAACACAAGTTATAAATTTAAAACATTATTTTTTAGAAAATAATATAATATGCATCAACAAGTTAAGCAAACAAATGTGAAAATAGCCTAAAAAACTCATCATAGTCCTCCCACGTGGTACTATCTTTAGAATATTGGTCCTACTGGACATTGCACTGTGATAGTTCTCTATTATGAAACTAGAGTTTACAAGTTTCAATTAATCTAATTGGTTCTAATATGACCACCTTGGGGTCCAGAACCTGTAAAGCATTCCAATCCAACACATGTGAAGGATCAACAACATATTTTTTAAGATAAGACACATGAAAGACATTATGTAAAAAATTTAAAGTTGATGGCAATGCAAGCCTATATGATATAGGCATGACCACTTACAAAACTTTGAAGGGTCCCACATATCTTGGTGAAAGTTTCATTGACTTCCTACATTTAATCAAGCTTTTCTATGGTTTAATTTGTAAAAACACTTTATCACCTACAAAAAACTAATTAGCTATTCTCTTCAGATCAACATAATTTTTATATCTATTATTGGTCTCAACCAACCTTTGCCTAATTGTCCTAACTTGATTTTCCATTTTTGAAAGCATCTCAGGTCCAAAGACTACCCTATCTTCTAACCTACCCTAACTGATTGGTGTTCTACACTTCCTTCTATAAAATGCCTCAAATGAAGCCATCTTTAATGTTGATTTGTATGAGTTGTTATAATTAAAATCAACTAATGGAAGCTACTCATCCCACTTATATTGCTAATCCATGAAATACATATGAAGGAAATCTAAAACCTGGTCAACTCTCTTTATTTATCCATCATATTATGGGTGATAAGAAGTGCTAGAGTTTAACTACTTACTCAGAGCTAAATTCAGAGTCAACCAAAACCTAAAAGTCATCCTCAAATCTCGATCTAAAATGAACTTCTCTAGAAAACCATGCAATTGATGCACTTCCTTCATGAATCTCTTCAAAAGCATAGGTGCATCATCTTCAAGTTACTCGATATGAAGTGGGTTACCTTGTTTAGTTTTTGAACTATAACCAAGATCATGCCATGCTAGTTTCATGATAATGGTAAACCTTGTATGAAGTCTAAACTAATCACCTACTACTTCCATTTTGGTATATTAAGTGAATATAATAGTCTATCTAGATGTACATATTCAAATTTCACACATTGACATTCTAGATAATAAGACACAAAATCTAATACATCTCTTGATTCCTTTCCAGAAATAAAGTGGTTTGAAGTCAACCATAAGCTTGGTTACTCTTGGATGTCTTGAATATGGGGTATTATGTAGTTTATTTAGTACTATTCTACTTAGATTTTTTTATCAAACACATACATCCTTCCATTGTACTATAAAAGACCATCACTTTCTATCTTAAATTCCATATACCTAGGATTCTAAGCATTCTCAAACAAGGCTTTCCTAACCTAATCATATAATTCATCTCCTAGAAAGAATTTGATCACTTAATCTTTGAAAGTACTCTTAATAGTAGCCATTACTAATATGTACCTTCTATGGCTTAGAGTATCAACTACTCTATTATACTTGCCTTTGATATAATTAATATCAAATTATAATTAGATAATAAATCTAACCATCATCTTTGATGAAAATTCAGGTTTGGTTGGGTGAATATATACTTGAGTCCCAAGTTATTAGTATTGCGCTGAAATAATTTTTCCAATGGATAATGCCTCCAAACTTAAAAATCATGAACTATTACCATAAGTTCTAGGTCATGAGGGGCATAATTCACCTCATATGGCTTTAGTTTCCTAGACTCATAGGCTAACACTGAGCTATCCAGCATAAGAACTCCTCCAAGTCCATCCCTAGATGCATTTGTGATCACTAAGGATTGATCATTAAGATTTTAAACTCTTATCACTAGTGATAAATTAAGCCTCTTTTTCAATTCTTGAAAGACTACCTCACACTTATCTGACTATATAAAACTTTGATTCTTCCATTGAAGAGAGGTAGTTGGATTAGATATCTTAGATAAATGTAGAAAATTTATTACAATATCCTACTAATCCCATGAAACTTCTTACCTTATGCACATAATTTGGTTTTGTCCACTCCATTATGGCTCTTATCTTTACTGGATCTACTAAAATACCATTTGTGGAGATAATATGTCCCAAATACTATACTTTCTTTTGGAAAAATGCACACTTAGACAATTTTACATACAACCTATGATTTATTGGAAACAAGAGGACTAAGAGGGGGGTGAATCAATATTTTAAAAACTTTCATTCAATTCCACTTAACCATACCTAAACTATTCTAACAAGCATGTACATCTTAGCAAACATATGAATCAAATCATAAGAGCATAAAACACATAAACATAACATATACATGGAAAATTTTCCAATGGAAGAAAACCCATTGATGAAGCAAATGGAATATATTCCTATAAAACAAACATCAATCTTTAATGAAGCACCAACTTCACATGGAGCACCAACCCTAACTAGCTCAATACCAACTCAACTAGGCTTTAACAAACACCCACTTACAAGGAGGCACCAACCCCATAAATGACTCAAAAAAACTTAATCACATGATTATTTTATTAATTTAAGAAAACCTTGTTGATTATAAAACAAATAATGATCTATTCCTTCATCTCTTCACTCACTTCTGTCCCTCTCAAACTGGCCTTCAACCTTCTTCACTCAATTAGCCCTCTTCATGGCTTGATTAGGTTTTCTGACCTTGATCCTCATATGTAGAACCTATATTAAATATTCATAACACTTATTTGATGGTTTTAATGACCTCATTACTTAAAAATAATATATCATTCATTTATCCTCTTTTGCTCTCCCACACTTAGCATCCCCTAAGCATCCCAAATAGGTCTAAACTGCCTTGCTTTTATACAAGTCACTTAATCATATCCATCTTAGTCAGATACAAATTTAAATCACTTAGGTAATCCATGAATAGGTCTTATAATATTAAAATAACATGCATTAATCATTAATCAATCAAACAATAGGTCAGCCATACATCAATTAGCCCTTACTCCTCTTTTAGGCTTATGGAGACCTAATAGGCCTTCTTAA
The DNA here is from genome assembly GCA_037957365.1 of Torreya grandis. NCBI lineage: Eukaryota > Viridiplantae > Streptophyta > Pinopsida > Cupressales > Taxaceae > Torreya > Torreya grandis. The sequence continues at coordinate 4,780,262 of JARHVA010000189.1, forward strand.
CAACATGTTACCCTTTAATATTTATTGAAGCATATCTAAACACATCAAATAAAAAGAAAAAATGATATTCCACTCTAATGTACCTTATAAAACTTCACTTTAGGTCCATAAAACCTTTTATGTCTAATCATCACTTGAACCTTTTCTCAAATCACTGCATATAAAAGGCTTATGCATATACATAAACTCTATCTTGAACAATTGATGAATATATTCAATTTTTACAAAAAACCATGGAAAAAAATTAAATATTGAAAAACCTCATGAACTTAAGGTAATCAAAAACTCCATCCAATGCTTCAATTCAGGGTAAATAGGTTCAAACACTTCTCTGTAAGATGTTCACTTAGAACTGCCAATTGACTCCAAAACACAATCAAGGAAACATGAAAAAATGACACATGATTAAATATATTCAAGGAATTTAAATTCATGAACATGATATTATAATATCCTTGAAGTAAACTAAAAAAAACATATCATGATATTTAATGAAAACTATTAGTTTTATAGACCAATTTACTGACCTTCTCTCTCACAAACTCTACTCAGCTAGATAAACTATTTTGGCTTCAATGTTTAAAACTATTACATAGATTTTTAATATTTTTAAAACCATGGATAGATCATTAAATACCCATAAAATATCATCATTCATTTTAATGCATCACAATTACATGAAAACACATCAAGAAATATCTTTTCATTTCTGTCTAATTTTCTTACTATCTGCACCACTAGGTCTGTTAACGACTTGCCAACTTAGATCACCAATTTTGTATACATGAGATATATAAATTGTCCATAAATATTCATTTAAAATATATACAAGTCTCACACTTTTATCTCTATCTACTTAACAACTTTGGCTCAGTCAAATCTATCTTCTACATCAAATCTTTGAAAGACAAGCACTTTCCTGCAGAGTCTGCTCACTCACCTGAGAAACCAATCACATTTAGAGATGCATGGGAGAGTTGAATTTAACCTCTAATGAATTATCTAATCACATGAAACTATTATAATATATTTATAACAATATCTTTAACATCAAGTCACTATCAAGGTTTAGACCATCTCGCAATATTAATGATCATTTATAAAACTTAGCTCCTTTTTCAAGAAACTAACACTTAAAAATTTGAGATAGAATCCTTAATAATATACCATGAATATATTAGATTCTCATTCTGATTATGCACATGCCAATTAACACTAATAAAACCTTCTTGAGTAGACAAATCTTCATTATGTACACTTGAGAAACCTTGAAATAACTTTTAACCCTTTACCTACAAACCATGACCTAAAACGTCATGTAAATAATAAAAATAACCTGAATCACATCTGTCAATATTCACCTACTCACCCATATCATGTAAACTTATCCTATTACCTCATTTAACCACCATTTCTCTTCTTTTTTTCTATGCCTTGACTTACAAGTCTTATCAGGTCTTGAATTTGACCTTTTACCCACCCTGTAGACTTCACCTTGAAACTCTCTTGTATTTCAATGTCTCTTATGTATGTTTAAGAAACTTCATACACTCACTCTTCTTTGGATCTTCAACATAACATGTTTGGAGCTACATGTAGATCATCATTATACTTTCAAATACCATCTCATAAGGTTTAGATAAATCATTACAATATGCTTTACACTTGTTGTACTGATTTGTATTTACTCAATGATCTTCAATAATATTACTATAATTATTTAGATAGTACTTTAACATTACTACTATTCATATATCAAAAACACTAACTATTATATCACACATCATTTCTCTTCATATATCAACAACACTCACTATGCTAACAATCAAAACTCATCATACACATACCTCAATACCCAACATCTTGAAAATAATCTTTGACATCTATGATATTAGATTGACATCAATGAAATAACCATGCATCTTCATAAGAACCTTTGACATCAATGACAACATTAAATATCAAATCTCAACACTCAATGATAATGCTCAAAAATATCCTCCTTAATCAATGACAATGTTCAACAATCTTCCCCTTTTTCATTGATAGCAAACACACTCAAAAAAATGTGTCAACTACTCTTGATTGTAATCATCTATTAGACCTAGTTCTTATTTTTTCTCATCCTTTCTGATCTTACCCATTTCTCATATTTTTTAATATTTCTACCCCTTTAACATTAATTACAAAGGTCTTCCAAAAGTATTTATTTATTTTAGAATGAACTCAGATTACAAGATCAGTTCAACATAGATCAAGCTTAGTTAATAATTTGAATAACTCCCACTCAAACTAAGCATCCATCATAATTATATTAGTAGTAGACATAAAAGATCATCTACAACTACTGAAATCATACTCTTCTCCCTGTGAGCTGATACTCTCTCAAAGACACTAGATGGTACATAATCCTTAAAAATAGTTAAAAAATTTCTCTTAATTAGATCACTCTCCTAGCTGATTCATCAAAATCTTATCAAAGAGAGTCTATAAATCATCTCAGACAAAATCTTTCCTTAACTCGATGTATATCAAAATCAATCACTTTCTTGACAAATAACTCAGAGCTACCAAGCTCCCCCTTAGACCAAGCATATATTATTTTAAAGAACTAGAAACTCAAATTACTTACCTTTATTGATATGATAGAAGAATATCAAATTTTTTGACCAAACACAAGGCTATCTCATTTTTGATACCAATTGTATAATTAGGGACTCCCCCTTTGTCTTCATAGATCAAGATCAAATACTCATAAAAATAGATCTTAGAATCTTACTTCTTGTATACTAGTTTTTTGCACTTTGAATTTAGATACCTGATAACAACCTAAGATCTGTCATCATGCTTCTTTTTACACTTCAAACCACATAGTTATCAACATAGGAATGGATAATGTCCATCTTCATCTCCTTTCTTAAAACACATAGAACCTATAATCTTCTCAAAATAAACCTTCTTTCACTGCACCCTCATGCTTCTAATAATAGAAGAATGTCTCCATGAAGCTTAATAGAGCCACCCCTTTTCCATAAGGCACTTAAAACAATATGAACTTAGAATATTCCTAGATTTCCATCTTTTCAAAAGACTAAATATTCTTCAACATTATTTTGGACTTTATTGGCACTATAGGTTTGATCTCATCATCAAACTTGTCATCCTTCTTTTTTTGATTGACTTATCAACACATACAAATAACAATTATTCTTGACATTCCTTACTTGATTTATCACCTGAGGTATTCTCTATCTCAACAAGTAGTCCACTTGAGCTTGTAGACTGATTATGACTTTTCTTTACTACCTTTTTGTTTTCATACATTTATTTGCCTTCTTTTTTATATTATAGGAGCTTCAAACTTCCTGCTTTGACTTGATGATATTCTAACTTTGTTAGGACAAAATATTTAAATGTGTCCTGCATTATGATAGCTATAACAAACCACCTTATACATACTATTTGACTGATGATGACTATGATATTATTTTGGTTAATTGTTTTTCTTTCCATAGTTCCAAGAGTACTCATTCTTTGAGGGTATCCTACATTTTGTTGCTCTATAACCAAACTAATTGCATTCAAAATAGTAACCATTGAAATAATTATCATACCTTATAACATTGGGCTATCTGATAGGTCTTTTCATGTTGGCCTTCTTGTCCTTAATAATCTTCTTTTCAACTTGAGGCATCTTATTTTGGTCTTCTTTGAATCCAAGACCTATCTTGTCACTTAGAGACTTATGACTACTTAAAATATCATCTAAATCCTTAGTGATGTTTTAAAATTTCATAAATATCTTCACCTTTATGGATGCTTGATCCAACTCAACTTTTAGAGATTATATTTTAGTTTCATACCTTCTACAATCTTCCTCTTTAGCCTTTAGGCTTGTTGCCATAATATATATCTGGGTTTCAACTTGTTGGATGATTTATTAATACTGTTTGGAAGTGTTGCTTAGTCTTTCCTCAAATAATACAATAGGCTCCTCATAGTCTTGAACTAAAGACTTCAATTTCTTGTTCTTCTTCACAAGTTTTAGCTCTTCTAGGGTACTTACCAACTTTGCCTTAAGATCCACTTTAGCTTTTCCTTCTTCAATATCATAGTATACTTCTTCATATAATTCTACATCAATCATAAGGATTTTTACATTTAAATAAACCTCATTATCTAATTCTATGCCTATGAACAAAGTTTCATTTTTGTCATGTTTAGATTCATTACTGCCATCATCACTATTAGATGTCTCTGAATCACTTGCATCATATGAGTTGTCTTATTTAGTATATAAACTCTTCTTATTTTTGAATTACCCTTTCCTTCATTTATTTTTATTGAACTCTCTCTTGTTTTTGTTAGACTTATAGGTTTTTTTGTCATCTTTATCATATTCTTCATTATGCTCAGATCTATCCTTTATTAGTACACTTGGTTACAAAGTGACCAATCTTTCCATAGCTGAAAAATTTGAAGGGTAACTTACGCATATACTTACTTAAGTTAAACCTCAAATTCCTAGCAAACATAGCTATGAGTTCATCATCTTCAATATCTGAACATACCTCATATTTTATCTTCTTGGCATTTGACTTCTTTTCAACCTTGAAAGTTGCTTCTTTGTTGAGAGGTCTTTCTTCATTTTTCCTCATCTCATATGTAGTCAAGATGCCATGAATCCCATCCATCTATAGCTTGTCCAAAACTTGCATCTCTTCTACTATAGACATTTTAGATTCAAAACTAGGAGTGAGTGATCTCAACACCTTTTGGAAAATAATATACTCTTTCACTTATTCTCCCAATCCTCTAATGATATTGAAAACTTTGTCAATCCTCTTCCACTTAGGATGCAATGGTTTCATCTTCTTTCATATTCAAGCTTTCAAACTATCCTTTGTGAGTCTCTAACTTATCCATCTTCACCTTGGTGTCTCCTTCATAGATGGTCTTCAATTTGTTCTATATATGTTTGGATAAAACTTAATGAATTAATTTTACAAGATCTATCTCTGATAGGCCACATATAATGATATTCATTACCTTGGAGTTATTTTCACTAGCCTTCTTACTTACTATATCTGTTGGTAGAATTGGAGGTGAAATTTAACCATCCATAAATTATTATGATATATCATGTACTTGTGACATAAGATATATATTCATTCTGACATTATAAAAGGCATAGTTAGATCCATTAAATAATGGAGCCTTACTAGTAGAGACACCACTTTGAACTTGTTGACTAGTCATCCTTACTTCTTAAGATATCCTTTACGATTTCAAGACTAATCCAAAGGACCTGATATGATACTAATTATTGGAAATAAGATGACTGAGAGGGGGGGTGAATCAGTCTTTAAAATTTTTTCATTCAATTTCACTTAACCATACATGAACCATTCTAACAAGCATGTACATCTTAGCAAACATAAGCATCAAATCATAAGAGAATGAAAAACATGAACACATCATATACATGGGAAAAACATGAACACATCATATACATCATATATATGGGGAAAAAATACTAATAAATCAAATGGACTATAGTCATATAATATAAACATTAATCTTTAGTGAAACACCAACTTTAGATGGAGCACCAACCCCAACTAGCTTAACACCAACTCAACTAGGCTTTAGAAAACACCTAATTTCAAGGAGGAACCAACCCCCTAGATGGCTCAACACTAACTCAAACACCTAATTATTTAATCACCTTAAAAAACCCTTATTGCTTATACAATAGATAATAATATACTCCTTTAACTCTTTGCTCACTTTTATCCCTCTCAAACTGCCCTTTAGCCTTCTTCATTTAACTAGCCCTCTTCATGGCTTGATTAGGTGTTCTGAACTTGATCCTCACATGTAAAACCTCTCTTAGATATTAATAACACTTCTTTGATGGTCTGAATGATCTCCTTATTCTCACTAATTATCTATATCATTCACTTATCCTCTTCTACTCTCCCACACTTAACATCCTCTAAGCATTTCAAATAGGTCTAAACTATCTTGATTTTATACAAGTCACTTGATCATATCCTTCTTAGTTAGATATACATTAAAATCACTTAGGTTAGCCATGAAAAAGTATTAAAATATTAAAATAACATTCCTTAATCATGAATCAAGCAATACAATAGGTCGAACATACATCAATTAGCCCTTACTCCTCTTTTAGGCTTATGGATACCTAATAGGCTTTCTTAACAACACGTTACCCTTTGGCATTTTTTGAAGCATATACAAATACCTCACATGGTAGGAAAATTTAATAAACTAATCCAATATACCTTATCCAACTTCACTTTAGGTCCACAATACCTTTTAGGTCCAATCACCACTTGAACCCTTTCTCAAATCACTACATAAAAGGCCTATGCATATACAAAAAATCTATCTTGAACAACTAAGACATATACTCAATTTTTACAAATAACCATGACAAAAAGTTACATATTTAGAAACCTAATTAATTCAATGTCATCACAAAGTTCATCTTATGCTTTAATTTAGGGTAAATAGGCTCAAAAAATTACATATATAGAAACCTAATGAATTCAATGTCATCACAAGCTTCATCTTATGCCTCAATTTAAGGTAAATAGGCTCAAACACTTCTCTATAAGATGTTCACTTAGAACTACCAATTGATTCCAAAATAAAATCAAAGAAACATGAACATATGACACATGATTGTATATATTCATGTAATTTTAATGCATGAACATAATATTATAGCATCCTTAGAGCAACCTCAACCAAATAATCATGAGCTCTAATGAAAACTATTTGTCTTATAAACCAATTTACTAACCTTCTCTCTCACAAACTCTACTTAGCTAGATAAGCTATTTTGGCTTCAATGTTTCAACCTCATACATAGACTTCAAAGCTTTTGAAAATCATGGATATATCATTAAAGACCCAAAAAACATCATCATGCATTTGAATGCATCACTCTTACATGAAAACACATCAGGGAACATCTTTTCACTTTTGCCTAATTTTATTATTATCTGCACTATAAGGTCTATTAGTGATTAACAAGCTTGGATAAATTTATTTGCACACCTAAGATCTAGAACCTATCCACAAATATTCATGAAAAAAAACTACAAGTCTCACACTCTGATCTTTATCCACTTGGTAAATTTGACTTGGCCAACTCTATCTTCTACAATAAGTCTTTGAAAGACAAGTACTTTCTATAGGGTCTGATCACTCACCTGAGAAACCAATCACACCTGGAGATGCTTGGGAGAGTTAAATTCAACCTCTAATCACTTTTTTGATCACATCAAACTATTTTGAGATTTTTAGAACAAAATCTTCAACATCAGGTCACTATTAGGGTTTTATGAAGGTTTAAACCATCTTCCAGTCTTAATGATCATTCATAAAACTTGACTCCTCTTTCTAGAAACCAATGCTTGAAAATTTGAGCTAGAACCCTTCCTCATCTACCATGAAAATATTAGGTTTTCATGTTGATGCTTCACTCAAAAATGAGCACTAAGAAAACCTTATCGAGTAGATCACTCTTCATTCTATGCACTTGAGAAACTTTGAAATACTTTCCAATCCTTTAATTACAAATCATGACCTAAAACTTCATGAACACACTAACAGAAACTTGACTCTCCTCTGTCAATGTTCACTTACTCACCCATGTCATGGAAACTGATCCTATTACCTCATCTAACCACCATTTCTCTTGTTGCTTTCTAAACCTTGACTTACAAGTATTATTAGGCCTTGAATCTAACCTTATATCCACCTTGTAGAACTCACCTTGAAACTCTTCTATGTTTCAATGTCTCTTGTGTATGATCAAACAACTTCATACACTCACTTTTATTTATAGATTTAATAGATCTTACTTAGAGTTACATACACATCATCATGCTACTTATAAATACCATCTCATAAGGTCTAGACAAAACATTACAAGATGATTTCCACTTGATATACTTAATTGTATTTACTCAATGATCTTCAATGATATTACTATCATTATTTAGATAGTACTTTCATATTACTACTCTTCATATAGAAACAACACTAACTGTGTTGGCATACATCACTACTCTTCATATAGCAACAACACTCACTATGGTGATAATTATAACTCAACATACACATAACTCAAGACCCAACATCTTCAAAAGAACCTTTATTGGGCCCCCTTTTGGAGTAAGTACATGAACCATGAAAAATAGGAAAATCTCATCATGAGGCAACCCTTTGGGTAGTCTCTCCCTTTTTTATACATTTTAGCACCATCTGGAAGAGTCCTCATGGATCCTGTGCTAGCTGGTGAGTAGTTGTATAAGCATTAAATTTCATAAAGGCACCAATGTCAGACTTAAACATGGTAGTTTGAGGAGCATGGATTTCAAAGAGTGGAGTAGTTGAGATAACAACCTCTTAATGACAAATCAACATATGACATACACTTTTCCACCCTAGATAATGTAGTGGAGCTGACAAACCAACAAAAACTTAGAATTCAACACGTGCCCATCTGACCTGGTAGGAGATGACCATCCATCTATAAAAGAAGGCTTGCAGTTGAAGTTTAAAAAGGGAAAAAAGGGCAAAAAAAGTTTAGTAAAGTTATGGTAAAATAAAGAGTGAACTATTAGTGTTTCTTAGCATGTATGAAATAACTTAGAGTTCTGAATGTATAGCCTAAGCTTGCATGTGAGCCACTAGGCATGAATAGAGTTAGGGGGAGAATTTGCTTCATTATTTGTATTGGATTTTTTTGATAAGCTATAAGTGAGTGAAGATAATATTGGGGAAATGAATTATTAGTCTTTGATTTCTTTTGGTTTGTGTAATGTATACTTATGAGTTAGGTTCCTTGAGTAATGTTTAGTTGAGATTGAATGCATTATAAAATGAAGGTTCTACCCTAGTCGTTAATGGCATCCTCATTCCATTAATGACTTTGACCAACCTATAAATGAATTAAGTGCTAAAACCCAAATGAGCCAAAGTCTAAGGACTCATTCTTAGAGAGTTACTCAAGGTTAAGCCCTTGAATGTAAGCCATCCCTATGACTTGCATACTAACTGAATGGTCCTTGACCCCTAACTTGATAACCTACACCCATAAAAGTTTGGTCTAGCTAAAAATGGAGTTACACCTTAAGATATATGCTCTCATTAGGGTTTTCACCTAGTGACCTCCCTATGAAAGACCTAGTAGTAAAAGGCCACCTAAACCCATTTGGCCAATGATTAAGCCCCTTTCAACCCTAAGTTACACCATGATGCAACTAGCCTAATGCAAGTCCAGTTCCTTCATGGGACCAAGTGTAAAAACTAACCTAGTGAACTTTTCTACAACATTTTAGTTCTATTTCTAGGACCTATGTTGAATTTTGTTGATAAAATGGTGTAACAGAGTGATGATTTGACTATGACTCAAGAAAATCGAGCACTAGCTAGAGCAAGTAGAAGATAGTTTCACATAGAAACATCCTACATGCAAAGGGCAAAAGTTAAGAAAATGGGTACAAGCCAACTTGTAAGATGTCCTATATGAAGTGTTCTTATATGAGCTACTTGAGTATGTGTACTAGTGGGTGGTCACTTACACTACTACTAGGAGGTGAAGCTATGAACAACACCTCAAGTAAATTGTAAAGCATGTAAAAAGGTTGGACAGCCTAAATAAAGTTTTTATGTGTGTTATGGACAAGTGGTAGAGTGATGCGTTGAATAGTTATGTGTTAGAGTTTGTAGTGTCAACCTTATCATGCCTAGAAAAAGTAGAGTATGAGTTTTTTCATGAACCAAGGGATACATTCATAAGGGGGCTTGGTACCAAACTAAAGAAAATTTTGGTGGATTATGGTATAGAAACTATAATAATGGAAGGATAAATTCCTTATGTGTATGAACAAGTGTAAATGGTGAGAAGGGGAAATGTAGGTAAGGTACAATGGAAGAGGATCAACAACTTGACACTCGAGAGATCTAGAGACTAAATTATAGTAAGTGAAGGCACATGTTGATGGAGGATCTAGAACTTGGAAGTGTCGAGAGGACCCATAGTGAGTGGGAAGGGCATGGGAAAGGATAGAGAGAAGAAGAAGCAAGAGACTAGAATTAGTAGTGGGGTGTAGGATACAATGAATTACTCAAAGATGTGTCACCTAAAAATAGACTAGAAGCACCTATCCCCTTTGAACCTAAAGTGTAAGCTCATGCACTAGATTCTCCATCAGAAGAAAGAAGAATGGTAACTAAACCTGTTATCGACATAGACTTCAATAGGGTCTAAAATTGGATCAAGAATTTATAATTAAGCAAGTAATTCCTTATGAGGAATTGAGTAACGGTATATTGAATCTATCAAACGCTAACCTAGGATTCTTGAACACATGTGCAAGAATTCTTATGTAGAGGATGTCTGATGCATTGATTGGGAAACAACCCATAGGAAGTGGCATGATGCCACTAGTAAGTGGTACTATGCTAAAAATTTTAGTAGCAAAACTTACTCCTTTGGGGTCAATGCTCAACCCTACAAGTGGAGGCACAAGAGGGCCAACCTTGACTTAGATGCAAGGGGACAAGTGCCTTAGAACCTAGTGCCACCCCCTTAATAGATCTATTATGAGATGAAAATGTACTTGCTTGAATACTATAGAGTTGAAAATGCCATAGAGCATGTACTAAAGTGTGAGTTATAATGGCATACTCAAGGCATCATTCAGCCTAAGCACAAGGTGACCTAGTTTTTGACCAGCTTGCTAGATTGCACCGATACCTGGTATCAAAAATTTGATCTAAACTAGGATATGGTTGACTACCATATGATAAAAGAAGCCTTCTTGAAAGAGTTTTATATCCTTGAGTTCAAGCAACATAGAATTATGGTGCTCAAAGAAATTGGCCAAGGGTTATCTGAGAGTGTGCACCTATATTATCTGTGATTTAAAATTATTCTAAGTTTCCATATGATATTCAGCCCTCCCAACACATGAAATAGTTTATGAGGGGCCTATTGGTACCATTTAGAAGAGTTCTATCCATGAAAACCTTCACATAACCTCATGAAGCACTTGATGCTACTCTTTGAGATGAATTGGTAGGTAGTGCTTATATAGGGATCATCCCATTCATGGAGGCATATAATTACATCAATGGCCTCCCAAATTTAGAAATTAACCACTTGTTTAATGTATGACACTCACAGTGGGATATGGTGTATCAACTATGAGATGGAGGAACATAACAAGAACAATTTCCCATGAAGGAATGTTCATGCCCTCCTTCTCAACTATGAAGTTTGTCATGGCCACATGACTCTCAAAATTTCCCTTTATTGTAACATGTTATCTAAGTTAACACCAATATTTGCTATAAAATGTGTGATGCTTATACCCACTCAACAATAGACTATAGATTCATCAATGAGATGTGCTAAAACATGGAAAGAGGTGGGAAGTAAGAGACAACATCAATTGGTGATCATACGAGCCAAGGCAATGAAGGTTATGGCTAGAATAATATGGGCTATGACACCTAGTGAGGCATGCATAAATAAGGAGGAGGTCATAGTGGAGGAATATTCCCACCTCAATCATGCTACAAGTGTGGGTTGAATAAACACTATCAATGTGACTACCCCATGCACCCAATGTATGGGTACTGTCAAGGACCACATTCAATCAAATAATTCCTAGAATTATATAAGAATATAAGTCAAGGTCAACCTGACATAGATAAAGGTGCGATAATTGTGAGGCATGAGTCTAAAGAACAAAGGTGGGCTTCCAAGCCATACTAAGCTCATAAGGAGCCACATAAGTTACAAGCCATAACAAGGAGTGGGTTCACCACTTAACCACCCACCATGCCAAACCAAGATCTATGCTTAGAGTATGGTGAATATTCATAATAACCTTTGACATCAATAATAATAACAAATATCAAAGATCAACACTCAATGACAATGCTCAATAATCTCCTCCTTAATTAATGACAATGGTCAAGATGCTTTCACAAACATTGAAAAACCAATTCCAGATGTTGTAAGTGATCTTCCTAATTCATAGAATAAATGAGGATGTCATTTAAAAATACTAAAACAAAATGATCCAGGTAATATATAAACACATTCTTCATAATATTCATAAATGCTACTGGAACATTTGTCAATCTAAAAGGTAACATTGTGAACTCGTAGTGCGTATATCAAGATTTGAATGCTATTTTTAGAATATCCTCTTCATGAATCCTAAAATGATGATACCCTACTCTAAGATAAATCTTAGAAAATATTGTTTCCCCTTAGATTTGATCAAAAAGATCATCAATGTATGACAAAATATATATGTTCTTGATTGTTGATTTATTCAACATCCTATAATTTATACATAGGTAAAGAGTATCATCCTTCTTCTTGACAAAGACAACTAGTATACCCCATGGTGACACACTTGGTCAAATCATCCATTTATATACTAAATCTTTAAGTTGGGCCTTTGACTCAACCATTTCAATGGTTGTCATTCTATATGATGCCTTAGATTTTGGTTCCAATCTAGGTATGATATCAATCAAGAAATCAAACTCATGCTTAAGTGGAAATCTTGGTAATTTATCTAGAAACACATGATGCAAATTTATTAGAAAAGGATAATCTTCAATATATGGTTCATTATATTCTTACATCTCATTTATCTTAATAAAAAATGCTTGACATCCCTTGATTTAGCCTTTCTTGAGTTAAATTTCAGAAATATACCTTAGCTTCAACTCCATTTTCTCTCCTTGAAGTTGTCTAATTTTAAAAATCATGTTGACACTCAACATTCTTTAGAAAACATTTAACCTTGGATTTATGCTTCACAAGCCAATTGAATATAGGATCACATCATATGATCCCAACAATGTTACACAAATATCTACTACTATAATGAACTCAGGTAACTTAATCTCCACTTTTTAAAAACTTGTCAAATTTGACCTTAAACTCATTCCCATATTGTACCGACCATATATTTTTCATAAATCTAGCTTTTCTAGATAATTTACTAAGAATTATATGAGCAATAAAATATTATTTAGCTCCCATGTTAATACAAATAGAAATTGGATAATCGAACAAAATAATTGATAGTTTTATGGGAAAAGATTGATATTCAGCCTGATAATTATCAATAGCTACATGATTTTGTTGCTAAAATGTACCTTGTTGAGAAGTAGAACCCTTGTTTTTTGATTTTACTGAGGGCATTCTTGAGAAAAATGGTCACCTCCACATATGAAGCAACCTCTAATTGGTCCTTTCTTCTCAGATGATTAGTTTTCCTTAAAACCACCCTTGAAAAATTTACCAAGTTTCTTATTCCCTAAACCACTATTTAACTTGGCATTCTGATTCTTAAACTGACCCTTGTTGTCTTTACTCCTCTACTTCTAGTTCTTCTTGAAAGCTAGTTTGGAACTTCCAAACTTCTTTTTAAATTTACCTCTAACTTGGGAAATATATTTTAGTTTCTATTGCTGCTTGACTACCTTCTTGAACACCTAATCCATGGTAGATGGACCATACACATCTACTTCAAAACCAATTCAGGGTTTTAATCCCATGATGAATTTATTGATTCTAAACCTCTCATCTACCTAATATTGAGATATAAACTTAATAAGATTGGTGAATTGATCTCAATATTCATTTACTAAAAAATATTCTTGCTTAATATTTTGAAAATTTATAAGCTTTTGATCAAAGTACAACTGTGGAAGCCATCATGACCTAAACAATGTCACAAACTATTCCTAAGTGGTGGTGGTTGAGTCAAGGTTCATCTTGAACTTTTTATTTTCCCAAGTTATTGCCTCACTAATAAGATGATAAGCTCCCAAAAATACTTTTGTGACATTAGAATAATTCTGAATCTCAAAATACTTCTTCATTTCTATCAGCCATACTTCAACTCCATCTTCCAAAATAATTCTATCAAAATTGGGTGGATTCACCTTTTTTATATTTTTTGCTAATTCTGTAGATACTAGAGCTATCACATCTTGTGGCACTTCCTCATGCCTCTACTCTTGAAGGTGTTCCTAATCATTAAGATGCTTTTCAAGTTCCTCCTGATCATTTTAATCTTCATGGCCATGCACTTCCTAATCTAGGGCCATGATTCAGTCCCTAATATTTTGCATGATTATGAGGATTTTGTCCAACTTTATAGCTTTCTCAATAATAAACTAATTCAAATAAAAAGAGGGTTCAATATTCAAAGTACCATCACTTTCTAGTCTAGTGTGCACCATTGTTCTTCTTGTTTATTAGGAGAATAAGTTTTCACTAGTAGACACATTAAGTCTTAGAGTTTGAGCCTCAACTCTAATACCACATTATAACAACCCCACTAAGTTTTATCAAAATATAGTAATTTAAAAAAAATTAATTACACATATTCATCATACATATTTCACCATGATAAATGTAATTAGTGATCTTTAAATAACTACATTAATTTAGTTAACCAATAGGTTTATAACTAATCCACTTAGCTAAGGATCACCATGAATATATATAACAATCATGAACAATATTGAATAACCAATAAATACTACATCTAATCATAAATTAAATAGTACAATTTCAACCATAATTCATACAACATTACAACCACTACTATATAAGTATAATGTATAAATGTTACCATTTTTAGCAATACTATCCATGGACTAGATTATCCATGATTCAAGAGTCTCCATAACTAAAGTATCAATCTATAATCTCTAGTGTAGTCCCTAGTATAGTGATATAACTAGGAGGGAGAACATCATCCAATCACTTTTCTATACCAACCATGGACTATAGATCCCCCATAATATCTCCCAAATAAAGAGATGGCCCTCCCTTCACGAATGGGTAGATAATGATGATATAAGAATCCAGAATAACAAACCATAACCTATGTGTTGAATATATCTAATACATAATGTGTATCATAAATAAATCCATTATAATATGATATCACACAAATATGAGAGCTATATCAATATATGAAATGACAATGTTTAATTAAAACATTACTTTGACCAAAATTTTCAATAATAAATGATCTCTAAGATCAATCAATTTCATACACACCACTCAATTAGATTACACCTCATCTTGTATTGATGGCATTGATTAAGATAGTGGAATCCATCCATTATTTATTTAGGGTCATGAATGCAAAATTCGATAAACAAAAATAATAATATTGAAACAAATAGATTCATTCAAAATATTTTCTTTTAGCTAATAAAAATTATGCTAAGTACATAAATATCACATACATTCATTTAGTCCATTAAATGAAATGCAATGAATCCAATAACATCTAGTTTATTACCAATAATAAATAGAATCAAAATAATCCTTAATATAACATACCATCTGGGTATTTATTATATCTAAACTGTTGGTTACTCATATCAAAAGTAACTTATAATGCTATTTCATCTCTAAAATAATCATTATAACACATGCTTATATATTTGTTCATATTCCACATATAAAACAAAAGCCAATACAAACATATTATTATGCTCTATATTTAAACTCATAAATACATTATTTTAATGCTTTATATATAAACATTAATATATATATAAAACATCCATTTACACATTGTATGGTAATAAGGTTTTCAAGCTCAACATTGCTGAGTACACACACACACACACACACATTTGGTGTAATCAAACTAGATTTATTACACAATCCATAGTCATGTATTTATACTACACACACATACATAAAACCTCCAATTCATTTTTTAATACAATAAAAATACTTAATTATATATGGTATATTATAAGAATACATCCATTATCCATGACTTAGAGTATTTTGTATAAGTAAAGTATAAATCCAGTCAATAAAATAGCCCCATAGCCCCTTTTATAAACTTGATAAATCCACACATGTATTTGTTTAAATGAAACAAATAGAATTTCATATGATTCACATATTGCATACAATCAACCATTTATTACACTCATTTAATCAAATATCCCAGTTCAATTGACTTAAGATTGACATTAAAATTAGATACATATGAGTAAATATAAACACAGTCGACTATACCTAACTCAAGTTTTTCTATTATAATAGCTACACATAGTCCACCATACCCAACTCAAGTTTTGATATATAAAAACTTAGACTTGGTCAAATAAAACTATGCAAAATATACATTTAAACCCATATACACAGTCCTTTTATGTATTGTGCCAAAACTCTTACATAGTTCAAAGATAAATTTGAATAAATAATAATACACAGTCATATCTAAATATATGCATAGTTCATATATATAATGAACATAATTAAAACTTAACTCTACCATGTAAACTTTAACATATGGGGGTATATTTATATACATAAATCTGAAGGCAAAATCTAAAGTCACTCATATATCTATCCATGATTGGGTTTATGGCTTTAACTGTCTAGCATCCAAATAATATTAAATATGCATGTTACGACCTCTATACATAGTCATATTTTAAAAAAATTCTCTTAATTGAAAAGTATGAATTAATTTGAATAGTATTTCTATACAAATCCAACACATCGAATTCATCCACACAGGTACCTAATAACTGGTTAAATTTAACACTTACAATTTCTTTCATAAGCCCCAAATTTCTAGAATGCAAGTATATACATAAATATTTATATATGTGTGTGTGTATTATCAATTCAATCTAAGTATATACATAAATACATATCTAAGTATATATATATGTATATATATATATATATGTATATATATATATGTATATATATGTATATATATATATGTATATATATATATATATATGTATACACACACACACACACACACACACACACACACACACACACACACACACACACACATAATCCATTTCATATTAAGATCTCATACATATAAAACCCAAAATCTAAATAGGTTTATTCACCATCAAGCCCAAATTCCAAATAAAGTTTACTAAATACCTTAATGAATATATATCTTAACTGGTTTGACACAAACTAGCTCAAGCCAATATATATATATATATATATATATATATATATACCCATCAATAAATATTCGTGCACATAGTATAACAAATATTTTTGAAATGAAAGAGGAGTTTAAGATAGATCTTGTTTAAATACAAACAACCATGGAAATTCCTACAACCCTACCCCAATTCCCTTAGGTTACCTGGGTTGGATGTAGGGTTCTGTGGAGGCTAAGCCTTCCAAAGGGACCTACGTACAACCCTATTAAAATTTCCATAAAAATTAAAAAAAAATAAAACCTAGAAACCATTTCCATTAAAAATAATTACAACATTACGCACATGAATTTTAAATACAAAATTGACCTGGTAATTATGCTAAGAAGCCGAATATTCTCCTTCTTCTTTCACTCAAATTTTCTCCTTCTCTTCTTTTTTCTATCCATTGTATGTCATATTCCATGCCATCCTAATAACCCACCTTCTCCTTTATTTTTATCCTTGTCCATTAACTTACTCACCACTCCCTTCTCCTCCATTAGTGGTTGATTAAATTGATTAAAAATAATGCATTCAAAATAGCTCAATTAAACTCTACAGTCCACCACCATGCAGTCCACAACAAAAATCCATGATTTTTACAAAATTATGGTTAAATCAAAGTCAATGGGTGATTATAAAATTTAATCATCTTGAGGCTTCCAAAATAATCATTTTATAATATTTATAATATTTGCATGTATTGACTTCACAAATTGACCAAACAAATCAAATAAACTAAAAGTCACATAACCCCAATTTTTATTCCATACAACTACTATCAACTTAGTCGATATTAAATTTCCATGTAAAGTCAACTACATATTAACTATATTATATGGTAAATACTAATATGTATTCAAAGACTATAGTTAATAGTTACCATGTTATTCACAAACAACTTTTATTCTATCACAATGATTTTACTTAAATCATTTAACAATAATAATCAATGTCTAATGTATTATGAATATGAAACCTTTGATCAACATTTAATCAAATGCAAAGATATTTTAAAATAATGCTATTTATATCTTTCAACATTTAGATAAACACATATTTATTATAATAATAATTTTTAATTATTATTACCCAAATATTATAGATCAATAATAATAATGGTATCCATCATAACATCATATCATTATACTATACAACTATACCTAATAAGGGAGTAAGGTAAGTAAAACATAAATGAATTCACTCATTCAACCAAATAATTACATCATATAAGATAAGCTATGTACAATCATAAAAATTAGCAAAATCACTCAAACAAATCAACATGATCATTAACTACAACTATCTAATAAACAATTATTTACACAACATGAAATACTAATGTGTTGTGTGTAAGAGTTTTTGGATTTGTTCTTTGTCATCCCCCAACATATTCATCTAAACCACCCTCTCCGATGATGCTTTCCCTCCATCACACTCTGAGGGAAGAATCTGTCCTACATCTACCTCAAAAAATGAAGGTAGTTAGTGTAAAACATCATTATATTCATAAAATAATGTTGTATAATTAACAAACATGATCATAATATACATAATGTACATAATGTAAAAGTACTACTAACTCATAATAACTAATCATATAAATTAAGCATCACATAACTATCCCATAATCAATATATGACATAAATTTTAATCAAATATTAGTTAATAAACTAATCAACCATAATAATCCATGGATCAAATAGGTTATTTAGCTTAGGTTATTTATCTTAAAGAGAAATTAGGATGTGACATAAAGTCTACATGGCATACCCACCAAAGCAAGTGGAAAGTTTAAATTAAATGAGTAAAACAAGCCTAGAAACATTAGAGATTAATGATGCACAAAATAGAATTAAAGTCTTATACTAAAAACTATATGAGCAAACTCAAAAAAGACATCATACCTATTGATTTCTAAAAATCTCAAGTGAATTTTCACTCCAAAGAGAATTTGAAGTCTTAGATGACTATGTTTAGTTATGAATTAATTTCAATAAGAAATAAAATAGTTAAATTGAACAAATAGATTAATAATGGTGTCATAATATAAGTTGCTCAAATGAGTATTACTATTATCTAAGTTATTTATCAAGGACTCCAAATAATACATGGACATTGTCTTTGACAAACTAGTGTTCAAGAATGAATTTGTTAATTACACAACTCTATGGGACATAATAGAGAACATAAATTCCCACTCACATGAGAAAAATATAATTGCCAATCATAAGTAGTTGGTAGTGGACTTACTATCATTAAAATTTAAATAAATATACTTTGTAGTAGACAAGCCCAAAGTGATGCCCTGCATCAACCTGCTTTGGGACTTATTCTTCATAGGGAAGGTGACTGGTGGCTTTCTACATGACTTGAAGCATAATAAAATTATCACATACATCTCAAGGGATGATTTCAAAAGTTACCTATGACTACCCATAATAGATGCCACATTCGATAGACATTGAGTTGAATTATGGAATAAAATAAGCACAAAAAAAATACATTGAGGAAATGGATTACTCTTAAAGAGGTGGTCACCATCAAGGATAAGAAACCTATGTCAATAACCAAATTAAGATGGGAATCTACATTGGGATAACCCTACTAAATATATTGTATGGATACAATAAATTTCATTTCCTGCACTAGGAATGTGTATCGTTGTTGGACCTATCGATGACCTCAAAGCTCACTTTCAGCCTAAGAGAGATAATCAATTCTAGGATCTAATAATATATGTTCAAGAAGAATAAAATATCCATGGGTATCCATTTATACATGATGTCATACCTATTAGATGTAGTCATGGCCACCATTTATGTTTACAATAGATAACTTTGAAGCCCAACCCTAGACTACATCAAGAATCAGGGATGTGACTTCTATTCATTCCTCCACATCTATTCATGCGCAAGGAATATCATTAGAATAAATAAGAATGTGTATCCCTAAGTGTGGAGGGAAATTCATGAAGAACCCCTAGGTTGATTATTAGAAAAAAATAGGAAGACATTATGGTTAGGAGGGATTATAGGCTATATTTGAACTATACTATGATCATGGTGGAAGGATGTAAGGTTTACCTTTTATGTCTCCCCAAATATGTCCTGGACAAATTGGAATAATAGGAAATATCATTAGAATAGATAAGAATGTGTATCCCCAAGTGTGGATGGAAATTCATGAAGAACCCCTAGGTTGAGCATTAGAAAATAGGAAGACATTATAGTTAAGGGGGGATTATTGGCTGTATTTGAACTATACTATAATCATGGTGGAAGAACACAAGGTTTCCCCTTTATGTCTCCCCAAATACATCTTAGACAAATTAGAATAATAAGAAATAACTTATCAGCTATGGTGGAGTATAGATGTGCAATAACTATTAAATTATTAGTAGACATCATTAATTTTATACAATTATATTGACAATTTCATTTCTCTAAGTGTGTAAAAGTGTTTCACATGATATATTTTTATATGAGTGAGCAATAGCTGCTTTAGATACCTCTCTATTCCAAACTATAATATTTTGAATAAGGGTGTGCAACATCAACTCTAAATAGGAGTAACATTTAGTTAAGATCTTAGAGTTTACTGTATCATCTTTTCCTTTGACTCCTTAATGGTGTTTTTATGTGTGTGAGCAAAAAATTCTAGTTACAAGTATTGATTTCAAAAAACTTATACATAAAGAGACCAACCTATAAGTAATCCTTATTAAGGTCAAAAAATATTTTTTTCTACTCTACCTTTCTCCCCTCTTTTAGATTTTTTTGAGGTCTAACTACTCTAGCATAAAATCCATCCATCAAACTCAAGTAGGATCTAGTTTCTTTTAAGTTTCATTCATCTAGTCACATCTACTTAACAACCTACATGCTCAACCTATTATTCCACCAATTGTTCAACCCATACTTATAACTTGTGTTCTGAAGTGGAGTTTATCTCCATTGAGTTCCTAAAATGTTATAAGCTACATCGTTAAATTTGTAGTATACATAAAAAATGCATCAACTTGCCACTTATCAAACTTAACAAGCTCAATAAGCACACAAACATAATAAGTGTTTTTAGCCAATTTTCACACCTAGTTTTGCATCTTTCATTTTGGCTAAGTGCAACATTCTTAATTAGTTTATCCCCACAACAAAAATACCAAGTGTTATTTCTTTTGGTGAGGTTTTAATTTAGGTTTTTTGTTCAAGTCTCAAAGGAATTATTTTATAATTTTTATTCAAAACAAAAAGTATGAAGGAATTGGTCCATTTCAAGCTTTCTGAAGAGTCACTTACAAAAGTTCGAAGGGTTTTTTTCTCATGGAAGTGTCCAGTTCAATATTTATAAAGGGTCACTAACAATATTTTTGAAAGGTCTTTTGCTCATAAAAGTGGCCTAAATAGGTTTTCTTAGGGGACACTTATAAAATTTCCAAAGGGTCTTTTTCTCTTTCGAAGGGTACATTTTAGGTTTTCTGAAAGGTACATTACAAGATTTGCAAAGGAAATGTCCCTTTCAATTTTTTTGAAGGAAATTTTCTCTTTAAACTTTTCCAAAGGAATCGTTTTAGATATTTTGTCTGAAACAATCTTTTTGAAAGGAATTATTTCTCATGCAAGTGCCCTTCAGAAAGTCAAAAAGATCCTTTGCAAAAATATTGAAGGGACACTTTACAAAAGTCTGAAGGGTCTTTTTCTCTTTTGAAGGGTACATTTTAGGTCTTTAAAAGGGCACATTACAAGATTTTTGAAAGAAATGTCCCTTACAACTTTCTGAAGGGACATTTCAAGAATGCCGAAGGGCATATTTAGGCTTTCAAAAAGGTGAAATGAAAATGTCAAAGGGTTATTCTCAGAAAAATTGTCCTTCATAAAATTTTTTAAGGGACACTTGTAGAAAGTTTAAAAGAAATAAACACTAGAAAATAGACTAAAAAGAGAAGGGGCCTGATAGGTTATTTCTTTTGGAGAAAAGGGTCCATGGGAGGATTGTTTGGGAAAATGCCAAAGCAAAGGTCCAAAGAAAATACCTCAAAGGAAAGGTCTTAGTGGAATGAAAATTATATGGATGTCAAATTCAAGGTGAGGAGATAGCCATTGGCATTTAAATGGTGGGTCTTAGGCAGATTGATGGTCCTCATTCAAATGTTTAAAGATCTAAGGGCTCACGTTCTTCATCTACCAAAGCAGATCAGAGGGATCATCTCACTATTGATCAAGTCATGATTCAAGTCATTTTTGATGGCAAATCAAAGGAAAAATTAGTTGTACATGTAGACTCCAAGTGATGCCTCTCTGAGGCCAAAAAAATGAAAACAACTCTTCTCTATGCCAATGTACACCTCAACAAGCTAGTGAGAAGCTGTTAACATTAGGACAAATCTATAACAAGTGGAATCTCATTTTCATAACTAATTGATGCCATTAATTAGCTCAAAAATATCTTGTTTCTACTAGTGAAACCATTAGGAAAGCATCTTTGAGATATCAAGCTAGCTATATAACCACTTGAGGTGACATGGATTAATCGAATGGATTAAATGAGCAACATAAGCAAAGAAGGTTACAACTGAATATGGAGACTCCTAACAGATTGATTCCCCTTTTTGGTTTTAAAGGCCTCCTCCTCTCACTTCCTTTTTGATATAAATATAGCCCTTGGGCTAGTGTAAAAATAACCACACAGTGTATGGTGAAGCCCTACTGGATTGATGTTATATTCTGCCTTTAAGCATTAGTACAAGTCTATTTCTTTCAAGTTTCTAGAAAATTTTATGAGTGTGTAAGAGACGTATAATGATAGTAAGTGATGATTTTCCATCTTTATGTCCTTTATCCTTCATGCTTAAGTAAAATTTCTTAGTCTAATAGGTCATATAGAGTGTGTTCAAGTGTATTAAATTTCTCTAAGTATATAACCATTCTTGGAATGTGTGATTTACCTTTCAGTTCATTTGCCTTGTGTCATTTTATACATCTCACTTCTATACTAAATAATTGTGTTAGAACCCCTTAGAGATTAAAAATGGTCTATGCATTTTTATGTATTGTGCATTAGAATATGATATTCATGTGGAAGATAATCTTGGTGCATCACCAATCTTAGAGTAGGTTTCATTTTTGTGAAATTTCTTACTCTTTTCCTTTAGGTCAAACTGGTTTAGATAGAGGTTGTTTTATAGAGATACATTCAAGGAGCTAGACCTTTAAATCTAGAGGTTCATTTCCTCTATAAGCATACCCACATGCCTAGAAATGTTACAATATTACCCAAATCTAGAATAAAATTGAAAACTCTCTTCTAGGGTGAAAGATTACATAATAAGGTCAAGGGATGCATATAAGGGACACATTCAAAAGTTTCATAAGTAAAATTTTCCACACTTAAAGCCAAGGAACACTTTAAAAGGAAATGAATAATTTAAAAAACAAGGGCCATATTCAAATGTCATATAAAATAAAGGGATAAGGGATACAAGTAATAGAGATGTTCAAATTTCATAGATAATAAATAATGATCCCATAGAGGTGCTCAAGAAAATTGCACACAAGGGCCAAAGGCTAGACACAATAGACAAATAAAAGTCTAATCTACTATGTAAAATTAATAATATCAATAGAGCATAAAACTAGAAAGATATTCTACACCATGTATATGTATTGTGATCATATCCTATAAAATAACATATCTATGTACATAATGTGAGTTATAGATGTTATAAATACATTTGTAAAAGTGTGTATAACTCAATAATATAGTATTCATACATTGGTAACCCTTGTAAATACTATAACCTATGGAAATATGCCACCAATTTATTAAGGTTATTGGGTATAGGTAAGTCCAACATCTTAGTCCATGTGAGATATGTATGTATTACATAACACATGAATACCAGTAAAATGCATGTGTGATAGAAAATGAACATGATATATACTAATTATGAGATAAATAACATATGAAAATGATGTCAACTAGATATATAATTATGCTCAGGTCCTGATTTTAAACTTTAATAATATTTTGAATGTTTTTTTCATCTTTTAAAAATATTTATTTTTTTAATACTTTTTTGCATTTTGAAACTAGAACCATTGAAACTAAAAATAAGAAAGAGTTAAAAGTATAAGAATGTGGAAGTATTTGAATAATCCCAAATGTGTGTCAATGTGACTTATGCACTATAAATGATGGCATGGCCATGTATGAGCAAGATTATCTCATTGTATATATAGTTATAATCGAAAATATGTGGGAGATTGAATAAGTATGTAAATGACTAAATGTACATCCTTGTTTAATTAATTATACACTTTTCAATGTATGTAACACACATGTATAGTAATATAGCATAGGTAAATGCAAAATTTCCATTTATAAGTATTGTTTTACATATCAAAATTGGGTGAAATATCATAAAATTAAAAATATTTAGGCTCTATATACTCAAAATTTGATTTTTGTGTGAAAACTTGTGTAGGATAAGATCACCCAAAGTGGGATAGGAATGTTTGCCACTATTTTAACCTATTGGATGTTTTTATACTTGATATAAAATGTTTTTTCTATTAAAAGTGTGAAAATAACAAAGTAAATGGTAAAATATGAAAAAGAAGATCACTATTTTGGACTGTTTATATCTAGAAAGTGAAAAAGAAGAGCCAAAAGGCAAAAAATATAGTAAGAGCCAAGGGTTTAAAATAATATGATAAAATAAAACACGTGAAATAATTATAAAAAAATCATGATAAAGAAAACAAGAATCTATTTATAATCAAATAATTCTACTATGCACCAAAGATCTCATTAAGGGTATGTCTATGTGTAGATTTTGTGTCATCTTGAGTATCATACTAATATTTTGCATAATAATAATCATAATAATCAATGTAATCATCATCATCATATATAATTAATTTATTAAGTTTTTATTAAAATTATAATATGCCACTATGATCATTTTATGCATCTGTATATGAAAAACCTATATCTTAGGAGTCTGAAGAGCACACAAATGTTGATTAGTTCCTTGTTAGTGAATCAAGTAAAAATTCAATTATAAAAATGAAATGAAACTAAAAAATCTTGTTTAAGAACTAGGGGGAGCATAAAATAATGAAAAATACCACAAAATAGAGATAAAAACACATAAGAATTTTACCTCCCTTACTAAAATTGATGTCCACTTATTGGTATAGTAAATGTTTGTGTTCAGTCCTATGGCATTGGATACTTATATAAATGATTCTCCATGTTGGTATAACTTATACAATGGCCATTTGTGGCTTTGATAGGCTTGAATTATCTTGGTGTGAAGCTTGGTATAAAATTGGAATTATAACATTACTTTGATGGTTTCTTGAAGACATTCTTACAGAATAACCTTACACAAAAAAGATTTTTTAGGTTGAGGGCACTTGTATTTATATGTATTATAAATAGCTATAACTCTAGGGAGGTTAGGTTTAATTATAACTTTGTTTGAGTCTAAAATAACCTAGGTTGAGTTAGGTTAACCTTGGGTTGGGTCAAAGCACTCATGAAGTCTTGACAACTCATTTTCAAATATTTATGAGCCATGACAACCCACTTTAGATATTTGTGAGTTTGTGACTCACCTTTTTGAAATTTTAAGAATTAATAAATCACTTTATTATCTCCCTTGAGTTTGAATTCATATTTGGCTAAAAATTCCTTTTTGGATAAATGAAATTCACTAATACAACTTGTATTTTTTACTTAGGCAAGTTAATTGAGATTTGATTTTTAGTTAATCTTGGTTAGTGATTTTGGACTTTTAGAAATTATTTCAAATGTTTTGTATTAATATATTGATAGGCCAAAAATGTCAATTTTCAAGGTCGCAATTTGAATAGGGTTGAATACAAGCTAGGTTATTGGTGCATATAGGGTAGTTTGGACCTACGTAGGGGGTGATAGATGTAGGAATTACTCCTGTATACATTCATTGGTGGGTATAGGTGTGCCCTTTGAGGATTATAGTTCTCAATCAGGTAGGTGGGTAGAGGCCTATGTATATCAAAAAGATAGATGATGAGATATCCAATGGTAGAGGGAGTATCTAGCAGAGAAGTGGAGGTGAGGAGGGTGATGATGATGATGATGGTAAATATAGTGGGGGAGATGATGGAGGAGATAGTGATGGGGATGATTGCAGCGATCATGGCCTAGACATGATAGTGATATAACCCAACACAATAGGTATTATAGGAACATAGGTTGATCTAAGCTAGGCAAGGATTTCTAGTATAATTAGGGAAGGTCAAGACGTAGGCATACTCAAAGAGGAGATTACTGTTAGGGTAGGGGAGATCACAGGCTTAGATTGGTAGGTGGATAAATTATAGAGTACATTAGACATTTACAATTATGACATGACTTGCCTTCAGTTAGAGATTACTTGGCTAAAGGTTGAGGTAGCTAGGATGGTATAGGTATAGGCCCAAATTACTAAGAAGAGAGACCCAGACATCTCAGATAGGGACCAAACACTAGTAGATGTTCAAAGGCTCTAGTGAGAGTGTGATGAGGCTTAGAGAGCTAATATGAAGGAAATATTTTTATATATGATACTTGAGATCCTTATATTAAATGATGAGACCTCATAATATATTAGGGATTATGAGAATACTATTATTAGGGACTAGTAGGTTATTATATTTGAGGTCGGCGATGATCAGAGAGTAGGCAATAAATTAGGTTAGTCTTAGATTAGGACCCATATTACATGGGATGTAGGGAAGTCAGTACATCAGCCATGACCACCACTACTAGGACCATCAGGGCTAATAGGGCCACCTCCAATAATAGGTCACATAGACACATAGAGCCAAAGTTGATCATTAACATTTTGGCATTTTGGTGGACTAGTATTTTTTACTTGTATTATCATTTTGATGTATTTTGAGACACCATTATGATATGTATATATTTTTGATGTATATGACATTTGAGATGTATTGACATTTATTTTTGGGTCCTTTGAGGCTGATGTATATGTACACAACTATTCCTTTGATGTATATGATGGCTCTATTTATTTTGATCTCATGTTTAACATTGTTTAGCATTATGGATGTTTATTCTCATATATGCTCTTTCATTTACTACTTTCCTATGTATATGAGATGCTAATATGTGGTTATCTTCTTATGTTGTATGCCTTATATGTATTCTTATTTAGAGATTCACATCTCTACAAATACATAATAAATCATATTTACTCTTGTTATTACTCATTAGATTTCAGTATGTGTTTGGGTATTTGGATGGTTTGTATCTCAAAAAAGTAATACCATTACATTGATATAATAGTCTCTACATGCCTGATTTTTACTATAGCTTGTGATGTTATGCATCATAGTTATGAGTAAATATAATAATAATGTATACCCTAAGCATGGAAAAATTAGTTTAAATGCAAATATAAATAGCCTAAGAATAAGATATGAATAATCAAATCCAAAGTGTAAATGAATTAGATAAACCAAGTGTAGGACTAAATACAAACATTCAAAACCTAAGTACAAGATATAGATAATGAAGACTCAAGTGTAAACACAATTTAATAGACTAAAACAACTAAAAAAATATCAAAAAGGTAAAACCATAAAAAACAAACAAACGATAAGAACCAACAAAACAAACAAAACAAATAAAATAAACAAAATAGATAAATAAACATAAACACATTATACAAATAAAATAAACAAAAAAGGATATATAAAAAAACTAAGGGAAACAAAAAAATAGACAAACCATACAAAAAAAATACAAACAATGGTTAGTTAAAATGTTAATACAAACAAAGTACAAATTGTTATGCATGTCTAATAGAGGTATTACTCTTGGTGATAGGGTTACACCTCAGATAGGCAGTAATGATACAAATAAGAAAACACATGAATAATTGGCATAAGTTTTCCCCTAGGCTATAGGAAAAAAACAACAAAAGGGGATGATAGTAAATAGATTCCCCTAGGCTATAAGTAGCAACAACACAAAAAAGATGACAAATATTGCCCCTAGGCAATAAGTAAAAACAACACAAAAAAGATGACAAACATTGCCCCTAGGCCATAGGGGAAAACAACATAAACAAATAAAATAGGGGGAATAGAAGAAAAGGAAAGGGTAGATGAGCTAACTCTATATGCACTAGGCAAGTGGACGTTGCCTACATAGTTCTATGGACATGAGGTCTAATGTGAAATTCAAGTCAAATGTAGTTTTCTCAAGATATGGGATAAAATAAAAATGATGATAAGAAAACATGATTGAATTGTAGAGGAACATAGGATTGACCTTAAAAAATGGTGAGTGTGTAGGAAAATAAGGGATGAAATTCACAATCATGAAACTGTCAACACAAAAAAATCATGTAAGTGTGAGAGATTGGTTTAGGATAAAACCACACTCAAAGACAAGATACTAGTATACATTAATGAATTGAATTGATAATTCATAATGTTTACTACATCTATGTCTTGGACTAAAAAGGATCTCTCAAATAAATGAGAGCATTGGCTGAGGTTGTTCACAAAACCTTGAGATCATTAGCTAATTTTGCTCACAAAATGATGAGAGCATTGTCAAACAATAAGGATGGGGAAACTAAAGGACAAGTGATTACTTATGAAATAACTATAAGATCTAGAATCTTTAAGACAAAGAAGTGGTTGTGAAAGTGCCAAATGACAACAAAGTGATTAAAAAATGGTCATAAAGTGGTAGTGGTGGCTAAGATAACCTGAGATACCCTACCTACATAGTCTGTGTAGACCTCAGGTTGATGTTGTTCTTCCAAAAATGGGAGGAAAAAGACCAAGGTGGTCTAGAAATGAAGCTAGATAATTATGAAATTCCACTCCAAAAAAATTTGGTGGATTTATATTTTTCATGAAAATTCTAAGCCAATTTTCATGATTTTGTGATTTTCTTAGGCCTATTCAAATGTTTAAGGGCTTTTAAAAATATTTTGAATGTTTTTCGAATTTTAGAGGTGTCTCATCTCGATCGAGAATCACAAGATATAGAATGGTCCAACTCAAAAAATGGTGAGAGCATTAGCTAAATTTCCTCACAAAATAGTGAGAGTGTTCAAACAAGGGTGGTTGAGTTGACCTCAAAAAATATTGAGCACTACCTACATAGTCCAAATGGACCTCAATCCATTGTAGTTCTACCTAAAGTAGTGAAAGTTAGGAATTACTTCCAATGTTTTGTTATTTTTGGTATCTCAACTCAATAGATAATTATGAGATACCACATAGTCCAAAATCAAAAAATGGTGAGAATGTGGCTTAAACATGCTCACAAAATGGTGAGAGCATGGAAAAGGGTTGATTGGGTTAAATTCAACATAAATTGAGCACTACCTACATAGTCCCATAGGACCTCAATTCATTGTAGTTCCTCTTAAAATAATGAAAGATAGGAAATGCTTCTAATGTTTTGGTTTTTTTGGTATCTCAACTCAATGGAAAATTATGAAATACAAAATAAATTCATTCAAAAAATGACCAAAGCATGGATTAAATATGGTCACAAAATGGTGAGAGTGTGGGAAAGGGGTGACTGAGCTGAGTTTAATTTAAATCGAGTGCTACCTCCATAGTCTCACAAGACCTCAAGTCACTATAGTTTTGCATACAATGGTGAAATATAAGAAATGCTGCTAATTTTTTTCTATTTCAGTATCTCAACTCAATTGAGGATTACAAGATACAAAATGGCCTCACTCATAAATGGCAAGAACATGGATTAAACATGCTTGAAAAATGGTGAGAGCATGGTAAAGGGGTGACTGAGCTGACCTCAATGTAAATTGAGTGCTACCTACATAGTTCCATAGGACCTCAAGTCATTGTAATTCTGACTATAGTGGTGAAAGCTAGGAAATGCCTCTAATGTTTTGGTGTTTTTGGTATCTCAACTCAATGGAGGATTATGATATACAAAATGGCCTCACTCACAAAATGGTGAGAGCATGGCTTAAATATGTTCATTAAATAATGAGATCATGACAAAGGGGTGATTGAGATGACCTTAATATAAATTTAGCACTACCTACATAATCCTATAGGACCTCAAGTCACTATAGTTCTACCTATACAAAAGGTGTCTGATGAAATACCAACAAGTTTAGGTATAGGAAAATGGAAAGGTATGGTAAAGTGATGTGAAAATGCATGGTAAAGTGGTTATTCCTAGTTTAACCAAAGTTGGTTATAATTAAGAAAAACTAGTAAGGGCTAGTGGTACTAATTTGCCCATAAATAATTATAATTAGTAGAATAAATATAAAATGTAATAACAAATGAAGGATGAAATTTTTAGGACCACTATCATAATGCTTTCATATACTTCCATTCAAAATATTAAATCTAAAACAACTTCTAGAACTAAATCTATCATTAAACACTAAATGTGCTCGAATTAAAAATGAATTAGAACCAAGGCCAACCATCATGAGGTTAGGGTAAAAAGAACTAGCTAGAAATAGGATAAATTATGGTGGAAATGGTATGGGTAATGGTAGAAAGAATATGTATAATAAGGCATAAATTAAATGATATTTGTAGATAATAATTTGAGTGCATCAAGCATAAAAATGTTTGAGGTGAATTATGTTCATTGGTAAATCAAGTTCATCTCCTTCTAGCATGGTGAGATTGTATGCCTTGGAACCATAGTGAGTAATAACTACATAAGGACCTAACTAATCAGGTTAGAAATTTTTTCTTCTTGTTTGTATCAACATTGACATTATTATGATTTTATTTTAATACAAGGTCACCAAACTCAAATTCTTAATTCTTAACATATCGATTAAATTAGCCCCATAATATATTATGATAATCCTAAAGGTTATTCAAGGTGACAATGCACTTTCCATCAAGTAAGTCTAGATTTTGAATGTGGTCTACTCTATAGTCTTCATCATCAAGGATATGCTACAGTGAAATCCAAAGAGAAGGCAACTTGACCTCAATAGGAAGAATGGCCTCAGTGTCATAAACAAAGGAATAGGGGTAGCTCCTGCTAGAATAAAAAATGTGGTATGGTCGGTCTAGAGGGTGTTAAAAAACTATTAGTGCCAATTACAACCAACATAATTAACAATCTTCTTCAAAATATTGATAATGGTCTTGTTATAAGCCTCAACTTGGTTGTTGCCTTGTGGGTAATAAGTGATAGAGATTTTATTTTTGATATGGTATTGGGTACAAATTGATTTCACATCTTTGTTTTTAATGGATTTTCCAATATTAGATAAAATTTTAGAGGGAATACCGTAATGACAAATGAGATGGTTAAATATGAATTTAAATATCTACTTACTAGTTTTGTAAGTGATAGGAATGGATTCTACCCACTTATTGAAATATTCAATAGTAGTTAGGACATGTTTATGGCCATATAAGGATGTAGGATTGATCTTGCCTAAAAGGATGAGTCACCACATTGAGAATGAACATGGTGTTATCAGTGGTTTAAGTGTCTTGTCTAGAGAATGAATTAAATAGCATGATTTTGACACTTTACAAACCTTTTCACATAAAAAACTGTGTCTATTTCCATTGTCATCCAATAATAACTAGTCTGTAGTAGTTTCTTGGCTAGGATTACCCCACTAGTATGGGATCCACACACTCCTTTATGATATTAACTTAATGCTAATCTAAATTATATTGAAGGTAAACAATGAACCAGAGTTCCATCATAGCTTATATGATATAGGATTTTTCCAAGCAAAGTCTAATGAGAGGATTTTTGGATTAAGGATTTTTGTTTCTTATGTGAAAGGTTAAGGGGAGTAACTTGGTCTTAGGGATAAGAATATTTGTCAAATACCAAGGAGATGTGGGACCAAAAATGTTTCAAACCATCTTTATGATTGATTGTTCATGTGTTGGTGGAAGGAAATGTTCCATAAAAAATTGATAAGCCCTAGATCTGTCTATAATCTAAATCATGGAACCAATAGTGGCCATGAAATCATATATTATTTTATTAGTTATAGGTATTCCTTCAAAATGAATGTTGGAAATTTAAAACTTGAGATTGTAAATCATGTCTTTATATAGTGCTAAATTCTCATCCTTCATCTGGTATTGGTCTATGTCTTGATTGATGATAAGCTATGAATCACTGTGAACCAATAAAATTTGAATGTTCCACTATACTACTTGATAAAGCCTTGAAATGAGTGATTCATATTCAACCATGCTATTAGTATGGGTAAAACCAATGCAAAAGGACTTAGGAATAAAATCCCATTATAACATGATAAAAAATATTGTAGAACCTAACCCATGAGTTATGAATGAATCATCAAAGTATATTTTCCATTATTCTACCTCAGGAGGTGCTTCTAATCTTGGAGTGGTCATGATGGACTCATATATAAATCTAAATGTAAGAGGATAAGTATTAGGGAAAGGAGCTTCTATAAGCTAATCTATAAGTACCTAACCCTTAATAGCCTTTTGATTAGTATTGACATATTCAATTTCAAACTCACTAGAATGCATGATCCATTTAACCATTTAGCCCAGTAGATCTATTTTGGAAAGTAGATACTTGAGTGGATCTACTTTGGCATTAACAATGGTCTTCTTGTTCAACATGTAATGATATAAATTTTGGGCTGCAAACACCATTGATAGACAAGTTTTTTTGATCAGTGTATAATTATCTTCATACATGACCAGTGTCCATCTCAAATAATACATGACATGCCCTTTTCCCTATTCATCATGTTATGCCAAAATTGCCCCTAGGGAATTTTCAGTCATTGATAGGTAAAGTAATAATGGATTATTTGACATAGGTGGAAATAAAATATGTAGATTAGCCATATATTCCTTGAGATGTTCAATTTTTTTTGGTACTCTTGATTTCAGGAGAAACTAATGCCCTTCTTCAATAGGTGTGTAAATGGATGAAATTTGTCCACCAATTATGATATGAAATGTTAGATTGAATGGATCTTGCCTATCATTTTATGAAGCTGCTTCAAGGTAGATGGCACTGAAATTTTGATAATGGCTTGAATTTTGGCTAGATCAACTTCAATGCCCCTATGAGAGACAATGAAGCTTAACTATTTGTCAGAAGTTACACCAAAAACATACTTCTTAGGGTTTAACCTAACATTATACAAGTCTCTCAAAGATTCTCCATAGTATGACTGGATGGTCAACATGGGCCTTTCATTTACCTAGGATGTCATTGACATAGTCATTGATAATGTCATGCATCATATCATGGAAAATCATAATCATGGCTCATTGGTAAGTGGATCCTACATTCTTGAGTCCAAAAAACATCACATGATAATAAAATGTTTTACACATAGTGGTGAATGCTATCTTGTGCTAGTCTTCTAATGAAATTCTAATTTAGTTATATCTTGAAAAACCATTCATAAGATAAATCATTTCATACCTGAACATTGATTCAATAATCATGTTAATGTTTAGTAGAGGAAAGTCATCATTTGGGAAGGTTTTGTTAATATACTAGAAATCAATGCATATCATGATACCTTATGGTTTCTTTCTCACTACTATAATGTTATAAATCCATTATAAATAGTAAATTAGCTAAATGCATCTCACATATAAGAGTTTCTCAAACCCTTTCTTGAATAGTAAAATAATGACGATGCATTTTTCATAGCTTTTGATTGACTAGTTTGGTATCAATATATACAACAAGATGTTGTATAACCAAGGTAGGGTCTAGACCTAGCATGTCAAAATAGGCCCATGTAGTATGCTAACAAACTCCCTCAAAATGGAAGTAAAAACTTTATGTTCCTCCTTAGTGAATGATGCACCTAATTTGATCCACTCTAGGTCCTCTAAAGTTCTAATGTTAACCTTAGAAATGTCCTCCACAAGTAGTGTAGAACCATCTTATAAAATAGTTGGAAAGGAGTTAAACTAGTTGGAAATGGCAAAGTCCTCTAGCCAAAATAGTTCATCTAATTCTCTTAAGCATGATGAGTCTGAATCTCCTAATGCTGGTAAGGGTCATGTGAGAAATACCTCTAAGCACTCTTAAACAATCTATGCAAAAGCTTATCGCTCTTTATTACTAATCTCAGATCCATAAATAAGCCTTGTAATATTGGTTTATTATGCTTTAGATGAAGATGGGTGAACATCCATGTCTAATGGCACCTAAAATAGGTTTTCACTAAGAGACTTTCCTTTTTATTTACTTTTACCCTGGTTTGAAATCACCTCAAAGAGGTTTTCAATTTTAGATGTCAATGTTTGATTTTATTTTTTAATTTTGGCTAAGGAAGTTCACCTACTTTCTAAAATAGGAAATAAGATCCAACCTGATAGAAAAGCCTTGCTTGTGATCTTCAAGAGGAATCTGATTCTTTAAACCTAAAAGGTCACATATGGCCTCATTATTTTCAAACTCATATAATGACATTGTTGACTCTTGTTGGTCCATGTTTATCAACTATGGGTGATAAAGGGTAAGAGGCAAAGGGAGATAAATAGTATGAGCACTTGTTAAGTTGGCCATCAATGTTTAGATAGTGATATAATAGCCAGGGGTTTGATACACATAGAGTCATATCTTACATCCCCTTCTATTCACAACTAACATTCCTAGTTCTAAATAACCATCCCTATCAAAACCATATTATCCAAATCCTAATCTTACCAATATCCTATTTTACCAATCTTAAACTAACTTACTTTATCAAATCAATTTAAAAATTACAATTTTTTTTAATACTCACATATGATTTAAAATCAAAATTAGCATCACACTTGAACCTATCAATAAAAATCAAATCACATCTCAAGTACCATTTTACCAAAACATATTCAACCTTAACATCAATGCCAAATCAACTATTTTTAATCAACCATTTGCAAAAAATATACCAATATACTCAAAATTCCATAACATAATACACATGAGTCAAAATCAAACTAGTATCCATATATATAATGAGTTTTCAAAACATATACACCAATATAGTGTACAATCAGTCTTGATTGGGCATCACACCCTCACTCTCAATCTCACTCTACCCACCAGTACTAGTCCCATAATCCACCCTATCACTTGATGGCCCCACACATCCTTGAGCTGCCACATGCCTGTTGTGATGACTCTTTCACTCTAGTAGTCAACCATGCTCCTCATGCAAGTCCACATATCACCTCTAAATATCTGTATACTCATCCATGATCCTTGTGCTAATAGATCCATAATTAGGTGGAGGCATCCTATGCCTATCAAGCTTAGATCTCAACTCATCTATCTCTCCTAATGCCTTAACATATGTAGTGATCACTATAACAACCTTGTCAAACAAATGGGCATGGATACTGGCCATGACTATCACTCACTCTATTAATTCATTCTCCACTACATCATCAGGTACATACTATGTGAGTTCTCAGACTATCAACTCAATTATGGTCTTCTAATAATCATCATCTCCACCTTATACCTCAACATGTGCTCCATCTTGAGCACCTCCCACTTCAGCTACACACAAAGTATGACACTACATTAGATATATACTTTAAAATCAAACTAAAGCACAAATTTATGCACAATTCAAATATAATCACTGCTTACTTCCCATCATCTATATCAACTTAGGATCCTCATACTCTAGAACATCCCCTACCTCAATAGGGTACAATAGAGCCCATCGATGCCTATCCCACCACATAGTATATGCATCTATACATCCAATGTCATCCACATCTAGAATATCTACGGCTGCATCCCTCGTATCCAAAGGTAATGGTGCAATCTCAACCTTAGTAGGCCTCACATGAGTTCCTACCCTCATGAATTCTTGTGAACTCTTTACACACACCCATATTGTTGGGGAAACATCCTATGGTACCTAAAACTATCTAGTCATGTGCTCATACTGAAATCTTTCATATACTCCAACCTAATAGTTGACCTTCATATATCACAATTGTACTCCATCCTTTGTCCACCCAAGAAATCCTCTATAAGGCCTCTATATGATGTTACCAACCACTAATTTGTCTAAAACCCACATATAATGGTCTATCCTAGGGGATCAAATAACCAATTTACTCATCCATTGGTCTCTAAATGGCTATGGAGGTGCCCATTTTTCCCTCAATAATCCAATCAGTTGAACAACTACTATGTGCTCATAGGCCCAATAATGCAATAAGGTTGCCACACTCACCCCACAATTGAATGACTCCTATGTAAACCTATATAGATCCCTATAAAAGTGGGATAACATAGTCCTTCCCCACAAGAATATAGTGCCATATACCTCCACACTATGCACAATCCTATGCATCCTATATGCAATATATACCCCACTCCCATCTATAACAACAAAATATGCCAATAAAATAACTAACCACTTATACAAGCATATAACATTAGACTACATAATGACTGATAGTAGCACATCACTATCACTACCTCTTTGATGTATATCTAAAGGCACACTAGCAAAATATAGATATACATGATCAATGGCATCAACACCCATATCATCTTGTACTATCACTCATTACCCACTAACTAGTAAATGAAATATATGATACACATCCTCCAAAGTCATAGTCATCTCCCCTATAGGAAGCCAAAAATTACATGTATCTACATTCCACCTCTCACATAAGGTAGTCATCAGCTATTAATCCCACTACACTATACCTAGGTCACACACATAACCTAACTATACCTTATCCATATCTTCTCTCTCATTAATAAATAATGGTAACAACCTCAATGTTTCCATCACCCAACCCCTACAAAACTCTCTCACCCATACTTCACCCTACAAAACATAAAAAACAACACATCAATCAATAATACCAAATCCAAAGATAAAATAAAATAATAGTTAATAATAAAGTAACATCATTGAAAAATTATGCCTCTAGGATAAAAACACTAGATACATGATAGCAATGCTAGATAGGAATGCTAAAACCTGGATAAGAGTGCTAGATAAAGGACATGAGCACTAGAACTATATTTTTTTTCTAAGCTAGTCTTAAACCCCTAAGAAATACCAAAACATTCCAAAAAACTAACAAGAATCAAGTGTTTGAACTACTTACTAGGGTCACATCACCACCAGCCTAAACCCAAGCCACCAACTACTTGAAATGGGTTAGTGCTTGTCTCCTCAATATTTATCTCACTTCAAAGCTAAAAATATCAACCTATTCAATGCACATATGAATCAATAATCAATCTAATTCCCTATGTTAACCAACTTCTTCAAAATAAAATACCATTTTGCCCATAACTCAAACCCTGTAACTCCATTTTTCAAACTATTTTCTTCCATGGAATCATGACAATGATACCTTTGACATCACTCAAGATTCACTCTCTTATTACCTTATCTACCTAATATGGCACAAACATTTCTATATTTATCTTATACCTAGACACACACCTTGGTCATCACCAATAAAAAATGTGTTCTAATCCAAATAACACAATCTAATCAATCCAACAACCTTTCAATCTATTCATAATATACCAACCTTGTTTTTATAACCATTCCACTAGTCATCACTTTTGGCTCAATCTCTTTGATCACAGATTTTATCCCTCTCCCTAAAAGGGGGGCATTATAATACTATTCCCATTTCTATACTTACCCAACATACCCATCCACTCTCATAAGTAGATATACCATGGTTCTTACACATCTAGCAGTCCGATTATCAGATTTAGCTTAGATTGGTTGAGATATATAGTGATTCAGATTATATAGGTCACTTAGCATTACTCAGGACATTCAGCGAGATATACCTTTAGTTTTTAGATATAATGGTTTAGATTTTATGGATTCATAGTGATTTTGGTATAGATAAAAAATTATAAACCATATTTGGGGGCATGTACATACTACACATCTCACAAATATAGCTTTATACAACATGACACAATTTATAGAATTAGATAGTAGACTATAGACATAGTGCAGAGCACAGTGTTTTGGCTCTTTAATTTTGCACATGAGGCATGATAAGATATGTCATATCACATGTGGTTATATAGATTACTAGATTATATAGATGCATCACTCACATACTATATTTGAGGGCATGTCACAAATGTTTATGTTCTTCATCACTCAGGATTATATAGATGGAATGGCAAGACATGCCATTCTCTTCTTGTACATTGACCAAATTTTTAGATTACACCAAATTTTACCCAGTTTGTCACTAGGTTGGATTGTATGGCTATCTACAGTGGTTGGTCCATTGTATTACTCAGATCTAGACTACATGAGTTTGTGTGAGATAGAGGATAAACATTGGTTTTGGGCCTCCAAGCACTTGTTAGTTCCACTTTAGATATTTAGAGTGTGGGAATGATATATTTTTGTCTTCATATTATACAAATTTATACATACATCTAGATTGCATGAGTTTATGTGGGATAGAGGAAAAAAATTAGTTTTGGGCCTCCAAGCATTCCTCATGTTCAATCAAAATCAACATAGGGAGCAAACATTACCCTCATTCTCCATGATACATGAATTATGCATTTAGATTTAGTACAGGGGGAATCCACTCCATAGATTCCTTATCTCTCTAGGCACTATTTAGCTCTCCATCCACTTCCCTAGCTAGGAAGTGAATTGTAAGCTTACAACACATTCACCTCCATGTAAGTAGGTTTAGGTATGCATTTTCTTCTTCTTTCTTTTACTAGAGTATTTCTTTTCATTTCATCACTAGAATAAAAAGGGGGCAAATGTATACACCCTAAACTAGTCAAGCAAGCACACATATCATGTACTTTTATAATCCTATTTATAAGAGACTCTGAATAAAGAATACAAGCCTTGTTTGCACTAACCATGCCTTTATTTTGCTTGTCTTGGTCTTGTTTCTTAGTTTTTGTCATCTTTTTGTTATCTTAGTCAATTAATCTATACCCCTAGAGACCCCTAAACTTGGCCTATGTCAGTCCTAGCCTATTTTTTTGAGTCCTAAACAACAAAATTCTAGACTACAACACCTATCACTCTTGTCCTACTTGATGCTATTATCTAACGGTCATTTTTTCTTGCTTAGTGGGTCCCAAAACCTTCTTATCCCTTCCCTTAAGTTTTAGGTATATTTTTGATGTCACCTAGTATGAATAAAGCTCTCAAATTTAAAATAAAGAGTCTCCTAGATAAAGTACTTCACAAGGCATTTTATATATAACACTTACTAATCTGGTACACTAAGTAATTAAAAATTAGTTAATAGTATAAATCAAAATTCTACATTACACATAGATTTGCATGCTTGATCAAGGAAGGGCCTAGGCAAAAGTTCATTCTTGCATCTACCATGCATGTTGATTATACATGTTCCCTAAGGGAGAACTACATTTGATCTGAGATCTTAGCTTAAGGGTTAATATCAGCAGTGATCAGGACATGAGTTCTAAATCATGTGATCATACTTCCCCTAACCCAATTTTTTTCCCTTTTAATTTTGATATATTTTTTTTCATGTGTGTAGATAAACCTAGGGTTTTGAGAAGAAAACAAGTGATATGGTAGCATATATAGGTGATCATAGAGAAATAAAGACACCTACAAGACCCAAAAACTAGACCACACTAGATTCTTGAACCAAAAATTGAATTGGAAATTAGCATCAAAATTAGACTACAACATCAAACACCAAGGTCTCTTATTTTTGATGTTCCTATCCTTTCACCAAATGAAAGATAGATTTAGGTTTTTGACATCTTCCCAATCCTACACAATAGTTTTTAGCATTTGTATCAGCCATCTCAGTCTATTTTTATAGATAAGTCATCTCTTTTCCTCATGTAATTCATTTGATCAAATTAATATAATCTATGTTTTACTGCACTTGATTATATTTCACCCCTTAATCCAACCCCTTTATTATTTAGGAACTAAACCCTAGTTTCCCAAAAATAATAAAACACTTTGATCATCAAGTTGTTATTGCATAATATTGATATGGTATAAGGCTTTGGTAATTGGCTAGAGAGGTAATAGAGCCTAGAATGGTAATTCTTAGATGGTGTCAAGCTTGGTTACTAACACAATTTGAAGGAAAATTACCATCATAAGGAGGTTGGTAGGCATTGTTTGGCTAATAGAAATTTTTGGGTGAGAGTCTTGATCTATTGGTAGTTAGTCAGGGGTTAATGGTAATGGTGGTAACATGACCACATAATATGTGTCTTATAACATTGTTTTAGGTATATGTGATGACATGATGGCCTCCTTGGTTGGTTTGGTCAAATTAACCTTGGTTTTGACAATTCTATTATTGTTTTTGATTTTATAGTGGAGTTCTCTACCGTTGATATTGCTATTGTCGATACTACTACTAGTTTTATTTATTGTTATGTTGAGGAAATTTATTTTGATATATTCACAAGTTATAATTGGTCATAAGAGCATGGGTATATCATTGTATCTATCCATTCTCCAACATATTATCAATTATATGCCTTAACTAGATACACTAGTGTATATAATGCCATTTGACATGATGGTACTTGTTAGAACATTACAAGTTGTACCCTTACTAAAAGGAGTGTTCAATTCCTCTCAAACTTGGGCTAACATGCGAATGGTATAAGGCTGTGGGTTTCCAATATCTAGACCAAACCTCTATGATTTTTAATGAGGCTAGCTCCTCTAATGCATCATTCTAGACCTTCACTTCTAAAACCTAATACTAGTTGGGGTGAAAAGGGATAAGGGGTTGCATAAATGGAATCTTACTCTAATATATGGTAATACACCAAGAATTTAATAGATACACTCTTGAACACACTAGTGAAATATGAAATAAACCTACTCTAAGTTGTGGTGATGCACCAAGAATTTAACAGATCCAATCTAAAACACATTAACAAAATATGAAAGAAAATAGTACAATGCTTACTATGCTTCTATGTAACAATATTTCATATAGGATGCAGAGGACACAGATGCAGACGTGGCCTGGCCGAAACCCTACCTCTGTAGAAGATTCCTACCCATCATTGACCAAATCTTGGCCTGGGCATGGCGGGATCTTGGTGTTAGAGCGCTGAGTGTTTTTGGTGCTGGTGCGCGGTGCTTAAAACCCTATTTTTTGCATGGTTTTGTTCTACCTTAGATTTTTGCTTTATGGCTGCCATGCTAACCACCTTCCTATTCTGAGCAGATCAAAGTTGTTTTATTGGAGTGATTCAGTTGGCCATGGCGGCATGTCCTTTGGTTAGAGGATGATCTTTGTAGATTTTAGGGAGGATGGGTTGGGTGGCAGTGACGTCGGCGTTGGGTCTGGAGGTAGGTTTTGGGGGGGTATCCCCTGAGGGAGAGCCACACAAAGTGGTATTTCGTAGCCGGTGTTTTGATCCAAGCCCTATCCTATGTAGCCACTTTACTCATTGTCATATCCTGTCTATTAGGGTCGGTGCTCATCTAACAGTGCTTTCAGACGTTGGGGTCTTCCTTAACAATTCAATTGCCATGTCAGCGTTACCTCTGTTGAGGGGGAGTTTGGGTTGTTGATCAGGTAGACAGATTGGGCATTGGTGACGATGGTGATGGGGTTTGGTTCATTGTTTTTGCTGCTGTATTTTTGGGTAGTGCATTTTTAGGGGTTGACGAATCGATCCCGGGCTTGGCCATCTTAATGATGAATCTGACGGCGTCTTTTTTCTTGGTGACAGAGAATCCTATGGTTTTCTGGGGTTTTTTGTCACATTTTATGCTTGTTGCAAATGTTATATTTTAAAGCTTGTTTTCAGGGTGTTTATCCTGGTTTTGTGGAGGTTTTAGGTCCTTGTAAAACCTAGTTTTTGATACTATTTTTCAGTGAGTTGGCCTTCTCTGGTGATTTGTATTGTAATTTCTTTCTTGATTTGTACTGGGTTTCAGGATCCCTTCAAAACCTGTTTTTACCTTAATCTAAAACAATATTTCATATAGAGGTCTAATTGATACACTCAGACTAAGGAGTAATGAAAATATGGTCTAGTTAGAGACACTTAAGTCTAGCTGTCCACTATATCTTTAAGAGATTAATGCTGAGACACACTATATGACCCATACATAAATTTTTATAGCACTTAGGTTGAGTTTGGACATAAAAAAGGAAGATGACATTCATAGTTGCATATTACACAAACAGATATAACTAAATATAGATTAGCAAATAATTGTGAAATACTCTGTTCACTACTCTTAGAGGTGTCAAATAAAATTTTGGTAAGGTCTAGTCATACCAGCCTAAGGGATCCAAAATAATAACTTGAAGGCTATACTTATAGTATAAGATAAGTAAGAGAGAGGGGATTTTGGCACTCAAAGAGGTTTTCAAAATAGTTTGAATTCATTTGAAAATTAGTTATAATTACCTTTGATAATATGCTCATTCAGACCATTTGATTGATCTAGGTCACTCCAGTCCATTACATCATTATGATATCTTCTTCATGATACTCTATGGTAGTAGTAGTAATAGTAGAATCAAATCACTTTCACTTTATCTTTATGTGAAACTATTCTCAACTGATTCATTGATGTATGCCCAAGTGTAAAGAAAGGTTGCTTTCTCATAGTTGGCTTTGGAAATGGCCATTGAGTTCTATGTGTCTTACTCTGTAGGTCCCCAATGGTGCCATATAATCCCAAAATATCCACTCTTAGCCCCAAATAAAATGTTTTTAATCTTGGATCTATCATGCTTACTTGCCTTAGTAAAAAATTAACTCTTTGACCTTTGCCTAAGTCACTTAGCTCCCATTTGTTTTGATTGGTCATCAAGAACTTACTCAAATTACCAAATCTTTGATTCATCTCACACTATTGGATCTACTTGATAAAAATATATGTTATCCTTTGAATCTTATTTTAAATGTCAATATTGTCTCTACTTATGCCATGTGTCAAACATGTGTTAATATTTAAGATCTTATTATCAATTTATAAATTCATGCACTTGTGCCATGTGTCGACCCCTCAAGCTCTCTGACTGTTTGACTCATCTTGCACCATTAATCTATTTGTGCATGGATGCCCAGAATCCATTGATCTTCTACTAGTAAAATGAAATTGTGCCACTTATCCTTGACTCATTATATTTCTGGATTCATTAACCAATTTGACTCATGCTCACCATCTAATCAAGATGTATGAGTTCATGCACACCATAGATCTCTTTGGTCCCACTTTATTGTTAGTTATTATGCTCTATCATATCATTGGTATGATTGAATGTGGGCCCTTGATTAAATAGGACCCATTATTTGAAACCCAATGGCTACTTCATGATCTTAAAACTGACATCCTCACTCCCATAATTTGACATTAACGTGATTGCCAAATTTAAGCTTAATAGGATTTTCTTACTCTATCTTTAAATTTGATGTTCATGCAACCATTATTCATCATTCTATATAATGTGATTGATGTCACATAGACCATCAAATTTAAGTACAAATAGATTTTTCCCAATCTTTAATTTGACATTCACATGAACATCCCATGTTGAGGTTCATTTTGATCAAATTTGAAGTCTTGGATCTTGAAGCATGAGAATCATGGAGGCATTAAACTTTCAAAAGATGTTTTTAAGGTCAAAAGGGAAAAACCCATTTCATCCATTGGTCCTAAGATATTTTAAAGCAAAGATATTCAAATATTAAGATGGTTGATCCATAACTACATCTACATGATGTCATAGTGACGGTCAAGCTCAAACAACTATGGTAAATTTAGCAAAAATGCCTAGGAACCCAACCTTGCACATGTATAACTCCCTTTTAACTTTGATGGAGGACTTTAGAATTGGTGCATAACAATCTAAGACCAGGGTAAAAAGACCCATGTGATCACTTTCCCCTATAACTACTACATGTGCAAGATATAGCTTTGTGAAGATGCTCACTCAGCTCTGTTGGAACCTTCTTAAAAATGGCTGAGTATGGGAAAACATACAGAATGTGATTGAGAGGCCAACTTTAAATCTACATAACTTTTTATGTACTTAGATGGAGGACCTAAGATTTGAAATATATGAGCTTGGCCTA
Source organism: Torreya grandis (assembly GCA_037957365.1). Classification (NCBI taxonomy): domain Eukaryota; kingdom Viridiplantae; phylum Streptophyta; class Pinopsida; order Cupressales; family Taxaceae; genus Torreya; species Torreya grandis. The sequence goes on from JARHVA010000189.1 coordinate 4,824,458, forward strand.
AAATAATTATTCTTGACTCATCCACACATGCAAGATCTGGCCTCAACAAACTACCCACTTATACTTTTTGCCACTAAACCCAAAATGTCAGGATGGATATAATGAAGAACTAGATAGACCCCTTACATTCTTACACTTTTTCCAAACACATTTAACATCCCATGGGGTATTTGTAATATGGTCCATGTTCTAAATGTTAAAAACACATGAGATCCCACATGATCATTTCTACTTTGAAATCTTGGACCCCTCTCTGAGTCTTGGATTCACTTCTTCATCCAACCATGCAAGAACTATTTCTTACAGTCCTTTTGTTGAGGCAATTTTTTTAATCTTTATCTCTTGACCACTTCCTTTAAAGTAATTCATTTTTCTCTCTTTTCATTGAAAAATTATCGTAGATGAAATGTCTGATCATATTCATGTCTTTGAGACCCTTATTTCAGACAAAAGTCTAAAATAATTTTGCCTTAATCTTCTCCTTTGGGATAAAATTTTAGAAAGAAAACTATCCTTTAAAAATCTTGAAATAGACCTATTTTTATTGAGGAACTACCCATTCAAAAAATTTATTGGACCCTTTGCTGCATAAAAGACCTTTACAAAAAAATGCATAGGACACTCTGCCAAGGAAAAAAATCCTTTGAGCTTTTTTCTTTGGACCAATTTATTTGAAAGAGTGATATTTCAAAAAAAGTGTAACATACCACTTTATTGTATAATAATTCCTTCAAGAATTATAAAACATACCATTTCACTGAAGAGTTATCCTTCAAGAAAATTGTCCCAGATAGTTTTCTCTAAAGAAAAATTCTTTGTGTTTTGCTTTGGAAATTTTATCTTAGACAATTTGTCTAAAAGAATTTAATAGTTATCTTGAAATAAATATATTAGAAAAGGAAAGCTTGAAAGAAAGAACACTTGGCCCAAAAGGAGTTTTATACTTAGTTTTTATTGGATTGTAGGCTCTTTCATACTTATTCACAAAACTATGGTTTGAAATTCAAAGTTGTGGGACTCTAATCAACTTGTCCATTTGGGAACAAGCTTAGTATGTGGGCCAAAATGGCCAATAATTTTGGTAACTCTGTAGGCTTGACTGACATGCTGGTCATGGAACCCAACCATTGATCAAGCTTGCTCAAATAAAAGGTTACTTATAAATAAACTTTGCTTAACTTATGGAAACACTTCATAGAGTAATGGGAAGGGAAAAAAATGATGAAGTAACAAAAGAAAAAGCAAAAAAATAAACTATGAATAAAACCACTAAGAACAATAATGTGTAAAATCACTTGGAAGAAAAGAACATATCTATTTACTTATGTACAAGAAGCGAGATATAGGACTAGTAGCAAAAATTGAGATACCTCCCATTGATTGGGATGGGGAGGTTCTCTCCATTTAATTTGGAAAGCTCAAAATCATTACTCTCTTTGTAGTCTGTGATGACATAGGTCCACTCCAAAAACTGTTAAACTTTGAGTGTTTTCTTGGTTTTGCACGGTCCTCATCCCATTTGAGGATTATGTCACCTTGTTGGAATGTCTTTGATGAAGATATTTTATCAAAGGTTGTCTTGACCTATTTTTGGTTAGACCACATGGTGTGAATTTCATCATCCCTTATTTCCTCTAACTCTCTTATTTCATTCATCCAAACCTCCATTGCATCACTTTCTAGAAGCTCTAGTTGGTGTACAAGTTCCAAAGATGGAAGCTCCAATGAAATGGGTAGCCTTTCTTCTCTTCCAGAGATTAAGAGATAAGCAGAGTTACCAATGAACTTCTTGGGGGTGACCCTATCAGTCCATAAGTCAATCATTATTTTTGTGTGCTGGGATCTTGATTATCTTCCATCATTCTCTTAATGATCTAAATCAGGTTCTTATTAGTAGACTCGACTAATCCATTACCCTATGGATAATAATTATATGAATATGTCAGATAGATACCATAATCAAGATCCCACTCACATACCTTCATGTTGATAAATTCTAAAACATTTTCTGATATTATGGTAGATGGTACTCTAAAATGGGTGACTAGGCTTTCATAGAACTCAAGTATAGAGTTCTCATTTGCTTCCTTCAAGGGACTGCTTCCACCCACCTAGTGAAGTAGTATATGGCTATCAAGACCCACTTATGTCTAACATTGGATGGAAGATTAATCATGTTTGTGAATTATAAGCCCCATTACATGAAAGGCTGCTCAACATGAATAGGCTTTAGTGACATAGTAACTAGCTTTTATTTCCCTATAAACATGGCACATTTTGAACACTTCCTCACCCATGCATGTGTATCTCTGAATAAATTAGGTTCAAAGTAACTATCTCTAATGATTTTTGGAGATGTGGTCCTCGCTACAAAATGGACTCCTTGAGGACTATCTTGGAATTACTAGAGAAGCTTATTAAATTAGTTAGTTTCAACACATCTTAAAAGCATACCTCCAATGTCCTTTTCAAATAACACTCCATCAATTAGAATTTATGGCACTAATTTCAGCATGAAGTGTCTTATTTATGATGCATTGAAACCCATTGAACACTCTCCCATTTGGAGAAATATTGTAATGTTCTATGTCCATCTGGATGGAAGAGTGTCCTCATCTTCTTATTGGGTATCATGGATTACTAGGATTGTCTCTTTTTATTCTCTCACATCTTTAGCAAGATGTTCACATAATCCCTTTACTCGGACTAGCTTTATAACCCTAACTTCAATGTCATATTCCATACACATGGTGACCCATCCATCTCTCTTTTCATTCAAATCTCTATTGAGGATAAAATCCTTCACACTTGGGTGAGCCACCATTAATATGATCTTATATTTTAAAACTAGATGCTTGAATTTCTTCAAACTTCTAACAACAATAAGCACATGATTTTCAAAAAATCTATATATTTATTCATAACCTTCCAAATCTTGGTTTACAAAAGTAATGGGTTGCTCTAGACCTTGATTATTCTATTGTATGAGCATGGAAAAAATTACATCTAATGTGTAAAATGCATACATATATAAGTCCTTATTAAAATATAGATTTAACAGAGTGGGGGCATGAGATATGGCCTCCTTGATGGCCTCAATACTCTTCTTTCCTTATATTTTCCATGTGAACTCTTTACATTTTCTTAGCATATGAGTGAGTGGCTTGACCATCTATACAAAGCCTAGAATCAACCTCCTAATGAATTTGATCTTGCCCAAAAAGCTCTGCAACCCTTTCTTATGTTTGGGTAGTGATAGAGCAAGGATTGCCTCTATCCTTTCTAGATCAATGGATAGGCTAGGTTTAGACACCACATGTCCCAAAAGTCTTCCCTCATGCACCAAAAAATACATTTATTTGGATTCAAAGAAACTCTAAATTGTCTACATTTATCAAAAATAGCTCTCAAATGTGTTAGATGATCATTAAGATTCTTTGAGAAAACTATTATATCATTAAGGTAAACTAAAACCATATCATTTAAAAGACCATGAAAAACAACATCCATTGCTATTTAGAAGGTGTATCCAACATTGGAGAGTCCAAAAGGCATTTTACAATATGCATAGGTACCCCATTTTATAGTGAAGGTAGTCTTATGCCTATCTTCTTCTTTCACCATGATTTGATTATAGCTAGAATAACCATCAAGCAATGAGAACCTTTGAGAACCTAGCACCTTTTATAGAATTTGACCCATAGAGGGTAGTAGGTAATGGTCCTTTAGGGACACCTTATTGAGGTCCCTAAAGTCAACACATGACTGAATCTCTCCATTCTTTTTCCTCACTGGCATGAGGTTTGCCACCCAAGAGGAATGTTTAATTGGAAATATTATCCTAGATTTGATCAATTTATAGAGTTCTCTTTTCATGATATCCTCCACTCTTGGGTTGATAGGTATACATTTCTACCTGACTAGCTTGGCATTACTTTTTAATTCAATGGTTTTCTATGTAATCTTGGGGTCAAACCCTTTCAAGTATTTGTATTTCCACACAAATATATCAAAAAATTATTTGCATAGAGCAACAAATATATCTCTTTCCTCTATAATATTGACCCTTCCTAGATTCAACAGCTTGCCCTTAAAGATCACTATATTTCCATAGTGTTCCTCTTTAGCTAAGATGCATGCCTTCCTATTTCTTATTTGGTCATTTTGATTTAAGATGATCTCCAATGTCACAAGTCCTTTGGGAAGCTTATTTGATCTCAACTATACTATTTGATCATCATATTGATTTTAGAACTTGTCTTGGTTCTTATGACATAACTCTGACTCTTACATTAGAAAACATATGATTTGATCATCATTGTCAAATAATTTCCAACTCACCTCATTTTTAGGTACATCTAGTCTACATATAATATTGAATTTATCTTGGCCTTGGTTTTCTTTGACTCCTACTATCTCATATTGGGTACCAATGGAAGCAAGCCTATATGCATGTTGATTTGCTTCTCTTAGTATGGATTGAATTTAAATGCTAAGAAATATTCCATTAGGTCCCATATCTAGTGCTTATATGCCTTTATATGGTGACTCTTGACTACACTTAGGCCTCTCACCTACTTTACTACAATTTCATTATCACCCTTGACTTTGAGGACCTAGATACCTCTCTTCCTTGCTTCTTATAAACCATGCAAAAGAGCTTCATACTTAGTTATATTTAAGGTGAAATTAAATTAGAGTCTTGTAGTATAATGATACTTTTGACATGAGGGTGAAACCAATATGGCTCCCACTCTACTTCTATTGTTTGACCTTGAGCCATTAAAGAACAAAGTCTATATACCATCTTCTTCTTAGGTAGTGCCAGTTAAGGAAGGTATTGCATCACCTTCCTCATGCATACAGTATAATCCCAAGTCTATCTCTTTAATGATGTTATATGTATCAAATCCATGGTTATCAACTGCTCACTCATCTAATTATAGGTCTAATATGCCTTCTAGATGACTATGGGGTTCTTGTTTAATAACCTTTTCAACCTCCTCAAATATGGTATAATTAGAATTTGCAAGATTGGGCATGTAGGGCTCTAGGTGGAAATTGGCTATAGGCTCAAATATTATGGTGACTTTGGTCCCATACATGGTTCTAAAAACCATGTACGACCAATAATATGACAAATATCCCCCAATCTTAGCACTAAAGTCCCTAGAAAAGCATAAGGAAAAATATGGGGGTAGGTCTACCACCATTACATCTTGGGAAATGACATAATTTAGACATGAAACCAAGGTGATATAAATATCCTTCAAGATCCCTACTATCTCAGTAGGGGATCCATCCAATTAGAGCACACCCTTTTCATTAAGCACATATTTAAGCCCAAGTTTGTCTACTATGGCTTTAAGCATCATTAAGGTTGAAGCACCTGAGTCAATCATAGATTTGTGCACCAAGCAATCCCCTATGATGACTAACAAATAAAATGGGGGAGGATTTACAACCTTAGGATGAGGGACAACATTTTAAGGTTGGCTTGTGCTTGAAATTTGATTGGTAACTTGGCCAGGGGCTCAGTTAGGCTGCCCATTATTGAAGAAAATAACATTCACTTTATCAACCATTTTTTCCACTTGAGAAAGTTTAGAGATCTCTTTATGGAAGATATCCTTTTGCCCAGGGATAAATAGAGCATCATACATGGATATACTTATATTATCCTTCTTTAAATGATCCATAATATTTAAAGAAGACTAGTACCTTTGAACTATCCTTTTGAGGTGGAGGCATCACTCAACATTTGAGTAACATGAGGAATGAAAGGGGACCTTTGATACTATTCATGGGATTAGTGAACTTGTTGATTTGAAGGAGCTTTAGTAGATACATTTTAAGAAGTGGGTTGATGAATAGTCTGAAGAGGTGATGTAGAAGCCTTAGGTTGCTCCAAGTTGTCTTGTAACATCCTATTCTTAGCTCTTATCTAAGCTGAAACTGATTCATTTATCCTTTAGGCTTGTCCCATATTGGTTGCTACATGCTCAAACACATATTTCCCTTCTTGGAAATTCATGCATGTGGTATCAATAGGTGCTCTACTCATGCTCCCTTGTTACTAGCTCAAAACTTTTGATCATGACATGGTAGGCATGTTATCTTGACTCACTTGGGGGGCTTATGGTGGAGGAGGCATCATGTCATGACTCTAAAATGAAGGAGCATACTCCCAATCAAGATCTTGATACATATTTCTAGTAGTGGCCATTACCATCTCATTGGACTGTCTCTTTAACTACCATGAACCTTCTTGAGCATAGTTGTTTTGAGTTGGTACAACAAATCTAGAATTACTTAGAGCATTGGGATTGTATTTCCTTGATCGGGGTTTCTATCCTTGTCCTTTCTAATTAGTTTGATAGGGTGGTGTATTGTACTAAATTTTTTGATTATTATTTTGGTATGGCCTGTATAGTGGAGCCTATTTCCTCTCCATTACAACCAACTTGTTGTTCTAGGATTTGAGGAGACCCTTTATCTTCCCTATTATACTAATTTTCTCACCTTCTATTTGATAAAACTCTATTGATTATGGAACTAGAGTGACAGTTGGAGTGGGAGGATGTATTTCTAGAAAGAGAGGCATTGGTGGCCTTAAAGCCAACTTTATTGCTTGTATGAGGAAATTTTTATCCCTAATTTATATTTCAAAAGCTCTAGGTAGGGTATTCCCTCCCATGTATTGAATCATTACATCTACATCCAAGTTGAGAGCCTTCAAATAGTATAGAAACGCATATTTGGGCATAGGCTTGATTACTATAGGAATTCTATTCCAAGTCTTCTAGAATCTATAGTTGAAATCCACCATGAACTCATTAGGGAATATCTTTATTGTTGTGAGCTTCTCCATAAGTGAAATATGATCAATCTTTTCTTTAAAGTGCTTGCACAAGACTTCTCCAAACTCATTCCAACTATTGATTGATGTGGGGGGCAAACCTCTATACCACTGAAGTGTTTTCCCTTTGAGAGAGGTTGCTAACAACCTTATTTATACATTTTCTTGAGTTATATGATGCACTAAACAAAGGTTAGAAATATTAACATTATGGTCAACATGATTAATTGGATTTTATCCTATATAATATGTAAGAGACTTTAAATCCAAGACTAGAATATCATCCCATTGAATGAGATTCAGAGGACTACCACCATTGAATGAGATAGAGGCTTGCCTCTTAGGAATGGCCATCTGAGGTATAGGGTTTATAACAATGTTTGGTTGAACAATAATAGCTTGAACAAGAGGATTTCATGAAATAATAGGGGGACAAAGAGGGGTAGGTGTAGGCTTTGGTTGAGGGGCCTTCTTTTTCTTTGTTGATTGTAAAGGTAGCTCAGATAAATCTGCTCCCTTACCTTTTGTGGAAGATCTTTTGATAACCCTAGGGGGCATGAAAGATTATGCAAGCCTAGAAATGAAACTCTAAAACTTAATACTATACTTAGATATGTAAGATTAGTGGTCCTACCAGGCATGATATAACTTTTAGAACATGATAAGTTACACCCTTTCTAAAAGGAGTGCTCAAGTCCTCTCAAACCTAGGCTAACATGGGAATGGTCTAAGGCCATGGGTTATCTATATCTAGACTAGACCTCTAGGATTTTTATTGAGACTAGCTTTTCTAATGCATCATTTTGGACCTTTGCTTCTAAAACCTAATACTAGTTGGGGTGAAAAGGGAGAAGGAGTTGCATAAATGGAAACCTACTCTAAGATGTGGTGATGTATCAAGAATTTAATAGATCCACTCTTGAAAACATTGATGAAATATGAAATAAAATAATGCAATGCTTACTATGCTTCTATGCAAAAATATTTTGTATAGAGGTCTATTGATACACTCGTACTAGGGAACAATGAAAATAAGGTCTGGTTAGAGACACTTAAGGCCAACTATCCACTATATCTTTGAGAGATTAATGTTGAGACACACTATATGACCTACAAATAAAGTTTTGTAGCACTTAGGCTGAGTTTGGACATACAAAAAGAAGATAAAATTCACAATTGAATATTACACAGACATAAAAAAATAAATAAAAACTAGAAAATGACTGCAAAATACTCTATTCACTACTCTAAGAGGTGTCAAATATAATTATGGCAGAGTCTAGTCATACCAACTTAAGGGATCCAAAATATTTGCTCAAATGCTATACTTATAGCATAAGAGAAGCAAGATAGGGAATCTTGGCACTCAAAGAGGGAGCCAAAATAGTTTGAATCCATTTGAAAAGTGGTTATAACTACCTTTACCAATATGCTCACTCAAACCATTTTTTTGATCTAGGTCACCCCAATCCATTGAATTATTATGCTATCTTCTCTATGATGCTCCATGGTAGTTGTAATGGTGGAAGCAAGTATTTCAATTTATCTTGATGTGAAAATGTTCTCAACTAGTTTGTTGATGCATGTCCAAATGAGAAGAAAGGTCACTTTCCTATGGTTAACTTTGGTGATGGCCATTGAGTTTTATGTGTCTTACTCTATAGGTCCCTAATGGTGTCATATAATCCTAAAATATCCATTCCTAAACCTAAATAAAACATGCTTGAGCTTGGATCCATCATGCTTACTTGCCTTAGTCAAAAATAAACTCTTAAACCTCTACCTAAGTCAATTATCTTCCCTTTATTCTAATTGGTCATTGAGAACCAACTTAGATTATCAGATCCTTAACTAATCTCACACTATTAGATCTACCTAATATGAATGGATGCAAGACTTTATATCTTCTTTGAAATGTCAATCTTGTCTCTATTTATGCCACATGTTGAATGCACATTAATCCTTAGGATCTTGTTGTCAATTTGTAACTTCACATGCTTATGCCATATGTTGACCCCTTAAGCTCTCTAACTATTTGAATAATCTCACACCATTGATCTATCTATGCATGGATGCCCATGATTCATTGATATTATACCATTCAAATGTTCTTGTGCCAGTTGTATTTGACTCATTAGCTCTTTGGATTCACTGACTAGTTTGACTCATGCTCACCATCTAATCAAGATGTATGAGTTCATGTGCACCATATATCTCCCTGGTCCCACTTTATTATTAGTTATTTCACTTTGTCAGATCATTGGTATGATTAAACATGGGCCCTTGATTAAATATGACCCATTATCTAAAACCTAATGGTTACTTCATGAGGTGTCCTCATTCCCATAATTTGATGTTCATGTGACTATCATTGATGGTCACATGACCATAAAATTGAAGCTCAATAGGATTATCTTACTCTATCTTTAAATTTTATGTTCACGTGACCACCATTCATCATTATGGAAAACATTATTGACATCCTATAGACAATCAAATTTAAGTACAGATAGATTTTTACCTAAGCTTTAATTTGACATTCACATGAATGTCCCATATTATAGGTTCATTTTGATCAACTTTGAAGGCTTGGATCTTAAAGTGTAAGAATCATGGAGGCATAAATTTTTTAGAAGATGTTCTTAAGGTTAAAAGGGATAAACCCATTTGATTCACTAATCTCAGGACCTTCCAAATCAAAGTTATTCAAAGTTTAAGATAGTTAGTCCATAAGTGCTTCTGCATGATGTCCTAGTGATGACTGAGCTCAAATGACTAAGTATGTGAAACTTAGTAAAAACTTGGGATCCCAACCTTGCACATGTATAAATCCCTTTGCACTTTGGCAAAGGACTTTAGACTTGGTGCATAGCAACTTGGGACCAAGGTGAATAGACCCATGTGATCAACTTCCCTTGTAACTACCGCACATGTAAGATATAGTTTTATGAATATGCTCACTTGGCTCTACTAGAACCTTCTTGAAAATGACTACGTATGGGAAAACATGTAGAATGTGACTGAGAGGCCAAATTTGAATCTTCATAACTTTTGATGTGCTTGGATAAAAGACTTGAGATTTAGTGCATATGATCTTGGTATAAAAGTAGACAAACCCATATGACCAATTCTTCTTAACTCATCCACACATGCAAGATATGGCCTCAACAAATTTCCCACTTATACTTTCTACCACTAGACCTAAAATGTCAGGATGAATACAATGAAGAATTAGATGGACCCCTTGCATTCCCACACTTATTATAAGAAAATTTAACATCCCATGGGGTCTCTATAATATGGTACATGTTCTAAATGTTAAAAAAACATGAGATCCTACATTGTATTTTCTAATTTACAATCTTGGACCCCTCTCTGAGTTTTGGATTCACTTATCATCCAACCATGTAAGAACTATTTATTCCAATCCTTTTGATGAAGAAATTTTTTCAGGATTTTTCTCTCAACCACTTCCTCTAAAGGAATTCATTTATATTTCTTTTCCTTGAACAATTCTCACATATGAAATGTCTAAGCATATTCATTTCTTTGAGACCCCTATTTTGGATAAAAGTTCGAAAGAATTTTGCCTTAGTCTTCTCCTTCAAGATAAAAGTTTTGAAATAAAACTACCTTATAAATCCTTAAGTGGACCTATTTTTCTTGAGGAAATTCCCCTCAAGAAATTTTCATTGGACCCTTTGCTACATAAAAGACCTTTTTGAAAAAATGCGTAAGACACTTTGGCCAAGGAAATAAAATCCTTCAGGGTTTTTACTTTGGACCATTTCTCTAAAAGAGCGATCTTTCAGAAAAATTATAATGAACCACTTTCTTGTAGAAGAATTCCTTCAAGAATTCTAAAAAGGACCATCTCATTAAAGAGTTATCTTTCAAGAAAATTATCTCAAATAATTTTCCTGAAATAAATGGTCTTTGTCTTTTGCTTTAGATATTTTATCTCAGATAATTTGTTTGAAATAATTTAATAGTTATCCCAAAGGAAAGAAAACTTGGCCCAAAAGGAGTTTTGTACTTAACTTTTCTCGGCTTGCAGGCTCTTCTAGACTTGTTCACAAAATTGTGGTTTGACCTTCAAAGCTATGGGACTCTACTCAGCTTGTCCATCTAGGCACAAGCTTGGTATGTGGGCAAAAATGGCCAATAGTATTCATAATATTCATGTTCTTTGTACCAATTAGAAAAAGGAATACCTTCAAGAAATGGATTTGGCACAAGCCAACTAATCATATTTTCCTAAATTAATTTATAGAATATAAACTCAATAGGTTCCCAAAGGTCACTAAATTATCTGGTAATGGGTACAAGAGGGACTTGAAATTGTGCTTGATTTTATGGCTATTGGTTTTGTCGAAACCTTAGTTGAATGAATGGAGGCTGTGGTTGCTAAATGGGTAGAGGTGAATAAATAGTTGGTGTTTTCACCATTTGTATATGGTTAAATTTATTGACCCAATTTACAAAAACATTCTTGTTGTGGTTTTAGGCCTTTGGTCTTTCATTATTATTGGGTTGGGTTAGCATTGAAGTTGGTATTTGAATAGGGTTTTGATATTGGCTATGGCTTTAGTTCTAGTTCTAGTGGCCTTGATGCTAGTTTTGGATCTTGTTAGAAGAAGATAGCTTGATGATCCATTTATTAACAAGGGCCTTATCAAATTTTACCCCTTTCTCAATAACCTTTTCAAATGTATGAACACATTGAAGCTCAATATGATAAGATATCTCACTATATAGGCTCCTAGTAAATATTGTAACCAATTGATTATCTATCAAATTAGATTTAATTGGCTTGTAAGTGATTTTCACCATTATATGTAAGCAATGAAGATTTCACCCTTTTTTTATTTTTCTTGGCCCAAGTCCATAATTGTGATCTTATGTTTGAGATTATATGATAAATGTTATAAAAAATTATCTTATAGGTCATCAAAATCTGGTACAAAATTCTTTAGTAATTTCAAAATCCATTCCAAGGCTTATCCGACTAGAATTCTTAGAAAGAGGAGAATAAAATACATGTCACTGTATGCCACTAGTTGGAAAGAAAGAATTATTTTAGATGCTCTTTGGGGTCACTTTTGCCCTTATGTTTGTAAAATTTAAGTGGCTCATAATATATCATATGTGGTATTTAGAAATAATACATGTTGAATGGATATGAGCATATTTTATCTAGTTTGAACTTATTTATTTAATTTTTGGTCTAGATGGATTAAATTGCATCCTTTATTTTCTACAAATATTGGGTTAGGAAATTGGCTAGCATAACCTATTGATGCTAGGGTTACGCGGTCAAAGGTGGATTATCTTGACCAGGGTATGAAGGAATGACATACTATGGAATGTTTATTAGATTGGTTGACTGACTATATATACATATCTATGAATTAGGATTATACTATTGATACATAATAAACTATTTTTGTAAAATATTCTAGCTAGGGTTGGATACATATCCTTGGTTGGCTCATTATAGCTATAATAATGATATTTGGATAGGTGGGATATGTTGTTATTATTGGGTTTAGGGGAGAAATTTTTTTCTACTCATCAAAACCTATTATATAAAAGGAACACATTCCTAATTAAATACCTACTATTGGAGGTGTTTAAATTTGTTTCCTTGATGTATTTATAATACCCATTAGGTGAAAGGTAAATGTTGCCTAGCACCTAGTACTTATACATGAGAATATTGCTATTGGTTAAAAACCTATTATTAATTCAACATCTATTAAGGGTTTGGAAATTATTATTGTTGACCAAATGACACCTTTTGATCAATAGAAACAAGTTGTGGATTAGTCAACATTTGTGATAGTTAAGGTCTATTGGTTTGTGCTTAATATGGTAGAACATTTATTTCCACTTGTTGAGGTGGTTTAGTGTTTTGCACTTGTTGAGGTAGTATGTTGGTCTATTATTTTTTGCTAATTTCCCCCTTTTATGCATTCAAGGAAACAACTACTTGAGGAGTGGAGGTTTTTTGTTAAATTTGGGAAATAGGCTTACCTATCCCCTATTATTTTAAACCATTCAAGACATTAGTTTGGGGAATCTATTGTATGTTACTCAAAGGTACATTAGACCTACTTTGGTTTAAATTGGAATGCATGTGTATGCTATCCACTATGTTTTGAGTGAGGTCTTCTATTTTATTAGTAATTTATTCTATCATTATTATGACATTATACACATCTCCTACTAGTGTGATTTGGATAAAAGGGTCCATGTTCTAATTTTCATATCCCAAAGAATCTATTTGTGGCCCTATTAAAGGAGCTATCTCTATAAGTGGCATGTTAGGAAAAACCATTGCATTAAAATTTTGAGCTAGGTTAAGGTAACTTTGGTACAATTATTGTGACTATTCTAATTGATCATACTTAGGACTTTTCCCTTTTACAAGTACACTTTGGCTCTATTGAGGTACTTGAACTAAAGCTTTATTGTAACTAGTTGACTCCTATTCAAACTACTAGTTTCAAATCACATTACAAAGGGTTATAATCAAACAAGATAGACTTTTATGTGGGAATTATAGTAGGAATTTGGCTTGTACTTCTACTACCCTAACTATAATTTCATATTTTTTCTCTAACAAATGGTGATAAAACAAGTACAGATCATTACATGTTTACATTTATGTTATTATGTAGTAGGTATCTTGTTGTTAGCTTTGTTAAACAATAAGCATCACCTGAGTAAGGTATTATTACATTTACTCTTATTCTTGACCTAGATAGGATGGTGCACTCACCAAATACTACACTAGTGGGTTGTGCCTTTGTTCTTCATGTTGAGAAATGTTTTCATTGATATCATTGATGTCAAGGTGCATCTAGTGAAGATGTATAGTGAGTGGTCTTTGAGATAATTTGAAGGCAACCTAATGTCTATCTATTGAGAGAGAATTTTAAGGCAACCTAATTATTCTTCTATTGGTTGATGCCAAGTTCAATGTCATGATTCATGTTAGCTTAATGATTTCTAGTGTTGTCACAAAGAGGTTTGATGATAAAGTAAGCAGTGAAGATGGTTATGAGGCTCTAGGTGTACATGAGGTCATGAGATCATGTTGATTAGAAAGAGATTATTGTAGTGGTGTGAGAGTACTATCTTGTGAGTATAAGGTAAGTATGTTTGAGTGTTAATCCTTAAGTACAAGGTGTCTTGAGAAGTCTAGTCATAATAAGCATAGTCATATCATGAGAATGTGCATAGGTATGAAATCATTTTAGGATCATGTAAGGCATATGACCAAGGTGTATAAGCATCAAGGAGTGTTTCAAGGTCAGTTATCAAGTTTCAAGTGCTTGAGAAGCCTAGTCATGGCATGTAAAGTCCTAGTGAGAAGGTTTGAGCATAGTGGATTGGTGATATGGATGTAAAAATTGATAATATGTTTTATGGGGTTGATTTAAAATGTATGTGAGGCTTTGAATCACTCATGAGAGTCTCAAGGTGAGCCTACAAGGGTAGGACCTTCAGACCTAGTCTACATCTAGACCACCTCTAGACCCTACCTGACCTAATGAGGCATCATGAGATATTTTCAAGACATAGGAGAGAGGTTTTATGTCATGAGAGTGAAGTGTTGAGCATGACATAAAGGTATTGAGATAAAATAATAAGGCATGAAAGATAGTTCAAGGCCTAGTAAGGTATGAAATCTATGGTCTAGAGAGAAAATGTAAGCTTAATGGGGTATGAGGTTATAGTTACAAGGAAATTATGGATAATTAAGTGTTTTTAGATGTATGATATGTTTTATCAAACATATTCACAAATTTTGAGGTCATGATTTACAATAAAAATCATGAAAAGTGGTTTTGAGGTTTCTTGAGTATGCATAATGAAGACATGAAAACCTAAAAAGGACTTTCATGTGTTCATTAGAATGTGTAACCTATGCAAGGGAACCTGAGATATTAAGGAGATATGGGAAAGGGTCCTAGCTAATATCTCTAGGCATTAGTTTTAAAAATGAGGGGCAATCCTTTATGAATAATTATTAACACCAAAAATAATGTTAGCCCTCTCTAAAACCCTTATAATGACCCAATGTGAAATATATTATTAAAAAAAACCCATAATGGTCTAAAATTAATATAAAAACTATTGCATATTATATTCAACTCTCCCATACACTTCTAGGTGTGATTGAGTTGTCAGGTGTGTGAGTAGATCCTACAAAAAAGTGATAGTTTCTCAAAGATTTGTTGTAGCGGTCAGAGTTGACCAAGTAAAAGCATGAAAATAATTGGATGGAAAAGGTTGAGACTTTTATTTTATATACATGGTGGTTTATATATATTTTATATCCCTCAGGTATGCTAAACCAATCATTCAAGACAACCTATCGCTAACAAGCCTAATGGTGCAAATAGTTAGAAACCTAGGCATGAGTGAAAAGATGAATGGGATGTGTTATCATGGAATAGGGATGAAAAAAAGTGAATGGATATGTTTTTAAGAAATTTTAATAAATGATAATCTTTTTTATAAATTTTTGAGGTTAGTGGTTATGTGAAAAAATTGCTCACAAGTTGACTTGTCTAACTTAGATGAGACAGTGAGATACAAGGTCATGAGATTGGTCTACAAGACCAATATTTCTATTTGAAAATATTATATTTATATATAAAAATGGTATAATGATATCATAAGATAATACAAATTCATTATAAGTCTATGGAAATGGTCATACAGGTGTTAAAGGTCATTGTCACCATGAATGTGCTTTAAGGCAAACTGGCAGTTCTAGGTAAGCAAGTTACATTGATGAGTTTGAGGCTCTATGCTCTAATTTGATGTATATAATGAATATGGTGTTGTTTTTTGTGACTTTAAATTAGTGATAATTATTTTTAAAATATTTTAAGTCAGTGAAAGTGGTTGAAACATTGAAGCCAAAATGGATTATCTGGATCTGGTCTGACTATGTGTAGTGAGGTCAAAAGATTGGTTTGAAAGACCAATATTTGACATTAGACCTTATGAATTTTTTATTTGAGAATGATATAAATATTTTAAATTATTTTTTTAAAGTATCATTGATCATTGGAAGTGTTCATTTAGGCATTTAAGATCAATTTATTCATGATTGGGTTTTGGAGTGTTTTAGCAGTTTTGAGTGGGTTATTTGTAGAGGAGTGTTTGAATCCTTTTATTTTGAGGCATATCGTAATTACCATGAGTTAATTTATTTTATATATACATTATTTATTTACATGGTTTTTTAACTTATTTATGTTTACTTTCCTATAGTCTAATACATACTTTATGTAGGTTCATAGACCTAATTGTGAACAATACTAATGGTGTGCTTTAAGTGGTGGTTGGATATAAAAAGTGTTATAGAGACTAGATGAGATAATAAAAGGGTATATTTTAGTGGCATATGATATTTTAATACCATTTGAGGATTTTTAATGTGTTCTAATGAAATCATAGGGTAATGTGTGCTAATGAAGACCTAAGTGAATTAGGTCTCCTTAAGGCCTAAAAGAGATTTTGATCTTTCAAGTTGTGGATGACCTATTAAAGTGATTAATTATTGTATGAAATATGTTATAAAACCTTTTTTAATCTGGTATGTATGTATGACCAAGAAGGATATGAACAAGAGGCTTGTATAAGTATAAGGTAATTTTAGTCCTATTTGTGTGTGTAGAGCAAGTGAATGAAATAGTATATTGGTAAGAAAATGAGGTCTTGTAGACCATATGAATATTATATAAAAAATATGATTAATATTTGACATAGGTTATATGTATGAAAATTAAGGTCATATGACCTAATCAAGTCAATAAGAGGGCTAGTTGAGCGAAGAAGCCTAGAATGAAAATTGAGAGGGATAAGAATGTGAAGAGATGAATAAGTGGTCATCATTAGTTGGTTGAGAAACAAGGTGTTATAATGGTGATGAAATTAATTAGGTGGCTAAGTTGGTGCTAAGTCATTTAGGGGGTTTATGTCTCCTTGTAATTTGGTACTTGCTAAATCCTAGCTAAGTTGGTGCTTAGGTAGTTGGGGTTAGTGCTCCATGTGAAGTTGGTGCTTCACTAAATTTGGTGTTTGTATTATAGGAATGTATTAAATTTTAATATATTAATGGGTTTTCTTCCACTTGAGTATTTCCCACATATGTAATGTGTACATATGTTTCATGCTTATGTGGATATGTGCTTGCTAGATCTATATGATTGCTTGAATTGTACATGATTGCTTAAATGAAATTGATAAGTAAGTTTTTGAAGATTGATTCACCACCTTCTTAGTCATTTTTATTCCAACATTTTTTATTAGAGAAGTTCCTTTAAATTAGGACTAATAACCTAAAGGAGATCCTAGAATCAAGGATGGCTAGTCAATAAGCACACGGTAGTTTCTCTACTAGTAAGGCTCCATTATTAAATGAGACTAATTATGAATTTTGGAGAATTATAATGAGGAAATATCTTATGTCAATGGTCCATGACATATGGCAGTCAATTATGGATGGATATACTCCACCTCCTACAACACCAACTGATGCAGTAGGAAAGAAGGAAAGTGAGCAATTTTAAGGCAATGAATGCCATTTTATGTGGCCTATAAAAGGTAGAGTTTATGAAGGTGATGAACTATGAGTCAAATAAGGTGATATGGTAAAAATTAACTACTATTTATGAAGGAGACACTAAGGCTAAGATGGCCAAGTTTTAATCCCATAAAAGACAATTTGAAAGTTTGAAGATGAAACCATTGTATCCTATCTATTAAAGGTTGATGAATTTATCAATGACATTAAAGGATTGGGAGAAGAAGTGAAAGAGTCTATTGTTGATGAAAATGTATTGAGATCACTAAATCCTAAGTTTTATTCTAAGGTATCTACAGTAGAAGAGATGCAAGATTTGGACAAACTTGAAATGGATGGGCTTCATGACATATTGACTACCTATGAGATGAGAATAAATGAAGGAAGGCCTCCAAATAAGGAAGAAACATTAAAAAATGAGAAAAATTCAAAATAAAAGAAGGTCAAGGATGAGGAATTCTCAAATGTTGATGATGATCAACTGATAGCCATGTTTTCTAGGAAGTTGAGGTTTAGATCTAGTAAGTATAAGGGTAAGTTGCCTTTCAAATGTTTTAATTGTGGTGATATTGGTAAATTTGAATAAAAGTGTCATAAAAAGGATAAAATTGATCATGATGAACATCATGGAGATGATAATAATTTCTATAACCTTGACAAGAACAATAAATATTTTAGGAAGTTTGAAGGTAGGAAAGGGTCATTCAAGAACAAAAGAAGTTTCTACACCAAAGAAGATAATAAATCATCTAATGTAAGTGACACAAGTATATATGATAGTGATGATGGAATTAATAAACATGAACATGATAATAATGAAACATTAATCATGGCCATATAAATAGACAATGCAAGTTGCTCAAATGGGAAAGGCCTTATGGTTGATTAAGAATCAGATGAAGAAGAAGCTAAAGTGAACCTTGAGGCAGAATTAGTGAGTGTTCTAGAGGATTTAAAGTTCCAAAGAAAGAAGAAACACAAAATAATTTTTTTAGTTAAGGACTATAAAGAGTAGATTAGTTTCTTTGAGGAGATATTGAGTAACACATCGAAGGAGTATGATGAGATCATCAACAAATTGAAGCACATATGGAGATAGTCAATGCAAGCCTAAAGACTAAAGAGGAAGAATGAACCAGGTATGGAAATAAAATGGAGTCCTTAAAATTTTAGTTGAAATAAGTATATAGAAAGTTGAAGACCTTTATGAAGTTTGAAAAGAGTACTGATGATCTAGATAACATATTGACTAGTCAGAAGTCTACAAATGATAAGACAGGTCTTGGTTTCATAGAAGACCAAAAGGATGCCACTCAAGTTAAGGATAAGGATAATAAATAAAATAAGGTAAACATGAAAATATCAAAAATATAACCTAATGTTATGAGGTATTCCAATTCATTCAATGGTTATTGTTATGTATGCAATCAATTTGGTCATAGAGTAAGAGAGTCTAAAAGATCCTCTAAGAATGAATATGCATAGGATTATGAAAGGAATCATCAATCAAAAAGTATGTATAAGGTTATTTTTTAAATCTATCATATTGTGGGATACATTGAAATATTATATCTTAATTTAGGTAGACAAATATCAAACCAAAACAAGAGGTTTGAAGCCCCTAGAGTGCAAGAGAGAAGGTAATTGAATGTATGGAAACCAAAGACAACAAAGATGAGTCATGATCATTATACAAGCTCAAATAGACTATTTTATATATTAGTTAATACTTTAGATGTGAAATTAAGATAATAATTATCATTTTAGCTTAGATTATTGATCACACAGATGATGAAGAGGTCAAGCCAAAGGGACTAATCAAGCCTAATATGATCTTAAAAGATATCCAGTCTTGTGAGAGCATGGAGATGTAGGAATCTCATAAATTTGTGTTGTTTTATATCCTTATGAAAGGAGTGACTCCATTAGGATTCATGGAGACACTATTCTATTAGCAAAATCATGGTGGGTGCTTGAATTGAGGGGGAACTATTTAGGTTGTTCATAAGCTCCAAGTGTAGTTGATGACAAGAATATGGTAGCCTAGTGTGTGACAAAATATTTGTGTCATATCAATCATGTCAAGGATAAGGTGAGTATTCTTGAGATCTGAGTCCATTTGAAGGAGGTATACATGAATTAAGGGGGAACATGGTCAAATAATGCTTCATATTATGTGTGTTGAGAAATTATTACAAGAAGGTGTGATTCTAGATGATAGTTTGTAAAATACCCTTTGTCATTTATGTCAAAGGGGGAAAAAGTTCAAGAAGGGAGATTGAAAAGATTGGAAAAAAAATGAATAAAGTTTTTCCATCAATGACAAAGGGGGATTTTGTTGAGAAATATTGTCATTGATGTCAAGGTTGATGTCATTGATGTCAAGGTGCATTTGGTGAAGATGTATGGTGAGTGGTATTTGATATAATTTGAAGGAAATATAATATCTTTGTTGAGAGATAATTTTAAGGCAACCTAATTATTATTCTACTGGTTGATGTCAAGTTCAATGCAATGATTTAGGTCAACTTAATGATTGTTAGTGTTATCACAAAGAGGTTTGATGATCAAGTAAGTAGTGAAGCATTGTTATGGGGATCTAGGTCTACATGAGGTCATGAAATCATATTGATAAAAAATAGATTGTTTTAGTGGTGTGAGTGTTTTTTGGTGAGTAAAAGGTAAGCATGTTTGATTAAAAATACTTGAGAATAAGGTGTCTTGAGAAGCCTTGTCATAACAAGCCTTATCTTATCATGAACATGTGCATGGTGAGCATGAAGAGGTATTTATAGAGGCATGACATAGTTTTAGGAAAATGCACAAAATGTGATCAAGGTTTATAATCATCAAGGAGTGTTGGAATATTAGTTTTCAAGTTTCAAGTGCTTGAGAAGCCTAGTTATGGCACTAGTCATGGCATGTAAAGTCATAGTGAGAAGGTTTGAGCATGTTGGATTGGTGATATGGATGAAAAAATTCATAATAGGATGTATGGGGTTGATTTAACATGTATTTGAGGCATTTTATCTCTCATTATAGTCTAAGGGTGAAGCTATATGGGTAAGACCTTTAGACCTAGTCTACATCTAGACCACCTCTAGAACTGCTTGACCTAGTGAGGCATCATGAGCTATTTTCAAGACATATGAAGGATGTTTGGATGTTTTTAAGCGTGATATGGGTTATATGGAATTTAATTTAAGTGTTGAGCATTAAATTTATTTATTAATATCATATAATAAGGGATTAAGGATAGTTCAAGGCCTAGTAAGGTATGAAGTCTATGGTGTAGAGAGAGAATGTAAGCCTAATGGGGTATGAGGTTATATTTTATATAAAAATATGGAATATTAAGTGTTTTAATAGGTATGAAATTTTATATCAAGAATGTTCACAAAGTTTTATGTCAT
The DNA here is from genome assembly GCA_037957365.1 of Torreya grandis. NCBI lineage: Eukaryota > Viridiplantae > Streptophyta > Pinopsida > Cupressales > Taxaceae > Torreya > Torreya grandis. The sequence goes on from JARHVA010000189.1 coordinate 4,845,339, forward strand.
GTTTTGCAATAAAAATCCTGAAAAGTGGTTTTGAGGTCACTCAAGTACACAAAATGAAGGCATGCAAACCCGAGAAGGAATTTCATGTGTTAATTGGAATGTGTAACCTATTAATTGTAAATTTATATGTTAAGGAGATATGGGGAAGGGTAATATATAATATCTACAGGAATTATTTTTGGAAATGAGGGGCAGTCCTTTATGAATAATTATTAACACTAGAAATAATGTTAACCCTCTCTAAAACCCTAAAAATGACCCAATGTGAAATATCTTGTTCAAAATAGACTATAATGGTCTAAAATGACTATAAAAACTATTTTATATTGTATTAAACTTTCCAAGGCACATCTAGGTGTGATTGAGTTTTTAGGTGTGTGAGTAGATCCTATAGGAAAGTGCTAATTTCTTGTAGATTCACTGTAGTAGTCAAAGTTGACAAAGTAAAAGTATGAAAATAATTGGATGGATAAGTATGATAATTTTATTTTATGTCCATGGTGGTTTATTTATAGGTTATATCCCTTAGATGTGCTAAACTAGTCATTTAAGATAGCCTATCACTAACAGGCATAATAGTTCAAAATAGACTATAATGGTCTAAAATGACTATAAAAACTATTTTATATTGTATTAAACTTTCCAAGGCACATCTAGGTGTGATTGAGTTTTTAGGTGTGTGAGTAGATCCTATAGGAAAGTGATAATTTATTGTAGATTCACTGTAGTAGTCAAAGTTGACAAAGTAAAAGTATGAAAATAATTGGATGGATAAGTACGATAATTTTATTTTATGTCCATGGTGGTTTATTTATAGGTTATATCCCTTAGATGTGCTAAACTAGTCATTTAAGATAGCCTATCACTAACAGGCATAATAGTTCAAAATAGACTATAATGGTCTAAAATGACTATAAAAACTATTTTATATTGTATTAAACTTTCCAAGGCACATCTAGGTGTGATTGAGTTTTTAGGTGTGTGAGTAGATCCTATAGGAAAGTGCTAATTTCTTGTAGATTCACTGTAGTAGTCAAAGTTGACAAAGTAAAAGTATGAAAATAATTGGATGGATAAGTATGATAATTTTATTTTATGTCCATGGTGGTTTATTTATAGGTTATATCCCTTAGATGTGCTAAAATAGTCATTTAAGATAGCCTATCACTAACAGGCATAATAATACAAATAGCGAGAAACCTAGGCATAAGTGAAAAGATGACTAGAGATGTGTTATCATGGAATAATGATGAAAAAAAGTGAATGGAGATTATTTTATATAATTTTAATACATGATAATGTTTTTTATAAGTTTTTGAGGTTAGTGGTTGTAGTGAAAAAGTCGCTCACAAGTTGACTTGTCTAACTCAGATGAGACAATGAGATACAAAGTTATGAGATTGGTCTGCGTAACCAATATTTCCATTTTAAAATATTATATTTCTTTATAATAATGGTATAATTATATAATAATATCATAAAAAATCATCATATGTCTTTTTAAATGGTAATACATGTGTTGAAGGTCATTGTCACCATGATTGTACTTTAAGACAAACTGGCAGTTTTGGGTAAGCAAGTTACAGTGATAAATTTGAGGATCTATGATCTAATTTTATGTATATAATGTATAAGGTGTTATTTTTTTTGAATTAAAATTATTTATAATTCTTTTTTAAATATTATAATTTAGTGAAAGTGGTTGAAACATTGAAGCGAAAATGGCTTATCTGGTTCTGGTCTGACTATGTGTAGTGAGGTCAAAAGATTAGTCTGCAAGACCAATAGTCGACATTAGACCTTGTGAATTTTATATATAAGAGTGATATATATATTTTAAATTATATTTTTAGAGTATAATTTATCATGGGAAGTGTACCTTCAGGCATTGAAGATCAAGTTGTTCATTACTGGGTTTTTGAGTGTTCTGTCAGTTCTAAGTGAGTTATTTGTAGAGGTGTTTGAGTTCCTTTGCTATGAGTATGAATTATAAATAATATGGTGATGACCATGAGGTCATTTATTTTATATATACATTATTTATTTCCATGGGTTTTTAACTGGTTTATGTTTAATCTCTTGTAGTTCAAGATAGACTTTCTGTAGGTTCACAGACCTAATTGTGAACAGTACTAATTGTGTGCTTCAAGTGGTGGCTGGATATAAAAAGTGTTATAGATAATATATGAGATAATAAGGTGTATATTTTATTTTAATATTATGTAATCCTACCATATGATTATTTTTAATGTATTTCAAGGAAATCATAGGGTAATGTGTGCTAATGAAGGCCTAATTGAATTAGGTCTCCTTAAGGTCTAAAAGAGGTTTTGGTATTTCACGTTGTGGATAACCTATTAAAATGATTAATTAATATATGAAACTTGGTTTAAAACAAATTTTAAGGGTAATAAAAATTTTCAATTATGTATGTATGACAAATAAGGATATGATCAAGAGGCTTATATAAATAAAAGGCAATTTTAGGCCTATTTGTGTGTGTAGAGCAAGCGAATGAAATAGTGTACTGGTAAGCATAAGGATGTATTTTAGACCATATAAAGAGTATATATAAACTATGATGAATATTTTATAGATTTTATGTGTATGATAATTAAGTTCATATGACCTAATCAAGTCAAGAAGAGGGCTGGTTGAGTGAAGAAGCCTAAAAGGTAATTTGAGAGGGATAAGAGTATGAAGAGCTGAATAGGTGGTCATCATTAGTTGGTTGAGAAAAAATTTTTTATAAATGTGATAAAATAAATTATGTGACTGATTTTATGTTGATTAATATATGGGGTTGGTTCCTCCTTGCAATTTGGTGCTTACTAAAGCCTAGTTGAGTTGGTGCTTAGCTAGTTGGGGATGATGTTCCACATGAAGTGGTGCTTCACTAAATTTGGTGTTTTTATTATAGGATTTTAATCCATTTTAATATATAAATGGTTTTTCTTCCCCTTGAGGGTTTACCACATATTTTATGTGTTCATATGTTTCATGCTTATGTGGATAGGTGCTTGTGATTGCTAGATCTATATGCTTATTTGAATGGTTCATAATTGATTAAATGAAATTGATAAGTAAGTTTTTGAAGACTGATTCACCCCCCTCTTAGTAATTTTTATTATAACACTTCATATTGAGTATTATAGGATGGATATGGATCTATCCTATATGCTATATTGTCACCATATGGATCTTGAATGAAAGGGTCACTAGTCATAAAGTTATCATAGTCTAGATTATACATAATCCTACTATGTGTATAATGAGGCATGTTAAGATATATGACTAGGTCTATTGAAAAACAAAGATATAAATTGGAAAGTAACTGAGGTCTAAAAAAAATAACCTTTGGCTTTGTAAAATAGGTCCAAATCATAAAACAACTAATCTAGGTCTAAGGCAAGGGTAAAATAAAAAGAGAAATCAGTCTAACAAAGGGTACTAATTTACCCAAAGGTGGTTATAATTAGTTACAAATGTAACATGAAAACTTAAAACTAGTATATGGCTAAGGTGCTAATTTTCCCAAAGGTAATTATATTTAGTGGAAAAGGTGTCTAAGATAGAACAATCATGAACTATGTTGAAAACATAATAAATTTTTTCCCAAAGGCAGCTATAATAGTTAATGTGAAAAATAAGGCTATATTCAAAAACAAAGGTTGATATAAAAAAAGAACTCAAAAAATTAATCTAAAATAAAGCATTTGGCTTGGATAAACTCAGTAAAACAACTGAAAAAACAATCTAATGCTAAGGTAATTAGCTTGAAATACACTCATTAATTGGCTCACAAAAGAATCAATATTTGGCTCATAAAAGACTCTTTGATAATGAACAAGGACACTCTAAAAATCAACACAACAAACTTATAAACAAGGCACATGGTAACAAACTTAACACAAAGGATGCTAAAATAAGGCACACAACAACAAATGACCACTAAGTCTAGACAAAGGGTCTTTATATCAAATAAGAAACCAATCAAAGTATAACAATCTAAACACAAAACTTAGACTACCTAATCCCAAATTATACAATGATTTGACATAAACATGATTAGATTAGTATTTGTGCTTCAAATGATTGAATTTCAAATTTAATGCAAAAACTCAAATTTTATAAGGCAAATAGGCTAGAAAAAAATGAGTAGCATAACTGCATGTTTAAAACAAAAGGTATGAATGATTTTGGAACTTGGTTTCAAATGAGATAAGGAATTTGGAATAATTTAGGAAATGTAACAATGTTCCTAAAAATAAATGGTAAAAAATGGTTTTGGACAAAAATCCAAGGCAAATATTTGAAATAAAATGGCTAGCATTCCAACACCTTATTTAAACAAGTGACAAAAAAATGATTTTGAAATAAAACTTTAAGGAAAATGTGTGAAATAAAATGGGTAGAGTAACACCTCTTAGGTTAATGTGGTGTGAAAACATGTAAAGGTTTGAATCATTTTGATTTTTACAAAAAGACAAACAGTTTTAGTCTCAAACACACATATTAATAAAAGAAAATAGAAATAACACTAATGGCTCATCATATCCCTAAAAGTGATAAGGTGTGCATAAATTCTGCCAAAGTTTCTATCGATATACTAATACTCTAAAGAAATTAAGTGTTAATCCAAAAAATAAATAATAGGTGTAGGTAGTGTTTTTAGTACCCCCTCTTTCTCTCAAGCATTAGTCATGGCATGAACTTAGAGTGAGGAACATCGACATTTGGCAAGATATTCCATGACAAGTGGGGTTGACTAAAAAATATAAGTTTAAAAATGCACTAAATGGTCCCAAGTGTGGATAAAACAAGGGTGCATCATGAAAATTAGGTTAAAACTTGATAACTTACTATGCAAAGGTTGAGTCCTTTGCATAATGATTTTAGTCACGTACTGCTTAGTGAAGTCTGATATTTAGTGTAAACTAACCTAGGTTATTTTTAGGATTGGAAGGCTAACCACTTAGCCCTAGGTAATTATAGTTTCATGTTCCCAATTTATATACCCCACCATGGAGTGGGGTTAGTGTTATGTTGGGAGATGAAACCCCAAGTCAACACCCCTAAAGAAATTGTGAGGAGGTGATGAATTGCTATCCATAAGCCAATACAAATAAAAATAAAAATGGAAAGACTATAGAGGTCATTTATAGGTCACCCAGGTCACTTTGATCTTTAGGAGAGAATACATGACATTATTTACATTCTAGGATAAGCAAACAAGGTAATAAAAAAAATTCTTTTGGGAACCCAAGTTCCCTATAAGGGATAGGGGAGAGCACATACACAAAGTTTTTGGTTTACCAAAAATAAAGAATTTATTCTAGTAACTTTGAAACTATCTAATAAACAAAGAACAAAAAAAAAGAGAAAATATCTTAAGAGATATAAAATAAAGTTGATTTTATTTTTAAAATCACCAACTCAAATATGAATGAAGTTTTGACCCCTTGACCTTGTTTTCTCTTATAAAAACTTGAAATGTGAAAAGACAATTTTGGTTAGGTTAATTTTAAACACTAAAATAAAAGTGTATGTGAGATTTATAAGTTTTTAGGCCTCTCTTTCTCCACCTTGGTTCTTGTAAAAATTTTAGGGTGTTCTCTTGTTTTTAGGACAAAAAACAAATCAGAAAACAACATTCCATTTTTAACTCTCGAGTTTCTAAAAATCATAGAGTAAAGTCATTGATTATGCAATAGAGTGAAGCCACCAATTATAGTGAAGTCATTATTTTCCTATGGAATATACATAAAATAATATACTTTTTGGTGAATTCACCGTTAAATAGTGGAAAATTATTCAATTAGGCCATGCAAAGTCACTGAATATAATTCAAAAATAGGTGAAGTTGCTGAAATTATTTATAGATATACCTGTTAAAGTCACTGATTGTTAGGGTTGATGTCACTATTTTTTCTTGGTGATTCCACCATTACATAGGTTGAATTAAATATTTTTAAGTCACCATTTCTACCAAATAAAAGATCACAAATAGGGGACATAAATGGAAAAGTTACCATTACACATGGTGAAGTTGCTGATTATAAACACAACAAAATGACAAGATTTTTAAGCACAAAACTCTAAACTTGAAGATTTAAATGCTCATTTTAATAATTCTAAATAAAATAAATAAATAAATTGTAACTTAACATGGTATTGAAAATTTTAATCTTTCTCACTTTATTATATGTGTTATATCATGTGATGGTACTAGTTGTATTTGATAGAATGTGAACTAAAGATTTTATTTATTTATTTATTATTACTCTATAATTTTATTTTATCTTGAAATTATAACTATTGTAATTTAATTCTCAAATGTGATATATTCATTATCCTTATCCAATGTTTCCCACATTTTTCTTATCCATGTTCTTCTTAATTTTGCATTACTTTGATCCAAGGTAGGGTTAATGTGAAATATAACAAAACATGTTTTTGACCCAAGTGTTATCAGCATCTCAATGGACCTAATGCAACATTGAGGCACAATAATATTACCCAATTTTTGGCTATCATACCTAAGGTATTGGATAAATTTCATGTTGCATATATTGGTTTCATAAAAGGATGCAATCTCAACATTAGTACATTTATTTCCATCTATGAGTGGGTTAAGAATCAAAAGATCTATATAAGATGAACACTTTTTATTTAATTTATTTGAAACCACACTTCTAACATTATCTTTTGTAAGTATATCTTGCATTTGAACCTATTTTATTAAGAATAATTTCTTAAATATACTTTTTTGTTTGGCTTGAGATTATTTTTGTAACTTCTCCTTTAATAATTGTTCCTTTGGTAACTTCTCTTTTAATAATTTCCCTTTTTGTAATTTCTCTTATTGTGAATTTTTAACCTTTATTTTTATGATTTTTATTTTTGAAATTATTCCTTTAAAATTTATTCTTTTAATAACTTAATTTTTTTCCAATTGTTCCCTTTATAACCTTCACTTTTAAAACTATTCTTTTTATAATCTTGCTTTCTCTAATTTTGACTTTTGATGATTCTCTTTCTCCAATTTTGTCATTTCTAACCTTTCTTATTTTGAATTTTCCATTTTTTATTCTTGCACTTGTTCTTTAGGAGATGCATTCATAGTCTGAGTTGGTGGATTGATTGATTTATCTAGTAGAGGATCACCACTATTAATAATAATTTATAACTTCAAAACCCAACAACTATCTATATAAAACACCTCAATGTTTCAGGCCATTATGTTGGGCCTATCATCAGGAGGAATAATGATAGGCCCAACATAATGGCCTAAAATGTTGAGGTGTTTTATACTTTTTTAATGTATTTATGTCACATTTTTTAATTATTCTCCTGTGTATCATGAACTCATTAACTATCTATATGATTCCATCCATTCTGTGATATGCACCGTAGTATTTTTATATTCTTAGAGGATATATAGGAGGTATTTTAGTCAAATTTTTTCAAATCATTTCTCTTAGAATCTCACTTGAAATATTATTTACTTTTTGTGTACTTTTGAATTAATAGTTATATACGTATTATGTTTTAATTCCCAATATTGATAGTTGTATAGGTTAATATTGACATGAAGTGTTTAATTAAATTTATCAAGGGAATAATTATAGATGTATTTTATTAATTCAAAATTTCTTAATGATTTCTCCTAGTGATTGATATAAAAATTAGGAAGTATAGGGAAAACTTGCTCAATCTACAATAATGTATTTGATAAGTACTTGAGAATGCTAGATGGTGAATAAGATTGACCTTGATTTGTATTTATATGAATGAAATTGGTTAATTTACCATGCCACTAACACACTAAGGTAATGAACCAATCTAAGAAACTTATTTGTTTTTGAAAATAAATCATTGCTAGGTGAAGAGTGGTAACATCAACTTTAGGATAGTAATGTCAAGATTACTAAGTATGAAGTTACTAAGATATAGGAAATAAAATGTGGTTATTTGGAAATTTATGAATAGGATATTTAACTAATTTAACATAGACTAAAAGGTTCATGTAGGAGAATGATAGCAACTTAGAATAAATAGGGATCATAACTAGATTATAGGTGTGTGGGATTGGTAAAAAAGAGTTGTTTAGATATGTAAAAGTCATATAAGATAAAAGTATGTCAAGATTGAAATTTATAAGTGTCAAATAATAGATTTTAGCATCTAAAATACAAAATGTCTACAGGAATTTAAGTAAGAAAATAAAAAATGAGGAATCATCAAGAATAAGTATTAATAAAGTTTGTTGATGTGGTTTTATGCACTTAAGGGAATTTTATAATGTATCCTCTAATGTTTTAGGATTAGTGAAGATAGATTTATTCCAAGGCATGAGTTGTAAGGTATTGGGTTTTGTAAACAACATATTGGTGGAATAGTAGTGAGTGGAACAATTGTTTACCTTAGATGGTTTAGATTTGACACGGGTATAAATATACTTGATATGGGTGGGTTGATGATGGATATAACCTAAGGTGGGTCTAATAAAAATAAACTCAAAAAAAGAGGGAAATGTAGGGAAGGAAAGAAGGTTTGTGGATCAAACAAGATGAAACCTTTCTAAGTTATCTCTTGAACTAAGGGTTGGATAAGCACTGAAGAAATGATGTTTGATACAAGGTAATTTAATCATACCAACAATTAAACATAGGTAAATTCTAAATAAAAAATAATACATTAAAATTTAGCATATATAATCAAACATTACTGCATTTGTAATATTTTAATTGCACATCTATAAAGGGGTATTATGATTATCACACAATGACATTCAAATCAGAAATATAACAATATGAATAGCTATATTAAAAATAATACTCATGCAAAATAAAAATATTAAGATACTAGTTTGATGGAAATTCTTGAAATATTCATAGGTTTGGAGAAGAACAAGATTTGCACAACAAGACCAATTACAAAATAAATTAATCTTAATAGACAAAATTACCCTCCCTTTGGGATTGGGAGGATAAAAGTATATATAAGCTTGGGATGGGGATGCCTCATATCTCAAGTAAAATATAAATTTACATCTTAAAAAATATAAATGGGTGTCAAAAATTTATGTATGGCATGCATGTTTACAATGTGATTATAAATAATATTTTACTGAAAGAATTCTTAAAATAACAGGGTCCCAAAATAAACTTATGTTAAAATTATAACATACACTCATATAAAAATATATATGACATGGAAACACCAGGAGGTGGTAATTACATGCTCATTGATGTGGATGAGACTATAATTATAACTTGATTTACAAATGCAATGGGCACTGCTACTGTAGATATGCCAACTAAAGTTATAATAAAAGTTGCCATCAATGTAGTTATAGTAGAAAATGTGGGAAGTGGCACATATGTTGGCCCTATTTATGTTTACATAAATAAATACTTTAGAGACTAGGATTGAGTGCATCAAGGGGGTGCTGGTGGTAGCATTACTACTGAGGTTGACTACTTTATCACCTCCATTTGTAAATACAATGCATGACTGACTTGGAAGTCAATATCAATAGTTTTAAAATCCAAAAAAATATTTTTTGATAGTTATCTAAACATGAAAATCAAATTACCATGAGTGGTAATTCAACTTTAACCTCCACATGAAGTGTCTCTATCCTTATAATTCTATCTCTGGTTAAATTCAATGGTTGTATGATTTATTTGTTTGTTTTGTAAACTATTCCCTCAATTTCCACTCAAAATTTGTCATCTATAACTTAGAGGAGGTTGTAAAAATGGGCTTAGGAATTAAATTCCCAATATAATTTCTTACCTTTATGACCCTCATATCCTTTAAAATGGAGACAACCTTTCTCTCTTTACTTGTAAATTGTTACACTAAAGTTGACATCTCTCGATGCTAGTCAAGTAAGTTATCCTTCTTAATGGCCACATAATATTATACCCACGTAGACTCTAGTGATGTTATTAGGTTCAAATGGGAATATTACCTATTACTTATTTATTGGATGAGGAAGTGGAGCTTACCATCCATATCTTTCATTTTATTGAATAATTGAATTATATCCCCCTACTTAGGTTGGGACATAGCCTTTGTAGAACTTGTTAATTGAATGCCATAAATTTTTTTAGATGCACCCTATACATTACCTATAATATCTTTCATAGATTGAATAGTGATCCTCTACTATGACCTATTTACAGACTAGTCATAACTCTTGATAATCTATTTTATTACACCCTCAATAACATATACAAAACTATGTGGATATTCCCTGTATTGATCTAGGTTTGAAGGATTTATTTTTCTTCTTTTTTTAGAGAAAATATATATTCTATTTATTTAAATTTGAGCTAGTTTTACTCATGAACCATAGTCTTCCTCTTGACCTTCCTTAAGGTATTGGTTTGTATGTCAAAATGTAACTTTATTATTTGTTGATAAATAATCATTAGGTCTTGTTTGCCTAATTTCTCTTGTTGTAACTATTGAATCCATGATCAGACATTCAATGCAACTTTATACTTAGCTTACTCAATGACTAAAGGAGTAGGAAAAGGATATTTCCCTAGAGGCTAAATTTCTATAGGATAAGCTTTCCTTAATTGAGAGAAATGAGGTATAGTTTTCCTCCATTTAGTAACTTTATTCTATGTTGGGGTATCAATGATATAATTATTTTTCCTATCTACCTTATGCACTTAAGAATAGAGGAATGTTCAGGAATATTTTCTAATAGGCCTTCCCAATTAAATAAATAACTTGGGGGTGTGACTATGTTGAAAAATAGAGGTGGATATTAGAATTTAAAAATGTACTTTCTTTGATATCCCAAGGTATTGGGAACTAGTTCCACTAAAGAATGAGTGTGTCATTAGGGTGATAAGAAAATTTTACATGTAACTAGTGACAGAAGTGTAAGCAAACTCAGTGGTAATATCATAGTAAGAGGACTCATATTTAGATTTTTAGGGGGAGGAAAATCCTAAATCATAGGAAACTACACTATAGTTGGAAAATTTGGCATTATGACTGCCTGGGGCTTATTTATTGGGCTTGAATAAGAACTGGTAGTTATTGTTACATCAATTGTAGTAGTAACAATTGAATAATTATCAAATAATGGGGAACTTGTGTACTTACACTCTAAGAGGAGATAATTGGGGTGATTATTTATATAATTATCACCATGGTAACTTAAGATGGAGAGCATATGGGTGAGGTTGATGATGGCCCCATTTTTAAGGATTGTAATTTTGACTCTACATCACCTTCCATATCTTATTTTTTATTTGATATTAACTTAGAGGCCACTGAGCTAACCCTTCCATGATCAACTTCCATAGATTCCCCTAAAATATTAGTCCCTTTGGATTGAGTATCTTCTTTGGTCATCCACTCATCTTCTTCATGTTATTCAATCATTTCCTTAAATGATTCTATTTCCTTAATGTCTATTTTAGACACCCATTCTTCTTCATTTGACCATCATTTATGTTTTTATTAACTATCATATATTTTAACATGGTTTGACCTCTATTGACCCCTTATTCTATATCATTCTTCACTTGGAAAACTTGTACAGTTTATCCTCTTATACTTACACCTTCTTGGAGTGAGATTAGAGGAGTCTTGGGATTTATCTTATAATTAGTATTTGAGGATTAATGAAGTGAGAATGGGAGTTGGCCACTAGAGTGGAAGTATGAAGGAGATTAAAATGGTTACCTAAGAGATTGGGGAAAATACAATTGGTAGTGTTTTTGAAATAGGTGGTGACCCCAAAGGATAAACAATATATAGTTGAGAGATAAAAATTAATAAGACTTATTGGTTTTACTCTGGTTAGTGGAGGTATAAGTAATATGGAGAATAACCTTGTTTCTCCACTAGGACTTACACATTTCTCCTCTATGTTAGTTAGATGTTGAGGGGAGGGAATAATAGCTAAATGTGTAGGGGATATTGAGGTATTCTCAACTCTATCTTCAACATATGCTTCCCTAGATGCACCAGCTTATTCTTACATATCTAGTTTTATTTGAGGATTAGTCCAATCAATAAATCTAGAAACCCATTATTCTTTTTTATCCTTTTGTAATCCTCCTTATCAGTGACATTAGGATCATATTGGATCTATTAAGATTACAATCATGGACATATTTACTCTCTACATCCTTTTAGCCACTTCAGTATCATCCTCAACATTCATGAATACATAATCATTATTTTAATCATTGGTGCTCATAATTGATTCTTAATTTATTCTTATATTTATTTATATGCCTCCTAACATTATTCATAGGGTCCCAATGTCTAAATGATGGACATTTCAATCCACAATGAAACATAATTTTTCCCATAGACTAGGAAGTGTTCCCTCCTTATATACTGTAATTAAACCAATGCCAAGCAGGGGTTGGGTGAACAACTACTTACTTATCCCTCCTACAACTCAACATCAACATTATCAACCAATTGAGAAATAATTTTTTGCTCAACTAATTTGTTAGGAATTAATTCATGGTAAGTACAAAGGGTGTGACTTGGTACCCTCTATCTTGATTATGGTGTACTTGGTATAAAACCAATAATTTCCCATTTTTTGAATAATTTTATTTGTGGGATATGATAATCTATGTATGTTCTTCCCATATATATCCTAATACACCATAGGATAAAATATCTCCATCAACTAATCTCTAACCTACTATCACTTATTATCCTAATCATAGGTTAGTAGGAATGTGACATGTGGTAGGATCCCAATGTTTTACTTACCCAGAATATAAGTGAGCTACCTTTGGGTTAGCAAGATGATGAGACATGGATGGTTCTCATTACTATACTTACCTAGAATGAAAGTATAAGAAAATTTTATGACATCACCTTTAGGTTATTAGAATGATGACATGTGGATATATCTCATAGCTCTATTTGACTAGAATGATAGTTAGGCTTCATACACCATGAAAATATCTAAGATATTATAGGTTAATAGGATGGTGATATCTAGAAAGATCTTGATGATACACTTGTTTATGTGACTCATACCCTTCACTTGGGTTTTGGGTAAGTGGAATGATTCCATGTGGTAAGAGTAGATGAGCCCAATGATGTCTCAAGAAACACTTAAGCATGGAATAGCCTATTCAAGACATAACATAGATAAAGAATAAACTATAAGATAACACATCATTCTAATTATATTTTAAATTGAAAATATGACATGTAGATAATATTTGAGGATATCAAAAATCAAAGGCAAAAGGTAAAATATGTAATATGGATTATTCATAGCTTTGATTCTTCTTCTCATAACCCTGAAACATGATTTAGACGTTTATAAAAAACCTTAGGCATATGCCTTTCAAAATTAATGTCATAGACATCTAAGGTTTATAAGACCTTGAATAAGGATATTAAATTAATAGTGGGTCCCTATTTTAATTTTAAAATTGGGAGTGTATGTCAGGGTACAAAAAATGGTAACTCAGTGGAGAAATACTCCTGAGTAATTAAGAATCTAGATTTTTAGTAATGTATTATAACAAAAATTTAGATATAACAAGAAAATAATGAGTAAACCAGTCCCTAGAAAAGGAATCCTCCTTCCCCATGCACCATACCAACCCTTTTCACTCCTTGGAACTATGTGTGTGATTTTGTGAAATTTATTTCCCCTTGTTATGATAGTTTTACAAAGTCTTAGATAAACATTGTATGTTTTATTTTGAATTTAAAATTTGTAACCAAATAATAAGGTAAGCCTAGGCATTAATTTAATATTAGTTATACATCCATAGTCCTAACAAATATACCTCTTGTTTTACTCTAAGCCTTACTCTACTACCAACCAGGGGTCCATAGCCCTAGTAGAGATTAATTGAATCACCCTTCTTCCATAAATTTTCACAATTTTTTTTAAAACATAGATATAAGAAGGGTTGTGAATCATCAATGGTGAGGTGTATGTATAAGAAAACTTATTTTAATCAACACATCCCTACCAGAGTGCATTCATTTCTATGTTTATTATCTCTCATCCAAGTTTTTAGCATGCCAAAATGTAGTTGATATCTAAAAATGGAAAGTCTTTCTAAAATTTGTAGGAGTATATCAAAGTAACTCATAAAGGTCTAACAAACTTATTCATTCCTAGTATAACTTAATTAAGTCACAACACATACCTTTCATCCTAAAAACTCAAGTACTATAAAAAAAAACTTTGTGAACACTAATTATGCTTCATTTTATATTGTCCCTTTATTTTTGGTAAGTATTTTATAGTTTCCAACATAATAAATTAGTTGGTATGTTATATAATTTTAATAAACTAATCTAGAAAGCAAAAAAACTATTCTACCCAAAGCAAATGCAGAAAGCAAGAAACACTAATCTAGAAAAATATGAAAGATAAACCTAGAAATCAAGAAATCTAATTCTAAAAATCAAGAAATATATTCTACTCCTACATTTATATCTTCACTTACAGTCATTCAAAATCATATCTAATTAGATCACCCATGAAATAATGTTTCAAAAATTGTCCATTAACTAGAAAAGTGAGGTCATTACCTTAGAGGTCCTTCAAATAAAAAGAATTGTAGCTAGTATCTCAGATATCTGATATAGGATAATCCATAAAGGAGTGAACTTATCATGCTATATTTTTTTTATCATATATTTTACCTCATAAAATCACTATGTCTAAAATATTGAAAGCCTTGATCTTAAACCTTTTTTCAAACAATATTTTGACAATGTCTTGGTGTTTGCTGAAGCTATGTAGTGCTTTAGTTCGTGCATCTTCTATCTGGACTATGTCAAGTAGTATAGACTAGATTATTTCATCCTCCCCCATGTACTCTTAGATACATTTAGACATTAGGATTTTAAGAGTAAAAATAACTACTATCCATATACTAGTAGAATAGATGAAGCCTTGAGGGTTTGCTTGTGCCTTATTTTATCTACCCATAGTGCATAATTCAGTAATATATACCATTCTTTTGGTTTATCTTGTGCTGAATTTTTTATGGCATCTATTATATTATTGTTTTTATATTCAAACATTTCATTCCCTTGTGTATACTAATTTGAGGAGAATTTAATGGTGATATGGTTGTTATAGGCCCACTCAGTAAATTTAATAGATTGGAAAGCTGAACCATTATCACAAACTAAATAAATTAGAGTTCCAAACCTAGTCAGTATGTTTTCTTCCATAAATTTGATAAAATATAGTGATATGGAATTCTTAGTGGCCATAACTTATTTCATCTGGTACAATATTTAGTGTTTATTAGGACAAACTTGTTGCCTACTAAAGAATTTGGGTTTATCACCCTAATAAATTCAAGACCCAATTAAGTAAAAGGATGTACTTTAATGACTAGTTGTAGAGGCATGGAAACATTCACTTCTCTTTTTAAAAACATCTAGAGTTCATGGTAGGTTTTGATATGGTTATGTGTATCTTTGAAAATCATAGGTCATTAGTATCCCATTCTCAATATTTTGAGGGTTGTTACATTGACTAAGGAATTTCCACTACCTATCTTCTAATTAATATTGTATAGGATGTATGCAAATTCTTATTTTGAAATACACCTTAAATAGATGCCTTCATAGTTATTCTAGTGTAGTAATCCTTTCTTTATCATATAATGGGCTGATTTGAGCCTAAGGGCTCATCTCTACTATTTGTTTAGCTTAGGAGGACATGTACTTATGAGTAAGTAGTATATGATTTAAGCATACCATTCACAACCATATACCTAAGTATCATTTATTTATTAAATATAAATGTATATATTAGTCTTAGTCATTAGCTAGATGATTTCTTGGCCTCTCCCCATCTTGGTTGGTCTGATTTCAAGATAAAACTCTTATAATTTTTCCATCCATTTAACTAAGTATCATTTATTTATTAAATATAAATGTATAGATCAGTCTTAGTCATTAGCTAGATGATTTATTGGCCTCTCCCCATCTTGGCTGGTCTGATTTCAAGATCAAACTCTTATAATTTTTCATCCCATTTAACTCTTCTTTCACTAAATTCATTATGGTTGAGTTTGAGATTGATAGCTAGGATAGAAATGATGATATACATCTTGTTCTTCAGAATGTAATGCCTAAACTTATTGCTATATTTTATCAATACATACATCTATTTATCTATCATGGAATATTTCAAATATGCATCTTTTAGGTTGGTACTCATGAAATAAATTAGATATTCATTAGCATCTACCTTTTTCATGAGTACAACTACTATAGTATGCTCTAAGACAAATTAATAAAGGTAAAAATCCTTAATGAAATCTAAGTTGATTAGAATAGGAGCTTAAGCAATGGTAATTTTGATGTCTTGAAAATATTTATTAGATTTTATTATCCATTTTATTTTTGTGTCTTAATTCAACATTACATTTAATGGATTGACAATATTTATAAATCCATAAAAGAATGTACTTACAAACTTTATCTTACCAAAGAAAGACTTCAACTCTTTCTTACTATTAGGAGGCATCAACTTAGAAATGACCTGGATTTGTTTCAAGTCAATGGATATCCCATCCTTAGTGATGAGATGGCCTAATATCTTTCCTTTAATGACTATAAATATACTCTTATTTGGATTGAGTGATACTTCATATCTTCTACCCATATCAAATACCATTTTTAGATAGCATGCATGATCATATCTATCTTTTGAAAACATTTTTAAGTCATCCATATAGATGATGATGCATTTGAAAATGATTCCTTGAAAGGCAAAGTCCATAGCTTATTGGAAGGTTGATCATATATTAATTAGACCAAAATGCATCCTTTTGTATGTAAAAGTTCCCCACTTGGTGGTGAAAGCAATCTTTATTTTATCTTGTGTTTCTACTAGCACTTGGTTATAGCCTAAGAATCCATCCAAGAAGGACATCATATCATATCCAATAAACATTTTAATTAACTTATCCAAAGAGGGTAAAAGGTAGTTATCCTTTTTTGATGCTCGATTCACATTTTAAAAGTTAACACATAACATGATCTCTTAATTATTTTTATTGATTGGTATAAGGTTGGCTACCCAAGTAGAGTGCCTAATTTAAAATACAATCCTAACATCCAATAACTTTTATACTTCTCTTTAGATGAGATGTTCCATAATTACATTTATTAGCCTCTATATCTACTTGAAGGGATTATGTTAATTGCTTTAGTGGGATGGTGTGTGTGATGACCCTAGGGTTGAAGACCTTTAGATCTTTATATGTCCAGGTGATCACATATTTGTATTCTATTAATAGACCCCTCAAATTTTATTTCTCACTTTGAGTGAAATTCAAACCAATGTTCACATACTGGGGATGTTGGCTAGTGCCTAGATTCTCCTTGAGAAGTCATACTTGGTCACTTTAAATTGTTGTTGCTTTTGATCTTATGAGTCTACATCAAAATCTCACTTTAGGGAAACCATCCCCATGGGAATGAAATTATATTTTATATTTAAGGCACCATATTCTTCAAGATATTATATGCTCATAGGTTTAACATCCTTCTCATATATTACCTAGGATTCAAAGGTTTTAGAACTATTCATGAATTGTATAATATGTTAGTCATCCTCAAATATCTAGAAGTTATCCACATTGTCTAAGATAGAAGGCTAAGGAACCATCTCCATAAATAATTTATACATTTTATATTCTTAGATTGGTTCTATATTAATTATTGAATCTACTATCGAATCATACATCTTGTTTCTTTCCCTTGGGATGGTCCTAATGTTGAATGCTTCAAAGGATTTAATCAGGTACCATGATAAGTGACTGTACTTCTTTAAGTGAGTGAGCTTGCATTGGTGTTTATTTATTATCTAGTTAATAACTAGTTTTTAATTATCAAACATTTATAACTACTTGAAGTTATGCTTTAGTGAAAATTATAAACTAAGGATCAAAGATTCATACTTAGCTCTATTATTAGTGCAATGTAATTGTAGCCTATAGGTAACTAGACACTACTTCCTATTTGGATCAATTAGGGATACACCAACACTTGAACCTTGTTTATATATTTCTTTATCAAAATTAGGAGTCCATAACTGAGAAGGAATTTCAAATTATTGTTCATGAGGTTATTTATTGGTAGTGAAAGTGTACACACTTACATGTGAGGTTGCAAAGTCAAACTTTTAGTTTTTGGCATTGTACACTATGACAAGTATTTCATATTAGGTTCTCAATCTACTCAAATCTAAATGGATATTGATTTCCAAGGTAGCCACACATTTGAGAAATCTATGGACATGTACCCTTTCAGTGTCTTTGACCAATTACAACTCAATAACAAGCCATAAGATTCTAGAATGTCCATAACTAGAAAATCTATGTACTGCTATACATGTGGATCAGATTAAAGCTATATGTGTAAATTTTTCAACTTTATAATGCATGGGATAAAATACTTATCTAGTTATAAGACCACTTTTTTGACTTGTGTGGGGTTAAACTCAATTTTTTGCATACAACTGTAGGCATTACATTGGCTGAGGCACCTAAGTCAAAAAAATAATTATACACATTATTTTCAAACACTATGATGATTAATATAAAATTAGGTACTTTAGGCTTGTCCTTATAAACAATCACATTTGCATGCATAGATTTTGATTTGTTAGTACATGATCTTCTAATCAAAGATTTAAGTAACAACTCTCATTGTCAAGTGATTTGGATTAGCTCATGAAGACTAATATTACCATTTATCTTCTTCATATCTTCAACAATATTATACCCTCCTCTACTCTATGGATATGCACTCTATAACTAATCATTTCCTTTTAGAGGGGGTATATTATTATTAGCCTTCAAATTTAGAGAAACAATAACAATGTTATTGGGGGCATGGAAGTAGTAGCAACCTGATTATTCCTCAAATTATAGTTACTTCTCTAAAATTTATAGAAAGCATGGATCTCATATGTATTATCCTATAGTTTATTCTCATCCTCCACTAGGAATGAGAAGTCATATGTCTCAAAGACCATGGATGTGTTGGGAGGACCTAGAATAGTAGAAGATGATGGTTATATTTGATTAAAAAATCCCCCTTATTTGTCCATTTATTTCTAAAATATATCAAAGGTAGTGAAAATTTTTATGTAGTTTGGATCACCATGTTGTGTTATATTATGAACTTAACACCAATTGGGAAGGGCTACTTCCATGATATTTATCTCTAGCATCTTATTGGGTGGTTTTTGCTCTAGATTATTTATAGGTCTATTGAAAGGCTTGTTGTACTCTCAAATGCAAAGTTATGATTAGAATTTTGTTTCATGGTGTTTCCCTTTCACTTATACATTATCAATAATTACTTTTTTAGCTTATGTATCATTCATTGGATGACATCCAATTCTAATTTTGTATAATCAATAGTAATACCATGTGTAGTAGTAATATGAAATGGTATTAAATATTGGTTTAGATTTTATTTGTTGGATGTAGACATAGGATTATTTAGGAAGCTAAGGTGTTAGCTAGGTATAACATGAGCTAAGGGAAATTGGGTGCACACCTTATTCTAATTCTGGGCCACAACATTTTGTTTAACATTTATAATTGGGTTAAAGGTCATAAAATCAAGACCAATATTAAGTGGGGCCAGGGCTTGTGATAGAGGGTTAAATTATTTATAAACATTGATAAATTTATCATAAGATAAAAGTTGTGGGTAAATATTAAGCATTCTATATAGAAATATAATGCTCAAATGGTCTAGGGTGTTCTTGTACATTTCAAGGGCTAACACTTGAACAGGTTTAAGGTAACTTCAAGTTCATTGTATATTTTTTAATTATAGAATTAAAGGCTTGAATTTGTTCATTTGGTTCTCTCCTCATACTTTAAAAGTGTTGGTACAAGATATTTTTTTAAATATAGAATTAAAGGCAAGTGACTTGTCCAAATTATGCAAAAAAATGTTTTTATACTAATCCCAAGACATAATTAAACCTTATAGAACATTAATGAACTATTCATAGGTAACATATTGTATTTTAAATGGAAAGAGTCTATATTTTATGTATTCATAGGTTATATTTAGTATTCCAAAGTAATCTTAAAAGACTTTAAATATTCTTCATCAATCCTACCTCATGAGGGAGAAAAGGAAGGAAGATACTTTTTAGGGTTTTTGGGTAGATCATGCATGTCTCAAGGGATGGCAATAGCATAAATAGTTAGCCAAGTTTAGGCCATTGGGCATAGAGGAAGATGAGGTCATCTATTTGGGGAATATGATTGGGCCCAAGGTATTCTCAAGGCACCTTTATCTGATCTAAATTTTCTATGGATTTATAAAGGTGGGTATATAAAGTTAGTATTAAGGTAGAACTTGTTAATATTATAGGTATATCTTGTGCAACTCAAGTGATCTCTTTGAAAAAAAAAAGGGTGCCCTCCTTCTAGTGATAGATAAATTACTGTTAATGTGGGTTTTATGAAAACTAGGGAACTTTATGAGGTAACCTCTAATATGTTAGGATTAGTGAAGAGGGTTTCACTCCAAGGCACGAGTTCTAGGGTATTAGGTTTTTTAAACAACATATTAGTGGAATAATAATGAGTGGAGTAGTTGTTTACCTTATATGGTTCATATATGACATGGGTTTAAATATATTTGAGATGGGAAGATTGATGATGGATCTAACCTAAGGAATGTGTAATCAAAATAAACTTAAAAAAAGAGGGAAAGGTAGGGTAGGAAAGGTCTATAGATCAAACTAGATGAAACCTTTCTAAGCTAGATCTTGATATAAAGGTAGGAAAATAACTTAGGAACCAATTTTTGCTGCAAGATAATTTAAGCATACCAAAAATAAAACATAATCAAGAGTCCAAAGGAATAATAATATAGTAAATTTTAGCATGTATAATAAAAGGTTATTGCATTTGTAAGATTGAAGTTGCACATATACAAAAGGAGATTATGATTATTACACAAAGGAATTTAGATTAGAGATAACACAATATGAATAGATGTTTTAAAAAGAATACTTATGCATAATCAAAAGAATAAAATACTAGTTTGATGTAACTGCTTAAAATATTAACAGGTTTGGATAAGAACAAGATTTGCACATCAAGGTCAATTGTAGAATAATCTCTAGAATTTATTATTAATATTAATAGCCAAAATTTTCCTCCCTTTAGGATTGTGAGGATATAAGTATATATATAATATTTAGATGGGGATGCCTCATCTCTCAAGTAAAATCTAAATTTATATATTTAAAAATAGAATTGGGTGTCAAAATTCATGTATGGCATGTATGTTTACAATGTGATTATAAGTAATATTTTTCCAAAAGAATTCTAAAAATAATAGGGTCCCAAAATAAACTTCTATTAAAATTATAACACACACTCATACCAAAATATATCTATCACGTAGTATAACTAGGAGGTGGGAGTTACATGCTTTCTGATGTATATTAGACTACAATTGTAACTTGACTTAAATCTATAATGGGCACTATTTTTGTAGATATGCTAGCTAAATTTATAATAAAAGTTTCCATAAATGTAGTTATAGCAGTGAATGTGGGAAGTGGCACATATGTTGGACATATTTGTGTTTTCATTAGTGTGTACTTCAGAGACTGAGATTGAGTGAATTGAGGGGGTGTTAATGTACCCTTGATACTAAATTTGATTACTTTATCTCCTCCATTTATAAATACAACACATGACTAGCCTAAAAGTCAATATAAATAGTTTTAAAATCTAGAAAATACCTTTAAAATAGCTGTGGAAGCCTATCCATAAACTTATTATGCATGGTCAATGTAGATTTAACCTCCACATGAAGTGTCCCTATCCTATAATTCTATCTCTATAAAAATTCACTAGTTTCATGATTTCTTCATTGGTTCTATAAATTATTCCCTCAATTTTTTCTTGATAGCTATTAGCTTAAGTGTGGAGGAGGTTATAAAAATGGGCCTTTGAATTAACTAACAAAGATGAGTTCTTACCTTATTTACCCTCATATCCTTAAAAATGGAGACAACCTCTCTCTTAAATTGTAAAATATTGCACTAAAGTTCACATCTCTCTATGCTAGTCAAGTAAGCTATCCATCTTAATGACCCCATAATTTTGGGCCATGTAACCTCTAGTGTTATTATTAGGTTCAAATGGGCATATGCCATATTCCTTTTTTCATGGATGATTAAGTGGATCTTACCATCCATATCCTTCATTTTATTGAATAATTGAAGTATATCCCCCCACTTAGGTTGGGATGTAGCCTTTGCATACCTTATTAACTAAATAGTGTCATACAACATTTTAGATGCACTTAGTACATTATCTATAATATATTTTGGATATGTAATAGTGTTAATCTCTTGTGACCTATGTAAAGTCTAGTTATAGCTCTTGAACATATAATTTATTATACCCCAAGTAGCTTCTAAAAAACTATAGGGATATTCCCTATATTAATTTAGGTCTAAAGGATTTGTTTATATTATTTTTTTAAGAGAAAATATATATTGTCTTTGTTCTAATTCAACATGTTCTCTGTTAGGAACCATAGTCTTCCTCTTAACCTTACTTAAGGTATTGGTTGTCTATTAAATTGTAATTTGATTATTGGTTGATCAATAATCACTAGGTCTTATCTGCCTACTTCCTCATATTATATTTGTTGACTTTATGGGGGGAAATTCAATGCAAATTGATACTTAGCTTGCTCTATGATTACATGATTAAAAGGAGGTTATCTTGGAGGGTGAATTGATGTAGGAGATGTCCCAAAATTAGAGAAATTAGGTATAGTCTTCCTCCATCTAGTAACTTTATTCTTTGCTAGGGGATCAATAATTTACATAGTTTTATCAACTACCTTATGCACTCAAACTAGAAGGGAATATATTTAGGAAGCTTGGATAATAGACATTACCAACTATGTAGATAATTGGGGGTTTATCATGTGTTTAAAAAGTGGATGTGGATACTAGACTTTCAAAATGTACTTTCTTTGATGTTATAGGGGATTAGGGACTAGTTACACTAAAGAATGAGTGTGTCATTATGGTGCTAAGAAAATTTTTCATGTAACTTGATCCAAAAATAAAAATATTTGGCTGAAAGATAATTCAATAAATAAGAACAATAGAGCTATAATAATGCTATCTCTGAGAAGAGATGTTTTGTTGATCAAATTTTCAGACCCAAACATATGCCTATCTCTGAGAAGAGATGTCTAATTTCCATTTTAGGTTACATATTAATTTATACATGTATTTAAGATATGAGGAGTATGTGTAAGGTCGCAAATATTGAGGGATATTAAGTGGTTTGACTTCCAAGATTTACAACAATACAAAATTCAAGGAATTACTATTTTTAAAAACTTACTATTTTTAGACTGCACTACTAAAATTTAAATTTGGGGAACTTAAATTTGTTTTTATGGGGTAAAAACCCATTTAGTGGAGATATATTACATCTAAAAACATTAACCTCATTCTTATCTTTCCAATGGTTTAAATGGGGAGTCAAATGGAGCTATGGTGCAAAAGTTATGGCTCCCAAAAGTTCTACCACCAATTGGGGTAGAACCATTACCCGAATTATCACCTAAAATGTTGCTCAGATCATAATTAGTGACATGTTTAAGCAACCCCAATAATAATAGACACAGTAAGAGGAATCATAGTAGGCTGGTTATGGGTAAGAAAAGACCAAATCATAAGAAATTGGACTACATTTGGAAAAATTGGCATTGTGACTCCTTGGGGCTTATTTATTGGGATTAAAGAATATAAATAATTAGTAGTACCCACTACATCAATTACAGTAGTAGTAATTGAATAAGTTATAAAATAATGGGGAACTTGAGTACTTACACTCTATAAGGAGATAAATAGGGTGATTATTGTTATCGTTGTCACTATAATAGCTTGAGATGGAAAACATGGGGGAGAGGTTGTTGATGGCCCCTATTCTAAGGCTTGTTATTTTGACTCTACCTCACCTTCCATATCTCCTTTTCTTTTTTGATAAATAACTTAGTGGATATTAAGCTAGCACTTCCCTAATAAACTTTCTTAGATTCCACTATAATCTCAATCCCTCTGAATTGATTATCTTCTTTAGTCATCCAATCATATTATTCATATTTATCCATCATTTCTTTAAATGATTATGTTTCCTTAGTACATGTTTTATATACCCTTATTATTTAGTTACCCATCATTTATCTTCTTCTTCACTATCATATATTTCAACATGGTTTGATCTTCATCAACCCCTTATTTTATCTCTTTCTTCCCCTTGAACTTTTGTAGTTTTCTCCTCTACTTCCTCCTTCTAGGGTGAGATTAGAGGAGTATTGGGAATTATCTTCTAGGTAATTTGAGTCTTAGAAATAATGGGGTTTGGCCCTATATAAAGTGGGGTGAGACACGAAGGGATTAAAATGGTAGTAATTGGTAGTGAAGTGGGAATGGTAGTGACCACTAGGGGAATTATGGGAGGTGAAGATGGTCACCTAGGAGATTGGGGAACTACCATTGGTGGTGTTATTTTAATAGGTGGTGAACTAGGAAGAGAAACAATAGACACTTGAAATAGGAAAGAAGGAAGACTTACTATTTGTACTATGGTTACTAGAGGTAGAGGTAACATGGAAAATAACTTAGCTACTCCATTAAGAATTATAGATTTATCCTCTATATTATATGTATGTTAAGGAGAGTGAGAAATAAATTAATGTTCAAGGGCTCTTTATTTAACATATGCTTCCCTAGATAGGCCAGCTTATTCCTACATATCTAGTTTTTTCTGAAGAGGGGCTCTATAAATAGGATTAAAAACCAATTGTTCTCTTTCAATCCTCTTGGAATCCTCCTTAGTGATTGTAGGATCATAATGGATCTATTGGGATTAAACAATTGACATATTTACTCTTAGCATCCTTATAGCCACTTTAATATCATCATCAACATTCATGAATACATAATTATGATTGTAAGATTGGTGCCCATAATTGATTCTTACTTTATTCTCACATTTCTTCATATGTCCATTAACATTATTCTTAGGGTCCTAATTTCTAAATGGTGCCCATTTCAATCAATAATGCACCCTAATTTTCTACATAGACTATAAGTGTTCCCACCTTATATAATGTATTCAACCAATGTTAAGAGGAGTTGGGTGAACAACTACTTGATTAGGCCTCCATAGATCGACATTAACACTATTATCTAATTGAGTATAAATTCATTACTTAGTTGATTTTTAGGAATGATTCATGGTAAGTGTAGAGGGTGTGCCTTGGTACCCTCTATCTTGATTATGGTGCACTCAAGATAGAACTAGTAATCATCCATTTTTTGAATAGTTTTCTTTATTGGATCTGATAATCTAGGCATGTTCTTGCCATATATAGCTTGGTACACCATTGGATAAAATGTATCCATCAACCTTTTTATTTGCTTCCTAAACCTATAAACATATAGGATAATAAAATCATCACAAATCTTGTTATTTGGATATTTTATAGATTATTTCCATGGTTTCTCATGAGTTGAATGCATTATTGTAGTCACAATATCTACCAAATAAGAAATCATGTAGAAATTGCCATATGGTAAGAGTAATCATACTTCCCATGACCCTATTCCTCATGATTACACATTAGCTCATGTGTAGACTATTAACCCTGATTATCTTTCTTAGATCCATCTTCCACTTTCTTATACATTTCTCACATGATATTCTCATCCCTTACACATCCCTAGTCCACCTTAGTCCCTTCTCATGCTAGACAAGCCCTCTAAGGACCCCCTGGGGCCCTTTTGGGGACTTGTTGACTACCCTAGGTCTCTATTTGACCCAAGATGTGGCTTAAGGAGGAAACCCACATCCTAGGCTACATGTTTCTTTCATAAAATCTTTGGCTTAGGCTATGGCCTAGGAAGAATACATGAAAAGACCCCTGTTTGGTCCCAAACGGCTAGAAACGACTAATTTTTGGTCTTTTAGTTGATTAGGGTTGAGATATATGCCTTTTTATCATTCATTTGAGTCTCTCTCTTAGTCATTATCTTGATCTGATCTTCCCACTTGATCAAATCATTGGAATTTTGGTTGCCTCTTTAAATCTCTCTTGATTCTTGCTTGGCACAATAGCTTCCTTTGTGATTGGGGATGCCTTATACTACTATAGCTTCCATTGGTGATTCTCATTGATATTGATAGTGTTAATAAATATTTTGGGTTTCCCTTTGATCCCTTAATAATATATTACACCTATTTTTCACTCCTTACATTGGCTCTTCCATAGATTGGTGGCTTTTCCTTTACCTCTTCCATAACTTTTGGCTTTTGGTTTGGACTTCAACTTGCACCTAGCTTGGGTTTCCTCCTACATTAATTCCTAGCTTAGATTCTTGGTTGGTAGAATATCTGCACTTCATCTTTAATATTGATCTGAGGGAAATTTGCTTTGCAAAGTGAAACTCTTTTATTTGTGTAGTGTATATGCTAGGGTTTGAACTATTTTAGTAAAATATTTGTTTTGTATATTACTTAGAGTAGCTTCCAAAGTTTATTACATTTATATATGTCTGAAGAATACTTTCATTTCTTGAAATATTCCTTTGTTGCATGCTATTTATCTCTTTGGAACCCTTATTCATTACATAGTAGAGATATACATGTGTAAAGCACACTAGAAAACTTGATCAAACATTCACTCCCTCTCTTTCTAAAATTAGAACTTTGCATGATTAGAAAATAGTAGTGATAATTTGAAAAGGTAGATCCAATCTACAATAGGCATGCTCTTGAACCCTTGCTTGAAAATGTCTTTATTGCTCAAAACATCTTTCATTTGGCCTCAAGGTGCCTTACTTACTAGATTAATATTTCATTGGTTATCTCATTTCATTTAGTATTGTTGCTTTCATATTATTTATGTAACCAATAGTAGAGTTTTAGCCACTTGCTTTACTATGATTAGACCCACTCGATAATCTTGCATACTTTGTGTGCTTGTTTTTAAGTCTACCTATAGCTTGGTGTAAGCTGGTAAACTAGATAGCCACTATAGACCTATTGTAGCCCATAGAACCCTTGAGCCTTCTAGCCTCTTAGTGGTTTGATTTAGCACCCTACCAAACACTGGTGGTTCCATTTATATTCTTGGAGCTATATTATTGCATGCATAGTGGGACTTCACATGTGGTTTCACATTAGTTATATCTTATTTATAACTCTCTTAGGAAATCCCCCTCTGATACCCACAAGACTTTGCTTTTAGTTATGTTTTGGATCTCCCTCTAGTTGTGTGATCTTGACTTTAGTTTTGTGTCCTTCTCCTTTTTGGTTCTATAATTAGTTTCCTTTTTTATTGTCTCCCATTTTTCTCTTGTTTCATTGCATCCATGGCCAGACTTCCACCCTTGGGATGCCAATTCGATCAGATTCAAGGTCTTTCCCTTAAGCTCACTCATGAGCAAGCTAAGGATGCAATGGAATACCATAAACACCATAGGACCTAGGAGGTTATCTCAACCCAATATAGTGACCTTGACCCTTTCATGTTCCATAGGGAACAAATTAGAAAATCCATAACTAACAGGATCATTCATCTCTCCATATGTCTAAGCATTATTTGTCTAAGGATACCTTCTTCAGACTTGATCCTAATTCTCATTCACCCATTCAAGGTGATGAGGATCCTCTTGCATGGATAGGGCCTAATGAGTTATGTGAAATCATAGATGATTACTTTAGATGCCTTTAGGTGAATGAAGTACATCCTTGTTCCCCTAGGAGTAGGTGGTGTGCTTCCTTTAGAGATAAAAATCATACTAATTATGGTTTGAGTGCCTCAACTAGTTTTCATATAAGTCACATGCCTCTTTCTTGGTAGGAGACTCTATAGAATGAACCCCCTCATTTCCATGTTTTGGGTCATATTTATTCCCACTTGATGAGGTATCTTCATCAAGAATATTTATCCCATCTTCCTAGCCCTTCCTTTAGAGTTTTTGATGAGCGTGCTAATTTTGATCATCATCTATAGACTAGAGATCCATGGGATGCCTATCAAGAGCATAATTTCTCATTATTTGACCCTCATTTGATGGTACATGATCATTATCATGGGGTATTTGGTCATCATGACTACCTCCATGAACATGCCACATCTTCCCATCATCCCCATGAGGAATATCACCTATCTTGTGGTCATTTTCCACCCTATGGTAGAGATGATTTCCACCACGAGCATCCTCTCTATCAAGAGTTGCCTCAACATCATCCTTTCCATGGCCATGGTCATGGTGATGCCTATGGTTATATGCAACATCATCACCATTATTGAGCCCCCTCTTAGAGTTCATCACCATCTTGATATCAACTATGCTTATGAGGATCTCCATCAAAATCCTCTAGCCCCTTGGGTGTGTGTTATTCCCCTTCCTAATCCTATCCCTAAATTGCATATGTTTAATGAGATGTGGGATTCTAGTCTCATGGATCTATCACAACCTTCATAATGGTGTGTATGGATTGGGATTAGGGGGAAGGCATGATGTTGAAGCTCTTCACTCATTTTCTATGAGTTGAAGTTCTCATCTGGTTCTAAATTTTGCATCTAGATTCTCTATTTAGTTTCTAACTCCTCTTGGATGACTTTCTCTAATATTTTGATATCTATAGGATTTTTGACCTTGGAATCTAATCACTCACTTCCATGGTGCAGGCCAAGGGTGAGTTAAAATTTGATTTTGTGTGTATATGGTGTTCAACTATTCATATGTGTAGGACTCAATTCGTTAATAACTAGTTTTATGATATGTTCACATGAGAATTAAGGTAGGAGGTTAACCTTGAGGTCTTCAAGCATGAACCCATATCTTATGATGAAGCTATTAATAAGTGTCTAAAGATCAAAGTATTTGAGGTGCATGCAGATATGTAGCCTGTACCTTCTCAAAAGTCATCTTCATCACATTATCACAAATATAATGTGATCAATGATGGTGTCACTAATTCTCTTTATAAGAAGAAAGTTAAGAAGGAAAGCCATAAGGTGAGTGTCATGATCAAGAAACCAACTAAAAATAAGGTATCTAAATCTAGCTCAACAAAACAATGAATGGTGTTTCCTTATGATCCTACCAAGTTTTATAATTATCATTAGATGAAGGGGCATGATGATACCAATTATGATGTCCAAAGTTTGATGGGCAAGCCTCACCTCAATCTTAGAGTTCTCCTATTGATGAGCCCAATCATAAGTTGGATGTGTTCAAGGAGCCTTTACCAGACCAAAATAAGGAGAAGAAGAAATAGAAAAAGAATAAATCTAAGGTTAAAGCCTTATGTTCCCCTTCTTGCTCTTCCATCTCTTCTGACTCTTCTTCCTAGGCTAACTCAAGAGGGAAAGCCAATCATGAGAGTAAAAATAACCTCTACTGGGTATGAGTGCTTTGTCAACACATGCTCTAGTTAGGACATCAACCCTATTGGAGAGACTAGTGGTGTTGGACCTCCCATCTAGCCCATGGGGTAGGGAACCCCAAAGTCATATTTAAATTTTAGCATAACATCCTTCCCCAAGATATACATCATCCTTACTCCATCATAGAGGAGTTACAGGGCCTCTCATTTAGGATCTCCATTTGGGACCTTCTTCACCTTTTCCCTAAGCAAAAGGGTCTCATCTTTGATGAGCTTGGTCCCTCTCATGAGGGTCTGATATGAGATGATTTTGAAGTTTTGTTCAACTCCAACACATCTAAGTACCCTCCCCCTCTTTTTCTCTCTTTAGACCCTACCTCTTTTCCAAATGATTCAATTCTAACCAAGAGGGATAGGTTCCCTCTCTATATCAAGACCTCCATCAATGATTGTCATGTTAAGAGGTGCATAATGGATAAAGGAGACATTGAATATCATGCCCCTGTGTGTATTTAATGAGCTTGGGATTAGTTAAAATAAGCTTTATGATTCTCACCATAACTTTGTTGGTTTCAATAATGACATAGTTATGCCAGTGGGGAACATGAATCTCTGGGTAAGGTTTAGTCCCAAGATAGTCAAATCAAGTTTTGTGTGTTAGACTTAGATCTTTTATATAACATGAAAGATCCATTTCCATGTAGGCTATCACTTCAACCACATTTTTTATGGTGTATTTTATGCACAAAGGTGAGGTTCACACCTTGGAAGTTGACCTAGATCCCTAGGCTTTTCTCTACATAAAGAAAAATCCTTTAGGTGAGGCTTTGACTATATCCTCATGGGGTTATATGGATTCCCACTCACCCCCTACTTCTAAATATCATTTTTTCAAGGATGAATTTTGTGATCTAATTGAGTACTGAGCATTGTTCACTCCTTCAAATTTTGATGTGCATCAACTAACTCCTTTCAATTCATAATGCTAGGCCAACTCATCTCTTTTTAGAGACCTCTTCCAAGATGTCTCCCTAGACATTGAGCTCCCCCTTACATCTTGATTTTCCCATCCAATTATTTTCTCTCTCAATGCATCTCTCACTGAGGTTTCTAGAGTATCTAAGTATACTATCAAGTGATATTCCATCCATGGTATAACACCCAACCTGATCAATGAGAGGAGAGCTTACAAGAAGCTCATGCCCATGCATCCTATACACTACCATCCTCTTACTTGTTTAGGTTCAGAGGTCTCATTAACTAATAATGACCCCACCTTTGACACTCCTATGTTTTAGGTCATGACTAGTGAACCTAAGGATATAGGTGCTTCATCTCCATCCTCTTTCCTTTTCATTATTGTTTGGCCTCTTTATAGGCTGAGAAGTAGCCTACCTCAAGGGTAGGCATTTATTTAGGCAGAAGTGGTAGTCTTCCCTCAGGTCCAGGCCTAGTCTTGGGTTTGTGGTGATTTGGTGAGCCTCATAACTTACTGAAACACCCTCCCTAAGCCCCCATTTGATGAATTTCCCTCTCGTGGCATTCATCATCAGACCCTTATGAGTCTCCTTTGATGTTTGGATTATGAAATCCTCCTTGGATGCACCTTGGGATGGAAGTAGAGTCTCTTGCATCTTTTAGTTGGTTAGGCTACTACTTGCTAGTAGCTAGCCCTCTACTGACTCTCTCTATCTCATTTTCTGTAGTTCTTGTAGGTGATATGGGTTTGTGGTTGTGGTTGCCTATGAATTGATCTAGACTTCCCTAGTTGGTATTCATATATCACAAGCCTCCTACCACCCCTCCTCACCTCTCATTATGATCAACATTGAGACACTCTCTCATAGTTAACCCTTGCATTGTAGTGGTGGCTCCGCTTGTTGAGATGTCTTTCTTGCCTCTAGCACTCTAACTCGTCCTTATGTCCACACGAGAGAAAAATGACTGTAGATCAATTATGATCATAGTGGAACAATAAAAATATGTTTTGGAAAGCTCATAAACATTCTTTTCTTGTTTCCCCCTTCCTTTTCCTTTTTGGGCCAATTTTGGGTCTTTTAAGGCTCCTCATGCTTGGTTTTAGCCCTTTTTGGCCCATGCCACAACTTTTTTGGGATAAACTAAAGCCTAGTAGTGGGCCAAGATATAAATTTTACATCATATTAGTGGTCTAGGCTATGGGTTTTCCTAGGTAGGTTGTGGTCTGGGCCAAAAACCTTATTTTTCCCCTTTTTAGGCCTTTGTTTGGCTCTATTTTTGCCCTCAAAACCCCACAACCTTCATCTTAAAGGTTTTGGCCCATTCCAAATGCAATGGAAAAATACATTTCTCTTTGAGGCCTCTTTGGGTATTTTTTAGGACCATTTTGGTCTCTTGGACCCCTAGGTCCTCTGGCCTATCAGGCCCATGCACTCCTTGATAGATGCATCTTATGGGCCCTTTTTTAATATTTCAAACCATGAGACCTCCATATTAGAGGTTTTGACACATTTTGATTGCATTAACAACCTTCATTTTTTAATTTTAGGCTTCTTTAGGCCTATTTTAGACCCCTTATAGGTCCCCATTAACTTCTTAGGCCTATGCCCCATTTTGTAGGCACCTAAGGACAGAAGGTACTTGCTGTACTTCTTTTAATTAGTCATTTCTATACTTTTTAATAGTCGATCTATTCTAACTCCCCCTCTTTCTTGTTCATCATGGTTGTATGTAGGGTTATAATTTGGTTGTAATGGTTTAGGACTTTCTCTAGTCTTGTTGACTGGTCTTTAACTTCTTTGAACTTCCCCCCACTTTCCCTTATTACCTCTTGTAATGGCTAGTATTAGTCAACCATTATGATTGTGGATTGATTTCATTATTTGTTTCCCTCATGTAACTTGCTTACACTGCTTCACTTTGAGATCACCTTTTTATAGTCATTTGTATTACATCTTCAACCCCCATTATGGTGTACCTCTTAGTGGTGATTCACACTGATGGTGGTAGTTGGGTAACCTAAGGCCAACAACTACAACTTGGGTTATCAATGATCAGTGGGGCCATGAGCTTGTTATGGTTGGTTTCTTCCTTCCTAGTAAGACAAATAATTCCACCTAGTATCACACAATCATTATCACCTTGATTGATTCCTATGAGTTAGGCACATACTATGTGTAGTTATTCTCTGACTCACTCTTAGCCATGTCTCAACTCACTGGTGTCTGGGTCATCTTTAGCTTTGATTTGCTCCCCCTCTTTGAGGTGGCATGCAATTTATTCTCTTTCTTTGAGGACATATGGCTCACCCATATCCCTCATAGGGAGAACACTAGGGATGATGCCTTGGTGGATGTCATTATAGGTAGTATGATTTGATTTGATGTCACTTGTGTCCCTTCTTTGTAGGAGATGGAGATGGAGCTAGAGCTAGATTTGGATATTGGATTATGTAGCCTTTGTACTCTCACCCATGGATAATGCCATAAACTTCTTCCAATACCATCCCTATCTAGTAAGTGTAGTTAATATTTCCTTTTATATTTATAGTTATCAATTTTCTTTGCTTTGGTGTGGATTCTAGGTACTACACAACACTCTTTTTTCATTCAAACACTGATTACTTGTACCTTGGGAGCATATGTAATCATACTTCCCCTAACTCTACTCCTCCTTATGATTACACATTAGCTCATGTGAAGACTACAAACCCTATTTATCTCACTTAGATTCATCTTCCTCTCACTTGTACCTTTATTTCATGATATTCTCATCCCTTACACGTCATTAGTCCACCTTGGTCCCTTCTCATGCTAGATAGGCTCTCGAGGGACCCCCCAAGGCCCTTTTAAAGATTTGTTGACCACCCTATGCCCTTATTTGACCTAGGTTGTAGAATAGGGAGGAAAACCATGGCATAAGACACATGTTTCCTTCAAAAAATGTATGGCCTAGGCTATGGCCTGGGTAAAATGCATGAAAAGGCCCCTGGTTGGTCCCAAACAGTTAGAAATATCTAGTTTTTGGTGTTTTAACATATTAGGGTTGAGATATATGCCTCTTTCTCATTAATTTAAGTCTCTCTCTTGATAATTATCTTGACCTAATCTTCCCACTTGATCATAAAATTGGAATTTTTGTTGCCTCTTTGAATCTCTCTTAATTCTTGTTTGACACAATAGCTTCCTTTGTGATTGGGGATGCCCTATACTACTGTAGCTTCCATTGGTGATTATCATTGCTATTGATAGTGTTCCTAAATATTTTGGGTTTCTAATTTCTCCCTCAATAATAAATTTAACCTATTTTATGCTCTTTGTATTGGCTCTTTCATAGATTGATGGCTTCTCCTTCACTTCACAACTTTTAGCTCTTGGTTTGGACTTTAGCTTGCACCTAGTTTGGTCTTCCTCCTACATTGCTTCCTAGCTTGGATTCATAGTTGGTAGAACATATATTATTCATCTTTGAGCTTGATTTGAGGGTACTTTTTTTTGAAAAGTGAAACTCATTTATTTGTGTAGTTTATATGCTAGGGTTTGAACTGTTGTAGTAAAATTGTTATTTTTTATACTACTAAGAGTAGCTTCCAAAGTTTATTGCATTTGTATATGTTTGAAGAATACTTTAATTACTTGAAATATTCCTTTTTTTCATGCCATTTCTCTATTTAAAACCCTTCCTCATTTCATAATAGAGATATACATGTGAAAAACACACTAAAAAACTTGCTCAAACATTCTCTCCCTCTCTTGTTAAAACTAGAAAATTGCATGATTAGAAAACAATAGTGTTTCTTTAAAAAGGTAACTCAAATCTATAATAGTCATGATCTTTAACCCTTGCTTGAAAACATATTTATTTATCAAAAGATCTTTTATTTAGATTCAAAGTCCCTTAATTGCTAGATTTACATTTCATTGGTTATCTCATTTCATTCAGTATTGTTGCTTTCATATTATTTATGCAACCAATAGTATAGTTTTATCCACTTGCTTTATTATGGTTGGACCCACCGTAATTTATTGTTTACTTTATGCACTCATTTTTACTATCTCTAACCTAGTTTTTAAGTCTATCTATATCCTGGTGCAAGCTGGCAAACTAGATAGCCACTATAGACTTCTTGTAGCCTAAAGAACCCTTGAGCCTTCTAGCCTCTTAGTGGTTTACTTTAACACCTTGCCAAACACTAGTGGTTCTATTTATATTCTTAGAGATACAATAAGCCCCATGGATTGGTGATTTTATAAATCAAATTAGAGATGATTATCTCCCCCAAGGTAATGGTTTTATTGGTAGTTAGGATGATATCCAACAATGGGACCCATACCTCATTGACATAAAAAATGCTTGGGAAGCCATATATTCTATTTAATATAGCCATGGTAATCCTTACCCATAGTATGAATGTGGTTATGGGAACAATAGAAGTATGGCCTTTAATCATAAACCTACTTGGGTTTCCATCCCATTCTTGTAATTTACTATGGATGTTGTTTGCAAGGGGCCATGAATTGACCAAGTCCTACCTATAGGTCATCTTTGGAAGAGGGAGTATATAATGTATTTCCATTGAATTTGCACTTATGTATGCTACATGAGTATTATTAATTCTAAAATCCAATGTTTTTCCATGGATTTTCCCATTTACAAATAAATCAAATAGTAATTCAATGTAAGGAATTACCTCTAGTTTGGCTATAGCATTGTGTAGGCCAACAAATTTTATTGCTAGAAAGTCATCTCTGTATCTCTATGTTAAAATTTAAAGCTTGTCTTCCACCTTGTATGGATACAAAACATCAAACTCATCCCATAATGCTGAGTAGTGTTTGAATTTATGGTTAAGATCTATTAAATAAAATAATGTGTTTGTATACTTAGTTGGCCAAAAAATAAATATTCAGAAGGAGTGAAAGATGAAGATACCATTGGTATTTTGGTAGGAATATTACTATTCTCTAAATAATTTGAAATCACTTGGTCATAAAAAAGCTTCAAATTCATAGTTTTCACTTGGTAGCTAGGAGGAAATATGATCAAATCGAGTATGGATGCTCAAGTCATGTTGCTTTATATTTAATAGCTTTGAGAATTAAATGTGTTAAGTTGTTAATTTATGTAAATTAATGGAAATAATGGATTTCAATCCATTCCTTTCCAAAATTATTTATTTGAGTTTTGATTTTGAAATGCTAATTTATATGGACTTCATTTCCATGTGGCTTCTTTTACTTGCTTCTAGGTGCCTTGTCAGCATAATGTGATAGATGTCCCCTTTTCACACTTTTAGGCTTGACATTCATGTCTTTATTATTTATTTATGTGGTTAAGGGACATGTGTTATGTATCAATATTCCATTCCTAACTGATCTCTATCTTGCTATACCTTATTCTCCTAGTCACATGTTAGTAGGATGGTGATATGTGGTAAGATCCCAAAGATCCACTTGCCTAGAATATAATGTTTTTGTCATGAAGTGAGCCACCTTTGGGTTATTAGTATGATAACAAGTGGATGACTCTCATTAATCCACTTGAATAGAATGATAGCACAAGAAAATTTGTTGACATCACCTTCAAGTTGGTGGGATGATGATACATGGATGGCTCTCTCTACTCCACTTGCCTAGAATGATAGTTATGATTTATACACTATGCAAATATCTAAAATATTTTAGGTTAGAGGTATGGAAACATCTAGAAAGATCATAATGATCTACTTGCTTGGGTGACTTGTTCCCTTCACTTGGGCTCTAGGGAAGTGGAATGATGCCATATGGAAAGATTATATGAGCCTAGGGATGTACCAATAAAATCTTAAGCATGGAATAGCCTATTAAAGATAAAATATAGGCAAAGAATAAACTATAACACAAAACCTCAACCTAGTTAGCTTTTAAATAAAAAATCTAACATGTACATAAGCTTTGAATTAAAATAAAATCATATACAAAAGGCAAATCATGTAATATGGCTTATTCACAACTTTGATTCTTCTTCTCATAACCCTAAAACATTTTTTAGAATTTTATAAATAACCTTAGGCTTATACCTTCAAAAATTAATGTTTTAGACCTATAAGTTTCACAAGACCTTGAATAAGGATATTCAATCAATAGTGGGTCCCTATTTGAATTTTAAAATGGTGTGTGTGTGTGTGTGTGTGGGCATAACACAGTTCAAACACCATCAATAAGAATTAAACTCTAGACATACTCTATGCTAATAAATTTATGCTTAATGACTTTCATCAAGGGTTTTATATGCATCTTATATCAAAAAAAGAATAGAAAATATTCATGGAGTTGCATATCACATAGGGAAGAGGAGGATAAGCCCTTACTCAAAATTCCACTCACACTATGAGTTTAATACCAAAGTGTGGGATATATAATTAAAAATACTTAAAGGTTTCTAGATCCCTCTAACCTTTCATTTTTAATCTTGAATGTGTTTATGGAGAATTAGGTCGATAATATATAATAAGATAAATTAGACAATTTTGCATATGAAGTCAAGAAAGTGACTGCATATGATTATACAAAATATCACAATGCATCAACACAAAAAATACAAATTCAAAAGATTTGGACTGTATAGATTCTATGTAATAGAACAAATTTGGTATGAGCACATCAAGGGAAGATTCAAAAACTGAATCTTTACTAGGGAATATTTAATGGCTAAATCTATATTATGGCATATTTTGTGGAATTAATTAGATTCCAAATCCATCCTCTGATAACTATACTATCAAATTTCACACAACATTTTTGAAACTTGCACATCCCAGATTAACTTTTTGAATTTAGATAAGATTATAAATGTGTTAATTTTCATCACTTTTGTTTATTTTTCAAGTTCATTACTTGTCAAATCATTTTATTTATGCTAGTTTAATATTTTCAACACATTAAACTAGATTTTATTTCTATTTTTAATAATTTACATTAGATCTAGCCCATTTCATACTTTTTCATGTTTAGTTATGCCATTATATCTTAGTGTCACTTTAAGTAAAACATAATTGGTGAACCCATCCATTATTTAAATGACCATATATTCTAAGGTTTCCCCTTAGGTTTCATTTTTATTTTTTTTAAAATTTTTATCTAAATTCTTATATATTTAATTGAATATAACACTTACTTTCATTTTCATTCAAATTTATGTCCACATCTCTCACTTGGATCATCCAAAAACTAGTTGTTACTGAATAAAGGGTTTCATTACATATTTTCCTCTAGGGTTTGTTATTTTGTTCATTATTTTAACATATAGTTTGTTAAGGTTTGCCTTGGTTTATGCCATTATTTGTTCTCTTGATTATCTTACTTCATGGATTATAAGCAAAATATGGATTCATATGATGAAAATTAAATGTCTTTGAATGATATAAATTTTGCCATTAGATGTGATAATAGGAATAATAAGGATATTCTTGATCAAATGACATAATACATCAGAAAAAATCCCTTTTATTTTCTTGATTTTATGCACACGATAAGTGTAGTTGTTGTTTATAAAATAATGATGCACATGCAATTGTTGATGCATATTCACCTCCTACTCCTATATCTTCTAGCATTTCCATGATTGAAATGAATAATAAATTGGATCATTTAAATGAATCTCTTAAATGTTATACTATTCCAACCCATGAGATATTGATTATGATGCATTTCATATGTGACTTAAAAAGATAGTTATGTGATGATTCCATTAATTTAGAGACTTATAATGCTAGAATTATGATAATAATACACCTTCCAATCCTATTCCTAGAGATATAATTAATATGCCTCACCCTTATGACTTGATCATACCACTTTTTTAATATTTATAGTCATGGATATCTTCAAGCATACCTGCATTTGATAATATTTCTAGGAGATTATGAAGAGCATGAAATAATCATACTTAAGTTATTTCCTATCACTTTGATTAGTGATGCCTTAGAGTGGTTAATTGATTTACCTAGTAGATATTTAACAATATTTTCAATGCTTAGAAGAGGGTTTGTTATATTTATTCATCATTTTAGACACCTAAATTTAATATTAGACAATTTTCAGACATCAATTTTGGCACAAATTGATATACTTAGACATTGCACATACATTTGACTCTTGTGCACACTTTCCCTCTATCCATATACCCATCCATTGTCTTGGTCAAATCTATTTAATATTTAAATTTATTTAGGATCAACATAGGTTTTACAAAAACCTTTCAAAATCCTAAACAAACATTTTCTATATCTTAGATCATTGATTTACACTCCTAAGATAATATTGGTAAAAATTGTATAATTAAAATTAATGTAGGTGTCTATCTATATTGATAATGACTAAGAACACTCAATGTATATTTTTAAGATTTGAAATTATCAATTAGGTTATATTAGAAATGTTTCATGGGTCAGTTATACAAGGGAATAAAATTAAGTTAGATATAAATATAAATCAACCCTAAGGTTATTCTCACTTGGTAATTTATTGGCTATCACCTTGAGAATAAATTAAAAAATTGAGGAATCCATTATATATTACTTGAGACATTATAAAAAAATATACTCATATAAAACCCCCTAAAATGATAATTATTAGAGCCAAGTATGAATACAAAAAATCAAAGTTGCATGGTGCAAAGTGTATACATATAATATTTTAAAACTTTATCATTTACTGACGCTTTCTCTCTTATGGTGACCTATCAAGTTTTAATCTCTTTGAGTTCATGCCTTAATGGGTGCATGAGGAAATGAGTGGAGATATTTCTAGTGATTCTCAAGATACATTATTATTTATTTATGATTCCCATATCCATTCTAAATTCCCCAAATTTGACCCTTTAAGCTATCTCCTTCCATCTTGAATCTTCTAACTATGCCAAGACTTATATTTTAAAACCATATTAACATATTCAATGTATTCATAACTATTATACACACCATCCCAACTACATCAATTATGTTGGTATAGTTTTAAACGTTTAGGCACACATTTTGTAACTAAGTTCACCTAGCCAGCCTATTTTGAGGCCAGTCTACCCTTATAGGACTAAATCAAGCTATCTAATATTATTAGATAAATATACAAGAGTATGATTTATCATGTAGAATCATGATTCAAGCTTGGGTATATCTATTACCTAAATCAAGAGAATTCATTCTATTATTCTTTTTTTATCAATAAGATCGATTAATGGATATTAATATCCTTATTGGGACATATTACTAGGGGAATTACTTACCATCATTAGAAGGTAAGATTAATTACTCTTTATCAACATCTCTTAATAATAATTATAATTATGAGATTCATGCTACTCTTCCCCAGGGACATGTTAGAGCTAAGGGCATCCCAATTTTAATAAGTGTCACTCATCATAATAATACATGCCACTATTTTAATCCAATAGAGAATACTCATTTTTAATTATTATTGCTTGCACTTCTTATCTAAGTCTACATTTGGAGGAGTTATTGATTATATCTTGTCTTGGAGGGAAAAACTTATCTTGTGGAATCTTGGATGTAGTAGGAGTCCTTTTAGCCTAGAGATTGATTCAACCATTGAGATCCTTACAACCACAAAAATCACTTGAAAATCACCATTGGTCAAGGGATAGATAGAGGATAGATAGGTATTCTTCAAGGTAAATATTTTATAACCCTAAATATCTCATTTTTATAGATATAAATTGCATAATTTCTTGGTTAATGAATGCATCTATCATTTTTTGAATTCTATCTACATTTAAACTTAGGGTGGCTATAAGATTATTCAAACACATGCAATTTATACACCTTAGGTAGCCTAGGTCCCCATTTGCCTACCATGGATCCTTTCCCATATTAATATCTTTCTAACCCATCCCATTACTTACATTGGTTGATTTAAATATTTGATTACTTTATAATTAGGGACCTAGTTTGGGGTATTACATTGTGCTGATTTCCTAGAGGCTTTGGAACCTTTTATATTGACATTAATTTATTGGTGATCCTATTTCTAGTTTTAACAGATCCATTGGTCATATATTTATCTCATTAAGTATTTGATTTACCATATTTTATTATTGATATTTAAATATGATAGTTTTAGGTCAATCTTAGCTCAATGGATACATTCTATTGAATGTGACATAAAGTTCACCATTAATTTCACTTCTACATCAAACTATATCAAATAGTTTGATCCAGTTCTATTTTAATTTTTCTATCATAAAACAATATTAAATAGGTTGATATAACTCAATCATAATTTTTACCTTGGGTAAACTATATCTAATAGTGCAATATAGTTTCATCTCTATGTATTTCCCAGTGAACTATTTTGACCAACACAACACAATTTTTTTTAGATCTATTTATTATTTTCTTAGCCAATTATATCAACCTATTTAATTTAGTTATGTTTAACCACTTTTATAGCCAACCATATCAATTTAATAAACATAGTTTTGTATTTTCATTAAATAAAAAACAAAAAAAATTAAGAAAACATTATGATTTGGTTGATCTAGTTTTGTAATTATTGACATTTTGGCCACCTATGCTAAAATTTAACCCCTACCATCCAAAACCTAACCATTACATCTATTTCCATTGTAGATAAGTCGAAATTAGGTATTTTTCAATGAAATTTAGCATTGTTTAAGATACTTTAGCATTGCTTAAGGTTTATTTTCAAAAGTTAAGGTTAAATTTCCATTATCTTATGCTTATTAAATCACTCTTATACTAAGTCCAATGTGCTTCAATTTGGAGGGAATAATCAAATTATGTTATTATAGATAATTTTAAATTTATTTAAGGTCATGTTGTGCTCCATTATGTTTTTACACCCAACTAAGAGAGAAAGTACATCAATTTCTCACATTTACTCACTTTTGAAACCTCTTTGTTCATTGATTCAACTCCAAATATAGAATAATGGTAGGAAAAGAGATACAATATATTATTTTATGTTATCATAATAATTGACATAATAAGGAATATATCCATTTTATGTATTTTACATAGCTAAAACAACTACACAAGGGTATTGTTCCCAATGGACAAGTTTCATGGTAATAAAAGACATGTTTTGGAGAGATTTATAGGTTTTCATGATGAATCAGTCCATGTCAAAAAAAGAGAACAATGAAAAAAATTTATATAAATTCTCCACAACCTCATCCATCCTTCTCAAGCTCAAAATATTTCTCAAGTAAAATTTGCAAGTCCAAACAAGGTAGAAAAACACTTAATATTTCCATTGAATCACTTTTAAGTCAAGGAGAGTATTTTTCATGAGGTTATTTTATGGAGGAGAAGAAACAAACTAAATTATCTTATGGGATATTTAAAAACAAATACCATTAAAATATATGGTATAATTTTAGGGTTTATATTCTTGTGCATTATGAATCATTGTTAAGAGGTTTACTGCCCCTAAAATCTTACAAAACCCCAACTCTTAGGTTTTATTATATTAATAGTATGTTTTAACACAATTAATGCATGAAAATGGTTTTAAAAAATAATATAGAGTTATAAATACCCATAAAAATCCAAATTCAAAACATTAAACCCTATGATTATACTCATACTCAGGTTTTAAAATCTTTTGACATGATAATCAAGGTTTTGTAAGCTATGAAATGTTTTAAAACATAAATGGTGACTAAGGAATAGTTTTTAAAATTGAATTAAACCTATTTAATATCCCTAAAAACACTTCAAAATTAGTGGATTAAAAATTATATAGAAACCACTTGAGCATGCATGCTAGTGGACTGTGTTCAAGACTGCCTGTAGGTAGTCACCAAGAAAGGTCTAGAAAGATAAAATTGACTTTTTTTACTTGGATATTTGAATAATTTTTTTATATAAAGGTATATTTTTATTATTTTGGAATATTAAAACACTTTTATAAGTTATCCAAGTCATTTTTTGGCTGGTTTGAGCCAAGATCTTGTGGAGAAGGCATATCATGCCTATAAAGACCTAAAAGAAGAACACTATCATTGAGTTCAATACTTAAGAAAAAATGAAGGATTGTTTTTTTTTTAGTGTAATTTATTTATAATATATTTATAAATAATATAAAAATTGGGAAAATTATCCATATTCATCCTTGATAAGAAGTTGTAGGTGGTAAGTTGAAGGCTATTGAGCTAAGGCTCTCAGACAAGGTTTCAAGTATGAAGAGAGAAGTAACATAATTAAAACCAAGGGTGGGGTTTATAATGAATTATTGATATGTTATTATTTATTTAAATACCTCAACAAATTCCTTAAATATCCTTCAATACAATTCATGATCAAAGGTGGAAAGAGAACAAGGTATTCATACATGCATAAGTAGATTATGTCAAGTCTGTAAGCAGAGTTAAACATTTCTTGGAAAAATTTGTATTTTTTTTCCTTGAGGAAGGTTATTAAAAAATTTAAAAAAGTACACATATTTTCCCCAATATTATAAAAGTTTTTAATATTCAAAGGGATGTACCCAAAGAGTAGGGTTGAATGGGGTTAGAGCCTAGAATTCACACCTATATGTCTGTACATAGGAATATGGAAAAATTATGAATTTTTTGTATTGAAATTGAAGTATAAAGGTCCATAATAGGTCTTAGGGATAATTTATAAAGTTAATACAATGTTTTTATTCCTTTTAAATAAGATAAGACATTAAAATAATATAATTAGGGTCAAAAACCCTAAATTGTCACAAAACCCCAGTCATGACTAAAGTAAGGCTTAAATGGCATTAAAGGAGTTAGAGGATTTTGAATTACCATTTAATACATCATGAATCATATAAAAATAGTATATATGGTGTTTCAAATTTAAAATCAATCATTTACAACCCCTTTTTGCTCAAACAGTCACCTTGAATAGGTATCCACAGGCCTACAATGCTTGAGAAGGCAAACTTTCTCATGTGGGAAGTTGATTGAGTATATGTATGGATAAAAATTACATTATGAGATGATTATAATGTTTTTATAATACATATTTATGGAATTTTTTATTTCACTGGGTGGCTCAACTCTATGAACAATCATTAACAAGATAGAGACCTAAAACTACC
Organism: Torreya grandis; assembly: GCA_037957365.1. Classification (NCBI taxonomy): domain Eukaryota; kingdom Viridiplantae; phylum Streptophyta; class Pinopsida; order Cupressales; family Taxaceae; genus Torreya; species Torreya grandis. The sequence continues at coordinate 4,888,900 of JARHVA010000189.1, forward strand.
TATTTTGCCCTCAAGGAGCTTGAGTACTAAGATTGATTGTTTAAATGGTTATAATTAACTTTAAATTTATTAAAAAACCCATGAATAATGTATTAAAACATAATTTTCACATGTAATATCCATAATTCTAGCACGTGTGGAATGAAAGCATAGGGAAATGGACTAAATCTACACTTTTAAGGCCTAATTTCATGTTTTTTGGCTATAAAGAAGCTTATTAACCATGTGAAAAATATTTTATATATTTTTAAGAGGTATAATGAAATTATAAAATAAATTACATATATTTTTAGGGTACCAATATAAGGTTTCAAAGGTCTAGATGAGAACTTTTCCATATTTCTAAGTAGAGAGTTGAGTTTGCAGACCTTCTCAAGGTTATCCATGGAAAAAAACACTTAATGACATAAAAATAGTCATATAATTGCATATTTTTAGGATTATAAAATTCATTAATAAATAAAATCCAAAGGATACGAGAATGGAAGGGCTTGTTCATAGACCTTTCACTAGGTACATTGTTCAAAACACTCAAAGAAGTATATAGGTTATGTTAACTCTTCAAGTTTAACACAAGTTGAACATGATATTAAATAATAATAATAATAATAATAATAATAATAATAATAATAATAATAATAATAATAATAATAATAAGGCATAAAACACATTAAAAATTAGTGTTAAGGTCATGAAATATGGACAAGGTATCAATAAAATTCTCAAGGCTACATGGAGCTTCTATAACATGAATACTTGTAACCCTCTCTAAACCTCTTGTTATTAAGTTGTGAAGACTCATTTAAGGTGATCTATAATATTAGATAGTGTATTTATGATCTTATATAAGGAATATGTTAGGTGGAAAATATTTTTTTGGTAGTATTCAAATAATGACTAGGTCCTAGATGAATAGATATACTTGTCCTCATTTCTTTCTTTTGGGTCAAACAGGTTTAAACATGCAAATTGTAGGTTATAATGATATATATCAAGTGTGAAAAGGTATAGGACTTAAGTACCATTATAAAAAAGATGAGGGATTCATTTTAATATCTAAGTTGGAATACAAATATGCTCAAAAGGTAAATTAGGCCATGTGTCAAGATGTAACTTGTAACTCTGCAATCAAGAAAGGGTAGTTTCAAAGAGATTGAGAGTGAGTCATGGAAATAAATGATGATACTTTACACCATCCATCAGAGAAAACTCCATAAACACTTGGAATAGTGCATTTATAAAAAACATGACTTCTTATCATGCTTGATGAAAAGATACTTTTGTTTTTTAACTAAAAAGAGGATTGTGGCAACATTCATGAGATTCTCAGTCTCTTCCCCTTATTTATCATTCATTATTCTATACATTTAGCCTTAAATGGATTTTAAAAAGATCCTCAATGTTATCATGGTGAAGCCCTACTAAAACTAATACTTGTTATTTATTTTAAAGTAAATGCAAACTATCTTTACCTTCATCTAACATTTAGTGTGTTCATGGTGAATTGTTGATGAATGATAGTGTTTATGTTTAATATTATTGCATTTGTCCTCTTCATTATTTCCTATTATGAGTAAGTTATCCTTTTATAGGTCATATAGTGTGTGTAAAGTGTTTTTACAAGTGTTAAGTGTGTAATACCTTCATTAGTGCATCATTCTAGGCCTCTTGATTTTCCCTCTTAGATAATGTATCAACTACAACCTCTATATTCAAACATGTATGCTAGAAAACTATTTGAAGTTGTGTGATCATATTCAACCTTGTCATAGATTTGTTATCAACTCATGGTCAAGAGGAAACATACAGTTTGGTGCATCACCCCTTTTCTATTTATTTTTAACTTTCTCTTCCCCTTTCCTTGTAATTTGAGTAGGTGTAGCATCAAGGGAGACAACCCTCTATGGAGGTTCTCTCCATTCATAGGCCATCCTTAATATTAGAGAGTTACCATTATGTCATTTGGGTGAGGAGACCTAAAACATCTCCTCAAAGGGTGAAACTCAAAGTGACAATATTTTTTGGGATGTTTGATGGGACAAGATCTTCATCTACTGAGGAATGTTTTGGTGTTGTTATCTAACATATCAACCTTTTGAGGCATTTCCAAAAACACCATTGGTGACTCAAATTTATCTAAAATTAGTTTACACAGTCCAATTTCTTAAATATCATCAATTTTTATGTATTTCAATCATCCATTTTATAAAAAATGCATATTTTGTACCTTCATATCCTTCATATAAAGTTGAGAACATTTATGGATTCACCTCAAGTATCATTTAACTAGAAAGATACTATTATTCCCATGAAATTTACCCCTTCCTAGCCCTACTCATGCTTCCAATCAGTCTTGACAAAGTCATGTTCCTTCCAACAAACTTAAAAAATACTTCAAGGAGATAAGTCTTGACTTTGAGTGATAATGTATGGAGAATGATATGGAAAAAGGATATAAGAGATATCAAGATTAACTTGCATATCGGCCCTATACCCACCAACAAGTAGTAGTTTCATAGAAGAGATATAATGAGGCTACAAAAGAGTAAATTTAATATCCCATGAAAATACAAAGAATTAAATCCAAACCTCAATTTATCCCTCCTATCCTGAGCTTTATGACTCCCAATCTTATGAAAGAGCATATTCTTGTGCAAAATCCACCCATTCTTACTCAATAATCTCAAATTTCTACCTCATGGTAGCTTTATTGGATCACTCTTTACACACCAATCCAAACTCAACACGAGGAAAAGGTGGTAGAGGCTAAACTAATAAAGTTCCCAAGTTTCACAATTCCTTCATCCTTTCTAGTTGGATTTGTTCATGAAGATCAAATCATATCAAAAATTGATGGGTGGATTGTTGAGTGGAAAGATAAGAATAGAGCATCCCTAGCATAAATTTCTTTTCCTCTTCTCCAAGAATTATTGAATGAAACTATCACTTCAAAACCTCAAAGTCTTATGGGTATCTCTTCAACCCCAAAGCCAAATCAAGAGTATCCCATAATTTCCTATATTCATATTCCACCAAGTGGACATTATTTCCCTTCCACCATATCAATTTTTAAAAGAGGACCTACTGTATGGAAGGTAAGGGAAGGAGAGCCCTTGATGACTCACTTCCTATTTAACAATAAGTATTATACCCCTGCTCCACTAGTTACACATTCCTCTTGACCTCACACCATATACCTTTACATTGGAGGACATGTGGTATGGAGAACAAATGAGGAGAATTTAACTAAACATGATGAAGAAATAAAACTTTTAGTTGTAACTATAAATGATCCTCAAGAAGGATATGATGAATATGTTCAAGTGGTGGCTGAAGTATAGGTCCAATCTAACATTCCTCAAGATGTATCAAGTGATAAATAAGAGAAATATTATTTATATGAAGAAAATTCAATATTTCCTACTAAAGAGTGCATTCAGGGGTATGAATAAGAGCTTTATTAGACAAAGGAGCTTCTATTAAACATGGAAGAGGAAGAAGATGAAATTACATCAGTTAATGAAAATGCTAAGCATGAAGAAGAATACACTAACTTATTTGAATAACTACAATTTAGTGTGATGGAGGAATAATTTGAGATTGAACAAAACATCCAAAAAGAGCATGTGTTTCAAGAACTTCTTAACTATTTTGACATCAATTTAAAAACATAATCATAATAAGGAGACACTACTCACCATGAGATTGTTGCCTTAGATGAAGAGGCTCCTAATGATTCATTTAAGTGGTCCAAGGATTGTTTTGAATTTAAATAATATAGCCATAAAGGTTCAGACTTTAGTTCCTTCTCCATGATTCGTGATAACACCTCCATACCAATCTCCATGAATCTAAAAGAGGGTATAAATGAGCCATAAACAAGTGAAAGACAACTATAAGACTTAATTGAGGTCTTATAAGTAGGTTATGTTCCTTTATAAGGAGACTATAATCTGGACAAGGTTGAGAAGGGAGGTCCTTTGAGCATTCCATCCCAAGAGTCTAGTTCACTTGACATTGGTTTGTTTGATGTTTTCAAATATGGTAATCAACTCTTCAATCAGTTTTCAAACCTTGAAAAAGATGACACCCTCCTTTCAAGTGACCAAAGCATATCTCAAGAAGACCCTAATGAGGATAAGGGGTAGTATTTGGATCTCCTTGAAGAGCTTGGATAACTTGCATTAGTTGATAAATATGATGGTATATCTCAAGATGCCGTAAAAGGATAAGGACAATGTTATAGTGAGCCATTAGAGGCTAAAGTTTTAGTTGTTCCTATGAATCAAAATGTGATCACATTAGAGAGATTTATCAATGATGAAAAATAACATGAGGTGAGTTTTAAACCACAAGAAGAGTTTGTATATGTAGGAGATATGTTTGATTCAGTTGATCCACTTAAATTCAAAAAATGGAGGTTGACAAGTAGGAAAGGATGTGATCAAACAAGAACAATATCCAAACATCAACTTGTTCTTCATCTCTATCAACCATGTGGAGAAGACATAAGAGGATTTTTATTTGATCTATATGGATGGGAGGTATTATCATCTTGTACATATTAATTTAGTCTTTTGCCTTATCCAAGTGCTTCTAGCACATGTTTTATTAGTTCTTTCTACTCTCTTTTCCCTAAGTGCCTCTTGGCATAGTGTAGTGTCTTACTTTATGTGGAGCCTTGATTTGTGTTTGTTTTTTATTCTATTGTGTGTATTTGTAAGGTATATTTAGTTGTATCATCTTATGTCAAGAGGGATTATAGTCAATATTCAATCCCTAAATCAAGTTTGTTGTTTAGTGTTTAATGAATCCTTAGCCTAATAGACTACTAAGGCTACTGATCTAATTGTTTAGTAGGATAACCAACCCCTGTGAGTCACCAAAAATGTTGATATTTTATCCTCCTAGGACAAAATTCAATCCTTAACATATAAAAATTTACCATTTCATCAATTTCCCTAGTCAAAAAGTCTAAATGAGGTATTTTTCAATGTAGATTAGAATTATTTAAGGTTTATTTGAAAAAGTTAAGGTTAACTTTCCATTGTCTTATGCTTATTAAATCAATCTTGTACTAAGTCCAATGTGATTAAATTTGGTGGGGATACTCAAAATAGGTTATTATATATAATTTAACATTTAATGAAGGTCAAATTGTACTCCATTATGTCCATACACCCATCTAAGAGATAAATTACATCAGTTTCTAATGTTTACTCACTTTTGAAACCTCTTTATTCATTGTTTCAACTCTAAATATAGCATAATGGTAGGAAAAGAGACAAAATAAATTATTTTATGTTAGAATAATCATTTATATATCCAATAATAGCTCCATTTGATGTCTTTTACATATCTATAATAACTATAATAGGGTATTACTCCCAATGGACACGTTTCATGGTAAGAAAACGCATGTTTTAGAGAGATTTGTAGGTTTTCATAGTGAATCAGAGCATGTAAAAATAAGAGAATAATTAAAAAAAGTGATAAAGATCCTAAAAAACCTCTTAGAGCCTCTTCAAGCATAAAATGTTTCTCAGGTAGAAGTTACAGGTCCAAACAAGGAAAAAAACACTTGATGTTTCCATCGGGTCACTTGTAAGTTAAGGAGAGCCATTTTAAACAAGGTTATTTCATGAAGGAGGAGAAGAAATAGACTAAATTATCTTATGGGATGTTTAATTCATCTATGAAATTAAAATAAATGGTATAAATTTATGGTTTATGGGATTGTGATTTATGAATCATTGTTAATAAGTTTATTTCCCCTAAAACCCTACAAAACCCCAACTCCTTGGTTTTATTCTCTTAACAATAAGTTTTAACTTGATGAATGTAACATGATGGTTAATAAAAATAATATATAATGATAAATACCCATTCAAATCCAAATTTAAAATACTCAACCCTTGGATTAGACTCACATTATAGGAAACCTTAGGTTTTACAGTCTTTTGACATGACAGTCAAGGTTTTGGAAACTACGAGATGTTTTAAAACATGAATGGCGATTAATGAATAGTTTTTAAAATTTAATTAAACATATTTAACTTATAAATCCTTAGATAATCAACATAATTAAAATGGTAGATAAACCATTTGAGCATGCATGCTAGTGGACTGTGTTCAAGACTGCATGTAGGTAGGCACCAAGAAAGGTCTAGAAAGAGAAAACTGATAATGTTTGCTTGGATATTTTAATATAAAATTTATATTAATGTATTTTTTTATTTTTTGGGAACATTAAAAAACTTAGATAAGTGATCCAAGTCATTTGGTGATTGGTTTAAGCCAAGATATTTTGGAGAAGGCAAATCAGGATCGTAGAGACCTAAAAGAAGAACATTATCATCGAGTTAAATACTTAAGTAAAAAATGAATAATTTTTTTATTGTTAGTTTAAGTGATCTATAAAAACTAAATAAATAATATAATAAGTGGGAAAACACTACATAGTCATCCTTGGTAATAAATTATAGGCAGCAGGCTGAAGGCCATTGAGTTAAGGCTCTTCGACAAGGTTTCAAGTATGAAGAGAGAAGTAATAGACTTAAAAACAAGGGTGGGGTTTATAATGAATTAATTATATTTTCATCTTGATGGTTTTACCTCAATTTAGTCCTTCAATCTCCTTCAATATCATTCATGAGAAAATATGGCAAGAGAACGAGGTATTCATGCATGTATAAGTAGAATGTGTCAAGTTTGTAGGAAGAGTTGAAAGGTTCTTGGAAAAATTTGTATGTTTTTCCTTTGGGAAGGTTATAAAACAATTAAAAAAATCTCCATATTTTACCCAAGATTATCTAAGTTTATAATAGGTATAAGGGTCAACCCAAAGAGCAAGTTTGAATGGGTTTAGAGCCTATAATGCACACCTACAGGTCTACACATAGAAATATGGAAAAATTATGCATTTTTTATATTTAAATTGAAGTCAAGTTACATGATATGTATTATGGGTTATTTATAATTATATTATAGTTTTTTTTATTTTTTTTAAAGAAGAGAAGACATAGAAATAAGATAATTAGGGTGAAAACCCCTACACTCTCATAAAACCCCAATCATGACCAAAGTAAGGATTAAATGCCATTATAGGAGTAAAAGTATTTTTAAGACCCCATAAATACCTCATTAATCATATATAAATCTTATATAAGGTGTTTCCAAGTTAAAATCAAGCATTTAGAACCCCTTTTTGCTCAAATAGTCACCTCAGGTAAGCATTTACATGTCTGTAATGCCTGAGAAGGTAAAATTTCTCACATGGGAAGTTGATTGAGCAGATGAATGGAAAAAAATTAAATTAAGGTATGATTATAATTTTTTTACACTCTAAATTTATATAATTTTTTAATCCATTAGGTGGCTCAAATATATAAACAATCCTTAACAAGATAGAGACCCAAAACTGCCTATTTTGTCCCTCAAGGAGCTTGAGGACTGAGATTAATTATTTAAATGATTATAATGCACTTTAAATGTATTTAAAAATACTTAATTATGTCTACAAACATCATGATAACATTTTAGAGACACAATTATGGCACGTGTGGAGTGAAATCATAGGGAAATGGCCTAAAACTACACTTTTAAGGGTTAATTTCATGTTTTTGGCTATAAGGAAGCTGATTAACCATGTGAATACGATTTTATATATTGTGAATAGGATTAAAAAATTTATACAAGATATTAAATATATTTTCAAGGTTCCAAGATAAGGTTTCAAGAAAAAATAGGTCTAGATGAGGACTGTTACTTATTTTTAAGTAGAGATGAATTTGAAGTCCTTCTCAAGGTTATCCATGATAACAAGACACTTAATTACATACATATATTCATATAATGTAATATTTATAGGATTATAAATATCATTAAAAAATAAATTCCAATGGCTATAGGTAGAATGGAAGGGCTTGTTCACAGGCAATTCACTAGGCATGTTGTTGAAGACACTCAAAGAAGTATACAGTTTGCATCAAATCTTAAAGCTTATTAAAAGTTGAAAATGATCTTATATACTATTAATAAGGCATAAAAAACTTAAAAAATTAGTGTGAAGGTAATGTAATATGTACACGATCTCAATATAATTATCAAGGCTACATGGAGCTTCTATAACATGAATACTTACATCCCTCTTTAAAAATCTTGTTATTAAGCTATGAAGACTCATTAAAGGTGATCTATAAGATTGTAAAGAGGATATATGATATTATATAAGACCTATATGAGGTGAATAATATTTTTGTAGAATGATTCAAACAAGAACTAGGTCTTAGATGAAGAGAAAAACATATCCTCATTACTTTATTTTGGATCAAACATGTTTAGACATGCAAGTTACAAGTTATAATGACATAGATTAAGTATGAATAAGTTTAATCCTTAAGTATCATTATCACCAAGATGAGAGATGAATTTCAAGAGCCAAGGTGTCTTAGAAAGATGCCTAGAAGGTTAACTATGCCATGTGTCAAGATGTAACCTATAACTCCTCAATCAAGAAAGGGCAATTTCAAAGAGATTTAGAGTGAGTCATGGAAATAAATGATGATTCTCTACACCATAAATTAGAGATAAATCCACCAAAACTTGGCCTAGTGCATTAATAAATAGGATGACACATTCTTGGTATGTTTTGTGAAAAGATACTTTTATTTTTTAACTAAAAAGAGGATTATGGTAACATTAATGAAATTCTTAGTCTCTTCCCCTTATCGCTTATTCATTATTATATATATTTAGCCTTTAATGGCTTGTAAAAAGATATTCCATGTTAATATGGTGATTATTGATGAATGAAAGTGTTGATATTCAATCTCCTTGAATTTGTCCTCTTCATTCTTGCCTATTTTGAGTAAGTTATCTTTTTGCAAGTCATGTGATATGTATCAAGTAATGTTAAGTGTGTAATACCTTCATTAGTGAATCATTATAGGACTTTTTATTTTCCATATTAGTTAATGTATCAAATACAACCGCTATATTGAAATAATTATGCTAGAGAACTATTTGAAGTTGTGTGATCATATTTAGCCTTATACTATCTTTGTTATAAACTCATGGTTAAGAGAGGTAGACCTACAATTTGGTGTATCACCCCTTTTTTATTTGATTTTAGCTTTCTCTTCCCTTTTACTTGTAATTTTAGTAGGTTTAGTATTAGTATAGGTGTAACATCAAGGGAGGTGGCCCTCTATGAAGGTTATCTCTAGTCATAGGCCACACACATCCTTAGAGATTTCTCATAATGTCAATTGGGTGAGGAGACCTGAAACACCTACTCAAAGGGTGTAAATAAAAGTGACAATTGTAATTACATTTTTATTTCTATCTAAAAATTATTTTCCGCAAACATTATTGATCTAAATGATTTAGTTCTATAGTACATTTATTTTCTAGTAAATGACATTGAACTATTCTATTCAATTCTATATTTCATTTATTTTTAATAAACTATGTCAACCTACTCAACTTAGTTCTAAATTTTCAAGTATTTCTAATAAAATGAATCAGACTATTCAATCTAGTAATCTATCTCTATTTGTAATTATGATTTACATAGACTATATTGATCTACTTGATACATTTTTGTACTATGTACAATTACATCATCCATCACCGATATAGTTATCTTTGTTTCATTTTTTAAGCATAAGCAAGGCAAATTAAGTTTTCATTTCAAATCTAATCACACATTTTATTTCAAGATGACTTCTTATTTATTTCAATTCAGTGAATGTTGTAATTGGTTATTAATATTGATTTTTGGACTATATTTTATTTCTATCTGTTTAGTTTCCCTAGAAAATGTGTTCCAGTAGTTTTAAAACTACTTAGATATTATCATTAATGGTTACATGGTATTCCATTTATAATCCTTGTCTATTATTTATAGACATCATGGCATGAAGGGACTTCCCCAATACTCATAATCATATTACAAATATAAATAGTCTTTAACTTCCACATACCTCATAGTATATAAAAAACAGACAAGACTCCATTTTTTATTAAACACTAGGAAACCAACTATCCATTTGATTTTGTGGTGAACTTGAGAGGAGCATATATCCCAAATAATTTACTTTTATCATACCATTTAAATTAGGTTTAATGGGATAAATCATGGTTCTACCTTTGTATCCAATGCTGTAAAACATTGGGTTGACACTATCCAATGAACAAGAAAGTATATATGAAATCCCACACTATCAAATAAATATTATTGGTATATCTACCTATTCTTATTTTTGGAAAAATAGTTAACAAAAATAATTAGTTTTCAAATTTGTTTATTACTATTATATTTTGTATTATGAAACGCATCGACCAACGTCGATAAAATGCTATGATGTAGGTAGTAACCACATCTACCAACATTGATATAATTACATGTGTTTGTATATTACCTTGACTATACTAATACAATCTATTGTGTTTATAGACTGTATTGACCAACATAATACAATCTCCTATATTTATAAATTACATCAACCAACTTGATATAGTCTCCTATGTTTACATCTTTGATTATATCAAATAGCTAGACAAAATCTATTACCCTAGATATTATCTATTTACAGATGTAACTACATCAAACAACTCAATACAATTAATATACTACATCTTTTTCTCATACTTTTATCCTATAGACTACATTAAATAGATTGACTCAGTCTATTTTTTGCCATTTTTAATCACCTCATAATAAATCCTATTAACCAAATCGATAACGTTTGTTTCCCATATCCCACTAATGTAACTACATCAAACTATTTGATATAGTTCACTTACATATTTTATCTTAAATTTTATAATATAATACATCATACTATCCAATATAGTTACTTTTTATTTCTATATATTATCTTACTTATCTAGCCCAATTTAGATTCAACTGTCCATCATGAAATATATATTTAAGGATTATAAATAGAGAACACAAATTGATATTATGGATTTTAATAACTCCCATAAATCTCCTAAATATGATTTTAATATTATCAATAAACAAGATAATATCAATATTCATGAATACACTAGAATAATATATTGAAATTCATTCTCTATTTCCCAACCTCTTGATCCTTTTAACTATCCTCCTCACATACCTATAGTTGAGGATGAGAGTGATCTTGAGTACACATACAAAATGATCCTTCTCATCAATGAAAACCCTTAACATAGAGGCAAGGATCTTATGGTCATTTATAACCTCATAATGGGACCCCACATGGGATGCCCCTCTTCACATACATATACCAATATGATAATATTTGAGGCAAGTCAAAACATGAATTCTCTTCCTTCTTCTTCTACTATTCCTACTATATCCACTAAGATGGCAGGTCTTTCCTCCCATGGGCCCACTCAAAGTGCTCATGTTAGTACTCACAATAATGCTAACACTAGTACATCTCAAGTTGCCTCTACTAGTCAACAAACTCTAAATACTAATTAATTTTTTTTCAAGTCATGAATCAAATGGACACCTTTCAAACTAATATTTCATTAGTATTTAGAGTTTTTTGACTAACAATCCAATCAAATAATTTAAATTTAAAATCAACTTATGTAATTATAAATTTTTCTTCAAAAACCTCAATGGGGAGTTTAAAATCCAAATGCCCCCCACCCCCTCAAAGATACATAGGGTAATTTTATTTCTTAGCCCTAATTATTAATAAAGTCATCAAGAATATTGAAAATAAACCATTAATTCTTTAAGTTTCAAACATAGACATAGGAGGTATCACTCCTACTATCAATACTTATAATGGATCTATGTGTCTTGCTTTGCATTTCAAAGATTTTATTAACCTTTACAAAGATTGGATTAAGATAAATACCTTGAATACTACCAAATTATATCCAAAGCCTTTCCAAGTGATTCCCTAGATTGGCAAAATAAATTTAAGTATAATACTATCTCTAGCTTAGAAGACTTAGTTAATGTTTTAGTTTAGGAATTTCAAACAAATAATCTTCCTAAATAGTTTATCCAATTTCATTAATTGTAAACATGTAGAATCTAAAACCATCTAAACCTTCATTAAATGTTATAAATTCTAAACTAACAAATCCAAACATAACATGTCAAAAAATAACCTCTTCCATTTGTTTAATAATGTTCTTCATCCTAAAATAAAATATAGGGTCAGAACTCTCTCTCCAAAATATTTGGAAATCAATCTAAAAGCCAAGATTTACTCATAAGACACTTTTATTCTTCCCAACCTACCTTATAAATTTTATGATTATGATATATAAAAACAAACATGTTACCAATGATGATGTTACAGACACTTATGATTCTATACATGTCATTCATGTTATCCCTATGAGTGGCTCCAATGAGGAAAATATTTCCAAACCTTTCACAAAAATTAATTCCTATCCTCCTCACTTTTCATCATCATACATAAATAATTTTAACATTCAAAAATATCTTTCTCTACTAAAAATTCAAAAATGTATTCTTAAACCTTCGACAAGAGAACTTGACCCTACTCACCCTACCAAACATTGGTTTGATCCATAAAATTTTTATTGGTATCACACATGTTAGGGTAATTCTAATTAAACATATATGAAACCTTGGAAATTTTCTATTATTTTCTCCTTGGTCCCAATTTAGATCATGAAACTATGATCCATGAACACCCACAATCCTATGACAAGGTATGTAAAGCCCATGATTCCAAAGTTAAGCATGATGCTCCAAATTAGGCTAATGTTCACCTTGACATTTATAAATACTCACTTAAAAATCATTGACCCATTAATACTCATACTCCTTCCTCCAATTCTATGGAAGCCTTAGTTGATCCTCATTATTTAATTAATGATGTCAATGTGTTCAAAATGAACAATATGAGGTGTGTAGTATCTTATATTGCCCTTTATCTACATTATACTTATAATAATTTCCCACTTATAAAATTGTGTAAGACATATATCTATCTCATTTTATTTATGTTGAGTATATATAAGTTAATACAAACTCATTTCCTATGACTACACTGATCAATTTGATACAGTCACCCACACTTCCAAGAACCCCAACTACATTAATCACTTCAATCTAGTTTGACAATCATTTCCCAACTATAATGGCCAACATAATATAGAATGTTATATTTCATCCTTTTATTTCTGATACATCAACCTAATCAATATATTAATATAGATAAAAACCAACTACATCAATCAATTCACTGTGGTATGTTAGTTCTAGATCTAAACAAACTATGTCAACTAGCTTGATATAATCTATTTCTATTACATCTTCTATTGAAATTACATTTATAAGATTGATGTAATATATTTATGTTATTTTTTATATTGTAACTACATAAACCAACTTAATGCAATATATTTATATTCATTATTATGTTGCTACTACATAAACCAACTTGATAGATGTAGCTTGTATCTATCCTATGCAATAAACTACAATGAACATCTCAATGCCTTTTGATCCACCTAGTCGAACTACATAAACCATAAAAAATAACACATATCATATCCATTTTAATGTACTTTAGATCTTCCATCACCTAAATTACTTCATTATTATGCACCTTTATCTCAGTCTGATTTAATACCCTAAATATATGATGAATGGGACCCCATTGCATAACTATCTCATCTTCCATATTAAATTCATTTTATTGAACTCATGAGGACTTATCCTCATAACAATAATCACTTAATTAAATTATTATTCAAAATTAATATTCCCCAACCTCCACCTATAGGGAAAGAAGCCACTTTAGGGTTTGAGGATAGTATTCTCCAATAATGTGAAAAAATGTCCATAAATGTTGATAAAACTTTGGATGCTTCTCTTTCAATTAAATTTCCTATAGATACTATGTTTCAAAATGAAATATTTATGAAAATGATCCTAATTTATTTATTAGTCTCTAAATGGGTGATATTCAAGCCAAAAAAACCTTGATTGATGAAGGGTCAGGCATTTATGTTGCTTCCTTTGAGTTCATTTTAAATCTACACAAATTATGTGTCAAGGTTATTATTGAATATAAATTTATCCACTTGGTTATGTTTGGCTCCCCATCATGATCTCTCCCATCAAGGTTAGATTTAAGTTCATGATTTTTATTTTTCCTCTATTATAAAATATTTTACTTGGATGACCCTAGACACATCACATGAGAGACATTTCCTATTCTTTATGCTATTGTGTCAAATTTCCTCATAATGATGATATATAATGTAGGAAGACACTAATCGCTATAGTTTTTAATAATTATAAGATCATGGTACCTGCCCTGAACCTTTTCCTATCATTCCCTTTCAAAAATATCAAAAATTTAACTATCCCATCAATTTTAATCATAGTTACTGTCCCATCGATGTAAGTGTCCAAATTATTATCTAGTTTTCATACCTAAAAAGTCATCTAATTTGATTTTTTTAATCCTATGGGTTGGTATATTTATTTTATCTAATCCTTATATGAGGTATTTTCAAAAGGTGTGGCATAGATATAAACCTAAGATTGTTCATTATGCATCTATAAAATACCAAACAAACACCTATTCAAGTTCATTTAATTAATTGCAAAACTAAGTTATACTACCATATTTATTCCTTATTTTAATATTAGTCATAGGAGTAGTCATATTATAGGTGTGAATCACTCAAATAAAAACCCAAGAGAATTATTTGTCAAGTTGTAAGATAGATCATTGTATGCCCTTGAATGTGGTATATTTCACCCTTGTACACACATAAGCCAACACCTAAGGGAGAACTAAAAATGTCTAAGTCCATCTTAAAATTATTGGATATGTAGGGAATTATCATTTACAAATATGTCTTTGAGGTTAAATCAATTACATGATCCCACTAACCCATTTTTGGCAAGGTATAAATACCTATGGTGAAGAGTTATGGTTTGATCCACATACACTCATCTACAAATTATGCATGCAAATAAAATACATCAAAAAAAGGTGACATGAAACCCATAAAGATCTAGGTCATAAATTTTTAATATAGTGAATAACTACATCAACATAAGTGATGTAACACTGACACAAGTGTCTAAGCCTCCAAAATAATATTTACAAAATCTGATGATTGGATCTTGATCTTGTTCCTAGTTGTTTCCACCTCTACACATATCATATCTTTATAAACATTTGAAGATAAGATAAGTATTATATCTTTTTTCATATTTATGTAATTAAATTACTAATTTGAATGCACTTTCTATATTTAACACAACTTAGCATTTTAATTCATAATAGTCATTTATCTGAGTTCTCAACTAATTGGCCCAATTTAGAATAGTTTTATTCATACTTGTGTATAGATTATTATACCATTTAACCCTCATACAAGAAAAATATAAAAGGGTTAAAAATTTAGTGAACCCAACCTTTATGTCTTCTCATATAAATCCTATCTTGATCTAGGGTTTTTAGTCTTCTAAGGTTCTTGCTTGCTATATTTATTCACATTTTTATATCATTTGTATGCAACCTAGGTGGTATTAATATTGAAGATCTTGAGCTACACTTTGGTCCACCTAAAATGTATCAAAATAATACCATGCCAAACTATCTAATAATGAGAGTGCCAATAATTATAATTAGAAAAATAATGAAAAAATTATTATAGAAGATGAATGCTATCATGAGGATAATGAAACAAATGAAAATAATGAGCATGAAAAAGTAGATCAAGAACAATTTAAATCCACTGAATTATTTTGAGAGTGCATTAATGAAAATTTAAAATATATCCACAAGATCCCTAATAATATATTAGAAATAAAACAAGTCAAAAGGTGTTAGTAAACAACCATTACTCTCTATTGATAAAAATATTGGGGTTAATGGATATGTGTTGTAGAAAAGTTTCCTTGTTTAGCTCATGTGCTTAGTCACACACTTATAAATTAATTCAATTCAGGTCTATACTTGATACATCTAGGATAAATCATAGTAAAAGCCTATGGTGCACAACATTTAAACACACTACTGCACTGGCATCAATTTCACACAAGGCACAAGCCTTGTGCACTCACCTAAAGCATCACAGTGAAGGGATTGGGGCCTGCATTAGGCTAGTTAAAACATGGTGTAAAATTAGTGTCAATGAGACTTAGTCATTGGTGAAATGAGCTTAAGTAGTCTATCAATGCATGCCATTATAGATAAGATCAGGAGGTGCAAGCCTATTCAAGGGCACAAGTCTCTTGGTGTAAGTTCATGTCTAGATAAGTATAGCTCTTAACAGTGAAATCCATAGGGATACTAAGTTAAGTGTCATTCAATAACTTAGTTGAGTCAAGGGAATGGCTCATGTTTAGGTACTCACTCTTCAAGTTAGCATTCTAGGCACAATTACTAGGGCCTCGGCACATGCCAATTTTAACACAGTCAGTTTTATAAGTATATCAAAGTCATTATATGGAAAAATGATGCCATTAATGACCTATAATATACCTTTACATCACAATATATTAAAAAATGAAAACTATATCATTATTCATATAAAACTTAAGTCATAAAAATACAATAGTGCTAAGCCATATGAAAAGAATCAACAACCAAGTAAATATGCAACCCATTTCTATTAACTCAAAGTTCATCAACATAGAGTACAATGTATATATAACAAAGTACATGCTCATCTAAATTCTATTATAAGCCCAAAAACTCACAGGTGAGCTTGGGTGATACATGGTGATTTTCCAAATTATTCATGCTAGTTTTAAACTAAAATGTGTGTATAATCCTAGAACTAATCCTGTAGAGCTTCATTGTATTAATTTCACCCTCTCCTCTTTAGGTTCATGATTATTTTTATAGGTATGGGAGCATATTTTTTCTAGGTTAGATGGGTGCATGTTAGGTGCTAAACTATCATTAGGGGTTGTAATGCCACCAAATCCACTACTCTGACACCTGCACTCTCTAACTATCACATGTAGTAATCAAAGGGATATCCCTAAAAAATTAGATGCTAAGCAACTGCCTACCAGCTGGTGTAAGATCTTTGAAGATTCTTATAGCTAGTGATAAAGGTATCAAAAGAGAAATCATTTGCAATGATTGCCTTACACTGAGATATAATGAGTTGGTGTAGTCCATTAGGTAACACAAATAGGGGCCCAACATTACCCCATACAAAATTGCTAGTCTGCCCTTAGAATAGTCTTTCAGTACCTTTTCTATGCAAAATTCAAGCACACTCTACTATAACTCTGCCTTGAATTTCTTAAAGCCATGAATGGTGAGCTTGATCTCTTCCATGATGCCATCTACTTTTGTCAATTTAGCCTTGAGTGCAGACACATCTATGCTGTCCATTTATTTTTTAAAGGCTTCCATTCCTTCCTTAGCTCTTCTCACTCTACCATCTAAAATTTCCCCTTGCTCACTTGCTTTTGTTTAAAAAGTGTGGAAGAGTGTTCCTAGGTCTTGTTCTTGGGTTTTTAGCTGGGTGATTAAGGTGTTGAACTATGCCATAACCTGGGCATTCTTGGTCCTACTCACACTAAAAGTATGCTTCAACAAATCATCCTTCTCCTCTTTTTCCTTTTGAAGGCATGCATTGATTACTAATGCTTGATTAGAGAAGTTACAAAAGATGGCATTTGCTTCTTCCATTCCCTCTTCCAGTTTGGTAAAGAGGTCCTCCATCATATCAAGCTTTTTTTTAGCTCTCTTTTGATGGATTCATAGGGTTATTCTTATTCCTATAGCATCAACTTCATCTTGGGGAGCATTTGTTCTACTAGCATGCAAAATTTATCAACCTTTTTCATTCTCAAAGTATCAACACCATCCAAAAAGGATGGCTCCACCTCTTCGATGTGCTCAACCAGCTACCAGAGTTTGAAATTCATTACTTTTATTTCTTCCTCCACCTCATGTGATATCTATTTCCACTTGTTGTCACAAATATTATTGATGATGTTTTTGTGTACCATTTTTGAGGCCATCTTTAGGAGGGAATTAGCTAATATTATGGGTTTCATATCCATTGGATTTACAAGTTGGTAGTCATGCCCCTCTTCTAGTTTCTTGGCACTTTAGACTATGTTTTTGGTACCTCAAACTAAGGTCCATCCATATATCAATCAAGATCCCAAGAAAATTGATGGTGCATTAGGGTTGTGGTAGTTTTAGGGTGCATATACTCTAACTTTTAGAAGTCTTCATCTTTGATGAAATCCTTATGTGCTTTTTCCCTATAGCTCAGCTCATACTCCTCTTCAGCTAGCTCCATCTCCTCTCTATTGGTGTTGGTGATTTCTCTAGTGCCTTCTTCTTATACTAAGGGTTCTTCATTAGACTTCTCCCCTTGGTCCGTATCTTCTCTTTCCTTGATGCTAATTTTTCCATCTTATTTTTGGAAGGGTTCTTCCTTAGACTTTTCCCCCTTGTCCACTTCTTGTTGTTGTTGTGTTTCTTTGGTGTGAACCTCCTCAACATCAACCTTAATTTTATCTTGCCCTAGTGAGGTCTCTACTACCTTCTCCATTTATTCTTTTGAGGTGCCAGCATCTCCTTCTTTATCTTCAAGTGCCCCTTCAAAACTAAAGTGCACCTATTATGTATCTTCCTCTACCAAGATGGAATGGGTGCTAGGTGCATCTTCAATTGATTTATCCTTTTTAGGTTCCATGCTAGTGACAACCTTTTCCTCTCTCTCTTTTTTCATTCTAGCCCTTTCTACTTGGACCATCTTCTCTTCTATTTATTTCCTTTTGGCCTTTTCATCTTAGGCCTTTTTCTTCTTAGCTTTCCCTTTCTTGGCTTGTGATTTGCATTTCATCTCTTTTGCATTTATATCCTTGACCTCCACTTGATCAATTTTAGCTTGGGTCATGCCCTTGGCCCTCATGGCCTCTTTTTTATGATGCAACTCTAGCACCATGTCAATCTGATCTTGGTCTAGGCCCATACCATCCCATTTTCACTTCAAATATTCTTTAGTTGGTGTGTTTGAGGGTATTGTTTATTTAATTACTTTCACCTTTTCAAACTCTTCACCGATTCATCCTTCCTTCCTCCCCTTCATCTCATATGCCTTACATTTCTTCCCTTCTCTTCTATGCTCTTTGGCCTCTACCATCTCACTGGCTTCTTTCAACATCCCAGCCTTGATCATTTATTCTCTTATTTCCTCTACCTCTAGTGCCTTATGGATAACAAAATCACTAAGGCCATATTTTTTACACCTTATATTCTTATCTAATTCAGTTTGAGGTGGCAGGGAGGGGGTCCTTTCACTAGAAGAGGAGTTTCCTTTTTCATGCACAATGTATAGTCCCTTCCCAAATGTTTCTTCCTCCATCTCCTCTTCTATATTTGATAGGGTTACTATCATCACTGTAATAGGAACCTTCCCCTTCCTTTTCTCTTTGGTACTAGGGGATGACTTTGGTGCAAATCTTACATACTTCTTTATGGGGACTGAAGTTGAGGCTTCCTCTTCTGAGGTGATATTGAGACTTATTCACTCTTCTATTTATTCCAAAGTCTCCCCCTTCTTCTTGGGAGATTTATTATTCTTTACTAACATCAGAGTTCTTTCATCACTGATCGAAATTGGGGTGTCTTTACTTTGCTTAGTGTTGAGGCCCTTCTTCTATGGATTCATCTCATAGTATAGTCTATGGATGTAGCCATGTATGGTTGCCTCTTGAATGGGGTGGATATCTGGGCGATCTAGTTTATCCTCTTCATGCTCAATGGCCTTCCCATCTATGTGAGTGAACTAACACCTCATCTTACACCTCTCCATATCTAGTTCCTTGATTGGAATGTCTAACTATTGTGCATTGGGGATTTGGCATAGCATGTCCCTGAATTATCTTATTGAGAAGGCATAGGGGAGATTTAGACACCTTGAATGTTTCCATCAACTAAAAACAAGTGCACTACATAATAGTGTTTTATTTTGGCAAAGGTTACCATTTCAAACATAGTGTAAGGGATCCCTTAAGGGATGTGCTATTTTAACCTGAAGATCTCTATGTACTTCTCGCATCACCCCATGATGTGAGTCTTATATTTAGTACTAAAAGAGGGGGGCTTGTGAAATATTTTTACTTCTGTGCTGAGGAGTCACTATGCTCTAGATGAACCATCTAGAATTCTAATCTCTTCCATGACAATGAGAATGAGAATGGATACCCACCTGAATGTCCCTTTTGCATTATGGTACTCCTATGCATTCTCATAAATTCATCAAAAATAAATTTGGAAGTATTGAATTTCATTCCCTACACCATGTGATAGGTGATGCAAAAGTATGCCTTAGTCACATTGGTCCATCAATTACTTGGGCATAGCTTGGAGCTTATGAGGTGTACCACTACCTTTGTGCTCAGGTATTTACAATCCTTTATGGGGAACACAAAACCCCCTTGAAATATTTTAGGAGATGGGATATGTGCTCCACCTCTTCATCATCATCCATCATTTGATGGATGTCCTTACCAGTGTCTAAAATTTTGATTATTCTCTTTATCAATTACACCAAAATCTTCATGTGCCTATATCAAAAGTAAATGCAGTCTTCATGGATGCATGAGAGTAGGAATTGAAATAGCTCATTTGTCTTCTTAAAGCATGGTAAATCATAAATTTGAGTTAAAATAGAAGATATAAATTTGTCTAGGATTGAGACATCAAACATGGCATCACCTTGCACCATCTTTCATCTTGTGTCTACCATCCAATCTTATGAGAGGTCTTGTAAATGACTGATGTGTAATGATTATATTATTTTAACTAGAAGATATGCACAAAAGAGTGATAATCCTCCCATATCATGAATTTTAAAGGGAACTATATTACTTGGTAGGAAATTTTGGTGAACACCTCAATGTCTACTTGTGTCATGCTTACTGCTTCTACACATTGCATTGTTATTTTTATATTGGCCACTTCAGGCACTATACGTGCCTATTTTAGGTCCTATTGCATCTACTCAAAGCTTTATTCCTTCCATTTATTCACCATCCTAAAGTTGATGGTGTTAAAGCATAATAGGTGTAATTTATCGAAGCCTCGAATGGTGATGGCACTTCTACAATCGTGAGATCTATGACTGTTCCCTTGGATCTCAAGCTTCATTAGCCTTTAATGGTGGCCTGTGCATCAATTCACTCTTCCAAATATCTAGTTTCTATAGAATACTTTCTTGACACTTATCCAAATCATTCTTACTATGAATGCAATCCTTCTTAGTATGTAGTCATTCACTCTTAGTACCTAAAAATACTCAAATTCTCAATGGTATAGGGTTTTTTCACATCAACTCTCTAGTTTTTACTTAGGTTCACTCTTAGTCTTAAGTTAGTATAAAATTTGTAACCTAAGTAAGTTTATCACTTGTTAATTTATACCCTTTCCTTATCTACCATCATTAATGAAGGTCCTTTATGGTGTGGTGGTGCCTAGATTTCTTAGAAAATTCAAAATTTTGTGAAATCCACAAAAATCCTTTGTTATCAATGCATTAAATGTGTATATTTATGCTTTGATTTTTTCTTCATTGAATGCTCTCTAATGGTAATTTGCTGAAGTGACATTTAATTCAAATGGTCACTTCCTACTCAAATTGGGGTAGATGCCAGTTATCTTAGATGATTCTTATCTTGCACTTGTTTACTTGGCATGACTTTCACCTTACTTATGGTAACCTAGGTGTAACACCTCACATGTGCATGATTCAGCCTCCTTGGTTCCACTTCCTCTTCTAGCTACACTTCCATTTTAAGGGTGCTTCTCTATTATGGTTAGTTTCTTGTGCTTTGTCTTGCTTTAGCTTATCTTACCCTATACAAATCCTTTACACTAGTTCTTTGATTCTTCATATTCTATTCTGGTTCTCTAGTACATGGTTAGATTATGCATCTTCAACTTTTTCTTTGGTCTCTAGTGCATGATCAATTGATGTGCCTCTTTCTAAATTTGGCATAAAGGCTACCTTTATGCTTATGTACTTTGTCATTTTTTCTCAAATCTTTAAGGTTTGGTAACTTCCTCACACGTAAAAAACTTAGACATCTAGCCCTAGGTGATTAGAAAGTAAATGGGATCGACTTACTCAACTAGTATTATGTGTAGAAGCATAAAAGTAGTTTTTTCTTAGGCCTCCAAGAGCCCTATAATGTTCAAATTTCACATATAGATCTTGTTCATATTTTGATTAAATATGGTGAGTTTCACATGCCCACCACTTAGATGTCTAGCCTCATGCACTTAGAGGACACAAGTACTTGACTCACTTGATTGGAATTATTTGTGAAAGGCTAGAGTAGTTTCCATACAAGATTGGAAGTAACCTTCATTTAGAACCTTGTACATGGGGTTTTGTGTACCTATTTTCTGATTTTGATGAGTCTCACATGACCACCACTTATATGTATGGACTCAAGTGCTTAGAAAGTTAAAGTGCTCAAATGACCTTGTTGGAATTATGCATGAGAGGTCAAATGAATTTATTAGAGTTGGGATTGATTCATGTGCCCATAACTTAGCTGTCATGGCCTCATGTATTAGAAAGTGTAAGTGCTCGATTCACCCAGATAGAATTATGCATGAAGTATTAATAGATAAGTCTTTATGGCCATTGTGCACTGGTTATTTACTCTTTACACTATACAAGGGGTAAAAACAAAAGGAAAAGAATAGTTTGGATTGTGCCAAACTATATTCTAGTCAACTCAACTCACATTAATTAGTGAACAATAAGTTGTTGTTCTTATGGAATAAGCACCAACCTGTTACTGATATGTTTCAATTAGTTGACATTAAAATCCCCTAGGAGAATTTTATTGGACAACATGCACAACTTGCATATGCTTGTCTCCAAGATGTGGTGGATGATGTAGGGGCCCATCCACCTTATTTTCAATTTACTTGGGTGCTTAAGGTACTTCAAGTCATAAAGCAACACCAATGCTCCTTTAGTTAGTTCCTTGTGCTTGATGTGCTTGTCATTCCAAAGATTTTAGCATGCCTTTTTATTTTATGACTCCATCTTTCTTGGGCATGATTTTCATACAAGCACTCCAAGTCTTCCAACCTTGTGTTTAAAGATTCTTGGTCATCTTAGTGACCAATCCATGCAATGCATAAATATGGTACCATGAATTGCTTCAACACCAAACGCTAGTTGGAATGGTGTATCCTCGTTTAGGTAATTATATGTCATGCGATATGCCCATAATATCATTGAAATATAATCATCTCAATCCTTATGACTAACATCATATATCTTTATCAAGCATGTTCCCAAGATCTTGTTGAATGCTTTAGCTATGCCATTTGCCTATGGATGATATAGGGTGGTCTTGTGGTGTACCACCATGTATTTAGTGAAGAGGATGCACACCATCTCATTGATGAAATGAGTGCCCTTATCACTTGTAAGAATTAATGGGCACCCATATCAACTTATTATGTTCTCTTAGATGAAGCACATAGTTATCATGGCTATATAATATTTTATTGGCATGACCTTGGCCCACTTAGTGAAATAGCTAGTGGCCACCAAAATATACCTTACACCTATGTACCATGTTATCGGAGTTATTGGTCTAATAAAATTAATGGTCCATTTCTCAAATGGTGCTTAGGCAATAATGAGGATGAGAGGCATCCAATCTTAGTGTTTTGGCTTCTCAGTACACTGTCATATGTTGTATGCCTTGGTACACTCCTTTACATCTTGGAATAGGCTTGAGAACCACAAGCCTAACTATAATATCTTGCCTGCCATTACATCTCTAGTGCAATGGTGTCCTATAATTCCCTCATGCACTTCTTATAATATGGAGTCCCTTTCATGTTCTAAAACACACCGATGTAGGACATCATCTCTACTTAGTTTATATATCTCCCCCTCAATGATCTAGAAGGAGGTGGTGTAAATTGCAAGTTGATTCTTCTCTTTATTTGACATGGTCTAGGGTACAAACATAGATGTTAGGAAAGTGGAAATCTCTGCCAAGTATTCAAGGATGTATTGGACTTTGTATATTTATGTATCTAACATGTCATCCTCAATCAGTACCACTACATCACCAAAATATATGTGGGATAAATGGTATATCCCCAAGTTTTGCTTTCCAAGTTTAACAATAAAGGACTAGAACTCCTAGAATAGGATTATCCATTTGTATATGTACCCATGTAAAAAAATCTTGTTCATGAGGTACTTGAGCTCCTCATGATTAGTATAAAATATGAATGGGGTTGCTAATAGATATTGCCTAAATTTTTATAAGGCATAGACCATTGCTAATTCCTCATACTTAGTGGTGGTGTAATTTTATTATGATTGTGGTAATTTCCTACTTATGAAGGAGATAGGGTGGTCCATATTTACCTCATCTAGTTATGCTAATATTGTACCAATTTTAAAGCTTGAAGCATCAACATGGATGTGGAAAGGAATAGTCTAGTCTAGGAATTATAGAATTGGCATGCTAGCTAATCTCAGTTTTAATGTTTCAAAAGCCTCCTTTTGCACCTTGCCTTATTATAATGGGCCATATTTGTGCAAGATCTCCTCTAGAGGTGATGCGATCTTTGCATATCTATGTATAAAATTATTTTAGTAGACATAATGGCCTATAAAGGTGTGAAAATATTTTTGCATTGAAGGAATCTAGAGTTGAATTATGATGGCTATCTTTCTAAGGTCAATAAATAAACCATCCTTGTAGATGATGTTCCCCAACAATGTTCCAAAGGGAGTTAGGAAGATGCACTTATTTAGGTTTAAAGATATATAGAGCTACATACACCTTTCAAACATGAGGCATAAATTGTCATAATGGTCTTTTATAAGGCCATATATAGTCCAATCATTAAGATAGACTTGAAGGGACCTATGGATGAAGTCCTTGAAAGTAGTGATCACCATTATAGAGAATACAATTAGCACATTATTGAGTCCAAATGGCATCAAATTATAAGAAAAACAACCCCATTCAGTTGTAAAGGTTGTCTTAGGCTTATCTTCCTCCTTTATCTACACCTAATGGTAGCTTGAGAAATCATCACTAAAAGTATAGATTACACATCCTATAATTACATCCTAGACCTCATAAGTGAATGGGGTTAGGAATGGGTGAATGATGAAAGTGGCATTCAAAAGTATATAGTTGATACATACCCATATACACCCATCCTTCTTGATACTTATGAACATCAAGCTTACCCATTTAGACTCTTGTACAGGTTAGATGACACTAGCAGCTAGCATTCCATCAATATTCATTTTTACCTTGGTGTGGAGATTGGGATTCATCCTATATGGGTGATTCTTGATAGGCCTTGCACCATCTACCAACTTGTTTCTCATTTTGATAAGGGAAGGGTGGGTGCCATTTATGTCCTAGTAGATGCATGGGAATAATTCCTAAAACTCCTTCAGGAGGTCTATGATTTGTGCCATCTCTACCTAAAACTAGTAAGCACCTATAGTGGTAATATTTGTCTCACCTTATACACTAATATCTACTTTAGTGGTCTTGAGTGGCATATGGTAGGGTTCATTCCTCTCCTTGTGAGAGTCTTCAACTTGCCTTGTCCTATCCATTGTTTCAATTAAAAGATGAGTTAGATCTTATTTGTTTGGGGTGCTATCATCCAAAAGGTGCACAAGTTTTTTTCTTCTTATTAGAGCCTTCCAATTTTTCTCCTTTTAGGTCTCATAATCTTCCTTATTGGAGTCACCATTGAGTGTCTTATCTTCAAATAATGTCAGGAACACTAGTCCCTTATCCCTGAACATATCTATAAGGTTCTCTTCTAGGATGGTAGTGTCCTCAAACACTACCCTATAAATGAATTTTAGTGGATCCAATAGCTCTAAGTTCTATAAAGAGAAGAAGGTGTGAATGAACCTCTCATTGAGTACCTCCTAGTCTCTTGTTTCTTTGTGTGTTTCATTTACAATATACCATGCTCATGCCTATGTTTTCAAAGTCTTATAGAAGGCATGCACCCATAAGCTTCTAGGCATGTTTTTATCACAGATGATTGGGTCATAATTTCTTGAGTAAGTAGGTATGTCTAAGTCTTCATTACTCTTTCCAAACCTAGTCCATATTTTTGCCTTCACATCTTTCCATGTTAGTAAACTAGGCCTTTACACTGCTCACTAATAAGAAGTAGTGTTCTTTATGGTATGCACTAGTGTACCCATTTTATCTCCCAAGGAATGCATGCTTGAATGCCATAAACATAGTTCTCTATGGATTGGCTCCCTCCATATTTTGGGAGTCCTGTAAACTTCCATTTACTCATTTAGAACACCCTTTTGCCTACCTTTTTAGTGTGGGGAACCTATTTCTTCTGAGTGCAATCAACCCAGATCAGTCCCATTCTAGTTGGTTTTGGCTCAATTACCCACACTAAGTGAAACCTTTGGCCAATAAATTCATAAGCCTCTTCAATCCATCAGTCATAGGCTACATTAGTTGTATCAAAAGCTGATTATCCATCTTACCATTTAATCACTCCTTGGTCACTTGGGTTAAGCTTCTCAACACCACACACCATGATGTTATAAATGTGGTTGATCTCATCTTTGAGATCAACACTTTCCACATATAGAGACCCTTGATCACTTGATAGGGGGATCACCACCATCTCTCTACCATTATAAAAAGTCATGTAGCACTTATTGAAGCACATGTACATGTTGTTGTCATAACACCATGGTCTCCCTAAGAGTGCTGGATAGTTCTCATGCTCTACTAACTTGATTACCTCAAAGCTAGCTTGGAATTTGGTGCCCATAATATCTACAATGGTGCCCTTTAAGATCTTGATAGGTTGCACTTAGGTTTTGTTGGCCATAAACAACATGAGGGGAGGGATTTAAGGGTGATCATCCCATATTCTCCCAAGTGATTTTTGTTAGAATGTTAACCTTGGCACCCATGACCATAATGACCTCATAAATAGACAATCCATTGATTGTGGCATTTATTAGTAGTTCTTAATCATACTCTATATTATGAGTATGCCTTACTTCATTCACCTACTCCATATGTAGTGTAACAACTTCAATCATCTAAGGTGGAACCTCATCTTCTAGTCTCTTCCCTACACGCTCTAAAATCAAGTTTTTCAATACGGGTAGCATCCCTTTAGATTATAGGAGGCACAAGATCTTGGTCAACTCTTACACTTTATCCTCTTGGTTATCTTACTTATTTCATGAGGCACTTGGAGCTATCCCTATAAATTTTGTATTATACTCATGGCTTGTTGTAGGACATATTTATGTCATGTTAGGTCAAGGTAGCACACAAATTTTGGCTCAAGTCACATTATGTACTGAGCATGGCTTGGATCACCATATTCCAAGCACAGTTCTTTTATCGACATAGTAGGTGGATGTGTGGTTAAACCACTTTGAGTCATGGTTTACACCTTTGATGGCT
Organism: Torreya grandis; assembly: GCA_037957365.1. Taxonomy (NCBI): domain Eukaryota; kingdom Viridiplantae; phylum Streptophyta; class Pinopsida; order Cupressales; family Taxaceae; genus Torreya; species Torreya grandis. Next base: position 4,916,381 of record JARHVA010000189.1, read on the forward strand.
CCTTATGAGTCTATTATAGCTTGGGATCCCATTTATCCTCCTTTCACTCATGCTTAACCATGGTGGTGACCTTATCTATTCTAGGCTAACCTTGAGTCAACTTTTTGTATAAGTTTAGGTAATCCTTGACTACATGTGGTCCCCAACAATAACCATATGTTGGGTGTATGGGGTAGTCATGCTAGTAATTCTCAATCAACCTACACTTGTAACATGATCATGGTGGGAATATTCCTCCACCATGCCCTCCACCTCACCCACATGCACCTCATTGATTCCCATAGCTAGTATATTATTACCCATATACTTCATTCCCTTGGCCCACCTTCACATAGGTTGTGGTCATATCATGTGCCTCTATCCATATTTTGGTACATCTCATAAATGACTCGATAATCCACTATTGAATGAGTATAGGTATTGTACATCTTAAAATAGATAGTAGTGTTTACTTGAATGACATGCTACAATAGGTCACATTTTTGAGAGTCATGCAACCCATGAAAAATTTCATAGATAAGAAGTAAGGTGTGAACATTTATTCATAAGAAATTATTCTTGTTATGCCCCTCCATCTCATAGTCAGTACATCATAATATGTTATGAGTTTCATGCATCAAACTAGTAGTTAGCTTTTATAGTTAGGAGGCCATTGACATGATTTACACCTCCATAAATGGGTTGATCCTAGTGTTAGTGATGCCTACTACCTTATCTCAGAGCATGGCTTCAAGTGCTTCACAAGGGTCTGTGAAATTTTTCATGGACAATGATCTCCTAAAAAGAACTAACAAGCCCCCAAAAAACCATTATGCATGTTGGGAGGGGTGGATATCATCTATGAGATTAGAAAGGAGGGTCTTAAATCATGCATTAGATAGGCATATGCTCTTAGATATCCCTTGGTTGATTTACTTGATCATCACAATGCTCTGTTGCTCAAACTCATGAATATCAAATTCTTTTAAGAAATCCTCCTTCAATATATCATAATCAACCATAGCCTAGTTCAGATTAAATTTTTGATACTATGTATGGGTATAATCCAACTAGGTGGTTACAAATTGAGTTGTATTACACCCTAATTAGGTGATACCTTGAGTATACCATTAAATTTCACACTCGAGCACATGATCCATGATATTTTCTACACCACGATACTAAATCAAGTGCATCACCATCTCTTAATAAATATTTTGAGGGGGTGGTGCTAGAGTCTATGGTTTTTATCCCCTAGAGTCTATGTTGGAGGTAGTCCTCCAATACCTTTGGCTATAGGGTTGAGAACTATCCTTTTTTGTGTAGGTTACACCATTAAGATCGATGGCATGGTACTACTTACTTGTGGCACTAGGCCACTTCCTATGGGTTGTTGCCTAGTCAATGTAGATGACATCCTTTGAACAAGAATGCTTTCACTTCTATTCTGAATTCTTAGGTTAGCACTCATAGATTTCATGGTATTTTTTTTCAATTATTTTTAAGGTATCCCTTATTCATCATAAAGTATTTATTTAAATCTTGAATTAGATCAAAGCTAATGTCTATAATAGGGTCAATTATCATTATTCTATCTTCTGATGGAGAATCCAACAAATGAGCTTGCACTTTAGGGTTAAAGGGGGTAGGTGCTTCTAGCACATCCTCATTATCCTCATCTTATAAGAACCCAAGGAATTATGTACCTAACTATTTAGCTCAGCCTCTTGCTTCCTCCTCTCTTTCATTTTACTATTGTAGTTTAAGGGATCCTTCCCTATGCCCTTCTCACTCACTATGGGTCCTCTCAACGCTTCTATGTTCCAAATCCTCTATCATCCCATGCCTTCACTTTTTATAGTTTTACCTTTGGAGCTCTTAGGTATTAGGTTGTTCATCCTTTTCCATCACACCTCACCTACACTTTCTCTTCTCACCTTCTATACTTGCTCATATGTGCAAAGATTTTAGACTTCTATTCTTATGGTTTCAATAACATAATCCACCAGTAATTTATTTAGTTTGGTACCTAGTCCTCTTATGAGTTTACCCCTTGGTTCATGAAAGAAATCATACTCTACTTATTTAGGGTAAGAGGAGGTTGACATTGTGAATTTCAACATGTATTTGTTCAGTGTGCCACTCCACCACTTGTCTAAAGTGCACATCCAAATATCATCTAGGCTTTGAAACCTCTCTAAGTTCTCTTTCATCCACTTGAAGTGATGGTCATAGATTCATATTCTAGAGTTGGTATAGGCAACCAACCAATAGTACACATGTTTAGGTAGTTCACAAAAGAACACCTCATATATAGAATCATAAAGGTTGGTTTATACCCATTCTTTTAGCTTCTATCCTTGGCATGTTAGATGTTTTTACATTAAACTATCTTCTACATGATTTAGCCAGTGCTTGATGTTTTATAACAAAATTTAGAGAATCATTCTATTACACCATTACATCAATAAAATTTAACACAAATCCTAGAAATAGAACCACAATGTTTTAGAAAAATATCCTTGTTTAGCTCATGTGCTTAGTCATATGCTTATAAATCAATTCAAGTTAGTTTTATACTTGATACAACTAGGTGCAAGCATAGTAAAATCCTATGGTGCACAACATTTAAACACACTACTGCACTAACATCAATTTTACATAAGGTGTAAAACTTGTGCACTCACCTAAAACACAATAGTGAAGGGATGAGGGATAAAATTGGGATAGTTAAAATATGGTGCAACCTTAGTGTCAATGGGAATTAATCATTGGTGAAATGGGCTTAGGTGATCTATCAATGCATTCCATTCTGGATAAGATCAGGAGGTATAAGCCTATTCAAGGGCACAAGTCTCTTAGTGTAAGTTCATGTCTGGATAGGTATAACTCTTAATGGCACAAAACATAGGGATAAAAATTTAAGTGTCATTCAGGCACTTAGTCAAGTCAAGGGAATAACTCATGTTCAGGTTCACTCTTCAAGTTAGCACTCTAAGAATAGTTAATAGGGCCTAGGTACATGTCAATTTCAACACTTAGTCTATTTTACAAGTATATAAAACTCACTATATGACACAACAACACCCTTAACAAACTATAATAGACCTTTACATCATAATACATAAAAAATGAAAATTATATCATGATTCATCTATAACCTAAGTCACAAACATACAACAATGCTAAACTATATCAATAGAATCAACAACCAAGTAAATATGCAATTCCATTTATATTAACTCAAAGTTGATAGACATAGAGTAAATTTTGTATATAATAAAGCACACACTCATCTATGTTGTACTACAAGCCTAGTGGTTCATAGGTGAGCTTGGGTGATACATGGTGATTCTCTAAAGTATTAATGCTAGTTTAAAATCATAATTCATGTATAATCCTAGAACTAATCCTATAGAGCTTTGATACATTAATGTTTCCCTCTCCTATTCAGGTTCATGCTCATTTTTATAGGTAGGGGAGCATATTTTTACCAGGTTAGATGGGTACACACCAAGTGTTGAGTTGTCATTGGGGGTCATTATGCCACTGGCTACACTAGTGTGACACCTATGCTCTCTAATCACCATGTGTATTACTCAAAGGGATATTTATAAAAACTTGGGTGTTAAACAACTACCTACCAGCTAGTGTAAGATATTTGAAGATTATTCTAGAATGGCACTAAAGGTATCAAAAGAGAAATCATTTGAAATGATTACCTCATATTGAGATCTCTTGAGTTGGTATGGTCTACTAGGTAGCACAAAAAGGGGCCCAATAATATGCCTATCACACATCCATTCTAATTTCCCTCCCCTTGAGCATAATATTGCCTACTACATCTAGTGGGGGCATGATATATGTTTTCAAACCATTGTTTCCTAAAGATTAAATAACTATTACCACATCCTCCATGGGAACAATTAATAATTTAACTCAATTACAAGTTTTAATATCCACATCAACATAGGTGTTATTTTCATCCCTTTTGGTGGCTTATCAAATCTCAAATATAAATCCAATGGGTCTAATATGAAAAATATTCTCTAAGTTATTCAAGATTTGGAGGCTAAGGTTCCTAACATTTAACAAAATACTTTAAAATAAGCTCATGTTATTGATTCAAAATATGTATTACATAATCCTCTAGCACCTGAGATATCATTTCACCCTTTTACAACTAGTTTTGTTGCACCCAAATTTACACTTTATGATGGTAAGGGTGATCATGAATAACATATATAATATTTATATGTGACATGCCTTGATTATTCCTCCAATGATAAAATTTTGATGAAATTATTTCCATGGAGCCCAAAAAACTATGCTTTAAGATGTTCTATGAATTACTAATCCAATCAATGAAAGCATTCAAAACCATATTAGATCAGTTTCTATCACATTTTTTTATTAACATCATTGAAAATATGTCATATGCACAAGTTTTTAAGATAAAATAAGGAACCAAGGAACCTATTAATGAATATATTTTGAGGTTCAAAACAATGTTGGCCAAAATGATGAATCCAATGGTAGATAAAGAGCTCCAAGACATCTTTAAGGAAAGTTTGATTTCCCCATTACATGAGTCAATTATTTAAAAAAATTTTAAATATTTTGATGAATTATGCCATATTATTCAAGAACATGAAATGAAACTTAGTTTCTTGAACAAGGTTATGTATGTAGAAAACACATCATCTACATATACTACCAAGTTTTATATCAAACCAAACCTCAAGGTAAAACCTAAATAACCTAAAAAGGAATAAATCAAAATGGTTAACAAAATATCATAAAAACATAATCAACTCATCTTATCCAATACATATAATAGATAATTTACTTGATTACCCAATTTTCTATCTTTGATACTTAAGAAGCTTGTGGAGTGTCATATCATACCTCTCCTTCCTCCTATAGAGGTTGATATGAGTAAACTTATACAAAAAGGATATGATTTTAATTCATATTATGACTATCACCAAGGCCCTAGACATTATAAAAACAAATGTTATACCTTGAAACATAAGATTCAATATATTCTTGTTAACTAACAACTTACCTTTGATGATCCTCTAAAGGATTCATGTTCACAACATGGTGACCATAAAAAGTAGAAAATATTTAACAATCTATTGTGAGATAATTCTAAGAAATATGTAGAATTGAAAATGGCATATAATTCACATCCTAATCCATAACATTATTGGAACCCATTATATGGAATTATTTTCACTTATACCCACACAATAAATCCTATGGTTCAAATATTTTCTATGACATTTGATGACAATGAAATTATAGATGATGACTCAAATATTCAATCATTATTTATTTGAACATATCATGATCATCATCCTATATATAGTGTTATGATCGATAATGGTGATAGTGGAATGTATTTACCATGATTTAAATTACACATTTGGTATATTTATATGATTGTTTATAACCTTTGACCAAAATGGTCAAAGTATTCGATGCGACATCACAACACATTATTGGTGAGATTGATTCATCTTTACAAGTTGATCCAATAAATGTGGTCATTAACTTATTAGTTATACAATATATGAGAGTATTTTATGTGTTATTAGGATGACATTGGATACATAATATCTACATAGTAACTTCCATAATGCATGGGTTTGTTAAATACATTCATATCAATAAGATAGTCACAGTTTTTAGAATTTCATATGTACATCCACTTGAACAAAATAAGTTTATCCATAGATGACTACTTATATAACTTGATAATTTTAATCATCAAAAAAAGGGTGAGTAACATGAAATCCCATTTATTAGGTTTCATATAATTGAGATACCATTATACAATAAATACACAATAGATTTCATAGAATCTTCATCCACACCTACACGGTCCACATAGTTTTTGAGAGTAAATAAACATTCCAATTATAGATTCACCGAGGAAACAAAAAAGAACTAAAAAATGGGTTTAATGAAACCTTATTACTTATATTAATTCTTAATGACCATATATTCCTATGAGACATTCAAAAAATACCACAGATTCTATAGTTCTAGACATGACACATATACATGATCCTTACCAGTATCACTAGTTTGATGTACCATATTTCAAGTTTAGAGATTCCTATGAGCATCCTTTGGATGGAATCATAGGCCAATTTTTTATTTCCAAATATTCCAAAAAATATTAAAAAATCAAAAATTCAAAAAATGCAAAAAATAAATTTCAATAAAATATAAAAACATTCAAATAAATTCAAAAATACAAAAATATTCAGCATTCACATGTTTACTAGCTCCTTGGCATCTATGTTGTTTACTTTATGCTACTAGATAGTATATAATTTATGTACACATATATGTTTCATGCATGATTGAGTGTTATATAGGCATACACTAGAAACATGATACATATACATATAGATGTTGGACCTTTCCTCTTCTTGCATGATACATTACATTGGGGGTATATAATTCCTTGATTACAATTGATACATGTTATATTATTTTATGACAACCTTTCCATTATCATGTTGAGATTATATAATAATGATTACACATGTCTATACTAGTGATTACATCTTTCAAAGGGTACTTAATATGTTATGTTACATGACATTTTTTCTAACACACACACACACACACACACACACACACACACACACACACACACACACACACACACACACACACACACACACACACACACACACACACACACACACACACAGACTAGTATGATATGATTATTCTAGTTGATTATACTTCATTTATTCACATTGTCCCTTCCTTGAGTGTTTTTTCTTGCTTTGTATTGCCTTTATTGTAGAAATATTGAATATGTTCCTTGATTTTTAGCACTTATGCCACTATATGTTTTTTATTTTTATATTTAGACATTTGATATGTCATTTATTAAAGTGTGTGGCATTTTAATATACCCCTTTTTGTGGACTCCTTAGACCCCATTTTGTGTGACATTGAGTACTCTTGTGTGTGTGCTTGATCATTTGTTGAGCTTATATTATTACTTTATAGACATTTTCATGATCCATATCATGTATATTAATTATTTTTTATGATCACATACTACAAGATTCATTGATAAATATACTTATACATTTTACTATTATATTATACATGACTCATGCACATATTATATAGTTATCTTATCCTTTTGAGGTAAGGTAACTACTAGATTCCATTCCCTTCACCTCAAAAGGGGGGAATATTAGTAGGGGAATGTCATAGAGACATGGATCCACACATACATAGTTTACATAATTGACATAATTTGATATAGTTTACATTATTGAAATATACACTTGGGTCAGAATCCTATACACATTGCACTAATTTTTGTAGGGTAGGAAAAAGTTTTTAAGTTTTGTGATAAATATTATATATAGTTACAAAGCAAATGTTAAATTTTGACTAAGAATTTATATTGAGACACATTAGAGGTTAATATTCCATGCAAGTGCACCAAAAATTATAAATACATATTCAAACTTATTCAAACTTATTTACTAAAAAGCACCGATACTTTACTAAGAAACACCATTTTGAGCCTTTCATGTCTATAGAAGTTGGATAATTTTAGTAGTGTGGTTAATATTTAATTCCCTAAATGTCCTAACACTACTTCCATTTTTTAGGTTGAGTTGGTTATACCACTTAAATTGGATTTTATTATACTGTCACGTGAGTTGTGTGATTGAGATTCAATGATTTCAATAGCCTTATCAAAACTCACCATTGCACTAAATTAAGGGAATAATTAGCTTCCAATATCCCTCTTAAAATATACAAAGTTAAATTTTGAATCTCTCTCAGCTCTAATGATTCATAAGGAAACATATTTACTAAGTCAAAGTACCAAGGAGAAACATGGTTGAATCAACACATATGTGTACTATTTCCTTGCTTGTTTTCTTTCTAAAAACTTAAATTATGTCAAAATTCATATTATATGCACTGATTTATACTATATATTTTTATTGGGTATAGGTCATACACCATTAAAACATTCAAAGTGGGATCAAGCAACGGTAAGGTGTGTTACACACACATAGGTACACATTTATTTACTTTAAACTAGTAATTTAATCCTTATGTATTACTATATTAAAGGGGGGATGTAGATACTAAAATATGATTTATATATGATATTAATATTATACACTTGAAAAATAGAAATTAAAGCCTACCCTTTAGTTTTAGACCTTTCTACTGCTAAAAGGCTCACATTCACCATCTCACTATGCTTAATTGTTTATCTTATGTTCCAACCCTATTATTTATAATGACCCAGATCTCTTGAATAGTAAAAAAAAAAAAAAAAATGATATTTATCCTTCAATTTCAATTTTATATCCTAAAAAACTTCTTAGCCTATTAGATACTTACATCCCACATGGGGACACTTACATTTGACACAAGTGTCTAGATCCTTATCTAGTGTCCATACCTCAAACTTCATATAATTGGAAAATATTTTAATCCTATGGGTTGACCTATTTGTTTTATCTAACTCTTCCATTAAATATTTTCAAAATTTGTGGCATAAACACAAACATAAGCTTACACATTACCCATATAACAAATACCAAGCAATCACATTTTCAAGCTCATTCATTCAATTACACAACTAAGTTCTACTACCCTATTATTCCCTATTTTTGTATCAATTATAGGATTAGTCATTTTAAAATTATGAATCAATCAAATAATATCCCATGGGAAATATTTTTCAAGTTATAATATAAATCATTGCATGCCCTTGAATATGGTATATTTTACCCTTGTGCACCCAAGCCAACACATAAGGGAGAAATACATATGTCTGAATCCCTTTTCAAAGTATTGGATATGTATGTAGTGCTCACTGATAAAGGGTTCCTTGAGGTTTAGCTTAAATTTGTGAGCTTGCTAATACATTTTTTATAAGTTACAAAGACTTGAGGTTAAGAACTAGGGTTTGATCCATATATAATCATCTATATCCTATGTATGAGAATAAAAGACATTAGAATAAAGGTGACACAAAAATTATAAGGATCTAGGTGGTTGCTTTAAAATATAGTAAATATCATACTAGATAGATTTTATGACATCATGACACCTATGTCTATGTAAGTGTCCCAAGGATGATGTAAGTGCCTAGGCCTCTAGAAATTATATTTTCAAAATCCGACGATTGGATCCTGATCTTGTTCCTATCCATTTCCACCTCTACACTTATTATATTTTCTTGTACATTTAAAAATAAACTAAGTATTATATCTTCTTCATGTTTATGCAATCAAATTACCATTTTTCATTTCCTTGTATATATACTATTATACCCTTTAACCCCTATCCATTTAAAAAAAAGAGGTTAAACAAATACAACCTCCTAGTGATTTGGATATTCTAAACATAAACCAAACCACTTTCATAACACTGCCTTACATATTTTTGATTAGATAAAAATATACCCATTATTGTACCACTTATTACATGAAGGTATCTTCTATGATATTCATCTTCCATTTATACTTCCCTTCATTTGAGGCAATCATAGGTCAATTCTAAGATTGAACACTTACTTGTGGACAAGTCTAGGGATTTTTGATACCATGGTTTTTGGGTACTATTCTATAGTAACCAAGTACAAGATCTCTTTTTTTGTCACTTATTTCACTCATGATTTTTTATCCAAATCCATATGGACAAGGAAAATAAAAATAAACAAAAATCTAAAAGCCATATCATAAAAGAAACAAAATATAATGATAAAAAATATAATTACATTATTAAAAATTAGATCACACTAAAATACATGATATTTTGGCACATTTCCTATTATATTTGAATTTAAAACTCCATATTTGGCCTCATGATAGATTTAAGGTTCATTAGGGTATGGTAGGATAGTAGACTGGGATAGGTGATCTCATTTAATTGTAAAGTGCCAACTACTTTCTCACATAAGTACCCAATATTTGTAGTAGACCGATGACTCTATAAGGGGTCCTATTGATGCATCTAAGTATACCACAAGGTTTCTTAGTGTTCAAAAAACAATTCTCATTTTAGAATTCAAAGAATTTAGAGCTTGAGTAACAGGTTGTGGCAACTTGATGTCACCTATGGTGAAATAGTGGTAGAGGTATGTATTGGTATTCCATAAATTTATAATGAGTGATGGTTGGGAGCCATCATAGTTTATTCCTTATGAATTATATATAATATATATTAATTCTTAGTGAATTATTATCTATATTTAAGCTAATAACTAATCTAAGTGGATATTTATAGTGAAGCCTAAACTAAAGTGGTTTGGTGTAAAAAAAAGTAAAGAAAAGGGTAAGGTAGAAAAGAAATGAGTGATTACCAATTTTAGTTTCAAATATCATGACAAATCATCAATTAAAATTGAGTATGAACTCAACCAATATATAATACAACATATCCTAAGCTTAAATTTCACTATATACTAGGCAAACATCAAAAGATAATGTAAATAGTCACAAGTAAGAACCAATTCTACTTTAAGGATTTACTACTATAATCAAATAGAATTTGCATATTTGAATAAAAATAAAAATGAAATGAAGCAAAACCTAATATCCTCCAACTAATCTAGCATATTCACAAATTAGAAACCCTATGATTAGAAAATGCAACCTAGAATTCAAGGAAACTATTCAAATTCAAAACATAAAACTAGAAATTGAGAGAAAAGTTATATTAGAAATTGACATATCAAATATGGACAATCTTTGCAAAACTCCTTGATTATATTAATTTCTTCAAGTGTAAAAAATTTTCTCAAAATTTTTCTCTCTTTACAAGATGGTGATACATGCCTTTTATAGAAAGACAAGGTAGTTCATCAGTTAGTTATAATATACAGGTGTACAAAATATAAGGATAATTATCTTTAAAAGTCCTAAAATACACTTGTTCTTCATAATTAGACTGACTTAGGGGTAATACACTAACATAATAACATATGCCTTACAAAAGAATATTCCTATCCTAGATATTATAATGCCTTTAACAAAGCAATATTAGCTATTGGGTGGGCCCATTTATGAAGGGTCCCCTTGTTGATTTTTTAGAAGTTACATTGCCTTGTGGTGTTAATATTTGATGAGCTCTATGTCCACAACTTGATTCATTAGGCAAACTTCTTAATCAACCAAGTCATCCAAGTCTTGATCATCTTGAGACATGGCTTCCTTTATGCTCCTTTCCTCTATAATTTTCTCTTCTATTGTGAAAATAAACTCCAAAATTCTCCTATTATCCCTACTATATTGGCCCTAGCCCTTGCTTCTAACTGAATGCATGACCAAAGTGACCCTATGTTTGAATTCAACATAATCAATTATTCTAATTATAATGGTCTTGGTAGGATTTAACAGCATTATTCCCAAGAGTGACTCAATTATGATGATTAATCCTTTATCATCTATAAATAACCTATTTAAATTATTTGTCTAAGTACCTAGACCTTGGACCTTGTCCACTATTACTCTTAGTATGCTATTCAAATATGATAAGCTGATAGTCTTAAACTTAGGAATCTTATTCCTAATCACAATGTCAATGAGATCCCTAACCTAGGTCTCTACCTTCTACCATTGTGTTATTAATTCCCTGGCTACTTCACCCTACTGGCTTAGGGCATCCTACCTTAGCTTTATTAAATTAAAATAATTGAACATATCAATGAATGAGGCCTCATACATGTCCATCATGGTATTATGGATTGCTAAAATGACCTAGGTTTCTACGTTTTCCTTTTCTCTTTCCAAGTTTTAAATCCTCTATTTCATCCCTTAGACCTCATCCTTTTCTTGAGATAATTAATCCTTAATTAACATCTCAACATCCTCTTCATGTATAGTGGCCTTACCAAGTTGTTGACCTCCCACTAGGGTAAAGGCTATGAAAGGCTTCACCTTTTGGAAGGTGAATTCATCAGCTCCCACCATGGCTATTTTGGTGGTGACCCTTTACAATCCAACTATTTTTGGATTAAACTGCATGGTAATAGACGACCTTATGAATTTTAGAGCTTTTAGGACCTCTATACCTATGTTACTTAATGCTTTAAGAGCATCCATTTTCTTATTTTCTAGTCTTAGAATGACCACAATCCTTTTTTATTCATGTTCCTTTATCATAAACCTAATCCATGGCTTGATGTCATCATGTACTTAAACATTGGTAACCTTTTTTATGGCCCATGAATGGGAGAGAAAAGGGATATTTTTCAATTTCCCATAAAAAAACTAGTCAGGGATAATTGGTTCATGAATGGGGAATTCATCACTGAATAGGTTTACCTTACTAATTGGATGGGAGAGGGTCAACCTTGGTTTTTTAGGTCCAAGAGGGACCAGTGCCATTTTTTATTTCCTCTTCTCCCTAAGAGCTAATGGGATGATGTCTAGAGCAAGATCCTTTCCTTTATCTTCTTTAGACTCCCTTGCTTGAATCTGGGCCTCTTTAAACTGTTCTTCTTCCCTATCTATGTCATACACCTCTACAAGTTCCTTGAGGGTACCCTCAAGTATTTCTTCTAGTTCTAAGGTAATCATATATATATATATATAATTATGGAAGGTGGACTTTAGGGTAGTGTTGAAGATGAGGGTCCCTCTCTAGGTTTCTCTTCCAATTTCACTTCTCCCAATTTCTATTTACCATAACCGTGCTCATCTTATTCTTGCACAATCTACCTTTGAGGTTGTGGATACTCTGCTTAGGGATATTACTAGGGTATAAAATATGACCCATATAATAAGTGATATTAGAGAGGGTGCATTTTCCATGCCTTTCCAGATGGCTTGTCATCCTTAGTCAACCTATGCTCAAGTTTGATGTTGTGCCCTTGGATCCTGGCCAATGCCTCTTCATAATTATTGGCCTTAATGTAAATTGTGTCATGAACACTGAGATGATGCATGTATTTAGGATTTTTCAAATTATTTTCCCTCAAATGGTTACTTATTATGTTATGAGGATCCCAAATTTTGAGTTCATCAAGATGAAACCCAAATGAATCCCTGTGCTTGGCCATGGTATCAACTTGCTTCCAATATTGAAGTATAGTCCTTCTAATAATTGAGTGAAGGGGTAGAGAATACGTTTACTCTTATATTTATAGATTCCATCAATGCCATGGATGAGATGGGAGGTAATCTCTTACTTAGAAAGCTTGTTAGGAACATACACTAGCAATCTATAGGGCTAAGACATGATCCCCTCAATCCTATTGATTATACAATCAAGGTAGAACTAGATGTCATCCATCGTTTTAAAATAGTTCTTGATTAGTGGATGGAATATAGGCATGAGAATACCTATAATATCTTATACTATGGCTAGGTAGACACAGTCATAAATAAATTACATATGGCTCCTATATTTAAAGATGTGTAATTTGGAGTAGTGGTGGGAAATGGTAGTTTTTCACTCAAAAGACCAATTCCTAATCCCTAAGAAGTTGACAGAGCCAAGTAGGGAATCTAGTAGGTATGAAATCATATACAGTTGCTTAGATGTCTTATTTTTGATGGTAATGAACCATTTGGTCAAGAAGACATTGATCAAATATCCAATTAGAAGGGTGAGCTTTTCTTCCACCATGAAATATACATAGGGGACCTAGATTTTGTTCACATATGTGGTTGAAGGGGATATAAAGGATCAATTCAATAGGGTCATTATAACTCTAATGCCTTCCCTAAACTGGACTATTAGGATCTTACCTTTAAATTCCTTAAATATATGGGGTCCTTGGTGCACCCAAGGTCTAAGGACAAAGTCTAGGTCATGATTTTTGGTTCATTCCTTAATTTTAGATAGGTCTACATGGGGAATTGGGAGCTTATAGTAATTTTAAAAAACTACATGAGAAATATAAGATACCTTCCTAGAATTTCCTTCTCTAATTATCTATTCATTATCTACCCTACAATCAAAAAAGATAAGAGGAATGATATCTATATAATGTAGTACCTCAATATTTGTAGTAGTGTGGTGAAGGCTGTTCATCTAGATGGAAACCAAGTAATAATGCCTCTAGCTCATCTTGGCAATTATCTACTCCTCCTTTGTGATGGATTTTAGCTCCTCTAACATGAATAAGAGTTTAGACTAATTCCTAATGCTTGGCAAATTCATGGCTACAAATCCTAATTTAGTGTCCTTAAAGATTTTCCCTTCATTATTTGTCATTAAGTAGAGTTTGGTCTTATCCTTTAGCTATTTCATTCACTATACCATGGTTTATTCTTCTAAAAATTGTTTACCCCAGATAGAAAATGGTCTCTATGAAAGCTTTTTTATGCTTAAGAACATAATCAAGCTCTCTTTGGATCAAATTGTAAGCAATTGAGTTCATTTGGGTCACTTTTATACAGGGTTGAGGGTTTGGAGATTTAATGGTAGGATATATCCAAAATCTAGCTTATACGTGCCTTAGATTTGATTTGGACCTTAACCTTTATACCTTCACATTTTTGATCCCACAAGATCTTTTATTTTGTCCTTTTCTTTTTTTATGGTACCTATGTGGCATTGGTTTGGACCTTTTGCGACATTTTTTATAAATGCCTTTGAGCACTAGCCATTGGTATTTAAAATACCTTATTTTATTTTGCACCATCAGATCAAAATCTTGGATTAGCATGAGTCATTGATTTTAATCTAGGCCCTTGCCTGTGATTGGCTCCTTTTTGTTCCAAACCCCATGGTTATGAAACTTGGAATCTTTGCATGCCTTGCCATGTTTCATATCTTATGTCAGTCCTTTTTTGAATGAAAATTGGCCACATGGAAAGCTCATGAGCTTTTGAAAAGCCATGAGCTCTTTCATGCCATTGGATTATCTTCCATCAACAAAGTATAAACCATTTATCTACAAAAATGTCTGAACTTTAAGTTAGCATGTTACTAAGGTGGGAATTAGGCTTAAATTCCTTATAATAAGGTTTATTTCATGTTTATTAAACACAAAATAAACCTTAGGCTAAGAAATTTATAGCTAAGTTTTTTGAATTCATACAAAGGGGACCAAGGTTAAATATTTTAGGCTAAAGTTTGCATTGTGTTTAATAAACACAATGTATACTTTGGTCTAAAATATTTATGTTGAGCCCTATAAATCATGATAAAAATGGGTTCAAAATGATTTAATGGTCTAACATTAGATAGGGTTTTAATTTATTAACAAACACATGAAAACCTTTGGTTAGATGCATTTAGCCTAAGTTATACATTTTCAAGGACCTTTTAAAATGAGACTTAACATAAGTCTTTAGACTAAGGTTCATAGAATTTAAGCAACATTCAATGGGAACCTTAGAATATAAACTTAGACTAAATTCATTTTACATATACTTAGACCATAAGACCATTTTAGTCTTTGTAGATTGAATATTTCCAATGTTTAATCATCTTTCAAGCACTTCTAGTCATCTGCAAGGTAATTCACAAGATTTATAGCAATATTTTGGAGAGTGTTTTGATCCTAAGGAGAATAGTTCATTAGATTAAATTTTATGGTCTCATGGATGTCAAATGCATCCTCATGGGCATAAAATGATGGTCGTGTAAATGCCATATTAAGTTAGTGAATATTTTAATTTGATGGGCTTAAAGTTGATGGTCACATAGACGTCAAATATGTCCTCACGAGCATCATATGATGGTTGTATGAATGCCAATTTTAAGCTCATCAAATTACTGTGACCCAATGCAAGAATGCCACTTGGCACCTTTGTGGGGCTTCCCAATATTTTAGAATTAATTCACTTCATTGAATCAAGATATATGATGAAGCGAGAGTCGTAGGATCATGATTTGGGAACTTACTCATGATTGGTTGTTTACTATCAGGTGGCCCCATTTACTTTTAATCCTTGAGTAAAAGGGTGCCACATGTCAATCATTTAGGCCTTTCATAATCCTTTAACTTTTCAACTATGTCTCACTCCATATGATTGAATCTTTGTGATTAAGTGAGAACTATTGATCGTGATCCAAAGGCTTAAAAGTGATTGGCTAGGGGGCTATGTATAGAATTATGTCAGGTTTTTCTCATGCTATCTGATTAAAAGGCCACAAGGAAGCATGAATTATTAGATCATCTAAGATGCATGATATTTAAGTCAAATCTCAGGCTTTCCTCACTCTATTGGATCAAATATCATGATAAAGCAAGGGTTATTGGATCCTACAAGATATAAGGAAGATAAGTTAGGACCTTGGTGATATAAAAAGACTTACACTAAGGTGTTAAGACTAAAGTCTTGATTGTATGAATAAATATGTCGAGGCCTTAGGATTAAAACCTTAGACTAAGGTATAAATCAAATGACTGAGATAACATAAAAGCGGATTTGAGGAACTAGAACTTAAGCTAAGATGTTAAAACTAAGGTCCTGTTAGTGTCAAGATCCTACTCCCCAATAAGAGTAAATATGATTACCTTGTATAAGCAACTAAACATGGAATTATACCAGAATTAACAAGTAACTAGAATTCACAAATGACATAGAATATGAGAGACAATACACAATCTTGTATTAATACTCATGCCAGAAGGAAATACAATGAAGATGCCACAATATTCCACACCTCTTAGATGTATAGATCTCTTTCCCTCAAGAGTTCACTCTCCTACCAAAAATGGTCCCAACACACAACTCAAACACAGAGTTGGTGTTCACCTCCAACCAGTTAGTAATAACCCTGCCAGTACACAAGTACTCAAAGTACTTCAAGTAGATCTCCCATGAACTTGCAACAACCTGCAACTTAAATGATCTTACTTACCATGTAGAACTTCTCCCTGATCTTGCTGCCACCTACAGATCAACCTATTCTTACAATTGGAAGGATCTACCTTGCCTTCCTCAATTGCACTTAATAATTACAATACATGCCAATGGGTCTATAAATAGATCCCATACTAAACAATAACTTAGAATTCTAATTTACAATAATTAGACATGTAGATCAAGACTCAAAATAGCCTTTACATGCAAACAACTAGTTCAACAAACTAACTGTTCGTGCAATGAATAGTTCTAAAAATGCACAGGCGATCGACGTCGGTCCCTGTCTACCTGGAGATGACCGATGTTGGCTGAGTCCTATCGATGTTGGTTTCCCTCTGCACTATGGATGACTGACATTGGTTATGCTGCCGACACTGGTATCCCTGAAACTCAACAACCTCCTCCATGTCTGCATCAGTTGAAGCTTTTAGCTCCACAACCTAACAATCTCCCACTTAGAGATAAATAGCTACAACTGTACCTATACTTGTACATCATCTAGTTTGTTCCCTAACTTTGTATCCCTCTTCAAGATAACTCTTGAAGGCCAACCACCACAAATCCTATGGTGCATTGCTTGTCATCCAAATCACCTGCCACATCCACATCTACAAAACCATGTAGAAAAGAACTTGACCCTGCATAACATGTGCACTTGCTGCTGGTCCCTCTCAGATATCTGAGAATCCACTGAACTGCCCTCCAGTGCTTCTTTCCCAGATTGGCTCCAAACTTTTTGATAGCTCCCACTACTTGGGAAATCTCAGGTTTAGTACACATGTACTCAACCTCATCATGTGAATCAGGACACTGTTCATATAACTATCCAACCATCGGCGTGTTAACCAGTTTCACAAAATCATCTAGAGACAAAATCAACCTGTGACCTTCCATGTCTCTAGAACACACTCATGTCAAAGAATCTTGATGTTCCCAGATTCCTCATGACACAACTCTGAACTAACTTTACCTTTAGTTCAACAACTCCCTATATGTGTAACCATGTAATCAACAAACACTAACCAGATCTGATACAACCTGTTAGTAACCCAACCAAAAGCTTTGATACCACTTGTCAAGATCCTACTCCCCAATAAGAGTAAATATGATTACCTTGTATAATCAACTAAACATGGAATTATACCAGAATTAACAAGTAACTAGAATTCACAAATGACAGAATATGAGAGACAATACACAATTTTGTATTAATACTCATGCCAGAAGGAAATACAATGAAGATGCCATAATCTTCCACACCTCTCAGATGTACAAATTTCTTTCCCTCAAGAGTTCACTCTCCTACAAAAATTGTCCCAACACACAACTCAAACACAGAGTTGGTGTTTGTCTCTAACCAGTCAGTAATAACCTTGCCAGTACACAAGTACTCAAAGTACTTCAAGTAGATCTCCCATGAAATTGCAACAACCTACAACTCAAATGATCTTACTTACCATGTAGAAATTCTCCTTGATGTTTCTGCCACTTGTAGATCAACCTGTTCTTACAATTAAAAGGATCTACCTTGCCTTCCTCTATTGCACTTAATAATTACAATACATGCCAATGGGTCTATAAATAGATCCCATACTAAACAATAACTTAGACTTCTAATTTACAATAATTAGACACATAGCTCAAGACTCAAAATAGCCTTTACATGCAAACAACCAGTTCAACAAACTAACTGTTCATGTAATGAACAGTTCTAGAACCGCACAGGTGACCGACGTCGATCCCTATTTGCCTGGAGATGACCGACATCGGCTGACTCCTGCCGATGTCAGTTGCCCTCTGCACTATAGATGACCAACATCAGTTGCACTGCCGACGCTGATATCCCTAGAACTCAGAAACCTCCTCCATGTCTGCATCAGTTGAAGCTTTTAGCTCCATAACCTAACAGTTAGTATTAATAAATACAATGGGGCCTTAGGGTTAAAAAATTGGGTTAAGTTAGGGAATATTAAAAGGACCCTACAAAATAAATATTAGTTAGGTGTATGAGGAACTTTAAATGGGGAAATAAAGGGGACCAAACATTTAGGCTGAGTTTTAGTCATGTTAAAAACATGACTAAGCCTAAAACATGAACTTTATACTTAGTTTGAAAATGTATTTTTAAAAGGTTCTTGCTAATTGGTTCCTACCAGCATTCAAATTTGAATTGAGGGGTTTGATAGAGTTTTGGAACATGAATTTCTCAAGAGAAAACATCATGGAAATTAAAACTAAAATCCATAAATACCATTTATTATTATTATTAGCCAAAATTAAAGCAAAACATAATTAAGTAAGCTTGCTTTTGGAAAAGTGGATGATCTTTAAAATCTATAAATCATCTTAACATGCTATATTTTCATGTTTAATTTTTAGGGTTTCTCAAGGGTCCTAATTTTAAAAAATTAGGGTATGTTGGTCCCAATAAATGGAGACTCAAGGAGGAACATAACAATATATTAGAACCTAAAAATTTTGATTTAGACAAATAATTAGGTCATCCACTCCACTTATCAATATCATCATCTAGATTAAGTCATGGTTGAAACAAACCTTGCACTTGTAGACTTAGGGTCAAACACTAAGACATAGCCATAATTTGTGTATGCTTTGATTCCACTTACTATTTTCCAAGGGGTTCAAGAAATAACTTCCAAGTTTCTTATCCTTGACCACTAACACTTGATTTGGAGCATGTTTATTTATTCATTAAGAACCATGCTTTTAGATTAGGGAAGGCTTGGGCCTTGCTCTATTGCCAACTAGGCATCTATAGCCCTGATAGAGATGCCTTTGGTTTTACTCAAGGCCTTTCTCCACTACCATCTAGGCATCCATAACCCCAGTGGAGATTACTAGAATCACCTATGCTCGAAAGCTTTTGATTTTACCTTGTATCCTTTTTAGTATTTTCTTTAGACTTTTACACTTTTAGCAAGGTTAGGAACCAAAATAGCCAGGCTTTAGGATTTGGTCAAATGTTTGATTTTTATAGAATCACCTATGGCTACAACTATTATCCTAGGCAAGTATGTTAATTAAATGCTAGTATGGCTACATCATGATAGTTTGAGTTCTCACCCTATACGTGTAAGTCTTATTACAACCAATTTGAGGTCAAGATAATGGTCAGGTTCTCATGAAATAATTGGCTTATTTTATTGGTCTTTACTAGTTTCTCCATGTTAGAACATTATGCTTTACATTTCAGGACCATGATCATCATATACATGGGATTCAAACCTATACTTCTAAATTTTGGGCATTTTCAAGCAAACTTCATAACTTTGAACTCAATATTGCCCAAGAGGACTAATTAGAATCAAGGAACAAGGCAACAAGAAAGAAACACACACCATGAAGCAATAAAATAGGAAACAAAGGGAATAAAAAAATATACACATACTTATATACAAACAAGGGATTGGAAGGAAAGAATTGAAAGGAAACTAGCTAGCCTGCCTACACTAAATCTAACCATATTAAATTTTACTCCATGAAGACCTTAGGAGGAGAAGCAGAGTAGTGCTTGAGATACTTCCCATTGGTGGGTAATGTGAACTTTTATCCTTGTAGATCTTTGAGATTGAAGGTGTTGTTTCTTAATTTTTTTCAATCTAGTATGGACCAATCCACAAAGGTATGAAATTTTCATGCTTTCACTTAGGCTTAGATGCTTTGTCCTAAAGGATAACTAGGTCTCCTTATTTGAACACCTTGATATTTGATATTTTGTCAAACCATATTTTCATTATGGTTTGATGCCTGTTAAAATCAGAAAAAGGATTTCTCCCTTGCATCTTCCATCTAAATTATGTCCAAAAATCTTAAGTTGGCAAGTTCTTAGATCTCTTCCATGTATTCTTGCATAAATATATATGTGGGAAACTTGAGAGTGATAGAAAAGATAGGTTATTGTCAATACACAAATAGAAATTGTGGGGATCTCAAGGCTTTCTTGATTCTTATGCTATCAACCTAAAGTGCAAAGTTAAGGAGCTTATGCATAGTCCTAGGCTTGTCTACAATAGACTTTTTTATTTCCTTCATTAGGTTTTTGTTTTTAGACTCAGAGATTCCATTTTCTTAGGGATAATGGTTGGATACAAACTTGAGAGTGATACCATTATCATAATCCCATTCAATCATCTCTATAGATATAAATGTAGATCCATTATCACACACTATAGATATTAGAGTTATAAACCTACTATAGATGTTTTCCTCTAAGAAGTTGATCACTTTTTTAGTCTTGTATTATTTGGTGGATACAACTTCAGTCTACCTTGCACAATAGTCTATAGTAGTTAGGACATACTTGTGACCTTCAGATGAATTGGGGTTGATTACCCCAACAAATTATAACCCCCATTGTGCAAATGGTTTGTCAACCATGACTAGTTGTAGAGGAATTGTTGCCTTTAGTTCCTTAGTGTTAAATACTTGACATGAGTGACATTCCCTCACATGCTTGTGAGCATCCTTGAAAATAGTTGACCAATAATAACTAGATCTAAGAATTTTATGGGCTATGGTTCTCCAAGATGGATGTACACTACCCATATTTTTATGAAAGGTGCTCATGATTTGGGTGGATTATTCTTGTGATAGACATCTCAAGTAAACCCCTTCAAAATTTATTCTATACAAGACCCCATATTTGATTAGGTAATGGGCTACCTTCAACCTTAGGGCCCTCTTTTGCTCCCTAGATAATCCTACAAGACAAGTACCATTAATTAGTAAATATATGATTGAATCATACCATTCACTAGCTTGAAAGTTGTGTTGATCCACTTACATAATACTTAGCCTAAGGTTAGCATTAACAATCGTCTAGATAAGACCTTGGCACCTTACCAATTTTTATATTTTCATCTCTAAGTCATATTCTTATAAAAATGACATTCACTTACCTATACATTCTCTGAGCTCATTTTGGCTTAATAGAAGCTTAGTGGTAGGGTTAGGTAAGATAACATGCACCTTATTTCTAAGGATGTAATGCTTGAATTTATTAATTGCCTTAACTAATGCATATACCTACTTATAAATCAATGAATAATTTAACTCAACATTCTTAAAATTAGTTCTCATTAAAGCTATTGGGTGATCACACCCTTCAATATTTTGAGCCAATATAAAAACCATAGTGTGTTTAGATGCAAAGGAATAGAAGTAGAAGTCCCTTCAGAAGTTAGGACTTATCAAGACTAGAGAGGCTAATGGCCTTCTTGATATCATTGAATGCCTTTTTGGATTCTTCATTACATGTGACTTTGGAATCCTTCTTCATCATGTCATTTAGTGGCCTAAAAATCTCTGTAAAGCTAGAAATAAATTTTCTTACAAAATTTATCTTACCAAAGAATGACTTTAGCTCTTTTTTACTATTTGAAGGCTCTATCCTAGATATGGTCTCCACTCTTTTAGGGTATATAGAGATCCCATCTTTGGTTATATCATGACCCAATAATTTTCCTTTTGTAACACAAAAGATACTCTTGTTAGGGTTTAAGGAGATTTCATACCTCATACATATCTTAAAGACTTGTTATAAGTGCATGAAGTGATCTTCCCTATTTTTTGAAAAAACTATTAGATCATCCATGTATATAATAATACACTTACCTATCATTCCCTAAAAATGATGGTCCATATCTCTTTGAAAATTACCTCCTACATTGATTAACACAAAGGGAATCCTCTTGTATGAAAAATTTCCCTACTTTGTGGTAAAGGCTATTTTCATCCTATCCTCTCTATCAACCAACACCTGGTTATAACCTAAAAATCCATCAAGAAAATACATCATAGCTAAACCTAAAACAACTTGTATAACTTGTTAAAGAGAAGGAAGGGGATAGTTATCTTTTTTTATGCTTTGTTTATGTTTTTGAAGTCTATACAAAGTCTAATCTCACCATTCTTCTTCCTAACTAGAACTAAGTTAGCCACCTAGGTAGAATGCCTAATGGGGAAGAATATCCTAGAATATAGTAATATTTTGACCTCTTTAAAGATAATGGGTTATAAGATAGGGTTTACAAGCCTCTACTTCTACCTGAATGGTTTGAAACTTTCCTTAAGGGATATAGTATGGGTAATGACTCTTGGATCAAAGATCTTTAAGTCATCATAGGACCATGCTATAACATCCTTGTATTAGGTAAGGATTTCTTTGGAATTCTTGTTCTCAATGTTTATGCAAGATTTTATAATGTTTACTACCTGGGATTGATCTTAGAGGCCAAGATTAATAGCACTATAATCTTTCCCACTTACCTTAGGAATGTTATAAACTTCAACCATCTTGTCCTAATCAAATAGTCTATCTAAAGCAATCATCCCCTTGGGGATCTTTTTGTCATTCAATTGAGTGACTTTACCATAAAAAATGTCCTCTTTAGATGCATTTTCATTAGTCTCATCAATAATATGGGCATAAAATACCCTAGAATTAGTCATGAAATATAGTATCTACTAAATATAATTGAAAACTTGAAAATGGTTGACATTATTAGGTACTAAAGGACAAGGGATAAACTCAATGCTAAAATTAGGGGAATCTTGGTTGGGTATGAGGTTGGATGAAGTAGATGCCAATTCATTAGCAACTTGGTTTTTCTCTCCAGGTACAGAGGTGATGCTAAAAACATCAAAGGACTCAATTAAATACCAAACTTTGAACTTATACCTTTTAAGATATGAGAGTTTGCATTGGTATTTGCTTCTTACTTGGTTGACCACTAGTTATGAGTCCCCATAAACTAGTAGTTCTTTGACCTTATTCTTTATAGAAAATTGCAAACCTAAAATAAAGGCTTCATATTTATCAAGATTGTTAGTGTAAGGGAATTGGATCTTATAAGAATCATGGTACTTTCTATTAGATAATTAATCAAGAAAACACCAAAACCTGATCTAGCATTACACCTAGCACCATTAAAATGTAATTTCCATGGTCCAAGAATAATATGGGCACTTTTGGGATCACATACCTTATCAGTCTCTAGGGTGAAAATCCTTAAGTCTGAGTCAATTATGTTGACCCTCTCATTCACAACATTGTGTTCTATTATCATGTGTTTTATCCTTAGTTTTCTCTCAACCTTGATTTGATTAGGAACTCCCTTCTGAGTTATCCACAAATGTGAGAAATCTATGAAAATGTAACCATTTAAGGCCTTGGTCCATTCCCTGCTTAATAGGATTTTATAAACATCAGGTATGTCAACAACTTGAATATCAATGAATTATTGCATGCTAAGCTCAAAATTTAACTACATGTGAACATTTAAAAGTTTCCTAATTACCTTGACTTTAGATTTTTCTAATTGAGTTACAACTCTATCAAACTTAATAGGTGTTAGGCCAAGTTATTTGCATATACATGTAGGAATGATATTGGTAGAAGCACTATAATCTAGTAAGCAATTTTGTGAGTTATTACCAAACATCCTGATAGTGAGCAAGAAATGAGGAGACTTAGCCTTGGCTTTGTGAATAGTCACATTAGCATGATCAGCCTTGGGTGGATTGTTAGAATTATTTGATAGATATTCTAGTAGGAGATTTATTTGATCTATAATTTGCATGAGTTAATTCAAAGTGATATTAGATTTTTTGTTATTCATATCCTTAACTATATTATATCCAATTTTATTAGAATAACTAAGAATATCAACATTGGGTTTAGAATCACTCCCTTTAGGTGGTTCTAGATTGTTGCTTGAAGATGTATCTAGAGGAGTTCCAAAATTATTTGGGGGCATTGAGGTAGTCAAGGGTTACCTCTATTACTTATTACTTAAGGGATAGGTCTTATTTAATAACTATTAAAAGGCTTGGATATCCTTAGGGATCTCATCAGGTTCATTCTCCTCTTAAAAAGAGAAATCAAATGTATCTACCATGAAGTCTTAATAAGATGGTTTGGATCTAGAAGCATCTACACCACTTTCCTTATTAGGGACTACTTCAAATGTATCCAACTCCTCTTGGAAATCCTCAAAGGCTTTGAAAAACTCAATGAAATCAATATAACCATACTTTTTTTTTAATGTACCCTATAATAATTAGGTAATGCAATATCATTGAGGTTGATGTCCATGGTCTTCTTTTCAGAAGATGGCTCATTATTTATTTTATTATGAAAACTATCATTCTAAAACCTATTATTTGGCCTATTATACCTTTGAAATGAGAAGTTCCTACCTAAACTTTCAATAGTATTTCCAACTTATTTTTGTAATTGAAGAAAATTAGTGCTCAACTTTTAGAGCATTTTTAAGATAGACTCATTCTCATTTTTAGGATTTTTAGAATTTTGTACCTAGTTATTGTTAGCACCAACAATTTGTACCAAATCCCTTTGATCATTTATACTAAGTCCATTAGTAGGATGGTTTAAGAATCCTAAGTTTTGATTGGGAGCAACATGACTCAATGGTAATTGGTTTAAGATTAGGATTTGGTTTAATATTGAGATATTTTGGTTGTTTTTGGGGAATAAGTTCATCACAAACGTATATGGGTTGATGTTTGGCACAAAATATGTCATCTATCCTTAGAGCTTCATCTAGTCATTGATGGTTATTACCTTAGAACAGGCCCTAGATAATGATTTTATATCTGGCATGGATCTCTTAAAAAATATAGAGGTCATGGGATCTATTGCATCTTTGTAGATTTTTAAAGCTAAGACATCATTAGGCTTATAGGGTTCTATGATACTATTGTAAATTTTCTAAAATATAGAATTAAAGGACCTAATAGGATCACTTGTATCTCTTCTAATAGTGTTAAACTGATGGTAAATAACATAAGGAATGACAATCTTACCAAATTGAACTATAAAAACATTAGTGAAACCATCCAAACTAGTGATGTAATTATCAGGAAAGTTCAAGAACCATTCATAAGGAATATCCTTAAAAGTAAAGGTAAATAACTTGTAAGTGACATATTCATGCACAATATTTAATAACCTTAAAGTAGCTTTAAAAGACTTAATGTGCTCTTTAGTAGTTGTACTACCATTTGGACTAAATGTAGGCAAATACTTCTTGGAGTTATGTGGGAGATCATGTACCACACCTGACACATTAATTGAAGATTATCCCAACCAATCCATACATGGAAAAAGGATGAAGGCAAAGGTACCTTGAAGGGGTGAAGTTGGTAAAGATTTGGACCTCCTACGTATACCTTTGTCATGTCTAGATTTTTTCTAAACCTCAAGCTCAAGCAAAGGCTCCCTAGTCTCTGAGTCTGATCTTGTTATAATATTTGGAAAATCTAGCTTGAAACTTGAAGATTCTACCTGAAATATGATGTATCAAGTTAACTTTTATAAAAAACAAGAATTAGATCTGCACATTAGGCTTATTTTGCAAATATTGTAAGAAAAATAGCAAAGGATGTTGATCTTTGATTATATTAGCTCAAAGATGCATTTAATTATGTGAATATGATATATCAGTATAATTCTAAGCCTAAAGAAACTAAGATCTATGAAGGATATGTCAACCTTTGATCAAAATGAGCCATCCTAACCTCATATACTATGGATTTCTAAAGCTCAAGTTAAATTTACCAAAACCAAGCATCAAGTCTCAAAGAACTTCAATATTTTTCTTAAGGAAGCACAAATATGTGTCACAAATATAAAAGATCAATGATCTTAAAATTTTTAAGAAAATAATTACTTAAAGGCATAAAGATACATTAATCTTAGATCAAACAGACGAAGATCAACAAAAATTTGAAGAATTCACAAAGATCTAGACCTCCTTCTAGCACCAACAAAAATGACTTATTGATTCCTCTAAGTGTATCATAGGGTTTCTTAGTTTTCAAAGAACATTTTTCATTTTATAATTCAAGGAATTTAGAGCATGAGTAGCAGGTTATGGCAAATTGATGTCAACTATGGTGAAATAGTGGTCGAGATGTGTATTAATGTTCCATAAATTTATAATGAGTGATGGTTGGGATCCATCATGGTCTACTTCTTATGAATTGTAGAGAATATATATTAATGCTTAGTTAATTATGATCTAGATTTAAGATACAAACTAATCTAAGTGGATATTTATAGTGAATCTTAAACTAAAGTGGTCTGGTGTAAAAAAAAGCAAAAAGAAGGGTAAGGCAGAAAAGAAATAAGTGGTTACAAATTTTAGTTTTAAATATGATTAAAAAACATCAATTGAAACTGAATATACATTTAACTAATATATAATTCAACATAGCCTAAGCTCAAATTTCACTATATCCCAAAAAAACTTCAAAGGATAATGTAAAGAGTCATAAGCAATAACCAGGTCTACTTTAAGGATTTACTATTATAATCAAATAGTATTTGCACATCTAAATATAGATAAAAATGAAATGAAGCAAAACCTAAGATCCTCCAACTAATTTAGTATATGCACAAATTAGAAACCCTATGATTAGAAAATACAACCTAGAATTCAAGGAAACTATTCAAATTCAAAACATAAAACTAGCAATTGAGAGAAAAGCTATATTATAAATTGACATATAAAATATGGATAATATTTATAAAACTCCTTTATTTTATTAATTTCTTCAAGTGTACAAAATTTTATAAAAAATTCTCTCTTTACTAGATGGTGATACATTCCTTTTATAGAAAGACAAGGTAGTGCATTGATCAGTTACAATATACAGGTATATAAAAGATAAGGACAACTCTCCTTAAAAGTCTTAAAATACACTTGTTCTTCACAATTAGACTTATATAGGGGAAATACACTAATAGACTATCATATTCCTTACAAAATAATATTCCTATCCTAGATATTATAATGCCTTTAACAAAGGAATATTAGCTACTGGGTGGGCCCATTGCTGAAGGGTCCCCTTGTTGGTTTTGTAGAAGTTTCATATCTTTCTAGTGTTGGTCCTTGATGAGCTCCATGTCCATAACTGGATTCATTAGGAAAACTTCTTTTCATCAACCAAGTCATCTAAGTCTCAATCATCCTAGGTCATGGCTTCCTTTACGCTCCTTGCCTTTGTAATTTTCTCTTCTACTATGAAAATCATGTCCAAAATTCTCTTGTTATCCCTACCAGACTAGCCTTGTCTCTTATTTCTAACTGAATGTATGACCGAAGTGACCCTATGTTTGAATTTAGCATCATCAATGATTCCAATTATAGTGGTCTTGGTAGGATTTAACAACATTATTCTTAGGAGCTACTTAATTTTGATGATTAATCCTTTATCATCTATCAACAACCTATTAATTTTTTTTGTCCAAGTACCTAGACCTTGGACCTTATCTAATATTACTCTTATTATGTTGTTCAAATTTGATAAACTGATATTCTTAAACTTAGGAATCTTATTCCTAATCATAATGTCAATGAGATCCCTAACCTGGGTCTCTACCTTCTGCCATTCTATTATTTATTCCCTGGCTGCTTCACCCTATTGGCTTATGGCATCCTACCTTAGCATTATTAAATTTAAATAATTTAACATATCACATAATGAGGCCTTTAATATGTCTATCATGGTGTCAGGGATTGATAAAATGGCCTGGGATTCTTGGTTTTGCTTTTTTATTTCCAAGTTTTGAATCCTCTATTTCATCCTTTGGACCCTAGCCTTTTCTTGAGTTGATTGAGACTCAAGTAGGATCTCAACATCCTCTTCATGTATAGTGGCCTCATCAAGCTATTGACCTCCCACTGGGGTTAAGCCTACAAAGGGCTCCACCTTTAGGAAGGTGAATTTCTTAGCTCTCACCATAGCTATCTTGGTGGTGGCCCTTTCCAATCTAGATATTTATGGATTAAATTTCATGGTGGTGGATGACCTTATGAATTTTAGAGTTTGTGGGACCTATACACTTATGCTTCTTGATTCTCCAAGAGCATCCATTTTCTTGCTTTCTAGTCCTACTTGATGCTCCAAGAGCATCCATTTTCTTTCTTTTTAGTCCTAGAATGACCACAATCCTTCTTTATTATTGATATTTTACCATATCCCTAATCCATGTCTTGATGTTATCATGTAATTCAAAATTGATAACCTTTATTATGGCCCATGATTGGGAGAGAGAAGGGATCTTTTACAATTTCTCATAAATAAACTAGTTACAGATGACTAGTCTATGAATGAGGAATTCATCACTGAATAGGTTAACCTCACTAGTTGGATGGGTGAGGGTCAACCTTGGTATTTTGGGTCCAAGAGGGAATAGTGCCATTTATACTTTCCTCTTCTTCCTAAGAGCCAATTGGACCATTGTCTAGAGCAAGATCCTTTCCTTTATCTTGTTCAGACTCCCCTAATTGGACTTGGGCCTCTTCAAACTATTCTTCCCTATCTATGTCAAATGCCTATGTAAGTTCCTTGAGGGCACCCTCAAGTGTCTCTTTTTGTTTTAGGGTAATCATATCTATATATTAAACTAGGGAAGGTGGTCTTTGGGGTAGTGTTGAAGATGATGGTTCGACTCTAGGTCTCTCTTCCAATTTCACTTCTCTCAATTTATCTTTACCATGGCCTTGGTCATCTTGCTCTTGCAAAATCTACCTTTGAGGCTATGGTTTCTCTTCTTAGGGATATTTTTGGGCTATCCTAGATGGTCTAAGTACCAAGTGATATTGGAGAGGGTGCATTTACCATGCCTCTCTAGATGGCTTATCATCCTTAGTCAACTTGTGTTTAAGTTTGATGTTGTGCCCTTGGATTCTAGCCAACGCCTCTTCATATTTATTGGCCTTAATGTAAATGATGTCATAAACATCAAGCTAATGCATGTATTCAAGCTTGGGAAACTTCTTCTCCTTTAAATGGTTACTTACTATGTTCTAAGGATCCCACATTTTGAGTTCATCAAGATTAAACCCAAATGAATCCTTGTGCTTGGGCATGGTATCAACCTAATTCCAATATTGAAGTATAGTACTTCAAATAATTAAAGGGAAGGGGTAGAGAAGACCCTTCATGTTCTCTTTATAGATTCCATCAATGCCATGGATGAGATAGGAGGTAATCTATTGCTCAACCAACTTGATGGGAACATACACTAGTAATCTATAGGGCTGAGACATGATCCCCTCAATCCTAATGACTATACAATTAGGGTAGAACCAGATGTCACCCATCATTTTGACATAATTCTTGACTAGTGGATGAACTCTAGCCATGGGAATACCTGTAATAGCTCCAATATGGCTAGGTAGACATAGTTACAAATACATTACATGTGGTACCTATATTTAAATATGTGTAATTTATATTAATGGTGAGAAATGGTAGTTTTTACCTCAAGAGACATATTATTAATCTATGGGAAGTTGAGAGAGGCAATTAGGGCATCTGGTAGGTATGACATCATATAAAATTGCTTAGATGTCTTACTTTTGATGGTAGTGAACTGCTTGGTCAAGAAGACACTAATCAAATCTCTAATTAGAGGGGTAAACTTTTCTTCCACCATGAAATGCACATAGAGGACCTAAATTTTGTTCACATAGGTGGTTAAAGGGGCTCTAAAAGATTAGTTTAATATGGTCATTATAAATCTAATTCCCTTCTTAAAGACATGGGGTCCTTGGTATATCTAGAGTCTAAAGATAGAGTCTAGGTCATGATTTTTGGTCTATTCCTTAAGTTTAGATACATCTACATGGGGAATTGGGAGCTTATAGTACTTATCAAAAGATACAGGATAAATATAAGATACCTTCTTATAATTCCCTTATCGAATGATCCACTCATTATCTACCCTAAAATCAATAAACATAGGAGCAAGGATGTCTATATAATATAGTACCTTAGGCTTTGCAATAGCATGGTGAAGGCTGGTCATCTAGATGGTGACCAAGTCATAATGCCTCTATCTCACTATGGTAATTCTCTACTCCTCATTTGTGATGGGATTTAACTCATCCACCATGAAGAAGAGTTCAGACCAATTCCTAATACCTAGAGAATTTAGGGTTACAACATCTAATTTAGTGTCCTTGAATATTCTCCCTTTATTTTCTATCGATAAGTAGAGCGCGATCTCCTCCTTTAGCTATTTTCTGTAATCTACCATGGTTTATTCTTCTATAAATTGTTTACCCCAGATAGAAAATGGTCTTTGTGAAAGATATTTTGTGATCAAGAACAAAATAAATCTATCTTTGGATCAAATTATAGCTAATTAAGTTCATTTGGGTCACTTTTATGTAAGTTTTAGGGTTTAGAGATTTAATGGAAATATATATCTAGACTCTGGTTTATACGTGCCTTGGATTTGATTTGGACCTTTGCCTTTATACCTTTACATTTTTGATCCCACAAGATATTTCATGTTATCTTTTTCTACTTTCATTATGATTATGTGGCATTGGTTTAGACCTTTCAAAACATTTTTCATAAATGCCTTTGAGCACTAGCCATTGGTATTTAAAATAAATTCTTTTATTTTACACCATCAGATCAAAATCTTGGATTAGCATGAGCCATTAATTATAATCTTAGCCCTTTCTTGTGATTGGCTCCTTTCTATTCTAAGCCCTATGGTTGTGACGCTTGGCATCTTTGCATGCCTTCCTATGATTTGCATCCTATGTTAGTCCTTTATTGAATGAGCATTGAAAATTCAAAGAGCTTATGGGACTTTGAAAAGTTATGAATTCCTTCACACTGTTGGATCATCCTCCAGTGATAAAGTGCAAACTGTTGATCTACAGAGATGTCAAAACAATAAGTTAGCATGTTACTAAGGTAGGAATTAGGCTTAAATTCCTTAGGCTAAGGTTTATTTCATGTTTTTTAAACACAAAACAAACCTTAGGCTAAGAAATTTATAACGAAGTTTTTTGAATTCATATAAAGGGGACCAAGGTTAAATATTTTAGGCCAAAATGTGCATTGTGTTTAATAAACACAATGTATACTTTGGGCTAAAATATTTATGTCAAGCCCTATAAATCATGCATAAAATGGGATAAAAATGATTTAATGGTCTAATGTTAGATAGGGTTTTAATGTATTACAAACACATGAAAACCTTTGGTTAGATGCATTTAGCCTAAGTTCTACATTTTTAAAGACCTTTTAAAATGGGACTTAGCATAAGTCTTTAGCCTAAGGTTCATGGAATTTAAACAACATGTAATGGGGACATTAGGATATAGAATTAGAATTTATTAATTTTGCATATACTTATACCATAAACCATTTCAATCTTTTTAGATTGAAGATTTCCAATATTTGAGTATCTTTCAAGCACTTCTAGTCATCTACAAGGTAATTCACAAGATTTCTAGAAATATTTTGGAGTGTATTTTGATCTTGAGTAGAATAATTAATTAGATTAAATTTTATGGTCTCATGGAAATAAAATAAGTCCTCATAGGCATCAAATGATGATCATAATAATTCCAATTTTAAGCTAGTGAACTTATTAATTTGATGGGCTTAAAGTTGATGGTCACACAGATGTCAAATACATCCTCGCAAGTGTCAAATGATGGTCTCATGAACATGAATTTTAAGCTCATAAAATTATTGTGACCCAATGAAAGAATGCCACTTGGAACCTCCATGGAGCTTCCTAGGATTTTAGACTTAATTTGATTTGTCAGATCAAGATTTGGGACAAAGTGAGAGTTATAAGATCATGATATGAAAACTTGCTCATGATTGGTTATTTTTTATCAGGTGGGCCCTTTTGATTTTAATCCTTGAGTATAAGGGTGCGAAATGTCAATCATTTGAGAATTTTATAATCCTTTGACTTTTCAACTATGCCTTGCTCCATTCGATTAGATCTTTGTGATAAAGCAAGAACTGTTAATCATGATCCAAGGGCATGAATGTGATTGACTAAGGGGCTATGTGTGGGATTATGTCAAGCTTTCCTTGTGCCATTTGATTGAAAGGATGTAAGGAAACATGAACCATTAGATCATTCAAGATGAATGCTATTTAAGTCAAATCTCAGGCTTTCCTCTCTCTATTGGATCAAATACCATGATAAAGCGAGGGCCACTGGATCCTCTAAGATGCAAGGAAGTTAAGTTAGGACCACAGTGATATAAAAAGACTTAGGCTAAGGCATTTAGACTAAGGTCCCAATTATATTAATAAATACATTGAGGCCTTAGGATTAAAACCTTAGGCTAAGGTATAAATCAAGGGACTGAGCTAACATAAAATTAGACTTGAGGAACCAGAACTTAAGCTAAGATGTTAAGAATAAGGTCCCATTAGTATTAATAAATACAATGGGGCCTTAGGGTTAAAATATTAGGCTAAGTTAGGGAATATTAAAAGGACCCTATATAACTAATATTAGTTAGGTGTATGAGGAACTTTAAAGGGGGAAATAAAGGGGACCAATCATTTAGGATAAGTTTTAGTCATATTAAAAACATGACTAAGCCTAAAACATGAAATTTTTTACTTAGGTCCAAAATGGATTTTTTAAAGGTTCCTGCCAATTGGTTCCCACCAATGTTCAAATTTGAACTAATGGTTTTACTAGGGTTTTGGAAAATGAATTTCTTAGGAGAAAACACCATGGAACCTGCAACTAAAATCCATAAAGACCATTTATTATAATTATTAGCCAAAATTAAAGCAAAACATAACTGAGTAAGCTTGATTTTGGAAAAGTGGATGATCTTTAAAATCTACAAATGATCTTAGCATGCCATATTTTCATGTTTAATCTTTAGGGTTTCTCAAGGGTCCCCATTTTCAAAAATGGGGGTATGTTGGTCCCAACAGGTCCTAAGGAATGGGGAATAATGACCATTTTTAATTTTATTATATTTAACTTTTATGGAATGATCTAAGTAATTAATTTTTTATCCCAAACCTTATTTTTACTAGCTAGAGTGTCTTGGGTCCTTGATGTCAATAATTTTTATCACTTGCACATTTATCTAGTGTGTCTCATCATTGATAAGGATTTCTACATCACCCATGTGATAACTATTATTATTTCATAACATCTAAATTATCCCTAATATTAGCCCTGATGGATATCATTTATAACTAATCATATCCTTGATCACATCCTTTACATACACCTTGTGGTTTTTCTTTTAAGAGTTGTAGTGTAAAACCTTGGATATGACTACACTTTCCTAGAAAATCCCCACCTTATCACATCTCTTGGATTAATTTTTGATCTAAAATGTAAGAAATTATATAAGACTAATATTTACTCATAAACATATTTATACCAATTTTTCATCTTATTTCCCTCATTCATATGTCTTTAGATGGTCATATTTATACATCACATGCTAGCATAAGCACTACATTTGAAATTTTCACTCATTTAGAGCTTTTATTAGTTTTCATTAATTATTTATTATTTTTATTTTGTGTTATTATCATATCATTTATTTATTTTATTTACTTACTATGGATACTAAAATCTAATTTATATAGTACCTCAGTCTTGTACACTTAGAAAATACCTACTATGGCTATACCTTTCAGTTATAGACCTACCTACTATTGAAAGTCTTGCATTCACTATTTATCTGTGCATAAATTATTATCTCTTAGTTGGAATTTTTTATTCTAATGAATAGGACTTACATACTATGTGAAATATCCAAGCCTGATTATTATCCCTCACTGCCAGTTCTATATCTATAACTATTTTCTAGCATTAAAGTAAATTTGAGGTTAAAAATGGCCTTCCTAAGAAGTCCTTAAAAAGGGGATGATATTACATATTCATTAAAATATTAAAATTAAAAAATATTTAACCCTTAGTTAACCACATGGACTAATGGGCCCCATTATTTGAATTAACAACTAGAAGCATCTATCGATCATCATAAAAAAGTTCTCCATATTTTTGTAGATTTTTTAACTTAAGCTTAAAATGAATTTTCATTTAATTGAACTTAAAATATATATTTTTTATAAAAATAAAAAATATTTCACACAAATATAAGTTGGAATATTCTCATTAAATATACATGTTATTTCATTCAATAAGTTAGTGATCAAACTGATTTTAAATATTCCACACAAATCTTTACAAATATATTTTGTGATATGTGCAAAGTAGTATGAATTTTAAACTAAATTTAAAATAAAAAATACACCACTTTGATTATTTATTTGCATGTTATATATATCAGACTTATATTTCATTAAATAAGTTAGAAACTAATATAATATATTACTTTATAATATAATCAAGCAATAAAGTTCATGTAAATGTTTACTTTTTTTATATGGGTAATTGTTTTTGGAATAGAGCTTTGGACCAATTTGGGAAAAAAGAAAGAGGCCCCAATATCCATTAGAAAAACATAACCAATGGCCACTACCAGCCTCACTAACATCATTAGATGGGATGCTATCACCAATATCACTAACATCACCAATGGATCCAATTGTCTGAACATCTCCAACGACCACCAGTCTCGCATGACCTTTGGGATTTGAACTTGGGTGGGGATAAACATAACCAAGCCTCTTAACCACTCCACCTACATCTCATTTGTGGTGTAAATTTTTACTTTACTAATTTATTACTTTATTGCTTTGTTCAAGTAATTTTTTAATAAATTTATTCTTATCTTATTTACAATCCAAATATTTTTCACTTCAACCATATCATTTTTATGTGTGAAAGCTCATGAAACAACAAATATAATATATTATTTTTATAATGAAATATAATTTTTATATATGATATATTTAAATATATAATAATATGTATATATTTTATAATTAATTGTATGAATGAAACATCATGCACAATGCAAGCCTAGTGTAAGAGGATAAGTGCATCTAATTTAAACATAACATGTCATGCCCATTTTTTTCCTTTATAAAAGATTGAAATGAAAAAATATAACACCCAAAAACATAATAACACACACACACACACTCAAGATTATTTTTATCATATTCAATTAATTAATCCATGTAATTATTATCACTCAATGATAAAGCACAAGTTGTTGAGCTCTAAGCTTGCTCAATAAAACATCCATGAATTTTAGTGCAAGATTATGTCCAAGGATACTATGTTGTGATTCTGATTTGGATGTCAAAATTGACCTCAACCACTACTTATGTTATCAAAATCCAAATGATGATTGTATAAAATACATTGAGATAAATGTTAAATTTGATCTGGGCCATAACAAACACAACTAGTGCTATGTGGCTACTTTTGCATGCTTTAGGGCCACACCAACTTCTCTTTGGGATCCTAGGGACATAATTTTATAGATTTAATGATATTAAATTTACCATTTAATATGAATTACCATTAGGTATGTGCAAGCAGCCCTAGGATTGTATGGTAGCTTCTTTTCCACTTAGAAGCATTCCACAGGCCTACTTACCCAAAGGCCTCACCATCTATATGAACATCTCTAGGTTCATAGGTTATTATGATGATGCCACATGGTAACATATCTCTATCCAAATATCCTAGATTCATCACTCCATATATGGTACTCTCTTGGATCATGGGTCACCAAGATGATGCCACATGAAAACATCCCATTATCCCACTAGCCCTCTAACCTAGAGTCATGACTCTATGTATAGTCCTCTCTAGGACCATAGTTTTTCAAGATGATGCCACATGGTAACATCCCACTAGCCTACTAGCCTGAAGTCATCTCTCCCTATACACCCATGATCCTAGATCGTAGGTCATCAAGATGATGCCATATGGAAACATCTTACTATCTTATTAGCTTTACACTAACTATACTATAGACCAATTTGAAATCACTCCCAAGTTATTAAGATTATTACATGTGGCTTAATTTGAATCAATCACAAATTTTTTAAAAATTGACTAAGGAAAAAGGCCATGACAAGGCCCATATAAGAGGCATTTAAGGCAAAGCCTAAATAGACAAATTGGTTGACAAGGTAAATCTGACTAAGGCAAAAATTTGTCACCAAAGGTCTAGATAATTAGATAAGGCATGATTTGATTTAAATAAAATATATCAAGGCTCAAGGTAAAGGAAAATCTAGAATCAGTCAACCAAGCAATTTAACGAAGGCACAATTTACTTTAAATCAAATAGAGTAAGGCTCAAGGCAAAGACAAAGCTAGAATCAGTCAACCAAGCAATTCAATTAAGGAATGATTCAATTTAAATAGAAAAAGCAAGGCTCAAGTAAAATTCAAAGAAAAAATTAGTCAACCAAAAAATTTAGCTAAGGCATAGCTGAAGGGAATTGTAGGAAATATCTAAGGAGAAGCGAACATGTTAAAGCAATGTAAAACACATCTATCATAGGACTACTACCATTTATATATATAAAGATAAACTTGAATTCTTTAGAAGTTATTTTCTATGCTAAAGGAGTATACATTCACATGAATGATAATCTTGACACTAAACCAATATTCTCATTGGTGTAGTTGACTTATCAAAAGTTGCCAGGCAATCTCAACCTAGCCAAACACTACTTAAGGAACTACTTAACATGTGAGCTGACTATTCTATTCCTTAGAATATGGCATTTCAAGGATTAACGCAAAGACCTATTCATCTCATTAAAGGGTAAGAACTTAAACCAAATTTTTTCTTATGATGAAGAAACATAGAATAAATGATAGGGGTTCATGACCTTATTTCATTAATTGTCTACAAGGATGGCCTCAATAAAACCTAGGTTTCCTACTTCATCATAATTATTACTATAAAGCTAAGTTCTATAAGTTATTTTATAAGGAGTTTCTCTTTTTATTGGGAAGGATTACTATAGATGAATTAGTCAATTATAAAAATTAAATGAACTCTTCCATAAGATAGCTTCTTTAAACCAGAATAATATCAAAATTAAGTTTATTCTGACAAGCTAAATTGTTATCTCCAATTATAACTAAAACAACTTAATATCTTAAGTTTTTTCCACACATGGATAAAATTAATTACCAAATATATACATACATAATATAGATAAAATGTTTCCTATTACTATACAAAAAAATGCTAATTATATGCATACTTATCATTTTATCAAAAGAGCCATAGCATAAAAATCCTACTCGCTTGCCTTAAAGATAATAGATACTTTATATAAAGGCTATCTAAAGTAACACCATTACAAGAAACTCAAGATGTAATTAACAATCATTCATAAACTAAAAATTTATATATATTAAGGCCCTTATCTTTGCCAAGCTTAGACAACTAACTATAACATTCATGAGGATTCCATCCTCAATGTTTAGTCTAACATAAGGTAATATAGAATCATAATAATAAATATACTAAAGATTAGTTCACTACATTAATGACCATAACATTCATCTGATAAATTTCATAATAATAGAGGCTCACTACTCGGTCCATAATCAATTATTTACATATGAATATAATAGTCTCAACTAAGAATAAATGATTCTTGGCTTATAGTTAATTATAGAAATTAGAAACACAAAAATAATGGATTGTTGAAGATGAGCTCTTATTTACTCTAGGTGTAACTTAGGCCAATAGAAGGTGGGTTCAGCTCCCAACCTTTTTCCATAATCAAACAACTACTTTAGGCACCCCAAATATGACTACCAATGCTAGGCATGTTCATATCATGGTGCAAGTTAAGTAAAATAAAAAAGTAGGAAAGATGTCTTGGGGTCAAGGATATTGATACTCATAAGGTGAAAATCAAAGAATATCTAAGTCAATAGGTTATAAACCTCAAATCTATTTTTAGCAAGTAAAATACATAAAAGAGAAAACACAAAGATCACAAAGATAGGACCCATCAGGCATACAACCACTAAGATATATTCTATAATTATTCATGAGATGAATTAGGCAACCTATCATCATGTCCAACATGAGAGACCTACCCCTTCCTCCATCATGAAGAATGTAACCTTTCAAGACATCAAAATTAGTACATGATAATCCTTACTATTAGAGTAAGTATAAATACTAATAGAAATAACTATCATGGAAGAATATCTCACTCTAAAATCCCTGACTCATATTGACATTGTAATCAATCAAGAATAAAAAAACTTAATTTAGTTAATCAATAGAGAAATCAAGTCACAAAACACCTACCCAACAATCTAGGCCCTCCTTAAATCTTCTCTGAAACTTTTCTATTAGTTGAGGCTCTCCCTCTCTAGGATCTCTTTTTATTTTTCTTTCTTATATATGTTGGCCCAAAAGTTTTTAAATCTAAATTAAAAAAGACAAAACCCTTTTCCAAGAGATATACTTTCTTTAAATAGGAATTCTCTCCTTTCAACCCAATCATAACATGACATGTGTTTGTTCCTTCTTTGGATCAATCAACTAATCTACTTTCCATCCCACGCCTTCATAAATAGATGTTATCTTTGATAGTCCATAATGGTACATGACATCTTTAACAAATTCCTATGGTTGCTTATAAAGCAACCCACCTGCCTACATAGGGATCAAGGAAAATGTAATTAATGGAAAAGTCTATAATTATGCTATAAGGCATTCTAGACATTGGTCTACTTATTCATGCATTGAAAATGATGAACCAAAGGTGTTTCAACCAACCTAATAATGATTACAATCCATTAGGACACACTAAGACTAAAGAAAGGGTCAAATGGCATATAAGACATTAAATTATGATCAATTAAAGTTTAAATAAGATATGGGTCAAATATAAGATCACACATGATCTGACAATGCTTGGCATAGTCCTTTTTCCTTCATTGATAATGAATTATTCTTGCACACTTATTACACCCATGAAATCCATTATCCTAATAGCTAAAGCTTACAATTATAGCATGATCGATCATTTACTTAAACTAATATAATTAGGTTACCAAGTAATTCACAAGGTTATGAAGAGATTTTCTTGAAGTACCTTAATGCATATGTAATTTGAATTTTAGCCTAACATAATAATTTAAGCATTTATAAACCAATATTTACCATGTGCCTAATCCTCTTACCTTTATAGTAAACACCACCAAGGGATTATAACCATTAGTTTAGCATAGTCATCATATTTTTTCATGAGGGTCCTTACATTTTCTCCCCTTAAAAAGGTCATTTTAATCAATGTAGGACTATTTTGTTCATCTATTAAGGCTTCCAATAGCCATTAATCCTCAATATTTTTGATACCAGTTCTATTATTAGCTTAAAAATGGTGTGACATAATCACATCATACTTATATCAAAATTCATGAATTCCATTTACATAAGCTCTTAAACATTGGTCCATCAACTGAGAGAATAACATCCCAATCAATATATATGAGGCTCTTAGGATATTGGTCTACTAGCCAAGATATCATGTGGAACTAAATACATAGAAGGCTCCTAGGACATCGATCCACTAGCCAATAGAATTATGTATAGATAAATATATATGTGGCCTTCAAGACATTAGTCCATCATCCAAGAATAAATGTGCCAA
This sequence comes from Torreya grandis, assembly GCA_037957365.1. NCBI lineage: Eukaryota > Viridiplantae > Streptophyta > Pinopsida > Cupressales > Taxaceae > Torreya > Torreya grandis. The sequence continues at coordinate 4,956,634 of JARHVA010000189.1, forward strand.
TCAATAAGTATGTGGCCCTCATGACATTAGTCTACTAAGCAATATAATATATACATTAGAGTCCCTTAGGACATCATACCACCAGCTAATATCCAGGTGTAGAATGAAGAAACAAAAATATTTGATATGTTATGGGCCCTAAAGAAATTGGTCAACTAGTCATTATAATACATAGAGTGAAAGAGATAGTGGATACACCATGGGCCCTCAGGACATTGGTCCACTAGCCATTTCAATGTGTAGAGTGAAGAGACACCTCAGTGATCTTGAGACCTCAGTGTCTAAGACCACCATGTCTGATGGGTAAGGAAGGATGTGATCTTGGACCTATGTAATAGGTCCCCACCATGACCCACTTAGATATCATTTTCAATCTACTTATTCTCGCATATACTCACTCAAAGTGATAGTTATGCACATACTAACACATGAAACCAACAAAATAAAGCATCATAATCAATTAAATAAACACTAGATGATCATGTAGATGAAAAATAAATAAAAAGAGACCAAGTAGTCTCAATAATGAAATAAAATCCAACAAAAAATACATCAACAAATTCCATGATCAACCTTTAGCTTGAAACATTCTTAATCAAGAAGAAAATAATGTTGGTTTCCAAGAAATATAAATAAAAGCTTAGATAACTTAAGACAAATTTTACAAGCATATTTAGAGAAAATAATATCACAATATGATCACTATGTGGCTCTACAAACCACTCAGGGGGAGAAGGAATAAGGTAAGAGGGAGTTGGTAATCCACTAGCCATTCAAAGAATCAAACTATATCACAACATAGGGGATATGTTCCACCAACCATTACTAACAATTTTTTTTATAAATCCAATTACCACTTTATCATTCAAAATTCATTGTTATTTGATTATGAGTAATAACATGTAAGAGGGTGCATCACCATTTACACTACATAAAATGATATTATCAGTTTTTAGGAATAACATGTAGGAGGGTGCTATACCACTACCACTACACAAAATGATACACTCAAGTAGCTAATACCCTATGCCTATTTAAAGGACATACTTATAGTTAGTCTATATTCACCACCTACCAAGGCATGATTTATTTTTGAAATCATGCCTTCCTAGCTTTAACATGAAAATTGAGATGGAATGACACTTGTAATTAGGTCCCACCTATATGTATATACATAATATTCATGGAAAGATAGATATAAAGATATCATTTCAAGATGAGGGCACCTCCATGGTCACCACATTCTAATTTCTACTAACACATATTTCTATACAAGTGCCCAAGGAAGTTAGAAGCTTAAGCTATCAAAGTCAACAAGTTCTCATCATGAGATAATTTAGCAATACCAAAGGTATTCATTCAAGGTTACTGCCACATAGCTTCATAGTAAATCATGATGATCAACTCTTCTAGGATTTCCTTCAACCAATTAATATTATTATAGATGTATATTTATCTATTAATTGATTTATTTCATAATGTAAATAATGTGCAAGGTTACCTAAATCCATTCTAGATGCTTCACAACCATAAAGATATGCTTGTAACCATTTGAAATGCACCCATAAATAACATTAAAAGTTAGGGTATGATATTATACACACAAAAATGTATCTAAGGAATTCAAATTTTCATAAGAGAGGTAATAACAATATTTCCATAAATATCAATGAAATTAACAACATCAAAGCATTATTCCAAGCATTACAAGATAACTTCATTTGGATTTTAATAGTGTCAGTAGATAATGCACAAATATTCATTTTACATAAATTGTGATTAACTAGAGTTAAAAATGCAATGAACACAAGCTAATAATCCCTAGAGCTCTTAAAGTTTAACCTAGGTTCGGATACCAAAATGTCATGCCCATTTTTTTCTTCTTTAAAAGATAAACATGACATAATATACTACAAACAACACCCAAAAACATAAAAACACACACATTAAAAATCATTCTAATCAAATGTAATTAAGCAATCCCTATAATCATTGTCATTCAATGATGAATCACAAGCTACTAGTTGAGTTCTAAGATTACTCAATCAAACATCCATTGATTTTATTATAAGTTTACATCCATGGCTACTACACCATGATGTTGAGACAATCATCAAATTTAACCTTGACCACTATTAATGTAGTCATGGTCTAAATTATGATTATGAAAAATACATTGAAATGGATATCAAATTTGATTTGGGACATAGAAAATGCAACTAGAAATATGTGGCCACTTTTACATGTTCTTAGACCACAATAGATTCTCCTTGGGATCCTGGGGACATTCCTTTATAGCTGTCATAACTTCCTAATTTTTGACTAATCTAACTCACCACTAGGACTGTAGGAGGAACCCCAAGATTATGGGGTAGATTCTTTACCACTTGGAAAAAATACATAGGCCCACTTTCCCTAATGCCTCACCATCTATATAAACATCTCTAGGTTTATAGGTCACTGGGATGGTGCCATGTGGTAACATATTTCTAGCTCAAAGGCATCACTCCCAGTACAATCATCTCCAAGATTTTAGGTTACTAGGATGATGCCATGTGGTAACATCCTACTATCCCTCTAGCATAGAGACATCACTCCATGTATAGTCTTCTCTAGGATCATGGGTCAATAAGATGATGCCATGTGGCAACATCACACTAGCCCACTAGCCTAGAGGCATCTCTCCTTGTATGGTCCTCTCTAGGATTGTGGGTCATCATGATGATGCCAAGTGGAAACATCTTACTATCTTATTAGCCTAACACTAATCGTATCATAGATTAAACTGATGTCACTCTTGGGTTAGTGGGATGATGCCATGTGGATTCCACCCAACCACTCACAAAATCTATAAAATTTGACTAAGGTAAAAGTCCAAGAAAAGGCACATCTAAGAGGCATCTAAGGTAAATACCAAGTAGATGAATTATTCGACAAGGAAAATATGACTAAAGAAAAAATTTGTCATCAAAGGTCTTGACAATTGACTAAGGCATGATTCACTTTAAATAAAATAGAGCAAGGCTCAAGGTAAAGGCAAATTTGGAATCAGTCAACTAAAAAATTCATCTAAGGCACAGTTCACTTTAAATCAAACAAAGCAAGGCTTAAGGTAAAGGAAAATCTAGATCAATCAATGAAGTAATTCATCTAAGGCATGAGCTGAAGGGAATTATAGGAAATGTCTAAGGGAAAGTGAATAGGTTAAAGTAAGGAAAAATGTATCTATCAAAGGTCTACCACCATTTATGCATCTAAATTTAACATTGATTTCCTCTAAAGTTATTTTATATGATAAATGAGTATGTGTTCACATGAATGATAATCTTGACACTAAACCAATATTATCATTAGTATAGTTGACTTAGTAGAAGTCACTAGGCAAGCTCCACCTAGCCAAACACTACTTAAGGAATTACTCAACTTGTGAACCAACTAGTCTATTCCTTATAATATGGTACTTTAAGGATTAATGAAAATACATATTCATCTCATTAAATGGGAGGAACCTAAACAAAAGGTTTTATTAAGATGAATAAACATATAATAGATGTCAGGTCATCACAACCTTCTTCTTTCATTAATTCTCTATAAGGGTGACCTCAATCAAACCTAAAGGTTTCCTACATTTTCATAATTATTACTATAAAGATAAATTATATAAGTTATTATTTTATAAGGATATGGTCTTGTCATATGGAAGGTTTACTATATATGGCTTTCTCAACTACAAAAATTAAAGGAACTCTTCCACAAGACAACTTTTTAAAACTAGAATAATATCATAATTGAGTTTATTTCAATAAACTAAATTGTTACCTCCAATGACAAACAACACAACTTAATATCTTAACTTTATTCCAGGAATAGATATATTTAATTCCCAAATATATACATACATAATATAGGGAAAAGATTTACTTTTACTATCCATAAAAATGTTGATTATAACCAAGGTTAACCCAATCATGACATACTTATTATTTTATCAAAAGATCCATAGCATATAAATTATACTCACTTGCCTTCAAGATAATAAATCCTTTATATAAAGGCCATCTAAAGTAAAAACATTACAAGAAACTCAAGATGCAATGAACAAGCATTTATAGGATAATCAACTATATATATATATATATATATATATATATATATATATATATATATATATATATATATATATATATATATTAAGTCCCTTAACTTGGCCATGCTTAGACTAGTAACTACAACATTCATGAGGATTCCATCCTTAATGTTGATCTTAACATAAGGGAATCTATAATCATAATAATAAATATACTAAAGATAAGTTCATTGTAGTATTAAATAGAACATTCAATTGATAAAATTCATAATAACAAAGGCTCACTACTCAGACCAAAATCAATTATTAACATATGAATACAATAGGTTTAGTTGAGAATACATGATTTTTGGCTTATAGTCAGTTATATAAAGCAACAACACAAGAATAATAAATATATAAATATGATCTCCTCTTTGTTCCAGGTGTAACTTCAACCAACAAAAGGTGGGCTCAACTCCCAACCTTTTTCCATCATCAAGTGACTAATCTAGGCATCTCCGAGTAGGAATCCAAGTGTTAGGCATGTTCATATAATGGTGTAAGGTAAGTAAAGGCAAAATTCAGTCAAGATGTATTTGGGTCAAGGAGATAGCTACTCACATGGTGACAATCCAAGCATCTCTAAGTCAATGGGTTACCAACCTTGAATCTACTTTTAGTAAGTAAAATACAAAAAATAACAAACATAAGGATCATAAGGATAGGACCCATTAGTCATAAAACAACTAATATATATTCTATAATAAGTCATAAGAGGATTTATGCAACCTACCATCATGTCTAAAATGTGAGACTTAACCCTTCCTCCATCATGAAGAATGTGACCTTTCAAGATATCAAAAATCTTGCATGGCAATCCTTACTATTAGAGTAAGTAGAAATACTAGAATAAAGAACTATCATGGAGGAATATCTCACTCCAAACTCCCACACATAAGGGTGGGAAATACTATGGGGTGACTCAAGCACATCCATAGAGAAATAAATAAATAAAAGAAGTAAGTCAAGTGGCCTTACTCCTCTTTACATTGTAATCAATCAATAATCACACAAAATTCATTTAGTCAATCATAATAAAACACCTACCCAATAATCCAATCCCTCTTTGGATCCTCTTTGAAACTTTTATACCAATCAAGGCTCTCTCTCTCTAGGTTTTTTTTCTTATTTTTCCTTATTTTTTTAAGTTATCCCAAAATTTATTAAATCTAAAGTCTAGAAAAGATAACCCTTTTCAAGAGATTCACCTTCTTCAAATAGGCATTCTCTCCTTGTTATAACCCAATTAGAACATGTCATGTGTCTATTCCTTCCTTGGTCGACCAACCACCCTACTTAGTAACACATTCCTTCATAAATGGATGTTCTCTTTGCTAATCCATAATGTCACATGGTAGCTCTAGATTATTCCTATAGTTTCTTTTAAGACAACCCACATCCATACACAAGGCTCAAGGCAAAGGAAACTAATGGAAAAGTGTATAATTATATTATAAGGAATTCGATAAATTGGTCTACTTCATCTTCATTCATTGAATATGACTAGCCAAAGGTGTTTCGACCAACCCAAAAATGATTACAATCTTAATAAGACATGCCAAGACTAAATAAAGGGTTAAATGGCATACAAGGCATTTAATTAGGATTAGTTAAGGTTTAGACAAGATATGGGTCAAATATATGATCACACATGATTCAAAAATTCTTGGTATAGTCATTTTTCCTTTGTTGTCAATGACATGTTCTTGCACACTTATTGCACCCATGAAATATGGTATCCTAATAGCCGAAGCTTACAATTATAACATGCTAGATCATTTAATTAAACCAATACAAATAACTTACCAAGCAATTCAAAATGTCATGAATTGATATTATTATAGCACCTTAATGCATATGTAATTTCAATTTTAGCCTAGCATAATAATTTAAGCATCACTAAACCAAAATTTACGCTATGCATAATCCTCTTATCTTTGTAGTCAGCACCACCAAGGGAGTATAACCATGAGTTTAGCATAGTCACAATATTTTCTCATGAGGGTTTTTACATAATTAAACCATCATAATCTATAGGGAATGTTTTCTACGTCACCCCTAAAGTCATATTAAGCCATAAAATAAAAAAAATAAAAGAAAAGCTAAAAATAAACAATTTTTAAAATAAATTCGAGATCAAAAACTCATCTTTTTTAACTGAATAAAAATTTATCCAAAACCATTTATGATTTTTTAATTTATTAAAAAAAATTATTGATTTAAATTTTATACCACTTCAAATTTAATAGGATAAAATTACATGTTATTTCATTTAAATTTAAAATGAATAAAGTGTATTGCAATAAATAATGCAAAAAAACCATATATGATCTTTTAGTTTTTTTTTTTTTTTTTTTTTTTAATAATTTAAAATAATATATCATGAGTTAAATTTTACACCACTTCAAATTTAATAGGGGAAAATTACACATTACTTCATCCAAATCTAAAATTAATAAAGTGTATCCAAACAAATAAGGGAAAAAAGCCATATATGATTTTTTATTTATGTTAAAAAATAATGTCTTGAGTTGGCTTTTAAAACTCTTTAACTTTAATAGGAGAAAAATATGTGTTATTTAATTCAAATCTAAAATTAATAAAGTGCATCCCAACAAATAAGGAAAAAATTATGGAGTTAAGTTAACTCAAAAGGTTTGGATGCAAATGAAAATTTAGTTATCATGTCTTACACTCTCTCTACAAAGCCATAAAGGTAACATGCAATATTTAACTATTATTGGCCAATAATATTAATTAATTAGTGAATATAAAATTACAATATGTTTCTTTTTAGACTTCAAATTACCCTAATGTTCCCTAGACACTTACATCCTAGACATATACTTGTGTCAATGTAAGTGTTCACTTTTCCTATAAAGTGTCTAGTGCCTAAAGTTCATCTAATTTGAAAAAATAAATGTATCCTAAATGTCAACCCAAGTTAATGAATATGATATATCTTTATATATACAAGATCAACCCTAATTCATTTCTTACCTAACAAACACTTGGAAATAAAATACAAATCATAAGCAATATAATAAGAAACACTCAATCAAGAATTCAAGTGAAAAAACCTACCCTATCTATTCCTATTTATAAATCAATCATAGAAGAAATATTTATATAGGTCTAAATTATTCAAGGAGAAAACCACAATAGATATTTATGAAGTTACAAGATATATCACTACATGTCTTTATTTATCACATATTTCATACTTGTGCACACCTAAGCCAACACATAGGGGAGAAATATATGACTGGGGCCCTATTTTGAATATTATATATGTAGGTAATGCACATTGTCATAAGGGTCCTTGATAAAAATTTAAACCATGATCCTACTAACCCATTTTTTCCATAGTCACTCTAAAGGTAGAAAATTAGGGTTTGATGATTTTACAAAGAGTGACATCTTACACACATGATCTAAAGACATCAAAATAAAGGTGATAAAAAACCTAGAAGGCTCTAGTTAGTCTCATCTAGATCTAGTCAGTATTTTGTATAGGACACCTACATTAGGGTTAGAAACTTGTGTCAATGCAACTATCTAAATATAATGCAAGTGTTTGAGGACAAAAAAAATATTCCTAAAAATTGATGACTATTCTAGGAACATCTTTTTGTCCAACTAAGTACCATTAATTTCTAATTCATTACAATATCTATCAATAGTTATATTTTACCATTTTTTAGTAATATTAGTTATATAAATTCAAAATATTATTTGTCTAAGTTTTATATTAATTGACTTGCTCATTAGGTTAGTTCACTACCCTTGTATAAAATCTAATCTAATCCCCTTAACCCTAGATACCCCACATATCTAAATTTTAAAGTTAAATATTTGGTGAACTTAACTTGTGAGTCTCATTGTCATATAATTATTCTCTATTTGATGTTTTTTACCTTATTTTCCCTAATATTTTTTCTTCGTTTCCTCCATCATGGATGATATATATTATTTTGATAATTATGATTACATAACTATTCAACTTTTTATCAAGGGAGGAGTGAAAATTAAATACCATTATCATTTTCTAAATGTACAATCATGTCATATTAAATATTTGAATGGTGGTATCTACCATCTCTCTAACTAGGTCTATGCCACCACCATCTCAAAATTTGAGTTGAATAATCTTGAAAAATATAGTCAAACTTTCCCTTCATTTCCTATATCCACATTTGATTCATATGGGAAAAATCTTCCATTATATGATTATGAAAAAATCCACCAAATGCAAAATGACATAATGGTTGATTTATAAAATACTAAAATAGGGAATGTTTCTTCAAATAAATTGTTTCAAACTCCTGAATGTATTGCAAAAAATATACCCTTATTTAGGGTGATGATTCTTTTCTTCCTTCATTTAATATTAATTATTTTTTTAAAGGTAAAAAAATACATCATGTAATATTTAACAAATAACATTAAGGCACCATGAAGAAGGGTGCATTATAAACCTAAAGGGGTAAAAGCTCTTAATTTTACAAAAAAAATCACTTCTATAAATATCAACCAATGTTTACAAACAAATGATTTCTATCTTCCAAAGGATTCATTCATAAAAAAATATCCTTACATTTCAAAAAAATTACCTTTACCAAAGTCACCTAAATTCCTAATTATTATATCATTAAAAAAGGTGGATGAATTGTCAAAGGATATGTCAAATTTTATAAAATTCAAATATCCAATACCATTACCAAAGTATCCTAAATATATTTATTATAAAATTTCACTTATTATTCACAAGGATGATAATAATAATATGCTTAAATACAAAAGAGGGGCTGGATTAGAACCAATGACAATGACTTTGCCAAACATCCCCATTCCTAGTGATGATATCATGTCTATGATGAGTGCTATTATATAGATTCAAAAAAAATTATATGTTGTTCAAATATAAATGTCTCACCATAATTCTAATGCCAATATTAACTCATTTCATAATCAACTGATTACATAATGTATAATTGACTATTTTTATCAACAAAATTTTAAACTACCTGATTTACATCTTTTTAATTGTTACAAATCTCTTTTTGATTACACTATTAAATATGTCAATTATTTTTGGCATTGGGATAAATATAAAAAATTACTGATAAAATCCTTTCATATGAGTATTATCGATGAAGCTCATAATTTGTTTTATAATTGACCGAAGGGTTCCTTAACCACTTTTTCACAATTGAAGGATGTCTTATTTTTGGATTTTAACATATACAAGGTTCATAAACTTACATTATAACACTTTCAAAATTTCAAAGAACATGATAATGAATCCCTTTAGGACTATGCTATTTGATTTAAAAGTAAGTCACATGCCTTAGCATTTAGACCCTTAGATTTGGAATTACAATTCATTTTTAGTAGAGATCTTCTTTCCCAATTAAAGGAAATAGTATTACATAAATAACATGAATCATTTACCTATTTATACTTAAATGTTCATATATATGATTCATTCATACTCAATTATACAAACTTAGAATCTCTCCTTAAAAATACAAAAAAATTATTCCACATTTAAAAGAGGAAGATGAATTGACGAGTGAACATTATAAGAAATTGTGTGGCATTTCTCACATTCATATGTGATCCCTAAAATAATTACTCAATATAGAACCAATACAAGATACACATACAAAAAAAATAAATTAAGTTGAAAAAGTCAAAAAGAATCCATGCCAACAAGACCTAACAACCACATTATTTATGGGTGGTGCTTATTTTTGGCAAAACCATGTTGATTATACAAAAACAAAAACCACTTGCAATGTAATACATTTGAAGCAACTTGGATTTGACCTAAAGGACATACAACATAAATGACATTAGAAAGACTCCCTAGATAACATAATAATACCAATTACTTGTGGTCCTAAAGTAATTCAAATACGGATTTGGGTTATGCCACAAAAATATCAATATTTGTTTACAGTGGAAACTCTTTGGTTATACCAGATGGATGATAAAATCAACCAAAATAAGAAAGGTATCTATTTTTCCCATGATGGGAAATTGATTCATATACCACATAATGGTAATCATTCTTCTACTTCACACATAAATCATGAGAAGGAACATAACATGCACCATTTTCACCTATCTAACCATGATCCAAGTAATGTAATGATTGAACTTAAGGTTGAAAACATTGAATATTCCAAAACACTTAAAAAATCAAATATTGAAAAAATACAAAAACATTCAAAACTTTAAAAATACCAATTTTATATAGCATGTTCCTAATTTTACTATTTATTATACATATGGTGTTTTCTCCATGTTAGTAAATAGAATTTCATTCATTTCATATATACACATATGTTTCATACTTCATTTGAGTTGATAAATACATACCAAGATACATGATATATGCACATATAGATGTTGGGTCTTCCCTTCACTCACATCATAAGTATGTTGGGGTCATTTTATTCTTTGATCATGGTACACCCATGTTATATTATTATATTTTCACTTTCCATTATCATGTTTGAGTCTATATACTTACATGTCTATATACATTCTTATACCTTTTACCAGTGTACTTGATATGTTATGTATTTAATATTCCTTACAAACACATGTTTAGGAACTAGTTGCAAAGTTCACACTAGTTTCTTATATTCCATGATTTCATTTATACACTTCCTTGACTGTGTTACTTGATTTCTATTGTCTTTCATTGAATTTACTATTAGATCATTTGAATATGCTCTATTGATTGTGGCCCCCACAACTTTTATTTCTTATTTTTACATTCAAATATGTCATTATTAGTTGTATGGACATTTGAATATGTCATTTTATGCTTTGTTTGCATTTGAATAATTCATGTCTCTTCTATTATAAGGTATTTAAGCATGCCCATTGTATGAGATCCCTTTGGAACATTCTATTATTTGTATTACTTTTGAGTACCCTTATATGTCTACTTGATTATTTGATAATATTGTACTGTTACACTCTAAACATTGCCATGATCTACATCATGCATCTGAAGACTTGATGTGATTACATATTGCATGCCTTAATTTTATATCTACCTAAACATGTTACTCCTATATGCTATATGAATCATATACAACTTATACAATTATATTATCCTTTTAAGGTAAGGTAACTATGAGATTCTACTTCCCCTCACCTCAAAATAGAGGTATATTAGTGGGGGCATGTCATAGAGGAATGAATTCCACATTTTCATAGATTTATATTTTAGTATGGGCATGTAAAAAAGGAATTACCTCCACACTTATTTAGTACTCAACATCTCCAGATTACAATGGGCACATATTATGGAAACATGTTCTCCAAGTTTTCACTAGTTATTAGATTATCTAGATTTAGTGGAGGAATGTCATAGAAACATATCTTCCACACTTACATAGATTTCAAACTCACCATATTTCATAGTTATATGATTTAGAACATATTTTTGGAAACATTGTATACATTGGTATTGTTATTATACCCAAGTTTTAGCTTGAGACATATATGAGGTGCATAATCAATGCAAAGGATGCCTAAAATTAAAAAATAAAATCATTTTGTATATTTATAATACTATTATAGAATGTTATCATACCTAGGATGGAATGTTATCAAGCTAATCTACTGTAGTAATTGGTTCATCTTTATTAGGTTGAGTTGATTAAATCTTTAAATCTTACCAAAATTATAAGTTATATTTGATTAAACCATATAGATTTACTATAATAATAGGTTGGATTTGATTAAATTATCCACCATCATAAGATATATAATATGATCTGATTAAATCACTCACACTCATTAGATCATGCACATAGTTGGGTTACATGATTGAGATGAAACAAACTCAATCGCCATGTTGCAACTCACTTTACACAAAGCCTAGGGGAATATATCCTCATATATATATATATATATATATGAGGATATATTCCCCTAGGCTTTGTGTAAAGTGAGTTGCAACATGGCCATTGAGTTTTTTTCATCTCAATCGTGTAACCCAACTATGTGCATGATCTAATGAGTGTGAGTGATTTAATCAGATCATATTATATATCTTATGATGGTGGATAATTTAATCAAATCCAACCTATAATTATAGTAAATTTATATGGTTTAATAAAATATAACTTATAATTTTGGTAAGATTTAAAGATTTAATCAACTCAACCTAATAAAGATGAACCAATTACTATAGTAGACTAGCTTGATAACATTCCATCTTAGGTATGATACACACACACACACACACATGCACTTACAAGTTCATAATTGCCCTGATATCATATTAAATGATTAATAATGAGGCTTTATTTCAAATAAAATTTCCAAAAGACAAGATGGTTGTATCGACACATAAGTGTACTCCTAACCTTGCTCTTATTACTTATAATCATTTAAAATTATTTAAATTATAGATTTCATAAACTAATTATGTACTATAACATGCTCTTGGTTGTAGGTTAGTCACTAATAAAGCACTCAAGTTGGGATCACACAAAGACAAGGTGTGTCATACACACCCAAGTATGCATTTATTTCCTTTAAAATAGAAATTTCATTAATATATTAAAAGGGGGAAACTTTAAATACCAAAGTATGATTTATATAGTACCTCAGTCTTGTACACTTGGAAAATACCTATCATGGTTGTACTTTTCAATTATAGACCTACCTACTATATAAAGGCATGTGTTCACTATCTCTTTATGAGTAATTCATTATCTCTTAGTTTTACCTTTGTTATTCTAATGACTAGGCCTTTTATACTTTATAAAAAGCTCTAAATTTGATTATTATCCTTCACTACCAATTCTAGACATATGCCTATTTTCTATCTATCTAGACACTTATGATTTAGATAGACACCTAAGTTAATGAAAGTGTCCACTTTTACTACAAAGTGTCCATTTCCCAAAGGTCATCTAATTTGAAAAAATAAATGTATCCTAAAGATTGGCCTAATTGATTTAATGCAATATTTTTCTAAAAGGGATTGGTATATATAAAAGATCAACCCTCATTCATTCCTCACCTAGAAATCATATACAAATCACAAGGAAATATAAAACAAACACTCAATCAACCATTAAAGTGAGTGAAACTACCCTATTTATCCCTATTTCCATATTAGTCATAGGAGCGGTATCTATATAGGTCTGAAGCATTTAAGGAACAACCCATAAGCTATATTTTCCAAGTTATAATCTAGGTAACTACATGTCTTTGTTATTCACACATTACATATTTGTACACACATAGGGGATAACTACATTAGTCTGAGGCTTTCTTAATAGTATTAACTATGTAGTTAGTGCCTATTGATAGAGGGGTCCTTAGGGTAACTTGACACCATGATCCCACTAACCCATTTTTTTCATAGCCACTTCAAAGGTGAAGAGATAGGGTTTGATCATTTGAAAAAGATAAAAAAAATTATGAACATGATCCAAATACATCAAAATAAAGGTAAAAAAAACCTAGAAGGCTCTAGTTGGTTGCATTAGGATCTAGTAAATATTCTATAAAGGATCATCTTCCAATCCACTTCTAGATTGTTCTAGATTAGATGTGCATGCACATAGTAAACCAACTAAGTATAATTTATTAAAATATCTATCAATAGTTGTACTTTAATATTTTTATCAATCTAAATTATATAAATTGAGAATACTAATTATTTGAGAATTTTATTAATTTTCATACTCATTAGGTTAGTTCACTATCCTTGTGTAAAAGCTAATTTAATACCCTTAACACTAAATACCCCACATATCTAAATTTTAGGGTTACACACTTACAATTTTTTTCATATCTCATTTTTCATGATGTGTTTCAATTCAGTTTTACCACTTTATTTTTCTTTTCAAAATTTATGCTTACAACTTTTTTGTCATTTTACATATTTCATTCTTTTTAACCATGAATTTTACTCACATATACTAAAAAAAAACATACATCATACATTTTACCATAACATAAGAAATCAAAACCAAATTCAAGAATCAAAATACATCAATAACATCCATGAGTCATACTAAAACATACACACACACACATGTATGGCTCAAATATTTTATATACATCATGATATATACATAAGATAACAACAAATCTAAGGCTGAGGTTCATCATGTCTACCTAGTGGAGAATGTGCTCAACTACCCATAAAGGAATGGGATTTACCTTTATGTATAGTCTATTATAGTGACCATGTCCATGCTTGTAGAAAATCTACCTGAACCTATAAATTGTCCACTTGGGATTGAAATATTGATACCTAGATAGCTATATCCAAATGAATAACTCTCTCTTAATCTAGCACATTTCATGCATATATCTCTCCCTATCTAACTCTTGATGGTGATGTAAAATGAGATACATTTAATAATCTCAGTATCTCTAAAGAAACCTCCCCAACCAACCTAAACCATTAAACATATCTCTGTCATCAAGGTACCAACATATCAATAAAATATGTAGTATCTTACTATAGTAGCACGTCATCCAAAATGGGATAACATCATATATAAAATGTAAACCAAAATAACATCAAATATCATATATAATCCAAAAAACCTCATACATATATCTAACACACACACACACACACACACACACACTAACATAACACATTTTACTTACCCAGAGTAACACTATCAACTCTACCACATAACACCTCTAAGGTGTCATGCCTTGGTGGAGGTTCAAAACCTATATAATGCCATGGTTTAGTGACATGTGTGTTATGATCTACTACATGTATGATACACTATAATCCATACAAGATCTAGATGCGATATAGGATCACCCCATTATAATTATAGATATAGATATGGTTTAATCTAACTCTATCAATGTCTCCATAGTTGTACCAGTGGTAATAGATATGCTAGTATCTTTTACTACTATCAAGTAAATACCACTACTCCTCCTAATGTAGTGGGATATCCTCACTACCACTTTCACTTCCATATCACCACCCTAAGACACCAAGGTCATATGGCCATTAAATCAATATGTACCCTTCCACCTCTCACATGATGCCACTCCCTTGCATGATGAGCCTAATAGGCTAGAACCACAAGAGGAACTATTGAGTGTCGTATTCAAAACTAGCCTAGTACATGATTGAGGCTCTATCCACCATAGATAGTGTCAAATTATCCTCACTTGTGCTTGTATGTGCATAGTGGATGGCCATGATGGCTAGGCATCAATAATACCCACATATAACTACCAAATAATATTCCCACATTGTACTATCTAAAACATTGATGCATGTAAAATCACCCAAAATATCTGATCCTATACCCATATCCACACTCATGGAAGGGCATGATCCACAACATGGGGAAACCCTATCAATATATACATATGGAAGCACTCATAAATCCAACTCCCTAAAATAATAATAGCCCCCACAATTTGATGGCCTTTCATTAAAATAATATATAAATCATGCACTAATTGCACCCAAATAACTAAACCTAAATCATACAGCGTGTCATGATCTAACATAGATCAACATAGGTCTATAATATACAATGTCATTGTACCATCCAACTTATGAAAAATCACTCAAGTTGTTATAAGTCCAATAATCAGTTTACAAATATACGTAATGGTTGATATATATACATCAAATAAACTGATGTGAAACCCTTGTTCATCATACCTATCTGACTTTGTGGTGCACAAATAGTGCCTTCCTTTCATTAGAGGAATTTAGGGTGTTACACATTATATATGTGCCATAATAGGTAAGCTTAAAAATTCATGAAACTACTCCAATTTTATACCCACCTTAATGGTATCCCCATCCACCACCAACTGAAAGTTATTAGTTAGTCTCTCCTATATTCCTAAGAACAAGGTGATGAACTGTACACTAAGTGAGATCTACTACATCTCCATAATACTACCAAATCCCAACATAGTTAGATGAGATTGATAAACTATAGGTAACTAATCTAGTAAATATGTTAACCATATAACATCCAAAAATCTCCACAATCTGTAACACCTCTAGAAAATATCAAAGAATAGAGCAATAATTAGAGCTTTATAAAAAATAAAATAAATTAAACATAAAATAAATAAAATCAGTTTTTATTTCAGATTATCTATTGTATTGTCCATATACCTTACTACATCATCCATCTCATATTTTTAATCTATATTAGACATATATCTTACTACATCAACCATTTATAAATTTGAACTACATCATTCATGACCCATTGAATCAACCTTTTAATATACTACGATGACCTACATACATGTCATCGACTGTCTCTTCAAATTAACATATGCCATTGATAATATATTTAACTACATTAACTAAGATAATTTATTTTACCATTGGACATCTCCTCAAATTATCATACACCAACTAGCTTAAGTGTAACTACATTGTCTAGCATATTTATAATGCTATCAGCCAATACATACGTCATTAACAATTTTACTATTTTTAATTATATCAACCATGTCACATGACATTAACTAAAACTAGTTCAACTACATCTACCAATTTAGACAACATTGGCTAGTTATAATTATCCCTAATTTCTAAGTACATCAGCTTGGATGATATTATTCAAATTAGTTGGTGATTTTTCACTAAGACATAATAAATTCCCTAGACCTATATTTTGAATTTTTGTCCCCTAATTATTTCCAATCTCATTTTTATGTCTAAACCTATACTTATTAGGGAATATTTAATTGCATAGATTTTCCCTAGAGCCTACTTTTCCTAATCTACTCCATTTCTATCTAAAATGCTAAAATTTACAATAAATGCACTTTGTACCTCAACCACACCAGCCAAAATTATGATACATCCATCAGGCCATCTACCTCCTTATGTTCGGGTCACCATCTCTCAACCTAATAGATTTGGATACACATATCTCTCATTTTCAAACATAAAAATGTACAAATGAATAGTAATTTTCCCTTTTATAGTAAAATTTATGAATGTTTTAGCCTTCTATTATTTATCAAGAAATTTAGTATTTTGATCATATATTTATTTCCATAGGTATTTTTTACAAACCAAAATAAGCCTTAAAATCTTAGTAAAATAGATAATTTTTTAGTAATAATAGAATATTTTTACAAAAGTTTCAAATTTTCTCTTATTTTCAGTTCTACTTTATAATCTACACAAAGATTATCTATCATCATTTGCTATGTCAGGATCTTGCTCTTCAATTAGAGCACATATGATTACTTCTTGTATTAGCAACTAAACACAGAATTATACCAGAATCAATAAGTAACTAGAAATATGAAACAACACAGGATTTGAGAGACAATACACAAATGTATTATATACTCAGAAGAAAATACAATAAAGAAGATGCCACTTCTTCTTCCACCTCAAAGGCTCGCCACACCTCAAGACCTTCTTCCCTCTCTCTCTTGGTCCCAACAATCAACTCAAATATAGAATTGATGTTCACCTCTCCAAACAGTCAGTAACACGCTACCAGTACACCAAGTACACAACCGTACTCCAAGTAGATCTCCTGCTATCTGCTGCTACCTGCAAATAACTAGACCTTACTCACCAATGTAGATCTCCAATAGAAGCCATGCTCACCTGTTGACTAAGATCATACAAACATGAAGAACCCCTCTGATTCTCCAAACCAGTACCCACTCTTGGTACTGTGGCACTAGGAGGAACACACCATTGCTCACCTCTCTCAGAAGGAGCTTATATGCTCTCTTACTCTCTAGCTACAAGTTTACAATACAGCCCATGAGTCTATTATATAGATCTCATGCTTACAATAATTAGACTATCTTAATTACAATAATTAGATGCGTAACTCAAGACTATAGCTAGCCTTTAACATGTAAACTAATAGTCTAAAAATAGACTCTCCAGAATCAACATGCAAACTGCATGTTCACGTACAGGCTACCGATGTCAGCTCCTCCATGACCGATGTCGGCCGACTGGTAACCGACATCGGTTGCTTCTTCACTGCTATCTAACCAGCGTCGGTTGATCAGACCGATGTCAGTTGCCCTGCAACTCATTTTTCAACTCTCTGTAACCTTCGTAACCTCCGTAACTTCTCCTATTTGCATCCTAGTGAAGCTTTTAGCTCCAGAACTTGACAATCTCCCACTTGGAGATAAACAGTTGCACCTGTACCTATCCCTGTACACCATCTAAATTATTCCTTGGCTTGTATCCCTCTTCAAGATCAATCTTAAAGACTAACCACCACACACCCTATGATGCTACACCTGTCATCCAAGTAACCTGCCACATCTGAACCTACAAGTCCATGTAGTGAAGACCTTGACCCTGCATAACATGTTAACCTGCTGCTGGTCCCTCTCAGATACCTAAGAATCTACCTTCCCTGAATTGGCTCCAAACTCTCTAACAACTCCCACTGATTGGGAAAACTCAGGTCTACTCTAGACCTCATGTGATTTTGAACCCTGTTCCAATTTAAGCTTGAACTGTCCAGTCCTTGGTGTGCTTACCAATTTTGCATCCTGCATATCAAACCCTGCTAACACTGTCTTCACATCAACTCCCACTGGAGACCAAATCTCCATGTCTCTTATGCCAAAGAATTTCACTGCTCCAAATTCTCCCTGACATACCTCTGAACTAACCTTACCCTTAGCTCAGCAAAACCTTGTATGTACAAATTTGCTAGCAAACCATCCACATACAATAACAGGATAATGTCATGACTCATCATCCACATGGTAAGAACAAACACAATAGTTACACTGACATTGACTGAAGCCCTACTTTGTCATCCACCTGTCAAACCTGTACCACTATCTTGCAGCTTCCTCAAGACCATATACCTTGGCCTTTCATCTCATGTATCCATCCACTCTCTTCTTTAACTTGGGAATCCAACCATCTCTCAGTGCTTTCTTCTAACTGACAACTCTACCAACAATCCCTGTTTGGTTCTTCTCTAAGGACTCACACTCCTCATCCATGCCAAGCTCCCACTGTATTTGGATTCTACCTGTATTGCCTCTTCACATCTTCCTAGTTCTTAACCATCAGTAAGCAATATAAAGAAGGTGAACAATGAATATGAGGTTCACTTACCCTTTTTGACCTCCATATGAGCATTTGAGACTTGTTGACAGCTTGTTTTCCATCCAATATCTGTTCCAATGACCGATCTCAGCCATCTCCCAATCTGCTCCCGATTGACGTCGATTCTCTGTGACTAACCCTATCTACCAATGTCAGTCCCCTGATCGATGCCAGTGTACCTATTATCGACATTGGTCACTATATGACCAACATCAGTTCCTGCTTCTCGACACCACCAACTCTACTAATTTGCACATGACCAGCGTCGGTGCCTGTCTATTCAACGCTGGTTCCTTCTAACTGACATAGGTATCTGTGTTCACCTGTGAGTGATGACTTTTTACCCACAAGCTCTCCATGGATCAAAACCCTATTCATATGAACACAACCCTGCTCAGAATAAGTCAGTCCCCTCAGCTGATCTCTGTCTGTCATCTTCTCCATGAACACCAAGGCTTTCTAGTTCTTTAGCTTGTCAAAAACATCTGTCTTCCACTTCAGAACATGCATTCCCCTCCTACATATGTAACCAAGCCTACAAAGCCACATCTCTATAACAGAAGGTGAATCAGTAATATAAGTAGATAGATAAAGGATACCTACTTTTTTACCACCGTCTAATTCAAGTACATTCACTGTGAGAGTTACTGTGCATCTCCCATCACCTAACTTTCCTGAATAAATTAGACTCATCTCCAATACTGGTACCTACATAACCTCATTCAACACCTGTGTGTTATCCGTCTACAATTTTAGCTTCACTTCCCCTTTGCCAATCATTTGACAAGGCTCTCCAGCTCCTAAATAAATCTCTCCAAAGTCTCCAAAGACATACCCATAAAAAGATGCTCTATTTCAAACTTCATGGAAAGAGGTAAAAGAATCTGTAAACCAAGATTCTACTTTATCCAGAACATCCTGTGTAACATCCCCTGCAACATCTGCTCCTCCCTAATGATCTACTACCAACCAACAATCTCCTTTTCCCTGCTCTTTCTTTCCATCAATCAGACCATTCGTGTTATTCAGTTTCTCCATTCGTAGCTTACTTCCTTCTACCATTGCTATACTCCCACTCAATCAGAAACCCCTGTGAGTAACCTGTAATCAACAAACACTACCAGATCTGAAACCACCTGTTAGTAACCCAACCAAAAGCTTTGATACCAACTTATCAGGATCTTGCTCCTCAATTAGAGCACATATGATTACTTCTTGTATTAGCAACTAAACACGAAATTATACCAGAATCAATAAGTAACTAGAAATATGAAACAACACAGGATTTGAGAGACAATACACAAATGTATTAAATACTCAGAAGAAAATAAAATAAAGAAGATGCCACTTCTTCTTCCACCTCAAAGGCTCACCACACCTCAAGAACTTCTTCCCTTTCTCTCTCGGTCCCAAAAATCAACTCAAATATAGAATTGATGTTCACCTCTCCAACCAATCAGTAACATGCTGCCAGTACACCAAGTACACAACTGTACTCCAAGTAGATCTCCTACTCTCTGTTGCTACTTGCAAATCACTAGACCTTACTCACCAATGCAGATCTCCAATAGAATCCATGCTCACCTGATGACTAAGATCATACAAACATGAAGAGCCCCTCTGATTCTCCAAACCAGTACCCACTCTTGGTACTGTGCACTAGGAGGAACACACCATTGCTCACCTCTCTCAGAAGGAGCTTATATTCTCTCTTACTCTCTAGCTACAAGTTTACAATACAGCCCATGAGTCTATTATATAGATCTCATGCTTACAATAATTAGACTATCTTAATTATAATAATTAGATGCGCAACTCAAGACTACAACTAGCTTTTAACATGCAAACTAACAGTCCAAAAATAGACTCTTTGGAATCAACATGCAAACTGCATGTTCACGTATAGGCTGCCGACGTTGGCTCCTCCATGACCGATGTCGGCCAACTAGTAACCGATGTCGGTTGCTTCTTCACTTCTATCTGACTGACGTCGGTTGATCAGATCGACGTCAATTTCCCTACAACTCATTCTGCAACTCTCCACAACCTCCGTAACCTCCGTAACTTTTCCTATTTGCATCCTGGTGAAGCTTTTAGCTCCACAACCTAACATGCTACACATGCAACTTATTTTCAATAAGAACAAAGTAAGTCAAGGTATGTATATGGTACTTGGAATAATGTCATTTACTTTCACTTACTTTATGATATATAATACATTTTTGTTAGCTCAATTACTATGTTTCTATGTTCTTTCCTAATGAACCATCCCATGTTACACTCTGGTGACATTTGATGAACTTCAGGTGGGGCATATTTATACATACAATATTTTTAAACTTTATAATTTAATGATGCTTTCTCTTTTGAAACAACCTATTAAGTTTTAATCTCTCTAAGTGTACACCTTAAAGGGTACACTTGGAAAGTGGTGGGTAGACTTATGGTGATTCACAAAATAAATTGATTTTTATTTATCATTCCCATATCATTCTAACTTCCTCAAATTTATAAATTTAAACTATCTCCTTCCATCTTGCATCCTCTAACTATGTTAAGAGTTATATTTTACAACTATGTTGACCTATTTAATGTAGTTATAACAATTATTCACCCCATCCAAACTAAAACAATCATATCAATGTAGTTCCAAATGTTCAAACACAAATTCACAAATAAGTTATATTGACCAACCTAGTTCAAGGCTATTATACCCATTTAGGACTAAATTTAGCTAGCTTATATCATTAAATAAATATATATGAGGGATTAGGATCACTCATCATTATAAATACAAGCCACCATTTCAATCCAATAGATACGAACATTCATTTTCAATTGCTATTGATCACACTTCTACCCTACGTATACATTTGGAGGAGTTATTACTTAGATATTATATTTGAGGGAAAATCTTGTATTTTGGAATATTGGATGCAATAGGAATCCTTTTAGCCTAGATATTGATTCAACCATTGAGATCCTTACAACCAAAATAATCTCTTGCAAAGCACCATTGGCCAAGGGAGAGATTGAGGATCAATAGGTCTTGTTCAAGGTAAGTAGTTTATAACCCTAGATATTTCATTTTTATAGATTGAAGTTTCATAGTTTCTTAGTTAATGAATGCATGTCTCTTTTTTTTATTTCTCTCTACACTTAAAATTAGTGTGTCTATATGATTATTTGAAACTTTCCATCTATACACCTTAGGTAGTCTAGGCCCCCATTTGCCTATCATGGCTCCTTTTCCATAGTAATATTTTTCTAACCCATCCCATTGATTACATTACTTGATAATAATATTTGATTACTTTCTAATTAGAGACCTATACAGGGATATTTAATTGTGTTTATATCCTAGAGTCTTTGGAACCCTTTCTATTTACATTGTATTATAGGTGTTCCTCTTGTTATGTTTAATGGATTCATTAGTCATATCCCAATCTAATTAAGTATAAATGGGATATATTTTATTTACTTTCTATGAGTACATATCTTTAGATAGGATGGTTTCATGTCAATCCTAGTTCATTACATAAACCAAGTGTCAAACATAAATATTACATTGCATTCTAGATTAATAAAAAAGTACACACACTTACCTAGGTGGGAAAAATATAAATACATGTAGTTTTATCCCTCTTTGGAGTATTGGAAAATATAAAATGCTTAGTCACTCAACCAAGAGTGGTTGTTTCTATCAACCCAAAATAATATCCCATTTTTAAAAGGTCATCTTGAGGTCAAAATTAAAACTAGGGTTTAGATGAAAGAGAAGGAAAATAAAGATAAATGTATGGGACTAAAGGTAAGCATACACACATGAAACATATAAAATGGTAAGTATATAGTATAGGATCTAAAACTACATAACATACATGGATATTTATGGAAGATCCAAGATAGTACTATCGATCATAGGGGCCACAATATGCCGATAACATCTAGGCTTGAGATATTATTTAATGATTTAATAAATGATAAAACACATATAGAGAATTTCAGATTTAGTGATGATTACTATGAGTGAAAAAATATAAGAAAAAATAAGGACATATCTCCTCTCTTTATCAATTTCAAATCATTTAAGTGCAATATCTATCTATCCTTTTAAAATTAAGATTTGTAGGATATTTTTATATTTTATATGATTTGAATTAGTGCATAGTTTTCCACATGTTAGGATAGATAAACCTATACTAATTGAATGGAAAGGGCATGTATTAATTCTTTTGTTCCTCCTCCCTCAAAACCTCAATGTAATAGTAACCAAAATTCCTCCCTCATTATTCACCCTAGGCTTATATTGGATGTATAGGTCCATGATATCAAAACATAATTAGTTATGGTAAATAATTATTTACATTCCCAATATTCCTCCCACATATAAGGTACTAGCCAATGCAACTAAATATTATGATTTCATAAGTCAACTCAAGTATATTCTAGCTAAAATATCTATATTAGAGTTTCTCAAAAGATCCACTATCTATAAGGAAATTAGCTATATAACACTACATGATGAAACCTTATTGTTAGAACTCAAATTTTCACCCCTTAAAGGAGATATTTCAATTCTCTTCAAGCTTGTAATAACATGGGAATGGCATAAAGGTTGTGGGTGACCTTTAATAAGAGTAAACCTATAGCCTGTGGGGATATCTCCCCTCATATATCAACTTAATCTCTTTTCCTACGACTCACTAATATTGGGATGAAAAGAGATAGGATGAAAACATGTAAATAAAATCTATTATAAGGGTGGTGATGCACCAATCTTCACTTATCCTCTCTTAACTAATATTCAAACACACTTTGTGAATATAATGAAATATAAGTCACTAAACATGATTCTTGACACACTCATAAACATTAATATTTCATGTGGAGGTTATATGAAAGGTTTTCATTTTGAAGGCAATGGAAGGTTTTCATGATACACTACCAATCAACTCACTCTTTAACACAACTATCACCTCTCAACACTTCACATGACCTGCATAGGATGAAAATATAACACTAGGTGAATGAGAGGACCTAAAAAATAAGATGAAAAACATACTTTTATGCAAGTCAAAAATCATTACACACACTAATTCTGATAAAAAGTTTGCAACCAATCTTTCCTTATTGATTTTCAAGGCTCAAGATACACTTTAGTAGAGTTTTGATATACCTAGTCAAGGGATGAAAACAAAGGACTCAAGGTCTAAATATATAGATTTGTGTATAAGAGGGAGAAATTAATATTTGTATATAAGTGTTATGAAGAGGCCATAATGGTCATGTAGTATTTACAACCCTCTATAGTCATGTATGCATTGCTTAAGTTGACAGGTGCACGAATCAATTATTTAGAGAATTAGGGTATAATTTTAGTAAAGTTTGACTCATGAAGATACCATGCAAATAATACCTAGTCAATTTCCTTTCCCCTCATCATTTATCAATAATTTAAATAGGTATAATTAGGCCTTCTCTATCAGGCATTAAGTAGCTGCCCTTATCTACACATTGGTCATGTTCAAGAAACTTCCCAAAATTATTCATGATGACCTTTAATATGGAGTATTATTACCTCAAGTGGAATTTATATATGTATTAATATGTAACATTAACTCAAAAATGTCCTTCTATGCCCATGAGCTTCTCTATTTTGTTGGCTAAGTAGGCTTCATGGACTAGTAGCCTAGTTTTTGCTCATTCACTATTTGGAAAGTCATGAGGATTGAATCATGCCTTCAATATATCTAAGTTAAATTGTTTTCATCCTAAATAAACCTTCTATACCATGATATATACCTTTAAAATAGTTCATACTTGAAATCTCACTCCATTTAGATGACTAGGCCATCTTCATTAGCTTTTGTAAATTGGCTGATTAGTAAAGGTTTGTAAAAGCATTTACAGGTAGTGTTTTGGATAATTCATGATTTGAGAGGATGAAACAAGCTTAAAACCATCTCCTCAAATTATTGGTAACTTGTGACCAATTTTTTCACTTCATTTCCTACTCAAAACCTTGTAAACTTATAGTTCATGGAGGTTTGTGTACACTATCCGTATAGACTAGTACCTTAGCAAAAGCCTCCTTTGAGTAGACAATATGAACCAAGTCTTTATCAAGTTATTCTAATAAATTTGGATGTATTTTATATTAAATATTTCTAATTAGGTCTTTATTATAGTTTTAGGGAGGTTTAAGAGTGTCTATGACTCTTAATAATGGTTTATAAAGGTAAGGGCCTTAACCTCTAAACCAATTCCACTAAAATCTTGGAGATGAATCCATCCACCTCTCCTAAGTGATTAGATCCCAATGCATAAGTTTTTTTTATAGTTGTGAGATTGTGAATTTTCCTCTCAAGTGAGAAGTATACATTCTAGGTAGTCTTGAGGTGTTTTAAAGCCAAAATAACCAACTGTGCATCTCCCCTAGAAGTTAAAGTGATGTCACACATTTAGAACAACATGATGATAATATTTATGAAGGTTTTAGGTGACATTTTATCTTATTTTTTATCTTTTACTATAACCTATAAGTGTCATTGTCTAAATGGAGGTGTTATATCAATAGGTATAAGTGTAGGGTTCTTGAATTTGGTCTTAAGCTGTATCTATGAGGCACCTAACCACTATTTTGAAAATGAGTATAACCCTTGAGCTCCTTTAGATCATCTATGTTGGCTTTATCAATCCAATTATCTTTTATTATATGCATATAACCTCTCACTTGGACACCTAGGTCTATTTGTAGGAGTTAATAATTATTAATTCCCTTGTATGTGGCTAAAATGTGGTTATTTAGGAACCTTGAGATCCATTCTCTCCTTTAAAACCCATGGTGTATGGAAATATTTCCCAAATTATTGATTACATGCTTAAAATATATTTCTCAAGCCTGATATGTATAATGTATCCCATGCACGTGCCAACCAATAGGTCATTTAGGTGCTTAGAAGACATGGGGAGAATATTAGGACTATTTCATAGATCAATCACTCCATTTGGATGCATTTTTGGGTATATTTTCTTCATCAAGTTTGAGTTAGGGTTTCGGAAGGGTTTTGGAGGTCCATCATCTTAACCATGGTTAATACACTATGGACCTCCAAACTAAAAATTGTTGTTGTGAATCTCTATCCCACTAATCCCTTCATCTTTCCTAAATATCCTTGGGTCCCATGCAAAGTATATGTGGAAATATGAGTGTTGTAAGGTGTACCTCAAGCTTCCTTTTAGGTAGTCTGTGCATGTTATCTTCTTAACATTCATTCAAAATGTTGGGACCCTTAACCCTTCTCATTATTTTATGGATTTTGAGTCCATATGGGTGCTTAAGTTTCACTAATATACCTGGTCCTATGTCTCTTTGTGGTGAGAGATACAAGTGTGGGAAGGTGCTAATTGACATGCTTGCTTAGAGAAATGGAGCTTAGGTAAGGACTAAAACCAACATGAGCTAACTAATTTCAATTATCTACCTCAAATGTATTATCTAGGGTCTAAAAAACCTTTACATATCTCTATATTTCATTGATTCTATTTGGGGGCATGGATTTGATTTTGGAATGGATATGGGGTCTTGAGACCTAGCTGAGCCTTTAGGATTTGTAGTATCTATACTAAGTGTTAGAGTCTCAAAAAATTATATATGTATATATGTATTCCATATTACCATAACATCTCCTTCAATCTGGCCTCTACCTTATTCATGTTCTCCCATCTACTGAGACCACTCACTAGCCCTACTCTCTCTTGTGGCATGCCTTAAGCATCAATACTTAATGCATAGGTCTGAAGGAATTGACATGGAAATTTGGGAAGTACCTTTTAGATACTTATATGGGTGTGATTAGGGTTCACTCATAATTTCTAAAATCATGACCGTATACCTAAGGCTCATATTCTCTAACTCTTCCAACCAGGTCTATTTACATAGTCACATATAAGACTGTGTATCATGAGTATGCAACTCAGATTAGAAAGTCATATTAGAATGCTATCATCATCATATGTATCCTAGAGGTTTTTTTTATACATTTTCATTATTTATACTCCACTTTCATATGTTTTGGGCATTCCCACTCTCCTTAGTTTAACACCTCTCATTCTAGGCAACCCTGACTGACTATATGTGTGTAACTCAGTTCAAAATGTACTCTTATAGATTTATTTTATATTGGTGAGATAACTTACATGATTTATCTTTTTCTATTAGTTTTCATCTTATCCTTTTATTTTCATATAATATCTTATGCTCAGGGTAGGATGTAGACTTAAAACTTGTCAATAGTATTATAGGCATTAGTTCATATATGTTGATTAACCCAGGGGTCTATGGAACATGGTATCTGAGTTAATAAATTACCTTTTTCATTACACTTGAGGTCTTAATGGATATATTATGTTCCAATCCATATATATAAGACAAACATCTACCTATTCATACCCACTTATTATGCTTAGGACCAATCTGTATATGATGACTTTGAAGCACTTTACAAGGGTGGGTTTAGGTCATTTCCTATATGTGGTGATTTGTTCCTTCAATAAGGTTTATGATTGTGTGGCTTATTCCTCATGACCTTGATGAAAATTTAAAATAATATGTAGTAGTTATACTCTACCCACATTCCTTGGGTTTGAGTAGAGTAACTAAATTTATTAGTGAGTGACTATGCAGTCATATGGAGTTTGAAATTGGAATGCAAGGCTCACAACTGAGGTGAAATGACAATGTAAAGGTTTTTAAATGGTATAGGATCTTTGAGGGATTGAAATAAAATGTGAGCTCATACCCAAGGTGAACTAAAAGGACCTTATACACATCTATTATTATACCTAATATAATATAACACTTTAAAGGTCATCAATGAGGCATACACAGTGAAAAATGAAACCTAGGACTTTTGAAGAAACCTATAATTTTGATAAATAACCCTAAAATCTGCTAAATAAGATTATGAAGGAATTTTAGGGTAGATTGGTAGTTCTTAGGCTTGTGAAGGCTATGATGAGGTTTGATAACCTTTAGGGAATGACACTTTGGTATGAATACGACACTCATTGTTTTTTGATGTATTTTGATAACATTCAAGCCACCATTATATAGTATACTACCTTCCTATGTAGTGAAACTAAAATTAGAAGATCATATCACTTGTAAACACCATTTAAAAGGTTATATATCCATATTATAATTAAATATGGAATAAAGAGACATGAGTAACCTCAAAACACCATTATTTTACTTTCAAACACTTTCACCTTTAGACATATGCTCTAAATACTCCTCCTTATTAATGAAACATTGCCTATAGCATGTAGCTATTGATAATTTAGACATTTCTCACCTATATATGGCCAAAAATATGAACCAAAGGTTGAGGATACCATGAAAATTCTTTTTAGGATTGTAAGAACCAATAAAAATCATTAATTTGATCAAACATACTAATAACTCAATGAATATGCTCCCCTTTTTTTGCCCTGTGAAGATGAGGGTGGTGACCAAGTTTCCCAAATTCTTAGAATTTATTCATATATCTTATAATAATAAAGCTATAATCAATTCCCATGATTATAAGGTTACCATGTTTAATTTATTTGGCCAAGATCCTAGATCTTCTTTATCTCTCTTATGTACAAAATGAGCACAAACCTGAAGTGTTCTCCATGTTTGCCAAAGGGCCAAATGAAGTAAGTGAACTAGTTTTGGGATCTTTGGGCCTTGAAACACTTTTATTTATTAAACATATTCCTATAGTGAACTCCCCTTATAGACCCCTAACTCCATCTAAGCCAATCTATACTTTATAGATCTATACCACTCTAAAAGCTCCTAAAACCTATAAATTCCCTAGATTTTCTCATTTTTCAAATCATAATTCATTATTGGTGGGTATAAGGAGGGAAAATAGGGGTCAGGTGATTATCTAAAAGATTATGGTATGGCTTGGGGAGTTGAAGAGACATTTTTCCATATGTGTGGGGCCCATTTAGTGGTAATTAGGTGTGTTGACCTATGAGAAGGGAATCATAAGTATATGAAACACTTTGGGTATGGCCTAATGGGATTCATGAAGGATCTTGAAGATGTGAGTGGTGGATTTAGTGGCCTTTCAAGGTCAAGTGGTGTCACATTAAGGTCAAATATTCCCCTTTTAGATCATATACATGACTTTAAGAGGGGATTTAAAATGAATATCATTTCAATACTTATATAAAGACCTTAAAATCTACTAAATACTTCAATTAGGTTCCCATTATCCTAGATAACATCCATAAAACTTAAGATTTATCCATACCTTGTATACCTTGAATACACTAGAAAGGTTCATGATAACTCATCAACTGCATCATTCAATCATCTCCACCATGGCACTTTTAAACTAGTGAGACCACTCCAAAGCCTATTATAGACATTCACACATGATCAAACACTATGAGGACACTTGACACAATTTGAAATAGGGATTAGGGATAACCACTATGTGTTTCATGACATGACAAGATAGTGGACCTGTTGTATTTGATATGACAACCATTAACCTCCCTTTGACTGTCCTAACCCCTCAAAGACATAAGAAAGATGACCAATCATGATGTCTTTGGGTTTTTGTACATGGGTTAGCTTCTTTATAGGCCTGAAGGAATAAAGTACTCAAAATTTCTCTTTGTTTATCATTCATAACTAGATAAAGCTCCTTGATTTCACAATAAATTTTCCTAACACATTTCAGACCTTGAGGACCAAATAAACACAAAAAGACAAAAAAAGAGACAATAAAATAATAAAGACACATAGAAACAAGTAATTAGAGCAAACTAACAACTAAAATAATGTGCAAAAATACTTAAGAGGAAATAAATTAACCACTATGTAGAAGAGAGTTTAGTGCTTCTAATAATAATACTTGAGGAACATCCTATTGATATGGATAGGGAGTTATTCACCACTCAATCTAGACAATTAGAAGCAATTTTTATCCTTATAAATGGTAATGATGTATGGCCCACTCAAAAGACTATCAAATTTTGAATGATTACTTGGATTGATATGGTCCTCATCCCACTTAAGTACAATGTCACCTTGTTTATGTTGAGAAATGTTATCATTCATGTCAAGGTTGATGTTGTTGATGTCAAAGTGCATCTGGGTCTCTCTATTGAGAGATAATTTTAACGTAACCTAATAATTCTTCTATTGGTTGATGTCAAGTTCAATATCATGATTTAGGTTAGTTTGATGATTGTTAGTGTTGTCACAAAGAGGTTTGATGATCAAGAAGTGAAACATGGTTAGGAGGATATAGATCTACATGAGGTCATGAGAACATTTTGATTAAAAATATATTATTGTAGTGGTGTGATATTTATATTTGGTGAGTACAAGGTAAGCATGTTTGAGTTCTAATCCTTGAGTACAAGGTGTCTTGAGAAGCCTAGTCATAACAAGCATAGTCATATTATGAGCATGTAAATCATGATCATTAAGAGGTATGTGAAGAGGTATGAAATTGTTTGAGTATAATTTAAGGTATGTGAGAAAGGTATATAATCATAAATTATTGTCTTAAGGTTAGTTTCCAAGTTTCATGTTCTTGAGAAGCTTAGTCATGGCACTAGTCATAGCATGTAAAGTCCTAGTGAGAAGGTTTGAGCATGGTGGCTTGGTGATATGGATGAATAGATGCATAAGAGTTTGTTTTTACATGTATTTGAGGCATCATATAACTCATGAGAGTCTTAGGGTAAGCCTATAGGGGTGGGACCTTTAGACCTATCTACATCTAGACCACCTCTAAACCTTGCCTAACTTAATGAGTCATCATGAGCTATTATCAAGACATATGAAGGATATTTGGTTGTGTTTAAGCATGAGAGAGGTTTTATGGAATGAAATTTAATTTTTTATCATAACATTGAGGTATTGATAGCATGGAAGAAGGCATGAAGGATAGTTCAAGGCCTAACAAGGTATGAAGTCTATGTTGTAAAGAGAATGTAAGCCTAATGGGGTATGAGGTTCTATTTACAAGGAAATTATGGAAATTTGAGTGTTTTTATAGGTATTATATGTTTTCTAAAGCATTTTAATAAATTTTGAGGTCATTGTTTACAAGAAAAAGCATAAAAAGTTGTTTTGAGGTCTCTCAAGTACACAAAATAAAGGCATGCAAACCCAAGAAGAACTTTCAGGTGTTGATTAGAACGTGTAACCTCTACATGGGAACCTAATATGTTAATGAGATATTGGGAAGGGTATTAGATAATATATATAGGAATTAGTTTTGGAAATGAGGGACATCCCTTTATGAAGAACTGTTAACACCAGAAATAGTGTTAACCCTCTCTAAAACCCTAACAATGACCCAATGTGAAATATCCTGTTAAAAATAGCCTATAATGGTCTAAAATGACTAGAAAACTAATTCATCTTGTACTAAACTATCCCAAGCATCTCTAGGTGTGATTGAGTTGTTAGGTGTGTGAGTAGATCTTATAGGAAAGTGCTAGTTTCTTAGAGATTTATTGTAGCAGTCAGAGTTGACCAAGTTAAAGTATGAAAATCATTGGATGGAGAAGCTTTAAACTTTTATTTTATTTTGATGGTGGTTTTTGGATAGGTTATAGAACTCAAGTGTTCTAAGTTGTTCATTAAATATATCCTATCACTAATAGGCTTAATGGTGCAAATAGTGAGAAACCCAAGCATAAGTGAAAAGATGACTAGGGATGTGTTATCATGGAATAGGGATGAAACCAAGTGCATTAATATTAGGACTACTTAAATAATATTTAGGTGATTGTGTTGTATTCATGTCATAGAGTAAGTATGAAAAATAATTACTAGAAATTTTTAGAATGATGGATTGTAATCCAACTCACACACCTATGAAAGTTGGAGCTAAAATTTCAACTAACACTACTTCACCTCTAGTTAATGAAATAATGTATTGGTAGCTAGTGGGTAGTCTCATTTACCTCACTACCATTAGTCTAGATATTTGTTTTGTAGTGAGTTTTCAATCTCACTTCATGTATAAACCATAGGAAGCACATTGGTTAGCTACAAAACAAGTAATAAGATATTTCAAAGGTACTCTTGAATTTGGCATACTATATGAGAAGTTTATAGATTTTGAGCTTTCAAGATATTCTAACTCTAATTGGGAGGTATTAGTAGATTCAAGAAAATCTAAAATCGGGTATGTATTCACTCTTGGTTCAAGATTTTTCTCATGGTAGAGTAAACTACAAAATATAGTGGTATTATCTTCAATAGAAGCATAGTATAAAGGTGTGGTCAGTATAGGTTGTGAAACTATGTGGATGAATAAAATATTGGAGGATCTTTAGTGCGAGTCATCCAATCCTAATCTAATTTTCTATGATATCTAAAGTGTTTTAAATATGATGAAGAATCCATTATTCCATGCTAGGACCAAGAACATTGAGGTTCACCATCATTACATTTGATATTTGGTTATGAATGAAGACATCAGTCTCTTCTACTACTCCACTACAGAGTAGCCAATTGATATAATGACCAAACCACTTAGTGTATACAAGTTCATAAAATTCAGAGATAAACTTGGTCTTATTTCTAGTTTAGTCATTAAGGGAGGGTGTTATCATATTATTTTAAATACCTTGGGTTATTGACTAAGGTATATTATCTATGCACCTTGGTTAGTTGTTTTAACAACTTGAGTTAATAAGTTAGTTTATTTTTATGGGATTAGCTATTTTATGCTACCTAATGTTTGTGGTTGCTCCCACCCCTATTTTCTTAGGTGGATCTTTTGCCTATTTAATAGTCCTCTCATTTATTATTTATCATGCTCATTAATTACATTTCTCAATCTCTTTACTGAATCTACTAAGGATGACCTATTGCAATGATTAATTCATGTATGAGACATGTTATAAGACCTTTTTTAAGGGTAATCAAAGTTTTCAAGTGTGTATAGCTAAACAAGAAGGATATGAGTAAGAGGATTGTATAAATACAAGGTAGTTTGAGGCCTATTTGTGTGTGTAGAGTAAGTGAATGATGTAGTGTATTGGTAAGTGGAAGGAGGTCTTGTAGATCATCTACAGAGCATATAGAAATTGTGATAAGGATTTGACAGAGGTTCTATGTATGAAAGTCAAGGTCATATGACTTAATCAAATAAATAAGAGGGTTAGTTGAGTGAAGAATGGTCTTTAAAATGGGGATAAAGACTTGATGGGGAGATCCAATTTAAGGATAAATGAGAATGGTCTACTATGTTAAGAGGTTTGCCATTAATGATAAAGGGTGAGATTGTTATAAGTTATCATTGATGTTATAGTTTTGTATATGGTCATTGATGTCAAAAGAAGATTTATAGTGTGATATCTGAAGTGATCCTATGGAATTTCTTGTTTGGATGAATAAAAGTATAATGGAGATGCTGAATTGAGTGATTTGATGCTTGTGAGAAGGTGTGAAGTAGTAGTTGAGCACAATACAAAGGTGGTTTGACATGTTAATGAGTTTCAAATTGCATCTATAGTAGAAAAAATGTGTGTTACCTATTAGGTTTGGTTGATGGCCTAGTTCCTTGAGAATGAATATGAGGTTTTGATGTACTCAGAAGAGTGCCAAATTGAGCCTAAGAGGGAAAGTCTTTATTGAAGGTTTGTAGCTAGAGCTTGCTCTAGACTTTGCCTAACCCAATGAAGTGTTATGAGATATTGCCAAAGTTTATGAAAGATGAAAAGTATTGTGTGAGAACATGATAGGTTTTATAAGAGTGTATATGATGTGTTGAGATCATCTACATTGGTGAGAGGTTCATAATCTAAACCTAAAGTAACTTGTAGCTGAAGGCCTAGTGTACCAACACACCTAGTAAGGCCAAATGGAGGATGAGGATCATATTCCAATGTAAGAGTGATTTTATGATCATGGTATGAAGTTATATTACATGTTTATTAATTTTTTATAATAATACAAGAGGTTCCCAAGTGTGTTCAAGGGTCAACATTCAATTGGTAGTTTAAGGCCTAACATGCATAAAGACCTAGTGTGGCCTAATGAGGGGTCAAGGTGATTTTTAAAGGTGTTTAAGAACATGTGAGAATGGATAAATGTATAAAATGTTGTTTTAATAATTTTTAACAAATATTAGGTCATGGATTTTAGGATAAAACTC
Organism: Torreya grandis; assembly: GCA_037957365.1. NCBI lineage: Eukaryota > Viridiplantae > Streptophyta > Pinopsida > Cupressales > Taxaceae > Torreya > Torreya grandis. The sequence continues at coordinate 4,991,081 of JARHVA010000189.1, forward strand.
AAAAAGGCATTCAAAGGTCTCTTGTACATGCAAAATGAAGAGATGAGAACCTAATAAGAAAGTTTAGATGCTCATTAGGACATGTAAATTTTTAATGATGTCTTAATAATTTTTATAGAGATTGAAAAGGGTCATAATAAGTATTTACAATAATTATTTGATAAATTGAGGGACCAAGCTATATGAATAATCGTTAAGGAGGTTAACTGGTCTAAAACCCTCTCAAAACCTTCTTAATGACCTGATTGGACAAAAATTATTGTAAATTTACTATAATGGATTATTTTATCAATTTTTATGTTTGGATTTTATATAGGACCCCTTAAATCATCTCCAGGTGGAATTTTTATGTTAGGGTAGTGAGTATAACCTATATAAAAACCCTTATTTCTAAAGAATTTGATGCTGCAGGTAGAGTTGACCAGGTCAATACATGAAAGTTGATATAGGTTGAAGGCCAAGATTCATTATTTATTTCCATTATATTTTTTGGACAAGATAAAAATTATGTGTCAACTATTTTGGTCAATCAATTTGACTTATTGCTAAACTAGCAAAGAGTGAAAATACTGATAAAAAGCCATTCAGAGTGAGAAAGAGTTTATGGATGTGTTTAAAATGATTAGGAATGGGTAAAATTAATTAAATTAATTATTAAATTTATATAAATATTTTACATGTTTTTTATATTCCTTGAAATTCATTATAAACGGTGAAAATAGTCCTCTCAAGATGGCTTGTTTGAGTGGAGATGGATAGTGAAAGAGTAAGTTTCAAAAAATGATCTATATGTTCCATATATGCCATTATGTCTATGAAAATTTTTGTTTGAATTTTTTATAATATTTCCTAAGGATAATTTAAATTATTTTTGAGTTCAATTAAGTGTCCCCATAGGTATTAAGAGTCATGATCACCATGACTGGTTCTTAAGGCAATTTGGTAGCTTTGTGTATGTACGTGGTAATGGTAATTTGAAATATATATGTACTTAAATGATGAATATAATGATCATGGTGTTTTTTTTAGGGACTAAATTATATTTAAAATCTTAATTAAATTTTTTGAGTCACTTTGAGGAAGTTGAAACATGAAATCCAAATTAGCTTATTAGACTGTGTATGCACAATGTAAAAGAGAACTAAGAGATTGGTCTATAAGACCAATGGTTGATATTATAAAAATTGATATATGTATTGGATGATGATTTAAAATTAATATAGTATATATCTATGTGGATAATAATTCATGGAATTTTCCTTTAAATTAATAAATAAGAACTTCTACATGACTCTGTTTGTGGAGGCTATAGGCAATTTGAGTAGTCATCTTGCAAAGATAAGTTGGAGGTGGTTTTAATAGATTTGAAGAATAAAATGAATTATAATATGTTTAGGATATATAAAAGGTTAATTATAATTATTTTATAATATTTTTTTGTCTCTATTAAATTTTGGAGAGTCAAGAGTTATTGACTATACTTTGACTATGTTTGACTAATCTGTCTTGTCATATTTCAAGAATTGGTTTGAGGCCTGTTGGACTATGTGGTGATGTATAATGGACATGGAGAGGTTTTTTAAGTAATTAATATTATACTCATATGTTTTTATGACATATTTTTTTATAATATTGAGTGTATACTTCTATTTTGTGAAACAAACTTTTTGGGTATATGAAGGCCTATAGGTGAGTAGGCCTAATTGGTGGGTCCAAATAGTGAAATGGGCCAAATGGAGTTGGAGACCCAAGGTGAAATTATCAAGGGTATATTTTAGTATTTTATTAAAATTTTAATCCATTGGTTAATACAATAAGTTTTCTTAAGGGTCTGAGAGGTAACATTTGATTTAAGAAGACTTAATTGCATTAGGTCCAAACTAGGACTAATTGGGTTTTTGGTCCTTAAGGGGTATGAACAACATATGAAGTGGTTTTATCAAAAATTTAATGTGTTTTTGGACATATTACAAGTAAAATTAAATTATTTAATGGATATTGTTTGACTAATACTGGTGACAGGAAGAGTTGAGTATAAATACACGGCCTAATTGGCCTATTTGAGGAGTTAGATAAGTGTAGACTTAAGTGAAGAAAAGGGTTCATTGAAGGAGAATAATTAGGTAATTTATGACCATAATATGGATAATAGGATAATAAATTATTATCTAACAAATATTATACAAGTAGATGACCAAGTCAATTGACCTAATGAGCCTAGAAGAGGCTAGTTGAGTGAGAAGGCTTAAGAGGCTATTTGAGTGAGATTGAAGGGTAAAGAGCAAAAAAAAGAGGTAATAATCAGTTGATTTATAAATATGTGTTATAATTTTACCATATATCACATGTGACTTATTTGGTACTAATTTACCTAGGAGGTTGGAGCCTCCTTAAAAGATAGACCTTACAGAAGACTAGTTGAGTGGGTGCTTAACTAGGTAGGGGTTGGATCTCCTTGTAAAGTTGGAACTTCACTAAAATTTGGATATTGACATTATAGGACTATAATCCATGTTAATGGTTCAATTTATTTTATCCCCAAATAGGTTTTTCCACATATCTTTTATGTTCTCTTGTGAAATGCTTCTGTAGTTGTTTGTTTATGCATTGATCTTTTATGTGAATGAATACTTCATGGAATGATGAATGGAATTGAATAGACATTGTTAAGAAAATACTTCACCCCCCTTATTAACTAATTCAAATATATAAGAGTGTGAATATATGAAAAGGTGGTCATCATCAAATGTTTAAGCAATAAGGTGTTCTAAAGGTGATCAAATCAATTATGTGGTTAAGTTGGTGCTGAATCATCTAGGGGGTTGGTTCCTCTTTGTAAATTGGTTTTTGTTAAATCCTACCTAATTTTTTGATTAGATAGTTGGGGTTGGTGATACATTTGAATTTGGTTATTCACTAAATTTTGTGTTTATTTTATAGGACTATATTCCTTTTATAAATATTAGTGGGTTTTCTTTCCCTTAAGGGTTTACCACATATGTTATGTGTTCATATGTTTCATGCTTATGTGGATAGGTGCTTGTGCTTGATATATATATATATATATATATAATTGATTTAATGGTTCATGATTGCTTAAATGAAATTGATAAGTAAGTTTTTGAAGACTCATTCAATGCCCCTCTCAGTCATTTTGCTTCCAATAGTTGAAAGGTCTTGGATGAGGCTCTCTAATCAAATGATATTTTGACTTGGTCTTGGTTGGAACACATGGCATGCATGGCACTATATCTTGTCTCCTATAGTTCTCTAAAATCATTCATCCTCACTTATATTACATCACTCTCCATTAGTTCAAGTTGGTGTGTAAGTTATAAGACTACAGGTCAAGCTAAATGGGTGTATAGACACTAGAAAACTACAAAATATAGTTCTAAATGTTAAACTAACCCATAAACCACCTCAATACCCCCTAGGGACTCTTATATAACATTTTGTATGAAAACCCTAGGTCAAGTTAGCTAACTAGCTAAACTTACTAACCCACCCTTGACCACCAAAGATCACCCTAACCATCAACAGTTAGGCTTGACCACCAGTGATCAAGTTCCCACTACCTAAATAGTCAACCCCAGTCAAACTCCAACTTGATTTTTTATATTTAACTTGTCTAATTAATATACAAGCCAATACATGTGAGAGATAAATTTAAACTACTTGTTGAACCTCTTTATAGCCTATTATTTCACCTCTCCTTCCTTCATATAAAAAAATAAGAAGAGGAGGTGAAAATGTTCAAGAATAAATTGATCATCATCTACATCTAAAATTAGAGTGAACCAACAAACCAATAAGTGTAATAGAGATCTGAAGTACTGTCATCGATCACCTAATAACCAAGCATCATTATTTTACCAAAATTACTTTGAGTGTCACCAATAGATCCCTCAAATATTCTTAAGATCAGTAACCAAAAATCTAAGTATATATTTTAACTAATTAGTTACTTTTTTTCTTTTTCATAACCAACCTAGCCTAAACCCATTTTCTAGAATTCCATTCTGCAACCTCATTAACAAATTTTATTGAACTAGACTAGAACCCACAGTAATTGCTGATAATCAACCTAACCATTAATGGTATATCCATAACCACCAATGGTTTCCATAAATTTTGATGGTCACCCCAACTATTGATAGTCACCCCAACTATAGATGGTCACTTTGTGACAAACAAGTAGCAAGTTATATTCACCCACCAGACCTCAACCAAATCCTAGTTTTAGATCCCCTACCTGATCATAGAACCTTACCCTATTTTATGGACCATACCTGATTCATTTGACATTAATATCAATTTTTTTATTACTATAATTATTAAAATTCACCTATTTAATTATCAAGCACTTCTTATATTTGATTTTGATATCTTCTATGATATATGCAAGTACTTAATCTTTTAGAACTTGATTGTCTAAGAGTGTGGATTGACAACTTCCAAGGAAGATTGTGTTTCTTGGATCTATATTTATAGGAAATATACCCTACTATCTAACTAATCAAACCACTTCTTTAGATATTTATTATCTACATGTCATTCCTCCCAAGCTAAAGAGGAGTATTTACAACCGTCTAGATCAACACACACATAACATATTAGGTTTTTCTACCATACCCTTCTTGAGTTTATTATCTCTTTCCTCCAAAGAATATAATCAAAATTTATCTTAATATTTTGGCATGCTTGGTGGGACCCTTGAGTCTTTTATTGGGTTCATAGTTGCATCTAGGTGCTTCTTCTTGTTTTCTACTCATATAATGAAATCAAAAATTTCTTTTTGGGATTAAAATTGACTACATACATTTTTTGCTTGCTTATTTTAGATCACATAAATTAATTAATCAAGTGAATTAATCATAGTTTCACTCTTATCACACACACAAGACCAAATCACTTACATCTAATAAATCATAAAACATTGACATAAGGCCTAACTAGGATTTCATTACCCAACATTCACCTTTCTCTGCTATCCTTTTTATATCTCATCACCAAAGGGAAAACCAACTCATCTTTCTAGTTGAGTATAATATTTAGAAATTGATATATATTGGCTAATTACTTGACACCCTTATCATTGAAGTGTGTGAAGTGAGGGGGTAGGCCCCAATATCAAACCACATACTAATTTCCAATATAGATCCCTTTGAGAGCCTAAACACAACCTAAAACCAACCAGAGGCTTCTTTTCTAGTATCTGATATACAAGCCAATTTGAGTCACACAATTCTTAAATCTTAAGGCATAAGCCCCAAGAGAGACTAAAAATAACCTTAGGATTTAATGTGTTTTAGTGTGTGTTTTGTTTCCTTAACATTTTCTTTTCTTATCTTTGTTTGAGTTGTGAGACTACTTGTATCTTCTTCTTTTTCTTATCTACATGGTTTTAACTAGGAAACAAGTAAGAAACCAAGTAAATTAGGAACCACATCCTAATCATTCATCTTCCTCTTCCCACTCATCCATAGAGTACATCTTAGATGCAAAGATTTCTCCTCATCCTTCTGAGAGTCATACCATCCCTTGGATGGTTGCCCAAGGTGATGCAAATTTTGCCACCTTTCTAGATAATAACCCCATCACCCTCCAACATTACCTTGACACCATTTCCCATTATACCCTTGATTTGGTTCTGCATATTGACCTATCCTATGGCATGCCATCCCACCTTATGGTAAACACTTATATTTATACCATCTCTTCCCAACCTTTAGTCACCTAGACATCCTCCTATACCAATAACCCTACTGATACCACCATCCAAAACCAACCCACTCAAACAAGTAACACCCAAACACCTTTTTACCTAACTAATAACCCTCCTAGTATAGGATCAACCCAACCTTTGGGTTCCAACACTTACCTTACCATAGGATTACCCTCTATTGGTGTCACCACCATTCCTCTCATTTCCAACCTACCTACCTCCACTCTATTTCAGAGCTTGGTGGTTCCCATACCTTCTACCCATCAATACCAAAGTTACCACCTACCTTTTATCTACTAACCCAACCATACCTCTTACCCAACCTATGTTAATCTCTCAATAGGTACCCATTTCACCAAACTTGAGTTGCATCTCTAACCCACAAGGGTATGTACCTCTACCTTCTAACCAACCACCTATCTCCACATATTCATATGTGGAATCATCCCAACCACCCATACCCACATACCAACATGTGGAAGCCTCTGAACCCACCACAAACTATACACATGTTGTAACTACCCAAACCCAACACAATATACCTTACAAATATGGGGGTGCATAACCCTAAACTGACCTTGTCAAAATGTCGATGGAAAAAATGACTAATTTGGAGTCATCCATTTCTAGAGCTCATAATATCTTGTCATATGACCAAATTTGTAATAAACCAATTCACCCATCCATCCCCATTTGACCATATCCTCCTCAATGGGAACTTCTAAAGTTTTTGAAGTTTCAAAGTAAGGATGACCCTAAACAACATCTGAGAGTGTTTAGACATTCATGTTATATGATTGCCTACGATGATGTTATCCTTATCCATACTTTCCCTATGTCTCTATCAGGTTTGACACTAGATTGGTACATTGATATTAAAAATCACTCCCTCTTTTCTTTTGCCCAACTATCCCATATTTTCTTAGATCACTTTTCCATAAACATCTCTAATAAAGTTTCCATCACTGATCTCTACTCCATTCAGAAATTTGATGACAAATCCATTTTTGACTTTGTATCCCATTGAAGAAGTTTGATAAACCAACTCTCCTTCTCTCTACCCTAACCTGAGCTAATTGAACTCTTTGCCTAAGGTGACACCAAACACATCTCCTCTACTTTATGAGTTCAAAGCTTTAAGACCTTTGATGAAGATTTCACCATGGCATGAAAACTAAAGACCATAGCCATTGATGAATGGAAGTTGAAATTGAGAAATAAGAACTCTACCTTCAAATCAAATGAGGCTTCCTCCTCAAAATGGGAAATCAAACCAAAACCAACCCAAAAAAAAGGGAACTATGAATGTGGTTGTCCTTAAGACACCCATTTTTAACCAACCCAACTCCTCTAACTCCTCCAATTAGAACATTAGGAACCCAAACTATAACACCCAAAATTAATTTAGTCCACTTGGAGAGTCATATACTTTAGTCTTGGATAAAATTTTAAAGGCTAATATCATACAACTTCCCCCAATCAAACCTTTATAGCAATTCAATTCCTCTCATCCTCTATTGGGTTGGTACAAGGATAATTAATTATGCACCTTCTAATGAGTCATTAAACATGATGTTAGTAGGTTTAATACCTTTCAGAACATTGTCCAAACTCTCATTGATAAGGGGGAGCTTGTTTTGTATAACCCCAATGCACCCCCAAACCAATCACTAGACATCTTCAAATAACCATTTCCTAACCATGCTCCTTCTACCAATAGAGAAAAAAAATTAGAATCCTCCCATGTTCATGAGGCCCATACTATTAATATGGTTCTCAATGAACTTACTACTAAGGAGACCATTGACCAAATCACATCTTCCCCTACTCCACTTATTGAAGTAGTGGATTCACCAACCTCTCCTTTGATATACACATCAGAGGAGGAAACCTTTCCCACTTTATCATTTTCCTCAACCATATAATAACCCACTCTTCTTTTAACGATCATTCCTATGGAAGAAACCCCTTTACCTACACCTCCCATCGAGGAGTTACCCTCCTAAATATTGGAGCCTTTTAATCAATAAAAGGATGAGGTAATCATTCCTTCCCCTCACCCTTGGGTCTATCCTTTGAATCCACTATCAAAGGATTTAGATTCATCTATAAACCCTTTTTGAGACTGGTTAAAAACTTAGAATTCATATCCAACCCTAACCTAGATTAGGCTAACTTTAGGCAATAGCTTGGGTTCCTATATAGAATTAAGTAGGAGCCTTCATTATCATAACAACCTAACCTTTCAACTATCACATCCACTATCACCATAACCTAACCATATCACACCTCTACCCATCAAAATATTGCAATACCATTAGAACCAAACTCACCCAGAGTCACCAAATCACCTTCTACCATTCTAACTAAACCCACCAAGAACCTTGGCATATTTCCTACTCATAACATTACTCACATGTAAGTAAAGTTGGATTTAATCTCACTAAACCTATCAAATAAACCCTAAGATAAGCTAACAAATAAGGTAAAACCACCTAGGATCCCAAAAACCAAAACTCTACCTCCCCTCTCCACTTTTCCCTCCATTTTAGGGCCTCATCCCTCTACCTTAATTGGAAAACTAGCCATCCCAATCAAAACCCAACCACCACTTTTGGTCACACCATCACTCCTACTTTCATCCACACATATTTTCACCAAAACCCCCATGAACATACCTCTTATCTTCCAATAATCTATAAATAAATTGTTGATCTCCCGAATGTCTACCCTAAAACCCTCTAACCTCAAACTCTCAACCTCTCTACCAAAACTAAAACTATCTACCAAGAATGATTATTTACCCAAAACCTCCACCACCAAGCCCACTCCTAAAAGTGCTTCTACCTCAAATACCAAAACTAAAACTTCCATGCCTTTTCCACGATTTCTCAAATCTTATTCAACTATACTACAAGGCTATTACAAAAATATTCCCTAAGCTTGCCACCTATCAGACCATTTGACCCACATAGTCCTAAACCATCTTAGTAAAATGATAAGTTAGTATGTTCATACCATAAGACACTTGGGCATGACATAGAAAACTAAAAATCCCTCTAAGTGATATCTCATCAACTATATCATGAGGATGATTTATTATCAAATGGGCCCCCTATGAGTCTAACACTGATCCAAGAACCAAGAGCCATCGACCATCATCTACCTACTCCTCTACTCTCACCTCAAAGTGAAGAGGAACTAACACAACCCTATATCTTGACTTCTCCCCTAATGAATACCATTGATGTGGTCACATGATCACAAACCCAACCGAAATACAAGGAAAATACAAAGGTTTCCATTTCATGGACATATCCTTCTTCCACCACTCACCAAATGCCAAGCACCTTTTCCTTCAACCAAACCCAAAGTGTCCATCTTACGACCCTCTCACTCCAATCCAGCTATATTAATCCAATGAGTAGTTATTAAATAGCTTCACCAAATGCAGATGAGTTTATATGAATTAATAAATACCTCACCCCATCACTGCCAAATGATGATAGAGGCTTTGTAATCCATAGAGGTCTAATCAAAAGACCCACAATCTCCAGTAACCTTTATTGGAGCTCTTCAAATTTTTAACCTTGTTACCTTTAAGGACTCAGAAATATCTTCCATCTATATAGATGACCTAGTTCTTCACCTCTTCAATATTGCATACATCAACCAAACACACATCAAGTGGGTTATGATTGATGGGGGAGATAGTATCAACATTATCTCCTCCCATGTATACAACCAAATCAAATTACCTAAGAATATTATTTTATAAACCTCTATGGTGTTTTGATCCTTCAACAATACCATGGCCATGACAGTATGAACTATTGTCCTTCATATTCACCTAGGACCTAACACACTTCTTGAGCTCTTCTATGTAGTATAAGGAGAGTTCTAATACAACATCTTGTTTGGATTCCCTTGGATTCATTTCATGTTTTATGTGTCATCTACCCTACACCGGTGCATCAAATTTTATCATGAATTTCAAGTTGCTACCATACAAGCTAACCCAAGTCCTTTCACATCATGTAACATGATTTACCAACCCAACAACATTCTCATTCCTCCATCCAACTAGCCTTCAACATTAAAATATGAAGCTCCATCTCCATCTACCACTAAAGCTTCCACTAGTTCATCTATTCTTTCTACCCAAATATCCACAATAGACCCTTTGGAATCAACCTTCTAGCATCTTTCATTGGGGGAGTATCACCTTCTGACCCTTGATGCTTTCCTTACTCCCCAAGAGTATAGGAACCTTGACCACCAACCCAGTTATTACCCCAATATCAAAACCATTTTTCCTTTCCATCCCTCAACTTGTCAAACTAATTTCATTTATGGGGGACTTGATAATCCCCTTGACACTTCCATCACCTCTTTTTCACCTTGACCATTCACCTCCAACTTCTCCTATCTAGACAAACCAAAATTTTCCTAGATATACCTTTATAAGTGTGCTTAGGAAGGATTTTTTCTAGGTCAATATGAACATGGGATACATGATTTACTTCCAATTAAAACCTAAAAACATCATGAAAATCATGGCCCCAGTTTCATGCCACCTAAACAACAACCCAACCTACCTCTCATTATCATCATTGATGAGGAAATCCCATCTTCACCATCCACTCCACCATTGACAACTAAAGATTATAACATCATCCCCCTAACTATTTTTTTCATCAACATGATTAGCCTCAGAACCTTGACTTATTAAAAGGATGGGATGACCATAACCATTCTTCTGACCCACCTTGAGATGATAAGAGATGAATCTCCTACCATTAATACCATTTGGTGTTAGGATGATGATTCCATTCTCACCTATCTCAGTGTAAAATATTCCTCTATCCATAAATATCTTCTTGCTAAGACTTCAACCATGATTAATGAATATAATATGGATATCAAATTAGGCACTCTAGTTAACCCATGTATTGTCAAAACTGGCTAGTCACTAAATTTTGAGGAGCTTCAGGACTTCCCCTCCTTACAAGACTGTAGCATAGCATTTTATTGGTCTTACAGTGACATGATAAGAATCAACCCTTCTATCACTACCAACAACATAGTCACCAACCATGATGCCAATTCCATTAGGCAAAAACTTTAGTGAATGTACCCTTGCATAACCCTTCTCATCAAAGAATAATTTCAATGTCTCCTATCCATTAGTTTCATTCAACCCATTGAATATCCCCAATGGGTCTCAAACATTAGACCTATCACTAAAGCCATAAGGGGAATTTGCATTTGTGTAGACTTTCATGACCTTAACCTTGATAACTTTTTGCTAATAAGCATTGAATAACTAGTTGATCTTATATCTGGCCATGAGATCTTATCTCTAATGGATGGATTCTTGGGTTACAATCAGATCTTAATTACCCTCAAAGATCAACACAAAACTACCTTCATCACCCCATGGGGTACTTTCTACTATAGGGTCATGCTTTTTGGATAAAAGAATAATGATGTAACCTACCAATGCATTATGACCTAAATATTCCATGACCTATTCACAAAATTATGTAAGACTATGTTGATGACCTACTTGGGAAATTCAAATATTGTAAATACCATTTGGCCATTCTTAATATTATTTGTGAGTGACTCATCCATTACCATGTCTGCATTAACCACAAGAAGTGTATTTTTGAGGTCTTATTAGGAAATATCCTTGGCTTTATCATCTCCCTTTGAGGAATCAAATTTGATCCTATAAAAATCAAAGAAATCCTTGACATGCCTCCACCTATCCACCTTAAGAAACTCAATATCTTGTAGGGGAAGCTACAATCCATTTATCACTTTATCTCTCAGCTCTTGGACTGATGCCAACCCTTCCACCACCTCTTGAAGAAGGATGTATATTTTAAGTAGAAAAATGACTATAAAAAATCCTTTGATTCACTTAAAAATTACCTTTTATCTCCACCTGTTCTCATTCTTCCCAAGGAAGATCAACATTTTTACCTTTATATCTCTACCATTGACCACTCTTTAGGGGAAATATTGGCTCATTAGTATGAAAAACATAAAGAATAAGTTGTCTACTAAATTAGTTACACCCTTGTAGAGTAAAAGACTCGATACACCCATATCAATAAACTTTACCTATCTTTGATCCTCATGTCCACCAAACTTCAACATTACCATCTCAACCATAAGACCTATGTCATAACCAATACCAACCCACTCAAGTATACCCACTCCAAGCCATACCAAAACCAATGTATGGCAAATTGGATCATGATTTTAGATAAGTTTGACCTTGAGTTTATTTAGAAAAATTCAATTAAAGGGATACTCATTATTTACTAATTGGTTGATGCACCTTTAGTAGATAATCAACCTCCTCTTTAGTTTCCTGATGAGTCCATCATGAACATCTCTCAAGTGGATTTTACCTAATAAGTGAACATGGTGGGGGAGCCAACATCATCCTTATCCCCCTTCATGGTGACCATGTTTTTTGATGGATCAAAATGTCAACATGGTGGGGGAGCCAACATCATACTTATCCCCCTTCATGGTGAACCTTTTCCTTTATCCTTCAATATATATTTTTAATGTACCAACAACATGGTTGAGTATGAAGCCCTAGTGATAGGCTTCCAAATCTAATTAGTCTTGGGAGTCAAAACAATCAACATATTTGGTGAATCCCAACTTGTGGACAATAAAATCAATGGCTCTTAGGAGTGTAAGAATGACATTTTTCAATAGTATAAATAATTATTTGATGTACTCTTAACATCATTTTAACACTACCATATCTAAACCACTCTATGATCTATGAACAAGTTTGTTGATATGATGGATTCCCTCACTTCTCAGATCCCATATACACCCTTTGAATCTAAGATATATATCATTATCTATTGACTTACCTATCCCTCTTATGTCAAATCAGACTCTCCCACCATCTTTAATGTGGAGGAAGCCCAACCTAAACTTTGGTATTAGCAAAACTTTGACTATCTCAACCTTACCATCATTCCTTCCAATCTTTCTAGAAATGCTTGATGAACATTTATCTAGAGTATCTCATGTTATACCATAATAGGGTACTTATTTATAAACATAGCTTTAATGTCTCCTCTTTTATTTCCTGCATAGTCACGAAGCCTCTCATGTTATCAAGGAAACACATGATGGGATCTATGGGGGACACTTTAGTGGCTTAGCCATCACTAAATGCATCCTTCACCTATGCTATTATTGTCCCACCCTTAACCAAGATTACTATTATTATGTGAAAAAGTGTGTTAAGTGTCAATAACATGCCAATTTACATCATGTACCTAGCCATAATTTTCACATATCCATATATTTTTGGCCCTTGTCATAATGGGGTTTGGACCTTATTGATGAAATTAATCCCCACTCTTCATAGTGACATCATTCCATCATCACTATGATTGAATATTTCACTAAATGGGTAGAAGTTATTCCTCTCATCTCCACAAAAGTTGAAAATATTATTGAATTTATCAACCTTCACATCATCTATAGTTTCAATGTTCCTCACAAAATTATCATCGATAATGGAAAATATTAAGAAAAACAAGTCCAAAGTCTTTATGATGCTTTTGATATCAAGTTAAGTTTATATTCACCCTATCATCCATAAATTAATGTATATGTGGAAGCCTCTAACAAAACCCTCAATAACATGCTAACTAAAATGGTTAATGCATCTGGTTGGGATTAGCATTTACACATCCCTATTGACTTATGGGATTATTGTACTAGAATTCAAACCCCTCTAGGTGATACCCCTTTCTCTCTTGTAGTTGGAGTAGAGGTTGTCTTACCTCTCAAAGTCCAAATTCCCTCTCTTCATATATCCCTATGAGATCTCATCTCTGAGAATGATTATCATCAAGAGCATTTAGCTCAACTTGAGCTACTTGATGAACACCATTTAGCAATACTCACTTATCTTTATGTCTATCAATATCAAGTCAAGCATGCTTATAATAAATAGCTTAAAGTGTGAGAATTCAATATCAGAGACATCATCCTAAAGGAAAACCAACATGTCACCAATATGGAGAAAATAAAGCAGGGTAAGTTTTCTTTCAATTGGCCTAGACCTTATATCATAATGCACAAGTATGGATCAAGAGCTTACCAATTGTCCTCTCTAATAGGGAACCTAGAACCTGAGCCCCTCAATGATTTGTATTTGTGTATTTTTTTGTTAAAATAGGATCAAACTCACCTTTTGTCCAAATTAAGCTCATCCCTTATTATTTAAAGCACATTCATCTCCTTATTTTAGGGGAAACCAATTAAATTTGAATCATGTGATTATTCATCACAATCATAGCCTAATCTTGAACAATGGGTACCCGATCTCTACCTATGGCATGATTCTCATGGTACTTTCAACCCCTTTCTTAGGATGGATTCCTATGGTAATTATCACCTAAACCTCTTTTACACTTAATCAACCTTCTTGTGATTTTATGTTTGCCTTCATAAAAGGTGACCCTTTAAACCTATATAAGTAAGTCCATGACATCAAAAGAAAAATCATAATCAATAACAATCATGGGTCATTCCTAGCATTCATAGTCTGCTCCTTTGAAGGATATCTACTAAAAAAATATCAAATTTTCTCAATATAAGGTAGATTACTCCCTTGAAGGATAACTATTTAAAAATCCTTGAATAAAGCACACAAACTTAGACCACTCCCTTGAAGGATGGCTAAGTAAAGCATTTATCATAACATATAATTTTTTTTTGGAAGCTTCCCACATCAGTAATATTTCCAAACCCCTCCAAAATACTGAAAACATAACAAAAGACCCATTATCAAACATCAAAAAATAGCAAAGTAATTTTGAAATTTGTAATTGGCTTTCATTAGTAGACTTCCCACATTGATCAGTCTAAAACTCATATGACATGGACTTGTTTATACTAAATCTTTTGTAACCTCTAGAAGAGGCAAGATAATCTCCCAAGAAGGTTCCATTTTCATCTCCATCCCCTAGTTACACTCTATAAGCAAGGGATTTTGAGCTTACTTGACATTATGTAATCGAGACACCTTTTTAACTAACTAATGCATGTTAATGCAAAGCATTCAAAGTGCTTATGTTTTTTAAGCCAATATAACTTTAGTTTATTTTATTCCTAGCCAAAGAAGAAACATCATGCCTTCTTATTCTCTCATATTGGTTCATATCCTCACTTAAACATTTATCTCTAGTTTGTCTTCTCTTTCTCACATCTAGTTTTGTTATTTACTACATTATGTACTTCACCTTACTCTAACACAAAATTACCATAATCATAAACACATCACATAATATCATCATCACATCATAAATAAAAATAGACATTATTATCATAATAACCACCTCCATGAACAAATCAACTATCACCATCACAAAGTCATACTCACATATACCATATCCAACACATGTCTTAATATAAATGAGGAAGCATGTACTCATTAGATTTTAGCATGAACACCATAATCATAAACATCATCAACATCCTACCATCTATCACATCCATATAACTATGATCCATAATCCATAACCATAAAAAAAATCACATCATAACCTTGTCCACCTAAACATCACCAGTAGCCACAACCATAATCATATCAATATCATAAACATCGTCATCATAAATGTGAAATTAAATGATCACATCCATAAAAAAACATATATAAAATACCATAATCATAATTTCATAACCATCACCCTAATCATCATCAAAATCACATAATCATATCAAGATCATCATAGTCATCCATAACCATCACATCATAATCACATCAATAACATCAATCCATATCAAACATCATCATGAACATAGATTAAAGAGACATATCATCACATGCCTAGCTAGGTGAGTCCACATAAATATATCATAAACATAATCATATCAATATAACATCATCAATAATCAACATGAACATCACAATCATGAACCAAAAACCATAAATAAAGGATCACATCTATATTTAATACATTATCATCATAGTGTATACAAAATATACATGTCTCTCAAAAAAATATACATCTCACTACATCGGCTCATAGGCTGGTATCAAAATCATCTAGAACATCAAAAATATAATGTCTCATCACAAATATATTATTTTAGGGAACCACTACCTCCTAGAGCTTACGCTCTTATACCTACCTATCCACCTGCAGATGTGGCCCACTGACATGGTGTCACTATGTTAGAATCTCTTGTAATCTCAGCCCTATACTCACCCCATCAAGGATCATATAGAAAACACCTAAAGACCAAGGCTTCATAATACCATAAATCCTCCATAGTTTTGACATGTATCTACATTGAGATAGTACTTGATGGTCTTAGAGAAAATCTCTCTCTTGCATCACCAAAACTAGTTAAGACCTAACTTGATCTCTCTCCCCTATCAAAGTGGCCACTTAACCCTATTCTACTACCAAAGATGATTGTGCTACCACCAAAGATGCCTATGTTACTACCAAGGCTACTTGTTCTTGGTCCCTCTTAGTGGTCATTACTTGTACATCTAGGGAAACCCTTAGCATCTGAATCTACTGACCATCTCCTCCTGCATCAACATCCATATCTTATTGACCCGCATCCTTAGGAATAATATCAGCTATGGCATTATGTGTTTGATACCATGTAGGGTATCCATTTATAATAGCTACATCATCTATCTCTATCCTCAAAGGCAACTCCTTATGGTCAATGAAATCATGAATTGTCTATGGAGTAGGTAGTGGAAACTCTACATCCTCCCTCCTATATCTTAGGAAAGTCCCAGGTATATCTTTCACAAGGTTGAATTGCCTCCATACGCTATCAAATGGAATCAGCTTTATCTCTTGGTCTCACCTTTCATAGATCCATTTTTAGCTCTGTAGATAAAGAGTATGCATCTTCTAGTGTGCCTACCCTGGAAACTTAACATATAGTCTCTAGATCACGTCCCCAATGACTAAGGTATCTAGTCAGCCCCCATACCAATCTATATCAAGTGATCTTCCTCTGGGTCCTTAGAAGGCATAGTCACCTCTCCACCTCATGTATCCAACCTTATAATCCATCTACACAAATCCCTTCTAGGGTAGCCCCATAGGCCTCAGTACCCTAATGTGTTTGTAAGCCCAGTAATGTAGAATAAACTTGACATTAATCCTGTATATCTTATGGGCTTAGATTCCCCATAACTCTCAATAAATATAAAAAATAAGCATAAGTTCCCATGAAAACATTATGCAACCCAAAAACATTTTATGAGCACCCAAACAATAAGTATGAGAACCTCCCACTTCTAGAATTTGGTAATGCATAACACATAACATCTAGCATCATCATCATAAACAATCACTTCACATCCCTATCCTTTTAGTATAGTGGTATGTAATGGAATTATCCTACATGCCACATCATAAAATTGAGGTCATATCCATATAAGATATCCATTTATCTATCCTACTCATCACTCTTAATATGGTAAATTATCTCACCCTGAATGGGTAGTCATACTATCCTATGGATGTCCTCAAGTAAGATCATCAACCCACCTATAGGAATCAAGAAGGTGTTAGTGGCCTCAATGAGTACAAATAAAATTTTAGTGTCCTAAGGGATATGCTATTAGTACCTCATGCCTCTAAATCCCATATCCTCCATATGCTCCTAATCTCCATCAATCATCTTGTGCTAGATCTCATCTAGAATTTGGGGCACTCTATCCCTTATTTGTATCATCTCCCATGCCTACAAGGTTTGATAACAAACAAAAAACTTTAATTCATTAACATAACTTGCCTACAAACTCTGTATATCAAACACACCTCCTATTCTATTTAACTCAGATAATTTGCTTACTATAACCTATACCTTATCTATAAAGTAAAACCCTTAACTTGTCTTATCAAAACTTTTAAAAAATCAACCTACAACCTTAAGATATTACCTTTAAACATACCAAATCTATCCATTACTTACACATTCAAACTTTGACCTTAAAACCCTCCCAAATAATCTTTAAAATCTAAACTTTAGCCAACTTTCATCGATCGTTGATGGTTGACTATTCCTATAATTGACCACCAATAGTTAGGTGACTAATCATCGATGGTCACCATAATGTGGCCTATCAATGGTTTAATATCGATCATAAATGGTCAATACTCAACCATCATGGTTAGTAAAAACTAGTGCTAGTTATAAATAACCATTAACAGTCACTATAAAGTGATTTCCAATGATCAAACCTAAACCTTACCCCTTAAAAAACACCTACTAAACTCAAAATAATTAATACAAACCTTCCAAAACTACCTTTCCCCTTCATTATCTACCCTACCCCAGAATATTTTCATCTAGCCTACCATTTCAACCCTAAACCATAAAAAATATCCATACCTAAACATAGGTCAAAACCCTACCCCTAGGTCATATAATCAATAACAACCAAATTCAAACACACATTCATTTTATAAAATTTTAAACTACTCTACTAATTCAAAACAAGCCCTACCTAGTTTCTTGACCATCATCAAGGAGGAACCCTAAGAACCACCACCTAGCCTCATACTTTCCCTCATCCTCTCTACATCTTGATTAGGTTGACTCAATCCACCTCACTTGCATAATCTACACTCAGTAAACTTCTAAACTATCACCATTCACTTAAAACATGCCAAGATCTGGTCATCGAGGGTTAATATGCTAAAATGAGCATATATAACCCTTGGTGGTATTTTTCCTTTGCCCTTTTAGTGCTAACATATGACTACTAATGATTATAGTGACGACTGATGGTCAACCCTGAGCATCAACCATGACCATCGATGGTCAGCATTTTAGATATTTTTTCCCTCCCAACCACAAATTCTCACACAAAATTTATTACCCACTCACCCAACCCAACTACCCATCAATAAATATTCCCTTCTCTATTAATCTTGACCACCAATAATTTCAACCTCACCACTAGTCATATGTCCTAACTATCACATGTTTTGTGCCGACCTAGCCTTCACCCTTTTGACTACACCAACTAAATTGCCATGTTAAACATTTTGAGCTTACATCACCTCGTGTACACCCAACCAATTGTGTCTTCATGGGAGAACTTCCTACCTTAGATACCCACAAAAACACTAACCTTATCTAGGAGACTTGTGTTTATAAGTGTCACCCAACCATCACATTTGATTATATGGTTCACTTGTCACTTCTCCTTTTAGTACCAACCATGGCCACCTAGTCATTATATGATCTTGGTAGTTACACTTCATCACACTTTGTGTGAATGCTTTCATTTAGTACCCAACCTACCACCCACTTTGTTAATAGCTTTCCCACTTATCAAACCTATACATAATTCTATTTCACCTCATCAATTCTCAGTTTGAGGGGAAACACCTCCTCCCATGCTTAGGGTAATCAAGCCTTTGACCCATAATTTATTTTTATTTTGTAGCTTGATAATACAAATTGCATAACAAAAAAGGGTAAAATTTAGACACTAGAAAACTACACATAATATTTCTAGATGTCAAACTAATCCATAAACCACCTCAGGACCCCCTAGGGACTCTTATGCAACCTTTCAATCACAAACTCTAGGTCGAGTTAGCTAGCTAGTTAAACTGACTAACTAACCCACCCTTGACTAAACTTAACCTTTGACCCTCAACCAATGATGGTCACCCTAACTGGTGATATTTATTCTTGAATATTGATGGTCAAGTTCCCAGCACTTGAATAGTCAACCCCAATCAAACTTTAACTTACTTTTTTATATTTAGCTTGTTTAATTCATGTGTGAGCCAATACATGTGAAAGCTAAATTTAAAATTCTTGTTGAACCTCTTGATAACCTATTATTTCACCTCTCCTTCATTCCTATAAAAATAAAAGAGGAGGAGGTAAAAAGGATCAAGAATCAATTGATCATCATCCACATCTAGAATCAATCGATCATCATCTACATCTAGAATTAATTGATCATTATCCACATCTAAAATTAGATTAAATCAGTGAAACAGTAAGTGTGATAGAGTTCAAAGTGTTTTCATCCATTGGCCAATAACCAAACATTATTATTCTACTAAAATTTCTTTAAGTGTCACCAATAGATCCCTCGACCCTTCTTCAGATCAATAACTAGCAAGATAAGTATCTATTTTCACTAATCAGTTGATTTGTTTCTATTTTGTAACCAACCTATCCTAAACCCACTTTATAGAATTCCATTTTTCAACCTCATCAACTAATTTTCTTGAACAAAACCAAAACCCACAGTAACTACTGATGGTTACCTTAACCACTGATGATCTATCCATAACTACTAATAATTTCCCTAACCACCGATGGTCACCCCAACTATCTACGGTCATTATGTGACAAACAAGTAGCAAGCTATTTTCACCAACTAGACCTCAACCAAATCCTAGTTTTAGATCCCATACCTAATCATAAAACCTCACCCTATTTTATAGACGATACTTGATTCATTTAGCATTAATATCAATTTGTTTATTGGTATAATTAGTTAAATTCACCTAGTCATTTATCAATCACTTCTTGTATCTGATTTCAATATCTTTAATAATATATGCAAGTACTTTATCTTTCAAAACTTTATTGTCTAAGAGTGTGGATTGAAAGCCTCCAAGGAAGCTCATGCTTCTTGGATCTAGCTTGCTAGGAAATCCACCCTACTATCTAAATAATCAAACCATTTATTTATTTATTTCTTATCTATAGGTCATTCCTCCCAAGATAAAGATGAGTATCTATAACCATCTAGATCAATGTGTGCATAACATATCAAGTTTTTCTACCATACCCTTCTCGAGTTTTTTCTCTCTTTCCTCCAAAGAATATAAGTGAAATTTCTCTGAAACATGGTGGTTTTTATTCTTTGCCATAAAAAAATAGATAAAGTGAGTTTTTATTAGACTTATTAAGATCAATCCTATCTTATCATAAGGTAGTCCTTAACTTTTTGTGGCACTCCCTTTGATTATCCTCCATTATCCTTTTTATGATCCTAATCAAGTGCTTATTGGTGGATACTAGTCCATTGCCATGTGGATAGCAGTTGGATAAAGACTTGAAGTAGATTTAATTATTAAGGGACCATTAACACACCTTTTAATTACTAAAGGCTAAACCATTGTCTAATATAATGGTGTAAGGGACCCCAAATATAGTCACTAAGATGTCATAGAACTCTAAAACTAAGTTTTTATTTGCCTCTTTAAGTGAAACTACCTCTACCCACTTGGTAAAGTAGTTAGTAACTATTAAAACCCACTTATGTCTAGCACTATATGGTGGATGAATCATACCTATGAATTATAATCTCCATTGCATGAAGGGCTACTCAACTTGAATGGGTTTTAGAGGCAAGGCAACTACTCTTTGCTTGTCAGTAAACATAACACATTTAGGACACCTCCTAACCCAATTATAGGAGTCTCTAAAACAATTTTCCAAAAATAGCCTACCCTCATGATCTTGTATGTTGTGGTCTTTGCTGAAAAATTCTCTCCTATAGGCCCATCATGAAATTGCTCTAACAACTTGTCAACTTGATTAGTTTCTACACACCTTAGGAGCATGTCACCAATGGCCCTATTAAAGAGTACCCCATCAACAAAGATGTAAAGGATGGATTTTAGTTTTAAATTCTTCCTCCTTGTCCTATCTAATACTATAGGACACTTTAATTGTTGGAGGAACTTTACTATGTCTTGGGTTCAACTGAAGAATACATAGTTGTAGCTGCTTGTTAGTCATCTTGGGCTTCCAAAACCACTTCTTTCTCTTCCTTGGCATATACTACAAAGTTCTCACAATGTCTTCTATATTTTATCAACTTAGTAACCTTCACCTCTATCTCATACTCCATGCACTTAGTCCCCCAACCAACCCTCTTTTCACTTAATTCTCTATTAAGGATGAAATCATTAATATTAGGGTGAACTACTACCACACAAATATTATTGTTAGACACCATGTGTGTAAAACAATTTAGGCCTCTCATGATATCAAGAAAATTCTTTTGAAAAAAATTATCTCTCCTCATACCCCTCAAAAGCTTAATTAAAGAAGGAATGGGTTACTCTAGACCTTCATTATTTTGTTGCATGAGCATAGTAAAATGGTATCACTTGTGGATAAGGCATACATGAAGAAATATTTAGAAAAATCAATGTTGAGGAGGGTGTGAGCTTAGGAAATGGCCTACTTTATGGCCTCAAAAATTATTTTACATTCTCTAATCCATGAGAACTCCTTGTGTTTCTTGAGCATATGAGTTAGTGGCTTCATTAATTTTATAAATCTAGGTATGAATATTATGATGAAGTTGATTTTTCCCAATAAAATTTTCAACCCCTTCTTGTGTTTAGGTAGTGATAAGGCAAGTATTTCCTCTATCCTCTTAGGGTCAATAGAGAGGCCATATTTTGATATAATATGTCCTAGAAGTATGCCCTCATGGATTACAAATATGTATTTTTGGGGGTTCAAGGAGACCTTAAACTACCTACACCTATCAAACACCAACATAAAATGAGTCAAGTGATCCTTGGGTTCCTTAGAAAACATAGTGATGTCATCAAGGTAGATGATAACCATCTCATTTATGATCCTTTGGAAGGCCACATACATTGACCTTTAGAAGGTAGCCCCTGCATTGGATAGTCCAAAGGGCATCTTCCTATATGCATAAGTTCTCCACTTAGTATTAAAGGTAGTTTTGTGTATATCCTCCTCTTTCACCAGTACTTGATTATACCTAGAGTATTCATCAAGAAAAAATAACCTTTGTTAACCTTAAACTTTCTAAATAATCTAATCCATAGATGGTAGAGGGTAGTGATCCTTTAGTGACACCTTATTAAGATCTTTAAAGTCCACACACAACCTTATCTCCCCATTATTCTTCCTCATAGGCATAATATTTTCAACCCATGAATAATTTTTGATGGGGAAGATAATGTTGGATTCAATAATATTTTTCAACTCCTTCCTCATAAGGAACCGAATTTTGGGGTTAACCAACCTTTGCTTTTGCCTCATAGTTTTGGCATTCTCCTCCAATTATATAGTGTGTTAGGCTAACCTAGGGTAAAACCCATTCAATTCATGATATTCTCATGAAAATACATCTACAAATCCTTGGCATAATTCTATGAAGGTTTCTTTCTCTTCTTTGGTGTTCACCTTTCCTAGCTTGACTAACTTGTCTTTGAATATGACAACCTCTTCATAATGTTCCTCCTTAGTGGATATTTTTACCTTATCCTTCCTTAGCTGGTCATATTCATTTAATATGATATCTAATGTTACCAATACCTTAGGAAACTTATTTTTCCTCAATTGGATAATCTGATTTCCATATTGATGTTACAACCTGCCTTGATTCTTGTAGCATAATTCTACCTCATGTTGTAGGAAACAAGTAATTTTCCTATCACTTTCAAAAAAATTCAAAATCACCTCATTATTATGGATTAAGGGCCTACATACCACTTTTATTTGTGATTTCTCTTTGGTGTCCTTGACCCCATCAACTATATCATACTATGATCCAATGGTAGCTAACCGATTTATATGTTGATTGGCTTCTCTAGAAATGGAACAAATGCCAAAGGCATGAAATTCCTCTAAGAGGTCCTAAATACTATGTTTATAGGCCTTTAAGAATTAATTCTTGACTAAAATTATGCCCCTTAATTTATACTCACTATCTCATTGTCTCCCTTAGCTTACAATAGCTTGATGCCTCTCTTCCTTTCCCATTGTAGCCTGTAGATGAAGGCCTCATATTACATAGTATTGGAGGTGCACCTGGATTGAAATCTTAGGGAAGAATAGTAACTTTGATTATGAGGGGAGATAATAATAACACCTACTCCAATCCCATTATTTGATCTAGACCCATCAAAAAATAATTTCCATACACCTTCATTCTCTTGGCTTGTGCTAGTGAGACTTGGTATGGTAGCTCCTTCTCCATGCATGCAATACACACCAAAATTGCCTTTCAATACTTTTATAAGGATCTTAGTCATGATTTTATATTTCCCACTCATCAAAGAGAAAATATGATATATGTTCTAGTGGTTGCATGGGCTCATGGTCATTGGGGTGCTCATCCTCATCCAAGCTAGTGCAATTTGCATTTGCTAGGTTGGGCATGTATGATTCTAAATGGAACCTAGAAATGGGTTTAGACCTTATGGTAACCTTTGTCCCATACCTAGTCCTACAAACCATTTAGGACATATTGTCACCAAATATTTGACACTAGAGGAGGTTGTTCAAGACTACTCTAAGATTTGGGCAACA
Organism: Torreya grandis; assembly: GCA_037957365.1. Classification (NCBI taxonomy): domain Eukaryota; kingdom Viridiplantae; phylum Streptophyta; class Pinopsida; order Cupressales; family Taxaceae; genus Torreya; species Torreya grandis. The sequence continues at coordinate 5,015,187 of JARHVA010000189.1, forward strand.
TTGGAATACTTCTAAGTATGTGGGTTTACCTATAGTAGAAGTAGACCTCTAGGTTTAAGAGCTATCTCTTTTAATTTACCTTGAAGTGATTATCACCTCAACTAACTATTTGATTATGAGAAAAGGGAAGAAGTATGCATGAAATAGATATACTCTAAATGGGTGATACACCATGAATATATCCACTATGCTATCATCCTTATTTCACTAAGAATAAGACCTACAAACTAGCCTCAAACTCCTAAGATGTTCTAACATAAGTGTTTCAATATAGAGGTGATATGAATGAGACAACTCAAGGTAAGTAGACCAGAGATCAAATTGTTGTATATAAGGACATTTTTACACTTGAAAGGAGCCTAAAACATTAGTTATACTCTATATGACTTATTAGAATGAGAACTCTTGCATAAACATGAAAGGATAATGAGAAGAAAGGATATAACTTATCACTAAGCCTCACCATTAATCACTTCACACACTTAGACAAAATGTTCATGAACTCAAAACCATATTTCTTATATTATTAAAAATCAAAGTAAAAAATCAAACCAATAAGGCTTAACCATACATGGTGTGGAATTAGTCTACAAGAGCCAAAATAGCTAGTACTTATAGAATGTGAGAGATAAGAGAGAAGAATGAAGTCCAAGAGTCACTAGAACATGTTTCAAATAGAGAGAAAGATTTAAATATACATAATAATTAATTATGAGATAAAACATGCAAGATATATTTGTAAAAATGTCCCTTAAAGGCATAAAACTCCTCAAATGTGGCATAAAACTCTTCATTTGCTTGCCTATAAATTGTATTCATCATTTGGCCTTCCATGATCACTCCAAAAAAGACTAGGGATAGGTGAGATGACTTAACTATGAGGGAGGCATTATAAAAATTATCCAACATGCATTGGAGGTGTCCCTAATCATAAATATTATATTGGATAAGTGTTCTCACTATATACAGTCACAATCACTCCTTTTTCACTCACCCTTCACACTTAGCACAAAGATGTGCTTCAATTTATCAATATAATATGTAAATTGGAATTTATGACATGTTTAAATATTCCTCATGCCCTTAGATTCATCAGGAAAACCTTAAAATACTTCCCACTTGGATTTTTCACCTTCTCACTTGGTGGTCATCCCTTGTTCACTATGTTAGTTTAGATTGGTTGAGAAGAAGGTGTTAGTAGAGGTACTTATGTGATTATATGATGAAATAAATGGACATTAGGAGTTATATTAGGTCATATACTTCCTCCTAAAGTAAATTACATCATTTGAAACCTTTGTTTACCTACACAACACATAAAACTATTAGAAAAATCCATTTTCCACCTTATTGTACAAGTAGGGTAGAACTAAAATTGATGGTAATGAGCCCTAGAGAGTCCTCTATAAGTTAAAATCATATCCTTTCTCAAATTATCCCTCTTAAGTGCCTTTCCTTCATCTTTCCCACTAGGTCACCAATAAGGGGTTTAGGTGTTTTAAACCTTAGCATTTATTCATAAAAGTGTGATATTCAATTTGTGAAAAAATTCCATAAAATTCAAGTTAAATACCCTCTCTAATATATCCTATCTCCTTGAGCTCCCATGCTAAGCCTCCATGCTGTTGTGAGCTTCCAAACTTGGTCTCTCAAGCTTTCCAAGGCATTTTGTGCAGGCCTAAGTTGGTTTGAGCCAAAATATGGATTCCCTATGGTTTCCTCTACATTAAAAAATCTCAAACACACATTATAACTCCACATTCATGTGTTCCAATGTATTATAATGTCTATCTAGTGTTATAAATGATACTAGACCCCCTTTAGGGCTTTAGGCCTAATAGGACTTGACTGCACATAACTATTGATCAACATCCCTGAGTAGTTTCCAAAGATGAAAGGCTTTATTATAGTTTTTTTATGTATATAACATCACTCCACATCTATTTTCAAGGTTATAATAGTCTCTATCTCATGTTCATATCATTTTTTCACTAAACCTACATGGTTTTTTTAACTTGGATTTCCATCTATCTGAGATAGAAGAAAGAGAATCTCCCCTATTTCCTCATGCAAAACAATTATATGCTTTGACTGATAAATTTTTGGTGATAGTATATATAAATTTTTAGGGATGTTTGATACTCCTGGCACCGTCAAACACCCTAAAATCCAAGATAGATTCTTGTGTGGCTTACTAACTATAGGGTTTGCAAATATGGATTGTAGTTTGTTATTAATAACCCTTCAATACCATATTTCCATGTGATATGAGTCTCTTGAGATGGATATTATCATTTCTATGGTTTTTTTATTCATCCAAACTCTTCATTGTATACCCTCCACTTGGCTTAACACAAGTGGTTGACTATGTGACTATGTTTCACCTTAGAAAAGAGGTGCATATAGGTGTGTACTATAGGGTTATGAATTAATTATTTTAATAAAAAAATTAATAAATTATTTTATTCCATTTCACATCCATGTAGACCTATTCATACCATATTCATGCTATGCCAACACAAATACCACCATGTTCTAGCTCACTATCATGCTAGAGTCAATTGTAGTTGACCACTGCAAGAGTAACAAAGGTATTATAGGTGATATACAACCCATTAAAACTATGATACATAAGTTGGGGTTCCTTTGGATCCTTTGGAAACACTTATAACTTAAATTTTTTTGTATTTTCATATTTTCACCTCCAACGTCCACCTTATGAGCTTGTGAATCTCTACATTCAGGGTGTTGGTGGCTTGTCTAAGCAAAGGTACACCTATAAGTGACCAAGTAGGTCAAGACCCTAATATCTAGCTTAATTTGATGTTCTTAGAATCATAAATTCCTTTCTTACCTAAATAATATCATCTAATAATGAAGGTATGTTATTATTATGCCACTCTAGACAATAATTCCATTTGGAGTCAGATTCCTACAGATAATATTGACCTTCTATAGTGCAAGAATACATGAATTGGGAACCTTTGACTATTACACTTCATTGGTCAAATAATAAATTCCATTGGTAATGTGTTATGCCTATATTAAGTATACAAGATAGGATCATTAAAAATCCTCTAAGAATCATGTTACCTCATCATATGGTAGTATAAAATGTGGCCCAAGCTCTATTTTGGAGATTTTAAGGTAAAGAACCCCTAAAACTCATTCTCTACATATGTCCATGACTCTTCAAGTCTACCTACTAATAAATTCTTCACTATTTTTTTCATGGTAACTTCAACAGTATCAACCTTTATGAGGCTCTCAAAACATGTTCAAAATCCCCATATAACATCCTCAAGCTTCTGTGAGAGCCACTTATAGGTGTGCACACAGTTGTAGACAAGGTAGTGAAGGTAAGACATGAATAATTACATGGTGTATGAGCATTAAAAAAGTCTTATACCCTATATCAACTTTAAAATATATTCCTTCCACCATGAAATATTTCAAACCATTTCAAATGATTCATTCCAACATGCTTGGCCTTCCATGGGAACCTGTAGATGCACATTCAATGGTATAAGACTATGTGTATTAGAGAAATAACTGTCACCTTCTATCACATGTCATTGGAGTGGATTAGACTGATTTTTATTATTAATTTGTGTGCCTAAACTCTTTTAAAAAATTAATTACCTCTATTTTAAGATCCTCACACTTTAAAACACCTCACTTAGTTGACTGTGTATGACAATCATGTAGGGAAGTTTGACTATGTTAGAGGTTGATTGTAACTCTATTGATCATCTCCTAAAGACTGAGTTTGGAATGATATGTTGATTCTAAGACATGGTAACTATGAAATTAAAAATATCACCATCTTCTTAAACCACTAGAAGGACATGAAAACTCTATAAATGGTGAAAAATTATCTACAACATAACAAGGTGATCTTACCTACAAATTGAGATGTTATTCTCATCAATTCATCTTCAAACATGAAATTTTTTTGGAAACATGATAAAATTAATTCCAACTCCTATGGAAGCTACTTCATCAATTGGATTGTATATACAAGATCAAATAGAAGCAAAACCTGTAGGGTGTGAGGATTGGCAAACAAAATAAGATAGTCAACTTATTAATAATGTTTCATAAATCATAGGAAACCACTATTATAAATCTTGACATGAATATTAATTATACCAAGTTTAATATCCACCACCAAGATTATTTTACATGAAACCTCTCCTACTAGTCGTACTATCAGAAGACTTGATGACTAGTTTTACATGTCTAGTGGAGTGATGGAGAAGAGAAATGATTTTGGTCTATTTTTGGTACTTAAAAAGCATATAAAACATGTAAATTGAGTCAAGGAATCTAAGGGGTCATTTCATGAGGTTTCCACATGTGCAATTCTCCCTCATAAGCTGTACAACTTCCAACACTGCCTCTCTTTTAACTATTTTCTTGATTTCACTTAATACCTGCAAGTTTTTCAATTAGTAATGACAAGTAATAATAGGTTATGACATATTGGACATTAAAAGTAATTTTAAAACACTTACACACCTTATAAAATTATACCACCTTCATTTATGACCCAAATATTACCCTTAAATGATATAAATTGACTTATGACCAAATGTGACCATAACCAAGGCCAATAACACATTAAATGACATCAAATTGACCATGACACACCCAATAACATGATAATATATCCTTATACCAAGTTTTGGAATATAGGGGGTTTCCTATTTTTATTTTTGGTTAAAATTTTCAACATTCTTGGTGATTTCCTAGGGGTGGTATGCTTGATATGCCAATAAAAGTAGCCTAATCCTATCCATTGGGCCATGGATTCAAATATACACTAGTTTGACACTCAATTTTCCTTTGAAACCACACCAAAACACAAAATATAAGACACACCAAAGGAAACAAACATGTGTTCAACTAGAACACTTATGGAACACACACACAACTAAAATAAAGACACACACACCTAATATACTATTTATAAAACCTCACTCTTGAGGTTAAATACATCCTACCATACTTCAACCAAGCTTAAAGATGGTTACTCTTGCATCTTTGTCACTCCATGAAGGCAATCTAGCATGTGAAGTATGCTCATCATCAACCACTTGAATGTGTAGATGGCCAAGAATATTACCATATTTGGATCTCCTCATGTCAACAAGTGGACTATTGATAACCTTCCTTAATGTTATTTTCTATTCTCCATAGACCTTGATTAGGGTTGTAAGTTGATTGATCTTTGTCATATTTGATCTATTCTCGTTAAACTATAGATTATAAGTGGTGACAACTACTTTTATCCTTTCATCCTCTTGGTCATGATTTACTTGATGTGTATGATCATCATGTTCCTTTTCACCATGTTCCAACACCTATAAATGTGGTTTTACTTCATATACAACTCTTGACTATTATTTAAGCACAACAAAATATGCCTTAGACTCATGAGACTCCTCTTTGACTTTAGACCCTTGGATAGTAGATTGACACAAATTTTTATGATTGATAGGACACTTAACAACATATTCATTAGTTTTATCAACAATCTTGACATTATATATGCAATTGTTTGGAGGAGAAGGGATCCTGGCCAACTGGTCAAACTCTTGACATATGGAATTGAAACTTTACCATAAGTCATCTTCTTCTTCCTCATGAATTTCATCATCAAGGGTAGCTTCATTAATTATAGGTAGAAATACATCATTATTATCACTATATTTATTAATAAAGTTCTTCAATATATCATCATAATATACATGGACCAAGTAGTTACTCTCAACATCTTATGAGAAATAATGCTCAACACTTACCTTAGCTCCCTCAAATGGTTCCTCATCAATGATATAGGTGCCAATATTAGTTTTCTAAAATTATGCATAAGTATAATGCTCATAAGCATATACACCATACTAATCTAGAAATAATTCATTTATTCCTTTAAGTTTAGAAGCACCATCATCCACATTAGACACTTTCTTCTCATTGATAACATAATTCAAGTTAGAGATTGCTTCAACATAGGGATCAATGTGAAACCTTGTAAGTGGTTGAGTTATTATGGTCACATTGGTTACATATATTATCCTAAAGGCCAAGAAGGACCAATTAGTTGAGATGTAGCAACCTATCTTGGATGTAAAATCTCTTGAAAGATAGATTACAAACTGAGCAGGTAGGTCCACAACAATAATGTCTTAAAGGATGGGAAAAATAGGATAGTCATGGAGGAAAAACTTCAAGTTTTTTATAAACCCTATTATCTTAGCAAGTTTGGAATATAATTGAAGCACTCCTTTGATATGAGGTTTATATTTTAGGTCCAACTTATTAGATACAAATTTTGGCTCGACTGATGTAGAGGCACCATTATCAACTATGTAATTATGTACTAGTTTATCCCCTACTATGAGAGTGAGGTAGAAAGGTGAAGGATGATCAGATTTGGTATATGGTGATACAATGTTTTTAGGGGAAATTTTAAGAGATACATGACCATGAATATTGATTGAATATCAAGGACTAGTAGGGATAGTGGACAACTATTTTTGTAAGAGATCCTTTTGGCTAGGCATATGGAGGACATCCCAAAGGGAAACAGATGCCTTAGCATTATTTAATGAATCCATATGTTTAGATAATAAATTCCTACCTTATCTTGAGTCCTTATAGGCAAATAAGTTATTGAAACTAGAGGAATTGAATACCTTTAGTAGACCTTACCACCTTTTTATTTAGAAGAGATGTAGGAGTGTTTGGGACTAGCATGCTTACATTCATAATTGTTACCTTGTAGGAGGATTAGATTAATGTGTAGGAACATTACCATCACCTCCTAAATCCTTCCTCTTTTATATAGAGTTTTATAAAACATAATTTCCTTGATTGAGCACAAAATTGTCCTCAACTAGGAAGTTGGTGAATCTTTCTCCTTGAGGCTACCAACCTTGACTTGCTTGTATTAAGACCTCATCTTTAGCTAATAGGAGAGGAGTGAATCCTCCTTGAATAAATATATATTTATCTCCACCCTCATTGGCATCTATAAATTATCATTTTTTCTAATATTATCCTTGTACTAGGTTGCTATGCATCGGTACCATCTCTCTTATGTTGGTGGTGGAAGTACAATTGTACACATTGGTAGGCTTATTAAAATTAAGCTACGTTTGAACTTTTCCTCTCCCATATTGTTGACCTTATTTTTACTAATAGGGATAGATATTTTTATGAGCACATTTTCTTGCCTAAGTTGATATCTTAACATTTAAATTGATGCATATTTATCCATAACATCTTCTACCTTCTTAGGAGTAGTTCTAGGCTTGGTGTTAGCATTAGAAAGTTGGGCCACACTCAGAGTGTTATCAATAATATTGGGTAGTAGAGGCATATACACTTTAGGAGGTAGTTTTATAGCTTGAATGAGGTCATTCTCAACTCTATTTTCAAGTTCATATGATTTAAGAAGAGTGAAACCACCCATGGATTGTAACATAAAGGCAATATGTGTACCAATGGCTCTCAAATATGTAGGGAAGACAAAGCTAGTAGGTGGTATCATAGGAGGAGGCAACCTATTCCAAGTCTTTTGGAACCTCTCATTGAAGTAATGCATTATTTCCTTGGGGGCTCTTTGGATTACATTGAGTCATCCCATGTTATGATTCATCCCCTAGGCAAAGTACTATACCAATAAATTGATTTCCCTCTAAGGGAAATGGAAAGGAGTTTAATGGAAATATTCTCCTTAGTGACATTGTGGAAACTAAAAAAATTGGAGATATCCCTGATGTGTTCACCAGGTGTGACATGACCTTCACCATTGAATGTGGGAACACTCTTTGTGGCATTAGGGGGAATAACATCATATGAATCAAGATGAATTGGATTTTTAGTATTAAATTTAGTTAAGGCATGTTTCTTATCCATGAATTATTCAATATTTTCACTTTCTTAGTTAGCAAAATCCTCTTACTCTTCAAAGGGTAGATTAGGCTAAGGGTATTGAACTTCAAGAGGAAGTTCAAGTTGAATAGGTGTATTGATAGGAATGATAAATATACTATATGATGACCTAATAATAACCATGAAGTATGAGAGAAAATTTATGATGAAACAATGGTCTATAACTATATTTTACCTTGAATGGAGTCACAAAATTATAATTAGCACACCAATATGTAGTTGATGTTGTCAATACCAGCATTCACCTTGACAAGTTATCTTTAGGACAATGTGTCCCACTGGGAATTACATAACTATTGTCACCAAATATTTAACCATATATGAGGTTTTTAATTCTTAATATAATATTTTGGAAACATTGGAATACTTTTAGGTATATGGGTTTACCTATAGTATAAGTAGACCTCTAGGTTTAAGGGCTAGCTCCCTAAATTTGCCTTGAAGTGCTTATCACCTAAACTAACTATTTGCTTGTAAGAATATGGATATAAGTATGCATTAAATAAATATAATATAAGGGGGTGATATACCATGAATATATACACTATTCTATCATACTTATTTCACCTAGAACAAGACCTACAAACTAGCCTCAAAGTCCTAAGATGTTCTAACATAAGTGTTTCAATATAGAGGTGATATGCATGAGACAACTAAATTTAAGTAGACTAGAGATAATATTTTTGTATCTAAGGACACTTTTACACTTGAAATGATCATAAAACACTAGCTACACTCTATATGACATATTAGAATGAGATTTATTGCATAAACATCAAAGGCTAAGGAGAATAAAGGATATAACTTATCACCAAGCCTCCCCATTCATCACTTAACACACTTAGACAAAATGTTCATGAAATCAATATCATATTGATTTTATTATTAAAAATTAAAGTAAAACATAAAAATATTAGGGATTCACCTTACATGGTGTGAAATTAGTCTACAAGATCCAAAATGGTTAGTACTTATAGAATGTGAGAGAGGAGAGAGAAGAATGAAGTCCAAGAGTCACTATAACATGTGTAAATCTAAGAGAAAGAGTTAAATCTGAATAAAAATTAAGTATGAGATAGACCATGCAATATATGTTTGGACAAGTTCCCCTCAAAGGCATGAAACTCCTCAAATGTGGTGTAGGATTCTTCATTTACTTGCCTAGAAATTGCCTTCATCATTTGGCCTTCCATGAACACTCCAAAACAGAATAGGGATATGTGAGATGATTTAACTATTAGGGAGGGGTTATAAAAATTCTAAAACATGAATTTAATCTTTCCCTAATCATCAAGACTCTTCTAGATAAGTGTTCTCACTTCCTATAGTCACAATCACTCCTTTTTCACTCACCCTTCATACTTGGGACGAAGATGTGCTTCAATTTCTCAATATAATCCATACATGGGAGTGCATTACAATTTTAAAGATTATTAATGACTTTATATTCATTAGGTAGACCTTAAAAGGCCTCTCACTTAGAGTTTTCACCTTCTGACTAGGTGGTCATCCCTTGTTCACTATGCTAGTTTGGATTGGCTAAGATGAAGGTGTTAGTAGAGGTATTTTTGTGCTTATATGATGAAATAAATGAGCATGAAGAGTTTTATTAGGTCCTATTATTACTCCCAAATTTAATTTCATATTTTTAAACCTTTCTATAGTTTCAAAACACACAAAACTATTAATAAAATCCATTTTCCACCATGTTTGTATAAGTAGGGTAGAAATAAAATTGATGGGAAGGAGACATAGAGATTCATATACAAGTTACAATCATATACTGGCTAAAAATATCCCTCTTATGTTCCTTTCCTTCTTCATCTTTCCCATCAGGTCATTAGCAAGGGTTTTAGGTGTTTTATACCCTTAGCATTTATTCATAAAGGTATGACATTCAACTTGTGAAAAAATTACATAAAATTCAATTCCAAGACCCTCTCTAACATATCGTATCTCCTTTATCTCCCATGCTAAGCCTCCATGTTGTTGTGAGCTTCCAAACTTGGTCTCTTGAGCTCTTTAAGGAATTTTTTGCATGCTTGAATTGGTTTGAGCCAAAATATGGATTCCCTATTATCTCCTCTACATTCCAAAAGTTAAAACACACTTTAAAACTCCCCATGTAGTTTTTCTAATGTATTATAATGTATATCTAGTGTTATAAATGATACTAGACCCCCTTTAGGTCTTTAGGCCTAGTATAGGCCTAATAGGACTTAACTACACATAACTATTGATCAACATCCCTAAGTAGTTTTTAAAGTTTCAAGGCCTAATTATATTTTGTTAATTTTTAACCCATACTCCACCTATTTGAAAGGTTTAATAGTCTATATCTCACCTTCATATCATTTGTTCACTAAACTTGCAAGGTTTTTTCATCTTTGAGTGCCCTCTATCTGAGATAGAACAAATGGCATATCCCCTATTACCTCATGCAAAAAATGTATATTAGGTGATTGATAAAATGGTGGTGACACTATGTATAAAATTTTAGGGTTATTTTATACTCTTAGCACCCTCAAACAACCTAAAATCTAAGATAGACTCATATGTGGGTTACTAACTGTAGGGTTTGTAAATATGGATTGTAGTTCATTATCAAGAACCCTTTAATGCCCTATTTACATGTGATAAGAGTCTCTTGAGATGGATATTCTCATTTACAATGTGTTCTCATTCATATCATCACTTTAAAACCTTTCTCATTGTATACCCTCCACTTGGCTTGACATAAGTGGTTGACTGTGTGTGACTATGTTTTACCTCAGGAAAGAGGTGCCTATAGGGGTGCACTATAGAGTTAAGAATCAATTCATTGCCTATATACCTTATTTAATTATTTTATATAATTTCATATCCATTTATACATATTCATGTTATGTCAACACCAATACCACCATGTTCTAGCTCACTATCATGTTAGAGTCAATTATAGTCAATCATTGTTGGAGTAACAGAGGTCATGTAGGTGATATACAACCCCTTGAAACTATGATACATAATTTAAGGTTCATTTTGAGCCTTTGGAAACACTTCCAACTTTCAAGTATTTGTATTTTCCTATTTTCACCTCCAAGATCCACCTTATGAGCTTGTGAATCTCTACAATTAGGTTGTAGGTGGCTTGTCTGAGCAAAGGTACACTTGTAGGTGACCAATTAGGTCAAGACCATACTCTCCAACTTAATTTGATGTTATTATAATCAAAAATATATTTTTTACCTAAATAGGATCATCTAATAATTAATGTATGTTCTTTTTATGCCACTTTATACAATAAGGCCATTTGGAGTCAAGTTCTTGTAAAAAATATTGACCTTCTGTAGTGTAAGAATACATGAATTGGGAGCCTCTCAACATTACACTTTATTGGAAAAACAATCACTTCCCTTGGTAAGGTGTTACCCATATATTAATTATACAATATAGGATCATTAAAAATCCTATAAAAATCATGTTACCTCATCATATGACAACATCAAATGTAGCCTAGGCTCTGTTTCAGAGCTTTTAAGGTAAAGAGTCCTTAAAAATCATTCTCTACATATATCCATGACTCTTCAAGTTTGCCTGATAATCAATGTTTCAATATTTATTTTCATGGTTACTTAAACATTATAAACCTTTATGAGGATCTCAAAACATGTTCAAAATCCCCATATAACATCCTTAGGTTTGTGTGATAGCCACCTATAGGTGTGCACACAGTTGCAAATAAGGCAATGAAGGTAAGACATGAAAAATTGGATGGTTTATGAGCATTTAAAAAGTATTATACCCTATATAAACTTTAAAATGAATTATTTCCACCATTAAATAGTTCAAACCATTTTAAATGACTCATTCCAACTTGTTTGGCCTTCCATGGGGAACTTGTAGATGCACATTCAATGTTATAAGACTGTGTGTATTAGAGAACTAACTATCACTTGCTATCACATGTCATTAGATTATCTTAGATTGATTATTATTGTTCAAGATTTTTTATAAAATCTTTAAAAACTTAATTACCTCTCCATTAACATTCTCACACTTCAAAACACCTCACTTAGTTGACTGTGTATGATAGCCATGTAGGAAAGTTTGACTATGTTGGAGGTTGACTAAAAATATATTGATTATCTCCTAAAGATTAATTTTGGAATGAGAGGTGGATGAAAATACATGGTAAATATGAAATTTAACATATCACCCTATTTTTAAACCATTACAATGACATAAAAACTCTACAAATGGTGAAAATTTGTCTGCAACATAGCAAGGTGCTCTTACCTACAACTTGAGATGTTATGCCCATCAATTCATCTTCAAAAATGAAAAAAAATATGGGAAACATGATATAATTAATTAAACCTCATTTTTAGCTACTTCACCAATTGGATTGTAAGGATAAGATCAAACATAAGCAAAACCTATAAGGTGTGGGGATTGGCAAGGAAAATAAGATAATCAACTTCTTAAGAATGGTTCATAAATCATAGGCAACCATTATTCTAAATATTGACATTAATATGAATTATACAAAGTTTAATATCCATCACTAAGATAATTTAACCTAAAACCTCTCCTATTGGTCATACCATTACAAGACATGTTGACTAGTTTTGATGTCTAATAGAGAGATAAAGAAAAGAAATGGGGTTTTGGTCCATTTTTGGTACTTAAAAATAATATAAATCATGTAAATGGAGTTATGGAATCTAATTGGTCATTGATGAGGTTGTCACACATTCCATACTCCCTCATAGGTTATACAACTTCCAAAACTCCCTTTCTTTCAATTATTTTCTTGATTTCACTTAACACCTACAATTTTTTTAGTTGTTACTGATAAATATTGATAGGGTATGACATATTTGACATTGAAAGGAATTTTATAACACTTGGACACCTTTTAAAATTTTAACACCTTCATTTATGACCTAAATATGACCCTTAAATGACATATAATGACTTAGGACCAAATATGACCATGACCAAGGCCAATAACATATTAAATGACATAAAATTGAACATGACACACCATATAACATGATAATATACCCATATATCAATTTTTTGACTATAGGGGTTCACCTATTTTGACTTGTGGTCAAAATAGTCAATTGGACCAATCAAAAGAAATATAACCCCCAGTTTTAGCAGTGAAATCCCTAGACAAACATAGGGAAAAGTAATGAAGGAGGTCAAATAATATAAAATATTGAGATATAGTGTAATTAAGACAAGAAAAAAAGATGATTTTAAGGTTTTTAAGGATGCCCACAGTCTTGGTATGGGACCCATCTAACTGTAAAACCCCTTTTGCATTAGGTTCATATTTAAGCCCCTATTTATCAGCAATAGACTTATGCATGACAAAAGTGCTATCCCCACTATATATCATGAATTTATGAATTATGGAATCTATTGTGATGATTTAAAGGTATAAGGGAGGTATTTTGACTACTTTAGGTGCTTGGGACTCATGAAGTTGATTCAAATTAGTAAGGACTGCACTTACCTTTTCTTCTTGTTTGTCCAAGACATGAAGCTTGGAAAGTTATTCTTAAAGGTGGTCCTTTTGTACTAAAATAATTAAAGTATACCACATATGGATAGTAATATGGTCCTTATTCATATAGTATATAATACTAACATGAGGGTTGGTTTTCTTGAACTGCAACTTAGGAGTAGAAATATTGTTTGATTCTTGTGTGAATTGAGGTATGAAAGGACCCTTTTGATTCTTCCACATCCCATCTTGAATTTGTTGAGTTTGTGTCTTATGATCTCCATATTGAGTGTCATCCCATTGAGGTGTTTTATAAGGTATATAATTTTCCTTATTAATCCCCAAACTATCATCAACTACCCTTCTCTTAGCCCTTGTATGGGCTACAACTGAATTGTCCACATTGGCTACATTTTGACCCTAATTTGCTGCCATTTGTTCAAATGAATTCTCAAATTATTGGAAGTTGAAAAATTTAGTTTCAAAATGTGATTTTATTTACTTTCCCATTGTTTACTTGGCATCTCATCTCTGGTTATGAATGGAGTGTCTCCATGTGGTATAGGATGACCTTCCTTGTATTCTAGAAGAGATAGGTTGTCATGTGATGGAAGAGTAGGAACTTGTTGCATGAAGGATGCTTGACACAAATCATCACTTGGATCCATTAACATATCATTTTTATTCTCATATTAAGTATTCCATTGAACTTTTTGAGTATAATTGTTCTAATTTGGTACCAAGGCTCTAGAACTGTTGGAAGCATTATGATTATAGTTGTTATATGGTCTTGCTTGTGTAATATACCCTTAGCATTATTTATTGGGATGATAAATAGGTATATTATATTGATAGGGTTGATAAGGGGATTGGTAGGGTGATTGATAAGGCATATGGGGTGGAATTTGATAGCTCTCCAAGGCTACTAGATTATTGTTATAATCTTTAAGTAGCCCTTCTATCTTGCTCAATTTCTCCACTTGACTACCATATAACTAATCATGATTGGTTGGGGTTGGTAATGGAGTAATGGTATGCATATGGGGTTAAATTTTTTGTAATAGAGGCATGATGGGTCTTGGAGTGAATTTCCCTACTTAGATTAGGTAATTTTATGCCCTTATAGCCACATCATAATCTTTTGGTAAGGTGTTCCCCCCATTGACTATATCATAAATCCACATCAGAGTTTAGAGCACTTAACTAGTATAAAAATACATAATTGGGGGTGGGATTGATGACTGTGAGGATCCTATCCAATTTTTTTTGAAACTTATAGTTGAAATTTACCATGAATTCATAGGGGGATATTTTGAATGTGGTAAGTTATTCCACCAAGGAGACATGGCCACTCCTATATTCAAAGTTCTTACACAGTTTTTCCAAAGTCATCCCAAGTTTTGATAGATGCAAGTGTTAAGCCCCTATACCATTGGAATACCTTACCCTTCAAGAAGGTTTATAATAATATCATAAATATATTCTCTTGGGTCACAATATGGACTGAACATAAATTGGCTATGTCTACAATATGTTTTATAGGGAGAGTTTATTTCTCTCCTATGAAAAAGGAAATGATTTTGAGGGTATTAGTAGGTGTGTCATCAAACTAATTGAGGTTTTAGAGGTTGACACCATTTAAATTCACAAATGCTTGTATTCTAGGCCTAACCATTGGAGGTATAGGATTTAGAATGGTTTTTGTTTGGGTAGAATTAGGAGAGTTAAGGGGTTTAAGATTGGGATTAAACCTAGGATATCTCTTTCTACTAGTGATGTATAATAAAAACTCAACAAACTCAATGTCCTTACCTTTTGAGGAAGATCTTATGGCCACCTTTTAAATGTAACTTGACTATAGGTTTTCCATTGAAGTATTTGAGGCCCTCTAATGTTTTTCAAGACTACCAAAGCATGCTCTAAGTCATTTGAATGTTGATCCTACCAATCATTCCATAATTTTTATCACTACATGTTGCACCCTTTAAAAGATATAGTTAAATTATATTTAAGCTTGGACTAATATGGAAATGGCCTAAATGTTGTGGGTGACTTGTAGTAAGACCAAACCTATAGATTATGGGGCTATCTCCTCTAATATATCAACTTAAGCTCTTATCCTAAGACTCACTAATATTGGGATGAAAAGAGATAGGATGATAACATATAAATAAAATATATTCTAAGGGTGGTGATGCACCAATCTTCACTTATCCTCTCTTAACTAATCTTCAAAAATACTTTGTGAATCTAATGAAAGATAAGTCATTAAATAGGCTTCTTTACACACTCCTAACATGAGTATTTCATGTGGAGGTTATATGAAAGGTCTACAACTTGAAGGAAATGGAAGGAAGGTATACAAATTAAAGGAAATAGAAAGAATGTAGACATGATAAAATACCAATTAACTCACTCTTCAATATAACTACCACCTCTCAGCACTTCACATGACCTACATAAGATGAAAATATAACACTAAGTGAAAGAGAGGACCTATAAAATAAGATTAACATCATACTTTTTTGAAATTCAATAATCATACCACACACTTATGTTGATAATAAGTCTATAACTAATCTTTAATTATTGATTCTCAAGGCTTAAGATATAATTTGGTAGAGTTTTGCTATACCTAGTTGAGGGATGAAAACAAAGGAATCAAGTCCTAAATATATAGAGTTTTGTATAAGAGGGATAAAGGAATCTTGGAATATAAGTGGTATGAAGAGGCCATAATGGTCATGCAATAATTACAATAGTCCTCCATACTCCTCTATGTATTACTGAAGTTGATAGAGGCCATGAATGAGTTCTTTGTATCATTAGGGTCTAATTTTAGTAATTTTTAACTCATGAAGATCCTATGGATACAATAAATATTCAATTACCTCTCCCCTAATCAGTTATCAAGCATTGAAATAGGTCTAATTAGGCCTTCTCCATGAGGCATTAAGTAAGTTCCCTTATATGTGCATTGGTCATGTTAAAGAAACTGCCCAAATTTATTCATGATACCCATTAATATGGAGTATTATCACCTCAATAGAAAGTTACATATGTATTAATATGGAACATTAACTCCATAATGCCATTCTACATGCATGAGCTTCTCTATTTTGTTAGCTAAGTAGGATTCATGGACTAATAGCCTAGTTTTTTCTCATTCACTATTTGGAGAGTCATGAGGATTGAATAAAACCTTAAATATATCTGATTTAACTTTTTTAAAACCTAAATTAACCTTTCATACAAGGATATAGACCTTTAAAATAGTCCATACTTTTAATCTCACTTCATGAAGATGACTAGGCCATCTTCTTTAGCTTCTCCAAACTGGTTGATTAGTGGGGGTTTGCAGAAGAATTATAGGAGTGTTTTTGAAACTTCATGAATTTATAGGATGAAAAAATATTCAAACCATCACATCTAAGGAGATAAGGTGCACTTTATCTCCTTCTCAAAACCTTATAAAATTATAGTTTTTAAAGTTGTTTGTGCACTATTCTTATAGACAAGTACCTTAGTAAAATCCTCCTCTAAGTGTAAAATATGACCCAAGTTTTTTTAAGTGGTTCCAATGCATTTGGATGTGTTTTATCTTAAATATTTCCAATCAGGTCTTTATTAGGGTTTTAGGGAGGTTTAAGAGTGTAAAAGACTCTTAATAATGGTTGATAAAGGTTAGAGCCTTAACATCTAAACCAATTCCACTAAAATATTTTATTCAAATCCCCCTACCCTTCCTAAAGTGATCAAATCCCCATGTATAATTTTCATATAGTTGTGAGCTTGTGAAGTTGCCTCTCAAGTGAGAAGTATGTATTATGGGTAGTCTTGAGGTGTTTTTTGGCTAAAATAACCAGTTGTGCATCTCCCCTACAAGCTAAAGTGACATTAAAAATTTATAAAAACCTAATGATTATCCTCATGAAGGTTTGATGTGTCCTATGATCTTATTTGTATCTTCTTCTTCAACCTCTAAGTGGCATTGTCTTAATGGAGGTACTAGATCAATATGTATAAGTGTAGGGTTCCTAAGTTTTGGTCTTAAGCTATGGTTTTGAGGGACCCAACTACTATTATAAACATGAATTTCACATCCTAGGACTTTAGATCATCTATGTTGGCTTGGTCAATCCATTTATCTCCCATTTCATGCATATAGCCTCTCACTTGGACACCCAAGTCAATTTGCAAGGGTTACCAATTATGAATGCCCCTATAGGTGACTACTATTAGTTTATTTGGGAACTTTGGGATCCCCTCTCTCCTCTAAAACCATGGTGTATGTAAATATTTCCCAAATCCTTTCTTACATGTTTAAAATATATTTTATAGGCCTAATTTATATAATGTATCCCCTACACATGCTAACTAATACGTCATTTGGGTGATTAGAAGACCTAGGGAGACTATTATGACTATTTCATAGCTCAATCACTCCATTTGGATGTAGTTTGGGGCATATTTCCTTCATCAAGTATGAGCTAGGGTTTTGAAGGTTCATCATATTAACGATGGTTCATACAATATGGACCTCCAAACCAAAACTTATTGTTATGAATATCTATCGCACTAACCCCTTCATTTCTCCTAAATAGCCTTAGGTCCCATGAAAAGTGTGTGTGAAGATATGAGTGTTGGAAGGTATGCTTCAAGCTCTTTGTTAGGTAGTATATCCATGTTATCTTATTAATATTTATTCATAAAGCTGGGCTTCTCAACCCCTCTCAGTATTTTATGGATTTTGAGTCCACATGGGTACTTAAGTTTTGCTAAGATCCATAGTCGTGGGTCTCTTTGTGGTGAGAGATACAAGTGTGGGAAGGTGCAACTCAACATCATTGCTTAGAAAAATAGAGCTTAGGCAAGGAATAAAACCAACATGAGCTAACTCATTGCACTTATATCCCTCATATTTATTCTCTAGGTTATAAAAAAACTTCACATACCTCCACATTGCATTGAGTCTCTTTTGGTGAATGAATTTTTTTTTGGAGTGGATATGGGGTCTTGAGACCTATTTGAGCCTTTAGGATTTGTATTATCTACACTAATTATATGAGTCTCAACCCATTGTATATGTATCTATGGCTTCCATGGTTCCATGACATCTCCTTCAATCTATCCCCTACCTTGTTCACATGCTCCCATCTACTCAAACCACTCACTATCCCTACTTTCTCTTGTGGCCTACCTTAAGTATCATTGTTTAGTGGATAGGCTTGGAGTAATTGACATGGAAATTTGGGAAGTCCCTTTTGGATCCTTATATGGGTGTGATCAGGGTTCAATCATCATGTCTCAAATCATGACCATATCCTTAAGGCTCATATTCTCCAACTCTACCAACCAGGTCTATTTACATAGTCATATATAAGCATGTGTGTCCTATATATAAGCATATGTATCCTAGATGGTTTTTTATACCTTTTCCTTCCTAATACTCCACTTTCATATGTTTTAGGCATTTCCACTCTCCTTACTTTATCACCTTTCATTCTAGGAAACCCTGATGGACTGTATGTGTGCAACTCAGTTCAAAATGTACTCTTACATATTTATTTGCCTATGGCGAGATGACTTCCATGATTTAAATTTTATATTATTTTACACATTCTCCCTTTATGTGCATATACTATCTTATACTTATGGTAGGATGTAGACCTAAGACATATCAATTTTATTGTAGGTACTAGTTCATATATGTTGATTGACCCAAGGGTTTGTGGAACATGGTCTCTAAGTTAAGAGAGTGATTTATTAGTTACACTTGAGGTCTCAATGGTTCTATTATGTTCCAAACCATCTCTAAAATACAAACATCTACCTATTCATACCCATTTCTTATGATCAAGATTGATTTATATATGATGACTTTAAAGGACTTTACCAGGGTGGGTTTAGGCCATTTCTTATATTAGTGATTTGCTCCTTCAATAGGGTTTATGATTGTGTGGCTCATTCCTCATGACTATGATGCAACTTAAAAACCATATGGAGTAGGTATACTATTCCCACATGCTTTGGGTTTGAGTAGAGGATATGAACCTATTAGTGAGTGATGGTGGGGTTATATGGAGTCTAAAATTGGAATACAGGGCTCACAACTAAGGTGAAATGACAATGAAAATGTTGTCAAATGGTAGAGGCTCTTTGATGGATTGAAATAAATGATGAGATCACACCCAAGATGACCTAAAAAGACCCTATACACCTCTATTCATATACCTAATATAATATAACACTTTGGAGGCCATCAATGAGGCATACATAGTGAAAAATGAAACCTAGGACCTTACAAAAAACCTTAATTTTTGCTAAATAACCTTAAAATATATTAAACATGATTGTGAAGGCATTTGAGGGTACATTGGTAGTTCCTAGGCCTATGAGGGTTATGATAAAGTTTTATAACCTTGAGGGAATGACACTTTGGTATGAATACAACACTCGTTGTTGTTTGATGTGTTTTGATAACCTTCAAGCCAACATTATATAGTATACTACCTTCTTATGCAATAAACTCAAATTTGAGGACCATATCACTTGGAAACACCATTTAGAAGGTTAGAGATCCATATTATCATTCAATATGGAATAAATAGACATGAGTAACTTCAAGACACCATTATTGTACTTTCAAACACTTTAACCTTCAGACATATACTCTGGATACTCCTTATTAATGAAACCTTGCCTATAGCTTGTAGATATTAGGAGTTTAGACATTTCTCACCTCTATATGCCCACATGTGTGAACCAAAGGTTAAGGATACCATGAAAATTATTTTCAAGACTGGAAGAACTAGGAACAATCACCAATTTGATCAAATAGACTAACTCAATAAAACCATTTCCATTCTTTTGCCTTGTGTAGATGAGGGTGGTGACCACATTACACAACTTATTTGAATTTTTTCATAGAGCTCAAAAGACTAAACCTATAACCAATTCCCATGATTTTAAGGTAATCAAGTTTACTTTATTTAGATAAGATCCTGAATCTTATTTCTCTCTCCTCTATATATAATGAACACAAACCTAAAGTTTTATACATGTCTTCCAAAGTCTCATTGAGGGAAGTAAAATAGTTTTGGGATATTTGGGCCCTAAAACACTTTGATTTGTTTAACATATGCCTATAGTTAACTCCCATTGTAGACCCCTAATTCCACCTAAGCCAATCCATATTGTATGGATTCATACCACTTTAAAAGCTCTTGAAACCTAAAAATTCCATATTTTTCTCATGTTTTGAATCATAATTAGTTATTGGCATGAAGGAGGGAAAATATGGGTTAGGTGATTGTCTAAAACATTATGGTATGACTTGAGGATTTGAAGAGATATGTTTTCACATGTGTGAGGCCCATTTAGTGGCAATTAGGTGTGTTGACTTATGAAAAGGGCATCATTAGTATATACAATGCTTTGGGTATGAAATAATGGGATTAATGAAGGCTCTTTAATATGTGAGTGGTGGTTTTAGTGGCCTTTCAAGGTCAAGTGGTGGTACATTAAGTTCAAATATTCCCCTTTTAGACCATATACATGACTTCAATAGGGAATTTCAAATGAATATCATTTAAATACTTATATAAAGACCTTAGAACCTGATAAAGACTTCAATTAGGCTCCCATGATTCTATTTAACATCCATAAAACTTAATATTAATCCATACCTTGCATACCTTGAATACACTAGAAATGTTCATGATGACTCATCAACAACATCATTTAATCATCTCCAATATCACATTTTTGAATTATTGAGACCACTTCAAAGCCTATTATGGACATTCACACATGATCAAACACTATGAGTAAACTTGACACAAGTTGAAATAGGGAATAGGTATAACCACTATGTGTTTCATGATATGACAAAATAGTGGACCTATTACATTTGATATGACAACTAGTGACCTCCCTTTGGACTATCCTAACCCCTCAAAGACATAGGAAAGATGACCAACCATGATGTTTTTGTTTTATTATGCATGTTTTGAATCCTCTCTAGGCATGAGGGTATAAAGTAGTCAACACTTACCAAATAATGTATAACCAAATTATTTTGCATCTACTGATAATATATTAAAGTATAGGGAAGACAATTTATTTTGAGAAATCATATTTTCTCACTCAACTTATTATAGATCAGAATCTTCCTTTTTTCATTCAAGTATGAATCTTAAATAAGGGGGTTAATCATGTACTTATAGCTAATGGATAAAGTTTGAACATTTGAAGTATCACACTTCTTCCAGAAAATTGTATCAATATAGATTTTATTCATGAATCAAATAAGAACATTATAGGTTCTAATAATGTACTTTTCCAAGTGATAGGAATAATTACATTAGATGTAAATACAATGATTAAAATGTAAAAAAAATATTTTAAGTGATGTAAAACCATTTTCACTATAACCTACTACTCGATAGACCTTGCATTCATACTATGGACACATTCATATCCACCTTACATTAATGTTTAAAATTTATGCCTGAGGAATGTTTATGTATATATCCTAAAAATAATATATATTTTTTAATTATTACAAAGTAGTCAACCTAATGAAGGATTTATACCATAATTTGATACCCCTCATTCCATCATCTCACCTCTATTATAGGGTATACCAATAAAATGGATACACACATATGAGGAAGGAGAGATAAGAAACACTAGTGAAATTATGCCATCACCAATGATACCACTTTAGTAATAATTGGTAAAAGAGCCACCACACATGAGTGAAACACAAAAGGAATAAATACTAGATAATCCTTTGTTGGTTAATATAAAAGATCTAAATTTGAGGATGGTAGTGATGATAATGATAATGAAATCCATGAAACTATAGATGACTATTTGTCTCATCTAAAATTTACAATTTTAGAATAAGGGGAATATCAAGATTATTCAAACATGACATGCATTGATAAACTACAGGGTCTCCCTTATGTGTAACCTAATTTAGATAAAGGGAAGACATCCCTTCTAAGTAACCATGAGATTAAAAATGGTGTAACCATATTTATAGAGGAAATTATACAAAGAAATAAATTATAAAGTGAATTATTTATGGTACATCACCTAGTAGATCATGATACACATTATAAGGAAAAATGGTTACAAATGCTTGTTACAATGTCAATTCATGACATGAATATCTCAAAATAAGTTCTCCATTGAGAAAACACTTTGTAAAATATATTATGACTCAAATAAATAAACACCACACATTGTATAATGTATAATTGATGATTATAAAATATCTATAAAAATTATATTTACCATCATAGAGCTCATGGAAATATGACCTTCCACATACCATGATACAAAATTGAAATTAATTGGTTAACAAAATAAACCAAGTAATAAATTAAAAATATCACTTGAAAATAATTTCATCATTATATCTTCTATTAGATATTTTTTTATGTTTCATTTATCACATGAAAGAGGGAAATTATATTAAATTTATCATAGAATAATTGGACATGGAATATATCATTGCAAGGCATTACAACAAAAGGTTAAAAAATTAAGAGACAAAACATTATTGTAATAAATTAACTACATACTAACTCTTCCATATCTTATGATAATAATTATCAAAGTAAACATTACAAATCTAAGGCTAATGATACTAAGAATGAGGCTAAGACAATTGGTGTTACAATTTCATAACCTATCGATAGGCTTGTTCTTTATACTCCTCAATAGAGGTAATTTGCATGATTATTAAAAATAACTCATAAGGTGTTATAAAGCTTACTTGAGTGAAATATCATACTTATCAATTTTCAAATGGAGGTTAATATAATAAAGGTAAACCCTAAGGGATTCAATATTAATGCATATTATGATTGGCATAGATGTGTGTCATATTAAAATAATAAATTTTATGGTTTGATGTATAAGAAATATAATTTAATTGAGAAAAAATTATCTAACTTAATGCTATTATACATTGACTAAAGATTTAGCTTCACAACCTAATATAAAACTTGAGATATATTCTAACATGCAATATAAAATATTAATATTGATCATGTTGACTATGATGGTAAGGGGTATTTTACAACTCATGATCATTTCATTAATTTGGAAAATGATAGATACATGAATTCTCACCCACATCATGTGACATTCACACCAATTGATCTAATCCCTACACTTGAGTATCCCATTGATGAGATCATATGTTAATTATGACATGTTTAAAATTAAAATTTCAAAAATGTATAATTAAAATTAAATATTCAAAATACAAAAAAATAAAAATAAAAAAGTAAAAAATATGACCTTTTATTGACATGTTTTGTTGGTACACATACTTTAGTGATTTTATTCATCATATATGTGGTGAATTATATATCCATTTTATAGATACGTGATTTTCATGGTATACATGAATAGGATGTGAGACATATGTGTTACATGTGATACATGGAAATATGGATATGTGAAATTAATTATGCCCATGGTAAACCTTGGTACATTAGGGGCATGCCTACTCTAGGGGAATTTTCATACACTTAGTAGATTATATATTTATATGTTGGTCAATTTATTGTCATATAATATCACATGACTTACTATTTATTATAATTTATAGAGTGTTGTTTCTTATGATATTATGCTTTGATATATTGTATGATGACATTAATTAATTGTGCAAAATAACATTTTTTATTTAGTGTGTATTTGATATTAATTATTATGCCATTGTGTGATCATTGATGTGTGTTATGATGAATATTATATAGGTACATTTAATAAGTATTGTCATGTTATATTCATTTGTGTCAAGGTATCCTCTATTTTGAGTCATGGTCTTGTTGTGTATGTGTCATGTTAGAGTCATGTCATGTCTTTTATAGTTTTTTACTTATTAGTCATGATATTGTATGAATATTTTTGGTTACATATATGATTATTAATATGATCTTGGTGTCATTATTTATATCACATAATTTTATTGTATATGATTCCATGATTTATATCATTCATCTATTATGATTCTTATCACTACATACTTCATTGATATATCTACTAGACATTGATACTTGTATGCCAATTGATTTGGATTACATATTTCATACATGATTTAATGATCAAAATATATCTATGATGACATGTCATATTATGTTTATATATACACTTTACATGATTATATTTTTATATATAACACATGGTGTGCACAAATATTTCATTTAATATGAGTGATTTAAATACTTCATCCCTCATATCAAAATAGGGACATACAATGTAATTTTTAGATATTTAGACCATGAAAAACAAAAATTAAAAATTTGGGTCAAATTATGAGATTCAGATGGGTCAAATTTGGTTAATTAATACATATGTGGGGCATTCCATAGGATTTTGAGGAATCTTTGTGGTATTATATGACATTATGATAGACAAATGTTGGCATTATATATCACTTGGTAGTATAGATGGATCATATTGGGGCATGGATTTTATTCAGGAAAACACTTTTTTATTTTATATATTTTGGATAAGTGGGGAATAATGGTACTATGTAATCACTTTAGTTCCATATTATATATATAGTGGTTGATCCTTTTACATAAGAACTTATTTTAGGGTTCTAATTTGACATACAAGCCTATTTTAGGGTTTTACTTTGACATACACACTTAATTTTAGGGTTACACTCTAAAATAAAAACTTAATTTTGGGGTTCCATAAAAGATTTATTGTGATATTTATAGTAGGTAAATCAAGGCTTATAAAACACTCAACTTATACAACTCCTTATCAAATATTATTTTAGTAATTTAGACTCCTTAACTCAAGTTTTTAGTGGTTACACCTTGTATACACATTATTTTTCACTTGATCATTTACTGAAGCTTACTCTTGCATTGACTTATTGAGCATCGATATCCCTAATTTTATTCCTTAAAAGGGTGAATAAAAAAATGGGTGGTCAAGGATTATGGTGGTTTATAAGTTTCTATTATTTCATGATTATACCATTGATATTATGAGTTTGACTTCCTTATAGTGCCTTTCCATCTACCTCTTCCATCTTATCCTTATTAAATTATGTTAGCTTCCCTATATCCTATGACATTGGCCTACCCAATACTATTTATTTAGTGACTTTTACCTTTATAGTGCCATATCAACTAGCAAAATATAGTTTTAAGCCTATCTTTTGACATATATATTGTATTGGCCTAGCCAATATTGTTATGTGTCATCTGACTTCTTTAAATCATATCATTAGGATGATACCATTAACTTAGAGTTTATATTTGGTTTTAGGTATTTTATTAGTATATATAGGGGTAATTTTTAATTTCAATAATGTCATATACACTTTATTCACTCTACTTTCACTCACACTTTTACCAGAAGTCATATTTGGAGGAGTTTTAAGTCTAGAACCTTATCATTCAAGATCTTATCTTATGGTGTCTTTGAAGCTCGAGAGGAGTTATTGGGAGTTCCTAGTTGAGGATATATTAGGTATTTATCAAAATAATTGGAGTCTTCAAACTAGAACATCTCTTGTAAATCTTCACTTGATCTAGGGGAGATTATGCTTGATA
Source organism: Torreya grandis (assembly GCA_037957365.1). NCBI lineage: Eukaryota > Viridiplantae > Streptophyta > Pinopsida > Cupressales > Taxaceae > Torreya > Torreya grandis. The sequence goes on from JARHVA010000189.1 coordinate 5,041,251, forward strand.
GGTCTACTCCAAGGTAAATGTTTCTACCCCTATACTATTTCTTTTATTTACTTAGTAGATTAGATGTTACTTGTTTCTTAGTGAATAAATGTGTTTATCTTTGTTTAGGATTTATCTACATTGAATAAGCTGGTGTGACTATATGATTTATTGGACTTTCATATTTTAATTTAGGTTTCCTATACCCCCATTTGGTTTACATTTCACCTTACCCAATTACTATTATAACCCTTCCCATTACTTTACTTTACTTTACTTTCATATTTACAATCATTGTTTACAATCAATTTAATTTCATACAGATCTAGTGATAGATACATCTTTGGGTCATAGGATTAGGCTTTAGAACCATTTCCTATTTATCCTTGCATTATAGGTTACCCTCTACTAAATCTATGGAGTTTATTGATCCTTACCTGATTGTCAAAGTATCTTAGGCTCTATTTGATTGCCCTTATTTGAGTCTGAGTCTATTGAGATAGGATAGTTATAGGTTAATAATATCCATGTATAAATTTTGGTGACCCTAACATGAATTTTATTGCACCTTCAGTTGGATTAGATTTATGTTTTTATTTCTATAAATTTAGCAAAAGATTGAAAATCGATACATATTTTATAACCTAACTATATTGGCTAGTCTAATACCTTTATCTATCTTGTTGTGAATGGTATAAACCTACATAGTATTATTATGTGTAATTCTAAACTATATCAACCAACCTGACATAATTATGTCTTTCAAAACTACATTATATAATATGATACAATCATTTTTCTTAGCTACCAATAGTGTCACATTTTTGCCAAACTATATCAGCCTGACTAACACAATTTGATTTTCTAGATTCAATAACTGACTGTATTAGACAACATGATACTTAATTTCCTATATCCAATATTTTTCACATCAAATTTTCATGACCACCATTGAAGGAAACTTCTCATTATGAAATTATACTATACCTTTTCTCATGACTAATGATCCCAATGATAATCTTCCAACTTATGATGATACTTATGTTGAGACCAAATATTTTGAATATGTTCCTTTGCTTGGATATCCTTATGAGGATAATAATTATATCTCCTTTGATACTTGTAATATTAATGAGAACCCCATGACCTTGATTATCCCTATTATCAGAGTGAAGACCCTAAAATTTATCTATATGATCCTCTAATTTCTCATGATACCTATGAGGATACTAAATATTCACCACTTCTCACATGGTTTACAATCAATATCATGATTCTCCTACTATGATGATGATTTTTATAGAGGTGAAGACCCTAGCATGATATTGGATGTTCCCATTGGTGATCCCTATTATATTTTCTCATATTTCCAAACTAATCAAGTAATGATGGGCATGGTTTTGTTGATGTATAGCCACTCTTAGAAGGCATTAGAAGGATAAGTCATCAAACCTACACTCATATTCAATATTTTTTTGTCAATTCATTATTTTATTAATAACACCTAATTCAAATACCTACCACATTGCACATTATAAGTGTGTCACAACCACAATTTTTCTATAATCATAATCTGAATAATAATAATGCAATAAATTTCACCTATATTTTAGCATGGAAACACATAATGAGATCCATAATTGTATTATAGCCAACACATGAACTAAACTAACTGCATAACTCATAAATGAACTCATTAAGAATCATTTTAACCACTCAGTATTCAGATAGAATTGGGTCAATGTGGTCTTAACAACTCACCTTTATCCACATACTATGATGTGGCCTTCCCAACAAAGTTATTATTGACTTATGCCCTTAATCGAGTACCTGTATTAGCTATAAAAAAACTAATACCTCAAGGGTAATTAAAAAAATTCAAAAAATTATGGTAGATTAAGATCAGATTCAACAAAATAATCATCATATTAATCTTGCTTAAGTATGATTTACCCAAATCACAAGCAACAATTAGAGATCAATGGAAAATTAATATTTATAACAGTAATGAAAATAATTTGAACACCTTTTGATTTCACAGGAAAATAGACACTCAAGGTTTGACATGAAATGCTATAGGAAGTATACAAGCTTTGTGGGATGCTTCAACAACCATGATTAAGTTCTATTTAGGAACATCTTATCATTTACAAGCAGGTTACAAGTTCATGACAAGGCATGCCTAAGAATTCTATAATGACTTAGGTTAGATTTATATTTCCCATTATTACCATCATAAATGCCTCAATAGTTAAGCAAAACCCAATACATATTAATAGTCTCATGGACTAAATGTACTTATGTTAAGTATTGCTCAAATCTTATTTTTTTTAAATTTACTCATGTATTAGATCCATGATCTTATCCTAAGCATTATTGTATTGTTTACCTGAATATTAGAGCTTACTTAATATTTGATTCTAAGGTAGATTATTACAATATAATTTTATTAACTTCTTTTACCATTAAAGGATAAGAACCAACTTGTTAAAATATTCAATGGTCTATTCCAAACATGGAGCATTTAATCCTAAAACACAAAATGATTTAGCTAGGAATAACCATATCACTTTTAAACTTTCCAATGAATTATATTATTTTCAATATACCTTCAACATATGCATAATATTTACTTAATCTTATTGACTTTTAATTTTAATGAATTATTTGGGAGCTACCCATATAGTCCATGACACTTAATAGTGCTTAGTAGTTTAAAAGTGAAATGATTATCTTATATGATACCTTTCTTAAGAAGATGTGTACATATTTAATTAATTAATTAATTATCCCATATTTTTCATTATCACACATTCCATTAAATTATTAAAACTCTTCACATAAGTATTTAAGCCAAATACAATCCATTTAATTTACCAATTAAAGTATAAGGATTTCATTTTACAAAATTGTATAATTATAGTCCAAACATTAATGAAGTCTTAGTAATTATGATTAGTTAATCCATCTCATACATATATTTTTGAATAATATATAGGGAATTTGCAAAGTTATTTTAAATATAACTTCCAACTTCACCAAACTATCGCATTATAATGTTTATCACAAGTAAATATATTCAAATAATAATATAACTTAGCTTTTACAAGCTTATGATTAATAATAAAGAAACCATTCAAAGTAATGTTAACATATTAACATTATGTTTCAATTCCATATTATAAATTTAATAAAATAATCATGTCATATTCATACTAACTTATATAATTAAGTTTAAATACGATTATTTTCATCTTCAAATAACCAAGCAATTTTTCAATCACAAAACCAATGATTTATAAGTACAACCCAAGACATGAATAAATTTACTAGTTAGGAGTAAATAAAAAATAAATATTATAGAAACTCAATATGATATCATTTTATAATCAAATTTAGCATCTGCTTATTCCAAATAAGTGTTTAACTATAGGTACATGATACAAACCACATATCCATGTTCTTCTAGCAAATTATTAATGAACCAATGTAATTTCATATTAAAATATAAATACAAGTTTACTCAAATAATAAAATGATCAACTATGTTTATATCATGAACTAAAATTACATGATAATATTACATCACTTGAGTTAAATACAATAATGATGAATAACATGAATTGAAGTCATAATAATTTTAATTCATCAACAACCAATTGTCACAACTCAAATTAAGAAGGAATGAATCAAATCATTTCATGCAATCCAAAGAAACTAAACCCACCACACCAATCCCAATGATCCCAATCATAAGTGGCCCTAGACCACCCCAATTATCAGTTGGATATGGATCCAAGAAGTAGAGAAATGGTGGAGAAAAGAATTTGAAACAATTTGAGCTTGACAACAACCAAACACACAACCAATAGAAATAAAATGAAACATGTAAATAAACCCACCAAGATCCATTAACATGATACTTGATTATGACTGTAGCTCACTTTTTGAGCTTCTCAATTTATGGGCCATATTCTATTCTAGAATATAATATGGATCATAAATCTATATGCTAGTAATTATTTGGTAGTTATCTTCACATACTAGCTTAATAGATATTTTTGAGTTAAAATTAAACTCATAAAAAAATATAACAATCTTAACCAATTAATAAATCAAAAACTTACATAAGGCTATAGGTCATATAATTGACTAAAATGGACTTTACCAAAAATAATAAAATATTAAATGTCAACTATAATGATTTATAAAATCATAATAAATAAAAATAATCAATAGATCAATGATCTCAAACATAAGTCAATGTAATCATGAACTGATAATAATTTCCATTATCATTTCCAAAATTAAGCCACTAATTCAATATGATTCCATAAACTTGAGTCAAACCAATAATGACTTAATAATACAATAGAAGTCAAAAAAATCATGCAAACGTAATAAAATAATAATATATTATTTTTTTGACAAAACACTACAATCATTTCGAACCCCTATGGAGGATCCATATGTCATTTCCCCCATGTATGGTTGTAGTTCAAAATAACTATCAGGCTAAATTTCCAACTAAACTCGACTATATTAAGTTAGGGTTTTTTTAAATATTAAACCAAATCAAATACAATAGTCACTTAAATAAGCCTAGTCATATATGTATGTAATCAAAATTTCATGGTGTGCATGAATAAATCTTGGATCAGATAAGATAGATCACACCTACACTTCTGATTGGGGCACACACTTGTTAAGCAAGAGCATAACCTATATGAGGATCCACTAACCTTGATTAGGGGATCACTTATATCATCTATCACAACACATCATGATAAGTAGGGTTCCAAAGCCTACAGTCTAATCACATAACAACCCTAAAAGAGTCCCATGGTTTTTATATTCACTTATGATAATAAACAAAAAAGTAAACTAATCTAGTGCTCACCAAAGCTTGTGGCACAAAGTCGGGGTTAGAGAAAAATAAGTAAATAACAATTAAACTAAACATGTATAAGAGACATATATTTATGCTAATGTATACAGAATCCTAATACATGGAAGATACGAATACATACTACATTATCTATCTACTCTTACAAAGGAGAAATAAATTTAAGAATACTTACCTTTGAAGATGAACCTGCCAAGTCTCAACCTCTCCCTTGGCCAATGGTGTTTCAAAAGAGATTATTATGGCTTGTAAGGACAACCAAGATAAATAATCTCTAAGCTACATGACCTACCTAAGCATCTAAAAGACTTCAAAACAAGACAAGATTAGAGCTCCAAAAGAAAGTATTAAACCCTAAAGCTTTATTCCTCAAGTAGAATGGTCAATAAGAAGATGTTCATTTGCACTTCTTCACTTAATTTAACTCTCTTATGAAATGGTAAGGAATGACCTTGTATATATAGTAGTATCTCACCCTAAATACTTTCAGACATGTCAGTTGTGCTAGGTAGATCAGATTGACCTAGCACATTATCGAGCTAATGCCTAAACTCTATGTTAGGTCAGTTGGGATGAAAAGCAACAAGGAAAGGCAAAGTATCCCCAAAATAAGCTAAGTCAACTAGGTTGACCTAGCTTATTAAATAGGTCAAAAGGTAAACAAGGTAAAAAATGAGGTATAAAGCATGACAAATGGTGGGAATAGATAGGAAATAGACAAATAAGCTTAGTGTTAAAGGTTTTAGGAGGCAAGAGTGTAGATAACAAGTGGTAAAAAGAACAACAATCTTACAAAGCACCAAAGGTCTACCCACCCCTTTTCCAGTGCACCCCTTAAGGCATGCACTCAGAGAGCTTATGACTTGGTATGTTCTTGAAAGATATGAAGTGTCATTAATCAATAAAAGTGTGAAAATATTATGTGTATACATATGCCCCATCTGAAGCTCATCACATGTCTCATAAATGCAACATGGGATGGTGCTTTAGGATAGAACATGATAACACATAACATTGATGCTAAGTAGAGTGTAGTAAGAAGAAAATAATATAAATGAAAAGACATAATTGAAAAATACATACTTGTAACTTACCTTAGTGCTGAAGAAGACTGGAAGAAAGTGAATGTGTCTAATGTAAATCACACTAGGTGAACCTATAGAAGTTAGTGCATAAATAGCCAAAAATAAAAAAAAATTGGAAGATAGGCATATAATATTGGAAAAGAATCTCTATTTCATCATGAATTTAACACATTTTATGGTTTGAAAAATGGATGAATAGAAACAAAGATATGAGAAAAAGAAGGAATCTAAAGGAAAATAAATGAAGGATTTGAGTTGCTAAAAAGTAGTTTTAAATATGAAAAAGAGAATTCATTTTGTTATTTTGCATTGTAAGAGATGAGAAAAAGAGCTTTGGAGAGAATACAAGCTATAATGGTGAGGGGACAACATGTTAGACAAGAGGGAGCTCTAGGAACAAGAGCGAGTGCACTACAGGTATGTATTTAAGAATCTCAAACCAAATTTTAAAATTTGAAGTGAATTAAGTGAATTTTGATAAAAATTAAATTTTAATCATTTATATATGATAAAAATGAACAAAATTAGATTCTAAGGGAGGGAAATGGGAATACAAGAAATGGGTTGGAAGGAATTAGGGAAAAAGCCATAAAAGGAAAGTATTTGGCAAAATGTGCTAGGTCAACACACTAAAACCTACTAGGTCAACCAGGTTGACCTAGTAGAGTAAATCAAGCTAAAATCCATGTGGTTGACCTAGAGGGTATAAGTTGACCTAGCACATTATGGATGCCAAAAACCTAATGCAGGGTATCCAATTAGTCCTTAAGGGCTAAAATGGAAACATAGCACCAAATAAGGGAGGATAAGAATGAAAATAAGAAATGTGGAGAAAAATTGGATAAAAATATGAATTTTTTGGGTCAAACTAGGTTGATTAAGGAACTAAAAAAGCACAAAAAAACATACAAAAAGTTGAAAGAGAGCTAGAATGGTCTGAAATGACCAAAGAAGGGCAAGGGGGACCAAAATAGTCTAAAATAGATCAAAAATGAATAAGTTATACTTGTTTATGATTAAAAATAAAATGTATAAAGAATGTATGGTGATTATACATGACATGGAGGAACTGATACATCCTTTTTTGTTTCTTGATTATAGAGATGATGATGGTTCAAGATATTTTTGGATGTTTCTTAGATACTAGACTTGTTGGAGATATTGACAAATAGAGATAGGGCTAGACTAATATCCTTAGGTCTTGGAGGTATAGTAGATATGTGTAGGATACCCCTGAGCATAGACTTATTAGTCATATTTCTTGGTTATTAGGAATGGTTGACTAACACCTTTAGATGGGAGGTGGATAGGGATGTGATAGAGGTGGATATCACACTAGAGGATTTCCATGCCATCCTTGGGCTACCTATGGTATAAGCACTAGTGACCATAGGAATACCAAATAGTGGAGAGGAGAGGAGAGCCTTAGCCATGTGGGATACAAGCTCAGAGATGATATTATTAGGGTGGAGAGTGATCATAGATGATGTTTATATATCACAGATTCTATATATTTGAAAGGTGGTGATAGAACTTGTGACATAATAGGCGCTCTATCACGAGTTAGATGGTAAGGTACCATTATACATGGTAGCCTTGAGTAGGATGATTCTAGAGGAGGGGGTGCTATACAATCTAGGCTCTACCATATGGGTCCATCTCATGCATGATTTATATGAGATGATAGCTAAAGGGTAAAATATTATGGGACCAATCATACTATTGATATCATGGATATATGAGAGGTTTTCTATATATCGACTAGCTGGGTTCCCCCATGTGGTCAATGATAGGTCACCTCAAGTGAGGAGATGAAGAGAGGACTAGGTAGTGTGGGTTGTGCCCCACATGCTAGCACTATATATGGTGAGATATACCAATATAGTATGATGACCATATGAGTAGCTAGCAATTACTTGGGAGAGTTGGCACATAGTTGGAATAGTGCTAGAGAGGAAAGAGGTGATAGGACACTTTACATGGTGGAGATAGCCACATATAGTGGCATAAGTGTTAATATAGATGGGTCTACCTCATCTAACAACATTGGTACTCATTCTTGAGTAGTAGACTTGTAATTTGAGGGAGTTATGAGGGAAAAAGGGATTTAGACCATTAATAGTGAGGTCAACACTATAGCCATGCTGAGAGTGACCATGGACTAGTTGGGCATGATGAGGGGTAAAGTAAGAGGAGGAGGTAGAGGCAATGATACTAGATGTAACACCAATAGCTCCATAAAGAGATGAGATATGACCACTGAGGACACAACATTAAAGAAGGAAATAGGAGAGAGTAGAGACCATCATCATCCTTGCTGAGTCAATAGAGGAGACACAAATGAGTGAGAGACTATTTAGGAATAGGCTGAGATAGACATGAGCCATGATAACCAAGTTCAAATTGAGGAGGTGACCTATAGAGGAGGTATTATGAGGTCACATAAATGGGGAGACTATGTTAGGTGATCATGTGGATGGTGAGACCATAGTAGCTGAGACATAGATAGGTAAGAAAAATATGATTAATTTATTTCTCAAGCTTTGAATTGAAAGATAGATAGATAGATAGATAGATAGATATTATGATATATGATAGTGATCTGATATCCATCTGGTGTGATTTTTTAGGTGTACTTAAATATGAGGAGGAGAGATGGGGGTCCCTAGTTAGGGGAGCACTCCATGACATCTTAAATGACTCTATAGCCATATAACCCCATAATATTGGAGGATCTAAGTGTACTATCTACCCCAACTTAGATGAGCTAGTTTAGACTAGAGGGAGAGGGCATAACCACCAGTAGAGATGAGTGTAGGAGAGAGACAATCCTGGTAGGTCCTAATCGATGAGAGAGATTTGCATCTAGAGATAATGACACAAATGATGTAGTCATATAAAATGATGTAGACCCAGATGATGTAAGCACATGTAATGACCCAGATCAAGTTGTTATAGGCATAAGTTTAGATAACACATCTACAAGGATAGGTAGAGGGATTAAGATCTCAGACTGCCTCATTATAGCATACTATTCAGAGGATTCAAATCAAGGCCTTAGTAGGTAGTGTGGCTAGGCCACAAGATAGATAAGATGGAGCCCAACCTTATATCTAGAGCATTGCTTATGATTGTATATGTTGTATCAAAATATTGAGATATATATATGATGTATCATTTTGACTTACTAATGTGATTGTGTATGTGGTCACTATGGATATATTTTTATCATTTTACTAGTTATGTATGTGGATACTTTGGATATTTTTCTTTTTATCATATGTATTTAGCTTTGTTGTAAATGCTATAGGAAATATATGTGATGTGGTTTGTTTTCTAGTATTATGAGAAACACATGCATGGTTAAAAAGAAATAGGCAAAAATACTTGGAAAAATATAATAAATCAAAAATGCACTACACACTAATTCAAGCTGGGAAATGTGTAATAACATGAAAAATGACTAAGTATAAAGAACCAAGAAATGACAAACAAGATGGTAAAAAGGGTATTTATTTTCAAAAAAAATAGGAAAGATTTTTGCACCAAATTAAAAATCATACTATATCATGTTGGGAAGTATGAAAAACAAAGTAATAAAAATGGAAGGTATGCAGAAGGTCATACAATGTAATAAAAACAAATGGAAAGTCAGTTAAAATTTGGTCTTAAATTTGTAACACTAATTCAAGATGGGAAGTATGATGAAATTCAAGAAATGGTTGAAATATTACATGCACTTGGAAAATAAGAAAATAAAAGGTGAAAGAAAAATGAAGTAAGAATAAAACATACTAGTTCAAGCTGGAAAGCATGCCAAATGACATGCAACTTTATAATAAATTTAATCTTATTTCAAACTTGACACATGTAATTTGATGGTGACTTGATTGTTGGAAAACTTTGTGAGGAGGGTCAAGTCCTATTTATGGTCTTACACTACAACTCAATAAAGGGAACACCACATGGGGTATAATAAGAATGAACAACCAAGTACATGGGGAATAAGGGTAATAGAAAAAAAACATTAATAAATGAAAAACCCAAAAGGATGCCAAAATAGCATTGGTGAGTAGAATAATAATATTGGATTGAATTGCAAAAAGAATGGTAATTTTGTGAGGAATTATCTGGTCCTATCCACGGTCTTAGGTTGCAACTCAAAATAAAAACCCAAAGGGTGTGATTAGAAATCAAGAAAATATTTCTCAAGAGGAAATATGAGGAAAGGGAGTGTAAAAATCAAATACTTAAGCATCTTAAGAGAAGAGCTTAGGAGATAAGAGGCATACTAAGAAAATGAGAAGACACTAAGTGACTAGTGGTCATATATGTACAAAGGAAACGTATTACCTATAGAGACAAAGCTTTGTAGGTAGATGAGTGTGTTACTAAGATTAGCTCATGAAGGTAGATTGGCACAATGAAAAGTTAAATGGACCTACCTCCCCATGATGTGTTCCCTGCTCTTCAGGACCCCTTACAAAGCCATCAATCTACAACAAAGATTGGGTACTTGTGTGATAAAGTAGGTAGCATTAGAAGTTTTTTTGAATTCCCCTATTCCAATATACTGGCCTAATGTAACCTAAAGGACTTTGACTCTATGTGAAGCTGACTCTGGAGTTTAAGCTTTGATTGGAGATAGGAGATGTGCTTGAATCACATCTTTTAGTGTGATTATACTTTTACAAATATTTCATATTTTTGCCTTTTGATATCATTACCTTTTATTTAAATGATTTGGATTTTAACTTTCTTTTGAATATTTTTTAAGATTCCTCCTCCATGAAAATTTGGAAGACCAAACATGAGAGAGATAGTGGTACACATGAATGAGTTATAGGCTAAGGCTAAAGGAATATAAGTAACCAAATACAAAATACTGACTAAGACACTTAGGTTTGACAATGAAAAAATATGTGATCTCAAATATCAACCGTGCATATGCTTAGTTTGTGGAAAAAGGAAGAAAGGAAAAAGGGAGATCCATAGGTGGACTGGTAATAGGAATAGTAATGAGAAAGACTATTTACTAAATGATCACATGATAAAAGGAGACAATAACCAAATGAAATAGGGTAAATATAACTAAGTCACCATGATAGTTATTTGTGAAAAGCAAGGATAAGAAAACAAACAATCATGAAGATACAAGGAAATAACAACCTAAATATGGTAATTTTGTGACAATCAATCAGGTCCTATCCATGATTTTACAAAGTAACTCATAAAATAAATATCTAAGGTATGTAACAAGAAGAAAATATAAATATAAATCAATGATAAGGAATTAAAAACATATGCCAAAAAAAAGATAGAATATAAAATTAATAAGAAATATAGTACAATAAAGAAGATAATGATATAAGATAAGTAAGAATTTGACACAGTGTCAAATGATATAAAAAAGAAATAAAGATGGAGAACATGTCCAATCTAAATATAAATATAAAATTACCATGTATGTTCTCATAATTACTGGTAAATATATCCACACACATTATCCAAGACATTAGATAAATCTCTATGAAGCTAGATATGAACTGTTGCTAATGTGTCATCAATATTTGCATAATACTAGGCAAATACTTCTTTTATAATCTCCTCAACTAAAAAATTAGGAATACTCATTATGTCATATTGAGGAGGGAAATTAGGAAAAGTATGATTAGAAGAATGTGTGGGAATAAGATCTATAGGAGAAGGATCCATGGGTGGAGAAGGAACCATAGGTGAAGGTACAGAAGGAACCAAAAGAGGTGTAACTATGGGAAACCTTCATGCAAGAATGACTTGTGGGAAGAATAGTAGTTGGTCTAGGGATATCTATAATATTATACTTAAGATGTTGCTAAAGGATATGAAAATGATCAGTATGATGTGTGCCACATTGGTGCCATTTACAATACCTCTCACCATACTTAGGTATATAGTTAGTAAGAAGCTTGGGAGGAGGTATGGTAGTGTCTATGGATAGGTAAGAAGGATGAAAGGTACCAATATATTGTCATAACTTATGACAATAGGTATAAGAATGAGTATCTGTCCCATGAAAGCAATAGATATGCTTGTGAGTGTGCTTAAGAGGAACACTCATGAGAGAAGGTGTAACTAGTGTGGAAGAAGAGGGAGATGACTCATTTCCCCATTTGGTGGGAAAAGGATCCATCTTAGGCAAAGGAAGCAAACCATCACCACAAGGAGGTGATGATGGAGAAATAATAGAATGAGTCTTAATAGGAAGAGAACTAGTGAAAGAAGTAAGAGTAGGATCACCAATAGTGGAAGAAATAATAATAATTAGTTAGAACATAGGTTCCACTATGGGAGAAGTAGGATCAACAAAAGGTATAAGAAGGGTATCACTAACATGAATATTAAACCAATGATGGGAATCAAGGAACCTAGAAAAATGGTAAGGGTCGATCATAACATGATCTATGAGCATAGTCATATAGGGATCCTTAAAAACTAGAGTTGTTGGTGCCATCTCTACTCTATGATAAAGAGGAAAAATACAAGAATCAAGAACTACAAAATTTGGAACATGAGAGGATGCATGAAAATACTCAAGTCAAGAAGAATGATAATGCATAATCTTGACATCACAGGTTTGGACAAGACCACCTAATAAAATATCATCTAAAGAATAGCCATCATCATAATCAGGTGAATGAAGATTGATGACACAAGTTGGAATAACTTTGTCATCAAAATAAGCATGGTGAATAGAATGACAAGTCTTGGATAAGACTACAAGAATGTTATCATAAGGAGATTTGTGAGAATGAGGTTTCAAGGAAGCATGAAGTTGTGAGATGAGATGAGGCATGAGATTAGAAGTTTTGATTTGGAGATTAATCTCATCAGGCTCATCATCATCAGAATCTAAAAGGTTGGGATGAATATTACCAATAATCTTTAGATTCCCATTGCATCCTCTAGTTGAGTTGACAGGAAAATTTAGATGCTACAACTCATGAAATAGAATGCTAGGTAAAGGCTAAAGAGTAGGAATCTTAAAGACACCATGATCTTAGAATTGTTAAAAATTCCAAGGGTTAGTATCTCCTTTAATCCTATAAATGGCTCCATTATGAGGGAATTTAATGCATTGGTAGGTAAAAGAGGTGACAACTCATATATGATGAGTCCATGGCCTACCAAGCAAGATGTTATAATAAATAGGAAAGTTAAAGATCATCACCTTCACATGAATGGTGATAGGTGGGATAGTAATAGGAAGCTACACACACCTAAGAGGAGGAATTTTCCTTCTATCATATCCTTGGTATGTATTACATGTGGACTTAAGATTGTATTTGAAATATCCAAGGGTTTTAATGAAATCAAGAGAAGTAACACAAGTGCCATAACCCTCATCAATCAAAGCATCATTAACTTGGATATCACCGATTTGGATGCTAATAAATAGGGGAGGATCATCTACATGAAGCATAATATCATCGAGAATCATATATTTTATGGTAAATTTTAATGAAAAATAAGTGTCAATAGTTTCATCAACATTGATAGACATCTCTTCACATTGTTACAAGACACTATCCTCAGAACTAAATAAGGTTGCCTCTCATCCTATTAAGGGAGGATGAGGTACATTAATCTCAAATAATAGTTGCATCATATGATTCTGATGATGGGGATTTTTCCTCATGAGTTCAATAAATGTAATTTGAGAAGGGATATTAGTGAGCTCTATAATGGGATCTCACTCATCATAGCTTATGAGAAGATTGTTAGATATCAACACGTAATGGTTAAGGAGGTCTTCGGAGGGAAGAGTTGAAGAGCATTGAAATTTGTGTTGATAAGAATGAAAAGGTTTATAAGAAGGTTATCAATCATGTTGAGATGATGAAATAATAGATTCAATTTGATCTTGAGAAGTAGAAGAGGTGTTAACATAAGGTTGTTTAATATTGGAAGGAGAAGATGATGGAAGAGTGGTAGAAATAGTATGGGATGTGTTATCTAAAGGAGAATCATAAGCTAGATCTTCATCAAAGGTTATAAGATATTCTTTCCCTAACTCATTTAAATGATTTGGAGAAGAATCTTGGATAACACAGTATGCTTGAGAAGGAGCTGGGGTGTGGATAGGCTAAGAATCGATGAAAGCCACTACTCTTCACATATTAGTCATGCTAACCACATTTTATTTGGAAATTAGTTTTGCAAGACTTTCTACATTATTGGTAGAAGATATGGGCTTGCCTTGGTTTTCTTTAATTTTTTTATGATTAGGTAAAGGATCCTTATAAATAGCTAAATGATCATTTGCTTGATTCAAGGCTTGAGTTTTATCTTGAGTTTTGTATTCTTTGAACATATGCTCAGAAGCTTATTGATGTTGGTGTGTGATAGAATCAAATTCAAAATTAGGTCCAAGAAGAAATTTCATAGATAAATTATGAATTTGTCTATAGGTCTCAAGACAATGACCCTAACTAGCATGAAACCAACAAAGCTTACCAAGGTCATACTAGGTTTCATAGGATGAGTAGGGTTAACTTCATGAGGAAGAGGCCTAGGTAGGTGTTTAAGAAATTCAGATAAGGAAAGAGGTTTATGAACATTAATGTTATTTTTTGAGAAATTAGGATTAGTAAATTGTTGAGAAGAGGAAGTTGGTTCTAAAGAAGGGGTAGGAATAGTATCTTGAACATGGTGAATGGTATTATATGAATCAAAAACACCATCATTGATAACATTATAGTTTTTATTTTTAAGTAATATATGATAACCCATGGAAGATTTGGGTGGCTTGAATTGATTCATAAGTAAATCTTGTCATTTAGCTTGATCAATAGATTCTTCTAAAGTGTGTGGAGAAAGGGTACAAACTCAGTATTGTAATTTGGGATAAAGTGCATTTGTAAAGAAATGAAAAAGATTATCATTGGCCATGTTGTGTTCACATTTGTTTAATAAATTCTTCCATCATTTAACAAATTCTTGGGAAGTTTCATTTTTTATTTGATTGTAATTAATGAAGTGGGCTAGAGTGTTTTAAATAAGATCACTAATTTGGAATTATTTAACTAAAGAATTCACTAATCCTTCAAACTAGTAATGGAATGAGGTCTAAGTTGTTTGTACCAATCTAAGGCATCACCTGTGAGGGTCTTATCAAGGATCTTGGTAGTGGAAAAGGTATTTAATTTAACCCAATCTTTATAAATATTCCCAAATGTTTTAAGATGAAGAGAAGGATCATTTGATCTATTATAAGAAATTGTAGGTGTTATACCTCTTATATCAATGTTAGAAATTTGAGTAGTGAGAGGTTCATTTTATGGATGCTTGATAGTTTTATTGATTAAAAGAGGTTAAGAAATAATATTTCCTTGAGAATATCTAAGAGGAGGGGGAGGAACACTTTGTTTATGTGTGCCCCAAGCCATTGGTTATGATTATGTTTGAAGATGAAGAAGGTGATTTTACATTCTCATCATTTGATTTGTGTTATGGGTTTGGAAAGCATTAATTTGATTGAGAGTTTGCAATAGAAGTTTTTGAGTTTTAATAAAATTATTAGAAGAGTTTGTGTTGGTTTAGTGGTTTGGGTACCACTATTGGTGTTGTTGAGAGCTTGAGATGAATGATGAGAATGAGAGGCACTAGTGGTAAAGCTTGCTTGTGTAGCAAAAGATGGACTAGTGAATGGAAAAGAGGAAGAAGCATGATAAGCATGAGTGACTTGGGTATAAAATAATTAACTAGTGGAAGGATTAAGGATAGTGGATCTTAAGAGAGGTCCACTAGATGTAGAACTAGTCATGGTAGTTGAGATACTAGGCATGGAAGTAGAAGAAAGGAAATAAGAATAAGAATCATGAAAAGAGGTCATGATCAAAGGGAGAGGTTGTGAAGCAAATAAATGAGTACTACTAAATCTATTTGAGAATGTAGAATGTGGTGAATGAGGTTCATTATCTTGACCACCAATCATGAGATTGTAAATGGTAGATGGATCTTTCCCTTTATGTCAGGGAAATTAGTTAATAAAAAAAGCATTACAAGAGTGTACTATAATGTAGGTTAGTTTTCTAGGAGAAAATAAGGATTATGTTGCAAAGAGGTATCATGAGGGAGCCCATAATCCATTGTGTGAGTTGAAATATGGACATTAATAGCATTTACAAAAAGAACTCTACTTTGTCTATGGGAAACCTTATGAGGATTGGTGAATCTCATCATGCCTATTGTTTGAGATTCAGTGTTGTCACCAAATAGGGAATACATGATGAAAAAGGAAGGAAATAAAGATGAGAAAACAAAGGATTTAGAAGATGACAAAAATAAAGCTAGGTTGACCTGGTCAACCTAGTACAAAATAGCAACAATAAAGTTAGATAGGGTCTAAAAATTTGACCTAGTTTAGAGAGTAAAAGATGACAAAAAAGGGGAAAAGGCCTAAAAACAATGTTATGTCAACCCAGTCAACCTAGTGCAGTACATAGGAGATATAAAAACTACTAGGTCAACCTAGTACAATTGATAGAGGTAAAAAACAAGGTATGAGATAGTGCAAGGTTGATTTGGTCGACATAGCACAATAGACAGGGAATAAAAATGTTTGCTAATAAGATGAGAAAGGAAATGAGATATGCCTATAGCTAGTCTAGAAAAGTAGATACTAAAATAAAATACATAGTCAATTGAATTGGTGTTGGCCAATCCAATTGGTGCACATACATAGATTGCAATTTTGAAAGAAAAGTACAAAAAGAGTAGAAATAGAGAAATAAAAACTGACCTTGGTGTTTTGGAGATGAAAATAGAATAGGTAACTGAACTATAACCTTGGAGATAATTGGCCGAATATATAGAATTGGGTTGAGCTAGTCGACCAAGTGAGATAAGAACCTAATACAAAAGCTAAAAAAGTATGCTATATTAACCTAGTTGACCTAGTAGATTGAACTAGATGTTTGGAAATATGCTAAGTAAAGTTGGTCGACCTAGTTGATTGGACTGCAAATCTAGAAGTCTAGAATCTAGAACTTGTACTATGAATCATGAATAGGAAACTATTGTAAAGTGGTTAGAAATATGCTAGGTCAACTTGATCGACCTAGTAGGCTAAATAGAAAGTCTATAAAGTGTTGGAAACTTATGCTGGGTCAAGTTGGTCAATCTAGTTGCATGTTCTTACATAGATAAAAATACTTGGGTTGACAAAATCACTCCAACTAATTAAAACATATGATAGAAAAGATGACAAAATGAATAAAATAAGTGAAAGAAACCATATAAGGGTTTAATTCATGTCAGGTTCACTAGAATGTATGTAATCAAAATTGCATAGTGCACATGAATAAATCCTAGATTAGATAAGATAAATCACACCTACACTTCCGATTGGAGTACACACTTGTTAAGTGATAGCATGACCAATATGAGGATATGATAGACCTAATTAAGGGATCACTTGTATCATCTATCACAACACATATGATAGAAAAGATGACAAAATGAATAAAATGAGTGAAATAAACCATATAAGGGTTTAATTCATGTCAGGTTCACTAGAATTTATGCAATCAAAATTGCATAGTGCACATGAATAAATCCTAGATTAGATAAGATAAATTACACCTACACTTTCTATTGGAGCACACACTTGTTAAGTGATAGCATGACCAATATGAGGATATGATAGACCCAATTAAGGGATGACTTGTATCATCTATCACAACACATCATGCTAGGTAGGGTTCCAAAGCCTAAAATCTAACACAATCACATAATAACCCTAAAAGAGTCTTATGGTTACTATATTCATTTATGATAATAAACAATAAAGTAAACTAATCTAATAACAAGAAAAGTAAACTAATCTAGTACTCACCAAAGCTTGTGGCACAAAGTGGGGGCTAGAGAAAAATAAGTAAATAACAACTAAACTAAACATGTACATGAGACATATACTCATGTCAATGTATATAGAATCCTAATACATGGAAGAGAAGAATACATAATGCTTTATCTATCTACTCTTATAAAGGAGAAATAAAGTTAGGAATACTTACCTTTGAGGATGAACCTATCAATTCTCAACCTCTCCCTTGGCCAATGGTTCTTTGGAAGAGATTATTGTGGCTTGTAAGGACAACCAAGATGAATTAGCTCTAGGCTACATGACCTACCTAAGCATCCAAAAGACTTCTCCATCATATAAGATCAGAGCTTCAAAATAAAGTATTGAACCCTAAATCTTTATTCCTCAAGTAGAATGGTCAATAAGTAAATGTTTATTTATAATTCTTTGCTTAATTCAACTCTCTTATGAAATGGTAAGGAATGACCTTGTATATATAGTATTATCTCACCCTAAATACTTTTAGACATGTTAGTTGTGCTAGGTCAACTAGGTCAACCTAGCACATTATCAGGCTAATGCTTGAAGTTTGTGCTAGGTCGGTCGAGATGCAAAGCAAAAAGGAAAGGCAAAGTATCCCTATAATAAGCTAGGTTGACCAAGTCAAAGTAGCTTACTAAATAGGTAAAAAGGGAAATAAGGTAATAAATGAGGGATAAAGCATGAAAAATGGTGGGAATAGATAAGAAATAGAGAAATATGCTTAGGGTTCAAGGTTTTAGGAGGCAAGAGTATAGATAACAAGTGGCAAAAGGAACAACAATATTACAAAGCACCAAAGGTCTACCCACCCTTTCTTGGTGCACCCCTTAAGGCATGCACTCAGAGAGATTGAGACTCGATAGGTTCCTACAAGATACAAAGTGTTAGTAATCATTAAAAGTGTGAAAATATTATGTGTATACAATATCTATTTTAATAATGGATTCCATAAATAACAACATGATCAAGAATAACCTAGCTGAGAGTTTTAAAAAATAAACCAAATATAAACAACACATAGTTACTAACCAGTCATAGCTATAATGGCTTCCATAAAAGTAAAAACAACTTATTCAAGGTTTTTACTTAATAAAATAAATAAATAAAACACATAATTCCTTAAATAGGCCATAGCCTCCTTGTGAAACAAAATGACTATATAGTGGAATAAAACCCAACCATGAACCAAAATATAAATATAGTGAGTATGAACTCAAACATACCCACTAAAAAAACCAAATAAACATAACATCTCACACAATATATGTATGTATTCAACAAAATCCATGGCTAAGCCATCCATGGCCACCACGTAAAATAAAATAATAGAAAAGTAAAAGATTTGATCCTGGTTAGGGTTTTACCCATAAACACTATAACATAGAAAAATAATGCCAATATTTATGGCTAATACCCTACCTTCATTCAACACTCTTTTCAAAATAACACATAATTTTAAAAACATTACTTACTTGGTTGATGAAATTCAACCACAAAATATTATTGTCTCTTCTCTTCCAACCTCCAAGTTTCATGCAAAACCAACACTAAAAATACCAAATGCATCAAACACACCTATCAAACACTAAATATCAGAAAAAACACCAATCAATTATACACAAATCTGACATGGATGTCAAGATAAATGCATTGAACTATAGTTTTAGCTCCCAAAAAACCTTATACAAAATTATATTACATTCCCCTTAGCTATTGTGCTAAAAATTTTGGTAGAGTTTCCCCAAGGCTTCAAGCTCTTCCAAGATTGAGTCCAAATAAACCAAATAGAACCTAAAAACCCAAATAATCATCTTAACCCCTATTGCATGGTAACTCAAGCCAATTCCATGACCCCTAAGTCATTTGGCTCAATTAAAACACAAACAAACTAATTACCAATGCCCCCAAGTAGGTCAAACAACCTAAAAAAATTCCCCCAAGTATAACTTGGCTTAACAAACATGAAAATGAACAATCAAAACAAGGGTACTTCAAACAATTCTCAAACCTTAGTGTATAAGACTCAAACAAAGAATAGGTAAGACACATATGTAATAGTCTAAAACTGTAAAATGGTTTATTTAAACATTAAGTCAAACAACATCAAGATGACTAAAAATTGTAATAAGACATCAAAAATTGAAACAACTATTAAAACACATGATCAATACATTACTAAGTACATTATTGAACTTGATAGGCATGGAGTCACTGAAAACATTAGAAACTAGAATGATGGAAATGATAATATCAACAAGAGGACAATAGTCATCAATCTAAATATGACACAATTATTTCATTAGAAACTAGAATGATGAAAATTATAATATCAACAAGAGGATAATAGTCATCAATCTAAATATGACACAATTAATGAAAATCTCACAAATGGTAACATTGAGTAAAATGATGTTTGCACAAATTTAAAAACTAACTCAAATTAACTAATAATGAAATCGATCATAAAATGATAACATAAAGCATTAAAATAAACATAATGACTAAATCATCAATACTGACAAGCTCAAACTTTATGATATAATTCACTATTTTGTTTATCTATATTATTTCTCCATGTTTTCCTACTGCTAAGGTCTGAACACAACCTTGCTCAAGTATTTATCCCTGCTATCAACAAATAGACTATTAGTAGTATCTAGACATCTAAGTATAATCAATGAAATAACATCATTTAAATAATACATCTTACTAAATAATGAATCATTACACATTAAATAATAATATCAAATGTTGTAATGAAAAATGTAATCCATAATGTTCTCAGCAATTATAATAATATATAATAATGTAGATCACATAACTATAATACCACATTAAAGAAATAAAATATATCTACAATAGCTCATAGCTAGTCTATAATAGCATAAATGAATTAAATAAAGGTCAATTAGGGTCATGATAAGGTGATTATGATCATTGATCCTATATGAAAATTCATAACTATCATACTTTGACCTATCTAAAATCACCAGCAAAATAACTTATCTCCAATGGTATTGGCTATCCCAATACCATTCAGTTTCACTCACATGCAATCAACTACATTGGCCATAATTCAAAATGTGTTGATTAACTCATTAAACTATAGTCTATCGTATTGATCATGATCTAGTATGTGCTGATACAGTTCAATTTATTTCATCAAACTGTATTGCCCTAGCTGATACAATCAATCTAAGTCTTGTTTTATTAGACTATATCAACCTAATTGATATAACCAATTTTAGTCTTATTTATTATATTTTATTGACTTTGTTGATATAGTCAATTTATGTCATGTTTCTCTAGATTATATCAACCTAGCCAATACTGTACATCATAATTTTATATCACCTCTCATATATCTTAAGATTTATATAGATGTGACATTTAATGTATAACATAGATTCACATAGATTTTGACATCATTACTAGGCCTATCAATCTTGAGGTTAACTCCAATCCTCCTATATATCACATTTTGGTACATCTTGTGGTTCCTATTTTATTATTTTGACACATATTGGGGCATCTTTTGATGCCCACCATTTTCCTACTACACATATTAGGGCACCTTGTGCTACTCATATTTCAACCTTTTAAGCATCTTATAAGGTCCATCCTTGATATTATACATGATATAGGGGAATATTATAATGCCCATCCTCATTATCTTAGATTATTGATGTCTCATCCTTATAATGAGGTAGTAATCAATAACCTTTCCCATATTGTTAAAAATAAATTCAGCTTCAAGAAACTTTCTGAGACACATATGCTTGCATTCACATGTTATTCTTTGATATGGTTGTTAACATAGATTTTGATTGTTATTTTGTATCATGTTTCTTTGATTTTCTAAATTTAATTTACTTTCTCCCTCTTTTGGGATAACTATTTATTTCACCCATATTTTGGGATGACTATTTACCTTTCCCCTCTTTTGGGATGATTATTTACACTATTGTTTCATTTTAGGTTCTTTGGTATTTTTACTTTTCACCTAATGATCTTAGGTATCCCATTCTAGTTTTTATTTCATTTTAGTTTTGGCCCTAGATTCACCTAAGGATCTTAGGTACTTTAGGTTTTATATCATTTTACTTACATTATTGCTTCATTTTTATTCTTTAGTATTATTTTTACTTTTGATCTTTGCTTCCATTGAGGATCTTAGGTATCACTTTTAGGTTTTATATAACTTTTCCTTGGACCATTAATTCCTTTTTGGTTCTTTGGTATTTTTACTTTTGGTATTTTTTCTCTTGTAGAGATTACGTATCACCATCAATTTTTCACATTTTTATCATTTTTTATTTAGTTTTCTTGTGGTTATTTGACCCTTATTTTATTTATCCCTCTTTTAGTATGGATATTAATTTCACTAATGTTTATGTTATATTATTTGTAGGCTAGTATGTCTTCCCTAATGATATGAATATCATAGCATATACCCATCCATTTTTAAGCTTTATTTACCCTTTTATGATCAATTGTAAACATATTCCTCATTGCATATTTTTTTACATGGATGGATATTTCATGATCCCAATTTATGTCTTATTTACTTTCAATTGAAACACATGCAAGTTATTTTTGAGATTGCACACTTATACATTAGGAAAGTATAAGAGTCTATAGAAACAATGGTAATTAGGTTCTCTATTATAGTGGCCAAAAATAATATCTCTTTTGTTAGTTATATATTTTACCCCTATTTAGTTTTTTAAATCCTTATATAGGAGGAAAAAAATACAAATGAATTACTCTCAAAATAAGATCAAAAGGTAAATTATATCACACAATCTGGTACACACCAAAAGATGTGATATTTTTTTGGCACATCTCCTATCTTAGTTGAAGCTCAAACTCCATAGTTGGCCTCATGATGGATTGAGGTACATTTGGGTGAAATAGGTTAGTATACTAGGGTAGGTATTATATCCTTGTATAAATATATCTTTATACATTATAGTGCCACATAATTTGTCACACAAGTACCTTATCTTTTTAGTAAGTCAGTGACTTTATAAGGGGTCTTGAGGAGTGGGTAAACTATTGTGGGAAGGTAGCATCATTTTAATTTCATAAATATAGCCTTCATGGGATGATACATGTATTTAAATTTTTATCCTAAACTTTTTATTTAATAGTTAGAGTGTCTTAAGTCCTTGATGTCAATAGTTCTTAGCCTTTCCCACTTGTCTAGATTGTGTCATTCTCACTAAGAATTTACACATCACCAGTGTAGTGAATTGTATTCATTATTTACATCATATATTCTCTAATATACCATTGATGGGTATTGATTTTATCTTATCACATCTATGTCACATCATCATTATTATTATTATTATTATTCTAATCCCACTTGACTTTCAAATTTTGAGTAAAATTGTAAGATACATTGAATCTAACTAGGCCTTCCTCATAAATACCCATCAACATTTATTTTACACACCATTAATAGTATCTAAATAATTATTTAGGTGGTTTTGGTTTCCTAAATCACCTCTTTCATGCAAGAACTAAGTTTAAGTTGTTATGTTTGAGATATTTTTGTTTTCGATTATCCATCAAGTTCTTGTTTGAATGTTTATGGACTTCACTTATATTACATAGGTCATTTTTCATACTATCATATATGTTTTTATTTATGTTTGACTCGACATGCTTGTCTTACATTATGATTTACATTCTTATTTATAGTCTTTTATGTCTTTTCTATGCTTGATGTGAGATGCTTGTCTTAGATTTTTTATTATATTTTATTTCAGTCATATATGTTTTCTTCATGTTTGATTTGACATGCTTATCTTACATGTTATCGTATTCCTTACTTATCCTTGTTTAATTTTTATTACATTGATATTTTAATCACAATGTTTTACATATATCATATTTTGTGATGTGTTATACATTCATTTTACCATTTACTATATCATGTTTCACATATTTTGTTTATTGATTTTCCATCTACTTACTTAAAATATCTTTTTTTTAACACTTAGTTTTTGTTCTTTTTGACCATGTATTTGCTCACATTTTATAGAAAAGAATAAAAAATACAACATCATACTTAGCATTATCATTGTGAAGCTTTCAATTATTTGCCATGATATTCCACTTTTTTCCCATATCTTTATTTCTATAGATCATTTTCATGAACTAACATAAGCCTTGAAAGATAGAGAATTTTTAGGTGCTTATAGAATATTATTGTAAAAATTTAGAATTTTATCTTATTTTTTAGGCCCACCTCTTGTTCTACAAGTAGGGAACCTTCTATAGCTTAAAAAACACACAACCTAATCTATAACTAGTAAGGTAAGTGAAGGTGCACATTTTTACTTTCATTTACTTTAAGTTCTTTTATTTTAGTTATTATTATTTTTTCTATGTTATTTTCCAAAGTTTCATATTAATTTACACTATTGTGATAAATGATGAGCTTTAGGTGTGGCATATGTATACACATACTATTTTTCACTTTATAATTTACTAATAATTTTTATTGTAATGATTTATCAGGCATTAATATCCTTAAGTGCATGCCTTAAAGGGTGCACTAGGAAACATGTGGGAAAGGATTTTGGTACTTTGCAAGAGATGTTGCTATTATATCATGATCACACCATTACTATTATTATTTGGGCTTCTTTAGAGTGTCTTTTCATTTAAATCTTCCATATTATCCTTGATCAGATATGATAGCTTCCCTATATCCTATAACATTGGCTTGCCATATATCATCTATTTATTCCTCTTACCTTCACGTACTATATCAACCAACTTGATATAGTTTTAATCCTCTATTCTAACATCTATACTATATTGGCATGGTTGATACTATTTTGGGTTAGATGATTTATTTGAATTGTATTAGATTAGCTAATATATTTGGATTAAAGTTTAGGGTTAGTTCTAGTTAATGGGTCAATATATAGGGTTAATATTTCATTCTAAACATATCGTATACACTCTATTCACTCTGATTTTACTCACATTTATTGCCTAAGTCATATTTGGAGCAATTTTTGGTCTGGAAGTCATATTTGGAGCAATTTTTGGTCTGGAACCTTATCTTAAAGAAACTTTTCTTGTTATGTATTTGAAGCTCAATAGGAGAAATCATTGGGAATTCCTATTTGAGGACATCTTAGGTATTTATCCAACCATTTTAACTATTCAACCCAAAAAATATTTTTGAAAAACCCCACTTGAGCCAAGGGGTGATTGATAATCAATGGGTCCACCCCAAAGTAAGTATTTCTAATCCTATACTCTTTCCTTTATTTACTTAGTATATTATACATTTATTGTTTCTTAGTGAATGAATGTATGTGTATCATTTTTTAGGATTTATCTACACTAAATAAGTTGGTGTGATTATATAATTTATTAGACCTTCTATATTTCACTTTAGGTTACATACACCCACATTTGGTTGACCATTGCACCTTAACCAATTTACCATTCAAACACTTCCCCTTACTTTAATTTAATTTACATGCATACTTAAAATTATTGATTACAATAAGTTGAATTTCATAGAGGTCTAGTGAGAGCTACATTGTTAGAGAGTAATCTTTATTTAAGTTAATTTAGGCTAATCTTAAGTCTATTTTAGTCATGTATTTATTATTATAATAAATTCACTTATTTAAAATTTTATGAGGTGTCACACTTATGTTATCCTTTTTTAGGAATCTTGGGGTTATATGTCACATGTAATTCCTCCCACACTTGTCACATACTTCCTCCTCACCTCATGGGGATTAGGGACATTTGGCACACAATAAGAAGTTTATGCAAGTAAATCCTCTTTCCTTATAGCTATATTTAATGAACTCTCTTCCCTATCATTAAACATGCAAGTTCATTTTGAGATGCTTGATTTTGTCTTGAGTGCCATATTTCTCATTATTTTCTTCCATTGAGATTATACTTTGAGAATATTTCTTTGCAGGTCTTCTTAATACACGTAGGTTTTTTCTATTGATTTAGTTTCCCCAATTTATAACTTGTGTCACAAATTTTTTGTTTGGATAATTTGAGGTTACCTTGTCCATTTTTTGCAATCATTATTTTATACTTAATTTTTTGTTCTATTTATTTTATCAAATATTTTAACATGATACTAGAGCATGTTTCTTTTTAACGTTAAATTTAAGTGTGTAGGTTTTTGGTGGACAATTTATATTTTTGATAGTTTTTAGCAAGGGTTTACACCATTAAAAATAGTTTTTAAATTCAATTACCATTTATCTTAACCCATATGCTGAATATTATTAAATTTTTGGAGTATTTTCTTTCTAACTTTAACTTGTAGGTTGTTAAAAAGGAGTATATTTTTAGCTCATTTTTGTATTTTTCAGTCAGTTTCATCTTTAATATATACCATTTTAAAACTATTTTATCTAAATTACAAGAAACAATTTAAAAGCATTATTTTTTTTTATATTCAATATTAATGTAATTAAACATTTTTTTTGGTTTTTATTACTTTCAAACAAAAAAATTCAATCATTTGCTTTTTCAAGTTGTATGGCTTGGTCTTTCTTTAAGAAAGGCACCATGGTTTGAAGATGTTTTAGCATGGCCAAACTATTTTTGGCATTACTTATTTGGTTTTTGGTGACATTATCACACTCTAGTCTACATTATCAATTTTGACATACTATTTTTGTAGTTTTTGAGGTTATTGCATGTGTATAGCTTAGTGTTTTAATTTTTTTATAAGATTTAAAACTATTTATCACATCAGTTGTGTGGTTTCTCTCCTTTTATCCTAGTTCATGTGGATCTTGTTAACTTGGAACTTATATCAATATTTCACATCTTTCATATTTGAACTTATAGTATTGAAACCTTCAAGTTCTAGCATCTTATTCATGCATCCTTCTGCCTTCATTTTCTTACCTCTATATATAATATTTTATACCTATAATGTAATAACCATATTTTTTTATATAACACTAAGATAAGCAAATAAAGTATGAGGATTACAAATAAAGTTAACATGAAAAATGTAATGAGACTCATAACTATGTTATAGCCAATACAAGCACTAGATCAAGCCAATATATAAATAATGATTTTATTAGGAAGCATTTTAACCACTTAGTATTCAGATAGAGGTGAGTTAGTTTATGAACACTCATACATACCTATTTGTTCACTTTATACATGGCTTTCCTAGCAAAGCCATCAATATCTTAAAAAATGACTTGAGTACTTGTACATACCATAAAATAGTTTATACCTCATTAGATAGACCAGAAAGAGTTCAATAACAATTGTGAAGGAGAAACAGATTCAATAGAAGAATCATCATTCTAATCTTGTGTAAAAAATATCTACTAAACATTCAGAAAGTAGGCATGGATCAATGGGAGGACTATTTCCAAAATCAATAAAATATTAATTAGTTTTTACAAAATATTTCATTTAGCTTTAGTACCACTAAAACTATATGAAAATGCTATCCATATGATCATTGTAAGAATCATTGTACTTGTGCAAGCATATTATTGGATGACATTATTACAAATTCAACTTAGATCTACATATATATTCTTAAGGTTTAGGCAAGTCTCATTAGGTTTGTCATGATGGACATAACTATAAAAAGGAACCATCACATCATTGTCCTATAAAATTTATGTATGTTTCCCATTAACCATTCCTCAACATTGGAGTAGAGATTTAATTCCTACTTCCAATATATACACATCATTTGGTTAATATATGAGCAATGCAAATGCATAAATTATAATAATGTAAAATTCATTTTTATCTTTATGTTTCAACAACCATGATTAAGTTATGCATGAGAACATTCATAAAATCTACCATCAACCCATATTAAAAATTGAGAGAGGTTATGTTTGATTTCATGAGAAAGTTCCAAATATTTTTTGTTTGTTTTGGCTCATCTAGCAAGTTAAGTGAATTGTACCAAGCCCATAGGATTGTTATTTATAGTTATTTCAACTTAGTTCATGAAATAAACTTCCTTATGAATATAATTTAGGTTCACATGTCCCCATATCATTAATTATAGTAAATGTATTAATGTCAATAATTATGATATTGATTCATTATTGCATTATCGAATAAGTTTCTTACCCTATTTCAGGTTGTTAGTTAAATTATTAAGTTGATATTTCAATTTAAGACTCAAGTTTGAACCAATTTAAAAAAGGTTCTATTATTGGAAATTAATACAACCTTGTATTTTATTACTCCAACACATTAAATTAAAGTCTTATATCATTAGAGATCAATATATAATTTTAATTTATTTATATTGACAATTATTAATATATTTTTAGTTTTAAATAATATTACAATATCTTTGATGACCATTTAATAACAAATGTTATTAACTTAAGTTATTAGATAACCCCTCTAAATTTTGTTTAATATCTGAACTTATAATCTCTTTTTCAATTAAAAGGAATAGTTCTAACATAATCCTTTTATAACTCATTATAAAAATGAATTAAGCTTATAATCTTAACCTTAAATAATATAGTTACCTTAAGTGAGAACAATAACAATAAAAATATGCTCCATAGTAACCATGCTCTTTTTTTAAACATACGTATATCAAGAGTTTAAACTCTAAAGAAATAACAAGTAATAGTTATAATATAATGAACAAGCAACCTTGTTTCTTTATTTATCCAGAGACACTTAAAGGAACAATCATATTTTTACTTTTTATAATAAAAATAATGAGTGGAATGATAATTTAATTAAATAACATGAATTTTATAATTATAAATCAACTTGAATACCAAACTAAACCTTTTTATGAAAAATAAACATAACAATATCATTAAATACCATAATTAAAAGAACCAAATATAATCAATGATGATAATACAACATAATCTCCAAAACTTATTCTAGTTACTTTACAAAATTATCATCCACACTTCACTTTCAATACTAAAAAATAATACACATCTTGTATAAATATAAATAAAACAATCTTTTATAACTAAGTCCAATGAAGCAAACCTGCCTCTCCAATCCCAATGAGCCCAACCATAAGTGACCCTATACCACCCCAACCATCAGTTAGTTATAGATCAAGGAAATAGGGTGTGTGATACAAAAGAATGAAGAGAGACAAATAAATATTAGCTCGAATCCAAAGACATAAATAAAATAAATAGTACTTATTCATATTCTCACTCACCAAGATTCATTACCTTGGCACAAAATCCAATGGCTACAAATCATCATAATGAGCTTCATAATTTTAGAGTCACATTTTATTCAATGAATATAATCTAAACCTTAAATATATAATATATAAATATATCCCTTTCATTTAATGCCAAATTATCAAATATAAGCTAGCTAGAATAAGAACACAATTCCTTTTCAAAAGATAATGGTAATACAAAATTTAATCTCAACCAACTGGTTATGGAACCAAAACAAAATTAATGATAACCATAAAAACCTTAAAAATATATTCCAAGAAGATAATTGAGAATATTTGATTGTAATAACCAAGTAACACTAAAAAGAGGTATTCACTTGTTACCAATAGTCAACCATTCAACTTGTAGCCTCAATAATTTAGTCATAAAATGTGCCAGTAATACAAATAAAATTAAGTCAACCCTCGACCTTCTATATTGATGCATAAACAAAATTGTATCTAGATGATAAAAAAATCATGATTTAATTCAAAACCTTAATGATAAGGAAAATTTAGTACACTTATTTCCTTCAAAATTTCCATGAAATGATTCCATACCAATCAAAAAATATAATCATGATTTATCAATAAAAATGATTTCATTTATAATAAAAAATTAAATCATTAGCAAAAACCCATGCAATAATAAACCCATCAAATAATGGAATTTTTATGGCAATATTAACCCAACAAAAGACATGGATGAGTCAACCTAAAAACCTAATATGCATTTTAAAATGAAACCAAATTATTAATAAAAATTCAATCTATCCAATGACCATGGATTCACAACCACTTATAATGTAACAAACCTAAAATGGATGGCCTCTATAGGTGATAAATCCCATTTACTTAATAATGCAGGGTTTGAAACAAATACCAAAAACCCATTTAACTTTGCACACAAATAACACAAATTTGATCAATTAAGAGGAAAACTAGAATATGCATGTGCAATATGGACACCTACAGGTGTTTAAAAAAATCAATACAAAACTTACTTGGATTCTTTTAATTAAAATGAAAGAATTTCTAGGAACCTCTTTCCTTCTTCTATTTATTTTCTACTCTCCTTTTCCCCACTTTCTAGCTTTGTCGTAAGTTTTTCCAGTTTGTTGTATGAGGAAAATATAATAAACTCTGAGAAAATATTTTCCCCATAACAGACACATCGATACATAACTCTAGTTGAAGTCCTTTTGGAAACCTCCATCCATAGTGGATATCAATTTCCTCAAACTTCCTCATGGCAGCCATAGTCCAAAAAGTTTGGTAGAGTTTACCCATGCTAGGGTTTTCAAAATGGTGCATAATGAAATAAAATAACTATATAACCCAAATAGAAGGCTCTTGACCTAACTACCTTAAGAGGATCAAAAATTCCAAAGACTAAATTTGATGCCACAAAATTTTAAAGCTAATGCAAATACATAGTGGGTTGTAGCCCCTTCCTAGTCTAGCCAAAGGCTAAGACCAATTAAACATGCAATGCCACCAAGATTCCAAGGTGGTTAATGGGCTATTGGCTAGTGTAGGCTCTAGTCCAAAGTGACTATATGTATGATTATAACCCATGCCCTCAAAAACCTTAAATTTTAATGCAATACATTTACATAGACTAAGCAAGATAAATTCAAAAACATAAGCACTCAAATAGATATAGTTAAAAGCATTTCAGTCCAACAGTCATTGGCCATCAATAAGGGCCTAAACTTCCATGAGTCAAAAATAAATAATTTTAATGAAATCTAAGTCTCATAATATGCAGACAAATCAAAAATATGGATATGAAGAAATTAAATCGACCACCAACAAAAACTTGACTCATAATGAGTCAAAATAAAAAAATATAAAGCATAAATAGAAATAAAGACTCCATACATGAGTAGACAATTGATATAACAACCAATAAAAAAAGATGGAACAATCAATTAATCAAAAACATAGTATAAAATAAAATATTATATTCTTTTCATAGCTCATAAGACTTTCATTTTGTCTTTTTATCATGCATGCTGTCAAAATCTGAAATCAACCTAAATCATGAACACCTATCCTTATAGTCACCAAAAAGACCATCAACAGTATCTAAATGAGATAATAATAATGAATTCACTAAGTATCATAACTAAAATAAATGACAAATCATTATATTTTGAATTCATGAAAAAGAATTCATAAAGTATTTAATAATCAATTGTCACTACAAGGTTCACAATATCATCAATAAAAAGATGAAATAACTGTCTCAACATTCAATTGAAATCAAATATCATCTGACTAAAACTCATAATAATCGCATAAATATTCCAACACATGTAAAATAATGAATCAAAACAATAATATCAACCTATAATCCATGAAACAATCATCAACTAAGTCATTAAATAAAAAATTTGAAATGACAAGTGTCTAGGGTCATGACATCCTCCCCCACTTGAAAAAGATTCATCTCAACATTTAAAATAACCAAGGATGGTGATTCTTAAAAAGACTCTCATATTTTTAAGTAGCATTTATTTTAGATAAAGGATCCCATTGAACCATAATTTGGTAAATCTCATAATATCATAGCTTAATGCTATGATGGTCTAAGATCCTCACTAGTTTTAACTACATCTTTTCCTCTTCTAAAACTTGAAGGTGAGTCCAATACATAAGATGAGAAGGATCAAGTATGCATTTTATTAGTAATATAACATAAAAAACATCATGAATCTAATACAAAGGAGGAAGGGCTAGTCTATAGGCAACAAGGCTAATTTTCTCCAAAAATTCAAAGTGTTGAACAAATCAAGGAGCTAATTTGGAAGATTTTCCAAACTTTATTGATTTTTATACAGTCTAACACATAGAAAATCTTTATCACCAACTTCAAATTCTTATGGTGACCTCTTTAAATCTATGTAGCTCTTTTATCTATTAAGATCAATTTTAATATTTTGCTTTATGATTTCTATTTGTCTATCATTTTCCTATAAAACATTAGGACCAAAAATAATTCTATTTTTTAAACTTTCCCAACCAAGTGGAGTTCTAAACTTATGCCCATACATAGCTTCAAAAGGAGCCATTTTAATCATATAATGGTATGTTTTATTATAATCAAATTCAAATAAGTGTAAATAATTTTTCAATTTACCTTGTTAATCCATCACATACATTATTAACATGTCTTTCAGAATCTAGTTTAGCATTTCCATCTTACCATCCATTTCTAGGTGATAAGATAAACTGAAGTTCAATCTTGTACCAAAATCAACAATCAATGTTTTCCAAAACTTTGAATTAAAAATTTTCTTTGTCATAAATAATAACTTTAGGAAAGCCATGTAGCCATACTATTTATTTCATAAACCATTAAAAAAACACATATGCATCATTAGTTAAATTTATAGCAATGAAATGACCAACTTTTGTAAGTTTATCAATTACAATCAGAATAGTATCATTTTTGCTTCAAGAATTTGGTAAACCAACTATGAAATCAAGATAAATAACATCCCACTTACCTCATGGAATATCATGAAGATACAATAGTCCTCATGAATGATAATGTTCAACTTTCACATGCTGCTATTCCAAGCATTTTGCCATAAAGTGAACAACTTCATGTTTCAGAATAGGATAATAATACATCCTCTTCAACTCATATGTCATCTTTGTGGCACCAAGATGATAAAAATGAGGTGTTGTATGCATTTCTTGTAGTAAAATGTTCCTTAAGTAACTTGACTTAAGCACATAAATTTTGTTTTTGTGTTTGATTAAGCCATAAAAATTAATAAAAAGTTAGAGATTTTTTTTTCTATAGGCTCATCAACCAAACTTAAACTTACCTCTTGGAAAAATTTATTAGAACATTGTTTATAATTTCAATTCTAAAATTTGTATGTAGAACAGACAAGGTAGAGAGATACGTGCATTGGTTGAGTGCATCAGTAACATGATTCTCCTTACCTTTCACATAAGAAATATTAATATCAAAATTAATTATAAATTATATCTATCTAAACTGGTATGCATTCTGATCATCCTAGGAAAATAATTATTGTAAGTTGTAATGATCATATTTTACTTCAAAATACTTACCCGTTAAAAAGTGATTCCATTGTTTTAAATCATGTACAATGGAAGCAAGATCAAGGTCATGCGTGGTGTATTTTTTCTCATGATCTTTCAATTTTCTTGACTTGTAATCCATAAATTTACCATCCTAATTTAACACACCACCCAAGCCTTCCTTGGATGCATCAATTTAGATTTCAAAGTTACTATTAAGATCATGTACAATAAGTGTAGGTGATGTTGTTAACAACTCTTTGATCTTAATGAAAACTTGTTCACATTCATAAGTCCAAAAAAAATCTTACCCTTGCACTTCAAAGAAGTTATTGGGTTAGCCAACTTAAAAACAAAATTAACAAACCTTATATAATAACCAACCAACTCTATAAAACTACATACTTCATGTACATTTTTAGGAGTAGGCCATTCTTAGATAGTCTTAATCTTGGTTAGATCACCATTAATACTAACCTTAGATATTATATGACCTAAATAATGAATCTCAATTTGGAATAAAACACACTTAAATAGATTACCATATAATTTATGTTGCCTTGGCATTTGTAACACGTAACATAAATGCTCTTCATGCACAACTACATTATTATAATAGATCAATAAAAACTAGAAAAAACTTGTCCATAAAATATCTAAATACAATATTCTTTAAATTCATAAATGTAACAAGTGCATTATTTAAAACAAAGGGCATTACTATAAATTCATAATGTCCATATCAAATTTGAAAAGCAGTCTTATGGATGTCCTCTTCCTTAATTCTTAGCTAATGATAGCTTGATCTCAAGTCTATCATAAAAATATAGTTTCTTCATTCATTTGATAAAATATATCATCTACCCTTGGAAAAATATATTGATTCTTGATATTAACCTTATTGAGCATGTTCTAGTCAACACACAACCACAAGGTTTCATCCTTCTTTTTCATAAAGACCACAAGTGCACCCCAAAGTAACACACTTGACCTAATTTTTCATTTTATAATAGCTCTTATATTTGAGATTTAAGCTCATAAAAATATATCACATTCATGTGATAAGGTGCCTTAGATGTAGGGGCTACCCTAAGCATTATATCAATAGAAAAGTCAAATTCCCTCCTAAGAGGCAACCTAGGTAATTTTTTAAGAAAAACATCAAAAAATTTCTATAAAAATGGATATTCTTGGATTGTTATTTTAGTTACGGGTGTTATTTCCTATATCTCTACAACATATAATTTACATCCCTTATGTACTACTTTATTTAGTTATAAGGCTGATAGTAGCTTGTGTATTTTAGACATTAGCAACCCTTGTATTACTACTAAATTTACCATGTCATCATAACATTTTACCACTTTATTATAATAGTCTAGATTAGTCTTATATTATTGCAACCAATCTATACCTAGAATGACATCATAAGAACCAAGGGGATGTATGAAAAGGTTCACTTTGATCTAAAAATTACCTAATTCTAAGCTTACTTGTTTAAGACATCTATAAACTTACACCCTCTTGCCTAAACTAAACTCAACATCCCAACTTTCCCTTAATGTCACAGGATCCAATTTATAGCTATTTATAATCTTAGAATTAACAAAGTTATCGATTGCTCCTGAATCAAATAAAATAGAAACCAATAATATCATTTAATTTAACTCTAATTTTGATAAGGGTGGCTTGAAAATCTAATATTATATTATCCACCACTGTGTATACCTTATGGTTAGATGATTAACCCAACTTTAATTTGGAACAATCCTTGTGATAATGATTATCACCACATTCCCATCATCTTATAGTCCTTTAGGGTGATACAAGAATGGTACTTTCCTTAGTGGCAAGTACATTTTGACCACCTTGGGTCTAATTCCTCTTAAAATTTATATTCTTAAAAAAATTCTAATTTTTGAAGTTTTTATCCTACTGTTGAAATTTATTAAAACCATTGATGCTCTTGGTAAATCTATGATTTTGATTAGGTTTATTAAAGTTCTTCGGTGAAGGGGACATTCTTGATTTTAGATTGTTGTCTATTTTTTTTAAAATACTACTTCACCTTTTGACAAAATTTATCTTTCTCTTCTACCCAATGAGTAGATTCAATGGTAATAATTAAAATCTTAGGATTGGTCTTATTGACATCTTGCATTAGTCTTTTCTTCAATCCCAACTTCAAGTTCGTTACTTTAGTTTTTTCATTATGCATGTAATTAATATGATGCATTAGGTTCAAAAACTTATTTTGATACTCAGTTACTGACATATTCTCTCACTATAATAGCTAAAAATTAGTTATTTTTTTTCTTTAAAGTTTGAGATGAGATACCTCTTCCTAAACTACCTTTCAAAAGTAGTTTAGGTAAGAGTCATTGGTTGGTATCCCTCTAATTCATAGATATGCTTCCACTAAAAAGCTATAACTCCAACTAACTGATAAACAACCACTCTTACCTTCACATTAAAGGGCATATTATGTATATAAAATTACTTCTATAGGTTAACCAACCATGCATCAGCTACATCACCATATTATTCACCTAAAAATGTTGGTGGAGGTAACTTTTTCAGTTCCTTGATGATGGGATTAGCCAAATTTATAGTTTGTCTATGATTTCTTTCTCACCACCTTGTCTTTCTTCTCCAAGAGGTAATTCTTCAAGTGGAATATCCTCTAAACTATTAAATCTATGTTCTTAGTTTTCTATCTTGCTCTAAAGTACATTTAAAGAAGTTAGTATCCAATTTATAACTACTTGGTTAGCATTAGGATTGTTTTCATCATGGTTAGGGA
Organism: Torreya grandis; assembly: GCA_037957365.1. Lineage (NCBI taxonomy): Eukaryota > Viridiplantae > Streptophyta > Pinopsida > Cupressales > Taxaceae > Torreya > Torreya grandis. Next base: position 5,077,200 of record JARHVA010000189.1, read on the forward strand.
TCCAACATTACTTCCAACATTGTTGATAGGAGGTTCTTCTCTTTTAATAATATTGGCCCTACGAATTCTACCTCTACATCTACTAGGGTTAACATCCTTGAGGTTGTTTTTTATTATTCCTAATCTTGCTCTCACAATCCTAAAGTGAAAAAAATAACTTGGTAGGCAAAAAAACAACATTCCCCAAATTTTCATAGAGTATTAAAACCTTGCTCTGATATCACAACGTAATAACCATAATTTTTTATTAATAAAACATTGAGATAAGCAACTATGGTATGAGGATTATAAGTAGAATTAGCACACAAAACATAATGAGATCCATAATTATGTTATAGCTAACATAGGTACTAGACAAAGTCAATAAATTAACAATGACCTCATTAGGAAGTGTTTTAACCACTTAATATTCAGATAAAGGTGAGTTAGTGTATGAACACTCACACATGCTTGTTTGTTCACTTTATGCATGTATTTATTATAAAAGTCATCAGTAACTTAAAAAATCACTTGAGACTTGTAAAAATAATAAAATAGTTTTTACCTCATTGGGTAGACTAGAAAGAATTCAGCAACAATTATGAAGGAGAAACAAATTAAATAGAAGAATCATCATACTAAGCTTGTGTAAGCAAGATCTACCAAACATTTAAAAAAAATGCAGGGATCAATGAAAGGACTATTTCTAAAACAAATACAATATTAAGTATTTTTCACCAAATATTTCATATATATTTAGTACCAATGAAACCATATGAAATTTGTATCCATATGATTATTATACCATGATCATTATATGAATCACTACACTTGTGCATTCATACTAGCGAATTAGCATTATTAGATATTTATCTTAGATCCATATATGTATTCTTAAGGTTTATTAAAATATCATTATTTTTATCATGATGTACATAAATACATAGTAACCATCACATTATAGACCTATAAAATTCATGCATATTGCCCATTTACCATCCCGCAACATTAAAGTAGATATTTAATTCCTACTTCTAATCTATATATGCCACTTGGTTAATATACAAGAAATTAAAATGCATCAATTATAATAATGTAAAATTCATTTTTATCATTATGTTTCAATAACCATGCTTAAGTTATGCATGAGAATATTCATAAAATTTACCATCAGCCCATAGTATACATTGAGACAAATTCTGTTTGCCTTCATGAGAAGGTGCTAAATCATTTTAGTTTGATTCTGGCTCATCTAGCAAGTTAAGTGAATTGTACCAAGTCCATATGATTGTTAACTATACTTATTTTAACTTAATTTATGAAATAAGCTTCCTTATGAATAAAAGTTAGGTTTACATGCCCCCATATCATTAATTACAATAGTTGTATTAATGCCAATAATTATGATATTGATTCATTATTGCATTATTGAACAAGTTTATTACCCTATTACAGGTCATTAGTTAAATCATTAATTTAATATTTTAATTTAAGACTCAAGTTTAAACCACATTCAAAAAGGATCTATTATTTGAAATGAATCCAACCTTGTATTTTATTACTCCAACATATCAAAGTAAAGTCTTGTATCAGTAGAGATAAATATATACTTTTAATTTATTTATATTGAAAAATATTAATATTTTTAGTTGTTAATAAGATTACAATTTCTCTGATGACCATTTTTATAACAAATATTATTAACTTAGGTTATCAGATAAGCCCTCTAAATGTTATTTAATATTTGAACTTATAATCTCTTTGTCAATTACAAGGAATAGTTCTAACATAATATTTTTATAACTCATTATAAAAATGAATTAACTTATACTCTTAACCTTAAATAATATAATTACCTTTAGTGAAAATAATAACAATAATAATATGCTCTAGAGTAACCATGCTCTTATTTTAAACATACTTATATCAAGAGATAAAGCACTAAAAAATGATAAGTAACAACTTTAATATAATGAACAAGTAACCTTGCTTCTTTATTTGTCCAGAGACACTTAAAGGAAAAACCATATTTCTACTCATTATAATACAACATAATGAGTGGAATGATAATTTTAATGGACAACATGCATTTTATAATTATAAATCAACTTGAATACCAATCTAAACATGTTTAGGAAAAATAAACATAATTATATCATTACATGTCATAATTGAAATAACCAAATATAATTAATGATGATCATACAACATAATCACCAAAACTTATTCAATTTAATTTAAAAAATGATATTCCTCACTTCACATCCTGTAGAAATATAAAAACATCAATCTTTTTCAAGTAGGTCTAGTGAAGCAAACCCACCTCTCCAATCCCAATGATCCCAACCACAAGTGTCTCTAGACCACCCCAACCATCAGTTGGTTTTGGGTCAAGGAAATAGGGTAGGTGATAGTGAAGGATGAAGAGAGAGAAATAAATTTGATCTTGACTCCAAAGACATCAATAAAATAAATAGAATTTTTTCATATTCTCACTCACTAAGATTCATTAATTTGGCACAAAATCCAATGGCTATAGATCATCATAATGAGCTTCATAATTTGAGTGTCACATTATATTAAATGAATATAATCTAAACCTAAAATATATACTATATAAATATAGCCTATGCATTTAATGACAAATTATCAAATGTAAACAAGGTAGAATAGGAACATAGTTCCTTTTCAACCAACCAGTTATGGAACCAAAACAAAATTAATGATAACCATAAAAACTTTCAACATTTATGCCAAAAAGATAATTAAGAATATTTGAGTGTAATAAATAAGTAACCATTAAAAAAATCATACACTTAATATCAATAGTCAACCATTTAACTCGTAGCCTCAAAAATCAAGTCATAAAAATATGCAAGCAATAAAAAAATTGAGTCAACCCTCAATGTTCTATATTGACCCATAAATGAAATCATAACTATATGATAAAATAAAATCATTATTTAAGTAAAAACCCTAATGAAAAGTAAAATAGATTCCACTTATTTACTTTAGATTTTCCATAAAATGATTCTAGACCAATCAAAACATATAGCCATGATTTATCAAGAAAAATGATTACATTTATAATAAAAAAATGAAATCATTGCCAAAAAACCATGCAATAATAAAACCATCAAATAATGTCATTTTTATGGTAATAATAACCCAACAAAAGACATGGCTGAGTCAAACCAATTACTCAATATGCATTTTAAAATGAAACCATACTATTAATAAAAATATAGTCCATCAAATGACCATGGCCGCATAGCCAGTAATAATGCAACAAAACCAAAACTAATGGGCTCTATAGGTGATAAAAACCCATTTAGTTAATAATGTAGGGTTCAAAACAAAAACCAAAAACCCATTTAACTTTTCACACAAGTAATACAATGTCAATCCATTAATAGGAAAACTAGAATATTCATGTGCAAGATGAACACCTATAGTTGTTTAAAAAAATCAATAAAAAACTTACTTGGATACCTGTAATTAAAATTAAAAAAATTCCAAGCACCTATTTTCTTCTTCTATCTCTTTTCTTTTCTCCTTCTTCCCACTTTTTAGCTCTGTTGTAAGTTTTATAACTCACTATATGAAGGAAGAAAACACAAAAAACTCTGAGAAAATATTCCCCCATGGCCAACAGGTTGAGCCATAACTCCAGTTGAATTCCTTATGAAAAGCTCTAGTAGTAACATCTATCAATTTACTATAACTTCATCATGGTTTCCATAGGCCAAAAATTTTGGTAGAGTTTCCCCATGGTAGGGTTTTCAAAATGATGAATAATAAAACAAAACAACTATATAACCCAAATGGAAGGATCTTCACCTAATTACTTTCAGAGAATAAAAAATTCTAAATACTAAAGTTGATGACATGAAATTACAAGCCCCTTCCTAGTCTAGCCAAAGGCTAAGACCAATTAAACATGCAATGCCACCAAGATTCCAAGGTGGTTTGTGGCCTATTGGCTAGTCCAGGCTGTAGTCCAAAGTGACTAGATGTATGATCATAAACCATGCCCTCAAAAACCTTAAATATCAATGCAAGACATTTACATAAACTAAGTAAGATAAATTTGAAAACATAAGAACTCAAATAGATATAGTTAAAATCATTTTAATTTAACAGTCACTAGCCATCAATAAGGGCCTAAATTTTCATGAGTCATAAATAAACAATGTCAATGAAATTCAAGCCTCATAATATGTAGACAAGTCATAAGCATGGATATGAAGTAATTAAATCAACTTCCAATAAAACATGACTCATAATGAGTTGAAATAAAACAAGATAAAGCATCAACTGAAATCAAAATTCCATGCATGAGTAGATGATCAACACAACAACCAATAATGAAATATGGCACAAATGATCAACCAACAACATAGCAAAAAATAAAAGCTCATATTATTTTCATATCTCATAAGACTCTCATTTTTTATTTTCACCATGCCACACTATCAAAACCTAAAATTAACCTAGCTCATGAGTACCCATCCCTGCAGTCACTTAAAAAACATAAATAACATCTAAATGGGGATAATCATAATGAATGCACTAAGTATCATAACTAAAATAAATGACAAATCATTATATTTTAAATTCATGAAACAAAATTTATAAATCATTTAATAATCAAATGTCACTACAAGGTTCACAATATCATCAATAACGAGATGAAATAATAGTGTCTCAACATATAACTGAATACAAAGATAATTTGACTAAAAATCATAATAATCACAAAAATATTCCAATACATGTAAACTACTAAAACAAAATAGTAATATCAACAAATAATCCATGAAATAATCATCGGTTGAGTCATCAAATAAAAGTTTTAACATGATAAATGTCTAGGGTCATGACAATCAAATGAATATTTTAGTGTCTTATTATGTTTTTAGAGGAATTTGTATCATATGTTCTAGTGGCATCATCTTCATCTATACACGAGGCATTTTTTTCTTTTTGTTGGCTAGAACATCCTAAATTAGTGCAGTTCTCCTTCTATCATCTGAATGTAATCATAACTATAAGATTTTCATAGAATTTTCAATAGGCATATTTTTTTGACATATGGTTCTTTGATATTTTTGCTCTTTTTGATATTTATCTCCCTTAGTCAGCTCAATTTTTACTAGTCATTATCTTTTGCACTTTTATGTTATCTCAATTATCTTATATTTTTTGTTGTATGTGGTATTATCTATAATAACTTCTTGCATTATATATTCATCACAAATTAATTAACCTTTTTTGGATCTATATGGTGTTTTTCTCCTTACAGTGTTTCAAATAACCATTGGCTGAACTTTAGAAAGTAATGCATTCTATTTTTTATCTTTGCCTTATATGAGCTAGTTGGTTTGATTTTTATTTAGTTTACATTATGTAACATTTATTTGTTATGTTTTTCCTTTCTTTATGCCACGTTTGGCATTGTCCAAGTGGTGTTCAAATTAAAATTTAATTTTAACATCTTAAGAATCTTTTGGCTCCCTCGTAACAAAAGTATCATTTAATGGACAATAATTTCTAACAAATGCAATTTTTTTTATTCATTTCCACACTTAAGCTTAGTATAATTATTTTTAATCCATTGGTTATAATAATTTTAGTAAATATGTTATTTATCTTTAGAATGTGATGCCTTTGCCTTTTTTATATATAAGGCTAAATACATGGTGAATTGTTTTTTTAATTTTAAACTTTGATATTCACTTTTTTTTTGAAAAAATTATCTTGTCATTTAGTTTAATATATTTCAAAACAAAGTAATACCTCTCTTACTTCCTTTATAATGTTATATCAAAATCTATTTTATAACATTATAATACTGTGATTATTGGAAGAAGATTGTTTTTTTTAAATGCTTTGGTAGTCATAAATATCTATTTTGCTTTAATGGATTTTAAATTAGCATTGTTTTTAGTGTTTAAAAATACCACACAAAAAATTACTTTCAAAAATAATGAAATGCATGTTCTTAACTGTCAAATTGAATGTTATAAAATGACTTAATGCTTTACAAACCTCTTTTCATGACAAATTAGAAAATATGTATCAATTAATTGACACTTTGAATTCTAAAATTATGTATTTTTATCAAATTCATTCCTCTAATAATGTTATTTTAAAATGTTCTTCTTCTCCTAAATATAATATTTATTTGCAACAAAAAATTCCTAACCCTAGCTTGAAAACTATGTAATCTATGGGGTATTTTAGTAGCAGTCTTGGCAAATATGAAAATGACATTAGTGAGCACATTTTATTTAAATCTAACATTAATTTTAAAGGGCTTAGTTTTAATGCCTCTAATGATAATTATTGACCAATTTTTTATCACAAGTCAAAAATGGTCAACCCTTATAGGTTGAAATTTTTCATAGGGTTATTAAAACTTGTATATCTTATTTTAATGTCTTGCAATGGTCTTAAAATGGTCAATTTAGTTATTTTTTAGCATTGATTGAGGTTTGGTCTCATATGTACTTGTCTAGTCTTAGGAGTCATTAATGAGTATTGGTGTTGTCAAGTGTGATAAAAAATTTAACATAGTGATGAATAATTAAATGAGGTTCTTAATGTGTCTTAAATGTCATAATTATCATGTATTAACCTCTTATAATGTTGATATACACAATCAAATTAATTTTATCACCTTTTTGGCTAATTTGAAAGAGTTGTACATGATGTCCCAAAGCAAAAATAATTAAGTAATCCTAATAACATACCTGATGTTAGATATGAGTTAAATAATGGTTAGGACCTGAAAATCTTGTAGTTCAACACTTAAAATGAGAAAAATACTCCTTTACAAGAACTTTTGGGCACTTGTATGGACTTGAAAGATCAAATTGCAAGTGAAAATAGTTTAAAAGAGTATATTAGAATTTCATATGTTATTTTTAATATTTTTATCAAGTTTCAGGTCCAACAAGTGCAGATAACACTCTCTCCCCTCAATTATTACCTTCACAATCTCATTAAGGCAAAATTCACATGTATGGTATGACCAAAAAAGAGAAAGTTTGAAGCTAAAACTTTGGTAATTATTAGGTTTCCTAATAAGATTAAATTTAGTGGAATTATTTTATAAATTCATGGCTCATTATTTATGAATAATTGTTAATAATGATAACAGGTCACTATGCCTTATCCATTCAAGCAGGGTCTAGTTTTGTTCATGTTTCTTCATGCCAGAATACAATGGAGGATAATGGTTTTATGTGATGTTTTTAGAGGTAAAAATTTATTGTTTAAATTTCATCTTAATCAACTAATTCAAATTCATTAAGTTCATTCATCGAAGATAAAGTGTCTCAAGTGTATGGAGTTTTAGTCACCCCTACTGCAAGTGTTTGGTTATTTTGAAAGAATGTCACTTTTAGAGGTTTCAATTACTTCATTGTTCATATAAAATCCCTCATTATCTAATGATTCATGTTATCTCTCTTTCTTAAAATGGATCTTTGAAGATAACCTTTCAAGGGATATCATGTTCTTGTACTTCATAAGCATGAAATAGTTCATAAGCAACATTCTATAGGCCTAGCTATCAATTTTGGCCCAATTGGAAATGAACATCAAATATAAATCATGATAAGATCACTATTTAAAATTTGAAGCTTAAGGAAATGAGCATGAGTCTCAAATACACTCTCTACAAGGACTTGGATGTGTTTCATCCACCCACAGGTCTACATACCTATAAGTGGATATCCATGGACCTAGGTCTCATTTTGAAAGTGTTAAAAAAATGGATAAATGTGACATAAAATCCTAAGAACCCATATGACATTGAATAACTCCATTTAATATCATCAGGAAACATGAATGAGTGAATAAACTCCAACTTTCATGTATAAACCCAACATAAGAATTGACTGTATACACAGTCCATATATGTGAATGGGCACATTTGAAATTATATAGTGTTTAGTTAAGATATATACGTTATTAGAGAGTGATGTAAATTGGTAAAGAGTTGATACAATCTCCAAACTTCAAAACTCAGTAATTTGGTTGTTCTCTAGTAGTCCATGTAGATAAAATGAAGACCTACATGTGACAGACTTATAAGTCCACATTTGGATAGAAATTAAATTTTCAAGTACAAGAAACATGAATACATACTAATAATGGATAAGGTAAAAGTAAATTATAGACACTTCAATGGTTTTATATCTAAAAGAGAGTTGAAATGACTATGTAGCCCTACTACTCATACATAAGTTTGTATATGGAGACAAGAAGGCAAAGATCTCAAAATGTAAGAAAAGGTCAATAGAACTTGAAGAACAATGAGAGGAATCCTCAATGAAGTTTGGATACTTTAAAAGTTACATAATGTATTGAGAAGGTTAATTTCCAAATTTCATGCTCGATCCCTTCTCCAATGGTCACCTACACCCACAATTTAAGAAGGTATTCTTAAATAGTTTTGTGCTTGGGGAAGATGTAGTGTTTTGGGAAATTTAAAGAGGAGTTACACACTCTCAAATATTAAAAAAGTTATTATTTTATATAATTATTTTAAATTGAATACATTAAAATAAAAATTCAATTAAAACCCAAAAATAGTCACCTACATCCATGGTTTAAGCAGGCATGAAAGATAAAGTGTATACAAGCAAAAATATTAGATTTTGGAAAGATGGTGGAGTTTTAAAAGAGGTTAAAGTCATTAACACTATCATAAAAATTCATTTGAATTTTTAATGACATATATTTGAATTCCTAAATCCCAGAATACATTCAAACACCTAAATGAGAATCTACAAGTTACTAAGCAAGATAGGCCATTTACAAAGCTTAACAAGAGAAGGTCACCTATAGTTAGTGAGAGGGGAGTTTTGTTGATATCATTAATAATTAATAAGACCATATAAGTTAAAATAACTCAATAGACCTAAAGAGAGGTTAGGTAAAATATGCTCAAATGAAATCCATCCAAACCCTACCTACACAGTCAATATGAGCTACAGGCCTGCCTACCTGGCTGAGTGAGGGTTACTTGTTTATAATGAAGAAATGAGGTATAAGGGAATGAAATATATTTATAATGGTTTCATAATGATATAATAATTCCATATAATTATCATAACCAATAACCAAGAGTGGAAATGTCAAAAGCTCTGTTCTATGCCAAATAAGCCTAAGACCATACATAGGTCCATATAGATAATCATGGAAAGGGTGAATTATTGGAATTAGAGTTGAATTATAAGGAATTTTAAAGGTTAAATATGATAATAAAAACCTCCAAGACAATCCAACAATATGATAAAGATAAGAAAATTCCAATTTAGAATTTGAGACCACCTCAAACTTTTCTTATGTAAGACTAAAATTCAAGACTTACTTTCTATTGCTTATTCAGAGCATGACACTCTAGATGTAACCTACCATATTTTAAAGATGGTAATGATGTACCTACTCTTAAACCTCATGGCATCAATTTTTATACTGGGTCTCAAACATGCATGAAAAATGGCTAAGAACTCATACCCCTCTCTAATAACCTATTTGCAGAATAAGAATCAACTTCTTGCACTCGTTACATTATAGATAGGATGCACAAGAGCATAATAACCTAGGAAAGTTAAGGTGTGTTATACACTTTAAATTTATGGAATTGGTTGAGGGGTTGAGGGCCTAGGTTTTATGAACAATCATTAAGAACCTAAGTCACTCTAAACCCTCCTAAAACTCTAGTAAAGACTTGATGTGGAAGATTGGTCTCAAAATCACAATATATAACCTATTTTTATATTCTAACCTCCTAAACATTTTTATATAATCCAATTATATTCTCAAGGTGTACTTAATATGTAACTAAAACTATATAGATGGCATCAAATTCCCTATTTTGCAAGTATTTTTGGTCTCTTATAGGGTTTTGGATAGTTTGACACTTGAAAAATATTGGGAGTTGGTAATTTGGGATGTATTTAATATATTAAAGCCTAAAAATATGTACAAATTATCTTGGAAGTGATCAAACAATCTTCATTTTTCTATGCAGTCTTTAATAGGCTCAAAATGAGACTATGTTTCAAGACCATTTCATGTTTCTCACACTTCCACAAGGTTTTAGGACCTCAAATTTGACATGGAGGTTAGTGATATGATAGGTAAGGTTAATAAAAATATTTTTGGTGGTTTCACATGTGTGTGAGAGATATAGAGTATAAAATCAATCTTCTAGGTAAGGATACCTAATTAAGGAAAGAGAAAGGAAAAAAAGATACTTTCAATCACTCTCAAGACCTAAAACTTGGCATGGAGTTTTAAATCCATACTAGGTCCTCAAATATGTCCTTAATTTTTTATTATCATCCATAAAATTCCCTACACAATGAGGTTTACTTGATTTTATGGTTATAAGGAAAAGAGGCCCAATGAGATTTTGAGGAGTAAAATGTAGTCTTGGGAGTTGTTCTAGGAACTAAAATAGATTGATTCTAGTATGATAAGGTATTTTAATTCCTTTCATGGAGAGATAATTCTTTAAATAATATTAACTCAAGTTTTGATCCACTTGGACAAGGATAGGTGTGGGAGATGAATGGGTTTCAAGACACCTAAGCATATAGATGATGATTGCCACTGAAATGTCAGACTAGAGAAATTTCTAAATGAATGATAAGTGTCAAATTATATATATGAAATTATTTCATGGAAATTTGATGATGAAAAGGTCCATTTTCCACTTCTCATATGCAAAGGAGGGTAGTTTTGAGGAGTTATGCAAGGTGTTAAGATGAGTTTTCAAATCCCATGCCACTTGGAGGATGGAGTATCTTCATAGGAAAGACACATGTATTTTGGAGTTTATTTTGATTATTCCATAACCCTGCTCTTTATTTTAATTCACTTGGACACTAGTCTCTCTCCCTCTGCTACACCCCTCTCTCTCTCTTCCTCATTTCTATATATAAGTTTCCATTTTTGGCCTTGTAATATATCCACATTTTGTATGTAAAATCCCTAATAATTTGAATACTAATTTTGCCTTTGAATAAAATATTTCAATCTGGTTTTAAGTTCTCAAATTATTGCTTAAGCATGTGAAGTAGTTCATCATTGAATGGCAAGTGATAGTTATCTCTCCTTGTGTTCATCTCACACAACTTCAAGAGAAACTTTTTCAAGAGAACATAGCCAAAAAAATAGAGGAATTAGAAGAAAAGATGAGAAATATAAGTCAAGGTGAGATGGAAGGTTTAGACTCAAAATAAGATCCTATGCCTAAACACACCCCATCTCTCCTTCCTTAAGAGCTTCCAAAATAGCCTCTTCCCTTACATTCTCCATATGACCTTGAGATCTATATTCCACCTCCACTAGTTGGTTCATCTTATCCTCATCCTATTACCCTTTTCCTTGATGGACCTATGGTGTGTGAACCGAAAGAGGAATAGTTGATTGATAAGGAAAGAGAGCTCTTTCTTGAAGAAAACTTACCTCTTTGGTAGCCTCATTGGGATAAGTCACATGATTTCAAAATGCCTAGACTTGGAATCACCATGAAGGAGGTTGAATATGTTACATCCCTTGACCAAATAAATTAGATTATGATAGTTGAAGTTCAATTTGAAAGCCCTCAAGAGGTCTTGGGTGATGAAGAGGAGGTAAGTCCTAATGTTGAATCTCTTTGCTTGGTTGATGAAGAATGTTTTCTTTGTGTTGAGGAGCCTATCTTGAGAGAGGCAAATGAAGAATAATATGATCAAATCATGGTTGAAAAATAAGAATTCATGAGTGTTTATGAGGATAAGGTCACCATAGGCACTCCCCTTGGTGAAGAAAAGGATAATTCACAAGCTTTTGAAGAAGGATGTTTCCTTTTTTCCAAAGAAGAAGAAATGATCATTAACTCCTTCCTCACTTTGCAAGATACTATAGATGAACATGAGCAAGTTATTAATCAAACTTTTGATGACTTTTTTGAAGTCAATGGAGTAGGCTATAATCCTCTTCAAGGAGGCTATCATTTGGTCAAAGATGGAAAAGGTAGCATTGGGACTCAAGTAAGTATGCAAAAGAGAAACAAGATTTAAAATTTATCCTTTCAAGAGGTTTGTTAATTTGAGAATGATATATTTGAAGTCATCAAGAGGGGATATCACCCTCTATAAGGAACTCATCAACTCTTGAAGGATGAATAAATATCATATTGGCCTAAAACTTCTAAGGAACATGAAATCAATCTTTTTGAAATCATGCCTATAAAGAGGATGGAAGTTGATCATGAGAAAGTGAATGGGCAACAACATGAAACAAATTATCATGTACAAGAAGATTTCATTTCCTTGGTTAGATTATTTAGAGTTGCTTGGTTCTTAATGAGCATCATGCCAATGAGGTTGGTAGACTTTGTGAGGGGCATGGAGATAGCAATGCTAAGAGACAAAAGGCTTCTTGACTCATCCAATCCTTCATGCCATGAAGTAATAATAATCTTAAACATCCATTTTGATCTAGGGGTAGGTATGTATATGGTTATTTGTACATATTAATTGTCCTTTATTTCTCCTAAGTGCCTTGAGCACATGTGTGTCTTATGCATGTTTATTTTATTTATTATGTGTCCTTTTATTTTGTATGGTTGAGGTAATCACTAGTTATCTTGGTCAATGGTCAAAGTATCTTATTTCTCTCAGTCTTTAGATGAATCCATAATCCCAATGGACTAATAAGGATACTAGTCTAGTTAATATAGCAGGCATACTACCCATTTGAGCAACCAATTAGTTGATCAATTTTGACCTTTAGGTCAAAATAAGGCACCCCTAGTAAAAAAATCATTTTAAAGCCTATAAGGGGGTATAATATATTTTCATAATGTGTTTTATAGGTTATTTTATCCCTTTCAATGTTATATTAACTTTGGTCACCCGTTTCATTAGTTTATCATGTCATTTGGAGTCATTTTAAGGGTCTCAATGGTGCATTTAATGCTTTGTACAAGTTTTTTAGAAAAATGTGAAAGTGTAAAAGAGTTTTATCACATGAAATGTGTCATAGGAGGTATATATTAACTGTCATTAACTGAAAATTGGTAGGTTTTTTAGAAGAAAGTCAATTTTATTGGAAGCAAAAGAGAAAGAGGCACTTGTATGACCTCCTTAGGAAGTGTGCCACTTGGAAAAACTGTAAATGTGACTCTACATATCCCACACACTCAAATACATATTTATAATGATCTAAAAGTGTCATTTCCAAGCCAAAACCATTCATCTCCCTTGTTTTTTTTGGAAGACTAAAGCGACTTACAAGTTTTTGCTTGGTACAGCTAATACAAGGGGTTTTAGGAAAAATACTCTTAGGGGATTATTAAAAACTCAAATACCTTATAATACATATAATAATTTTAAGTATTGGTTATATGTGCTTCATGAACCATCCATTCAAAGTTGATCTTCCAAAACTACCTATCATTCTATGCACCCTTCAGTTTTGGGTCTTGTTTAAGAAAATCCATATGAAAATCTTATTTATTTTTATTCCATATATTTTTGGATTCATATTATAATGAATCAAACACTTGGTTTCATGTTTCAAGTTGTTTTACTTTGCTAACCAACTCAATTTGTAAGAGGATGCACTAGTTTATGTTATAAGTAGTTTTCCACTATCTGTAAAGGTTCTCATGATTTGAGAATGGTTATATAAAGTGTGGATAAGTCCACCACCATGTATTAAATATATAAATTATCCCCTCATATTTATTGAAGTCAATTTTCCATGTTTGAATTAAACTTCCAACCCATGACCATACTCAATCAACTCCCATCTACTCTTCAGCTTTGATCATGATTTGTGAAAGTTATAGGGATGTCCATAAAGGTGTTTTTAAGTTTTTTAAATCTTGATGTATCCTTTATAAACATAGAGTGGTGTTAAATCCTCCATATAGTACAAGAAGAGTGAGAATTATAGTCATATGCATTTTTTTTAATTTGGTAGCCATTGGAATGTTCATCTAAAGATATTAAAAGAAAGTACCATGTGAGGTGAAACTATATTGAGGTTTCCCAAGTCTCCATAGGATATAAAAGACTCATTTTAACTTGTGAAAGGATATCATGTTGTTAATATTTAATCTAACATGGATATGGTTCATGTTCTGCTCACTACCCTACTTATAGCCATTACTACCTACAGGTGCCTTAATTGAAGAGTTGTGCCATTTTGAAAGTGTTGAAACACAAATTGGAAATTTTATTGAAGTTGTATCATATGTTTTATATCATGAATTCCCTTTGGAAAGAGGTATATTTGAAAATGAAAAGACAAACCATGCCAAAATCCAAGTGACTGAACTTAGGCTCACAGTCCCTAAATGGACAAAATAAAGATCTAAAGGGGTTCCTTGAATATCATATAACATGATTGATAAAGGTTTAAAAACATATAGGTAGGTGATATTTGCATCCTATGGTATAATAAAGTGTCATAAAATGTTTAGAGGACAAAATTTTGAGGGAAAGTGGTCTTTGAAGGCCTAAAAATTGCCTAAAAATTCACTAAATGCATTCAATGATATCTATAGTTTTAAAGATGCAAATGACCTTTTGATATCCTAAGAGCAAAAAAAAAAACCCTCTCATGGCCAAGGTAGTTTCATAGACTGAATGGTAAGCATAATGTCATGGATACCATCAGATTGAGTTGAGGCATAGTTCATGAGTGTTCCCAAGTGTCCTCTATATAGAAAGTGTCTACTTACAACAAAAGGCCAAACAATGTAGTCAAATTGGTACATTTGTGGTGTTTTGGCCTATCCAAGGGTGGATTCATAGATAAAAAATAATAATGGATAATTAATAGATATTGAGATACAAATAGACACCTTTTCTTAAGCTAACCATACATGGTTACCTATAGGTAACCCCCTCTCTGAAGCAAGTACTTAGTTAGCTAGATGTTGGTAAGACAGTGAGTAGTTTGAGGTTTAAGAGGATAGATAAGAGCTTGGTAAAGTGAAAAATGTGGTTCAAACAAGTATAAATTAATTCAAGATGATTTGAGGTTATTTGGGAAACATCCATCCTAAGCTATATCATAAGATCAACACCTATAGGTCAGACAAGTGATTGATGCAAATAGTGAACTTTAAGAGGATAGATAGGATCTTGGTAAAGTGAAAAATGTGGCTAAAACAAGTATAAATTAATTCAAGATGATTTGAGGGGGTTTGGGAAACATCCGTCCTAAGCTATATCATAAGATCAACACCTATAGGTTAGACAAGTGATTGATGCAAATAGTGAACAAGTTTTAATCCTTTGAGGGTTGGCACTAAAGGTCAAGGTGAACAAATAGAGTGATGAAGAGTAATAAATATAACCAAGTGGAACCTTGTATCAGTCATTTACAAGATCTAAACATGCATATCTACCTTTAGACAAAGTAAATGCAACCTTCAGCAAGGGCGAAGAGGTAGGGGTAATGGAAGCTTGGTTGAAACTTAAAGCACATAATAAGGGATAAATGACTTAGGCAAATTGAGAATACCCTCATTATAACCACAGTGGTTTATTAAAGTTTATGATGTATGAAACAAGCTTCTAAACCTTTTGAAATCCTCTATATGCAGAAACCTGTAGTCAAAGAGTTTGAAACAAGGCAGTGACCTTAAGATTGAGGGTAAGGTGTAGGTAAGGTATGGAGGGTCAAAAATACATATAAATATTCCAAATGAACCTTGGAGAGGAAAAAAATAATATGATAATTTCTCCCAAGATCAAACCATGTAACCATAACCCACAGGAATAGGCCTTAAGAGAAAAGTATAGTCAATGTTAAGACCTCGTATTGAGATTTTAAGGATATGAAGAGGTGCTTACAAGGTCAAATGGTTAAAATGAAGTTTGGATTAAATATATAATATAAATTAATATGAAAATGAACCTTTTACATTGAATATACAAGGGTATGGCTCTAAAAGATGCAAAACTCAAGCAATCTTCAAAACCCCTGCATACAGCCTTTCCTTAGGAGTCTGTCTTAAGATATGAAAGGGTTACAGCGTCATTTTACATAGTCAAGAGATCATTTTTAGTAAAAATTACCATTTCCACTTGGAGATACCTTTTTAATACCTAACTTTGATGAACAAATAGGGGAGATACCCCCTATTTTGTCTCTTTCTTTGCACAAAACCTATAACTTTGGGAAATGAAGTGATAAAAGGTGAACCAAAAGTCAAAGAGAGACTTAAGAAGGATTTGGAGAGTTGGAATACACCATGGAAAGAATTATGGACTTTACAAGGAGGAATGTAACCCAATAGAATTCTCCAGACTCTTAAGTTTGTGGTCATGACACATTAAGCAAGTTGAGGCTTAGTGTTCAAAGGGGAGGTCATATTCATTTTTAGCTTTGGATATGATTTGAAGCTTATTGAATCATGATTTTTGGGCCTACACAGAGGTGTTTAAGACATTAGAGTGTAGAGGAAACTTTGGAAAATCCATTTTTTGGCTCAAGAACAACTCAGATTTGCAGGAAAAGAAAAAAACAAGCTCGATAGTCCATCTTTTGATGCTCATATCTTTCATGAAGCTATGAATGGAAGATAAAGGAGTTAGGAGGTGTTATCAAGGGTCTTATAGGCCATATTTTTCAAAAAAATTCTCAAGTTGGATGTTTCAATTTTATGAACAATCATTAAGACCAAAAATAGGCCTAAAACCCTACTAAACCTTTACTAGTAACTAGTTTGGGAAAGTTGAGTTGGAAAGATAATATAAGGGAAAATTTTAATCAAGAAACCTATTTTAATTTGGTGAGGAATCTCTCAAGATGCTCCAAACTATGATTAATTATATGAATGGGGTTAGAAACAAGCTTATTCTCTCTATTTTTTGTGTTGTGTAGGCTATAGGTGGAGTTAGGATATGAAACAAAGTTTGGGTGGAATATTGACACTTAATATAACTCCAAATATTAATTTAATTTCATAAATAAACCTATAAGTACCTTAACTAGGCCATTACATCTAGCCAGTCAAATCTGGCCTAATGCACAAGCTAGAGAAAAGGGAGAAAATATTCAAGTAAAGTGATTTTAAGGTACCCTTGATGCTTCCAAGGTCATGTAGGGTCTTTAAAAGTGTCATAAACTTCCTATAATGGATTTAAATATAAAATTGATGCTAATTTGGAAGCCAAATGTGCAAGGTGCATGGAAGGGCAATTTTTAGGACAACATATGATGATGGCTTTCTTACAAGTGATTCTAGAAGACCAAGCATGTAATAAATACATGGAGAGGAATTTATAAGAGCCTCCCCTTCCATTAAAATAATTGGACCTACCCTATATCAGTTACAAGTCACTCAAATAGGCCTAATCATGAAGGTAATTTTTTATGCAAGAAAAGGAGTTTTAGGCCACTTTGCATAGCCTTAATGACTTGAATTGACATGTGTATCTCATGTTTGTGCATGGTTTTACCAATATATTCTTCCCATTCATAGATAAATGAAATTATTATCTTGAAAAGTGTCCTTGTGACCCTTGGACTTCTCTTTCTCTCTCTCTCTCTCTCTCAAACTCTATAAGAGTTGGTCATTTTGACATTGTATTTTATGCTCCACTTGAGTATGGTGAAGCCCTAATAAATTTTACACCTTTTTATCAATAAAATGACTAAGTGTTACCTCTTCCATGAATTTAATTATTGTGTGTACTTGAATGTTTTATTTTTTTAAATTTATACTCTTGTTTCGTTAGCATGTTAACTCATTCTTACAACTTATTTACAATTGGGAAACTTATTCTTACATGGCATGTGAAATGTTATTGATATATGTCAATGAATAAGTGATTTTATCTCTTCATCAATGCCATTTAAGGCTAATTTTCTAGTCCTCCTATCTTATATGTTCATCTTGACCTCACAATGTAACATTGATGCAAGAAATTGTAGATTGGGAAAGTGTATGTTTGGTCTATTGTTTGCACTTAAGTGTCATATACATGTGGTTAGATGTCATCAAACTATCTAGTGTATCACCTCCATTATTTTAACTTTAATTTAATTTATTTCTCTCCCTTTTCAGCCCCAAGAGTTAGTATTAGTTGTAGTCAAGTGGTACATCAAGGGAGCTATCCCTATCTAGAGATTCACTTCATTCCTTAGGATGAAAACAAGCCTAGAAGTGATTCCATTGTGCCACTTAGATGAGGAGAGCCTTGGAATATCCTCAAAAGGTGCATATCCAAGTTACAATAGTTTTTTGCATGTATAGTGAGATTCTTGTTCTAAGAGATTAGGAGATTTTTGGTGTTGTCTCTTGATAATCAACCTTTGGAGGCATATTTCTAAGCACCAATGGTGAATCTAAAGATAGATCAGCTAGTTAAGTATCCCAAGTGATAATATGAATAACTTTTGTAATGTGTTTCTTTATGTTCTTACTTCAAATGAAGTTTCATGGCTGCCTATGGTTATGAATTTTGCTCTGTACAAGTTGGTGATATAATTCAAACTTGTACCACCACATACCAATGTGAATAATTCCTTGGTTAGTCCCAATATGACCATTTTCATCCTTTTCATGAGTTTTATTAGTATTATAACCAGCCTTCCCAATGTTCTACCTCTCCTAGTCAACCTATCCTTTCTCCAATCAACCCATTTCCACATTCAAACAAGCACTTTTGGGGTATGAAAGGTATATGTTGGAGCTTGATACTATAAGATGATATGGTCAAAATATTCCTAATAATTCCATCCATCAAGTGATAAATTCATTATATTTATTCAAGAAAGAGTGGAAACCTATTGAGAGAGCCAATTGGCAAAGGCTCACAAGTGAGATGCTTGATGTGAGTGGTTTAGTCTCTTATTTAGAGGATAGGCTATAATTTCATAAAAGGAAGCCTCACCAAACCTCTAAGCCTTTGTATCCACTTCCCCAAATTCCATATCAGCCATACATAACCCCTACTCATGACCCAAATCAAGCCTATCAAATTCACCTTTTTCCCAATCATTTTGAGAAGAGAGTTGAGAAAAGAAAGCTTTTGTTTGGAGCCAATCTTGATATGAAAATCGAGTTGTATAACATGCATATACATCAGCCCATGTTGGAAGTAAAGGAAGTGGATTTAAAACCCTCATTACCCTCTCTTATACCATCCTAATCACCCCAAAAGGAGAACTCTAATCCTAACATCATGATCTGGAGTAACTTGGTTGAGTCATGGGGAAAGAAAGAGGATAAAAGTCTTGTCAAAGAGAATGAAATTTAAGAGAAGCTTGATCCCATAAAAACCTCTCCTAACTTTCCTCAAGAAGAGAGTTCCAATCCTAAGATCATGAGCTGGAGTGAAATAGTGGATTCATGGGGCAAGAAAGAAGAGAAGAGCATTGTCCAAGAGTGTGAAGTGGAAAATAGATTTGACCCTTTGAAACTCCCTCTCACCCTTCTTCAAGAATCTCCCTCTATTCTATGGCAGCATTCATGAAATCCTTATTCCTATGATGATTCCTATCAAATTCAAGAAAATATTTTCCAAGAGAACCTATCCAATCAAATACAGGAATTAGAAGTAAAGAGGGGGAAGCTAAGTCAAGGTAAGATGGAAGGTTTAGACCCAAAATAAGATATTATGCCTAAATACACCCCATTTCCCCTTCCTCAAGAGCTTCCAAAAGAGCCTCTTACCTTGCATTCTCCATATGACCTTGAGCTCTATATTCCACCTCCACCAACTATTTCATCTTATCCTCATCCTATTACCCTTTTCCTTCATGGAAATATTGTGTGGGAACCAAAAGAGGAGCAACTGGTTGATAAGGAAAGAGAGCTCTTACTTGAATAAACCATACCTCTTTGGTAGCCTCATTGGACTAAGTCACATGATTTCAAAATGCCTAGTCTTGGCATCACCATGAAGGAGGTTGAAGATCTTGCATCCCTTGACAAAATAAATTAGCTTATGATAGTTGAATTTCAATTTGAAATCCCTCAAGAGGTCTTGGGTAATGAAGAGGAGGTAAGTCCTCGTGTTGAATCTCTTTTCTTGGTTGATGAAGAATGTTTTCTTTGTGTTTAGGAGCCTATCTTGAGAGAGGCAAATGAAGAAGAATATGCTCAATTCATGGCTGATAAATAATACTTCATGAGTTTTTATGAGGAGGAGATCACCATAGAAACTCCCCTTAGTGAATAAAAGGATAATTCACAATATTTTGAAGAAGGATGTTTCCTTTCTTCCAAAGAAGAAGAATTGATCATTAACTCCTTCCTCAATTTTCAAGATAATATAGATGACCATGAGCAAGTTCTTAATTAAACTTTAGATGATTTTTTTGAAGTCATTAGAGTAGGATATTCTTCTCTTCAAGGAGGCTATTAGTTGGTCAAATATGGATAAGGTAGCATTGGGACTCAAGTAAGTATGCAAAAGAGAAACAAGCTTTCAAATTTATCCTTTCAAAAGGTTTGTGAATTTGAGAATGATATATTTGAAGTCATCAAAGGAACTCATTAGCTCTTGAATGATGAAGAAAGATCATATTGACCTAAAGATTCTAAGGAACATGAAATCAATCCTTTTGAAATCATGCCTATAAATAGGATAGAAGTTGATCATGAGAAATTGAATGGGCAACAACATGAAACAAATGATCATGTATAAAAAGAGTTCATTTCATTGGTCAGATTGTTTGGAGTTGCTTGGTTCTTAATGAGCATCATGTCAATGAGGTTTGTAGACTTTGTGAGGGGCATGGAGGTAGTAATTCTAAGAGACAAAAGGATTCTTGACTCATTAAATCATTCATACCATGAAGTAAGAGGAATCTCAGTCTTCCCTTTTAATCCACAAGGAGGTATGTCTATGGTTATTTATACATAGTAGTTCTCCTTTGTTTCTCCTAAGTGCCTTGAGAACATGTGTGTCTTGTGTGTGTTTGTTTTCTTTGTTCTATGTGTCCTTCCTTTCTTTGGTTGAGGTAATCAATAGTTATCTTGGTCAATGGTCAAATTATTTTGTCAAAACCAATTTTGACCTTTAGGTCAAAATAGGGCACCCCTAGTAAAAAAATTATTTTTTAAGCCTATAAGGGGGTATAATATATTTTCATAAGGTGTTTTATAGGTTATTTGATGCCTTTCAATGTTATATTAACTTTGGTCACCCATTTCATTAATCTATCATGTCATTTCGAGTCATTTTAATGGTCTAAATGGTGCATTTAATGATTTGTATAGGTTTTTTGGAAAATGTGCAAGTTTCAAAGAGTTTTATCATGTGACGTGTCACAATAGGTCTATATTAACTATCATTAACTAAAAATTGGTAGGTGTTTTAGAAGAAAGTCAATTTTATTAGAAGAGAAAGAGTAAGAGGAACTTATATGACCTCTTTGGGAAGTGTGCCACTTGGAAAACATGTGAATGTGACTGTCCATATGCCACTCACTCAAATCCATGGTTTTAATGATCTAAAAGTGTCATTTCCAATCCAAAATTGTTTAGCTCCCTTCTTTCTCTTTTTGGTAGACTAAAGTGACTTACAAGTTTTTGCTTGGTATAGCTAATACAGGGGGTTTCAGGAAAAATAATATTAGGGTAATATTCCACACTCCAAGACCTTCAAATATATATAATAATTTTGAGGATTTTTTAAATGTGCTTCGTGAACCATCCATTCAAAGTTGATCTTCCAAAACTACCTATCAATATGTGCACCCTTCAGTTTTGGGTCTTGTTTGAGAAAATATGTATGAAACACTTTTTTATTTTTCTTCCATAGATTTTTGGATTCCTCCTATAATTATTCACACACTTGGTTTCATGTTTTGAGTGGTTTTCCTTTGCTAACCACCTCAATTTGTAGGAGGATGCACCAGTTTGTGTTATAATTAGTTTTCCACTATTTGTAGAGGTTATCATGCTTTGGGAATGGTTATAAAAAGTGTGGATAAGTCTAACACCATTTATTCCATATATACCTTATCACATCCTCTTTCAATCCCATTATTCAATTCAATATTCCACGTTTGAATTAAACTTCCAGCCCATGATCATACTCAGTCAACTCCCATATACTCTTCAACTTTGGTCATGATTTATGAAAGTTATGGGGATGTCCATAAAGGTGTTTTAAAATATTCATGTATCCTTTATCAAAATGGAGTGGTGATTAATCCTCCATATAGTAATATAATAGTGATACTTATAATCATATGCAATTTTTTTTAGTTTGGCAACCATTGGAACATGCATCTACAGATATTCAAAGAAAGTATCAAGTGAGGTGAAACTATCTTGAGGTTTCCCAAGTCTCCATAGGATAAAAAATACTCATTTTAACTTTTGAAAGGATATCATGTTGTTAATAGTTCATATAACATGGATATGGTTCATGTTCTACTCATTTCCTTACTTACAACCATTACAACCTACAGGTGCCTTAATTGAAGAGTTGTGGTGCCATTTTGAAATTGTTGAAACACAAATTGGAACTTTTATTGAAGTCATATCATATGTTGTATATCATGACTTCCCTTTGGAAATATCTAGAGTGGAAAATGAAAAGACAAACCATGGTAAAATCCAAGTGACTGAACTTAGGCTCATAGTCCCTAAGTGGAAAAAATAGATGTCTAAAGGGGTTTCTTAAATATCATATAACATGATTGATAAAGGTTTAAAAACATCTAGGTAGGTGATATTTGTATCTTATGGTATAATCAAGTGTCTTTAAATTTTTAGAAGATAAAATTTTGAGGGAAAGTGGTCTTTGAAGGCCTTAAAATTGCCTAAAAAATCACTGAATTCATTCAATGATATCTATAGTTTTGAAGATGCAAATGACCTTTTGATATCCTAAGAGAAAAAAAAGCACCATCTCGTGGCCAAGGTAGTTTCATAGATTAAATGGTAATAATAATTGCATGGATACCATCATATTGAGTTGAGGCATAGTTCATGAGTGTTCCCAGGTGTCCTCTATATGGAAAGTGTTTACTTCTAGCAAAAGGCCAAACAATGGAGTCAACTTGGTGCATTAGTGGTGTTTTGTCCTATCCAACGGTGGATGTATGGATGAAAAATAATAATGGATACTTAAAAATTATTGAGAGACATAATAGACACCTTTTCCTAAGCTAACCATACATGGTTACCTATAGGTAACCCCCTCTCTGAAGCAAGTACTCAGTCAGCTAGATGTTGGTAAGATAGTGAGTAGTTTGGGGTTCAAGAGGATAGATAGGAGCTTGGTAAAGTGAAAAATGGAGTTCAAAAAAGTATAAATTAATTAAATAGGATTGGAGGGGGTTTTGGAAACATCCATCTTGAGCTAGATCATAATATTAACACATATAGGTCAGACAAGTGATTGATGCAAATAGTGAACAAGTTTTAATCCTTTGAGGGTTGGAACTGTAGGTTGAGGTGAATGAATAGAGTGATGAAGAGTAATCAAGATAACCAATTAGGACCTTGTATAATTAATTTTCAAGATCTAAACATGCATATCTACCTTTAGATAGAGTAAATGCAACTTTTAGCAAGGGGCAAAGAGGCAGGGGTAGTGAAATTTTGGTTGAAACTTAAAGTGCATAATAAGGGTTAAATGACTTAGGAAAATTAAGAATACCAGAAATATAACCATGGTGGTTTATTAAATTTTATGATGTATGAAACGAGTTTTCTAAACCTCTTGAAATCCTCTATATGCAGACACTTGCAATTAGAGAGTTTGAAACAAGGTAGTGACCTCTAGATTGAAGGTAAGGTGCAGGTAAGGTATGGAGGGTTAAAAATACATATAAAGTTTACAAATGAACCTTGGAAAGGCATAAAATACTATGATCATTTCTCCCAATATCAAACCATGTAACCATAACCCACAGGAATAGGCCATAAGGGCAGAGTATAGTTAATGTTAAGACCTAGTATTGAGAGGTTTAAGGACATGAAGAGGTGTTTAAAAGGTCAAATGGATAGAATGAATTTTGGATTAACTCTAAAATTTAAATTAATATGAAAATTAACCTTTTACATTGAATATAAAACAAGTATATGGATCTAAAAGATGCAAAACTTAGCCATTCTTCAAAACCCCTGCATACAACCTTTCCTTAGGAGTCTATCTTGAGATTTGAAAGGGTTAGAGGGCCATTTGACCTAGTTAGGAGATAATTACTAGTTAAAAGAACAATTTCCACTTTTATTTACCTATCTAACACCTAATTATTATGAATAAATAGGGGAGATACCCCCTATTTTATCTTAGATAGGGGGTACTCTCTCTTTGCACAAAACCTACAACTTTTGGAAATGAAGTGATAAAAGGTGAACCAAAAGTCAAAGAGAACCTTAAGGAGGATTTTGAGAGTTGGAATACACCATGGAAATAATTATGGAACTTACAAGAAATAATGTAACCCAAAAAAATGCTCCAGACTCCTAAGTTCGCAGTCATGACACACTAAGCAAGTTGAGACTTAATGTCCAAAGGGGAGGTCATCTTCATTTGTAGCTTTGGATATGCTTTGAATATTGTTGAAACATGATTTTTAGGCCTAAAAAGAGGTTTTAAAGACCTTATAGTGTAGAGGAAACTTTGTAAAATCAATTTTTTGGATCAAGAATAACTCACATTTGTAAGAAAAGAGATAAACAAGCTCAATAGGCCATATTTTGATGCTAATATATTTCATGAAGATACACATGGGAGCCAAAGGAGTTAGGATGTGTTATCAGGGGTATTATAGGCCACATTTTTAAAAATAGTTCTCAAGTTGGGCATCCCAATTTTATAAACAATTGTTAAGACCAAAAATAGGCCTAAAACCCTACTAAACCCTTATTAGTGACTAGTTTGGGAAAATTGAGTTGGAAAGATAATATAAGGACAAAGTTTGATTATAAAACATATTTTAATTTGGAGAGGACTCCCACAATATTCTCCACACTATGATTAATTTTATGGATGGGTTTAGAAACAAGCTTTTTCTCATTATTTTATGTGTTATGCAGGCTACAGGTGGAGTTATAAGACGAAACAAAGTTTGGGTGGAATATTGTCACTTAAGCTAACTCCCAATATTCATTTAATTTAATAAATAAAACTCTAAGTGCCTCAACCAATCCATTACTTATAGCTAATCAAATTTGGCCTAATGCACATGCTAGAGAGAAGGGAGAAAATCTTCAAGTAAAGTGATTTTAAGGTACCCATGATGCTTCCAAGGTCATGGAGGGTCTTGAAAAGTGTCATACACTTCCTCTCATATATTTTCATGGACAAATAATTCCAATTTAGAAACCAAATGTGAAAGGTGCATGGAAGGGCAATTTTCAAGATAGCAGATGATGATGGCTTTCCTCCAAGTGATTCTAGAAGACCAAGCATGTAACCAATGCATGGAGAGGCATGTATGAGATCCTCCCCTTACATTACAATTATTGGACCTTCCCTATATCAGTTAAAATTCACTCAAACAAGCCTAATCATGAAGGTAGTTTTTTGTGAAAAAAAAGGAGTTTTAGGCCACTTTGCATAACTTTGATGACTTGAATTGACATGTGTATCTCCTATCCTTGCATGGTTAGACCCATATATTATTCCCATGTATGGATAGCTTAAATTATTAGATTAAAAAAATTTCTTGTGACCTTTGGACTTCTCTTTCTCTCTTTCTCTCAAATTCTATAAGAGTTGGCCATTTTGGCATTATATTCCTGAGTATGGTGAAGCCTTGCTCAATTGTACACATTTTTATCAATAAAATGACTAAGTGTTACATCTTCCATGACTTTACTTAGTGTGTGTACTTGAATGTTTGATTTTTATTAAGTGATACTCTTGTTTCCTTAGCATGCTAACTCATTCTTACAACCTATATGTAGTTGAGAAACTTCTTCTTGCAGGGCATGTAAAGTGTTATTGAGATATTTCAAGGACTAAGTGAGTTTGTCTCTTCATTAGTGTCATTTAAGGCCTCTTGTCTAGTCCTCCTATCCTAGATGTTCATCTTAACCTCATAATGTAACATTGATTCAAGAAATTTTAGATTGGGAAAGTGTATGTTTGGTCTATTTCTTGGTCTTAAGTGTCATATACATGTGGTTGGATGTCATCAACCTATCTGGTGTATCACCTCTATTAGTTTATCTTTAATTTCAATTATTTCTCTCCTTTTTCATGTTTCTGACACTTCCACAAGGTTTTAGGACCTCAAATATGACATGGAGGTTAGTGATAGGATATGTAAAGTTAGTCACATGATCTTTGGTGGTTTCACATGTGTGGGAGAGATCTAGAGTATAAAATCAATCTTTTATGCAAGGAGGCCTAATTAAGGAAATAAAAAGGAAAAAAGGATACTTCCACTCACTTTCAAGACCTAAAACTTGGCATGGAGTTGTAAATACATATTGGGTCCTCAAATATGTCCTTATTTTGTTATTATCATCCATACACTTCCCTACACAAGGAGGATTACTTGATTATAGGGCTACAAGGAAAAGACACCTAATGAGATTTTGAAGAGTAAAATAGAGTCTTGGGAGTTGTTCCAGGAACCAAAATAGATTGATTTAGGTATGATAAGGTATTTTAATTCCTTTCATGGAGAGAGAATTATTTAAATAAGATGAACTCAAGTTTTGATCCACTTGGACAAGGTTAAGTGTGGGAGATGAATGGGTTTCAAGACACCTAAGCATATAGATGATGATTGCCACTAAAATTTTAGACTAGAGAAGTTTATAAATGCATGATAATTTTCAAATCATATATATGAAATTATTTTATGGCAAATTGATGATGAAAAGGTCCATTTGTCACTTCTCATATGCAAAGAATGGTAGTTTTAAGGATTTATGCAAGGTGTCAAGATGAGTTTTCAAAGCCTGCGCCACTTAGATGATAGAGTATCTTTAGAGGAAAGACACATGTCTTTTGGAGTTTGTTTTTAATATTCCATAACCCCTCTATTGATTTTAATTCACTTGAACACTTGTCTCTCTCCCTATATTATATCCCTCTCTCTTCTTCATTTCTCTATATAAGTTGCCATTTTGGCCTTGTAATATATCCACATTTTGTATGAAAAATATCTACTAATTTAAATATTGATTTTTCCTTTGAATAAAATATTCTAATCTGGTTTTAAGTTCTCATATTCTTTATTAAGCATGTGAAGTAGTTCATAGTTGAATGGCAAGTGATAGTTATATCTCCTTGTGTTCATTTAACACTTTCATGCTTTGTGCAATTAATATATTTTATAGGTTTTATGTTTCTTTAAGTTTGAATAAGACTATTAGTGTCTATTATAATACATTATATTCATCTACCTTAAGAAACACATTGCATTCTAACTTCATGTTGAAACACTTTTGTTAGGAGAACCTTGGGTTTTGAGATCTATTTTGTGAATTGCCTTTCATAATGCAAGTTTAAGTATACTTGTAGACTTAATCTTAGAGTATCACCTCTATTATACTAGTTTTAATTTCCTTATATCCCTTTTCATTCAAATCATATTGTTTAGTGGTTAGTTTTAGGTGTTTTTTAAGGGAGTTAGCCTTTTAATCTAGAGATTCACGTCTTTAATAGGTCACCCATAACCTTGAGGTGTTTCAATGTTACATAAAATTTAAGGAGGATGGATTATCCATCCTTAGGGTGAAAATTTGATTGATAATATTTTTGGCACACCTGATGGGACCTCATGGTTCAAGAAGTTGTCCAAGGTAGATGTTGATCTTGGGAAATTTAAAGTTGTAAAGCTTCCTTCATGTAGTATCTGGTGACTCTAGTTTTCATTGGCTCTTGGTTGAAGACTAGTGCTTCATTTTCATTCCTAAGGTAAGGAAAATATCATATAATAAAGACATTCCAATTCAATTTTTATAGCTACTTTACTAATCATTTATAACTAAGAAGTTTTCTAACACATATACATACTACAAGAAATCTTTTGTTGCTTATATACCTATTTAGAGAATTTTCTTGGGTCCAATTTGAAATATGGAATCCTCAAGGAACCTTCCCTTTGTTTTGTTCAATGGCCATAGTCATTTATCACTTGATCACTATAATGACATCCCTATGTCAACCCTCAAAAGTTTGCCTCCATACACAGGAGAAGTTGCCACTACTCCTATTGAACACATAATTAACTTTGATAACTTTTACAATATACAAAACATCACTAAAGAGAATGTTTCCATTAGGTTGTTGCATATTTAGTTCAAGGGGAATTCCCTTGATTGGTATGGCACTTTAGCTCCTAAATCCATCACTACATGGGATGAATTGGGTGATGCCTTGAGAAGGAGATTTAAAGACAAATCTAATCACTTATCCTTGACCAAGAAATTGGCTACAATAAAGAGAGCACCTCAAGAGGCCATACAAGATTTCAACACAATATTTAAAAATACTTGGGATAGGATCCCAATCTTGGTAAGGCCTACTTCCCATCATGATTTTATTTATTATCGTAAAGCTTTCAATAATGACATATCTATGATGGTTCAATCCAAGGGAGGGGATAGTTTGCCTAATGCCTATGAGACTACTATAATGGATGAAAATTGCCTTACTAAAAGTTAGGAATATAGCCCCTATAACTCCCATGCCTTTGTTTCATGATGTGCATAATTTATTCCCATTCCCACACCCAAGCATAAATAAGTTACATCTAATCAACCAAGCAATTCAAAAGAGGAAGAACTGACCAAAGATATTAAGGCATCTCAATAAGAGAATCAAAACCTTAAGAAGAAACAACATCATCAATGGATTTATTTTCAAGGTCCTTACCATCCCTATCAGTCTTATTAAGATCCTAGACAACCTTTTCAATTTTAATACCAATGACAAGGGAAGCTAACTCAAGTGAAGAAACACAATGGACAAAATTAGAATGTTCCTTCTTCTTCCAAAGCACTTGAACCTATCCAAAACAATCTTGTACAAGATAATTTAGATCAGCCTTCATAAAACCAACCTCATGACTCTTCCACTTATTCAAATGAAGCATTTAATCAAGCCTATATGGATCATATTAGAGATGTCACCAGGTTTGAATAACACAAAATCAAGCTAGAAGGATCTCACAAGATGAAGCTTATGCACACCACTATGTTTTTGAAGTAAGAATAAATCATATGAAATGATAATATTACAAGAGACAAAGAAAAGTGGATAAAACTAATCATTCATTAAGAGAATAAGGATCAAGTAGAGTATACATATAAGAGAGAAAGTAACTCCTCAAATGGTGGTCAAAGCACCCCTAGAATATAAATGTAACTCCTCCATAAAAGGTTGTCATAGGTGCCTAGAATATAAGAGTAACTCTCATACCTAGAATAACTAGTCAAGGGAGTTACCTATGATATATATGACACACTATCTCCACTTAAGCAAGCATATCTCCCAAATGTAGGAAAACTCTATGTAATAAAATATAATATTCTTAAATAAATAAATTTGGGAAAATAAATACATATACTAACACCCCCACATAAGCACACTTTAGGTAGGTAGTGTGAAATGAAAATGGGTCCCAAAAACTAGGCCTGAGCAGGTACCCATGTACAAAGCAATCTCTCTTAAAGCAAAGAAAATGAGAAAACCCATAGAAAAAAATTCCCCCCAAAAGAGAGACAAAGAGGAAGTGAAGAGACTAAAAGTCACCCACCAAAGATGATGATGTTGTTGATGTAGACCATACCCCAAGAAGAGCTCATAGATGAATGAACTTGCTCTTAGTGAAAGGTTTGATAAAGATATCTGCAACCTATTCTAAAGATTGGTAAAATCTTAAGTTGATGACCTAACCATGAATAAGATCTCAAATAAAATGCATGTGAATCTCAATGTTTTTGGTCTACTAGTACTGAACCAAATTCTTGCATATCTATATAGTACTCTAATTATAACAATATATGATGGTAGGCTACTCGATAGGAATGCTAAAGTAGGATAAAATTCCCTAAATCCAAATAGCCTTAGTAGTTGCATTAATAGATCCCTTGTACTCTACCTTTGTGGATCATATATCAATAGCATTTTTCTTCTTTCTAGACTAATTGATAAGGCTAGAACCCAAATAAAAATGTTAACCTAAAGTGGACTTGCAATTTTAAGTATCACCAACCCAATATAAATCTAAAAATCCAACCAATATAACCTCTATGCCAAATCTATACTAAATACCAAATCTATAAGAGCCCTAAATATAGTACAAGATCCTCTTATATACTTTCTAGTACACCTCATGGTGCTCCTGCATGAATCATGAAACAATCCCTACTACATATGAAATGTCAGGCCTAGTATGGGTCAAATAAATGAGGCTACTAATAAGTTGTCAATATCGAGTGGCATCAACCAAAGGAGTAGAATAGTTAGCCTCAAGTTTGAATCTTGATAGAAAGGGAGTCAAATATGGTTTGCAATCAACCATGTGAAACTAAACCAAAATATCAAGAGCATACTTGGGTTGTGTAAGTGAAATCTCTAAATTGGACTATGAAATCTCAATGCTAAGGAAGTAGTGTAAAAGACCCAAGTCTTTCATGTCAAATTTTTCCTATAGAGTTATCTTCACCATCACAATAGATGATGAGGAACTCCTAATGATCAAAATATCATCAACATAAAGGACTAGTATCAGTAAAGAATCATCTTACCAAAATAAGTATACATTGGGGTCTAAATGACACCTAGTGAAACTGGAAGTAAGGAAGAAGGAATCCATTTTAGCATACCAAGCTTGAGGGGACTATTTGAGGCCATAGATAGATTTACTAATTCTATAAACTAAGGATGAATCCTAAACAAACCCAAGTGGCTTCTCCATGTATATCTCTTCCTTAAGGTCTCTATGAATAAAGGTACTCTTCACATCCATCTAATGCACATCCCAACCATATACTACAAATAAAGCTAGTGTGAGTCAGATTGAAGTCATCTTTGTAATGGGTGTAAAGGTCTCTGAGTAGTCAATGGAAACTACTTGTGAAAAACCCTTGGCAACTAATTATGCCTTGTTCTTATCAACCAACCCATCTGCTACAAACTTGCTTTGATATATCCACCTATCTCGAACCATCTTCCTTCCCTTAAGAAGTGAAGTCAAATCCCAATTGTGATTTTTGATCAAGGAAGAATACTCTTCCTACATAGCACTATCCCACTCAAGTATTCCTAAATCCTCTAAAAATGTTTGTGGATTTGAAACTAAAGCAAATAAGGCATGTGAGCCACTCTGATAATCTGCTTGAGTATGTCTATCATCTGTTGAATCCTTTACCCAAGTGCCTATACTCTGAAGTGTCTTCTTAGCCCAAAGGGGCCTAGATGTGTGTGAGTTAGGTGATAACTCTTCATCCTCTAAAACATTTCAAGAGGTGTATGTATAAGATTCCTCATCACTATCCTCTCTGTCAAAACTAGAAGAAGAAGAATAATAAGACCCTGGCTTAGGAATCTACTCTAGATGATCCGAGTCAGAAGAAGAATCATCAAGTCTAAGTGTATCTAATGAAAGATAAGAAGTGTCAAGTGCCAAGTCTTTAGGACTCTCCTAAAAGTGAACACTTCTCTCTATGAACAACTCATATGTGGTTGGATGTAAAATACGGTACCCCTTGACACCATCTAGATAACCTACAAAGATGCAAAGCTTAGATTGAGGTTCCATAGCTTTGTATTTCTTCTTAGGTATACATGCCATAGCTAGAAATGCAAAAACCCTAAAGTTCTCAACATTAGGTTTCCTTTCATGCCAAGCTTCAAAGGTGTTACACCTTTTAAATATTTGTGAGGAGCCCTGTTCTAAATATAACAAGCATAATTAATGGCTTCAACCCAATATTACGGTGATAAGGACTTAGAGTGAATCATACAACTATCCATCTCTTTCAAGAACTTGTTCTTGATTTTTACAACTCCATTTTGTGAAGGATTGTAATTATTTTTTTCTACAAATTGATCCCCTCTGTGGTGTGAAATTGTTCAAATCTATTCCTGATATATTCACCTCCATTATCAGTTCGAAGAACCTTGATATATTTCTTAGATTGTTTCTCAACAAGATCTTTGAAGTTTTGAAAATATTCAAATACTTCAAACATTTACTTAAGAAATTAGA
This sequence comes from Torreya grandis, assembly GCA_037957365.1. Lineage (NCBI taxonomy): Eukaryota > Viridiplantae > Streptophyta > Pinopsida > Cupressales > Taxaceae > Torreya > Torreya grandis. The sequence continues at coordinate 5,109,357 of JARHVA010000189.1, forward strand.
CCCATGTATATCTCAAAAAATAATCAATGAAGGTGAGAATGTACTTATCCCTTGTAAAAGATAGAGTGGGAAAAGGTCTAGATACATCACTGTGTACTAACTCTGGTGCTTGTGAAGCCCTCCAAGATTTGCCTTTGTCAAATTTTGTTTTGGGGTGATTTCAAAGAGATAAAACCTCACATATTCCCTTAGAGAATTGGACTCAAGGCAAGCCTATGACCATTTCATTTTTGTTAAGTTGTTCAAGATAGCGGTAGTTAAGGTGGCCAAACCACTCATGCCATAATTTTATAACTTCATCTGAATAAGTTAGTAATGTTTTCAGAGAAGAATTAGGTACAAAATGAGAGGTGTATAACCTAGCTTAGTGATTTTCCCTCCCTATGGCCACTATAGAATCACTATGCAACTCCCTGATGATAACTAAATCTGGTAAAAACTCAACCCTCATGCCTTTGCCAATATGGGTGATTTGATACATAGATAGGAGATTGGTTGAAAGAGAAGGAATACTTAGAACATTATTGAATGTTTCTCCTTCCATTTCAATATACCCTCTCCATGTAACTGGTATAGAAGTGTCATCACCCAAACTAATATAAGACATGTTACAAGGCTCTAAGGAATAAAACTCAACTAGTAAAGAGCCCATGTGGTGAGAAGCACCCAGTCAATAACCCATGAAGATGTTGAAGCTATAACTTATACAAGAGCTTTGCCTTTTTATTTCTCTTTCCCTTTGCCCTTTACCTTAGTATAATCTTGGGTAGATGAATTATTCTTGATGGACTCAAAAAAACATATGTTGTTCTTCTCTAGGAGATGAGTCAAGTGATCTATTTGCTTCTTCATGAACTTATGTTCATCATGCCATTTTTTATTACAGTAGGCACTCTTAACCTTCTCTTTCTTAGGTTTTTCATTGGAAGAGGAAGATTCAATGTTGGTTTTGGTAGAGGTTGATTCTTTCTTCTTCTCTTGATCCTTATTCTTCTTTTGTTTCTCTTTATTTGAAGTATTTTTTTCCATTCCTAGCAATTAGGGCTTGAGGTTTTGTGGAATTCAATGTACCCATCTAAATCAACTTGTCTTGCTCCCTAGTTAAGTCAAAAATGAAAGCATCTAAAGAGGGCATCTTCCATGCAGTACCCAATGCACTTTTAGTGAAATGGAAATTAAAGACAAATACTAAATAGTTAGGACCTAGCTTAGAGAGTATAGAAAGAACAAGTTGGTCATCTTCTTTCTTTATCTTACATTCTCTCAACTACAATCTCAAGGACTTAAACTTAGTGAAGAAATCCTAAAGGGTGTCAAAGTTACAAGGACTTAGGATAATGAGTTTATTCTCAAGCTCATGACCTCTCATCACATCTTGCTCTCCAAATAGTTTACCTGAATGGCCCATACATCATGAGATGATTTGGTAGGCTTTAAGTAAAATAGGAGATTAGGTGTTATAGAAAGACAAATAGCCCATAGTCTTCATCACTATGGTTATACCACTTAACTATTTCTGCATTTGTGCTAGGTTTAGTTTCATCACCCATGGTTATCCTATACAAACCTTTATTCCTTAGAATAATTGTCATCTTGATTTTCCATTCATGATAGTTGAAAGGAGTTAGTGGGTTGATTGAACTTGAATACATTAGTGCAAAAATGAGTTGTATTAGTAGTTCAAGTTGTAGTAGTTTCAGAAATGAAAGTGCAAGTAAAAATGAAAGAGTGACACATAAAAAGTACACCCCCCCTAAATTATGAAATGGTGAAACCCCCCTCTAAATATTAAAAATTCAAGCTCAAAAGACATTAGACTCAGCCAAAAGTGCATCTAAATCAATTAGTGCATGTGTCATAAAGACACATGTATGCAAACAAGGTGAGGACATTGAGCTCAACTGATAATGCATCCAAGAGTGTATAAGTGCAAAAAGAGGGTCAAGTAGAGAACCCCCAAAAAGGAACTTTATAAATTTAGTGCATTTATAAAAATAAATTATACCAATATAAAGAGGGTAAAAAAATATGCACTTTTGAAAAATACAACACTCAATTCTGAGTTATTGATCAAAAGTTATAGCACATTATATTTCCCATCATTAATGGCCTATTTAAAAAAAATTGATCTAAAAATTTTAATGCACAAATGAAAAGGTAATGAACATAGTCTTAAAACTAGTTAACAAAACTATAATTAAATTTTGAACCTTCTCAATCAAGTAACAAGTCTCTTTCAATCTTTTCTCAATATATTGTTTTTTTTTTTTTTTTTTTTAAAACTTTAGCAACAATCACCAAATTTGATTTTGTTTTGAGTAGTAGTTACTAAAAACACCATAAATTTTTAATTTATTAAAAAAAAATCAAAATTTTAAAATTATTCATAAATCTAATAAAAATGTGCACTAAACCCAAAAAAATTTTAGCATGATTATTTATGGCTGGAGCACAATTTTCAAAAGAACAATCAGATGGAAAACCAATCATGAAACTCAATGTTTTTCTACAAATATTCAAGAGCACAGAGACACAAAATAAAACCATAAAAAAAGATTGATGTATATGAAAAATTTGGAATAATGCATCCTTTGTATTTGACCTTTAAATTGATTTAGTATAACTAATATATGAAATTAGAAGATAAAATAACACACATTTTGATTAATCTGACAAAGAACTTATGATTTTAAATGAAATCTTAAAAAAAAACTAGAATAATGTTTACCATGGGTAGGCTTTGATACCATATATAAGATATCATCAGGTCCAGATAACATAGAAGTAAGTGGAAGGATCTCATGAGATGAAGCTTGTGTACACCACTATGTTATTGAAGCAAGAAGAAATCACATGAAATGAGAATATTGTAAGAGACAAAGAAAATTATAGAAAACTAATCTTTTATTAAGATAATAAGGCTCAATTAGAGCATACATATAGGAGATAAAGTAACTCTTCTTCAAATGGTGGTTAAATCACCCCTAGAATAGAAATATAACTCCTCCACAAAAGGTGGTCACAGGTGCATGGAATAGAAGAGTAACTCCCATACCAATAATAATCGATCAAAGGAGTTACCTATGACATATATGACACATTATCTCCACCTAAGCAAGCATATCCCCCAAATGTAATAAAACCCCATGTGACAAAATATAATATTCCCTAATAAATAAATTTAGGAAAATAAATACTTACACTAACAGATCAATGGGGAACAATTCCTTCCATGATTCAATAAGACATGCATAATATAGGAGATAATAATGGAGGAGATGCTCAATAAAAGGCCACCTTGATGAACTACTATCAAGAGGATTTGTATGTAGTCAACTACCAAGGTAACTTAAATATCTCATCAAAATCTATAGATATAAATATAAGGTCAAAAAAGAGAGTAGTTGAGGAAGTAAAAGGGATAATTTGTGGTCCAATCATGAACTCTCAAGAACCTCAAGGATCATGTATGTCAAATTCATCCCCTATGGCTTAGGTAAATCATAAAAATCAAAATGATAAAGTTCCTTCCATGCCTTCTCCTATGCATAAAGTGGCACAAGTTAGTGGTAGTGTTATAGCTTCTAAAGGACATGACAAGGTTTTAAGCTCTCATATCATCCAAATGTTAGAAATATTATCTATCCATAGACAAAGAGACCTCCTCCAAAATGATCTCTCTAAGCTCAATGCATCACCTAGGTAGTCTAGTAAGAGAGGTATATTTTTGAAAAATGAATTGAAGATCAAGGATGGGTAGCCAATCAAAACTAAAAGAAAGGATAATTATCCTCCATTTTACCTCTATATCATAATTGGAGACTCTTTGTTACACAATTTTTTTATTGATAGTGGATCAAGCACATCATTCATGACTAAATAAGTATTAGACAAGATAATGTTAAAGTATGAGTCACACTCCAAAGGGGTGTCATAGTTAGATGGATCAACTACCAAGATAGTTAGAATTATCAAAGGTTTGCATCTCATCCTCCATGCTTGTCTTACATTCTCCATCTCTCAAGATATTATGGTTATGGATGTGCCACCTCATTTTTCCCTTTGCTTGTCAAGGGAATTTACTACTAAGATTGGGGGGTAATTGACTTTTTATTGGTATTATATGACATTTAGGACCAAGTATGGTGCTAAGATGTCTATCAAGTCTAAACCTTTAGCTAATTTTCGTTTGTATCCATATGTGCCTCACACATCAAACATAAACTTCACTATCAATGAAGAAGAAGACCATCCTAGTGAATAATAACCTTTGAAACCTATTGATGACATAAATGACCTCTATCTTGATGAGTGGGGAGATAATTAACATGGTTTTGATCCATACAAGCTCATTGAAGAGATGGGTATGGGCACATATATCATACATGAAAAAGATGATGAGTTACTTGAGGTAAGTTTTGATGATGCCCTTTAACAATATGCACAGGATAACTATTTTATACATATAGATGATGGTGGTGGATATTCCAAGTGTACTAGAAAATGATAGTCAATAAGATGATGCATTTATGCTTGTTAAAGAAGAAGAGATTCATGATTATGACAATAAAAAAGAACATGATGATTTTTGGAAGTAGTACCATGCCATAGTGCAAGGGTTTGAAAAAGTATGTGGGCCTATTCTTCCTCAAAATAAACATGAGATTCATGATGAGGTCAATGATCGACCTAATGAGCACAATAAAAAGTGTGAAATCCCTACCAAATAGATTGAAATATTGGAGGAATGTGATCAGGTCAATGCAAAAGTTCATGAGAGTAAGGAGCATCATAGAGATTAATATGATCTTGACTCAATTGCATATATGTTTGGAAAGCAATAAGGTAATTTTGATGCCTCTAAGCACTTACCACATCATAATTCAAATTCAAGTAAAGTTGGGAAAGGTTTCATGATGCCTCAAAAGTAATTTAATAATGATCAAGTATAAGAGAGAATAAGCAAGCTACAATGCCAAGCAGACCTCAAGGAGAGTTAAAGTAACATTCAAAGGAGTCTCAAGTGGTGCACTTGTAGCTAGAAAATGTTTCATGAGTGGTAATTCGTTTCATCCCCTTCACAAAAAACTTTTATTTGAAAAACATCCATCATATGGTGATTTATTCTTATGGATCATCTTTGATGATAGAAACATTATTTTTTACCCTGGTTGAATCAAGAGGATTTGTTTCATCACCTCAAACTTATTTTAAGGTCTGTACATAATAGGTTATGTGTGTTGTTTTGAATGTTTATTGAGTGGTTTTCCCTAAATTCATTTGGAATAATTTGTTTTCTTCTTGTTGTGTGTTTGGTATGAGTTTGAATCTTTTAAAGACATGTCAGTTTTAATTTGACGCATATGAGTGACTCCATTTCCTAATGGGAGGATAAGGCCACTAATTTATTAGCATTGCAGGCATGCTAACCTTGTGAATCACCAATTTATTAACCAATTTTTTACCCCAAATTAAAAATGGTCAACATCTATGGGTTAAAATTTTTTATAGGGTTATTAAAACTTTTATATGGTCTTGTAATGTCTTCAAATGGTCTTCTTATGGTCACATTAATCATTTTTTAGCATTGACTGAAGTTTGGTCTCATGTGTACTTATCTAGTCTTAGGGGTCATTTATGAGTATTGGTGTTGTCAAGTGTGATAAAAGGCATAGCATCATGATTCATTAAATTAGGTTCTTAATGTGTCTTAAAGGTTATAATTATCATGTATTAACCTCTTATAATGTTTTTATGCACCATAAAGTCATTTTTTCACCTTTTTAGATAATTGGGAAGAGTTATACATACCATACCAAAGTAAAAACATTTAAAAAAGAATCCTAATATACATAATGTTATATATGAGTTAGAGAATGGTCAGAACCTAAAAAAATTGTAGTTCAATGCCTAAAATAAGAAAAAATACTCCTTTACAAGAACTTTTGGGCATTTGTACAGCCTTAAAAGATCAACTTGCAAGTGAAAATAGTATTAGAGAGTCTATTAGACTTCCATATGTCAATTTAAATATTTGGATCAAGTTTTGGGTCCAAAAAATGCATATACCACACTCTCTCTCCTCCATCGCTACCTTTACAAGCTCATAAAGGCAAAATTTAGATGCATGGTATGGCTAGTACAGATAAAGTTGTAAGATAAAACTTTGGGAATTTTTAGGGTTCCTAATTCAATTTAGTGGAATTATTTTTTATATTCATGTACCCTCCTTTATGAACAATAGTTAAGATTGACAATAGGTCATTATGCCTTGTCCATTCAAGTAAGGCCTAGTTTTGCTCTTGTTTCTTCATGCCAAAATACAATAGAGGAGAATAGTTTTATGGTATGTTTTCATAGTTAAAATTACTCATTTAAATGTTATTTTAATCAGCTAATTCATCTTCATAAAGTGTCTTTATCAAGGATAAATTATCTCAAGTGAATGGAGTTTCAGTCACCACTATTGCAAGTGCTTGGTTGTTTTGAAGGACTATTACTTTCAGTGGTTTAAATTTATTAATTATTCATATAAAATCCCTCATTATTTTATGATTCATATTATTTATATTTTTTTAAATGGCTCTTTGAATATAGTCTTCCAAGGGATGTCATGTTCTTGTACTTTAGAAGCATTATACAGTTCATAAGCAGCCTTCTACAAGCATAGCTATCAAGTTTGGCCCAATTGGTAATGAAAATCAATGATAAAGATTGATAAGATCACTATTTAAATTTTGAAGCTTAATTAAATGAGAATGAGGCTCAAATACACTCTATATAAGGACTTGGATGTGTTTTATCTACCTACAAGTCTGCAGACCTATAGGTGGATATCCATAAACCTAGGTTTCATTTTTAAAGTTTTCAAGAAATGGATAAAAGTTACATAGAATAATAATCACCAATATGACCCTAAATTACTCCATTGAAGACAAACAAGTAACATGAATGAGTGAATAAACTCCAACTTCCATGTATAAACCGTACATAGGAATTGACTATATACACAGTCCATACATGTGAATGGGCACATTTGAAATTGTATAGTGTTTATATGAGATCTAAAAGATATTGGAGAGTGATTTAAATTGGTAAATATCTGATACAATATTAAAAACTCAAGAATTTGGTTATTCTCTAGCATTCCATGTAGACAAAATGAAGACATATAGGTGTCAAACTTGTAGGTCCTCATTTGGATAGAAGGTCAATTGTTAGGTAAAGGAAAAATGAATCCATACTAATAAGAGATAATTTAAAATTCAATTATATACACCTAAGTGGTTTAAGATCCAAAGGAGAGTTGAAATGATTGACTATGTAGCCTTATTACTCATACACAAGTTTGTATATGGAGATAAGAAGGTAAAGGTCTCAAAATGTCAAAAAAGGTTAATAAAACTTAAATAAAAATGAGATAAATAATCCATGAAGTTTTTATACTTAAAATTTTCCATGATGGATTGATAAGGTCAATTTCCAAAGTTCATTCTCAAACCCTTCTCCAATGGTCACCTACAACCATAATTTAAGAAGGTAGTCTTAAAGATTTTTGTGTTTGGGGAATATGTAATGTTTTAGAAAATTTGAAGAAGAGTTTCACACTATAATTAATTTAAAAAATTTATTAATTAAGGTGTTTAATTATTGGTAATTTAAGACCTTGAAACTCAAAATGCAATCAAGACCCTAAAATAGTCACCTACAACCATGATTTAAGCAGGCATGAAAGATAAAGTGTATACAAGCAAAAGTGCAAGATTTTGGAAATATGATAAAGTTTAAAAATAGGTTCATGTACTTAACACTATAATAAAAATTCATTTGTATATTCAATGACTTATATTTGAATCCCTAAATCCAAAAATACATTCAAACACCTAGAAGACCATCTACAGGTTGTTAAGCAAGATAAGCCATTTTCAAAGCTTGAGAAGAGAAGGTCACCTAAATTTAGTGAGAGGGGAGTTTAGTTGAGATAATGATAAATTAATAGGAAAATAAAAGGTTAAATAACTCAATGAACCTAAATATAGGTCAGTTAAAATATACTTAGACCAAGTCCATCTAAACGTTGGCTACATAGTCAATGTGATGGACAAGCTTACCTACCTGGCTGAGTGAGGGCAACTTATTTAGAATGAAGAAAGGAGTTATGAGGGAAGTCAATATATTGATAATGGATTAATATTTATAACATAATTCCATATAACTATTAGACCCAATAACCAAGAGTGTAAATGTTAAAAACTTTGTTTTAGGCTAAACAAGCCTAAGACCATACACAGGCCCATATGGAAAGTCATGAAAAGGGTAAATTTTTGGGATTAGAGTTGAATTATAATGAATTTTAAATTTATATATGATATTTAAAACCTCCAATATCATCTACCAATAGGGGAAAGAAAATAAAATGTTAATTTAGCCTTTGAGACCACCTCAAACTTCTCTCATGCAAGACTACAATTCAAGACTCGCTTTATCTTACTTGTTGAGACCATGACACTCTTCATGGAACCTATTGGATTTAATTTATGGTAATTAGGTACTTAATATTTAACCTTGTGGCATAATTTATTATATTGGGTCTCAAACATGCATGAATAATGGTTAAAAACTCAGACCCCTCTCTAATAACCTATTTGTAGACCAAGAGTCAGCTTTTTGCACTCAATAATTTATAGATAGGATGCATGGGAGCCTAATAAAATGAAAAAACTTTAGGATGATTTTAAATTTAAAATTTAAGGAATTTTTTGAGGGTTTGAGGGCCTAGGGTTTATGAACAATCATTAATAATCTATGTCACTCTAAACCCTCCTAAAACCCTAGTAAAGACCTGAGGTGGAATATTGGTGTCCAAATCACATGATATGATCTAGTTTGATCTTATAACCTCATAAACATTATTCTAGACTCCAATTACATTCTCAATGTTTTATAGGGTTTTAGACAGTTGGACACTTGAAACTTATCAATATAGGTCATTTGGGATTAATTTAATCTACTAAATCCTAAAATTACATATAATACATCCTAAAAGTGATAAAAAAAACTTCATTTTTCAGGTAGGCTTCAACTAGCTTAAAATGAGACTAGGTTTCAAGACCATTTCATGGTTCTCACACTTATATAGGGTCTAAAGACCTAAAATTTGACATGTAGGTTTTTAAAAATATAATTAAAGTTAATAATATGATTTTGGGTGGTTTCAAATGTATGGGAGAGTTTTGGAGCAAAAAATTAGTCTTTTAGACAAGGATGCCTAATTGAGGCCTACTGAGGATAAAGGTATTATAAAGATACTTCCACTCAATATTAGGACATGAAACTTGGAATGGAGTTATAAAGCCATACTAGGTCCTCAAATATTTCATTATTTTTTTAGTAACATCTATAAACTTCCATACACAAAAAGGTTTACATTATTTTAGGGATACAAGGAAAAGAGGCCTAATGAGAGCTTGAGGAGCAAAATGGAGTCTTACAAGTTATTATAGGAACCAAAATATATTTATTAAACTTTTATAATATATTTTAATTCATTTCATGGGGATATAATTACTTTAATAATATGAACTCAATTTTTGAGCCACTTGGACAAGGCTAGGCATGGGAGATGAAAGTGTTTCAAGACACCTAAGCATATAGATGATAATTACCACTGAAATGTCATAATAGATAAGTTTATAAATGAATTATAGGTGTCAAATTATATTTTTTAAAGTATCTCATATTAAATTGATGATGAAAATGTCCATTTATCACTTTTCATTTGTAAATAAGGGTAGTTTTGAGGAGTTGTGCAAAGTGTCAAGATGCATTTTTAACTCCCAAACCAGTTGGATGATGGAGTATTTTAAGAGGAGATACCCTATATTTTTATTTTAACTCACTTGGACACTTTTCTCTCTCCCTTTATTACACACACTCTCTCTCTCTTCCTCATTTCTCTATATAAGTTGCCACTTTTGGCCTTGTAAGATATCCACATTTTGTATGGCAAAGCCCTTTCTAATTTAAGTACTAATTTTTCCTTTTTAATAAAATATTTAAAGTGGTTTTAAGTTCTCAAATTATATCTTATGTGTGTTTAATAGTTCATAGTTGAATGTCAAGTGATAGTTATCTCTCATTGTGTTCATATCACTCTTTAATGCTTTATACAATTAATCTATCTTCTAACAAGTCACATGATGTGTAGTCAATTATTTTATGTGTCTTTAAGTGTGAATAATACTATTAGTTTATATGCTAAGATCATATATTCATATACCTTATGAAACACATTTCCTTCTACCATCATGTTGAAACACTTTTATTAGAAGTACCTTGGATTTTGAGATCAATTTTGTGAATTGATTTTTGTAGTGTAGGTTCAAGTAGTATTGTGGAGTTTGTATGCAATCAAAAATGTATCATGTCTATAAATAAATTATGGGTTAGATAAGATAGAGCATAATTACACTTATTATTGGGTATAAATTTGTTAAGTGGGAGCATGACCAATATGGGGATCCACTAGACCAAATTAGGGATCACTTGTCATAATACACCATGCTAGGAAGGGTTCCAAAAACTATAGTCTAACACATTCACACAACAACCCTATAAGAGTCCTAGGTTTAATGTTCACTCTATATCTAATAAATAAGAAAATAAATTTAATCTAGTGCACACCAAAGCTTATGACACAAAGTGAGGGTTAGAAACAAAATAAACTAAACTAAACTAAACATGCATAGAAGAAATATACTCATGTCAATGTATATGTAATCCTAATGCATGGAAGAGAAGCATAACTAAATTATCTATCTACTCTTACAAAGGAGAAACAAATTTAGAAATATTTACCTTGAAGATGAACCTGCCAAGCCTCAATCTCTCCTTTGGCCAAGGTGCTTCACAAGATATTGTTATGGTATGTAAGGATACCAAAGATAAATCTATTCTAGGATACACAACCTATCTATGCATCCAAAATACATTTCCACAAGACAATATTTGTATGTCCAAAGAAATTATGGAACCCTAAGATTTACTTATCAAGTAGAATGGTCAAAAAATTAGATGTTTGTTCACACTTATTCTTCTTCTTCATTTCCCTCTTATCAAATGGTTGGAAATGAACTTTTATATATAGGTGGATCTAATCCTAAATCCTTTTGAATATGTCAGTTGTATAGGGTTGACCCTACATGTTTTAAGGAGATAAATCACTAGGTCCCCATCTATGTTGACCAAAGGGATAACAAAACTCTCAAGTGAAAATACCCAAAAATACTATAGGGTTGACCTAGTTGACCCTGTATAGTAATCAAAGGCTAAAAAATATATAGGGTCAATCCAATTGACCTAGTGTAGTCAACTGGCGAAAGGGGGTCAAGGTAAGAAAAAGGAGGATACTGATATGACAAATATTTAGAATTGGTAAGACTAAGAAGAATAATCTTAGGTTAAATATTTTTAAGAGATAAATATGTAGATAACAAATGGAAAAAGGGACAATAATATTAAGAAGTACCAATGGTTTTCCCACCCTTTTCTCGGTGTACCCCTTAAGGCATGCACTCAGAGAGATTGAGACTCAACAAGTTCCTACAAGATAAAAAGTATAAGTAATCAATAAAAATTTGAAAATATTATGTGTATACATATGTCCCACTCAAAGCTTATCATGTGTCATTTGAGTGCAATATAAGATGGTGCTTCGAGAAATAGAACATGATAACATATAATGTTGATGTTAAGTGCAATAAGCAACAAATAAGATAAAGGAAAGGATAAAATTGAAAAACATATATCTTTATTTAACTTAGTTTTGTAGATAAATAATTAGACTGCAAGAGGTGTGAAGGTTTCCAATGTGAAGAACAATAGGCAAACCTATAGAAGTTAGTGCAAAAATAGTCAAAAAATGAAACTTTTTGAAGATAGGCATATAGTAGTGAAAAATGAGTTAGTAAAGACAAATATATGAATGACTTTAGGAAAATTGGTAAATTATGATTGTTAAGGTAAGGCTAGAATATTTAAGGTAAATAATTAACAAAAGGATAGAAAATGAATGATAAATGATTGGAAAATTAAATGACAAATGATTGGAAAATATAGTAAATCATATTGGAAAGCATGTAAAACATGAATGATAAATGAAATGTCCATGCAAGACAACTTGAAAAAAGATATGTAAAAAATGAAAAATAAGCTCATGTAAGATAGGCAAAAATAAAAACATGAAAGATGGAAAAGGAAATGTAATTGAAGATGTGAAACAAACATGAATAAGGCATACATAAATAGAAACATGTAAGAATTACAAATGTCATATATAAGATAAGTGAAGTCCATAAAAATAAAACAAGAACATGATGGAGAAATGAAAATCAAAAACCTCTAAAGGATGAAGACTCAAACTTAGTGCTTGTTTGAAGATATAATGTAAGAAAACACAATCACCTAATGGCATGACTAGTATGACAATGAGATGGTGAGGAAAATAAATGGTGTAAGGTTGTAATCCATAGTTACTCAAACATGTTGTTTTTCTCTAAGAATAGAGAAAAATAAAACAAAGTAATGCTATCATGTTTTTAAGAGGTGAAGAAGAAGTAATAATAGAAGAGGCAAAATAGATTTAGAATCATTATTTGCCTATAAAGGGGGGAAATGAAATTAGTGGAGGGGAGAATGAAGGAAAAACCAAGGTAGAGGAACTCTTTATCTAAGTCAAGACACTCAAATTAGGTTTGTCAAAACAAGAGGACTTTTGACCTTAAGTATTCTAAATAACATCTCTTAGTTACACAAGTCTTAGGTCAACAAATGTAGTATACAAAGAATCCCATGAAGGATATATGCATGAAAATTAAAATGAACCTACCTTTTCACAATGCGTTCCCCATTCCTCAAGACCCCTTACAGAGTCATCGGTCTAGTATGAAGATTGGGTAATTTCATGATAAAGTAGGTATCACCATAGATTTTTTTGAATTCTCCTATTCCAATCTACTGGGATACCTACACCAAAAGACCTTATCTCTATGTGAGGCCAACTATAGAGTTTGAGCTTTGATTAGAGATAGGAGATGTGCTTAGAATCACATCTTTTGATATGATTTTGAATTTTTAGATTTATATGTTGCCTTTTATTTATCATTATCTTTTATTTTTAATGATTTGGCTTTTAACTTTCTTGATGGATTTTTGTATTCTTCCTCCATGTGGATTTGGAAAAACAAACATGGGTGTTAAAGATGAATTTCATTTAAATACTTAAGACAAGGTTGCTAAGAGAGAGAACTTCAAAGAGCATGGAGTCTAAGAGTCTCATTAATTTAGGTGAAATAAAAGTGCTATCTTAATTTTGACCTTATTTTATCCAATGTAGAGTGAAAGGAAAGGATAAATCAAGAGGAATGACACATGGAACAAATTTGAAATACTTCAAATTACAAAAAATGTCATAAAGGGTAAAAAGGGATACAATGATAGTAAAGTATGATTACTTATTATAAGAATGATGGAAATGGAGGAAAAACATGCTTACATAGATTTTTGTACAAATTCCATCTAGTGAAAGAAGAAAAATCAAAATTTAAGAACAAGGGTCAAAAACATATTCTAGAAAAGGAATGATAGGATGGTAAGTTTATGAGGACGGTCAGGAGCTATCCATAGTCTTATATTACAACTCATAAAAGAGAAAACCATGAGGGTACCAAAAATAAAAATGTGAAATAATAAAATGAGAAAAAAATCAAAGATGGTGTTTTATGAGGAAGGCCAAGTCCTATCTATGGTCTTATACTGCAAACTCACAAAAGAGAAACCCTTGAGGGTGAATGTTAAATAAGGGAAAAAATAATCATAAAGATACTAAGGCAAAGAATAACATAAAAAAAAATTGAAAGAGAGACATAAGAACCAAAGTGAAAACAAATGTGAAATATAATGTGTAAGAAAACCAAAGGATCTAAAAGAAATAATGATTCTTAGTAAAGTGAACTAAAAAAAAAGAAATATGAGATAAAAAGGAACAAGTAAGATCTATGCTAACATATGTATCAAAGATGAGCATGTGAAATACAAGTCTATAAGTCTTGAAAGGTTTCTTAAAGTTGAATTTGGTTGGTATTATGCATTGTAGAATTAGAGTGGTCATCACAAGATGCCCTAATGGGTAAGTGGATGTAGGGATGGGCATTTCAAGATGACCCAAAGTATGAAGGGACATGTGGATGGGCATCTCAAGATGCACCAACATATGAGTTTGAGTGAGGTAACATTAAATTATTCAAATGATTTGTATTGGGTTGGTAGGTATATTTGGAGATAGGTAAATGTGTTGGTTTGTTAGATTTTAGGGATGTTGAATGTGACATGTGATGTGTAGGAGAGGTATGAGGAGTTAAAAGAGGTAAAGTAGGACCATGTATGATATGCTTTGGAATAGGAATTTTAACTAGGTACTCCTTTAGTTTATGTGACTTAAGAGGTTGATGATCAATGGATGCAATTATATGTTTAAAGTTGTTCATGTTAGCTATCCTTTCCTTATTGGTGTAGGAAGAAGGATCAACTATGGTTTGAACAAAATTAGTGGATGAGGTATAGGTATGGGATAATTATTGTTGATAATTAGATAGTTTATTTTGATGTGATTATGGTTCTTAAGATTTAATTTGAGAAGCTTGAAGATAATCTTGATAATGTTATTTTATGAGAGTATCAAGATTCAAATGTGGATCAAGCAAAGAAGAAAGAAGAAAGCAGTGAAAATCATGATAAGACTCATGAGAATGACCTATATTAGCATTCCACTAATAAAATTTATCAAGATTGTACCATTTTGGAGGAGGTTTGTAAGGATCAAAGTTCATGGGTTTAGAGGGTGGCAATTTTTTCTTAAGTTTTTCTAGATTCAAGGGTAGGTGGTTTGAGTTAAAATTGGTTGAATTGGATGCTCCATTTTGAGTTTGGGGATGCTTGAATGAATTAATGTTATGATAAAATGATTAAAATGGTTCTTTAATAGTTGTTTGATATGATTCAAATTGAATCATAAGAAATTCTTACCTTTTTGCTTGGTCTAAGGCTTCGTCTAAAGTTTGAGATGAAAAAATTTGAACTTTGTATTAAACGAGAGGTTTAAGAGTAGTGACAAATAGTTTCAAAAGAGTATCATAATTCATTTTATGGTACACTTTATGAGAAAGAGACTTCCATTGTATGATGAAAGTATGATAAGATTCATTAGGAATTTGCTTGGAATCAATGAAATGACTAAGGTAATTTTTTAGAAGGTCATCATGTGACAAAAAAGCAATATGATTGCATACGAACACCAGATCTAGATGTGAGATCAATAGCAAAGACATTCACCATGAAATAATGAGAGCAAAGTTGAACACATTATAACATAGATATACATAGGAAAACCTTCAAGAGGTAAAAAAAATTGACAAATATTACTCATATAATGAAAAGATAACAAATATCCAATATAATCTTTCTTCCTCTCACTTTTTTTTTATTACACATTACAATATAAACTCTTTATTATATATAACAAGGTAATATACCTATTATAAATGACCTTTTATAACCACCACATTAATAGGTCTAACCTCTCCAAAGGTCATTTAATATATTTTATTATCTATTTACATGAAGATAAACTCATGATAAATAATAAAATATATTATTATTTAACTAATATAATTTAATATATTAAGAGTGCATAAATAACACCACTTAACCATTAATTATTCCAATACTTCCCCTTAATGTTTTTGATAAAATAAGGTAGCTAAACAAGGGGCCGAACCCTTACAAGCAATAGAAAAGCCATAGAGGCAACTAGCACAAAAAGTGCCTCAAAATAGAAACATCACAATCAGTTAACCTAGCAAACACAACAAAAACAACTATATACTAAGATAGTTATAACAGAGTAGTAGAGCATCAAAATATAAGCAAAAACTAAGGAGGTAGATTCTATCCTTTCATAAACATGGATTTAATAAGGTTATCCAAATTCATAGAGTTCTCCTCATTATCAGCAGTAACAATAGCACCCAAGTCCTACAGCACAAAAATGTTAAGGGAAATAGAATTCCAGAGCATAGTAGAAAGGTTCTATTCCAATTTCTAAATGTGACCCCTCAGGATTGAAATTTTAGATCTCAAACCAACATTAGTTTCTATTTCATCATCAGCTTCTTCCATAAACATCTTTTCTACTTTGCCAACATTTTTTGCAAAGTCAACAGCATCCTCAACAATAGACTCTAATTCTTTAGTCTCCTACTTACCCTCAACATTCATAGATATTTCTTGAACATTCATGTCCTTAGATTCATCATCCTGAGTGGATTCATCAGAGGCACTCTCAGAGTAATCGATAAGCCTAGCCTTGGGAGCAGGTTTGCCAGTAATTCACCCTGACTGCCTAACTCTTGAAGAGAAACCCTCTTTAATATCCTTAGTAGACAAATGAGACTTACTACCTTGACCCACGGGGGTCTTACAGGGATTTTTTGGGGTCCCTGTAGTATCCCCCATAGTGCCCACTTCACCAACATATGTCTTCCTCTTCTTGCACTTTGTACTCACAGTAGAGCTTGGAGTGTCTATGGGAATCTCCTCAAGAATAAAAAAAGGAAACTTCTTTAGTCTTAATAGAAATAAGGGAAGTGCATGGCTCTTCAACAATAATGGTAGCATTAGGGTTAGAAGAAATTTCCCCACTATAAATTTGAATGGCCTTAGAAGGCTCAAGGGCAAGATGGAAATTGTAAAGATAGAAAATAAGGCCCTGATGAAGGGGGATAAGTTTTTTAGCAGGTTTCTTAGCTAATTTATCTCTAACCCTAAGGATAGAATGCTCAAGGGAAGAAAGTAGATAAAAAGGAAAGCTAATGTGTGTATTTCACCTAAAATGATTCAAAAGGGGAATATGATAGTTGTAAAACTTGGTGAAGCACCCCTCTAGGGTGAAATACTTCATGAGGAGAAAACACACACCATCTCAAGGCTCGGGCAGCTTGGCTCAATCAAATCCCCCCTGGTAGGGTACTAGTTCTTCACCTTCTCCAAGAAAGAGCTTTTGACTACAAATTTTCAAAATTTTATTTTTCCATTGTAGTTTAATCCCCTGAGTAGTAATGCTAGTAGCCATAGCAATCACATTCTCTAAAATTTCAAAACTAATTCCCCCCATAAAGACTTATCAATTTTGCCAAGACCTAGCAAATTGTTCAGAAAAGTTTTCATCATACCTGTTGAGCCTCTCCAAATAGGGGCTAATCCCACCCTCTTTACAATAATACCAGACCACCAGGTTATATTTGAACTCACAATAAGAAATAGGTTTTGTTTGGATTCTATCGCCACCCATGTTGGACTTACAGAATAGATCAAAAAAACCCCAAATTTTTATAGTCATATTTGCAGTAACTTCAATCCCTTGATCAAGGATATTGATAAAGGTGATGAAAAAACACATAATTAGGAACACCATACAAAGATGACACTTACTCATCCCATGCTTAAACATAATTTCATGGCAATCACCATAATGATGAAGCAGTCTACTTGCCTTATCAAAGGGGTATAATGAATTAGAAATGATAATCAAAAAAGTATAAAAGGACCCGTACTCTAAGATACATGTCAACACCCTCTGAAAAGACTAACAAAGTGAGTTGTCTTTCCAATAGATCTGACTCATCCTTAACACGTCACTTCCTTTTGAATGAGATCCATAATATTTAAAGGGATGTGATCAATTTGGCACTAGCATCACCAATTTAAATATTGTTGGCCAAGATCGACACATGCATCTTCAACACCATTTCCCTCATGATAAATATATGAGATGTCTACCTTGGTAATCTTTTGCAAGAGAATTTGTATATCCTTAATAATATCTTTCAACTTAATACTAGTAGTTGATACATTGTTAACCGCATCAATAACTATTTTAGAGTCCCCATAAATACTCAAATTCATGATACCAAAAGAGAGACAATTTAATCCTCCATAGGAGAGTAGTTACTTTAGCATAATTATTACTTTGACATCCCAATCCACCAGCATAGACAACAATCATCCACCCTTTTTCATCTCTTATAATCCCTCCCCCACTAGCTTTACCATCAGCCTTAGAGGCCCCGTCAAAGTTAAGTTTCAATCAATTAGGCTTCGGGAGATTCCATCTAGTATTGAGTCTCTATAATATTTTGGAATTATTATGAATAGGAATATAATTTAGGATATTCTAATTAGCTATAATTTTTTCCTCTTCATGATTCAAAGGTTTCTCTATAGTGCAAATATGGGCATCAGTGACACTTTCCATTAGAGTCCTAACAAAAGTATGAAAAACTTGAGAAGAATCTCTAGCAGTGTCCCTAAAAATTCTATGGTTGCGCTCTTTCCATAAAGTCCAGCTCAAATAGAGTAGAATTTTTTCCATAACTCAAGGAGCTAGGGATGAGAAAAGGTAAGATACTAGCTGTTAATAACTTCCTTAATGTCAGAATTATAGACCCACTAAATGCCAAATTTTTTTAGGATTATGTCCCAAAGTTCTCGGGCAAAATCACAATGTATGAAAAGATGAGAAATAGTTTCCTCCTTTAAGCAGCATAGATAACATCTATTGACCAAGGTAAACCCTATCTTCTGTAAGTTGTCTTGGGTTAAAAAAAATTTATGAGCAGTAGCCCACCAAAACATGTTGATTTTTGGTAAAATTTTATGGTTTCAAACTTTTCTCCATATCTCCTTTCTATGAACCTCAGGAACCATCAAATGATAAGCAGACTTGACAAAAAACTGACCATCCTTATCTGGCCACCAATACTACTCATCCTCTCAAGGGAAGAGAGGGATTCTGACCCCCTGAATCAACTGTTGAACATCATGAACTCTAGGGGAGAGATTAGGCCGATGAGCACAATAATCTAATAAATTTTTCTAGCTCCTATTGCCATTATTATTAACCATATAATCAAAGACTTTATCTCCAAAAAATTGAGTAGCAATGCCAAAAATTTCTCCATAATCCCCTATGTAATAAGAGTCTTATATTTTATCCAAATGTCATTCCAAAATTTAATAGACATGCCATTTCTCAATTTCCATCTAATCCCTTGTTTAAGAAGACTTCTAGATTTCAGCATTTTATTCCATATCACAGATCTCTAGGGTAACCCTACCTGTTGGAGAAAGTTAGAGTAGTTAGTAGCATGCAGATATTTGGATTACATGATTTACCCCCAATCATTATGTTTATGAATTAGATTTCAGTTGATTTTAGAGAGAAGGGCTTTGTTCATGTTTCAGATGGATCTAATATTGAGGCCACCATGTGATTTAAGAAGGCACATTTTTTTCTAACTGATGAAGGACATTCTCTGTTTATCTTTCAGCCTCATCCATAATAAATTTCTTTGAATCTATTCCAACTTGTCAGTAAAATACGTAGGTATTTTAAAGAGAGATGGGAAATAAGTAGGTATACCTTGTAAAGAGGCATGAAGAAGCTATAATTTTCCTGCACTACTGAGTAGTTTCCTTTTCTAGCCAATCAATTTCCTCTGAGTTCTTTCCAATATTCCATTCTAGAAACTTGGAGACACCTCTTTGACCATAAGGGTGAGGCCCAAATAGGTAGCAGGAAGATCAGCTTCAGCACAGTCTAGGATGTCAATGATTTTTTACCAGAGGTCATTAAGAGTATTAAATAAATACACATTGCTCTTTTGAAAATTTATGCTTTGCCTAGAATCTATGGCATAGTTGTTTAAAATATTCTTCCATCTTTGAGCTTTAATCATAGAAGACATGCCAAAAATAATGGTATCATCAACAAACTATTGCATAGACATAAGGGAAAGGGAGGAAGCAAGTTTGATGCCCAGTAGATGTTTAAAGGTGATATTAGCTTGAATGTATCTCCCAAGGGCCTCCGCCATTATGATGAATAAGGGGAAAGAGGATCCCCCTGGCGGAGTCCTCTTGAAGAAGAGAAGAAACCTCTAGGGACCCCATTAACTAGGACCAAAAATTTAGTAGAAGAAACAATGTTCCAAATGAGGTGAGACATTTTATCATTAAACCCAAACTTCCTAAAGACTTGAAATAGAAAAGCCCATGAGACCCTATCATAGGCTTTAGAAATATCTAACTTAAGATCCATGCTTGGGATTATACTCTTATCTATAGAATGAATAGTTTCATGAGTGGAGATCATAACATCAAGAATTTGACGACATGGGACAAAGCCTTTTTGAGCAAGAGAAATAATTTTATCTAAAAAAGGTTGGATTCTCATGATAAGAACTTTAGTGAAAAGCTTATAGATAGTATTACACATGCTAATAGATCTAAATTCTAAAAGGTGGGTGGGATTCAAATTTTTAGGAACTAGGACAATAAAGTTATTATTAATCTATTTTAAAAGTTTACCAGTTTTGAAGAAATCTCAAACAACAACAATAAGATCAGTTTCCACTATATCCAAATATTCTTAGAAGAAAATAAGAGGGAAGCCATCAGGGCTCAGAGCTTTGAAGGGGCCCATAGAAAATAAAATAGCATGGACCTCCTCCTCTGATATAGGCTTTAGAATTTCTAGGTTGTCTTCCTCAGTTATCAGACAGAGGATTTTGTCAATGAACTGATTCATAGTTTTGACATTCTCATCATCATTAGCTTGTTTGGTTAACAAATTTTGGAAGAATATCACAACTTGTTCCCTAATCTCGTTATCCTCAGTTATAATATTGCCATTTTCCAAACATAAATTTTTTATGGAGTTAGCCTTCTTATGTTTCATCGCTGAAAGATGAAAAATGGCCGTATTCCTATCACCCTCTTTAAGCCACTAAATTCTAGACCTCTATTTTCAAAATAGCTCTTCTCTACACATAAGATTCTTTCAGTCAGAAATCAGATCGTGTTCTTCTTTAGAAGTGTCTTCTGAATCATCTCCTTGAGCAATCCGCTACTAGATATCTACAAGTTTTTTGGCTATATTTTTCTTCTGACAAAAAACATGACCAAAGCTATATCTATTCTATCCATGTACTTTTTGTTTGATGTGCAGAATTTTTTAAACCAATCTAAACATAGCATTACCCTAGATAGGAATTTTCCACCATTGAGCCACCAGTTGTCTGAAGTCTTTATGCTTAATTCACATGGCTTCAAAGTGGAAAGGGAAAGGACCACATTGGCTCTGATCTTTCTAACTGAGGAAGAAAGGGCAATTATTAGACATAGTTCTAGGAAAAGCCTACAGATGCATATTATGATGATTATCTCAGTTACTAGAAATAAGAAACTTGTCTAATTTAACTTGGATCATTTGGTCTCCTCTTCTTCTATTAGACCAAGTAAATTTTTGATTTTGTAGCTCCACATCTAGCAATTCCCAATTATTTACAAAATTCCACAAAGTCAAACATGCTGCCAGAGTAATCAAGAATCCCACCTTTATTAGAAAGATATAAGGGAGTGTTAAAGTCACCAGCCAACATCCATCTAGTGTGTGGGGTGTTGGTCATGATGTTACTCAAATCAGTCCATAAATTTTGCCTCAGAGTTCTGTTATTTGGGCCATAGATATTGATCAAAGACCAGTTTAAGGAAGGCAAAGAGATGTTAATAACCATAAAATGCTTGTTAGAAGCAACAAGAGAACCCTAAAATTTAGCACTATTACACATAGTAACAATCCTACTAGAAGCCCCTACAGCTGGACTAATGCAAAAAGCAGCCTTAGGGCATATATAGTCAGTTATCTTCTTAAATCTCTCCTCATTCATCTTGACCTCTTGAAGTAATAAAATATCTAGTTTATTATCTAAAATATAGGTTTTTACCTCAAAATATTTGGAGGGGTTGTTAAAGCCCCTCAGATTCTAGGATAAAATTATCATTTAGAATATTTGAGGGAATGGGCCTCCAGTGTTTTCTACTTACCACTGGCAATCTCCCATTGTCTTATTTCCCTTAGGGTTAGTCTCCCTTGTTTGGAGTCAGTGCCAACATCAGCATATTTTTTACCTCTACAGTTCTTTTTCTTAGGGGTAATCCATTCCTCTTGCTCATTACCACTACCACTTTACCTTATTTCAATTGCCAATGCAGAATTGGCTGATTGGTCGCCTACTAGAGCACGAGAAGTATTCTAGTTTGAATATAAATCTATTTCTCCCTCAGTATATGCTATTTTTGGAGGTAGAAAATATTAATCATCTCTCAAAACTTTGCCTTCATCATCCCCATATATTGATTGTGCATGTATTTCACCCTCCTCAATCATATTGGTCTGTTGATCCAAATAGTTATTTGTATCTACTGCAACATATTGAAAATCTTTATCCATAACCTTCTCATTATTGCCATCTAGGAAAGCTTTTTCCTCATTACCTAAGACAACATCCTGACCATCTTTTTCCATATCCTTCTCAGTATTATCATCTGGAACAACATTTTTTGCATTGCCCCCCATTCCATGACTACTAGGGTTAATAGTTTTGTGAGAATGATCCTCACCCTCAATATGAGGATCATCTTTCTTTCCCATTTGCTTCATCTTACATTGGGTCATTATATGCCTCTTTTTCTTGCATATTTGATAGAAGGTGGTAACATTTTCATAGAGGATTGTGTAAGTCCAAATCCCATATTTAGAGTTTAACTATATGGACATGGGAAGGGTTTGATTGATCTCTAAATTAACACAAAACCGGTCATAAACACACCTGGATTAAGTGTGGGTAGTATGATCCATAGTAACATACTGGCCAAAGGAGTTGCCAATAGCCGTAAATATTGTTTCATCCTAGAATTCCAAGGGAAACCCTAGAAATGTTACCTAAATAGGAGTAGACTTGTTGAGGTCTGAGTTAGGGTCAAACCCTAATTTCCAAAGGCACAATGTAAGCAAATGTAGACCATAAAGCCAGGGTTCTCCAGCAAGAATAGAGATCATATCCTCCCTATTCATAAATTTAAATAGAAACAAACTTCTTGTCATAGCAATGACCGAAACACTAGCTTCGATTCTCCACCGAGAAATCACCCATTTCCTAACCATCTCAATATTAGGATGGAAGGAGAAAAACTTACCTACCAGAGCAAGATCCATGGTCACCACAATTTCTTCAATCAGATCATCTAGGATAGTCAGGGCCATACCCTCTATGGAATCTTTTTTGATAGAAAGGCTCAACATATTTTTAGTAGAACACATCTTTTCCCCAGTTAAGGCTTTCTTCCATCTATTGGAAGGAATGTCCTCCATCAAATTAGAGTCTCCAGAGGCACTGCTAAAGGCAGTAGCCTCCATTAAAATAGAAATCACTCAGAACTAAAACCCTAACAAAACCCTAAACTTAACCATGAACAGATCTCTGTTTACAATCTAGAAATGTTAATACTCTCCCTTAATGTTAAGTGGGGATACATGATGATTTTTAAGAGGTAAAAACATAACAAACTTTCACTCCATGAACTATCTACATGATCAGTTTAAGAAGGTAGTGATTGAAAAAAAACATCATTCATCATGCCATAGTCACCTTTAAAAGAATTATGCTATGTAAACATAGTCACCCAAAGGTATTATATTATTTAACTATAGACACTTAAATTTATTACACTATGTAACCACAATCACATAGGCACATTTAAAATAATTACATTATACAACTATAGATACCCAAAGATATTACACTATGTAACCATAATTACATAGTCATATATAAAAGAATTACACTATATACCCATAGATACCTATAGGTTTTGCACTATGTCCACATAGGCATCTTTAAAGGAATTACACTATATTATTCTAAACCACTTAGAGTGAATTTAGGCTAGCATGATCATGAGACTACATCTCATAGTGAGAATATATACCATAATTTCTTATGAATAATCAACCAAACATATTGGAGTCTTTTATAACATAAAGACCTCCATGATACTATGTGTTGGGTACAATGTATACTTCCATATAAATTTTACTAAAATCATATAAAGTGATTTATTATAATTCTTTACAATGAGAATAAGTATAAATAGATAGAAGGAAACACATGACCTACACGGTTGTTAAGAAGTGACATTGTCATGCACACTCCCCCTCAATGGCAACATTGATAAGTCTAGCATTGAATGAACTTTCATAAACTTTAATTTTTTGGTATTGCATTGATTTTTTCACCAAATTTATAAAATTTTGACTATCACCAAGAAGATTGGTATAATGAGAAACTTCCACACAATGTTCTTCTATCATCCTTTATAACCACAAGACTTCTTTAGCAACTTCCAAATGAAGTGCTCCAAGTGATAGTACCAACACCAAATATAAAAACATATCCAAAAATAGACTCATTATAGTATGATTATTATCACAATAAATAAATAAATTATTATAATAAAAAAATAATAATATAAACCAAAATTTATAGTTCTTTTTATATACCAAAGTATTTACTTTGCTAATTTTTAATGATCCAAGTATGGATTTTATGTGAATCTGAAAGAAACACCTATATTTTATGAAATATATATAATAATAACGGTTATATAAATCAAAATACCAACCATATATTTATAAATAGGGGTTAGCTTTATTGCACACAATTTTTGGATCAAACTTTAACATGACCTTCAACATAAGCTTGCAATCAAACATGTTAAATTTAACAAGCAGATTATGTGATGCATATATAATAAGTTTACTAATAATTTGATATTATGTTAACCAAACATTACATATCTTATTAGGAATAATTCATATTATAATTTGAGTCATAAATATTTTTTCTTCCTTTTAAAGTTGATAGTACAAGTTTGCATTTTATATTAAACTAAAAAAAATGTTTTAAAAATAAAAAAAATTAATGTGATTTATAATTAATTTTATAATAAATACATATATTATAGTGTGTAAACAACACTATCTATTTTAGTTGATTTCAAAATAATTCAAAAATATAAATAATTATAACAAGGGTGAAAGTTGCAAGTGTTGCAAGTATCATAAATAGTGTCACAAATTACACTATTTGAATAAATTAATAAAATCAATAATAAGAGTTTAAAATAAAATAAAATACCATCCTAATATGTTTTAAAGATACAAAAATTTAAATATCGACTGGTCACATGACCATCTTTGATAAAGAATATGACAAGTCAAGGGTATCAAAAGTATCCAAAGTGTTGCAAGCTTTACACATGACATTTTAAACTACTAATAAATAGAATTTTTAACTAATTATTTTAAAATTAATTAATTAATTTTGATCAAAAAATTATATTGAGATTGATATTTTATTTAAGGACCTTGGATCTATAAATATTTTTTAAAAAATACTAGTAAACTTCCCTTTGTCTAATACAAGACTTCACATGCAAGCTACATGATTTAATTAATTTTTATTTATTTTTAATCAAAATATTAAATTCACGTAAAATAAATATCTCGTGATTGTATAAATAAAAAATTAATTTTTTTAGAAAATATAAGTCAACACGCATGGGCCCACCATGTGCTTGCATGAAAATTTAGTTAATTACAACTCACCCACTAAGTATGTTAACATAATAAATGAACTAACTTATATTTAACCTTTTTATGGTATGATTTTTATTTTATTTTTTTAAATAAATAAATAAACCATAGTTAAATACTTTCATTAAAATAATAAAATAAAAGCATTTATTTAAAATTTGAAAAAAAAGAATTTAAAAAATTTAAGTGAGGTCCACTACTTGGGTGGAATAAAGCCAATTAAATAAATATTTTATTTTTAAAAATATTTGCATTAAAATTTTAACATACCCATTAATTCCTTGTTATAACATGCTTTATATAGAAGCATGACACAGTTGGAGAACAGGAGAGGATTGCAAGAGCTCTAGACATCCATTTTCAGTGATCCAAAGCTTGAAAACACTTGAAAATTGTCATCCAAACCTATTAGTAGACCTAGATATAATATTTTTTGACTGTAAAATGATATTTTAATGCTCCTAATACTATTATGGCATACTATGGCACTCAAGTAAAAGTTAAAAAAATCAATTTTTTTTATGCTCTTTAGGATCTGAAAATGGTTCCAACAAGCTTAAATATTGTAAAAAGTATGAAATCAACCTTTAAATCTCATAAAATGACTGAGAATACATGATTTTTATTCCACGATTGTACAAGTTGAAGCATGATGCTTGAGAGGAGAGAAAAAAATTTAAAAAGTTGTAGGAGATCAAATCAGACAAAGTAAATATTAAAATTGATTGGAAATAGCCAAACTAAGAAAATGGAAAAAATAAAACTGAGATTTACTATCTAAAATCTGATCTTTCACTGATTTTATCTTACACATGCTAAAAAAAAAAATTAGGAGGAAACAAAAAAAATTTAATTAGGTACAAGAGTCCAAATCAAGTGAAATAAAGGTAAAAAATGGTTGAGAATGATAACACTAAGCCAATGGATTCACTAAAATGAAGATTTACTATACAAAATCTTTTCTTAAAATAGTCATACAAAGACCATAAAAAAAAATTTAAGCACTGATTTGTTCACTTGTTGACTCTTGTAATATTTATAACTCCTTGTAAGTGTTAGATCTGTAACTAAAAAAATTTAACCACCTTCATACATATTATTAGTCTAAAAAACAAGAAAATGTTAAAAAAATTAATGCTTAAAAAAATATTTTTAGCCCATTTTAATATTTTTAGTTAGATCTATGATATAAAAATAGATTTAAAATATGAAAAACTACTTAGATATGAGATTTCTAAGCTTTTAAGAGAGGAAAAAGTAGAATAACTTACTTTCTACAAAAAGAGAAGCTTGAAAAATTTCATGATCATATGATGACTTGAAAAATAGATGAAACTAGGCTTGAACACAAGTTAAAAAACTTTGATCTATGATCTTTTCACTTGATCACGTATCAACCAGCTCTGATACCATGATAGAACAAGTAATATAATTGCATACAAACATCAAATCTAGATGTGAGATCAATAGCAAAGACATTCATCATGAAATAATGAGAGTAAAGTTGAACACACAATAACACAAATATATGTGAGAAAGCCTTCAAAAAGTAAAAACTCATAAATATTATTTATATAATGAGAAGCTAACAAGTACTCAATATAGTCTTTTTTCCTCTCACTTCTTTTTTTATTACATATTACAATATAAACTCTTTATTATATAGGCAAGGTAATCTTCCTATTATAAATGACCTTTTTTAACCACCATATTAATGGGTCTAACCTCTGCAAAAGTCATTTAATATATTTTATCATTTATTTACACAAGAATAAACTCATGATAAATAATAAAATATATTATTATTTAACCAATGTAATTTAATGTATTAAAAGTACATAAATAACATCACTTAACCATTAATTGTTTCAATAATGTTATAATTCTTTCACTAGAGCATTGATTAAATCCTTTAATTGTGAGATGAAATATCTAAGAATTTGGTTGTATCATTTAAATGCATTACCAAAAAAAGTTTTGGCTAAGATCTTGGTGGTAGAAAAGATGTTAGTTTGAACCCATTCCTTATAGAGATTACCAAAAAATTTAAGAAAGATAGTAGGGTCCTTAGTCCCATTATATGTGATAGTTGGAGAAATGTTTCCAATATCTATGGATGTAATGAATAAGGCTAAAATCTCATTTTGAAGATGTTGAAGCAATTTTTTATTTATTGGAGGTTAAGGGAAGATATTTCCATTAGCATCTTTAAGAGGAGGAGGGATAAAATTTTGGTTTGGTTGAGACATGATGACTTGAGGTGGTTGACTAGTCATGTTTAATAAATTTTGTTGTATGTTCATCATTTGAGATTGATTGGTTATTTGCATGATGTTCATTTGTTGTATGACTTGTGCAAGAAGTTGAGTTGTATCAATAGGTGGGTTTGTATTTTTAGGAGGAGTATTAGTGATAATAGGAGGAGGATTATTAGTAGATAGAGGATTCCCAATGTTGATATTACGAGGAGGATTAGGATGAATGACCTCAACTACATTACTTTATGTAGTGATTGGTTTTGGTTTAGGAGAAGAGGAAGGAAAAAAGTGGATAATTTCATATGAAGTGATAAAATAAGTGAATTTATTATCTAAATTCTTAATTATAAAATATTCTTGACTAAAAGAAGGCTAAAAATATGTCATCATGATGATATAATATTAGATAACCATATAATAAAATAGGTGCAAAAAATAACAGAGAAATAAGAAGTGACAGAAATAATAAAAATATTCTTGAATAAAAGAAGGCTAAAAATATGTCATCATGATGATATAATATTAGATAACCATACAATAAAAGAGGTGTAAAAAATAACAAAGAAATAAGAAGTGACAAAAATAATACATAGTCGACTGGGTTGACCTAGCACAAAAAATAGAGCCTGTAAACAGTACTGGGTCAACTCAGTACAATAAATAGAGGTTGGTAAAAGAGTGAATAAGGTCTATAAATACTATAATTTCAGTTGGGTTGATCCAGTATAGTGAACAGAGGCTATAAAAATATATAGGATTGATTGGGTTGACCTAGTATAGCAGACAAGGAAAATTAGAAATCCTATAATAGATTATGAATTGAAAAAAGATAATTTTTACAATTAATTAGAAAAATAAGAAAACTATGGAAAATATATGAGAAAAATAATGATGAAAATAATTAAATAAGTGAACAAACCCTGTAAGGGTTAAGTCATATTGGGTTCACCAAAATGTATGTCATCAAAAATGCATCATGTTTATAAATCAATCATGGCTCGAATAAGATAGAGCATACCTACACTTCCAATTAGGAATATATTTGTTAATCAGGAGCATGACAAATATGGGTATCTATTAGACTTGATTAAAGGATCACTTTTCATAATACACCATGCTAAGAAGGGTTCTAAATCCTATAGTCTAACACAATCATGCAACAACCTTAAAAGAATCATAGGTTTAATGTTCACTCTATATTTAATAAACAAGAAATTAAATCTAATCTAGTGCACACCAAATCTTGTGGCACAAAGTGGGGGTTAGAAATAAAACAAACTAAACTAAACATACATAAAATACATATATTCATGTCAATGTATATGAAATATTAATGCATAAAAGAGAAGCACAACTACATTATCTATCTACTCTTACAAAGGAGAAATAAAGTTAGGAATACTTACCTTGAATACAAACCCATCGATCCTAAATCTCTTCCTTAACTAAAGTGTTTCATAATATATTTTTGTGGTGTGTAAGGATAACAAAGACAAATTACCTCTAGGCTACATAACCTATCTATGCATCTAAAAGACTTCTCCACAAGACAAAATATATATCTTCAAATAAAGTATGAAACCCTAAGATTTAATTCTCAAGTAGACTGGTCAATAAATAGATGCTCATTCACACTTATTATTATTAACTTATCTTTTCTCAAATGGTTGGAAATGAATGTGTATATATAGGTGGATCTTACCCTAAATCCTTTTGAATGTGTCAGTTGTATAGGGTCAACCCAATCAACCATGTATGTTTTTGAGAGATAAATTACTAGGTCCCAAATTGGGTCAGTGGAAGGGCTAACAAAAATCTCAAGTGAAAATACCCAAAAATAGTGTAGGATTGACCTAGTCGACCCTATATAGTAATAAGAGACTAAAAATTATATAGAGTTGACCTAGTCAACCTAATATAGTCAACTAGTAAAAGGAGGTCAAGGCAAGAAAAAAGAGGATACTAATATTACAAATATTTGGAATGGGTAAGACTAAGAATAATAAGCTTATGGTAAATGGTTTTAAGAGATAAATATATAGATTACAAGTATTAAAAAAGACAATAATATTATGAAACACCAATGGTTTGCACACCCATTTCCTAGTGCACCCCTTAAGGCATGCACTTAGAGAGATTGAGACTCAAAATGTTCTTACAATATATAAAATGTCAGTAATCAATAAAATCTTAAAAATATTATGTGCATATAGATTTAATTTTCATGCATCACCTATGTTAGACTAGTGTCAAACTCATTCTATCCCTTTTCCTTCAAAGTAAGTAGGTTAGTGGTTAATTATAAGTGTTGTGCAAGGGAGCTATCCCTTCAATCTAGAGATTCACCTTTTTAATAGTTCACCCACAACCTTGAGGTGTTTTAATGTTACATAAAATTTAAGGAGGATGGATTAATTATCTTTAGGGTGAAAATTTGATTGATAACAATAATGAGAAGTCATGTTGTCCCCCTCATTGAAGACTTTGTACCATAGTAGTTTTCAATCTCATAAGACTTATTTTGATTATAATGCTTCTCATGCCTATATTTTGATTAAAATGATAAAAAAATGTGAGCATTGTGGTAAACACATGAATCATATTTCAAAATAGTGAAAATTTAATCCATGTAAATCTTGTCGTAAATCAACTCTTGACATTTTGCATTTTTGTAAAACCACTAAAACACCACATTCAAAGGTTAAACCAATTTAGATTCTTAAATCTATGATATCTTATGAAGACATTGATGTGTTTTATTTTGATTATTATTCAATTGATTCAAGTAGGATATATTTTTTTTAAAGTGACATATCTTCTTTGTCTCTCTTTTGATAAACTCAATTTTATGCATTCTTTACTTTTGTGCTTACTTCTTCTTACAAGTTGTCAAGTAAATTTAATTTGTTTAGAGATAATTATTTTTGAATAACTTATTTTTTCATGTAGGATTAAACACTTTGTTATGAAATTTTTATTTTTACCCTTTTGTCTTGTATTATATCTACTTTTATTATGTGACTTGTAAATCATATTTTGATGGCATGTTTATTTGTTTAACATGAAGATTGGTGTAAGATTTTATTTTGTAGGTATAGTGGATCATTTCTTGCTATATCCTTTCTTGTTGGTATATATTTAAATCTAGATTAACCATATTTTTTGAATAAGATTATTGGATATTATTGGAGATTACACATTCACCTTTGAAACATTGTTGGAGTCACCTTTTCTCTTATTCTTTTTCAAATCATTGTAACTATTGTAGTTCCTCTCAAAAGAAGTTTCCATTAAGGGAGATTATTATGTAATTTCAACTCCCTTATTTTTTGTCTAAGTCTTTCTCCTATTTTGTATCCTTAAATAAATATTAAGAGGGAGTGTTGGGAATTATTATTTATTAGGTTAATTTAGGCTACTCATAATTATATTTTAGTTGTGCATTTTTTTTAATAATAAATTCACTTATTTTGGATTTTATGAGGTGTCACACCTATTTTTCACTTTTATAAAGAATATTGAAGTTACACTCATCCTACACTTGTCACACACTCCCCCTCATCTCATGAGTATTGGGGACATTTGGCACATACTAATAATGCTATGTAAGTATTTCCTCTTTCATACTAGCTCTATTTAATGAGTCCTCTCCTCTCTCATTCAACACACAAGTTCGTATTGAGACACTTAATTTTGAATTGAGGCCCATCTCTCTTACTATTTTATTCCATTGAATTTTAATTGGGTTATATATATTTTCAATCCTTCTTAATATACATAAGGTTTTTTCTCATTGATTTAGTTTCCCCACTTTACAACTTCTGTTCAAATTTATGGTTTGGCTTACTTGAGGTAACTTTTTTCATTTTTTGCATTCATAATCTTATGCTTTCAATGTTTTTTTCTATTAATCTTGTAAAATATTCTAACAAACATATATCATAGGCTTAGGCATTGGAACTCCCTTTCCTCTTGATGTTTGAATTTTAGGTTATCCTCTGCTATATTTGTAAAATTCATTGGTGATTACCCGATCGTTAAAGTATCTTAGGTTCTATTTGATTGGCCTTATTTGAGTCATAGTCTATTGAGATAAAATAGTCATAGATTAATCCTAGCTCATGATGTTGGACCCCTATTTTAACTAAGTATATATCCATGTTATCACTATAGACATCTTGTCATGAGGTAATCATTTGGTATGATTGTTATTTTGGTATCTTTTATGCCAATTAGAAGAATCAACACACACATTGTGCCATTTGGTAACCAAATAACTAATTTAATCATTTATTAGGAATATTCAAGAAGTGACTACATGTGTTGGATGTAGTGTGAAGGATGCAAGGTAATAGAGCTAGCATAATGATTGTTAAAGCTTTAGTTCAGCACCTGACATGTGTAGTTTCACCCTGGCAGAAAGTACTCATGTAGCCTATAAAAGATAGTTCAAACATCAAGTGTTGGTTAAAATAGGTACAAGATAACTTTGTACTAAATCATCTAACCTATAGAGGATAAAAGCTTAAGAAGTGGGTCCAAAACAACCTATATGATGTTTTGCATGAGGTCATTTTCTATGAATTGCCTGAGTATGTGTATCGATGGTTGGTTGCCTATGCAACCCATAGAATATGAAGCTATGGATAGTGCCTTGAGTGGATGAAGGAACACTTAGATAGGCTTGAGACCTTAGATACCACTTGGACTAGAGTTGTAAACAAATGGTGGTAAAGAGTGATAAATAGTTACATGTCTAAGTTCATTGTTTTCACATAATCTTGCCTTGAAGAAGAAGAAGAGTATTAGTTTTTACATGAACCTAGAGGAACATTTATGAAAGATTTTAGTGTAAAACTCAAGAAAATAATGTTGGATTGTGGTTTTGAAACTATTATAATGGAAGGCTAAAGTCCTTTCACATATGAGCAACACAACAAGGAAGAAGGGGATGTGTAGGTGAAGCACAGTGGAAGGGGATGAATAAATTGATACCCAAGATCTTAGGAGATAGACTTGTAACAAAATAAGGAATAATATGATGAAAGATCTGAAACCTAGAAGTGTTAAGAGATCCCATAATAAGTGGTAAGGGCATGGGGAAGGATCTCTTGAATTTTAGTATCACTAGGAGGAGAGAAATAATGAAGCCATAGATCAAGCTCAATAATTGATGAATGTAGAATGCACTAGGTTCCTACAAAATTTTATAACTAAAGATTTTTCATATGCACCTACCCCTTTGAACCTATAGTGTAAGATCATGTGTTGGATCCCCCATATGAATAAAGAAGAGTGATAAATGACCCTATTGTAAACATAGACTTTGACCATTTTTCAAACTTGGAGTATAATTGTGTGATTGAACAAGTTATTACCTATGAGGATTTGAGAAAGGATACCTATAGACTATTAGAAACTAACACACCATAGTAGAATATGAGTGTAAGAATTCTAGCTCAGCCAATGTCATCTTCATAGATTAGGTAATAGCCCATAGGAAGTGGTTTGATGCCACAAGTCAGTAGTACATTTCCATCATCATATTTGGCACCAACAATAACAACAAATCCAATGCCTAACCCATTATTTGGAGGCATTAGAGGACTAACACCAAGACAAAACCCAAGAGGATAAGTACCTCAAATGCTAGCTACACCCTCAAAACAAATATATTATGATATGTCCATGTACTTTCCAAAGTATCATAGTGTAGAGAATGCCATAGAACATGTGCTAAAATGTAAACTACAATGGAATGCGAGGGGCATCACCCAATCAGAGCATAAGGAAAACTAGTTTGTGATAAATATATTAGATTACGTCCATACTTAGTATAGGAAATTTGATCCTAACTAGGATATGGTTGACTATGACACCTTGAAGGAAGAATTCCTAAAGGAATTCAACATTCCAAAGTTTGAACAATGGAGCATCACCATACTTAAGGAGATTAACCAAGGACTCTCAGAGAGAATGCACTTGTATGATGAAGGTTCAAGACTCTCCTTTATAAGCTTCTTTACAACATTCACCCCTCCTAACATATGCAATGGTTTTTTAGAAGGTTGATAATACTATTCAGAAGAGCGCTTTCTATGAAGACATTCATAAACCCTCATGAAGTGCTTAAAGCCATGTTCAGGATTGAGGTCATTGAAAGCATCGATATTAGAATCTCCCATTCATGAAGGTGTATATTTCATTTATGTCCTCTTATCTCCAAAATTTTACCTCTATTTCATCACAAGATGATTTAAGTGGGTTATGGTGCACCTACTATGACATAGAATGCCATAATAAGAATGACTATCTTTGAAATAATGTGTGCACATTGATTTTAAGTTGTGAGGTCTGTCATAAGGTGTATAATGTTCACAACTACCATTTGTTACAATGCACCAATCAGGTTAACACAACCACCCATTGTCAATTGTGCAACTCCTACACTCATACCATAGTTGATACATGAAAACATGGAGTGAAGTGTATGATAGGCCACTACGCCTATCAAAGGGCAAGCCAATTAAGGGAATGAGGGATATGGATAATAAAATTTAGGCTATGGAATGTAATGAGGTCCCAAAGGGAAAGGTGGAGGATGTGGGGGTGGAAATTTCCCACCCCATTCATGTTATAAGTGTGGTTCCACATAACACTATCAATATGACTTATTTACACATCCCACATGTGGGTATTGTTGAGGAACCCATAAATTCAAGGAATACCCCAACTTGTATAAAGAGTTTACCTAAGGTAGGCCTAGTGTAGACAAGGGTACAGTAATGATCAAGCATGATACAAAAGTAGATAAGTGGAATCTAAAGACATAACTGACCTATGTAGAGATAATCCAAGTGTAGGTGACTACTCATAATGGATTCATAGCTTAGCCACCAATTGCACCAATTCCTAAGTTATACCTATAATATGGGGAATAGAGTTTCCATAAGCATATAATGTGGCTTAAACCCAAATTTATGCCTTACCTAGACCCTGCATTCTAAAATAATGTATTGCAACAAGTAATGAGAGTCATTCAAAACCTATAAGGAGAGCTCTAAATGGCACAAGACTTTGAAGCATAGGCTTCCACCCCCTAAAATAAGTAAGATAGATAGGAGGTTAAAATGCAAGACCTAATGAAGATCCTTCACCTCTTATAGATAAAATAAATGCTACCCCTATTGAATAATTTATTCTTAGAGCATGCAGGACAAAATCTAATTGAATTTATCATGCCACACATGGAAAGGTCATGAAAAGTAAGGCATACACAAAATACAAAGTATGATCAATAACTCCTTGTGAATGCCACCATTGATGAATAATCTATATGTGAGGTCCTTGTGGACACAAGCATTGAGGTCAATATCTTAACCAATAATGCATGGGAGAAAATGGTTAGGCCAACCTTAAGGCCTTCCCCTCATGTTTTTTTATGGCTAACAAGACCCGAGCACAACCAATCAAAATTCTAAAGAGAATCATTATAGATATCATGGGTGCCAAGTTCTATACTAATTTTGAAGTGATCAAGTTAGTAGAACAAGATAATTATCAAACACTCTTGGGAAGGCCATGGTGTTATGCAAATAACATAGATATTTACTTCAAGAGGTATTAAATGACCTTCAAAAATGGTAAGGAGAGAGTAGTGATCCCTCTCTTAAGTAACCAAGGACCCCCTTTATAGAGAGTGTTGATCTTGAGGATGAGATCAACCATATATATAACATCATGGTGAAAGGCACTAAGACTCTCAACCCAAATAATCAAGGAGTGTTTTCTTGGAAATAAGGATAGTCAGCCTTGAAAACCACTGATGTTACTTATGATCAATGGGTCTAAGAAGCCTATGAAACCACTAGTTAGAGGTGTTGCTTAGTGCATGCAAAGGCACCAAAACCTATAAAGAGTGGTTGGGTTTAGATTGATCATACTTCAAAAATATGGGTCCCTTGCAACAAGAATAAGGGAAAGAGAGTGTTTTACTTGAGTAAAGACAAACTTGCAGCACTCTCAATATATGAGGGGAGAAATCCTATGGATGTGTATGTTCGCAACCTCAAATCATACATCTTAAAGGAGGTAGATAGAATGGGTGCACTAGTGTATACTTTGAGGAGCTTTACCACTTGTTGGTGGGAAGCACAAAGGCCTAGTTTACCAACTTTGTAAGATGTAAAATCAGCCATATGCACTAGATTTAGGAAAATAAATGAAAACCTAGACATCTCTTCCTACTCTGGTGATTTTGACCATATCATGCATGTGTGGCAAAGAAACATGGACTGTCTACAATGAGAATGCCCCAAGGAACTTGTGAGTGAATGCATTATATAATACCTTGAAGAGATGGATGCAAACATGGTACATTTTTAAAAAAGGGGGTTGATTCATCAAATAATAAATGAGGTGCTTATTCAATTGTCCAAGTTAGTTCTAGACTCATTACAACTAGGCACAACCATGGTATATTCCCATATCACTCAACATTTATCAATCAACTATGTTGGCATCAATTCACATAAGGAACAATCCTTATACACTCACCCAAAGAATAATAGAGAAATAATTAGGCTCCACATTGGACTTCAAAGCTGAACTTAAGGAGAACATGGCTAAGTTTTGCACACTAAAGGCTTTAGCAACCTAGTCTAAGGATGGACTATAAATTTTGTATGGGGTGATGTTGAGCCCTTATTTTGACTAAGTGTAGATCCATTCCAGCACTATAGACATCTCAACATGAGGAAATAATTTAGGATGATTTCTATTTTGGTATCTTTTGTGCTAGCTAAAGGAATCAATGCACACCTTATGTCAGTTGGTAAGTGGCTAACCAGTTTAATGATTTCTTAGGCATCTTCAATAAGTGGCTACACATGGTAGCTATAATGTGAAGGGTGTAAAGTAATATAACTAGAATAATGATTGCTAAATCTCCATCTTGGCACTTGTAGCTCCACCTTAGTAGAAGATGCACCTGTAGCCTATAAAAGACAACTCAAACTAATGGGCAAAGGGACACAACTTTGATACAACCAAACTCTAAAGAAATAGAATTGGTTCTGTATGTTTTTATCACCATTTTTGTTAGGATTATATTGGGTTCCTTTCAAGATCTATTTGTATACACCCAAGCTCTCCTATGAGCATCTAGGTAGTTAAGTAGATCTAGTAAAGTGTTTCACTCAATTTCTTACTCTAATTCTTTTTACTTTGAAGGAAGAGAGAAACAATAGATGAGGGGTGTGTACCTAGTAGAAAGTGCATGCATTGATATATATATGAGGTGAGAACTCTTCTTTGGTGAGGGAATAATGACCTAAAAATCACATAAACTTTATGAAAAATATGTTAATAGAGAGGTAAGGGGCTACCTAGTGAGAAACTAGTCCCAAGAAAGGAATATGCTTCCTTAAATGGATGTCATCCCTTGTTCAACATTAAAGTTTATTAATAAAAAGGATACTACAAATAGAAGATATGAAATGATACCAATGAACAATATAAAAAGAAGGCTAATCTATAGCAGGATCGATGTTATCAAAATAATGGTTCCAAAATGTAGTAGCCTCATCAATATCCTCCTGGATTATGGCTAATTTTTCCTCTACATCCTTTGAATGGGGTGTGATAACCATAATTAAAAGGGTTATCTCAAAGGCAATGTCACTTTGATCAGTAAATAGAGGTTAGGGGACAATAGGAAGGTTAAAGACACTATTTATCTCATGTGCAAGTCCTGGTAGGGTCATTTATATGTAATAAACAAGTTAAGGTTAGGTCCAAAAAAAAAAGTGTTCAGGTATAGGTTAGGGTATGACCAAAAGTTTGAGAAGGTAAAAAAGAGGGTTATAATAACAATCTATAATTTTGGGTGATAATGACTATTGACGGTTGGGCTAACCATTGGTGGTTATATTAAACATCGATAATTGGGTAACCGATGGTGGTTGATATAACTAGCGATGGTTATGGAAACTATTGGTAGTCACCTATCAAAAACTTGATGTGGATTAAAATGAGCTATAAGTAGGTAACTAAGGGGTTAAAAAGGTTGTATGGGTAGTGTGTGTAAGGGAAAAGATGTAGGAAGAGTATTCAATAGAGAACACACATACAATAAGTAAATAAGGATAAAAAGAAATAGAGAAGACAAAGTGAGGTACCTTGCTTTGAAGAATTGGATGGTTGAATACCTAGAGAAATATGGGCAGTGTAATGATACCTTGACAAGCGAATTGCATAGGCAGAGCTTTGGGTTGTTAAATGTCTGCATAGAAAATAAAAGATTTTGGATGCACAAATTATGGTCCCAAATCTTTTCCATGAGCCTTGTATTTATATCAAAAAACTTTTTGAATGAGGAAAAAGAGTTGTCAAATTAAGGGAGGGAAAGTGTCTAAGTTGGTCTTGGATAAGTGTGATGGACTGATGAAAATAAATCCATGAGTTTGTGCATGGGAAAGTTACAAATTTTTATAATGCAAGCTTGTTCACAGCTAGAAGTTTCTAATTTATTGGGTGAGGGTACCTAACCATTAATGATTAGGCTAACCATCAACAGTCAACCCTCTAAGGCAAAAGAGGTAAAATATAATATATTGAGTGGTTTATTCAAGTTTGTGTAAAGAAGGTTCCATTAGGTTAATAGAGAAATTAACTAGGTCAAGGTCAAAATCTAGGTCCTAGTATGATAACCTAAAACAAATGGTTTGAGGGACATTTTTAAGTGTCTACATTTTCCCCCTTTTTATTATGTGGCCTTAGGTCAATAAGCCATAGAACAAAAATGGAAGGTTGACAGTCTAGGGCCTATTTCCATGAGTATGGGAGGAGGGTATTCCCCTTCAAACTAGGATTCGATGAGGTAGGATGATAATTAGGTCATGGTTTGATAAAATAAATTAATGTCAAAGTATGGAAATGTGACTACACACACAAGGTAAAACAGATGCTAATGTCATAAAATCATGAAAAGACAAATGGCCAATGTTGATAATAATAAGGTTAGGTTCTAGAAAAAGTGACAAGGTAACCAATCCCTAACATTGGTCATATCTGATCGAGCTATGCATATCAAATGTCCTAGAAAGGGTCAATGTTTAATCAGGTATCCAGGGTAGGAAGTGCTCCTACAAAAAACACAAATGCTCAAGTTATGCATAAAGTGGTGTGAAAAAGGTTTAACAAGGCTAAATTGGTTGAAGTGGTCAGTAATGATCAAAGTAAGGTTGGTACAATGTGTATGAATAGGTGTGTTCTAAAAAAAGGTTGATGTCATGATGGATGTGGCAAATGGGTGGGTTGGTTAGGTAGGGGGTGACTGAGCTTATTCCTAATGTACAAGGTAAGAGGATTCTACCTACATAGTCCCATGGATAATGCATCCAACATGGACTTCAGGCCTAATGTAGTTCTTGAGTCAGGGAGAGGGTGACTCCCAAATAAGGGTAAGAGTATGGGAAAGAGGTTACCCCATTGGGGTTAGGCAAGGTAAGGGTAAGATGAAGAAGGGAATTAAGTTGAAGGGAGAAATGTAAGGTGTGTGAAAAGGAAGGGGGAAGGAAATGATTAGTGATGGTTAGAAAATCATTGATGATTGGGGGAATCAGTGATGGGTACCTAAACATCAATGATTAGGCCAACTAGTGATGGTTACATTAACTATCGATGGTTAGGGGTAAGAAGCCCTAAACTAATGGCAAAAGTGAGGAAGAGGGTTAAATAGGTCATAATTTATTTTATTATGTGAAATTATTAGAGTGTTGTGGTGTTTAGTGGTTTGCAAGTGAAAGGGATTATTGGTAAGGTGAGTGAAGTGTTGAGATGAGAGTGGTGCATAGATAGTGAGAGTAGGATCGAGATGGATCTAGGGGATGCACCAATTACAACACATGATTTAAAGAGGTGGCACTGATCATGGAAGGAGGTGGGTATTATTTTAAAATTGATAGCATTTTTATTAGAGTTTGTATTGAGAATTAAAAGTGTACATAGTAGGGATAATTATTGGTGAAAATGAAAAACCTAGGGTTTAGGTTAGCTGTGATGGGTTGTGTTGTTGGGGAGGAAAAAAAAGTTAGGGTGGGTAAGAAATGGGGTAAAATTGATGAGAGGATGGAAAGGATGGTTGAAAGTGTAGGGGGAGGGGGTGTTTATGTTTGTTTAGTTGTTTTGGGGAGGTTGGAGGGTCAAATCCCATGACTAATGGTCACCTACATGTGACCATCAACAATTGACCCAACCAACACCGGTCAACCCTAGGGGTATAAAATACCCCAAGGGGACCATCGATGGTTGGAAAAACTAGTGATGGTAAAAAAAAGGGTTTATGGTTAGGTTGAGGGTTTAGGATTTAGGTTTAGGGTTTAAGATTTAGGGTTTAGGATTTAGGTTAAGGTTTTAGGATTTTAGGGTTAGGTTTTAGGGTTTAGGGTTTAGGATTTAGGTTTAGGATTTAGGATTTAGGGTTTAGGATTTAGGTTGAGGTTTTAGGTATTTAGGGTTAGGTTTGAGGTTGAGGTTTTAGATCGTAGAAAGTATGTGAGAAATTATGGTTTAAAATGGTGTGTGGGTGGGTGGAAGAGGAGAGTCAGTATCAGGGAGAAAAATAAAGGGTAGGTAGATGATTCAAATAGTGTTTGTTAGAGAGAAAGGTATGGAAAGTATATCAATTATTTTAATTTTCATGTTTAGAGGGATAGGTTCATAATTAATTTGTGACATGGTTGCTTGTAGGCACGAGATCAAATTCATTTATAGGATCATATTCTCAAGATATTCTCAGTAGTTCAAGATGTGATGATGGCCAAGGATTAGCATCATATGAAGGTAGTGG
The DNA here is from genome assembly GCA_037957365.1 of Torreya grandis. Classification (NCBI taxonomy): domain Eukaryota; kingdom Viridiplantae; phylum Streptophyta; class Pinopsida; order Cupressales; family Taxaceae; genus Torreya; species Torreya grandis. The sequence goes on from JARHVA010000189.1 coordinate 5,150,074, forward strand.
GTTTTGGGGGGATGTGCCACTACCAATGTATTCCAAGGGATACTACCATGATATTCACCATCATCAAGAGATAGGACCTAGTGACTAGTACCTTATGGTTACTGATAGGAAAGATGATGATATTATTGGAGGATGTACACTAGATTACATGGTTACTAATCTAAGGAGATCCCATTTATCATATATAGGGGGATGATATGGATGAGTGTTTGGAGATGCTATATGGGGATGATGTTGGTGTTGTAGAGTTTCATGTTGGAGGGTTTAGTATAAGACCACTATACCAGAGAGCCCCAAGGGATAGACATTTGTTAACTATGTTATAGTTAGTGGTTACATGTTATGCATTATAAGATTCGATCAGAGGGAGATACCCTAGTGTGTTATTGGGGGTGTTAGTGGAGTTATATCTAGGTGGAGCTATGTTTGGCTGGGAACATGTATTACTAATGTAGATATATAGGGAGTTGTGTGGTTTTTAGGCACATAGATGGTATGGCATTAGTGTGGGGTTTATGCTACATTGTTAGGTATATGAGCACATATGAGTATTATGACCATTGGGTTTACCAACTAAGGGGTATTTAATGATGGATTAAAAGGTTAGTTCTTACCAATAAGGAGAGAGAGGGCCCTAATAGGATTAGGTGGTGGTACACATGACCTAGATTGGTTTAGAGATGCACTGAGGGGTTTGGTGGGTGGAGACATAGTATGGAGGCCATATAATGAGTGGCCTACATGGGAGAGCTACCAACATCATACATTATCTCTACAGAGTTAGAATGGATATACAAGTGATAGGAGGGAGATATCAATCATATCCTATTAGAGAGGGTATGATGATAGTTTGGATTGGTATAAGGGATCCCTCCTAATTTTTTATGGTACAACAGGGAGGATTCAGAGTATCTACTTTCAAATCCATAGCCATAGGATGAGGTTTTGGATTTTGAGGAGTTGCCATTGAGGGGAGGTGATGATGATGGCGTGACACTTAAATACACTACATGGTTTTAGGGAATATATACTGTGATGTAGTTTGGTCATGGAGATGGTGACAGGGCCTTGATGGATGTATATTAGAGAAAGGGGCTAGTGTAGGGGGACCCACAGGTGGTAGTGACACTAGTGGTATTATGGGCCCAAATAGTTGCATTATAAGGATAGGTTATGATTATTCAAGTTTAGGTAAGAGGATTCATAGTGGAGAGAGACTAGGCCCATGCATAGATCATAGATTTATATGGGTAAATGGCCATCTTATAGGGTCAGGTGATTACATTGACGGGGGAGCAAGACTAGGTGAGGGTTTTACTTAATTTGGTGACCTAGGAGAGGGATTATTTATGATGGGATAGTGGTGTAGCAATAAGTACAACACCTCCTAGATATATCACATAGACCAGGTATCATGTAGTAATACAAGATTTGAGGTATTATGAGGGCATTGTGTTAGCATAGTTTCTTAATGAGTTGAGGCATGGAGAGTATTAGCTAATTATGTTAGGTGGGGTAGGTTTGGGGACCCTAGGGTAGTGGGTTATGGTAGTGGGTCAACCATTAGGTCCTCCACCTAGTACAAGTATAGGGATAGGTGTAGGTACAACTATAGGTAATAGTAGGGCCATTGGTAGTGGTCTACTAGGGCCATGATATGTATATGATCCAATTTTTTAATATCAACCTACATGTTGAAGATGTGAGATGTATTTTGAGCAAGAGTTTATGCTGTATAGACATTGTGCATATATATATGATATATTTTTATTAGGAGATGTTGTGTTGATGATGTCTAATGTGTTATGTGATGGTTATACTTTCATGATGATCTATGCGGTTATGTTTCAATGTTAATTATGCTATGATGTTTAATGGTAATGGTTGGTTAATTGATATAAGTATGTTTTAATAATGTTATTAATAATTATTAACTTAATTTTTTGAGGTGAGGTTGGTTAAATATGTTAGCTAGGTATGATAAATTGGCTAATTTTGAATGCTAATGCTTTGTTTTATGGAATGATTTTGGTTTTGATAGGTAGGGTAGGTATGGGTAATAACAAAGAGGGGCATTCTAGATTATTTCACAAGGATTTCCTTATGCCCCAAAAGGAGATAGGATTTTAATAAACATGAACTCTCTAAATGCATCAAATTAGTGTTTCCCTATTACTAAGGTGTGTCATATAAACACCATGTGCCAAGTGAGCTCAGCATCTTTTGATTTATAGAGGTGATATGAAAAAAAGAGAGTAGTGATAAATAGGTAAGGGAATAAGTGTTAGGTAGGGAACCATGTGTTGGCTCATTCACCCCTTTACTTAGGTGATGCCTAGAACTAAAATAGCCTAGTCCATGTCATTGAATGGGTAGACTGATCAATGTAAGAAGTCCACCAATATCAAAAGAGAACTGATTGCAGTTCATTTGGGATAATGTTGAATTTTGATAGGATCATGTATTGCTTTGAAATAGGTGAAGATGATCAAGGCAGGAAGCTTCACTGGGTTACAAAATAGATCTAATTGTGGTTGCTAAATAATATTTATTGTGTTAGCTCAGCTATCCTTCAAGGGAGTCGTCTAAGTCAGATTTTTGATAGTTATCCTTAGAGGGATAAATCTATCACTTTATCATTTGGGTGACAACTATCCTTTGATGGAACGGTATATTTATTTTTCTTATGATAATGGAACCAAATAATATGTATCCCAAAAATATTGAACTTTTGTTTGAGACATGGATGCATCTATTTAAATCTTAGAGTGAAACTATTTGTAAGGGAAAGTTTGTGCCTTAATACAGTGGTTATGTGATAATAGGAAGGGGTGTTGAAGAATGTGAGGCTATGGGATTCCATCTAACAAAATATAATAAAGTATCTATGAGAACCATGCCATGGGTAGAGATATGGTACCCACATTTAAGATTAGATGAAAGTGACTGACAGATAATCACATGGATCTATTATAACCACATGCCATTAAGAGGAATAAGGTAAGAGGGTTAGGGGAGTGATAAGTTCTTTAAATCAAAGGACAAACTTAAGTTAGATAGCAGGGTGTGTTTGATAGGCCTTATCAAAATAAAGGGTGCAAATGTGAAGCATTGAGAGGCTCAGGTTTTGGATTGCCTTTGAGAGAGGAGAAATGATAAGCTCCTAATCTTTACTTGTGGGTTATAATATAGGGTCCGAGCTAATTAAAGGCAAACTTACCCCTTTTGGTTTTCTTCATGTTAGTGACATGTTAGTTTTCTTAGAGTAAAACGTCTCCAATGTTGAATTCTCATATTTTTAAATGTTTGTTTTAGGCTCATTTGATACAATCTTAATAGATATGAAGGTGATTAAGGGAAACAAGGTGATGTTAATCAAGGATTTATAAGCATGCTAAACATTCTTGATGATAGTCACTTTTAGAAAGAATCTCCTGTAAGGATATTTAGAGAGATGGAATTTGGACTTCAAGAGGTAGAATTGTCTTATCTCCAAAGACTAGAGAAAAATGTGTAGAACCCATAGCAGTTTGGATAGTAGTGTAGTAGGCCCATAGAGAAAATGGGATATGGAGGTGCCAATCCTTGCTCGAATCATTAACCACCTTAGTGAGCATTTTTATGAGGGTTTTGTTAGAAGCTTTAGCCTATCCATTGGATTGTGGATGATAAGGGGAAGATGAACTTAAGTCAATTTTAAAAGCCTTACAAAGTTCCTAGACCTTTTTATTCTTGAAGTATTTTCCATTGTCGGTGATGATTTTATGAGGGACACCAAAATGGTAGATGATGTGATGGGTAATGAAGTCAATGATTTTTTTATCTTTGATTGAGATCAATAGAATGGCTTCCACATATTTGGTGAAATACTCTATGGTGGTGATGATATATTGTTGACATTAAGAGGAACGAAGATTGATCTCACCAATAAGTTTAAGACCCCATTATGAGAAAGGCCAATAATCTGTTGATACCTAAATATCATGAAGAGGTGCATGATGGAGGTTAGTATGTTGTTAAAATTTGATGCATTTCTTGGCATAGTCATAATAATCTTGATTAAGTGTAGGCCAATAGTATCCCAGGTGAAGAATATGCTTTACAATAGCCAAACCATTAAAGTGTCCTCCACAGATGCCATCATGTGCTTCCTTAATGGTGTGAGAGGCTTCATTGTTATGAAAGCATCAAAGGAGGACATCAAATCCTCATTTTTAAAGAATTCCCCTAGTATTAAGTAGCGATAAGTGATTTGAATGAAATCTCTACAAGAATTTCTTATAAGATTGGGTGGAAGGACACCAACATTTAGGTAGTCAAAGATTTGGTCATACTAAATGTCTAAATGTGATGTTTCCACTTGGAAAATGGTAAGAATATTGAGACTGAGGTAAGATGGGGTGACAAAGTGGTGTATGGTGACAAATATTTTAGAGTCATCATGTTGGGATGGAATTTGGGATGCAAGGGAAGCCATCATGTCTGCAAATTTATTTGTAGAGCAAGGGACTAATGGAAAGGTATAATGGTTAAATGATGCTAATAGTTTTTTATCAAGTTGTTTTTATTTCATAAGAACATCCTTTTTGCATTGATAGGCTCCTATGACTTGGTTGATAATAAGTTGAAAATATCCAAAGACACGTATAGTTTTGATTACTAAGGATAAGGTGGTTTGGAGACCTATAATCAAGGCCTTGTATTCGACTATATAATTTATTTATTTGAAATCAAGTTTGAAAGAAAGAGGGAAAGGTTATTCATTAATGGGAATGAGGACTATGCCAACACCCCCACCATTTTGACATTTGGAACCATAAAAATATATAGTCATTTGATAGGTGGGTTCTTTTGAAGAAAGAGTAGCTATAAACTCATCTAGAAAGGAAAAAAGAGGAGTTTGATTATTAGGGAGAGGGGATTTAGCTATTTGGTCTACAATGACCTATCCTTTAATGGACTTTTGTAGAAGAAACTCAAGATTGAACTCAGATAAAAGCATGAGCCACTTAGCCATACATTGGTTATGGTATGGCTTAGAGTGCATATACTTGAGTGGGTTAGTGTTGGTAAGGATATAAGTTTTGTGGTTAAGAAGATAGTGACGAACTTTAGAGGTGATAAAAACTAAGGCAAGGTAAAGTTTTTTTGGATCATTGTATCAGGTTTCATAGTCAATGAGGGTGTGGCTGATGTAATAAATAGCCTACTTGTTATGTTGGTCATTATAATGAGCAATCATGGATCCTAAGGAATGATGAGTGGTAGATAGGTATAAATAAAGGGGTTGATCTTCCCTTGGGGGAATAAGGATAGGTAGAGAAAGAAGATACTCCTTGATTTCATCAAGCCTTGTTGACACTCCTTGGTCCATTTAAAGGAGGTATCTTTTTTTAGGAGGTGGTGAAAGGGTTGAAAACATTCACATAGCTGGGAGATAAAATGGAAGATTGATTGAAATTTGCCTTGTAGGCTACGAAGTTGTTTTAAGTTAGTAGGAGGAGGCATTTATAAAATGGATCTAAAGTTTTTTAAGTATATTTCTATTCCATAAAGGGAAATAATGAAGCCCAGGAGTTTTCTTGATATGACCTTGAAGATGCATTTCTTTAGATTGAGCTTAACATGATAATGGATAAGTCTTTCAAAGATGATGGCTAAAACAATGAGGTGATCCTAGTGATGTTTGGATTTTTTGAGCAAATCATCAACATAGTCTTCAACTATCATATGAATGAGGTCATGAAAAATGTAGATCATGGTTCATTGATATGTGGCTCCTATATTATTTAAGCCAAAAGGTATGACACAATAGCAAAATGTTCCCCATGGTATGATAAAAGATGTCTTATGTTTATCTTGGGGGGCAATCAAGATTTGGTTATATCTCAAAAATCCATCCATGAGGGATAACATTTCATGGCTAGTGGTAAGATCAATAAGTTGGTTGATGTTAGGTAAGGGAAAGTCATCTTTGGGGCATGCAAGGTTAAGATCCCAAAAATCCACACAAAGGTGGAGTCCCCCAGTGGGTTTAGTGATAAGAACAATGTTAGAGACCCATTGTGGATATTCAATGGGTTAAATGAAATTAACAAATAAAAGGCACTAAAGTTCTTATTTGACAAGAAGAGATATACAGAGATGGATTCAACAAAGTTTTTGCCAAATTATCTTAACCTCAAGTTTATGTAAATAAGGGTCCACTAGGTTAATAGAGCAGTTAACTAGGTCAGGGTCGAGAGCCAGGTCCTAGTGCGACAACCTAAAAAAAATGGTTTGAGGGACATTTTTAAGTGTCTATATTTTTCCCCTTTTTATTGTGTAGCCTTAGGTCAATAAGCCATAGAATAAAAATGGAAGGTTGATAGTCCAGGGATGATTACCCCGAGTATGAGAGGAGGGTATTCTCCCTCAAATGAGGAGTTGATGAGGTAGGATGATAATTCGGTTATTATTTGATAAAAGAAAATAAGGTCAAGGTATGGAAATGTAACTACACACATAAGGTGCAATGATATTATAAGGTCATAAAATCATGAAAAGACATAAAATGGATAATGTTGATAATAATATGGTCAGGTTCTAGAAAAAGTGACAAGGTAACTAGTCCCTAGCATTGGTCATATCTGATCGAGCTATGCATATCAAATGTCCTAGAAAGGGTCGGTATTTAATCAGGTATCTAAGGTAGGAAGTGCTCCTAAGAAAAATATAAATGGTCAAGTTATACATAAAGTGGTGCAAAAAAGGTTCAACAAGGCTAAATTGGTTAAAGTGGTCAATAATGATCAAAGCAAGGTTAGTGCAAGGTGTATGAATAGGTGTATTCTAAAAAAAGGCTAACGTCATAATAGATGCATAAAATGGGTGGGTTGGTTAGGTGGGGTTAGCTGAGATTACTCCTAATGTACAAGGTAAGAGGATGTTACCTACATAGTCCCATGGAAAATGCATCCAACATGGACTTCAGGCCTAATGTAGTTCTTAGGTCAGGGAGAGGGTGACTCCTGAATAAAGGTAAGAGTAGGGGAAAGAGTTTACCCCATTTGGGTTAGGCAAGGTAAGGGTAAGTTGAAGAAGGGAATTAAGTAGAAGGGAGATATGTAGGGTGTGTGAAAAGGAAAGGGGAAGAAAATGACTGGTGATGGTTACCAAACTATCAATGGTTGGGGGAATCGGTGATAGGTACCTAACCATCAATAGTTAGGCTAACCAGTGATGGTTGCATTAACTATCGACAGTTAGGGGTAAAAATCCTTAAAACTATGACAAAAGTGAGGAAGAGGGTAAAATAGGTCATTATTTATCTTATTGTTTGAAATTAGTAGAGTGTTATGGTATTTAGTAGTTTGCGAGCAAAAGGGATTATTGGTGAGGTGACTGAGGTGTTGAGATGAGAGTAGTGCATGGATAGTGAGAGTAGGATCGAGATGGATCTAGGGGATGCACTAGTGGCAAGGCATGATTTGAGGAGGTGGAACTAATCAAGGAATGAGGTGGGTATTATTATAAAATTGATAGCATCTTATTAGAGTTTTTATTAAGAATTAAAAGTGTACATAGTAGGGATAATTATTGGTGAAAATGTAAAACCTAGGGTTTAGGATAGTTGTGATGGGTTGTGTTGTTGGGGAGGAAAAAAAGGTGGGGTGGGTAGGAAATGGGGTAAAATTGATGAGAGGAGGGAAAAAATGGGTAAAATTATAGGGGGAGGTGGGTGTTTATGTTTTTTTTAGTTGTTTTAGGGAGGTTGGAGGGTTGAAGCCCATAACCAACAGTCACCTATAGGTGACCATCGGTGGTTGACCCAACTAACATCGATTGACCCTAAGGGTATAAAATAACCTAAGGGGACCATCGATGATTGGAAAAACTAGTGACGATAAAAAAGGGGTTTAGGTTAGGTTAAGGGTTTAGGATTTAGGTTTAGGGTTTAGGATTTAGGGTTTAGGATTTAGGTTGAGTGTTTAGGATTTAGATTTTAGGATTTAGGTTGAGGTTTTAGGTTTTTAGGGTTAGGTTTAAGAGTTTAGGATTTAGGTTTAAGGTTTTGGATTTAGGCTTTAGGCTTTAGGTTGAGGTTTAAGGTATTTAGGGTTAGGTTTGAGGTTGAGGTTTTAGATGGTAGAAAGTATGTGAGAAATTATGGTTTAGAATGGTGTGTGGGTGGGTGGAAGAGGAGAGTCGATATCAAGGAGAAAAATAAAGGGTAGGTAGGTGATTCAACTAGTGTTTACCAGAGAGAAAGGTAGGGAAAGTCTATCAATTGTTTTAATTACCATGTTTATAGGGATATATTCATACTTAATTTGTGACATGGTTGTTTGTAGGCATGAGAGCAAATTCAATTATAGGATCATATTCTTGAGAAATTCCCAACAATTCAAGATGCGATGACGGCCAATGATTGGCATCATATGGAGGTAGTGGGTTTTGGTAGGATGTACCACTACTAGTGTCTTCCAAGGGATGATACCATGATAGTCACCCTCATTGAGAGATGGTACCTAGTGACTAATACCTTATGGTTTCTGATAAGAGAGGTGATGATATTGTTGGAGGATGTACACTAGATTATATGGTTATTGATCTAAGGAGATCTCATTTATCAGATAGAGGGGGATGAGATGGATGAGTGTTTGGAGATACTATATGTGGATGATGTTGGTGCTATAGAGATTTGTGTTGGAGGCTTGAGTATTAGACCACTATACCAAAGAGCCCCAAGGGATAGACATTTACTATGTTGTAGTTAGCAGTTACATGTTATGCATTACTAGATTCAATCAGAGGTAAATACCCTAGTGTGTTGTTGGGGTTGTTAGTGGAGTTATATTTGGGTGGATTTATGTTTTGTTGGGTAGACATATTACTAGTGTAGATATATAATGAGTTATGGGGTTTTTGGGCACACAGATGGTATGGCATTAGTTTTAGGTTTGTGCTACATTGTTGGGCATATGAGCACATACGAGTGTTGTGACCAATGGATTTACCAACTAGGGGTATTTAATGATGGATTATAGGGTTGATTTTTATTAATGTAGAAGAGAGAGGGCCCTGATAGGAGCAAGTGGTGGTACACATGACCTAGACTAGTTTAGAGATGCACTAGGGGGTTTGGTGGATAGAGACATAGTATGGAGGCCATATAGTGAGTGGCCTGCATGGGAAAGCCGCTAATGTTATACATTATCTCTAAAGAGTTGGAGTGGATCTATAGGTGATAGAAGGGAGAGATCAAGTGTATCCAATTAGAGAGGGTATGATGACAATTTGGATTGGTACAAGGGATCCCTCCTAATTTTTTATGGTATAGGAAGGAGGATTCAGAGTATCAACTTTTGGAGCCATAGACATAAGATGAGCTTTTGGATTTTGAAGAGCTACCATTAAGGGGAGGTGATGATGCTAGGGTGACACTTGACTACCCTACATGGTTTCAGGGTATATATAATATGATGTATTTTTGTCATGGAGATGGTGATAGGGCCCTGATGGATGTAGATCAGAGATAAGGGCCAGTGCAGGGGGACCCATAGGTGGTAACAGTACTAGAAGTAGCATGGACCCAAATAACTACATTATAGGGGTAGGTTATGACTCTTTAGGGTCAGGTAAGAGGATTGATAATGGAGAGAGACTAGGCCCATGCACAAATCATAGCTTTATAGGGGCAAATGGCCATCTTACAAGGTCAAGTGACTACATTAATAGGGGAGTGAGACCAGGTGAGGGTCTCACTTGATTTGGTGACCTAGGAGAGGGATTATTTATGATGGGTTAGTGGTGTAGCAATAGGTACAACACCTCCTAGATATATCACATAGACTAGGTATCATATAGCAATACAAGGGTTAAGGTATTATGAGGGCATTATGTTAGCACAGTGTCCTAATGAGCTAAGGTGGGGAGAGTAATAGTTGATTATGTTAGGTGGGGCAGGTTTGGGGACCCTAGGGTAGTGGATTATGGTAGTGGGTCAACTAGAAGGGACTCCAACCATTATAGGTATAGGGACAGGTGTAGGTATAGCTATAGATACTAGCGGGGCCAATGGTAGTGGTCTACCAGAGCCATTATATGTATATGATCCATTTTTTTGATATCATCTGGTGCACTAAAGATGTGAGATGTATTTTGAGTGAGTTTATGATGTATAGACATTGAACACACACACACACACAAACACACACACACACACACACACACACACACACACACACACACACACACACACACACACACACACACACACACACACACACACACACACACACATGATATATTTTTATTGTGAGATGTTGTGTTGATGATGTCTAATGTGTTATGTGATGGTTATGCTTTCATGATGATGTATGTGGTTATGCTTCAATGTTAATTATGCTATGATGCTTAATGGTAATGGTTAGTTAATTGATATAATTATGTTTTAATAATGTTATTCATAATGATTAACTTAATGTTTTGAGGTAAGGTTGGTTAAATATGTTAGCTAGGTATGATTAATTAGCTAATTTTGAATGTTAATGCTTTGTTTTGTGGAATGATTTTGGTTTTGATAGGTAGGGTAGGTATGGGTAATAACAAAGAGGGGAATTATAGATTCTTTCACACGGATCTCCTTATGCCCCACAAAGAGGATAGGATTTTAATGAACATGAACTCTTCAAGTGCATCAAATTAACATTTCCCTAGTACTAAGGTGTGTCATATAAACACCATGTGCCAAGTGAGCTCAGTGTTATATGATTTATAAAGGTGATATGTGAAAAAAAGAGTAGTGATAAATAAGTAAGGGAAGAAGTGTAAGGTATGGAACCATGTGTGGGCTCATTCTCTCCTTTACTTAGGTGATGCCTGAAACTAAAATAGACTAGTCTATGTCATTGAAAGGGTAGACTGATCAATACAGGAAGTCTACCAATATTAAAAGAGAATTGATTGTAGTTCATTTGGGATAATGTTGACTTTTAATAGGGTCATGTATTAATTTAAAATATGTGAAGATGATCAAGGTAGGAAGCTTCATTGGGTTACAAAATAGAGATAATTATGGTTGTTAAATAATATGTATCATGTTAACTCAGTGATCCTTCAAGGGATTGGTCTAAGTCAGAGTTTTGATAGTTATCCTTCAAGGGAACAGTCTATCATTTTATCATTTAGGTGATAGACATCCTTTGAGGGAGTGGTCTATTTATTTTTCTTATGATAATGGACCCAAATAATATGTATCCCAAAAATCTTAAACTTTTTTTTGAGACATGGATGCATCTATTTGAAGATTAGAGTGAAATTGTTTATAAGGTAAAGATTGTGCCTCAATACAATGGTTATGTGATAATATAAAGGGGTGTTAAAGAATGTGAGTCCATTGGATTCCATCTAACAAAAGATGAAAAGTATCCATGAGAACCATGCCATGGGTAGAGCTGTGGTACCCACATTTAAGACTATATGAAAGTGCCTGATAGATAATCATATGGATCTAGTATAACCAAATGCCATTAAGAGGAATAAGGTAAGAGGGTTAGGGGAGTGAGAAGTTCTTAAAATCAAAGGATGAACTTAAGTTAGATAGCAGGGTGTGTTTGATAGGCCTTATCAATAGAAAGGGCACAAATATGAAGCATTGAGAGGCTCAAGTTTTGGTTTGCCTTTGAGAGAGGATAAATAATAAGCTCCTAATCCATGCTTATGGGTTATAATATAGGGTCTGAGCCAATTGAAGGCAAACTTACCCTTTTTGGTTTTGTCCATGTTATTGACATGTTGGTTTTTTTTTAGGACAAGGTCTCCAATGTTGAATTCTCATAGTTTCAAATGTTTGTTGTAAGCTCATTTGATACAATCTTGATAGATACAAAGGTGATTAAGGGAAATAAAGTGATGTTCATCAAGGAGTTCTAAGCATGCTAAATGTTCCTGATGATAGTCACTTTCAAAAAGAATCTCCTATAAGGATATTTAGAGAGATGGAATGTAGACTTCAAGAGGTAGAACTGCCTCATCTCCAAATACCAAAGAAAAAGGTGTAGCACTCGTAGCAGTTTGGATAATAGTGTAGTAGGCCCATAAAGCAAATGGGATATGGAGGTAACAATCCTTGCTTGAAGCAATGACCACCTTGGTGAGTATTTTGATGAGGGTTTTTTATAATTTTTGGCCTATCCATTAGCTTATGGATGATAAGGGGAAGAGAAACTTAAGTCAATTCCAAAAGCCTTACAAAGTTCCTTGACCTTTTTATTCTTGAAGGATTTTCCATTGTCAGTGATAATTTTATGAGGGACACTAAAATGGTAGATTATGTGATGGGTAATGAAGTCAATGATTTTTTTAGATTTGATTGAGATCAATAGAATGGCTTCCACCTATTTGGTGAAATACTCTGTGGTGGTGATGATATATTGGTGACATTAAGAGGAATGAGGATTGATCTCACCAATAAGATCAAGACCCCATTACAAGAAAGGCCAATAATTTGCTGATACTTGGAGACCATGAGGAGGTGCATGATGGAGGTTAGCATGTTGTTGAAATTTTATGAATTTCTTGGCATAGTCATAATAATCCTGATTAAGTGTAGGCCAATAGTATTCTAGGTAAAGAATACACTTTGCAATAGCCAAAACACTGAAGTGTCCTCCATAGATGCTATCATGTACTTCCTTAATGGCATAAGAGGCTTCATTGTTATGAAGGCATCAAATAAGGAGGCCATCAAAGCCTCATTTTTAAAGAATTCCCCCTAGTATTAAGTAGCGAGAGGTGTTTTGAATGAAATCTCTATGAGCATTTCTTGAAAGATCAGGCATAAGGACACCAACATTAAGGTAGTCAAATATTTCGTCATACCAAATGTTTAAATGTGATTTTTGCCTTGGCAAATGGTATGAATATTGAGACTAAGGTAAGATGGGGTGACAAATTGGTGTATGGTGACAAATAGTTTAGATTCAGTAGGTTGGGATGGAATTTGGGATGCAAGGGAAGCCATCATGTCTACAAATTTATTTGTAGAGTGAGGGACTGATTAAATGGTATAATGGTTAAATGATGCTAATATTTTTTTAGCAAGTTGTTTATATTTTAGAAGAACATTTTTGCATTGATAGGCTCTTATGACTTGGTTTATAACAAGTTGAGAATCTCTAAAGACATGTATAGTTTTGATTCCTATGGCTAGGATGGTTTGGAGACCTATAATCAAAGCCTCATATTTGGCTATATAATTGGTGCATTTGAAATCAAGTTTTAAATAAAGAGGGAGAGGTTCTTCATTAATGGGAATGAGGACTATGCTAGCACCCCCACCATTTTGACATTTGGAACCATCAAAATATATAGTCATTTGATAGGTGGGTTCTTTTGAAGAAAGAGTAGCTATAGACTCATCTAGAAAGGAAAAAAGAGGATCTTGATTATCAGTGAGAGGGGTTTCAGCCAATTGGTTTGAAATGACCTATCCTTTAATGAAATTTTGTATAATAAACTCAAGATCAAACTCAACTAAAATCATGAGCCATTTATCCATATGTTGGTTAGGATATGGCTTAGAGTGCATATACTTGAGGGGCTTAGTGTTGGTAAGGATATAAGTTTTGTGGTTAAGAAGATAGTGACAAATTTTAGATGTGAAAAAAACTAAGGTAAGGCAAAGTTTTTTCGGATGGGTGTATCAAGTTTCATAGTCAATGAGGGTGCATCTAATGTAATAAATAGCCTACTCCTTATGTTGGTCATTAGGATGAGAGATCATGGCTCTTAAGGAATGATCAGTGGCAGATAGGTATAAATAAAAGGGTTGATCTTCCCTTGGGGGAATAAGGATAGGTGGAGAAAGAAGATACTCCTTGGTCTAGTTAATGGAGGTATCTTTTTTTAGGAGGTGGTGAAAGGGTTTACAATGATCGAATAGCTGGGAGATAAAATGGTAGATTGATTGAATTTTGCCTTTTAGGCTACAAAGTTGTTTTAATTTAATAGGAGGAGGCATTTATAGAATGGCTCTAACTTTTGTGAGGTCTATTTCTATTTCAAGAAGGGAAATAATGAAGCCTAAGAGTTTTCCTGATATGATCCTAAAGATGAATTTCTTTGGATTGAGCCTAACATGATAATGGATAAGTATTTCAAAGATGATGGCTAAAAAGCGAGGTGATCCTAGTGATGTTTCAATTTTCCAAGTAAATCATCAACATAGTCTTTAACTATTATATGAATGAAGTCATGAAAAATGTAGATCATGGCTCATTGATATGTGGCTCCTATATTCTTTAAGCCAAAATACATGACACGATATCAAAAAGTTCCCCATGCGGTGATAAAAGATGTCTTATGTTGATCTTGGGGGCAAACAAGATTTGGTTATATCCCAAAAATCCATCAATGAGGGATAACATTTCATGGCTATCAGTAAGATCAACAAGTTAGTCGATGTTAGGTAGGGGAAAGTCATCTTTGGGGCATGCAAGGTTAAGATCCTAGGAATCCACATAAAGGTGAAGTCCCCCAGTGGGTTTAGTGATAGGAAAAATGTTAGAGACCCATTATGGATAGTCAATGGGTAAAATGAAATTAACAAATAGAAGGCATTGAAGTTCATCTTTGACAATAAGAGCTATACGGGGATGGATTAGACAAAGTTTTTACTATATTGGGTTAACCTCAAGATGGGTGATGATGTTATGAATGGCAATCGATGGGTCATTATAAGGCATATCCTGATAAGACCAAGCAAATGCTATGTTATTGTCATGAAGGAAGGCTGCATATTTTTTTTTATTCCTCAAGAGTTAAGGATTGGCCAATCTTAAAAATGTGAGGGTTTTATTGAGTACCCAATTTAATGTCTGTTGTTGATTCATTTAGCATTGTTTGATTTTTAAGAGGGAGGGATATTCGAAGAGAAGAATCCTCAACACCCAAATAGGTAAGAATAAATTTATCATTTTGACATTAGATGGTGTTAATGGTAGGAGAATCATGCATGATTATTTTAGGGTGGATGAGAGGAATGGTTTTAGTTTGAAACCCCTGTTGATAAGTCAGGGGACCTACCCTAATAGTCTTGATAAAAAAATTTAGGTCAGATGATGTCGTTGTCTTCAAATGTATTTGGTGAGGGTAGAGGTTCTTCAAATTTGAAATGTGAGGTTGATAAGGGTAGAATTCCCTTGAATGGGAGAGGTGTGGTTGGTGGTTCCCCAAATGGGAGAGGTGGAATTGGTGAGGCTAGTGGTTCTCCAAATGGGAGAGGTGGAATTGATGAGGCTGGTATGGGATCTTCTGTGGGAAAATACCCTAGGTGAAAGAAATCATGAGGTTTTTGAGATTTGATAGCAAGAAGTTCATGGGGTCCTTGTTCATAAAGGCCAAACCCAAACCCTTTCTAAGTGCATCGATGAAGGTATATTTGGGCAAAGTTCAGGTTACTAAGATAGAAAAAGTTTGAAGTGAATGGTTGAATATGTCATAGTGGTGGGAGAAAGAAGTAGTTTATCAAGTCCCCCATAAACAAAATATGTTCTATTATTGGGAAGACCAAAGGAGACAAGGGTACCAATATTTGGATCATAAGGTAGATCATTTTGAAGATTCCCAAATTCATGTGGAGAGGGAAAAGTGTCCAAAGCTAAAATTCAATATTCCCCAAGTGTAAGTCATTGGAACATGGATTGCAAGGGGTGCTCGACCAGGATTTGTGATGAAGGAACAGTCAAACTAGTGGATGCTTCACTTTTGTTGAAAGTATAAGTGTTGGTGTGTTGGTTTGATGTGGTGGTTTGGTTGGTGGTTGGCTATGATGAGGATGAAGGTGGAATAAGAACATCACTAGGCTAATATGTCATATTATAAGAAGCAAAGGGACTCAAATTAGCTTTGATTGTAATGACTTGTCCCTCATGCTCAAACTTGATGCATCAATGAAGGGTAGAAGGGATGCATTCCATGGCACGGATCTAGGGTTGATAAAGCAATACATTATATTGAAATTTTCCCTCTACGATGTAAAATAGTTCAAGAATGGTTTAAGCCCCCAAATGGATGTGGAGAATAACTATTCCTAGAGTAGTGGCCAAGGTATCATTAAATGGTTAGAGAACCACCAAGATTTTTGACATAATGTTTTTAGGTAGTTGAAGTTGATCATAAGCATGGGAGGAGATGATATTTATACGTGTTCCCCCATCAATCATGACCATTTTGACATGTGTATGATTAATGGATGTTGTGATAAAAAGAGGGGATCAAGATCTTCAGTATGATATGGTGGGATTTTAGATTCTTGAAAGGTGACACTGGTAACATGTTGGACATCTCCAATCAAAGATGCAAGAGCTTAGGGATCATCTAGTTGAACTTCTATGGAATGCATTGCTTTGATTAAATCTTGATGATGTTGAGGTGAGGTGTTGATTAATTCATAAAGACTCATTTTAATGGGTGTTTGGTGAAGTTATTTTATCACCAAGAGTTGGATAATTGAAGGTGTATTAGAGGAGGAATGGGTTCCCAAAATGGATACCTTAGGCATGGATGGTTGTGAAGGTGAAGGTGTAATATGTTAGGTTTGGTTAGTTAATTGAGGAGGTGAAGGGTAAGACCATGCAATGGTGGCCTTGGCTTTACCCTTCTCATTTTCTTGGACCACTTTACCCTTGTCCTTGTGTTGGGCTCTAAACCAAGTTACCATATGAATAGTATGGATAAGGGGAGCAGTTACTTACTTTGGTTCCTCTATTACACTCCTTGATGGGAGTAGAGAAGGAGGTGATTAGTAGAAGGATTAAATAGGTGGTAAATGAAGCAAAGGGCCTTTAAAAAGATTAATCTAATAGATTGTCCTCCACCAAAAGGCCATGAATGATAGTTTGGAGAGCTTTACAATTCTCTATATCATGCCAAGGGGTTATATGGTAAAGACAAATTAGATTGTCATTGAACCAGGTTGGCTTTTGATGAGTGGGGCCAAAAGGTTTGATGGGGAGTAAGTTAATCGTAAAAGCTTGCAAGAAGCTTTGTAATATTATTGTATAAGACTCTGATAAGGATTTTGGAAATGGTGGGGTTTGGTTTTTTGGTTTAGGTTTATTTTTGGGTAAGGATTTTTAACAAGAGGTATGGTTGGTGGGGTAAGCCTAGCTAGAGGTTTTGAATGAATTGTCTTAGTTGTAATTGGTCTATAAATTGGGGGTCTAGATGATGAGGTTTTAATAGATGGGAAGGTAGATGGGGAAAGGTTGGTGAGGAATGAAGTTGAACTAGGAGATGGGCTTGTTATAGGTAAAGAAAAGGGAGATGGGTTTTTGGAGGAAGAGTAAGTTACAAGAATGGTGGAAGGATGTGGTCCTAAAATATAAGGTAAGGGTGAAGGAGCTAGTATGGTTCTTCCTCAAAGTTGAGGTCTGGGAAATCCCTCCTTCTTAATGGGCTTAATTGGATTGGGTTTTGGTTAGATTGGTGTGGTTAGATCCAATCTCAAAGGAGGGTGAGCAGGATTTGGCATGGGAGGGATCCCCAAGGTCTTGATTGGCTTGGTAAAATAAGCATAGGGTGATTTATCAATTTTAAATAAGGGTAATTGAGGTGGTCCTTTGGTAACTTTAAGAGGAGTAGTTGGTGGAGTTGTAACAATAGGCTCAATAGTGGATTCCATTGAAGTAGAAGGTTTAGTTTTTTTTTGATATGGGAGTTCAAGATGATGCCAAAAGGTAGCTCTATCAAAGTTAGGTTGGGAGGTGAACTCCAAACATTGAACTAGCTGGGAGAAGGGTTTATAAATAGGAATTGTTCCCTAATTGTTAGATTCAAAGTGTAAACCCTTTAGGGATGAAGAAGTAGTGGTTTTAGTATTATTATCGTTATTGGAAGGTTCCAAAGGCAATGGTTAGGTATATAGGGGTATTGTCTCTTGAGAGATGGATTTCAAGGAACATACATATGATTATACAATTGGTGTGGTAAGGGTAATGGTTTCAGGTGGAAGGATTGGTTTAACTTCTTCCTCAATTTAGTTGTCCAAAGGAATAAGTGGTTTTTTGAGTTGGATTAGAGGAGTGAATAAAATGGTTGATGGAGTGACCATCTCCTTATGTGTTTCCACCATAGGAGGGGTGGGTGAAACCATGGTTTCATCCAAAGAAGTGGAGAGGATAGTCACTTCCTTTGTTTGGGCATTTAAATGGGTTGGTGGTAGGTGGTTCTCCTTAATTTGGATGATAGAAGTAATAACTTCCTCAACAATAGGAACATTACTGATTATATTGATTACATGTGCTTCATGTGAATTGGAAGATCTAGGCTGGTTTTCATGGTGTTGGGTTAAAGGTGGATGGTTTGGAAATAGTTTCCAAAAAATATCAAGGGATTGGTTTGAAGGAACATTTGGGTTATCAAACACAATCTCCCCTTTATAAATTAGGTCCTAGATAATGCTTTTAAACTTATTGTATCTATCAATATTATGTCCAATAACCCAATGATAGTCACAATGATCATTCTCATTGTACCACCCAAGAAGGGGGTAATAAGTATCAAATTGTTGAAGGGGTTTGATGGGCAAAAGTTGGATTAGATTGGCCTTGAGAAGTTTCTCTAACACTGATGCATAAGATTCTCTAATTGGGGTAAATGATTTTGAAGGAACCCAATTTTGAGAATGGTTTTGGTGATTGGAAGGGTTGTTGGCTGGAGGTGTTTGGTTGATGGGTGGAGGAGGTGTGGTTTTAATAATGGCCAAATGTGTTCATGGTTTTACTTTAGAATTGGTTGGGTTCATAGTTTTGGTGGAAGTTGACTCCATGGATTTGAAACTAGAATTTTTATTTCAAAGCTTTAACTTCCCTTCATCAATAGCATGGTTTTCCAATTTATGAGCCATAGTAAAAGCTTTGTCAAAGGTCCTAAAGGTTTGGAACTAGAGAGTTGGAGCAATGTATTTAACACAACCCTTGGAAAGCAATTTAATTAATTCAGGTTGAGGTAATGGTAAAGTGAGTTGATTAATAAGACCTCTCTATCTAGCAATGAGATCAATAATGGACTCATTTTCAAATTGTTTGATGGAGTATAGGTTTGTAATGGAAACCTTTTTAGATATGTTTATATAAAATTATTCCAAAAAGTTTTGTGCCAATTAAGAGAAAGAAAAGATGGAATGAGTGGGAAGAGCACTGTACCAGTCAAGGGTAGCCCCAGATAATGACATGGGAAAGGTCTGAAGGAGAAAATCATCATCATAAGTGATCAAGTAGCACGCATGTCAGAACACTATTAAGTGTTGTTGAGGGTCCTCCTTACCTTAGAATTTAGAAAATTTGGAAAATTCCCATTGAGAAGGATAAGCATGAATAGGTACATAGGGATGGATAGGCTCATTACAAATTTGGTTGTAAGATAAAAGATTGGTTGAGGTAGAGATAGATTACTCCAAACTAGTCATTTTATCCATGAGGATTTTTATTAGGTTAGGTTGGGGTTGAGAAACCATATAATTAAGAGGTAAATTTTGTTGAGGCTGGTTCACAGTAATGTATGAATAGGTAACAGATGGTAATGATGAAGCTACATATTGATAGGTGGTGCTAAGAGGTTGAGTTGGCGGCACATAAGAACTATTTGGTATAAAAGTTTGGGTGGTGGTTGGTATGAATCCTTGTAGGTTAGGGACATATTGGTAAGTTGTCACAGGCATGTATTGAGGAAAAGATGTGGTTGGTATGTTTGAGGTAGGAGGAAGTTGGGAAGGTTGAGTTTGGGTGGTTACCCTAGTGCTGATTGGAGGAAAGTTTTGAGGTATGGAGATTACTAAGCTTTGAAGTAGACCTATGGTTGAAGGATTGGTTACAACCAAAGGGAAGATAAGAGTTGAAATGGAAGATAATGCCATAGTATATGGGGTGTAGGTAACCAATGGTAAGGTTAAACCCCCATGGGGTGTAACTGATGGTGTTTGGTCACATGGTAGAAGGTTGGTTTGGGTTTGGGTGGATGGGATGTTGGAAGAGGTCTAAACTAATGGTTGAGTTGAAGTGGTTCCAACCATGAGGTGGGATGGCATACCAAGAGAAGGTTCAAAAAAAGGAATCAAAGTGAGAGGGGTATGATGAGATAAGGTGATAAGGTAATTTTGTAAGGCAATTGGATTATTGTTGAGAAAGGTGGTGAAGTCTGGATCTCCTTCAAATATGATTTTAATTATAAAGGGATATGGTGGTGGAGGATAATGGTGAGGTGAACCATGGGGAGATTTATCTGCATCCAAGGTATAATCCATGGATGAAAATGAAGGTGGTGGTTGATTATTTTGATTTTTCACTTGTTGTTTGGTCAAAACCATATGAAAAATTTGGAAGTGGACAACAAACTTTCCACCTCAAACAATGATCAATCCAAGAAAAACCCAAAGAAAATAAAGCACACACTAAAAGTGTAATTAATCCTATGATTTATTTTAAATCACTTTTAGCTTATGCCTTAAAGAGTGTGAAAGGGAAAATTGGATTATGATTTAGGCACTAAAAATCAATCTAAGTATGGTTTCAAGTTAAGTTTGGGTGCTTAAAAAATTTTCATTACATTGGGTACATGGCCTGGTACTGGGGGCTTACTCCTTGCACTTCATGAACCCGAAGCCGAGTCGGGCTACTTAGCCAATAGATACCATTTGTCTAGATTTTATAATTTGCTAGAGAATGGAGTGGGTCCTCCCTTTGGTGGTGAAATCCAAGTGGGATCATCAAGTAAGGCAAGGTGATCCAAAGGGTGATGAAATCCCAATGGGCCTTGTCTCAAGTATGTTTTGATGTGTTCTTTGGTGTAGTGGTTTAGTAGTGTAACATTTGTGTTCTACAATTTATTCATAATGAAATTAATTAATCTAGGTGAACTAAACATTAAATAGGTAATTCAATTGATGCACTTAATTTTATCTCAAAAGTAAATCTTTTGTTTCTTTGAATGCAAATAAGGAACAATGTAACAATGCAAGATGACAATGCAACTTATTCCTAGAATGAATTTTGCACTCTTTTTTTTGGTTTGTATTGATTTTAGAAAAGAAAAGTACAAGAAACTTTGTATTTTTTAGTATTTAAATATTTGTATAAATACTAAACATGAGATTCACTAATGAAACTACATGAAATAAACCAAACTATGAACCCTTAAGGGGTCCCTCTAAGCGTGCCAGAATGTTTCACTCAATTTCTTACTCTAATTATTTTTACTTTAAAGGAGAGAAAAAATAGATGAGGGGTGTGTACCTAGTAGAAAGTGTGCACATTGATATCTAGATGAGGTGAGAAATCTTCTTTGGCAAGGGAAGAATGACCTATAAATCACATAAAATTTATGAAAAACATGTTAATATAGAGGTAAGGGATGCCTGGTGAGAAACCAGTCCCAAGAAAGGAATATGCTTCCTTAAATAGATGTCAGCCCTTGTTCAACATCCAAGTTTATTGATATAAATTAAATTATTAATATAAGATATGAAATGATGTCGATGAATAATATAAAAAGAAGACTAATCTATATCAGGATTAATGTTATCAAAATAATGGTTCCAAAATGTAGTAGCCTCATCAATATCCTCTTAGATTATGGCTAATTTTTCCTCTACATCCTCTGGATGGGGTGTGAGAACCACAATGCAAAGGGATATCTCAAAGGAAATTCCACTTTGATTAGTAAATAGAGATTTGGGGACAATAAGAAGGTCAAATACACTATCTATCTCATTTACAAGTCCTGGTAGATTCATCTATATGCAATAAACAAGTTAAGGCTAGGTCTAAAAAAATCAAAAAAGTGTTCAGGTATAGGTTAGGGGATGTCCATAATTTGATAAGGTAAAAAGGAGGGTTAGAATAATAATCTATAATTTTAGGTGACAATGACCATCGGCGGTTATCTTGACGATCGACAGTTGGGTGACCGGTGATGATTACTATAACCAGTGACGGTTGTGGAAACTATTGGTGGTCACCGATCAAAAACTTGATGGGGAGTAAAATGAGCTACAAATAGGTAACTAAGGGGCCAAAAAGGTTGTATGGGTAGTGTGGTTAATGGAAAAGAGGTAGGAAGAGTATTTAATAGAGAACACACTTACAATAAGTAAAGAAGGATAAAAATAAATAGAAAAGACAAAGTGAGGTACCTTTGCTTTGAAGAATTGGATGGTTGAATGCTTAGAGAAATGTGGGTAGCATTATGGTAACTTGATGAGAGAATCACATGAGCAGAGCTTTGGGTTGTTGAATGTCTACATAGAAATTAAGAGAGTCTAGATGCATAAATTTTGGTCCCAAATCTCCTCCATGAGCCTTGTATTTATAGCACAAAAATTATTGAATGAGGAGAAAGAGTTTCCAAATTGAGGGAGGGAAAGTTTATAAGTTGGTCTTGGATAAGTGTGATGGACTGACAAAAATAAATCCATGAGGTTGTGCATGGGAAAGTTGCCAATTTTGTTAGTGCATGTTTGTTCACAGCTGGAAGTTTCTAATTTGTTGGGTGAGGGTACCTAACCATTGATGGTTAGGCTAAACATCGATGGTTAGGTTAACCATTGGTGGTCAACCCTATAAGGAAAAAGAGGTGAAATTTAAGGTATTGAGTGGTTTGTTCAAGTTTGTTTAAATAAGGGCCCACTAGGTTAATAGAGGAGTTAATTAAGTCAGGGTCAAGAGCCAGGACCTAGTGCGACAACCTAAAAAAATGGTTTGAGGGACATTTTTAAGTGTTTACATAAATCATGTGCTCTATTTTTAGTATAATGTACTCTATTCTATTGAATTTAAATTAATGACATATAAGGGTTAAAGTATGACGTGGACTCTAGTTTATACAGCTTTATTATTAATCCTTAAATGTGCAATGGCTATAATGTTATAATTTATAATCATGTATGTTAAGAATGTGTATTCAAGCTTTCAATTTATAGTATTAATGGTGGATCTATAAATTATGATGATGTCAACATACTATGTAGGAATAACCTAAGTGTATATAAGAACCTACACCAAGCAATGATATCATTACATGAAGCGTGAGCCTATTATGAATAATTGAATTGAAGTAGCCCCTTAACCCTTTAAAATCACCTAAATGACACTAAGCATAGTAAAATAAATGGGCTTACACCTATAGACCATTAGGTTTATCCAAGAAAAGGCCTGAACTAATGAATCTATCAAAACCTTCTCTTGAATGACCAAGTCCCCTAAGTTAAATCTTGTACCATGGCACAACTAGACCAACATGATCCCTGATTCTTTCTCTAAAAACTAGGATAAGTGCCTAGTTTTCAATTCATCAATTAATAAATCAAGTGTTTATCTAGTTATCCAAGTTAGTTTTAGACTCATTACAACTAGGCACAACCATGGTATATTCCTGTGGTGTTCAACATTTATCACTCGACTGCACTGACATCAATTCACATAAGGAACAAGCCTTATGCAATCACCTGAAGCATAATAGATAAATAACTAGGGCCCACATTAGGCTAGTTTTGCTATGGTGTAAGATTTCACTTAGGGGACTTAGTCATTTGAGAGAAGGTTTTGATAGATTCATTGGTGCAAGCCTTTTCTTGGATAAGCCTGATGGTCTATAGGTGTAAGCCCATTTTTTTTACTATGTTTAGCATCATTCAAGTTCTTTTAAAGGGTTAAGGGGCTATTTCAATTCAATTTTTCATACTAGTCTCACATTTCATACAAGGATTTCATCACTTGGCATGGGTTCTTACCTGTATTTAGGATATTCCTACATAGTATGCTAACATCATCATAATTTACAGAGATACCATTAATGTCATAAATTGAAAGCTTAAATACACATTCTTAACATACATTATTATAAAATACATCATTATAGCCATTATGCATTCAAGGATTAATAACAAAGTCATATAAATCAGAGTGCATGTCATACTTTAACCCTTCTATGCCATTAATTAAAATTCAATAGAATATATTACATTATACTCAAAATAGAGAATATACTTTACTAGAGATACTTAACTTCCCAAAGGCTCATAGGTGAGTTTGGTCATATACAAATATATATTGAAATCCATCCAAGCTAATCCTAACACTAATGGAAATCAAAACATGTATATCCAATTCTATTTCTTCAGAGCTTCATTGTATCAAAGTTGTGTCCTTCTGCTCACTAGTTCAAGCTATCTTTTATAGGCTATAGGAGCACCTTTTTCCAAGGTGGATTTGCACATGTTAGGTGCCAAGATGGATATTTAGCAATCATTCCATCAACTTCATTACCTTGTGCCCTTTGTACTATAGCTTCCACATGTAGCCACTTCTTTAAGATGCCCAAGAAATCATTGAATTGGTTAGACATTTATCATCTGGCTCAAGGTGTGCATCAATTCCTCTGGTTGGTGTAAAAGATACCAAAATATCAATCATCACAAATGATTGCCTCATGCTGAGATGTCTATAGTGCTAAAATGGATCTATACTTAGTCAAAATAGGGGCCCAACATTAGCCCATACAAAATTGCTAGTCCATCCTCAAACTAGGCTGCCAAAGCCTTTAGTGAATAGAATTTGGGCATTCTCTCCTTAAGTTTAGTGTTGAATTCCTCAAAACCCTTGATAGTAAGCTTGATTTATTTAGTAATACTATCTATCTCCATGGAGGTGGTGCTAATAATGAGCACATTTATCTTCTCCAACTCTTTTCTAAAGGTTGCAATATTTTCCTTAGATTTTATCACTCCTTTATCAAGGATTGCTCTTTATTCACAAGCCTTCATTTGTAAGGTGTGGAAGAGTGCTTCCAAGTTCTGATCCTGGTCCTTTATTTATGTGCCTAGCATAATGAACCTACCCATTATCTATGTGCACTCCAGCCTACTCATAGAATATACATGCACCATCAGTTCTTCCTTCTCCCCCTTTTTGTGCTTGAGGTACACATCTATAATTGATGCTTGGTTGGAAAAGTTCATGAAGATGGTGTTAGCTACATCTACACCTTCTTGTAGCTTTATAAAGAGGTTCTCTACCTCTTAAAGCTTGGTAGATAGATCTTTATGTATCATGATGCATGGGTATTCTTCTTCTTCCTACATCAGCTCTGATTTCATCCTCAAGATCATCTAATCCACTAGCACACATACTTTGTCAACCTTTGAGTGGTTTGATGTATCAATACTAACCAAAAGGGATGGTTTGTCTATCTCTATGCACTCACATAGTTGTTATAGCTTGAACTTCAAGGATTCCACTTCATCTTTGGCATCCTTATAAAGTTTTTTCATTTATTTTCTCTACCATCATTAATGTTATTCTTTCACACAAATTTAGTGGCCATACAGATGAGTGCATTCATATACCTGACTAGGTTCATGAATGGGGATTTATGATAAGGGAGTCTTGCCCTTATTTAGGTTTGTTTGTGCCCAATATGGCCTTTTGAGGCACCTCAAAGTGAGGATCATCCATATAGCTATCAAACATAAATGAAATTTATTTGTGCATCTTGTCTATTGTATATTTGGGGAACATGTATTCAAACATGTAGAAATTATCCTCCATCCACCCCTTCTAAACTTTTTACCTTATGCTTAACTACACACCTTCATCCTTGATGATAGCCAACTTCATTTATTTTTCTTCCTCCTCTCTAGCACTAATATTTTCTTTAACACTTTCCTTAGAGGTGTTTTCTTCCTATTACTATAGGGCTTCTTCTTTGGACTTGTCCCCTTTGTCTACTTCTTCTTCCCAAGGTTTGTCACCACTTACCTCCAGGTGTTCTCTCTTGGTGCCAGCTTCACCTTCCTCCTATTTTTTTTGGGGTTCCTTGGTGTTTTTTGTTTGTTATTTTTCTAAGGTGACAACATTGCCTTCCTTTTCTTCAAGTACCCATTCACTACTTGGGTGTACCTATTATGAAACTTTATTTGCTTTGTTGGAGGGGACACTAGGTGCCTTCTTTAGTATTTCAATAGCTAGTTCCATGCTTGCGAGAACCTCATTTGTTTTTTTCTTTTTCTTGGCGTTTGCTTCTTTGGTTTCCTTCCTTTTCTTGGCCTTCTCTTCCTCATCCTTCTTTTCCTCCACCTTAACTTTCTCAATATCTTCTTGTGTCATACCAACTTCCTTCATATCGTTACTCTTCTTCCCCATCACTAGCACCATCTCAATTTCTTCCTCATTATGGCCCATTTTCTTCCACAACCTTATTTTTTCCTTCTCTAGCATCGACACAAGAATGTGATGGGTCCCTTAGACTTTTTTTTTGTCTTATTCTTATTAGAGTAAGTAATATCTAGTTTGAAGGTCATGCATTTCTTCTTTGCAGATAAAAGGGGTTGATTCTTCACCAGAGGTGATCCTTACCCTGATGTGCACTTGAATTTATTCAAGTGTCTCTCCTTATTTTTTCTATGGAGACTTTTGCTACATTACTAGCACTAACTTTCCTTTATTTCGAATCTAGAGGGAGAGATCATTATCTTTCTTGGCATCTATACCCTTCTTTCATGGCTTCATCTCATAGTGCAACATGAATATGCACCCATTTATCATTTCCCTCTAGAGGGGATAGATGTCTATTTAATAAGATTCATCCTCGTTATTTATGGTTTTCCCTCTTATTGGTTGATAGATCTTTCCTATTCTGATAATGTTTATTTTGACCCTTTAACCCATTATTTTTAGAATAAATAACTAAACAACAGTTGGGTAAATTATCATAAATAGTTTCCCTTTGAATTAAGGTACAATTCCCTTTTTAAAGATCTTTAATGAATAAAAACTACACTAACATTTGAATATACTTTTAACTAGAAATCATTTAAGGTAGACTAACATCCATACATCACTATGCTATGAATGTAATAATTTATTTTTATGAAACTATTCAATGATAGAACACATAGATTCCATATATAACAATGATCAAGTATATACATATACCACTGGATTTTGTGAACCAATAACAATTTGATAAAATGTATATGATAAGACTCTCAACAAAAAACAATTACCACATTTAAAGCATGAATTCACATAGAAACTCATCTTCATTCACTCAAATGCACATATTTAAGTCTATAGTAACTATTTGTTTCTTTCATTAATAGATGAAATAAAGAGGGAAACATCATATTATAAAAACAAATTTCAGCCAAATTCTAGCTTTTCAGACCCTTTACATGTCCCATTTAAAACACATATGCTTTGAAAAATCATCTATTACAAGATTTTCATTTTCTTTGATGAAGCTGATCTTTTATTTAAATGAATGTATCATAATATTGATATCTTTCTCAGGTTTACCATCATCTTTCAAATACATTACATTAATACATTCTAAATCATGATGCAGAGACTGAGTAAATTCAGTTAACTCTTTAATCAGCTTTATAAGTTCTATCCACCCTTATTTTGAGATTGAGTTTCTCCATTCAAGATTCTTTTTGCATACATATAATTTTTTTCATTAAAATTTGCCACATTCTTCTCTGATAAATTTTTTATCACACCATGATTTTAGATTTCAATCATTTGGTTAATTGTAGCTGTCTATTTTTTTCATCTTTCTCCCATAAGATGTTTTGTATCTTCAAATATTCAATGGTAATTAGAGTTTCATCATATATATTCTTTAAACCATTAATATATTTGGTGCCTTCTTGGATTATCCCATCTAACCAATCATTGAATACTTTTGTTACCATCTTACTTTTATGTATTTGTTCAAGAATTTTTTGATTAATTGGAGATTTTGGATCAAAAGATAGGGGCAACTAAGAAATGAACAAAGGACCCAAATTATGAATGGCATCAATGTATTTGACCATCGAGCATAATGCATCTTTTAGTTCCTTCTTATCTCTTTCATCTTGCCATGTTCGATTTACTATTTTCTTGATGGATGTTTCAAGATGATGTACATCTATAGCTCTTAATACAACTCCAAGGTTTATTATTTCCACTATATAATCTTGTACTATGGGATTTTGAACTTCATCATTCATCACTGGCTGAGCTATCTCTGCACTCCAATTTCTTGTATTAGGATCAATGTCTACTTTGGAAGTGATTTTTAGCTTTTTAAATTTACGAGCTTTCCCTAAACATCTACTGACCATGTTCTCTAATGGTAAATAAAATATAACTATTTTCCTTTTCTTGTTAATTGAATTATGTAACCACCAAGGTGTAGTAACTAGGGTTTCCTTATTAGGAATAAGTTGTTTTGAAGGGGTATCCAGTAGTTATATTAAATTGGTAGAATCCAAGGTGATTCCCACTTGTTGATCTGTATTAGTTCCCTCTACCATTGTTGAATCAGGACCTTGATCACTTATCATCTTATTTGAGTCTTCTTCAGCACACAGATCCACAATCATTTTTTCTAGAGATTCTTTCTTCTTCATGTTCTTAGCTTTTGACCTAGTAGTGAGGTTAAGAAAATTGCTTACAAGATTTTTATTATAATTTTTAGAGGTAGAATCCTTTTTAACCTATGATTTTGAAATATCTAGTTAATTTCATAGGTTCTTGTCTATATGAGCTAATTGCCTTCATAACTCAATTAACGCAAAGCGGTCAAGGAAATATCTAGTTAATTTCATAGGTTCACCTTCAAAACCTCCAACTCTAATATAGGTGAATTTAGAAAATTGAATGAAATAGCTACCATATATGCTAATAAATTTCATAGCTTCATCAGACATCTTTTATTAACATTTCCTATTAGTTCATAAACCATTCTACCAGTGAAAACATCATTAACCCTTTTCTAATTTTCATAACATTTTTGCATTTGTAAATAGGGATAATAATCATAAATTTTGATGTCTTCAATTAAGGATTGATGAGGTAACCCTATCCATTCTTTTGTAGATTCTAGGAAGTAGAAAAGATATGAAGACATATAAAAAAATTTACTCCTCGAGAGATTGCTTAAACCCTTATGTAAGCACTCTACTATGATCTTTGCCTAGTCTAGATATTGTTTTCCACTAAGAATTACTTGAATAAAGAAGTACATCCAATCCTCCCAAGAGAATGCTTGAGGATTACCTTTTAGTCTATGCAACAACACAGATATATATTTCACTTCTGGTATCATATGTTCTCTAGTTAAAGGTCTGGGTAACCTTAAACCTCCCTTTTGAAACTTCAGTAGCCAATTTCTTGTGATTATACTCTTATAGTTTGCCTTTTTTAATGAAAAATAACTATAAGAGGAAGAGATGTTAAGGTCTGAATATGGTTCTTTGGGTAGGATTTTCATTACAACCATTATGTTTTCTTTATTAACAGGTAGTAATACATCTCCATTCATAGTTTGGATGCATCTATCATGTGGGTCATATTTATTCATGCATTTAAGGACTAATCTAGGGCATTGTATGGCTGTGGGGAAGGTTGTGGCTTCAATTAGACCACTTTCCACTATCTTCTCCAACATGGGAGTAGATGTAGGGTTTTTACCTCTTTCTTTAAAATCTTCTAAATCATATTGAGCTAAAAATGTATCCCCATATTCAGGCAAAGAACAAACAAGACTTGAACCATGTTCAAAACCAAGGCATGCAACATTCATGATTATAGTTTGTATAAACAGAACAAAAAATGTTTATACCTCTTAACAGTATCAGAAAATCAAAATTACTTTTCTTTTTGATAAATAAATAGTAATAGTTATGAGAAAATTTAAAACTCACCTTTTACCAATTTTGAATTCTCTATCAAATTAAGCAAGAAAATCTGATGCCTCTAGCATTGTCCTCCTTTTGTGGTACCTTATGTGTTTTATTTTGCCAAATTAGCCTACTCGTTATTTGATAAGGGCACAAAATCTAGTTAAATAATTAATAAATCAATACATTCATATTGAATTTCCTTGATATGATGTAAATTTTGACACATGCATTAATTGCAAGTGATCTCCATACTTGACCTTAATGTATAATCATTACCCTTAATTTTCAAGGATTAAAACTTTTCAATTTATAAAATTTTCTAAATATATTCTCTTCTGGTTAATTCTCTCCATCTTTATTTCTCTCTTTTATACTTCCATACACAATGAACTTTTGTATCCCAACCAAAAGAGTACACGGATTCAAGCTCAGTTTCTGTCAGTTCTTTTATACTCATAGATTTTGACTCAATGAAAATTTTAAGGGAATAAATAAGAATCAACATAAAGACATGGTTTTAACAAATTTCTTGTGATGAACCAAAAGTGAGTGGCTTTTCAAGAATATATAATAGTGAACTTTGAACCTACGAACTATCACATTTTGAAAAAGGTTCAAGTTCAGTGGTTCAAGATAACAAATTCCTTCACAAACCAAGACAATAAGTGAATGATTTATAATAAAAAATAGGTGACTTGAAGAGTGAACATATTTAACAATTAAAATAAAATGATGTATCAATGCTTGCTCGATGAAGAATTATGAAAAAATAAAATAAGGTTAAATATAAGGGTAAAAATTAGCTCTGACTGGGGACTGTATTTTATGACAAAATGCAAAGAACTCAGAATCTCTAGTTTCACACAAACTAATTAGAAATAAAGGGACAAAAAGAGAAAGGTCAGAGCAAACCAAAATAGAAAAACAAAAAGGTGGCACACACAAACAAAAAGAAAACAACAATGTACAAAATATGGGACACCTATTTTGCAATTGATACAACTTAAGGTCATGTCCATTATAAGATAGGGGTAAAACATATTCATCAAGATATTTTAATTTTAAAGAATTAGGGCCCATTACCTAATGAATTTTTAATGGTCCCTTCTAGAGTGAATAAAACTTAACATGTGCTCATTTAGGTTATCTTCTCTTATCCCATAAAATCACTTCATCTCCTTCCATGAATTTTTAGGGTCTAGTTTTTTTATCAAAGATTTTCTTAACTCTGGCTTGATGAGCAGTAATACAATCAACCAATTCATTCCTTTCTTCCTCAATTTTGGTTAAATACATAATCCTTTTTTCCAAAGAATCTTAAAAATATTGATCTTTAATGACCTTTTGCAATTTGGTTGTTGATAGTTCAAGAGGTAATGATAATTGAGCTATTATTCCATAAACTAGCTCAAAAGGTGCCATTCCTATTGCTATTTTCAGGTTTACCCTATCAGCCCAAAGTGCTTCATACAAATTTTTATGCCAATCTCTATGATTATCACTCACCAATTTTCTCATGATGGTGATCAAATTTTTGTTGTTGGACTCAGCTTGACCATTTGCTTGAGGAAAATAGTTTGATGAGTGAGAAAGAGAGATAATGTGATCATAACAAAATGAGATGAGCTCAGCTGAATAAAAGCTAGTAGAATTATCTACCATGATTTTTTTAGGAACACCAAATTGTACTAGTATATTTTCTTTAAGAAAATCACACACAACTTCTAAGGTGGTTCTCTTTGCAGGGATCACCTCCACCCATTTTGTAAAATAGTTTATGGCTATCAGAATGTGTGTTTCTCCAGCACTCAAAGAAGGTGAAAGGGGTCCAATGAAGTCTAATCCCCATTGCTTGAAATTCTCTTCAATCACAACTGGCCTTAAAGGTAATGCTACAAGTTATGGTTTTCCTAAAAATATCTTGCACTTCTCACAATTATCCACCCATCTGTATGCATATTTAAACATGCCAGGCCAATAATAACAATTCCTAAGAATTTTAAAGGTTTTAACTCAGGAAGAGAAATATCCACCATAGGCTTCATCATGGAAAACCTTCAAAATATTATGTTGTTATTCTTTATCTACACATCTCAAAAAATTTCCATCTAGTCCCTTTTTGTACAAGACCACCCCAGATGACATATTTTGTTGCTTTTAATCTTAAGTTCCTTTTTTATTTTAGGATAAGTGGCTGGAACAATCTCCATAAGTAAGATAATGAGCCACATTCACAAACCATGGATCTTGTAAACTCACTAACAATATAGTGGAAAGTTCCTCCTCTTTTTCTTCTTTATTTTCAGTGATCACTCTACACAGGCTTTAGCCTTAAATAAATTTAGTTGGCTTGATATCCAAGTCATATTCTTGAATATTAGCAACCCATGATGCTTTACTATTCATCCCCACATCCTATTGATTTAGAATGCTCTTGACAGCTAAACTTGGTATAAATACAATTGAGTGAGAATGAAGTATGTAGTACCTAAATTGTTTGACAACTTTTATTATAGCAAAAGCTTGTTTTTCAATCAATGAATATTTAAGTCCATGTTTTTTAAAAGGAAGACTCATGAAGGCTATTGGAGCTTCTATATTCAATTCATTTTTCTATAGAAAAATACCAAACATGGTGTGTTTTGAAGCATATTAATAAATAATGAAATCCTTTTAGAAATCAAGATTTATCAGAGTAGGTGCCTATGCAATCACTTCTTTAACATTTTCAAAAGCCTTCTTAGTATCTTCATTTCACCTAAATGCTTGTTTTTCACTCATCATTCCTACAATATGTTTTGTAATCTCAATAAAATTGGGAATGAATCTTCTAAGGAAATTAACCTATCCAAAGAAATATTTAACTCTAGTTCTATTTGAGGGAAGGCTTAACTGTCGAATTGCTTTAACTCTATCTATGTCAATCTTGATTACATCTATCAAAACTAAATTCCCTAGTAACTTACCTTCTATCACATAAAATACTAACTTTTTTGGTTTAAGATATATTCCATGGTCTCTACATCTTTTCAAAATAGTCTCAAGATCTTTTAGATGGTTTTCTCTCTTTTTAGATAAAATAGTCAAATCATCAAGATAAATAACAATAAATTTATCTATCATGTCTTTAAAAGATGAGTTCATTGCTCACTGTCAAGTTGTGCCATCATTGATCAAACTAAAAGGCATACGACCATAGGTGAAAGTTCTCCATGGCATTGTGAAAGTGGTTTTATGTGGATCTTCTTCAGCCACACCTATTTGATTATAACTAGAGAACTCGTTTAACATGGATATCATCTATGATCCAGCTACTATTTGTAAAATGTGATCCATCATTGGTAAGGCATAATTATCTTTCAAGATAGCTTGATTTAAGTTCTTAAAATCAACACAAATCCTTATTTCTCCATTTTTATTGTACATGGAGATAATATTTTCCACCCAAGTAGAGTGATGAATTGGGTAGATAATCCTAGCTTTTAGCATTTTATCAACTTCTTTATATAATAACATCTATAAATTTTGGGTTGTATTTTCTTAATTTCTACCTGAATGGAGTTGAGTTTGATTTCTAAAGGAATATGATGCTGAAATTGACCACTTCTAAAAAATTTCAAATCATCATAAAACCAAGCAAAGACACCTTTATATTTAGTTAGCAAATTGATTAACTCACATCTCTCTTTTGGTGAATAGAATTTACCAATGGAAACCCCTTTAAGATCAATTTTATTTCCAATATTTACCTTTTCACATCTCCCAATTTATCAAGAGCTTGAGCATGTTTACCTTTGATGTATTCATCTTGTCGACTGAACAAATGTTCAAGAGAAACCAACCCTCTAGGAATCTTGTTTCCTTTTAACTGAATTACTCCATCATTTGAATTGATTTTAGGATCAAGACTAAACTCTTTACACTCTGTTTCAAATCCTTCAAAATAGGTCCCCACAAATATATCAGCACTTTCCAAGAAATTTTTAATTTTTCAATTATTCTAGAAAAATTACAAGTATTCAACATTATATGGGACATTAGGATGATAGATCAACTCTATTCTATATGATTTTTCTTTGAAATCAAGATGAGGAAGAAGAAGAGAATTTGATATTGCCAAAGAATCTACCTATGTGTTATGATCTCTTGGAATTGACTCAATAGAGAATGAATCAAAATGTTCTATTCCATCCCAAACTTTGTTTTCGTAATGTCTCAATCTTTCATTCTTAACAGTAAAAATCACTCTTACCTATTTAACAATCAGTTCTACATCCCCTTTTACTTTGAGTATTTTTATTCCTTTTCCTTTGGCTTCATTTAGTTTGAGCAATAGAGCTTCGTACTCTATGGTGTTATTAGTATTTTTAAACTCTAACTTAAAGGAGTAAGGAAAAAATTTACCTTCAGGGGAAATCAGAACTACTCCTACTCTAGAGCCAGCAGTGGAATAACTACCATCAAAATCCATGATGCATAGATCATATGAATGAGTGTATTTTGAAATAGATCCTTCCTTTGCATCCTTAGGAAAAAAACAATAATTACCAAATTTGCATTCCTCAAATAATATCTGAGATTTGGGATCATTAGAAGGGAACACAGTAAACCTGCATTTAGTTTTAGTCTCTAGTTTTACTTTCTCTTTTCCCACTATAATTGTGGCCTTCAACTAATCCATTTTAATTTCCCCATCTAGATCTTTACAAAAATTTCTACTCAACAACATTCCATAACTGGCAGGGATGTCTACCGCTAAAATAGTCAACTTCAATCTTTTATTAGGGTGAGTTGTAAGAGTAACCTGTTCATCTTTAATCTACCCAAGTAGAGAAATCTACTTGCCATCCATAGAATAGCACTTACCAAATTTTTTTTGAGGGATAGACCCAAGGCTTTAGCTACGAAAGAGGGCATGATGTTATCAAAAGCACCCCAGTCTATAATACAATTACTAAGTTTATGACCATTTATAAATAAGGAAACATAAAATGGGTTAGGTTTCATATTAACCAAATTATATGTATCATTAGATATATTGATGGCTATTTTAAGCATGTATATAGGTGATTTGGGTGGAGAAGCAATTAGTTCAGCAATTGATGACTCAACATTAATATTTTATTGACTATTATATTCAGTTCATGAATAATCACCTTTAATGTATTTCCCTAATTTATCAAGCTCTTTAGGATTTAACTTAAGGTATTCATTAAGAGATATTTGAATTCTTGAAGTCTTACAAAATTTAATAATATAAAAATAAGTTTCATGATGAGATCTTCATAATAATTGAACATCTTGAACTTTTAAACTAGTGTCAAGAGTTCTAGTGAGAGGTTCCTTACTTTTGATAGGCATTCCTTGAGAAGATTGAATGTTTAGAGATTTAAAATTCTTTTGACTTCAAGTCAACATAGAATATGAAGGATCCTCAAGATTAACCAATACTTCACCACCTCTTTTTGAGTCAAAATCATATTTTAAAAAGTGTATTTCAAAGTCACCAGGTTCCTCATAGTTCCTTTCTTCCTTAGTAGTTTCTCCCAACATATCTTTAGTAGAAACCATTTGAGCATATCTAACCATCTCTGGGAAATAATTTCCATCAAGATTAGTAGTCAAATGAAAGGCACACATGTTCCCTTCTCCATGGGGAGCTTCAATAGCTAACCTTGGTTGTGCTAGTGTAATTTGTAATGCCTTACTGGTAGTTATCGTTTGACTGACATCTTGATATGGTTGTTGAATTGGTGTACTAGCTTTAGGCATTTGTCTTTTCAAAGTGATCATATCATTAACTAATTTTTGAACCATAGGATTTTTAGGGGGTGAGGATTGAACATTAGGCATTTGAACTTCTTTTTTCCATTTTCTAGCCATGATAAGATCATCTTCTAATCCAACTACCATTGTTTGTGCATCCACTAAAGTGGCAAATCCACCTCTTCTTAGGTGAAAACTAATATCAAGAGCTATAGATTTAATAAAAAATCATTTTTTATTTTTTGGAGTCAGCCTTTTAGTAGTTGGAATCTTGTGCATGATTTTGTTGTATTTGGCTATAAATTCTCTCTTAGGCTCATGTATTTCTTTCTTAAGCTGAGTTAATTAAGCAAGGAGGAAATGTTCTTCTTCTATGCTTTTGAACCTATTTTTGAATGCATCTTTCATATTATCTCAGTTTGTAATAGTAGCATCAAGTAGGTGATATAACCATTGTGTTGCAATATCGATTAAAGTTTGTACAAAGAGTCTTATAGCCACATCTTGATGTTGTAAACCTAATACACCACATGCTACAACAAAGGCATCATATTTTCATATGGTGATTACTTTCCATTTCCATTAAATTTAGGTAAATTTTATCTCACATTTTTGGGTAGAGGATTTAGATTATCTCCAAGATTTAGAGGTCATATGACCACTCCCCAAGGCTAGTCCATTGGTAAAAAGTGTATGGCAGAAGGGATGATAGTACCGAAGAGAGTTAAAGCTTGAAAAATAAGGGATGCCAAGGGTTTAATAGAGATAGGAGGTCTACTTATATCTCTTCTAATAGGAGTAGGATTAGAAGAAAAATTTAGGTTTAGTAGTGCTTGAAAATTAAGATCATCAATTCCTTCTCTCCTCAAAGATCTTGTATATCCTCTAAATTCTAGCTTGTTAAATCATAACTAAATAACCAACATTTAATTACTAAGCTATTCTTGACCTCTTGAGACTTCAGGGACTTAATTTATAGCACTACATTTTTAGCTTATCTCCTTCTTTGTCTAAGCAACAATAATATTAATTTATTAGCCAATTCTTCTTCTCTTTCTAATACTTGACTTGCTCTTCTATAATCATCAATATTTTGATGAGTACACCATGCAAGGGTATTTAATTAACTGATTGTGTCTTCTTTCTCATCTTGGAAACCAAGATTAGGTTTTAAAATAGGAATTATGTTCTCATGGGGAAGCACCATCTTGCTTCATATTAGGATGACTGATCATAAACAATGATTCGATCATCCCCAATGGAGTCACCAAAAATATATTGGTTGATAGATTTGTCATGTTTTGATAATGTTTATTTTGACCTTTTAATCTTTTATTTTTAAAACAAATAAGTAAACAACAGTTGGGTAAATTATCATAAATAATTTCCCTCTAAATTAAGGTACAACTCCCTTTTTAAAGATCTTCAATGAATAAAAACTACACTAACATTTGAATATAATTTTAACCAGAAAGCATATAAGATAGATTGACATCTATGCATAACTATGTTATGAATGTAATATTTTCTTTCTATGAAACTGTTCAATGACAGAACACATAGATTCCATATATAATAATGATCAAGTATATACATATACCACTGGATTTTGTGAACTAATAACAATTGCTAAAATGGATTTGATAAGACTCTCAGCAGAAAAATAATTACCACATTTAAAGCATGAATTCACACAAAAACTCATCTTCATTCACTCAAATGCATAGATTTAAGTCTATAGTGACTATTTGTTTCTTTCATTCACAGATGAAATAAAGAGGGAAACATCATATTATAAAAACAAAGTTCAGCCAAATTCTAGCTTTTCAGACCCTTTACATGTCCCATTTAAAACACACACACACACACACACACACACACACACATATATATTCACTTGTAACTATTCTTTAAACTTAGAGTTAAACAAACTCTAACCCTTAGTAGGATTTAGTTTTCAAAACTAATTTAAAAGATAGAACCTTTAGGTAAAGTATCTAACTTAAAAATAGAAAGCTTGAAAATGGCATGATCACTACTGAGGAGGTGCATTGGAATCTTATGATTTTATTTACTCTGTAGAAGAGACACATTGCATTTTCCATTCCTTAAATACAACAACAAATTCTTGGATTACCATAGAATTAGGAACTCCAATATGTTTAATTCATTATTTCCAGACCTTAATCTTCTGAATATCAGCTACTTTTTATGCATGCTCTGAAAGTGCTTTGACACAAAGATGAAGTAATGATTCCACTTTTGACACCCTATAAAAATCATCTATTACAATATTTTCATTTTATTTGATGAAACTAGTCTTTTATTTAAATGATTGTATCACAGTAGTGATATCTTCCTTAGGTTTGCCATCATCTTTCAAATACTTTACATTAATACACTCTAAATCATGATGCAGAGACTGAGTAAATTTGGTTAACTCTTTAATCAGCTTTATAAGTTCTATCTACCCCTATCTCAACACTAATTTTCTCCATTCAAGATTCTTTCTGCATACATATAATGTCCTATCATTCAAATTTTCCACATTCTTCTCTGATAAATTTTTTATCACATCATACTTCTAGATTTCAATCATTTGGTTAATTATAACTGTCT
Source organism: Torreya grandis (assembly GCA_037957365.1). Taxonomy (NCBI): domain Eukaryota; kingdom Viridiplantae; phylum Streptophyta; class Pinopsida; order Cupressales; family Taxaceae; genus Torreya; species Torreya grandis. The sequence continues at coordinate 5,188,172 of JARHVA010000189.1, forward strand.
ATTTTGTTTCATCTTTATCCCATAAGATGTTTTGTATCTTAAAATCTTCAAGGGTAATTAGAGTTTCATCATATATATTCTTTAAACCATTAATATATTTGGTGCCTTCTTGGATTATCCCATCTAACCAATCATTGAATACTTTCATTACCATCTTACTTCTATGTATTTGATCAAGTATTTTCTGATTAATTGGAGATTTTGGATCAAAATACAATTGAGAAATAGACTGAGGACCTAGATTATGAATGGAATCAATGTATTTAGTCATCGATTGCAATGCCTATTTCAGTTACTTCTTATCTCTTTCATCTTGCCATGTTTGATCTACTATTTTCTTGGTGGATGTTTCAAGATGATGTACATCTACAGCTCTTGATGCAACTCCAAGGTTTATTCTTTCCATTATATAATCATGTGATATGGGATTTTAAACTTCATCATTTGTCACTAGATGAGTTATCTCTGCACTCCAATTTCTTGTATTAGGATCAATGTCTACCTTGGAAGTGATTTTTAGCTTTTTAGATTTAGGAGCTTTCCTTAAACATCTATTTACCATGTCCTCCAATGGTAAATAAAATGGAACTATTTTTATTTTCTTGTTAATTAAATTTTGTAACCACTGAGGTGTAGTAACTAGGGTTTCCTTATCAAGAATAAGTTATTTTGAAGGGGTATCCAGTAATTCTATTGAATTGGTAGAATCCAAGGTGATTCCCACTTATTGATTTATCATCCTATCTGAGTCTTCTTCAGCACTCAGATCCATAATCACTTTTTTTGGAGATTCTTTCTTCTTGTTGTTCTTAGCTTTTGACCTGGTAGTACGATTAGGCAAATTGCTTACAAGGGTTTTCTTAGACTTTTTAGAGGTAGAATCCTTTTTAACCTATGATTTTGAAAAACCTAACTCTCTTTTCATTAAGATTTTCTTGTCTATATGAGTTAATTGCCTACATAATTCAATTAACACAAAGCATTCAAGGGCATATCTGGGTAATTTCATAGGTTCACCTTCAAAACCTCCAAATCTAATATAGGTGAATTTGGAAAATTGAATGAAATAGCTAACATATATGCTAATCAATTGCATAGCTTCATTAGACATCCTTTTATTAACATTCCCTGATAGTTCATAAACCATTCTACCAGTGAAAACATCATTAACCCTTTTGTAAATTTCATAACATTTCTACATTTATAAATAGGGATAATAATCATAAATTCTGATGTCTTTAATTAAGGTTTTATGAGGTAACCCTATCCATTCTTTTGTAGATGCCAGGTAGTATAAAATATATGAAGACATATAAAAAAAATTACTCCCCAAGAAATTTCTTAAACCTTGATGTAAGCACTCTACTATGATCTCTTCCCAGTCTAGATATTGTTCTCCACTAAGAATTACTTGAATAAAGAAGTACATCCAGTCCTCCCAAAAGAATGTTTGAGGACTATGTTCCAGTCTATATAGAAACATGATAATATCTTTCACTTCTGGTATCATATGTTCTCTAGTTAAAGGTCTAGGTAACCTTGAACCTCCCTTTTGGAACTTCAACAGCCAATTTCTTATGATTGTACTCTTATAGTTTTCCTTTTTTAATGAAAAAAACTATAAGAGTAAGAGATGTTAAGGTCTGAATATGGTTCTTTGGGTAGGATTTTCATTACAGCCATTATGGTTTCTCTATTAATAAGAAGTAATATGTCTCCATTCATAGTTTTGATGCATCTATCATGTGGGTCATATTTGTTCATGCATTCAAGGACTAATTCAGGGTATTTTATGGTTGTGGGGAAGGCTACAACTTCAATTAGACCACTTTACACTATATTCTCCAACATGGGAGTAGATGTAGGGTTTTTAGCTCTTTATTTAAAATCTTCCAAATCATACTGAGCTAAAAATGTATCCCCATATTCAAGTAAAGAATAAACAAGACTTGAACTATGTTCAGAACCAAGGCATGCAACTTTCATGATTATAGTTTGGATAAATAGAACAGAAAATGTTTGAACCTCTTAACATTATCAGAGACTCAAAATGACTTTTCATTTTGACAAAGAAATAGAAATAGTTATGAGAAAATTCGAAACTCACCTTTTACCAGATCTGAATTCTCTGTCAAATTGAGAAATAAAATCTGATACCTCTAGCACTGTCCTCCTTTCATAGTACCTTATGTGTTTAATTCTTCCAAATTAGCCTACTCATTATTTGATAAGGGCACAAAATCTAGTTGAATAATTACTAAATCAATACATTCATTTTAAATTCCCTTAATATGATGTAAATTTTGACACATGCATTAATTGTAAGTGATCTCTACACTCGACCTTAATGTATAATCATTACCCTTGATTTTCATGAATTAAAACTTTTCACTTTATAAAATGTTCTAAATATATTCTCTTCTAGTTAATTCTCTCCATCTTTATTTCCCACTTTTATACTTCCACACATAAGGAAATTTTATATCCCAACCAAAAGAGTACATAGGTTCAGGCTCAGTTTCTGTCAATTCTTTTATACTCACAGATTTTGACTCCATGAAAATTTTAAGGGAATAAACAAGAATCAACATAAATAAATGTTTTTAACAAAATTTCTTGTGATGAACCAAAAGTGAGTGGATTTTCAAGAATATAGAAAAATGAAATTTTAACCTATGAACCGTCTAATTTTGAAAAAGGTTCAAGTTCAGTGGTTCAAGATAACAAATTCCTTCACAAACCAAGACAACAAGTGAATAATTTCTAATAACAAAGGGATGACTCGAAGAGTGAACATATTGACCAATTAAAGGAAAATGATATATCAATGCTTTCTTAAGGAAGATTTATGAAAAACTCAAATAAGGTTAAATACAAGGGTAACACCTCTTGAGCACACATATTGGCACCTCAACCTATTCCTTTCAAGGTCTATGGCCTTCAACATGATGTCTAGATATTACACATTGGGAATCCTCCTTATCACCTCCTTGAAATACTTTATGATAAATGCATAAGGGAGTTTGATCCAGTTGGAAAGGTTAATATTTGTGAGCACCAAGTGTCCTACACAAAAATGTTGCATGATGATAAAATTTGTCATGCCAAACATGTTCTAGGAGAGCTCCTACAGGATGTGCCATTCTATCTTGAATGCCTCAATGTATTGGGTGGACCACCCAAGCACCCATGTCTTATATTTTTGGGAGAGGGAGGGTGGGTAGGTGAAGTCCTATTACTTTATCACTATGGAGTCCTTATGTACTAGGAAGACCCAAAGACTATCTCTATCACCATCAAGCATGTTAATTTATTCCATCATAATTAATATCAATATCGACCCCCACCTGAAGGTATCTTTTGCCTTGTGACATTCTAGCATATTTTTCACCATCTACTCAATAATGAATTTTGTAATGTTAAACTTGACCCCTTGCATCATGAGATGGATGATACACAAATAGGCCTTGTTAATGTCTATTTTCCATCTACTAGGGCATAACTTGGATCTCATGAGGTGCAATGCATCCCTTGTGCCAAGGTTCTTTATGGCCTTTATAGGAAATGCAAATCTTCCCTTGTAACAACTAAATAGTTTCATGACCCTCTTTACTTCTGCATCATTTTCCATCATCAGGTGGAAGTCTACTCCTAACTCTAGGAGCCTAGTGATTTTGTTAATTAGGCACATTGATATTTACATGTATCTCCTTGAAAAGTAGTAGTAGTCTCTATGGATGTGTGAGAGGAGGAACTACATGAGTTCCTCTAGCTTGCCAAAATATGGTAACTCATATAGTTGGGTTGTGCAGGTGGTCATAAGCTTATCGTAGATGGAGACATTAAAAAACATCATGTCTACCTCTATATTTTCTCCCATATCAACCACCTAGCCTTGGTTGAGCTCCTACATGTTTCTCAATGTGTGGTGGTTATATTATTTTAGCCTACAAGTGTATACAAAAGACACCCAAGTCTCCCCCACTAAGACCTCAAGGGGAAATTGCATTTATCTATAGGACATCTTGGTGAACACCTCAAGCTTGACCTCAATGACACTAACTCCATTAATTTACTATGACTTATTATTTATAGTTTTTGTCTCTTCTATCATGTTTTCCCTCTTGGCATCCTTATGGACTAACAACAGACCAAAACTCATTCATTTCTTTCCCATTCTGAGTTGGCTAGTGTTGAAGTGTGGTATGTTGATCTTGTCAAAGATTGTAATGTTTTTTTGTTCTTATTCATAATCACAGGGTCTACGGTTACAACTTTGGCTCTCAAGCTTTGTTCACCATTAATGGTGTCCTTGACATCACTCAAACTTTATCTTACTTGGTTCTATGGTAATTCTTTCTCCACATGCCTCTATTTCAATCTCAAATGAAACATAATTTCATCCCCTATTCACTCATTCTCATTTGGAATTTATGGGTGCTAAAGTTTCTGTATGGTAGTGTTTTATCACTTCAACTCTAGTTTAGATCTAGTTTTTATCTATGTTTTGGGTTTAAATTTGCTTAAGGTTTATAATCTAAACCAGTGCATTATCAGCCTCTCTATACCTTAACTTTAGCTACCCTCTTATTACAGGTGAGTAATGTTGTGGTAGTGCATGAATTTCTTAGAATCCACTAAAACACATGAAATCCACAAGAATCTACCACTACATTCACATTTATTATGGATATTTGTGCCTCCACCATCATTGCATTAACTTCTCTTAATGTCATTTTTAGTGAAATGACTAGTGATTCAAATAGTCACTTCCAACCTATCATTAGGTGGGTTTCAATTGTCTGGATGATCTTCCTCTTATGATTTTTTCATCTTGGCATTTCCTTTTCCCTTCTTATGGTAACCTGGGCACAATGCTTCACATGTGCATGATTTAGCCTCTTTGATTCCATTTCCTTTTCCTTATGTGTTTCTTTTCAAGTGTACTTTTATTCCTTAGTCAATTTCTTGTTATTTTCATCTTGCTTTGGCCTAACCTACCCCATATAAATCCCTTGCACTAGTATTCATGTGCTTCTTTATCCTCTCTTTATCTCTTATGCATGAGCATCTTGTGTACCTTCCTTGTCTCTTTTATGTACTAGCATCCTGTGTACCTTCCTTTCTTCACTTGGTACTCACATTTTTATAAGTTTGGTAAACTCCATGCATCTAGAAAATTAGGTATCTAGCTTCAAGCACTTAGAAATAACCCATGCTTGACTCACCCAATTGGATTTATACATGTAAGTTCTATAAAGTTCTTTTATGGGCCTAAAAGTGACTTGCTTATTCATCCATTACCAAAAAAACATAAAATAAAATAAAATATAAGTAAATGTTTAGCTTGTACCAAAATTTATTCTAGTCAACACAACACAACCAACTTGTGATCAATAAGTTAGTGTTTTAATGGCACAAGTGCCACCCTATTACCTATAAGGCTTCAATTTATTGTCATTGAAATTCTTAGGGAGCATTTCACCAATCAATGTTCACCACGTGCATGTGCCTATCTCCAATATGTTATGGATGATGTAGGGGCCCATCCACCTTATCTATAGTTTTCTCAGGTTCTTAAGGTAATTAGAATCATATAGTTATCTATTAAGTACCTTCTACTTTATATGTATGTCATGCCTTAGCTTCTGATGCACCTTCTCTATCTTTTAGCTCCATCTTGCTTGGGCACACATCTTATCCAAGTACTCCAAGTCTTCCAACCATGTACTCAAATATTCTTGGTCATCCAAAATGACCAATATGCATAATGCATAATGAGGGAACCATAAATTCCATTGATAAAACTACCTCTATGTTAAACACCATTTGAAATGGTGTAGCCTTGTTCAAGCACTTATAAGTTGTGCAATATGCCTATAGTATTGTTGACACTCGATCATCCCAATATTTATGACCAATGTCACAAATCTTTATGAGGTACATCCCTAATATCTTATTTAATGCCTTAACTATTCCATTTTCTTGGGGATGATAAAGGGTTATCTTATGATGCATCACCATGTATTTGGTTAGCAAGAAGTGCATAGTTTCATTTAGGAAGTGCATGCCTTTGTCACTAGTTAGAATAAGTGGGCACCTGTAGTGACTGATTATGATCTCCCATATCAAACTTGTGGCATTACCAAGATATGAGGGGAGAAATCCTATGAAATATTATGTCTTTGACCTCAAATCATGCATCCCAAAGGAGGTAGATATAATGGGCACACTAGTGTATACTTTGAGGAGCACTATTGCTCATTGGTGGGCAGTGTAAAGTCCTAGCTTGCCAACTTGAAAAGATGTAAAATAAGACATATTCATTATATTAAGGTAAATAAATGAGTACTTAGACATATTTAACTAGTTTTTAGATTCGAACCCTATCACACATGTATGCTTATGTAAATAAACATGGGTTGTATGTCGTGAGAACACCCCAAGGAACCTATGGGTGCACACCTTCTACAAGACCTTGAAGACATGGGTGTGAGCATGGTATGTTTTCAATGAGACACACCATAAGATATCCAATTGGGATGCACTAAAGGAGTGGTTAATACACACCTTCTCATTTTTGTTATAGAACTTGGAATTAATCAAGACACTATAAGTAGTTCATAGGGTAGTGTTTAAGGACACTATAATCTTATAGGAGCACGTCAAAGATATGTTTAGGGAATAGGGGTTGGTACTCCTAAATTTATTTGAAGATCAAGTTCTCAATAGTGACTTAAGTGAAGAGGATGATGATACCTAGAAGGCATGTAACTGGATGACCTTGATAGGCAAAAAGAAGCTCATGCACCAAATAGATGATATCACCTTGATGAAGAAGACCCTACTCATCTTTATGTAAAAACCACTGAGGGAAGTAAGCAAGTTGAGGACTTATATTAGGAGAGGAATGATCCCTGATATGCACCACTCAAAACTACCAAGGTAGACATTAGCTGAAAATGGGAACCAAAGATGGCTACTCTGGGTGCATACTGGTTTGACATGGATCTCACATTAATTTTAGATATATTGAAAGAGTTCCAAGACTTGTTCCCTCAAAATTACCAAGACATGAAGGGCACCTAACCATACCTTGGTAGATTGAGTATAAATCTAGTCGATGACATAAGACTAGTCAAGAAGCACCCTTATAAAATGAACCCCAATCTCCATGCTAAGGTTAAATGGAGATTGATGGAATGCTAGACATAGGTTTCATCTACCCTGTATAAGAATATGAATGGGTGAGCCCCATCTTTATTAGCATCAAGAATGATGGGTGCATCCATATTTATGTCAATTATAAACTGTTGAATGCCACTTACATCACTGGACCCTTCTCAACTCTATTTATTGATAAAGTCTTAGATGGAATCGCAAGTTGTGAAATATATACTTTCACTTATAGGTTCTTAAGATATCATCAAGTCTAGATTGAAGAGGAGGGCAAGCCTAAAACAACCTTTACAATAGAATGGGGTTATTTTTCATACAATGCAATTCCCTTTCGACTCAAGAATGTGTTATCTATATTCTCCAGAGTGGTGATCACTGTATTTAAGGACTTCATCTATAAGTTCCTCCAAGTGTATTTAAATGACTGGACTATGAATGGGTTGGTGAAGGACCATTATGACAACTTATACCTCATGTTTGAGAGGTGTAAACACTTATTGATATCCTTGAATCTGAATAAGTTTGTCTTTTCCACACCATTTAGCACATTATTGGGAAAGATGGTCTACTCATCCATCCCATGAAGATTTCAATTATTCTACAGCTCCAGACTCCTTCCACATAGAAAGACAATCATGTCTTTCTTAGCCATTATGGATAAAACAAAAAGTTCATAAGAAGATATGAAAAGATTACAATGCTTCTAGAGGAGTTCTTACATAAGGATGGTTTATTATATTGGGGTGAAATTAAAGAGGATGCCTTTGAAAATGTAAAGCCTAAGTTGGCTAGCATGCCTATACTATAATTTCTCGACTATAATACTCCATTCCACATCCATGTCGATGCATATAGATCTATAATTGGAAACATTATGGCATAACCCAACAAAGGTAAAATGGGTCATGTCATCTTCTTTACAAGTAGGAAACTAACCCAATCAAAGCATAATTATATAATAACCAAGCATGAGGTACTTTCCATGGTCTATGCCCTAAATAAATTCAGGCAATACTTATTTACAACCCTAATCATCTTCTTCACTAATTATGAGGTACTTAATTACCTCATGAACAAGCCTGTTCTCCATGGGTGTATTTTTAGATGAATAGTTTTTTCCAAGAATTCCAATTCTTAGTTGTCATGAAGCCTATAAAATAAAACTCAGGCCCAGACTATTTATCTCATATTAACTCTGGTAATGCAGTAGTGCCTATTGAGGATGACATGCTAGACATGAAGCTTTACATAGTCCAATGCATCCCTAAGGACTTGGAAAAGATTACCACTTTTTTAACATCTAGTTCTATACCCCAGACTATGAAAACCAAAGAGAAGAAACATCTCATAGTTTACACCACCTTATTTCAGCTCATTAGCAAGGAACTATAAAAATTGAGTCAAGGTGAAGTCCTACACTGATGTGTCTTATAGCTTGAAGGAGACTCTAACTTATGAGAAACACATGAGGATATATCAAGAGGCCATTATGTTGGAGATGAAACAACATGTAAATTTCTACAATCAGGGTTGTGGTGGCCAAGTATGTTTCAGGATGCAAAATATTATGCCAAGGCATGTGACATCTATCAGTATACAAGAAAGCCTAATCATTGAGATGAGATGCCTCTCATTCCCATTCTTTCCATTAACTTTTATCAAGTTGATCACTCTAGCAGTAAAGTGCACAGGTGCAATATATATTCTAATAGCCATAGACTACCTCACAAAGTGGGTTGAGGTAGAACCAACCAAAGATTGCATATTTACCACCACTATAAGGTTTATATGGGAGAATATAATCAGTCTCTATGGGTTCCCACTTAGTTTAATTAGTAACAAAGGCACACACTTCCCAAATGAAATTATGCACATCCTACTAACAAAATACATGGTGGTGCATCATAACATAACCCCTTATCATCCCTAAGTAAATGGCATAGCTAAGGTGTTTAATAAGATAGTGGGGGCATGCCTCACAAGGATTTGTGACATTGGTCACAAAGATTGGGATGATCGAGTGTCAACAATACTATGGGCATATCACACAACTTATAAGGACTTGGATAAGGCTACACCATTTTAACTAGTGTTTTTCATAGAGTTGGTTTTACTAATGGAGCTCACAGTTCCCTCATTGTGCATTTCACATATTAGTCATTTGGATGACCAAGAATCTTTGAGTACATGGTTGGAAGACTTGGAATACTTGGATGAGGTGTGTTCCCAAGTAAGATGGAGCTAATCGATAGAGAAGGTACACTAGAAGTTATGGCATGATAGGCATATAAAGTGCAGGGTACTTACTAAAGGAGCATTAGTCTTACTATACGGCTCTAAGTACCTCGAGTACCTAGGCAAATTGTAAATAAGGTAGATGGACCCCTATGCCATCCAAAACATATTAAAGATAGGTGCATGAAAGTTATACACATTGATTAGTGAAATGCTCCTTAGGAATTTTAATGGAAATCAATTGAAGCCTTATAGGTAATAAGATGGTGCTTACCCCATCAAAATACTAACTTCTTGGTCACAAGTCGATTGTGTTATGTTGACCAAAATAAATTTTGGAATAAGCCAAACATTTCCTTATGTTTTGTGTTATTTTGTGTTGTATCATTAATAGATGAATAAGAGAGGTGCTTTAAATCCCATAAGAGAACTTTATAGCACTTACACACATAAATATATTTGGGTGAGTTGAGCATGGGTTCTTTCTAAGGGCCTGAGGCTAGACACCTAAGTTTCAGGGTGCGTGGAGTTTACAAGACTTGTAAAAATATGAGTACCAAGTGAATAAAGGAAGGCACACATGATGCTAGTGTGCAAGAAAGAAAAGTAATGTGCACAAAATTCTCATGTGAAAGAGATCAAGAGATGATAAAAAATAACTAGAGGACTATTGTAAGGGATTTTAATGGGGTAGGGTAGGCCAAAACAAGATTAAAAGTACAAGAAATCAATTTAGGAATGGAAGCATGCTTGAAAATAAGTACATCAAGAAAAGGAAATGGAATTGAGGAGGATGAATCATGTGTATATAAAGTGATACACATAGGTTTCCATAAGAAAGGTGAAGGTCATGCCAAGATGAACAATGTGTAGGAGGAAGATCATCAAGATAGATGATACCCACCCAATGGTAGGTAGGAAGTGATTATTTGAATCATTGGTCACTTCACCTAAAATGTCATTAAGAAAAGTTAATGTGGTGGTAGTGGAGGCACAAATATCCATAATAAATATGAATGTGGTAGTGTATTTTCATGGATTTCACTAGTTTTAGAGGATTTCAAGAAATCTATGTGCTGCCACACCATTACTCACCTGCAATAAAGAGGGTAGCTAAAGTTAAGGTGTAAAGAGGTTGATGGAGCACTAGTTTAGGTTACAAACCTTAAGAAAATTTGAACCCAAAATTTAGATTAGAACTAGATATAAAACAAATCCAAAGTTATAAAATATTACTACATAGAAACTTGAGCACCCATAGCTACCAAATGAGAACGAGTGAATAAGGAATGAGATTGTGTTCTTTTTAAGATTGAAATAGGGGCATGTGGAGAAAGAATTACTAAAGAACTAGGTAGGAGAAATTTTGAGTGATTTCAAGGCCATCATTAATGGAAAATGAATCTTTAGAGCCAAAGTTATAGTCATAGACCCCACAATTGTAAGTCCCAAAAAACATTACAGGCTTACGTAAGATCAATAGACTATGCTTCAACACTAGCTAGTTCAGAATGGGAAGGAAATGAATGAGTTCTATTTTGTCTCAGGCACATAAGGATGCCAAGAGGGGGTAGATGATAAAAGAGATAGCTACTACAAAGAAGGTGTATCTAGTTAAGGGAGTTAGCATCATTAAGGTTGACCCTGAGGCACTTACCAAGATGTCCTATAGAGAAATGTAGTTTCCCCTTGAGGTCTTAGTGGGGGAGACTTGGGTATCTTATGCACACACCTAAAAGGTAAAATAATATAACTACTACATATCAAGTGATGCACAGGAGCTTAACCAAGACTAGGTGGTTGACATGGGAGAAAAGATAGAGGTAGGCATGATGTTGTTTGACATCTCCATCTAAGATAAGATTGTAACCACCAACACAACCCATCTATATGAGTTGCCATGTTTGGTTAAGTTAGAGGAAATCATCAATTTCCTCCTCTTGTATGTCCATGGAGATCACTTCTACATTGTAGGGAGGTGCATGCAAATATCAACATGCCTAATTAGCAAAATTATCGAGTTCCCAAAATTAGGTATAGACATCTACCTAATGGTGGAAAATGATATAGAAGTAGATAGGGTCATGAAACTCCTTGGTTATTACAAGGGAGGATTCATATACCCAATAAAAGACATAAAGGAGCCTAGTACAAGGGCCATGTCATGCCTCATGAGATCTAAGCTATGCCCCAATGGATGGTGGATGGACATCAGTAAGGCCTACATGTACATTACCCATCACATGACACAAGGGGTCAAGTTTAACATTCCAAAATTCATTATTAAGGAGATGGTGAAGAATGTATTAAAATGTCACAAGGCATGAGATACCTTTAGGTGGGGGTCAATATTGATATTAATTATGATGGAGGAAATTAGTGTGCTCGATGGTGATGAAGACAATCTTTGGGTCTTCCTAGTGCACAAGGAATCCTTAGCACTAAAGTACCAAGATTCACCTCCCCACCCTCCTCCTAAAAATATAAGACACGAGTGCTTGGGTAGTGTACCTTATACATTAAGGCATTCAAGATAGAATGGTGCATCATACAATATATCCACTAACACATGTTTGGCATGGAAACTTTTATCATCATGTAATACTTTTGTGTAGTACACATATCACTCACAAATGGCAACCTATCTAGCTAGCTCAAACTCCCTTATGAATTTTACACAAAATATTTTATCAAGGTGTTAAGAAGGATTCACAATGTGTAGCAAATAGACATTTAGGTGAAGGTCATGGACCTTGAAAGGAGTAGGTTGAGGCATTAGTATGTGCACCAAGGAGGGAAATCCATAAAGGATGAGGAGGATGACTTTAATTGAATAGACATCCATCCCATCTAGAGGTAAGTGATAAACAAGTGCATCTTCAAGTTACACTATGATATAAAGTTGTGAAAGAAGGGTGTAGACCCTGAGAAAGATGATGATCTCCCCCTCCATATCGGTGACAAAGGGAAGCTAGAATCAACAAAATAGTATAAGTCTCCCTAGAAAAAGGAGGGAGAGATACTTGAATAAATTCAAGAGTGCATCAAGTTAAGGTTCACCTCCAATGAAGAAGTAACCCCTTTAGTTCCAAATAAAAAGTGCATGACCTTATCACCAGATACTTCTTATAATAAGAATAAAAATAAATAAAAAGTCTAACAGATCTATCACATTCCTAACAATAACCATGGTAGAAATGGAGGTGGAAGAGGCTTGCATGTAAGGATATAAGGAATGAATGGAGGAAGATGTAGAAGAAGAGGGAGATAAAGTCTACATTGTCTAAGAAGAAGAAGTGGGAGAGGATCCCAACACTAAGGATGTTCATAAGGCCTTCAAAGGCAACACTACCACCACACTTGAAGAGACAAAGAATCTGACCAATAACTCATCAAAATAGCCCTCCACAAAAACTTCATGAAATAAGGAGGAAAGATAAGGTTGTTGACAAAAATAGGACATAGTGAGGAAGAAATTGATATGTCACTAAGATTGGAAAATAAGAGGAAGGATATGATAGAAGCCATCATGACTCAGGAAGATATTGAGAAAGTTGATGTAGAGGAGAAGGATGAGGAAGACAAGGCCAAGAAAAGGAAGGTGACCAAATAAGTAAAGGCCAAAAAAGAGAAGAAAACAAAGGAGGTTCTTACAAGTGTATAACCGATTTTTGAAATAATAGATAAGGTACCTAGCATCCCCTCTATCAATGTAGATAAAATTGCACAACAAGCATGCCCAAGTAGTTAAGGGGCACCTAAATAAAAGGAAGGCAATGTTGGCACCTTATAACAACAAAAAATAGAGAATACCAAAGAACCACATCAAAAATAAGAGGAAGGCAAAGCTAGCACCAAGAGAGAACACCTAGAGGTAAGCACTAAAAAACCCCAAGAAGAAGAAGCAGACAAAGGGGAGAAGTCTAAGTAGAACCCCTCTAAGAACAAGAAAGAGACACCTCTAAGGAAAATGCCAAAGAAATTAGTAGCACTAGAGAGGAGGAATAAGAAAAAATAGATCTGGTCATCACCAAGAAAGAAGGCATGGAGTTAAGTATAAGGGAAAAAGTCTAAAAGGGTGGATAGAGGATGATTTCTACATGTTTGAATACATGTACCCCAAATCTACCATAGATAGGTGTAAAAACAACTTGGATTTGCATTTGATAGCTATATGGATGAACCTCACTTTGAAGCACCTCAAAAGGCCATATTGGGTGTGGATAAACTTAAATAAGGGCATGACTCCCTTATCATAAATCCTTATGCCATGAACCCAGTTAGGTTTGTGAATTCACTCATCTAGATGGCCATTGAAGTCATGCCAAATAACATCATCAATGATGTCAGAGCAAAGAAATGGAAAAAATGTTGTAAGGAAGCCAAAGATGAAGCATAGACCATGAATTTCAAGTTGAAGTAACTATGCAAGTGCATATAGACAAATAAACTATCATTTTGGTTGGTGTTGATATATCTAACCTCTTATAGGTTGACAAAGTATGTGTGTTATTGGAGTAAAATGCTCCTAAGGATGAAACTAGAGTTGGGGCAGGAAGAAGAAGAAGAAGACCCGTGCATCATGTTGTAGAAAGAGATATCTACCAAGCTTTAAGAGGTAGAGGATCTCTTCAAAAAGATACAAGAAGGTGCAGATGTAGTTGATGAAATATTCATGAACTTTTCCAACCAAGCATCAGTCATAGATGCTCACCTTAAATAGGTAAAGGGGGAGAATGAAGATTTGATGGTGTAGGTGTACTCTACGATCAAGGCAAAGTGCACATAGATAATGGGTAGGGTCAACATGTTGAGCACATAGATAAAAGACTAGGATTAGAACCTAGAATCACTCTTCTATGCCTTGTAAATGAAGGACTATGAATAATGAGCAATCCTTGATAGAGGAGTGACAAAATATAAGGAAAATCTTGTGGCCTTTAGAAAATAACTAGAGAAGATTGATATGTTTTTGCTTAGCACTGCCTCCATGGAGATAAATAGTGTTGTTAAGGAAATCAAGCTCATTATCAAGGGCTTTGAGGACTTCAGTACCAAACTTAAGGAGAGTGCACATGAGTTCTACATGTTGAAGGCTTTGGAAGCCTAGTTAGAGGATGGACTAGAAATTTTGTATGGGGTAATGTTAGGCCCCAATTTTGACTAATTATAGATCCATGATAGCACTACAAACATCTCATTGTGAGGAAATCATTTGGGATGATTGCTATTTTGGTATCTTTTGCACCAATTAGAGGAATAAAAGAACACCTTGTGCCAACTAGTAGGAGGCTAACCAATTCAATGATTTCTTAGGCATCTTCAAGAAGTGACTATATGTGGTGGCTTCAACATGAAGGGTGTAAGGTAATGGATCTGATGGAATGATTGATAAAGATCCATCTTGACACTCGACATGCATAGTTCCACCCTAGTAGAAGGTACTCCTATAGCCTATAAAATATAGATCAAACCAATAAGCAGAGGGATGCAACTTTGATATAGTGAAGCTCTAAAGAAATAGAATTGGATCTGCATGTTTTGATTGCCATTAGTGTCAGGATTAGCTCAGATGCCTTTTAGACTCCATTTATATATGCCCAAGCTCACCTATGAGCCTCTAGGTAGTTAACTAGCTCTAGTAAAGTATATGCTCTATTTTTAGTATAATGTACTTTGTTCTATTGATTTTAAAGTAATCATATAGAAGGGTTAAAGTATGAAATGGACTCTAGTTTATATGACTTTGTTATTAATCCTTGAATTTATAATGGTTATAATGTTTTAGTTTATAATTATGTATGTTAGGAATGTGTATTCAATCTTTTAGTTCACAGTGTTAATGGTGTCTATGTAAATTATGATGACATCAGCATACTATATAGGGATAACTTAAGTACAGATAAGAACCTGTACCAAGCAATGATATCCTTACATGAAGCATGACCCTAGCATGAATAATTGAAATGAAGCAGTCCCTTAACCTTTAAAAGCACCTAAATAATGTTAAACATAGTAAAACAAATGGGCTTGCACCTAGAGACCATCAATCTTAGCCAGGAAAAGGCCTACATTAATGAATCTATTAAAACCTTCTCTCGAATAACCAAGTCCCCTAAGTAAAATCTTGCACCATGGCACAATTAGCCCAATGTGGGCCCCGAGTATTTCTCTATTATGCTTCAAGTGAGCACATAAGGATTGTACCATATGTGAATTTATTCCAACATAGTATAGTGATAAATTTTGAGCACTATAGGAATATACCATGGTTATGCCTAGTTGTAATGAGTATAAAACTAACTTGGATAATCAAATAAGCACCAAATTTATTATTTGATGAATCAACCCCCCTTTTATATAACACATGTATATACATCTCATCAGGGCATGAATACCCCAGGGTATTCTCTAAATAAGTTCAATAAGTGGTATCTTTATTTTCATACCCTCAGTTATATTCATTCCTTGGATTTCAAATTTCATGTGATTCATTGATCTCTATTGTTTTAGATTTCTTATCATGATAAGATATATATTTTTCTATAGGTTTCACAGGTATAAAATGAAACATTTGAGGCATACCTATCAAACCAAGTGTGGTTATCATAGGTACATCTATTCTTTTATCCTTTTGATTTAGCATTTTTAATATTAGATTAAATGGAGGGAATATATAGACACCTAAATTTGGTATTAGACATATTTAAAAAATAAAATTTGGCACACTTTGACATATTTAAAAATTGCACATTAATTTGAATCTTATGCACACTTTTTCTCTATCCATCTACCAATCCATTATCTTATCTAAATATAATCACTAGATATACTTATTTAGGATCATTATAGTCTATACAATAACCTTCTATAATCATAATAGACCTTTATGTATAAAAATAGTAATTTACATTCTCAATATGGTACTAGTAATGGTTGGATAGTTTCAATTACTATAGGTGTTTGCCTCTACCTACAATGATAGGAATTCCCATAGTCTATTTTTATAATTGATAAGTCTCCATTAGGTCATCACAGACATGTTGCATGGGTCAACTGTGATAAATAATGAAGAGTTAGCTATAAATATAAATTGATCCTAAGTTTATACTCCTTGGAAATTACCTAGATTTCACCTTGAGAATCACTTGAGAACTTGAGGAATAAATTAAAATTTTCTTGATACATTATCAAAAAGGAATATAAATATGAAAACCCATAAAATAAGTATTGTTAGATCTAAGTCTAAGTACATAAGAGTAAAAATTGTTGTTTTCACTCAATATTGTATACTAGATATGGTTGTTTAAGTCTACCATAGATTGAATGAAACATTGAGATACCTCTAGGCCTATGGTTTGCCTATAGTGAATGTAAACCTCTAGGTTTAAGGGTGAGCTCCCTAGATTTCACTTTGATAGATTATCACCTAAACTACTTGCTTACTTGGGTTGAAAGATATAGAAGAAAACATGAAAGTAAACTAATCTAATAAGGTGATACACCAGAATGATTTCCACTAGACTACCATACCATTGCACTATGAAACTTAACTCACAACACTAATCTCAACATCCTAGAGTGCTCTAACATAATTATTTCAAACATGGAGGTGATATGTAATGTACTACTCAAGGTGAGTGAACATGATGCTAGATTGTAAAGACTTATGCTAATCTTTTACACTTATATATAGGAAAATACACTTAACTACACTTTATGTGACATGTTAGAGTGAAAACTATTTGCATCAAACATGGAAGAGTAGAGAGAAGGCAAGGATAGATACTTATCACTTGACATTCACTATGCACCACTTCAAACACTTAGATAAGAAGCTTATGAACTTAAAACTAGATTGTAAATATTTATTTCAAAGGCAAATATAGTATTCAAATCAGTATGGATTCACCATACTAGGTGTGGAATCTTTACAAAAGTCAAAATGGCTTGTATTTATAGAGCATAGGAGAAGAGAGAGAAGAAGATAAGTGGAAAGGTCATGAGGACAAGTGTCAAACTATGAGAACCAATTATATTGTAAAATAATGAAGTGTGAAAAGAGGTTTATAAGTTTTCATGTACAAGTGTCCATAAAAATTGCATCCTTCTCCTTCAAATTAGTGTAGATTCCTCAAATAGCCTTCTTGAAACTGCCTTCATGATGAGGCATCACTTGACCACTTGAAACTAAAATAGGAATACTTGACACATACGCGTTGTCTTAGGGAGTTTGGAAACAAGGTGTGATAGTCATCAAATCCTTCCCTAACTAATAACCTTCCTCTTGACACTTGTTTTCACTATTTATAGTCACTTATTAGTCCTTTTGGCCTCAATCTTCACATATTTCATCAAAGTGACTGATAGTTTCTCAACCAAATCCATGTAATAGGTTTTAGGATGCCTATTTATAACCCCTTTGCCTTCCACTCCATTAGGTAAACTTCAAAAGGATCCACAATTGGATTTCTCATCTTCTCACTAGGTAGTCAGTTGTCATCTTCACTATATGTCTAAGACTACCTAAATTAGACTATGTATCAAAGGTATTTCCATGCTTATCTATTATAATAATTTAATATAAGTATTTAAGTCCCTATTGACCTCCTTAAATGACTCTCACCCATTCAACTTCTTATGTACCTATACAACACCTAAAAAAGTGTAAAAAACATAAAATAGGTATGTCTATACATGTGATAGTATAGACCAAATAGATGTCAATGATATTAGGTGAGTGATAGACATTTTAAATCACTTTAATTTCCAACTAACCTCCTTTGAATGCATATCTCTTGATATTTCCTTCATTGGGTTCTTGATAGGGTTTTAGGAGGTTTTGCTTCTTAAGGATGATGCATAAAAACTAGACGTTCAACCCCTAAACCAATTCCAAAAATATTAATTTCATGACCCTCCTCAACTACCCCTAGGTCCTTGAGTCACCATGAATTGTGTATGTATAGATATGAGTGTTTGAAAATGGCCTCTCAAGCTTTCTCTTGCGTTCTATATACCCTTGAGATGTATTTTTGGTCAAGTTGAACACTCTATATTGTTTCTCTATAACTCAATGGTCTTGATTAGCCTTATACCTCCCCTTGAATTATCTCAAATGTATTATATGGATCATATGGTTTTATAAGTTAATTTGATCATCATTAGGGCTTAGACCTAGTTCTAGAACTAATAGGCTTAACTATGTTTGATTGCCCATGACCACCTCTGAGTGGTTTCTAGTAACTATGAGTGATTATTCACATTTTCTAAATTCCAAAACAAACTTACACATCATATAATAGTGTCCCAAGACTCCTCATGGTATCTTTCCAACATCCACACACTATTCCTGTAATATTGTATTGACTGGGAGTGCCCTCTATCTAAGATAAAATAGAAGGAATCTCCTTTGTTTTATTGGCCAAACTAAGGTTATAAATGGATTTATTAGGTCATGAATATTATCTTTACCAATTTTCAAGGCTTGGTCATCTTTCTATATCTCTCAAGATCACAAATTCCTTACGACTGGCTTACAAGACTGATGACTATACACATAATTTGAACTGACTATAGGTTTATGTTTGAAACTTGTATTTTCTCTATTATTACACATTAAGACCACTTTAATATGTGTTGTACAAGTATTAATATGGTTTAAAAGTCTGTACCCACCTTACACCTCTACCAACCTTTCAAACTTCCTCTCTCTACTTGTTAGAACTAGTCAATAGACTATGTTGACTGTAGATACTCACTCAAGAAAATGGGAATCCTTTAAGTGGCCTTTAACACTTGAAATTAATGTTTCATGACCTAATATCCTATTAATGTCACTAGGACCATTTCATAATTTAATGGACTCATCTATGTCTATAGGTCATGCCATCACTCACTATTATTAATGCACTATGGGTCTACAGTCAGACTGTAGATCTTATTTAGGGGTATATGAGACAGGTAGGTGGTCATATGCATGAATGTCCTTCAATCCTTATTTATTTTCTATTCATTAAAGATCATTTCACACCTAACTAAGCTCATTTCATTCGTATAAACCATGTATACATTCTACTATAGGTCACTATTATATTATAGGATCATTTTAGCTTAAAGCATTATAGCTTACTAAAAAAATTGTGTGAATTGGACTGAGTTGAAGCCACTCAACCATCACCTTGTTTTGATCAAAAAACTTTCTATTTATTTCAATAAACTACCTCTAGGTTTGGGCTACATGATAAAAACCATAAAACCTATCCATTCCTCAAGACACTCTACCATGAGATGACTCTTTGTGGGGCAGGATCCCCTTTTTAGAGAGACTAAGGTAAACTCTCCCAAGTGCACCTTTATTAACTTGGGAATAAATACCTAAGTATGTTTTCATATAATGGACTCATCATTATCACTATGATCCTCTCTATACTCTCATACTTGAATGAATGTCTCAAGGATTTCAACACCTTAATGTCAACACTCTTCAACTTCTCTGGATTGAACTCATGTTACTATTGGAGACTACCTATAGGTGATGACCAAATATATGACTGTGTGCATTTAATTATTATTCATAACTAATCTATAACTCCTTAAATTCTTCTTGTCTCATCACCATGACTATTCAAGTCTTATTCCCACCTAGTTATAGGTGACTATTGCAGGGAGATCTTGACTATGTGTGCATTTTAGACCTTACACTTATAACCATGGATATTTGAGACTAATATTTCAAATGATAACTAATCATAATGACATGATAAATTGAACACAACATATCACCCTTGTTCTAGAGACCAAAATAGGAACACAATCTTTGTAATAGTGAAAACATGTCTATAGACTAATAATGGAGCCTTCCACTACCAAAATGAGAGTGTTTCTACCAAATTATTCACCTCCACACATGAAAAATAGAATAATAATCATATGATGAGGATTTTAACACTCTTAAATAACATATACACCACTTTATTTGCATAGAACAATCCAAATAGAGAATAAAACTAAAGGCCATGGGGATGTGCAAGCAGTTTTGAGAAGCCAACCTTCTTAGCAATGGTTCATGAAGAAAAAGAAACCAATGTTATGTCTATTTATATAAATTTTAATTAAATAGAGATCACTGGCACCCACTAAATTAATTTTCTCTAACTCACCTCCCCCTGTCTATACTGTAGGAAGACCAATTGACATTTTTAGCTTATTTAGGAGTGCGATAGGAAAAAGAGATCAATTTTAATCAATTTTAGGTCTATCAAAGATACTTGAGCATGGAAGTGAATTTTAAAAACCTAAAAAAACACTTTTTAACCATGTGTCAAATCTGTTATACAAGCTATAGAACTACTTAAAACTACCTTAAACTACCCAATCTTCTTGTTTTTAACATGGAACCTACAAAATCTTAGTCTTAAAATTATTCCTCTAATATATTATGACATATGGGACACTGAATATGATTTTGGAACACTTATCCTCTTGTATAAACTATATAAGTTCATGAAATGACCCAAAAGTGGCCTAAGATGACATAAAATGACACTAAGGGAAATTAACAAAGAATGACCAAGGATAACAACACATTAAGTGACCTCATTAAGGACTATAGGACACATTTTATAACCTAGGAGATCCTATAATAATTTTAGACTATACAGAGTGTTGACCTAATTTGATTTATGGTCAAATTAGTCAACATTTTTATGATTTCTTAGGGGTGGTAATCTAGCTATGCCAAAGACTAGTATCCTTCTCCTATCCATTGGGCTATGGAGTTACCTATACATTATACTTGACACTAAATTACCTTTGAAAAAACACCTAACCACACCAACAATAGGAAGCAAACACATAATACAACACACCAAAGGAAACATAAAGATGTTCTCAAGAACACTTAGGGAAAACACACACAACATAAGCAAAGCACACCTATCCTAATATATAAAAGACCTTAAACACTTGAGGTGAAGAACCACTCACCATTGTTCAACTAGGATCAAAGACAGTACATCTTGCATCATTGTTTCTCCATGAAATCAATCCATCATGTGAATCATACTTATCAATAAACACTTATTTGTGTAGATAGTCAAATGACTTACCATATTTAGCTCTTCTTCTGATTGCAAATTTTCCACCTAGATATTTTAAGGACACTCCCTCTATCTCTCTTAAAGTTTTGTTTTACTACATATGACTTGACTTTTTTCATGTCTAATTGGCACTTCTTAAACTAAATCTTGGGATTCATTAAAGTTGCCTCATCTTTACATTCTTCTTAACTATGATATATTTGATATATAGGATCATCAATATTATCTTCATAATGTTTAAATATATCTTAAAGTGATTCAACCTTAGGTTGAGTCTTTGACTACTCCTCGAACACTTGAATTTCTAAATTAGCTTCATTATAATCCTTCATGACTACAACCTTCTTGGTAGTGATTAGCCATGCATCCTCATCCTCAATAAGACACTCTCCTTCATGATTAGGGTATTAATCATACACATTATAATCATATTCATGCTTCTTAGGAAGATAAGTTGACTTACTCAGTTGTTCAAATTATTTAACTATGGCATGGAACTATTTCCATAGATCATCTTCCTCTTCATGGTTATCACATTCATGGACTACTCCATCTTGTGCAAGAATAATGACATTATTTTCCAAATTTTATTGATATAACATACTTTGAATAATATCATCATAATGCATATGAATAAGGTAATTACCCTCAATAGCTTGTGGAAAATAATTATCAATGCATACCTCAAATTGTCCATCACCTTCCTCATAGATGATGTATGTGCCAAGATCAGTCTACTCAAAGAAAGTGTATGGATCATGTCTATAAGTATCAGCACCATACTCATCTATTAAAAGGTCAAATATGACCTTAAGCTTAGAGGATGATCCATCATCTATAACATACTTCTCTTGATCAGTGATTGTATAATTGAGATTGAAGATTGCTTCCACATGGGGCTCAATATGAAATTTAGCCAATAGTTGAGTTCTAATAGTTACCTTTGCTCCATAAATTATCTTGAAGGCCAAGAAGGAAAAATAAAATGAGAGGTATACTTTTATATTGTATATGAAATCCCTTGAGAGGTAGATAGCAAAGTGAAAAGGCAAATCAACCATTACTATATCTTGAAGAATTGGGAAGCTTAGATAATCATGCAAGAAAACCCTCAAATATTTTGAGTCCCAATGACTTAGTTGGTGTCTCATAAAGTTTTATAACTCCTTTACTATATGGTTAATATTTTGAACACAATTTATCTACCACAATCTTGGGCATAATTGAGGTAATAGCCCCACTATCCATAATACAATTATTACCAAGCTTGTCTCCCACAATGAGAGTGAGGTACAAAGGTAGAGGATTTTCAAATTTAGTAGAGGGATAAATAATGTGAGTGGGATAATTAGTGATTTCAACATTACCATGACTTGATGATTGAGCATTAGGGTGAATTTAGGAAAACTATTCTTGAAGAATCTCCTTTTTACCAAGCATGTGAAGCACTTCCCAAAGAGAGAGACTAGTCTTAACACTCTTCAAATAATCAACAATGTTCAAATCAAGAAAACACACCTTTTATTACATTATTGAAGGAAAATAAGTTCCTTGAGCTTATGGCAATGGGACACTTTGAGTCACTCTTAAAACATTCTAATTTTGGAGAGGTGCAGAAGTTATAGGAACTGTCACACTTTGTTGCCTTGTAGGAGGATAACTTGAACTTGTATAAACACCATGGACATATCCAAAATACTTTCTCTTTTCTCTTGTATTAGATGAAATTTAATTATTATGATTTAAGATGAATGTGTCTTCTAGTAGGAATTTTACAAGGTTCACTCTTTAGGGTTGTCATTCTTCATTTACTTGCATGAAGTTCTCATATTCTAATGAAAATTGAGGAGTAATTCTTCCTTGAGAAACCAAGGCTTTTTACCCACCTTCATTTGCATAAATATACTATCATTTTTTCCATTCCTCTCCTTGGACCAAGTTACTATGAATTGAGACCATGGTTTTTGTGTTGGAAGTAGAAGTTGGGTTATATACATTGGATGGCCTATTAAAGCTAGGTTGTCCTTTCCCTCTAACTTGACCATATTGTTAAGGTGGGAACCTATTTCCTTATTGAGGATAAGGATAGGTATTTTTGTTAACTCCATATTATATATTTAATTTCCTAATCTAAGCTTCTAATCCATTTCATCTTTCATCTAAATCATAAATATCTTTTGCCTTCTTAGGGGTAGCTCTAGACTTGGTATTTGCATTTGGGATTTGAGCAACGCTTGGATTAGAAATAGACATGTTGGTCAGAAGAGGCATGGAGACTTTTGAAAGGAGTTTACCAGCTTATATTAGGCCATTCTCAGCTCAAATGTCTAGGTCATAAGCTTCAGGTAAGGTGTAACTACCCATTTATTGTAACATGATGGCTATGTTAGTTCCAATATCCCTTAGATATGTAGGGAAGATAAAGCTTATAGGTGGTATCATGGGAGGAGGTAGACTATACCAATTTCTTTGAAATATCTCATTAAATTCATGCATAGTCTCCTTAGGACCTCTTTTAATTACATTAAGATAATGAATGAGTGATGTGTGATCACTTTTGTCTTCAAATTGTGAGGTTAACAACTCTCTAAAATCATCCCAAGTGGTGATACATCCTCCCAGCAATGTCCTATACCAATCTAGTGTTTTCCCTCTAAGGGACATGGTTAGTAGTATAATTGTAATATTTAATTTAGTGACATTATGAAATCTAAAAAAGTTAGGCATGTCCCTAATATTTTCACTAGGGGTGACATGATCTTCCCCATTAAAAGTGGGAACACTCTTAGTAGCATTAGGAGGTATATCATCATATGCATTAAGGTGTATGTGATTTTTAGTGTTAAAGGATTAGAAATCATAATATCTAACCATATTTTCCTTAAGTTACTCTTTACTCTCTTGATCTTCTTGGCTTGTAAAGTCTTATTGCTCTTCAAATGTCAAGATAGGTTGAAGATGTTGAACTTCAAGAGTAAGTTCAAGTTGAAGGAGTGGGTTTATGGGATTGATACCTCTACTAGTAGTTAAACTAGTAAGGACCATGAATTATGAACAAAAGGAATGATAAAACTTGGTCTACAACTAGATATTACCTTGAATATAGTCACCAAATGTTGAGTAGAACACCAAATGTAGCTGTGATGTTGTCAAGACTAGAATTCACCTTGACAAGATGTACTTGAGAAAATTGTCCCATTATGCATGCTATAATTATTTTCACTCAATATTGAACCCTAGAGATGGTTATTCAATCCTAATATAGATTGATTGAGACATTAAAATACCTCTAGGATTATGGATTGCCTATAGCAGAGGTAAACCTCTAGGCTTAAGGGCTAGCTCCCTAGATTTCACTTTGATAGCTTATCACCTACACTACTTGATTGCTTGGGTGGAAAGAGATATAATAAAACATGAAATTAAAATAATATAATGAGGTGATACACCAAAAATATTTTCACTATACTACCATACCATTGCACTATGAAACTTAACCCACAACACAAGTCTCAACAAACTAGAGTGTTCTAACATAAGTATTTCAAACATGGAGGTTATATGCATTGTACTAATCAAGGTGAGTGAACATTAATTCAAATTATAGACACTTATTCTAATCTTTTACACTTATATATAGGTAAATACACTTGACTACACTTCATGTGACTTGTTAGAGTGAAAACTACTTGCATCAAACATGGAAGAGTAGAGAGAAGGAATTGATAGAAGATTATCACTTAAAATTAACTATGCACCACTTAAAACACTTAGACAAGAATATTATGAAATCAAAACTAGATTAAAAATCTTTATTTTAAAGGCAAATACAATAATCAAACCATTAAGGCTTCACCATACTAGGTGTGGAATCTTTACAAAATCCAAAATGGCTTGCATTTATAGAGCATAGTTGAAGAGAGAGAAGAGAAGTGAAAAGGTCACAATGACAAGTGTCAAACTATGAAAACTAGTTACATTATAGTATAATTAAGTGTAAAAAGAGGTATACAAGTTTCCATGGAAAATTATCCAACATAATTGCATCCTTCTCCTTCAAGTTGGCATAGAGTCCTAAAATATCTTTCTGAAACTACCTTCATGATGATTCATCACTTTATCACTTAAACTTGAACTAAAAATCTTTGAGACATATGTAATATATTAGGGAGGTTTGAAACAAGGTTTTATAGTCATCAGATGCTTCCCTAGCTAATATCCTTCCTCTTGACACTTTTCTTCACTATCTACAGTCACTTACTCATCATCTTGGCCTCAATATTCACATTTGTCATCAAAGTGACTAACATTTTCTCAATAAAATATATGGAAGAGGTTTTATGACACTTTTTTATAACCCATTTTCATTATACTCCTTCAATTAGATATTAAAAGGATCCAAAATTGGACTTCTCATCTTCTCACTAGGCAGTAACTTGTCATCTTCACTATCTAAGACAACTTGTAGTGGACTATGTATAAAAGGTATTTCCATGCTTATCTATGGTGATAAATGAATATAATTAATAATAATAAGTACCTACTAACCTCACTTAATGGATCTCATCTATTCAACTTATTTTGTGCCTATAGATCACATAAAAACTTGTAAAAACCCTGAAATAGGTATGTTTGTATAGGTGATAGTATAGACCAAATAGATGTCATAAAGCCTAGGAAAGTGCTAGGCATTTCCAAATCACTTTCATGGCTAAGTAACCTCCTTTTAATGTATCTCTCTTTATATTTCCTTCATTGGGTTCTTGATAGGGTTTTAAGAGGTTTTGTTTATTAGGGATGATTCATAAAAACTAGATGTTTAACCCCTAAACCAATTCCAAAAATCTTAATTTTATGACACTGCTCAAATACCACTAGTTCTTTTAATAACCATACAATATGTTTGTATAGATATGAGTGTTTGAAATGGCCTGTCAAGCTTTTTCTTTCATTTTGTGTACCCCTGAGATGTTTTTTTAGTTAAGTTAACCACTTTGTTTTGTTTCTCTAGAAATCAATGATCCTAATCAACTTTAGACCTCCCCTTGAATTCTATAAATTGTATTGTGGGGCTCATATGGTTTTATAAGTGAATTTGAGCATCATTGGGGCTTAGACCTAGTTCTAGGCCTAATAGGCCTAACTGTGTTTGATTACCCATGACCACCTCTGAGTGGTTTATAGTGATTATGAGTGATTATTCACATTTTTTCACCTCCAAAATAACATTTCATAGTTTCTCAATACTCCTCATGTCATCTTACCAACATCCACACATTATGCTTGCAGACTTATTTTGATTGGGAGTGCCCTCTATTTGAGATAAAATAGAGGGAATATCCCTTATTTTCTTGGCCAAACTAAGGTTATTGATGGCTTCATTACGTCATTAATATTATATTTACCAATTTTTAATGCTTGATCATCTTTATATATCTCTCAATATCATAAATTCCTTAAGATTGGATTACAAGACTAATGACTGTGCATAGAATTTGAACCGATTTTAGGTTAAGGTTTAAAACTTGTTTTTTATATGTTCTTACACATTAGGACCACTTTAATATGTGTTATAAAAGTGTGAATATTCTTTAAAAAAATTAATCCACCTTAAAAAAATTCCAACCTTTCAAATTGCCTCTCTCTACTTGCTAGAACTAGTCTATAGACTGTGTTCACTGTAGATACTCACTCAAGAAAATGGGAATCATGTAAGTGACCTTCAAAATTTAAAATTTATGTTTCATGACCTAAGATCCTCTTAATGTCACTATGACCATTTCATAGTTTAATTTATTCATATTTTTCTATAGGTCATGCCATCACTCACCATTATCAATGCATTGTGGGTCTACATTCAGACTGTAGTTCTTGGTTGGGGGTATATGAGACCTATAGGTGGTCATATGCATGAATTTCCTTGCATAATTGTTTATATTCTAGTCATTAGAGATAATTTCATAATTAATTAATCTCATTTCATACCTATAAACCATGTATCCATTCCACTATAGTTCACTATTGTGTTGTAGGATCATTTTAGCTTAAATCACTATAGTTTACTAAAAATTTACAATGTGAATTAGACTAAGTTGAATCCACTCAAACATCACCTTATTTTGATCAAAAAACTTTATATTTATGTCATTACATTATCTCTAAGATTTGGATACATGAGAGAAACCATAATACCTATCCATTCCTCAAGACACTCTACCATGAGATGACTCTTTGTGGGGTAGGATCCCCTTTTTGAAGAGATTAAGGTAAACTCTCCCAATTACAAATTTCTTAATCTGAGAACAAAGACCTAGGTTTTTATCCATAAAATGGCCTCACCATTATCCTCTCTATACTCTCAGACCTGAATGAAGGTCTTAAGGAGTTCAACACCTTCATGTCAACATTCTTCAGCTTCTCTGGATTGAACTCAAGTCACTATTGGAGACTATCTATAGGTGATGACTAGATATATGATTGTGTGTATTGAATTGGTCTTAAAAACCAATCTCTAACATTTTATATATTTAATTCCTATTTTTTTCACTTCATAATCCTCTCAACACCTTGAATTTTTCTTGTCTCATCACCATGACTCTTCAAGGCTTAGTCCCACTTGGTTGTAGGTGACTATTATAGGGAGATCTTGACTATGTGCACATTTTAGACCTTACACTTATAACCATGGATAATTTAGACTAATATTACAAATTAAAAATAATCATAATGACATGAGAAACTAAACACAACATATTACCCTTGTTCTGGAGAACAAAACAAGAATACAAGCTTTGCAATAGTGAAAACATGTCTGTAGACTAGCAACGGAGCCTTCCACTAGCAAAATGAGAGTGTTTCTTCCAAATTATTCACATCCACATAGGAAAAATAGAATAATAATTATATTATAATTATGGTAACACTCTTTAAGAACACATACACTACTTTATTTTCATAGAACAATCCAAACAAAGAAGAAAATTAAAGGCCATGGGGATGTGCAAGCAGTTTTGAGAAGCCAACATTCTTAGCAATGGTTCATGAAGCAAAACAAAAACAAAAATTATTACTATTTCGATAAATTTTAAGTACACATATATTAATATCACTCACCAAATGCATTTTCTCTAACTCACCTCCTCCTGCCTGTACCAAAGGAAGACTAGTTGACCTTTTGAGTTTGTCTAGGAAAGTGATAGGAAAGAAAGATCAGTTTTGATCATTTTCAGGTCTGTCAAATCTGCCTTAAGATTTAAGTTAATTTAAATTACTTTAATAGACACTTTTTAAGTCCCCCCATGTGCCAAATGTGTTGTACAGGCCTCACAACTGCTTGACACTACTTAAAACTACATGATCTTCTTGTTTTCAATATGAAACCTATAGAATGTCAGTGTAAAAATGGTTCCTATAACTTATTATGACATATGGGATGTTTAATAATCTTTTTTAACACTTATCCTCTTGTATAAACCATACAAGTTCATGAAATGACCCAAAAGTGGCCTAAGATGACATAAAATGACACTACGGGCAATTTACAAACATGACCAAGGCTAAAAACACATTAAGTGACCTCATTAATGACTATATGAAACTATTTAAAACCTAATATACTCTATAACATGTTTGGACTATATAGGGATTTTAACTAATTTGACAGGTGGTCAAATTAGTCAACATTTTGTCTATTTTTTAGGGGTGGTAAGCCGATTATGCCAAAGACTAGTAGCCTTCTCCTATTCATTCAACTATGGATCCACCTATACATTGTACTTGAGACTAAATTTTCTTTTAAATAACCCCAAACCACACCAATAAAAGGAAAAAAATACACAATATAACATACTAAAGGAAACATAAATATGTTCTCAAGAACACTTAGGGAAAATACACACAACATAAGCAAAGCACACCTATCCTAATATATACAAGACCTCAAACACTTGAGATGAAGAACCACTCTCCATTGTTTAAATTATGATCAAATATAGTACCTCTTTCATCATTGTTGCTCCATGAAATCAATCCATCATGTGAATCATATCTATCAATAAATACTTAATTATGTAGATAGTCAAATGACTTACTATATTTATCTCTTCTTCTGATTATTAGTGTGCCACTTAAATATTTCAAGGACACTCCCTCTATCTCTCTTAAAGGTTTTCTTGACTTTGCATCTGACTTGACTTCTGTCATGTCTAATTGGCACTTTCCAAACTAAATCTTGGGAGCCATCAAAGTTTCCTCAGCTTTACATTCTTCTTGAACATGATATACTTGATATATAGGATCACCAAGTTTATCTTCCTAGTGTTTCAACATATCTGACAATGATTCAAACTCAGGTTGAGGCTTAGACTACACCTCAAACACTTAACTTTCTATTTTGTCTTCATTATAAGCCTTCATGACTATAGCCTTCTTGGTAGTGACTAACCATGCATCCTCAGCTTAACAAGACACTCTACTTCATAGTTAGGAGATTCATCAAAAACCTTATAATCAGATTCATGATTCTTAGGAAGAGAGATTGACTTACTCATTTGTTCAAATTTTTTAACTATGGCATAAACTATTGTCATAGATCATCTTCTTCTTCATGTTTGTCACATTCATGGACTGCTCCATCTTGTGTTGGCAAAATGGAATTATTTTCCTCATTATCTTGATCTAGCATACTTTGAAGAACATTATTATCATGCATATGAATAAGGTAATTACCCTCAGCAACTTATGGAAAATAATTATCAATGCATACCTCAAATTTTCCATCACCTTCCTCATGGATGATGTATGTACCAAGATCAATCTGCTCAAAGAAAGTGTATGGATCATGTCCATAAGTATCAACACCATGCTCATCTAAGAAAAGGTTGGAGATGCCCTCAATCTTAGAGGATGCTCCATCATCTGTAACATACTCCTCTTGATCATTGATTGTAAAATTGAGATTGGAGCTTACTTTTACATAGGTATCAATTTGAAACTTAGCCAATGGTTAATTTCTAATAGTTACCTTTTCTCCATAAATTATCTTGAAGGCTAAGAAGGACCAATCAGCTAAGAGGTATCCTTCTATCTTGGAAATGAAATCCCTTGAGAGGCATATATCAAAGCGAGTAGGCAAATATACCATTACTATATCTTGAAGAATTGGGAAGCTTGGATAATCATGCAAGTAAACTCTCAAACCTTTAATGAGTCCCCCTGACTTAGCTAGTTTCCCATAAAGTTTTAGCATTTCCTTACTATATGGTTCATATTTTAAACTCAATTTATCTACCACAATCTTGGGCATAATTGAGATACTAGCCCCACTATCCACAATACACTTGTTAACAAGTGTATCTCCCATAACGAGAGTGAGGTAAAAGGGTGGAGGATTTTCATATTTAGTAGAGGGATCAACAATGTGACTGGGAGAAATAGTGAGTGTAACATTACCATGAATTGATGGTTGAGGATTGGGGTGAATTTGGGATAGTTGTTCTTGAAGAAGCTCTTTTTTACCAGGCATGTGAAGTACTTCCCAAAGAGAGAGACTAGTCTTAGCACTCTTCAAATAATAAATATGTTAAAAGGAGAAACACTCACATTTTATTTCATTCTTGAAGGAAAAGAAGTGCCTTGAGCTTAAGGAAATTGAACACTTTGAGTCACCTTTCTAGCATTTTAATTTTGGAAAGGTGTAGAAGTTTTAAGAACTATCACACTTGTAGTCACACTTTATTGCCTTATAAGAGGATTACTTTAACTTGTATGAACACCATGGACATCTCCTAAATCCTTTCTCTTTGATCATGTATTATATATAATTTAAGTATCCTAATTGATGAAAAATGTGTCTTCTACTAGGAAGTTTTCAAGATTCACTCTTTGAGGTTACCATTCTTCATTTACTTGCATGAATTTCTCATCTTTTATTTATAATTAAGGAGTAACTCATCTTTGAGAAACCAAGGCTTATTCCCCACCTTCATTTACCTCCATTTATTTTCCTTTCTACCATTCCCCTCCTTGGACCAAGTTACTATGAACTAGGACCATGGTTCTTGTGTTAAAAGTAGAAGTTGGGTTATATGTATTGGGTGGCCTATTGAAGTTAGGCTATCCTTGCCCTCTACCTTGACCATATTGATAAGGTGTTAACCTATTTCCTTATTTAGTATAAAGATAGGTATTTTAGTTAACTCCATACTAAATATGTATATTCCTTATATAAGATTATAATGCCTTGTACCTTGCATCTAAAACAATAGTATCTTCTACCTTCCTAGGAGTATTTCTAGACTTGGTATTTGCATTTGGGATTTGAGAAAAACTTGGATTAGTAGCAGACATGTTGGGAAAAAGAGGCATGGATACTTTAAGAGGGAGTTTACCATCTTGTATTAGGTCATTCTTAGCTCTAATGGCTAGGTCATAAGCTTAAGGTAAGGTCTAATCACCCATAGACTATAACATGATGTCTACATCAGTTCTAATAGACCTTAGATATGTATGAAAGACAAATATTATAGGTGGTCTCATGGGAGGAGGTAGACAATACCAAGTTATTTGAAATCTCTCATTAAAGTCATGCATAGGCTCCTTAGGACCTCTTTGAATTACATTAAGTTTATTAATGGGTGATGTGTGATCACCTTCATCTTCAAACTATGAGGTTAACAACTCTCTAAAATCATCCCAAGTGGTGATACATCCTCTAGGCAATGTCATATACCATTCAAGTGATTTCCCTCTAAGGGACATGGCCAATATTATAATTTCAATATTGACTACAATGACATTGTGAAAGATACAGAAGTTAGATATGTCCCTCATTTGTTCACTAGGGGTGACATGACCTTTCCCATTAAAAGTAGGAACACTCTTAGTAGAATTAAGAGGTATATTATCATATGCATTAAGGTGTATGTGATTTTTAGTGTTAAAGGTTAGGAATGAATGCTACCTATCCATGTTGTCCTCAAGTTCCTCTTCACTCTCTTGATCATTTTGGATTGAAAATTCTTCATGCTCTTCAAATGTCAAGATAGGTTGAGGATGTCAAACTTTAAGAGGAATTTCAAGTTGAAGGAGTGGGTTTATGGGATTGATATCTCTAGTAGTAGTTGACCTATTAAGTACCATGAAGTATGAATAAAAGTAATAATAAAACATGGTCTACAACTAGATATTACCTTGAATGGAGTCACCAAATGTTGAGTAGAACACCATATGCAACTGTGATGTTGTCAAGACTAGCATTCACCTTGACAAGATGTACTTGAGAAAATGGACCCACTAGGCATGCCAAAACTATTGTCACTCAATATTACATTATAGAGATGGTTTTTAAAGCTTATTATAGATTAATTGAAACACTGGAATACCTTTAGGCCTTTGGGTTGCCTATAGTAGAGGTAAACCTCTAGGTTTAAGGGCTAGCTCCCTCAATTTCACTTTAATACATTATCATCTACACTACTTGGTTTCTTAGGTGGAAAGATATAGAAGAAAACATGAATTTAAACTAATATAATGAGGTGATACACCAAAAATATTTCCATTAGACTACCATACCATTGCACTATGAAACTTGACTCACAACACTAGTCTCAACATCCTAGAGTGCTCTAACATAAGTATTTCAAACATGGAGGTGATATGCATTATAATACTCAAGGTGAGTGAATATGAGGTCATATTGTAGATACTTATGCTACTCTTTTACAATTATATATATTAAAATACACTTGAATATAGTTCTTGTGACTTGTTAGAGTGAAAACTACTTGCATCAAAAATGGAAGAGTAGAGAGAAGGCAAGGATAGATACTTATCACTTGACATTCACTATGCACCACTTTACACACATAGACAAGAAATTTATGAACTCAAAACCAGATTGTAAATATTTGTTTCAAAGTCAAATACAACATTTAAACTAGTAGGATTTTTCCATATTAGGCATAGAATCTTTACAAAATCTGAAATGGCTTGCATTTATAGATCATAAGAGAAGAGAGAGAATAAGAGAAGTGGAAAGGTCACAAGGACAAATGTCAAATTATGATAAATAGTTACATTGTAGGATAATGAAGTGTTAAAAGAGGTCTAAAAGTTTCCATGGACAAGTGTCCATCAAAATTACATCCTTCTCCTTCAAGTTGGTGTAGAGTCCTTAAATAGCCTTCTTGAAACTGCATTCATGATGAGGCATCAATTGACTACTTAAAAATAAACTCGGAATCCTTGAAACATATTCACTATCTTAGGGAGGTTGTAAAAAAGGTGGGACAATCATCAGATGCTTCCCTAATTGATAGCCTTTATCTTAACACTTATTTTCACCATCTATGGTCATTTACTAGTCCTCTTGGCCTCAATCTTCACATTTATCATCAAAGTGACTAGAAGTTACTCAACCAAATCCATGAAAGAGGTGTTAGGACACATGTTCAGAACCCCTTTGGCTTCCACTCCATCAAGTAGACTTCAAAAGGATCCAAAATTGGACTTCTCATCTTCTCACTAGGTAGCCACTTACCATCTTTGTTATCTATCTAAGATTGCCTATAGTGGACTATGTATCAAAGGTATTTCCATGATTATTTATGTTGATAAATTAATATAGGGAGTTATAATAAGTCCCTATTGACCTCTTTTAATGGATCTCACTTATTCAACTTCTTCTGTACCTAAAAACACCTAAAAACTTGAAAAAAACCCTTAAATAGGTTTCTCTATACAAGTGATAGTATAGACCAAATAGATTTCATGGAGCTTGGGTGAGTTCTAGACATGTAAAAATCACTTTAATGGAAAATTAACCTCCTTTAAATTCATATCTCTTGATGTTTCCTTCATTAGGTTCTTGATAAGGTTTTAGGAGGTTTTACTTCTTAGGGATGATTCATAAAAACCAAGCATACAACCCCTAAACCAATATCATAAATTTAAATTTTATGACCATACTCAATTACCCCTAAATCTTTGATTCACCATGAAATGTGTATGTATAGATATGAGTGTTTTTAAATAGCCTCTCGAGCTTTCTCTTGCATTATGTGTATCCCTTAGATGTTTTTTTAGTCAAGTTGACCACTTTGTGTTATTTATATACAAATAAATGGTCTTGATAAACCTTATACCCCCCCTTGAATTATATAAATTATATTGGAGGTTTTGTATGGTCTTATAAGTTAAGTTGAGCATCTAGGGTGTAG
Source organism: Torreya grandis (assembly GCA_037957365.1). Lineage (NCBI taxonomy): Eukaryota > Viridiplantae > Streptophyta > Pinopsida > Cupressales > Taxaceae > Torreya > Torreya grandis. The sequence goes on from JARHVA010000189.1 coordinate 5,222,904, forward strand.
ACCTAGTTCTAGGCCTAATAAGTCTAACTATGTTTGATTTCCCATGATGACCTCTAAGTGTTTTCCAATAATTATGGGTGATTTTTAAAAAAAAATCACCTCCAAAACAACCTTACACATCATTTCACAGTGTCCCAAGACACCTCATGTCATCTTCCCAACATCCACACACTATGCTTCTAGACTTGTCTTGACTGGGAGTGCCCTCTATTTGAGACAATATAAAGGGAATATCCCTTATTTTATTGTCTAAAATTATTTTATGTATGGCTTAATTAAGTGATTAATATTCTCTATACCAATTTTTAAGGTTTGGTAATCTTTCTATATCTCTCAAGATCACAAATTCTTCAAGACTAGCTTATAAGACTGATGACTATACACAAAATTTAAACTGACTATAGGTTGAGGTTTGAAACTTGTTTTTTATATATTATTACACTTTAGGAACACTTGAATATGTTTTTTAAAAAATTTAATATGGTTTAAAATTATTCAAAAACATTACACCTTTTCCAACCTTTCAAATGACCTCTCTCTACTTGTTAAAACTAGTCCATATATTGTGTTGACTGTAGATACTCACTCAAGAAAATGGGAATCCTATAGGTGACCTTCAACACTTAAAATTTAAGTTTCATTCCCTAATATCATATTAAGTTCATTAGTACCATTTTAAAATTGAATGGACTCATCTCTGTTTGCAGGTCATGTTATCATTCACCACTATTAATGCATTATGGGCATATAATCATACTGTAGATCTTGTTTTAGGGTATATGAGACCTATAGGTGGTCATATTCATGAATTTCCTTCCATAATTATTTCTCTTATAGTCATTTGATATCATTTCACACCTGACTAAGATCATTGATGCCTATAAACCATATATCCATTCCACTATATGTTATTGTTATGTTGTAGGATCATTTTAGCCTAAAGCATTATAGCTTGTTGAAAGTTTTTAGTGTGAATTGGATTGAGTTGAATCCAATCAACCATCACCTTGTTTTGATCAAAAAACTTTATTTTTATGTTAAGACACTATATCTAGGATTGGGCTACATGAGGACACTTTTGGGTCATTTCATCATCAAGATTATATTCTTGATGTTTTGACATATCTAAATTTATTTAACCTCAAGTTGAGGCTTGGAATACTCCTCAAACATTTAAATTTCTACTTTTGCTTCATTAGAATCCTTCATGGCTAAATCCTTCTTAGTAGTGACTATCCATTCATCCTCATGATTAACAAGACACTCTCCTTCATGCTTAGGATATTCATCAATAACCTTATAATCATATTAATTCTTCTTACTAAGATAATTTGACTTACTCAACTATTCAAATTCTTGAACTATGACATGGAACTGTTACCATAGATCATCTTCCTCTTCATGGTTGTCACATTCATGGAATACTCCATCTTGTGTAGGTAGAAGAGCATTGTATTCTTAATTATATTAATCTATCATAATTTGAATAACATCATCATCATGCATATGAATAAGTTAATTACCATCAATAGCTCGTGTAAAATAATTATCAATGCATACCTCATATTATCCATCACCTTCCTCATGGATGATGTATATGCCAAGATCAATCTACTCAAAGAAAGTGTATGGATCATATCCATAAATATTAGCACCATAATCATCCAGGAAAAGGTCAGATTTTCCCTCAATCCTAAAATATGCTCCATCATACTTAACATAGTCCTCTTGATCATTTATTGTATAATCGAGATTTGAGCTTGCTTCTACATAAGGTTCAATATGAAACTTATCCAATGGTTGAGTTCTAATAGTTACCTTGAATCCATCACTTGTCTTGAAGTCTAATAATTAACAATCAACTGAGAGGTAGCCTCCTACTTGGCTGGAAAATTCCTTAAAAGGTAGATAACAAATTAAGTAGGCAATTCAACCATTACTATATCTTTAAGAATTGGGAAGCTTAGACAATCATGCAAGAAAAATTTCAAACCTTTTATGATTCCCACTAACTTAGATGGTGTCCCATCAAGTTTTATCACTCCTTTACTATATGGTTCATATTATTAATATAATTTATCTACCACAAGATTGGGCATAACTAAGCTACTAGCCCTGTTATCCATAATATAATTGTGAACAAGTTTGTCTCCCACAATGAGAGTGAGGTATAAGGGTGGAGGCCTTTTAGATTTAGTAGAAGGATCAAAAATTTGAGTGGGAGCATTAGTGAGTGAAAACTTACCATGACCTAATGGTTGAGGATTGGGATGAATTTGGGATAGTTATTCTTGAAGAAGCTCTTTTTGACCAAGCATGTGAAGCACTTCCCAAAGAGAGAGACTAATCTTAGCACTCTTCAAAGAATCAACAAACTTAAAAGTAGGTTTACTCACCTTTTCTTGCATTCTTTAATGGAAATAAGTGCCTTTATCTTGATGCAATGGAACACTTTGAGTCACCTTTCCAACATTTTGATTTTTGAGAGGTGCATAAGTTGTAGGAATTGTCACACTTGTAGTCACACTTTGTTTCCTTATACGAGGATTACTTGAACTTGTATCAACAGCATGGAAATCTACCAAATCCTATCTCTTTGATCTTATATTATTTGTAATTAAATAATTCTAATTGAGGATAAATGTGTCCTCCACTAGGAATTTTTCAAGGTTCACTCTTTGAGGTTGTTATTCTTCATTTGCTTGCATGAAGTTCTCATATTCTACTAATAATTGAGGAGTAACTCCTCATTAAGAAACAAAGGATTATTACCCACCTTCATTTGCATCCATTTAATACCCTTTCTACCATTCCTCTCCTCATACCAAGTTATTATGAACTGAGACCATGGTTCTTATGTTGGAAGTATAAGTTAGGTTATATGCATTGGATGGATTATTAAATCTAGGTTTTCCTTTCCCTCTACCTTAACCGTATTACTGAGGTGGGAACCTATTTCCTTGTTTAGGATAAGGATAGGAATTTTGGTTAACTCCATATTGAAGATGTAGTTTCTTAATCTAAGCTTTTGTTGCACCTTGCATCTAAATCAATAGTATCTTGTGCTTTCTTAGGGGAAACTCTAGACTTGGTATTTGCATTTGGAATTTGAGAAAAACTTATATTAGTGGTAGACATGTTGGACAAAAGATGCATGGATACTTTTGGATGGAGTTTACACACTTGTATTAGGCCATTCTCAACTCTATTTTCAAAGTAATAAGCTTCAGGTAAGGTGTAACCACCCATAGACTAAAACATGATGGATATGTTAGTTCCAATAGCCCTTATATATGTAGGGAAGACAAAGCTTGTAGGTGGTCTCATGGGAGGAGGAAGCCTATACCAAATTATTTTAAATATCTCATTAAATTCATGCATAGTCTTGTTAGGACCTCTTTGAATTACACTAAGATGATGAATGAGTGATGTGTTATCACTTTTGTCTTAAAATTATGAGGTCAAAAACTCTCTAAAATCATCCCAAATGGTGATACATCCTCTCTATAATGTCATATACTAGTCAAGTACTTTCCCTTTATGGGACATGGCAAGTAGTCTAATTGGAATATTGACTTCAAGGACATTGTGAAATCTATAGAAGTTAGAAAGGTCCCTAATATGTTCACTAGGGGTGGCATGGCCTTCCCCATTAAAAGTGGGAACACTCTTAGTATCATTAATAGGTATATCAACATATGCATTGAGGTGTATGGCATTTTCAATCTTAAAGGATGGGAAGGCATGTTTCCTAGCCATGTTATCCTCAACTTCCTCTTCACTCTCTTGATCTTCTTGGCTTGAAAAGTCTTCTTGATCTTCAAATGTCAAGATAAGTTGAAGATGTTTAATTTCAAGAGGAAGTTTAGGTTGAAGGAGTGGGTTTATAGGATGTATTGATACCTCTACTATTAATTGACCTAATAAGGACCATGAGGTATGAACAAAAGGAATGATAAAACTTAAGCCATGTTATCCTCAACTTCCTCTTCACTCTCTTGATCTTCTTGGCTTGAAAAGTCTTCTTGATCTTCAAATGTCAAGATAAGTTGAAGATGTTTAATTTCAAGAGGAAGTTTAGGTTGAAGGAGTGGTTTTATAGGATGTATTGATACCTCTACTATTAATTGACCTAATAAGGACCATGAGGTATGAACAAAAGGAATGATAAAACTTGGTCTACAACCAGATATGACCTTGAATGGAGTCACCAAATGTTGAGAAGAACACCATATGTAACTGTGATGTTGTCAAGACCAGTATTCACCTTGACAAGATGTAATTTAGATAATGGTCCCATCGAGCATATCAGATCTATTGTCACTCAATATTGTAAACTAGATATGGTTTTTCAAGCCTACTCTATATTTAATGAAACACTCGAATACCTCTAGGCTTGTGGGTTTCCTATAGCAAAGTTAAACTTCTAAGTTTAAGGGATAGCTCCCTAGATTTTACCTTGATACCTTATCACCTATACTACTTGCTTGCTTGGGTGGAAAGGGATATAAGAAAACATGAAATTAAAATAATCTAATGAGGTGATACATCAAAAATATTTCCACTAGACTACCATACCATTAAACTATGAAACTTGACTCACAACACTAGTCTCAATAGCCTAGAGTGCTCTAACATAAGTAATTTAAACATGGAGTGATATGCATTGTACTACTCAAGGTGAGTGAACATGAGGTCAAGTTGCAAAAAATTATTCTACTCTTTTACACTTAGAGATAGGCAAATACATTGGACTACATTTCATGTGACCTATTAGAGTGAAAACTACTTGCATCAAACATGGAAGAGTAGAGAGAAGGTAAGGATAGATACTTATCACTTGACATTTACTATGCACCACTTCACACACTTAGACAAGATGCATATGAACTCAAAACCAGATTGTAAATCTCTATTTAAAAGGAAAATATAGTATTCAAACCAATAGGGCTTCACCATACTAGGTGTGTAATCTTTATAAAATCCAAAATGGCTTGCATTTATAGAGAATAGAAGAAGAGAGAGAAGAAGAGAAGTGGAAAGGTCACAAGGACAAGTGTCAAACTATGAGAACTAGTTACATTGTAAGAGAATAAAGTGTGAAAAGAGGTTTGGAAGTTTCCATGGACAAGCTTCCATCAAAATTGCATCCTTATCCTTCAAGTTGGTGTAGAGTACTCAAATATCCTTCTTGAAACTACCTTCATGATGAGGCATAACTTGACCACTTAAAAATTAACTAGGAATCCTTGAAACATATGCACTATCTTATAGAGGTTGGAAAAAATATGTGATAGTCATTAGATACTTCCCTAACTAATATCCTTCCTCTTGACACTTGTTTTCACTGTCTACAGTCACTTATTAGTCCTCTTGACACTTGTTTTCACTATCTATAGTCACTTACTAGTCCTTCTGACCTCAATATTCACATTTATCATCAAAGTGACTAGTAATTATTCAAAAAAATACATGTAATAGGTGTTATGACACATGTTTATAACCCTTTTTATTTTCACTCCATCATTTACACTTCAAAAGGATCCACAATTGGACTTGTCATCTTTTCACTAGGTAGTAACTTGTCATCTTCACTATCTATCTAAGACTGCGTGTAGTGAACTATGTAGCAGAGGTATTTCCATGCTTATATATGGTGAGAAATGAATATATGTAGTTATAATAATTTCCTATTGACCTCCTTAAATGGATCTCACTTTTTAAAATTATTTTGTACCTAAATAACACCAAAAAACTTGCAAAAACCCCAAAAATAGGTATGTCCATACAAATGATAGTACAATACAAATAAATGTCATGGATCGTGGGTGAGTTATATACATTTAAAAATCAATTTCATGGCCAAATAACCTCCTTTTAATTCATATCTCTTGATATTTCCTTCATCAGGTTCTTGATAGGGTTTTAGGAGGTTTTGCTTCTTAGAGATGATTCATAAAAACCTGACATTCAACTCCTGAATCAATTCCACAAATCTTAAGTTCATGACCCTCCTAAACTTCCCCTATCTCCTTGAGTCACCATGAAATGTTTTTGTATAGATATGAGTGTTTGAAAATGGCCTTTTTAGCTTTCTCTTGCATTATTGTACCCCTAAGATGTTCTTTTGGTCAAGTTGACCACTTTTTGTTGTTTATCTACAAATAAATGGTATTGATCAACCTTACACCTCCCATTTAAATAATTAAATTGTATTGGAGATTTAATATGTTTTTAGAAGTAAAGTTGAGCATCATTAGGGCTTAGACCTAGTTTTAGGCCTAATCAGCCTAACTATGTTTGATTATCCATGACCACCTCTGATTGGTTTCCAGTGATTAAGAGTGATTATTCACATTTTTTCACCTATAAAACAACCTTACACATCATTTAATAGTGTCCCAAGACTCCTCATGTCATCATTCCAACATCCACACATTATGCCTGCAAACTTGTCTTAACTCAAAGTGCCCTCTGTCTAAGATAAAATAGAGGACATATCCTTTTTTTATTTGACAAAATTAGGTTATGGATGGATTAATTAGGTAACTAATATGATTTTTACCAATTTTCAAGTCTTTTTCATCTATATATATCTCTCAAGATCATAAATTCCTCAAGACTAGCTTACAAGACTGATGACCGTGCATAAAATTTGAACTATCTGTATGTTAAAGTTTGAAACTTGTTTTTTCTCTATTATTTCACATTAATACCACATAAATATGTGTTTTAAAATTTTTAATATTGTTTCAAAGTGTTCACCCACCTTATACCTTTACCAACCTTTCAAACTACCTCTCTCTACTTGCTAGAACTAGTCCATAGACTGTGTTGACTATAGATACTCACTCAGGAAAATGGGAATATTTTAGTTGACCTTAAACACTTAAACTTTATGTTTCATTCCCTAAAATAATCTTAAGGTCACTATTATAATTTCACAATTTAATGTAATCATCTATATCTTCAAGTCATGCCATCACTCACCATTATTAATGCACTATGGGTCTACAATCAGACTATAGATTTTGTTTAGGGGTATATGAGACCTATAGGTGGTCATATGCATGAATGTCCTTGCATCCTTGTTTATATTATATCATTAGAGATAATTTCACACTATAATAATCTCATTTCATTCCTATAAACCATGTATTTATTCCATTATATCTCACTATTGTATTATAGGATCATTTTAGATTAAAGCATTGTAGCTTACTGAAAGTTTTTAGTGTGAATTAGACTAAGTTGAAGCCAAAAACCATCACCTTTTTTTGATCAAATAACTTTATCTTTATGTCAATACACTATATCTAGGTTGGGATACATGAGAGAAACCATAAGACCTATCCATTCCTCAAGACACTCTAACATGAGATGACTTTTTGTGAGGCAAGATCCCCTTTTCAGAGAGATTAAGGTAAACTCTCCCAATTAAAAAATTTTTAACCTGGGAATAAAGACCTAGGTCTATTTGTATAAAATTGCCTCACAATTATCACCATTACCCTCTCTATACTTTCAAACCTGAATGAAGGTCTCAAGGATTTCAACACCTTCATGTCAACATTCTTCAGCTTCTCTAGATTGAACTTAGGTCACTGTTAGACACTGCCTCTAGGTGATGACCAAATATATGATTGTGTGCATTGAATTGGTCTTAAAAACCAATATATGACCTTTTGGATAGCTTATTACTATTTTTTTCACTTTATAATCTTCTCAACACCTTGAAATCTTCTTATCCCATCACCATGACTATTCAAGGCTTAGTCCCACCTGCCTGTAGGTGACGATTGCAAGGAGATCTTAATTATGTGTGCATTTTAGACCTTGCACTTATAGCCATGGCTAATTTAGAATAATATTTCAAAAAATAATTGATCAAAATTCTATGATAAACTGAATAGCATATCACCCTTGTTATGGATACCTAAACAAGAAGACAAGCTTTGCAATAGTGAAAAAATGTCTATAAAGTAGCAATGGAACCTTAGACTAGCAAAATGAGATTTTTTTTTAAATTATTAACCTCCACACATGAAAAATAGACTGATAATCATATTATAATGATGGCCACATTATTCAAGAACATGTGCACCACTTTATTTTCATAGAACAATCCAAATAGAGAAGCAAACTGAAGGCCATGGGGATGTGCTAGCAGTTTTGAGAATCCAACCTTCTTAGCAATGGTTCATGAAACAAAAAAAACCAAACCTATGAATATTACCATAAATTTTTAGTACATAAAGAGTAATACCACCCACTAAAGTCATTTTCTCTAACTCACCTCCTCCTGTTCATACCAAAGGAAGATCGGTTGACCTTTTTATCTTATCTAGGAGAATAATAGGAAAGAGAGATCATTTTGATAAATTTAAGGTCCATCAAAGTTTCATGAGTATGTAATTAAATTTAAATTATCTAAAGAGACAATTTTGAATTCCTCCCACATGCCAAATGTGTTGTACAGGTCATACAACTATTTAAAATTGCTTGATCTTCTTATTTTCAACATGAAACATATAAAATGTTAGTTTTAAAATGGTTCCTCTAATATATTATGACATATTAGATGTTTAATATGATTTTTTAACACTTTTACTCTTTTATAAATCTTAAAATTTCATGAAATGATGCAAAAGTGGCCTAAGATGACATAAAATGACACTAAGGGCAATTAACAAACATGGCCAAGGCTAACAACACATTAAGTAACCTCATTAATGACTATAGGACACATTTTACAAACTAATAGACTCTGTATTCATATAAAAATGCAAAATTTGGTTACTAGAGCATGACTAATGACACCCAACCCACAGGTCCCTCTTGGTTGCTCTCTTCACCATCTTAGGCTCTTTTTCACTAATTTCTAGACACATATGGCCTTCCAAACTTAATCCAATCTGAACTAGACTACTTTCCCCATGATAAATCCATCCCTGTAGGTCCTATAACCTTTGGATGATAACACCCAACTTGGACTATAGCACTAAACTCTAAGGTGTCCTAGTTTTTGCATTGTTGTCCAAGTATGTTTTAATCCCCAATAGTCAAATTCTTCTGATCTTTATCCTTTTCCTTATTGGCCTAATGTGAATACATCTGACCCATGATCAATATTTTCTTATATAAACCCATTCAAATCTCATTTAAAAGGGTTGGCACTCATTTACAAGAGAAGCAAGAATACAAGCAAGTACACTCAAGCACTTTTCCTTGATCTCTACATACAACCTTCCAATATTATTCCAAGCCTATTCAAACCCTTGCACCAGTCCTTAGCCATTTAAATTACACCTAGTTTCGCATCTAGTTGCATTTTCATACACAATTGCACCAAGCACTTCAATAGGAGAACTACATTAGCTTGATCCCTCCTCAGAATATTAGTATGTAGGTAGTGTGCCCATACATGGGGTGTGAAGTGCATCCAGCGTATCCTTTACACACTAACCCATTTTCCCTATTTACCAAAGTTTCTTTCAATTGCATAAAAGATCCAAGTACATGAAGAATCATGTCTACAGGGAGTTATGTTGATAACAAAGACATAAAAATTGGTACACAGACTCACCTTGAGTAGGTGAATAAAACCTAAAAAGTTTAAACCCTCAAGACAATAGTGTCAAAGAAGGACTATAGTGCCAGAGCCTAGGGTGTCTAGTTTTGGTACTCATATCTAATCAAAAAATTAAGTCCAAGATCTTATTTTTGATAGTGTCCCAATCCTGCATATAAATTTATAGACCCTGTCTCCAATCGAATAGCTCAAAATAAGATAATTTATATTTCTCCTTGCTTTCTTACTATTTTTAGAAAGGTTAAATTATAGTTAAAATTCAAAAATAAGTATCCATAATTATGAATATTATTTACTAATTTTCCCTACTCAGACTTGTTTATTAAATAGGAATAAAACTCCATTATTCCCAAAAATAACAAAACATTTGGTGAACCTGACTTACTTTAAATTTTGCATAAAAACCCTAGAAATCCTAGGGTAAATTGTTTATGATTTTTTTTCAAAATTTATTTATTTTTATTGTATTTAAAATTTATAAATCTACAAATTAATTGAAAAATTATCATATATTTTGTTAAAACCCTAGTTTTCACATACTAGGTCCTTTTTGCATACAAACACTCAGAAAAATATATTACTAATTTTAGAAATATTTTCTGATTTTTCCTAAATTTTCTAAGCAAATTTCTACAAATTTTTTATAAATTCATATCAATTTTTTTAAATTATCATACTAATTTTAAAAATTTATCAAAAAACCCTTGTTGCATCAACTAGCTTCCCAGTTATTTTCCTATCATTTTTTGAATTTTTAGTTGCATATCAGACTCAAAAACTTAATTTCAAATTTAAAAAATCATAGTATTCTACATAAATATTTTTAAAAAATACCTAATTACATATACTATCACCTATTTGATTCTTTAGGTATCACCTTACATGTTTAGGAGCTTTGTATCCTTTCTATGCATATTCCAATTCCTTGTTTAGATTATATCAGATTAATCTTTTTTACTATTATCCAAGTTGTTTTCCTTATGCCACATAAGTTCCTTGCATCTCTTCTTTTTAGATGAAGTGTAAGTGTAGACACCAAAATAGTGTCAACCCCCCCTTGGTCCCTTTCTAACTTCAACATGCCTAATTAATTTAAAATACTTATTTTAAATTAATCATCCCCCCTAGACACCTCACCTTGGATTCCTAGCTCTTAGACCATTTATCACCCTATGAATAATCATAATTACCTAAGACCTATTTCAACTCCCCCACTAATCCTCGCACCTATTAAACCCGCCATTTACACCGTTTAGTAATGACAACCAAGCTTGGTAGATGGAAGAATGGGAAAAAGGATAAAAATAGTCTTTTTACCCATTCTCTAGCCATCGACGTCGGTCAATAGTCAACCGACACCGGTGGTATCACCGACGTCGATTGCTTAAAACTAAATTCTAACCTCGGCTCTTGCCCGAAGGTGAATTCTCTTGCTCCGAATCCTAATTCTCTTGCTCCTCGACTCTTTGCATATCAAAGGTAGGGTTTAGGATGAGGCATCAGCATTATATCATCACTCTCCAAGCTAAGAAACTCTACAGAATTCACTCCACAACAAATTGAAACGTTGCATGAGGTCTCCTACATCAGCCATAACGAGAACAAGTCTTCTACACTTCTAGTTCTCCACCAAGAGCTAAGTATTCTTCTAGTTTATATTTCAAAATTTTAAAAATGCATTGGTAATTAGTCCATTGGCTATTTTTGAGTACTATTGAGACAACCCGACTTTCTTCTTAAAAAGGTTGAAAAGCCTTCCTCTCATCCTTATTCTCCTTCTACCCCTGTCCTCTACCTTAGCCCTTTCAGACCCTATTCACTATCTTGCAACCTTGCACAGACCCAGACTCCTTCCAGACCCCTCTGTCAACCACAGACCTATCCAAAACTCACCCAAGGCCATTGCCCTGACCGACATCGACCATTTCCCCCATCGATGTCGGTAGCATAACCGACGTCGGTAACTTTACCAACCGACGCCGACAGGACTACCGATGTCGACGACTGTGGAAGACTGATTGTAGGATTCAGGTACGCATTATCTATTTCTCCTTCTTTAAGTCTTTAATTATTTCTTTCCATTACAACATTCTTTTTATCAACTAGTGGACTATCATCCCTCTAAGAAGTCTTTGCGCTTTTCTGGGATTGAGCTTTACTTGGCAGTCCATCATATCTGTCTCTAACATTTTTCTTTGCTTAAGTCTTTCTTATCTACAGGTGTCATCCTCCACAGCCAAAGAGGAGCTCCTTCAATGTCTAGATAACGGTGCGCAGCTTCATTCGGGTACGTACAAACCCTTGACCATTAACCCTTAGTTTCTTATTTCTTTTGAATGTAAACAAGCGAAAATGAGTAGAAACATTCTAGCACCCCCGGTGGGACCCTGGAGTTTTCTTTGGGTTCATTTCTTCTAAAACAAACTTTCATATAGGTTCATTAGGAAAATTTCTCTTCTTGCATCCTTCTTCTTTCTTTCTCTTTCGAAAAGACACCATTAGCACAAGTTAAAAAGAACTTTATTTTTCTTCTTGTCACCTTTTTCCTGCATCTTAGAGTAGTGAAATTCATACTCTTAACCTTTTCTCCACTTGTCTGCATCTAAACAAACATTTCAATTTGGGTTAAAAACATATTGCATTTCATTCTTGTCTGAATGCATATTTAGCTCATCTAGTAATTAAAACCGCATTATGAATAAATCGTAGTGCACATATGTTATAGACCAGACCACTTTCACAATCAAACATATACACATACCTGAGACAAGGCCCAACTAAGATTTCATCACCTAGCGGATACCTTACCCTTCTTGGCGATCCCACTTGGACTTCACTACTAAGGGGAGAACCCACTCTGTTCTCTGGTAGAGTATAAACTCTAGGGGAAGTATATACTGGCTAAGCGACCCAGCTTGTCTTTGGGCTCGTGAAGTGAGGGGAGCAAGCTCCTAGCACCAGGCCACGTACGGAACCTAATACAAATTTTGAGCACCAAAACTTAACCCAAAACCAACCTTAGACTGCCTTTTAGGACTCGTTTTAAAAGCCCAACTTCCCAAACACACTCTTCTAAGGCATAAGCCAACAAGACTCTAAAATTTATTCTTAGGAATTTAACGTTTAGAGGCTGCTTGCCTTCATCTATTTTTCTATTTTTATCTAGTTTTTTGAGCTGGTAAGGATGCATTATTCTGAGCTCCAAAAACAACTCAGAGCTTTCTTCTTTCTTCCAAAAACTTTTAGTTTTCTGAGTTTCTAGAAATACACAGTAACTGACATCAGTTTTTCCATTGACGTCGGCAACTATCTTCTCTGACATCGGTTATCTGACCAACATCGGCAACTTAATTCACTAACATCGGTTTTTCTACCGATGTCGGTCATTGTCAAAAATATTTCTTTCAAAACAGCAAGTTCAAAACCTGACTTTTTGGCTGTCAAACACACATTCTAAAATTTTGAGACTAGAATATATAATTTTTAGAACCTGAACAAATTTTGCCTTGAATGGTTTTGACACGTAGTCAAACCAAAACTCTTGTTGACCATGCAAGGCAACAACCACTCCCACCTTTGCCTTCTATATCAACTCCCCAAATGGAGTATAATTTAGAAACTGAACGTACTCCTATCCAACCAACCCCAACTCAACCCCCTATTGTTCCCAAAGGGGACCAAGACTTTGAAAGGTTCCTTGACCTCAATGTCAAGGCTCTTCAGCACAATCTCGTGAGAAGTCAAACACAAGATCCTTCAGGCAACCTAGTTTATGGGATGCCAACTTCCTTAGTTGAAACAACAATCATATCAACGGCCTCCGTAACCCAACCCATGGTCACCCAGGCCATTGCCTCAACTAATAACCTGACCATGACCAATATTCAAAGTGTGGCCTCTCCTTCTATTTTTGGACCTACCTCTATTGGGGTTTATGTACCCCCTCAACCACAAACCATTCAAAAAAGTCCTACACCATTCCAAAACTTAATTGTCTCCATCCCACCTACTCTTGCACCCATAAATACAAGAGTGACTACTTATCCTTTGGCTAGTGTTGCCACCATCCAACCACCTTTGGCGACATCAAGTCAAGTTGTGCCCTCTAGCTTCATGACACAACCATCCTTGACTTCAACATCAGTCCCTATGACTAGTTACCAATATGTTGTGCCTATACAAGTGTAACCAAATATGTCATACACTCCACCTAACACCTTCCAAATGCCTTATAACCTAAGGGGCACCCCACCTGAAAAATCTATCAACCGATCTAATCAATATGTTGATGGATAAGGTGTCTAATCTTGAGACATCTATTTCAGGTTCAAGAAATGTTCTCTCATATGAAAAAATCTGTAATGAACCTATTCATCCTTCAGTCGCAATCCGACCATATCCTAGTCAATAGAAACTTCCCAAGTTTACTTGCTTTCAGAGTAAAGAGGACCCATAACAACATCTACGAGCATTTAGACACGCTTGTTACCTTATAGCACATGATGATGTGTTATTACTATGCACATTTTCCATGTTGCTTTCTAGTGCTGCCCTCGATTGGTATAGTTCTATTACCAGTCACTCTCTATTTACCTTCATGTAACTAGCTCAACTATTTCTTGACCACTTTTCAATTAACATAACTAAAAAAGTCTCTATCATGGACCTATATTCTATTAGATAATTTGATGACGAGTCAATAGCTAATTTTGTTGCCCATTGGAGAGGCTTAATCAACCAACTCACCTTTTCTTTACCTCAACCTGAGCTCATTGAGCTCTTTTCACAAGCATGTGCCAAACACATCTCATCTACTTTGTGGGTCTAAACATTCCACCCATTTGATGAAGCTTTCACCATGGCTAGGAAGCTTGAACTCCGTGCTGTCAAAAAAAATAAAGTCAAGCTGCATAGTAAAAATCCCAACGCAAAATCAAATGACCCTTCCTCCAAATCTTCTTCCTCCAATTCCAAATCTAAGAGATTAGCAAATGTTGTGGTCATTAGACCATCATCTTCAACAATAACCAACCAACCTCAACCTTCAACATTAGAATACATCACACGACAATTCCAACAATGATACATATAGCATCAATATACTCCAATAGGAGAATCTTACGAATCCATGTTGGATAAACTAGTCAAATAGGGAGTCCTCAACCTCCCCAAAATTTGACCACCACCTCAATTTGATCCCTCGCATGCCATCCCTGCATGGTATAGGGAGAATGACTGCTGTAATTATCACCATGTCAAAGGCCATGACATAGACAATTGTAAAACCCTCAAGAATGTCATTCAAGACATGTTAGATAAAGGTGATCTTGTCTTGGATAACCCAAACGCGCCATCTAACCAAAACATAGACATCTTTAGACAACCTTTCCCTAACCATCCCCCTAGTCAAAATAACATTCAGACCATGGCCAATGACTCCCAAGAGCGTAATATATGCACGGTCAACACGGTCTCTCCTTTTATGCTTAACCAACCTCTCCCACAGTCTGAAGAGGTTAGTCAACTTATTTGTCCATCACAAGTAGAAGAGCCTTCTTCTCCTATTTGTCCATCACAAGTGGAAGAGCCTTCTTCTCCTATTTGTCCACCACAGGTGGAAGAACCTCCTTCTCCTATTAGTCCTCCATCTACCCCTCTTATATTGTAGGATGCTTTAACCATACCAACGCCACTAGCCCCACCTTCATCCTTCCTACTACCAATGGAGGACCATACCTTTCCTATTTTTCAACCGCAAGTAGAAGGTACAATCATCCCTATGCTCTTTCCTCTTGAAGAACCCCATTCCTCAATTCCTTCTCCACCAAAAGAAGAACTTGTCTCTTCACCTACTTCGACCGAAGATAATCTAGTAATGGCTCTCTCACGCCTTTGGCCCGAGATCGCTGCATCTAACACATTTCCAGTCTCAGAACCACCAACATCTTCTAAAAAACCAAAGCCTAGTCTAACAGCTTCTAAACCATTCTCTCGACTGTCTGAGAACTTAGGATTTCTCCATTCAAGTAACTTAGAGCATGAGGCATTGTGGGAGTGACTTAAAGCTCCTTATCTTACACATCCCACTTCATCTCATACTAACGACCCTCTTTCAACAAAATCTCCCAAAGTCTCCAACGAGGACCAGGCTTCTACTTCTAAATATTCAGAAGCTCAACTGTGCACATTTGAGCCTAAACCCTCACAAACATCCACCATACCAACACCAATTAAATCCCTCGGTGTTCACCCCATATCTAACCTCACTCACCCACAAGTGAAGGTAGATTTGAATCTCGCCCCCCATAATAGTAGTCCTCACACTGTATTAAAGAAGGCTACTAAACCACGTCGGAGAACTCCTCTTCCACCATCATCATTGCCCTCCATTTTGGGCCCACATCCTTTTACCTTAATAGGAGTGCTCCCTACTCCAACACCTAACAAAAACAAGTTGCCTCCATTACTCCCTTTACCCACCAAAAACATACCTCCTCTAAAAAATTTGGCACCCCTCATGAAGAAAGTGTCATCTACATGAGTGGCCACACCACCAACCCAAAAGGTGGTATGAAAATCTCCCTCAACAACTCTCAAACAAAATTCATCAACACCTAGTGTATCAACAAGCACGAACCCCTTAGTGGGTTCATATTCTTTGATACTACGCTGATTTTTGAAAACTTCTAACATCACTCTTCCACCTATTAAACCATTTCAACCTCTCAGACCAAAACCATCTTGATTCGATGACGCTAAAATCTGCCTATATCATCGCTCACCTGGGCATGACACTAAAAATTGTTGTGCCCTTAGGGTTGTCAATCTCCATTACTTGGAAAAAGACACCCTTCTTGTTGAGGATATTGTCAACAAATCTCCAACACCATCTCATATCTCTCAAACCTCTTCACATTCATCAGAATCCCATCATCAGACTATGGTCCCTTTACCTCCTTCACCCTTTTTATTCGAGATTAACACCATCAATGTGGCCACTAGGTCACAAACTTTAAAGGATAAAGCAAAGGAGAAAGTTGTTATTCCTTGGACCTACCCATTTGTCAAACCTGCTCAACCACCCAAACCCAAGATTTCTATCTTGGGTACATCCCAACCCACTTCTTCAGAGACAATCCGTGATTCTATGGTGAAACAGCTTCACCAAACTCTCGTGAAGATGACTTTATATGACCTCATTCAAAGCTCTCCACAACATCATCAAGATTTAATCAAAGCTTTATAGGCAATGGAGGTCCAACCCGAGGACCCCCAACCACTAGCTGTCTTAGTCCAATCATTACCCACCGTTGCCTCTATTACCTTTAGTGATTTTGAAATTCCTACCTCCAACTTGGAAGATTAGGATGCTGCCCTTTTCATCACAGCCTACATTGATTGAACTCACATTAAGTGAGTTATGATTGATGGGGGTGCCAGCATCAATATCATTTCCACCCATTCCTATGACTAATTAGCCCTCCCAAAGAATTGTATCTCTAAAACTGACACAATTTTTCAATCTTTTAATGACTCCACTACCACTACCATTGGCACCATCATCTTACATATTCATGTTGGCCCACGAACAATCCCAGAGCTCTTCTACATCATTGAGGGAGAGTTCCAATATAACATGTTATTAGGATGACCTTGGATCCATGCCATGGCCTGTGTCCCTTCTACATTACACTGTTGTGTCGAATTTGAACACGATGGTCAAGTCCATGTCATTCTCGCAGACCCCTCCCCTTTTAAGACATGCAACACAACTTATCGACCTAACGATGTTCTCATTCCTTTCAAGACATCGACCCAAACACCACCTCCACCCACGAAAGCTTCAACAAGTATGCAAATGATGGTTACACCTACACCACCTCCTCAAGTGACATTAAAAGACCCTATGGAAGATACCTTCCAATGTTTTTCACTTGGGGAGTATCGTTTACTCACCTTGGACATGTTACAGACTCCTCAAGAGTATGGACAACTTCATCACAATCCTAGCTATGACCATCATATCAGAATGGTCGTCCCTTATGGTCCTCCCAATCTTTGAACAAATCTCATCTATGAAGGGCTAGATTGAGCTCCCACATATGGGAATCCTCTTTCATCACTCCAACTATTTACGTCTGACTTCTCTTTTCTTGGAAACCCAAACTTTGCTCATACCTATCTTTATAGGTGTGCATGGAAGGGCTTTGGCTTTGGGCGCTATGAATAAGGCTCCCACCAGCCCGTCGAACCACCAAATGATGAGGCCATAAAGAATGCCAAGAAGCGACATGGCTTGGGTTTTGAAGAACCTACTAAAACTTTTAAAAACCCTCACCCCAAACCTATCATAGAACAATCACCTCCAAACTCGCTTATTCCTCCATTTTCACCTATGGAGTCGATGGTTTCCATCCCTCTTAGTTTTTTTTTGCATAAACACCATTCGCTTGGAACCCCTAACCTATCAACTAGGTGGGGTATCTAGTTCTCTCCCTCTCATTTATCCAAACATGATAGATAATGAATCTGCTACCATCAACACTATCCAATGCATAGAAGATAACGCCATTCTCACCTACATGGGTGCAAATGACTCTTTCATCCAATAATCACTTCCTTCAAAAATGCAGGTTATGTTAAATGAATCGACCATTGACATTAACCTTCCATCTTCCGATGTTCCTCACATTTTAAAGATTGGTCAATCTTTGGATGCCCAGGAACAAATTGACTATACCAAATTCCTTTCAGACCAGAGCAAAGCCTTTGCTTGGACCTACAGTGATATGCCTAGCATCGACCCTAACATTGTCATCCATAACATTGTCAAAAACCTAGAAGCTAAGCCTCTCAGGCAAAAGCTTCACAAAATGCATCCTCGCATTGCACTCCTTGTCAAAGAGGAGCTTCAACATCTTCTTTCCGTATCCTTCATCTAACCCATTGATTATCTGCAATGGGTGTCAAACATCATCCCTGTCACAAAAGTGGCTGGGGAAATTCAAATTTGTACTGACTATCGTGACCTTAACCTGGCTTGCCCAAAGGATGATTTTCCTCTATCTAAAATTGACCAACTTGTTGATCTTATGGCCGGTCATGAGATGCTATCACTCATGGATGGGTTTTCAAGATATAACTAAATCTTGATTGCCCCAGAAGATCAACACAAGACCACCTTCATCACCCCATGGGGGACTTTTTGCTATAAGGTCATGCTTTTTGGCCTAAAGAATGCAGGTGCCACATATCAACGCGCCATGACTTACATCTTTCACGATCTCCTCCATAAAATCATGGAGGACTATGTGGATGACTTACTAGGCAAATCTAAACTCCTACATGACCATTTAACTATTCTCAAAATCATCTTCACTCGCCTTCTACAATACAACGTTTGACTCAACCCCAAGAAATGTGTCTTTAGGGTTCTCTCTGGGAAGCTTCATCGTTTCCCTTCATGGCATTGAGATTGATCTCGCTAAGATAAGAGCTATACTCGAGATGCCGCCACCTACCAATCTAAAGCAACTTCACAGCCTGCAAAGGAAGCTTCAATCTATTCATCGCTTCATCTTGCAGCTTTCTGACTGATGTCAACCCTTTCATCACCTCCTCAAGAAGGGCATCTCCTTTAATTGGGATAAGGATTGCCAAGAGGCTTTTGAGGCTCTTAAACGTTATCTTGTCTCTCCACCAATCCTTATTCCACCTAAAGATGACCAACCTTTCTATCTTTACATTTCAGCAGCAAATCATTCTTTAAGTGCCATGATCACACACTGAGATGAACAACATCGTGAGTAGGTGGTTTATTATATAAGCCAAATGCTCATTGATTATGAAACTCGGTATACTCATACTGAAAAACTCTGTTTGGCATTAGTCTTTACCGCTACCAAACTCCGTCATTATCTTCTCAATCACAAAACTTATGTCATCACCCACACTGACCCCCTCAAATACATGCATTCCAAGCCATACCAAAACCAATGTATGGCACGTTGGCTTATGCTTCTTGCTGAGTTTGATTTGGAATTCATCCAACAAAAATCTATAAAGGGGCAAACAATCACTGACCAACTAGCGGATGCCCCTCTACCAGACAACCAACCTTCCCACTGTGAATTTCCTGATGAATCCATTGCCACGTTATCCACCGATGACATTTTCTATCAAATGACAATGTTCTTTGATGGGTCTAAATGTCAAAACGGTGGGGGTACGGGGGTCATTCTCATCCCTCATGAGGGTGAGCCCATGCCCCTATCTTTCAAACTTGAATTTGAATGTACCAACAACATGGTTGAATATCAAGCCTTAATTTTGGGACTTTAAACCACCCTTTTCCTAGGCGTCAAGACCATCAACACCTTTGGCGACTCACAACTAGTCGTCAGTCAAATCAACAGTTCATATCTTTGTAAAAATGAAGTTTTGCAAAGGTACAAACACCATGTTGACACCCTGCTAGAATCTTTCGACCATTACCTCTTGTAAACTGTTCTTCGATCTATGAATAAGTTTGCTGATACTATGGCTTTTCTTGCCTCACACATACCATCTTCATCATCTTCCTCAAGAATTTATGTTATGGTACATCGTTTGGCATTAACTTCATATATCTCCACTAACATCAACCTCGTCAACACCATTGACTCTAGTCCACAGGATGTTTGGTATAAACAATTTGTGGACTACTTAACTCATTCTATTTTCCCCCCTAATCTCTCTAGCAATGCGCAATGGGCTTTTATCAAAAGCACAGCTCAATATACTATGCTAGGGGGTCTTCTCTATAAGCGAGGTTTTGATGGCCTCCTTCTTTAATGTCTAACCTCCACTGAAACATCTCACGCTATCAAACAAGTCCATGATGGGATTTGTGGAGAGCATTTTAATGGTAACTCGATTGCAAAGCGCATCCTTCACCTGGGTTATTATTAACCCACTCTTCACCAAGACTACAGTGATTATGTTCGGCATTGTATCAAATGCCAACAAGACGCTAACTTACTTCACATCCCTAGCCACGCTCTACAAGTTACTAAGTATTTCTAGCCTTTTTCACAATGGGGCTTAGATCTAATCAGTGAGATTAACCCTCATTCATCTCTTTGACATCAGTCCATTATTATCGCAATTGAATACTTCACTAAATGGGTGGAAGCTATTCCTCTCGTCTCCACTAAAGCCGACAAAATCATCGACTTCATCAACACCCACATTATCTATCATTTTGGTGTACCCCACAAGATCATCACCGATAATGGCAAATCATTCAAAAACAAAATTGTCCAAAAACTTTATGACTCATTTGGCATCAAGCTCAGCTTCTCCTCGCCTTACTACCCACAAGCAAATGGGCAGGCTGAGGCTTCCAACAAAATCTTAACCAAAATTCTAATGAAGGTGGTCAACAATACTGGAAGGGATTGGCACATTCACATTCCCTTCACTTTGTGGGCCTACCGCACTAGCATCTGAACCCCTACGGGTGCTACACCTTTCTCTTTAGTGTATGGAACAGAGGTTGTCTTACCTCTTGAAATACAAATACCTTCTTTACGCATCTCTTTGCATGACATACTTTCTAACGATGACTTTCGTCAAGATGGGTTGGCTCAACTTGAGTTACTTGATGAACATCGCCTTGCTGCCCTCAACCATCTCCATATCTACCAAAATCGCATCCAACGTGCCTATAACAAAAGTTTGAGAGAGCGAGATTTCAAAATTGGAGATCTTGTCTTCAAAGAAAACCAACACGTGACCAATATCGAGAGAAGTAAACGAGGCAAGTTTGCTCCTAATTGGCTCGGACCTTATATCATAACACACAAGTATGGATTAGGGACTTATCATTTGTCTTCTCTTGAAGGTTGGCCAGAACTTGAACCCCTTAATGCCTTGCATCTACGACCATTCTACTATTAATCAAGTACTCATTCACTTGATATTTAACTTGAGCTCATCCCTTGAGCCACCCCGTCATCCTCATTCCTTTCAACCCTTTTTCCTTACAAACATTATTCAACCCTTTTGTCAAGCATGAATGCTTTGTCTTAATAAAAGGGAAACCTCTAAACCTCTATAGTCAAGTCCATGACCAAAAGTCTAGTCAAAAATTATATATATATATATATATATATAACATATAAAATTAGGATGCCTATTCAAAGGTCATAAAATGATAAATGTAGACTGCTCCCTTGAAGGATAGCTACATCATTGTTGTAATTAATAGACTGCTCCCTTGAAGGACATCTATCTAAAACTATTAAAACATACAAAGCTGAATATAGACCAATCCCTCGAAGGATGGCTATACCCAAATTTTGCTCCAAACAGCACTCTCTCAGAAGCTTCCCACATCGATCAGCTTCACATATGACCACAAAACAAAATATCCCCACGTAGACTTCCTGCATTGATCAGTCTACCAAAAAAAAGAAAAAATTGACTGACAAAATATTAAGTCATGGACTTGCCTATAGTCATTCTCAGGGTCACCTATAAAAGGGGCCAAGTTATCCTTGCTAAAAAAGGGTTACGCTATCTTCACACCTCACATAATCAAACCTATTACCCCAACATACCCAAGGGATTTTGAGCTCACTTAACATCAAGTGATTTGAATACTTCTCTAACACAAACAATGGTCAATGATGTAATGCATGAATGGGGATTTTGTTTGCAACAACCCTATCTATGCTACCATTATGGTCTTTATCAATGAAAGAGTAATGCACCTTTCACTTCTTACACACTTTGGTCACATACAACCAAACCCAATCAAACCTGACCAAACCAAACCAAAACATTTTCAGACCACTAACATATCATACCCCATTCACACTAGTTTCTATGGAAACCAATACACATGAAAACTATCGACCACACATAATTTATGTCAAGCATAAACCATTACTTGTTGAAGCATAAATATCTCATTTCATTTATAGCATACGCCATCACCAATATGGAAAATTGATAGGGATGAAAAACCACAAAACCTATGTTATAGAATACACCATCACATAATATGGAAAAGGTTGTAACATCATCATCACTCATTTTATTTTTAGCATACACCATCACTAATATGGAAAATTACTAGGGATGAAAAACCCACATCACCAATGTTACAAAATATACCATCACATAATATGGAAAAGGCTGTAACATCATCATACACTCATCATTTCAAGCATGTACCATCAGACATATGGGAAGTGATAAACCATTAACATGACCAAACCAACTATTGACCTCTTTGACTCCTCCTCCCTTCTTGGGAGAACTACATTGGCCTAAGGCCCTTCAAATAGGGGCTATGTAGGCAACACTCAGTTGACATGGCATCTTCTAAGGTTAGCTCGGCCATCCATTTGTTCATCTACCTGATGGACAAGCTATTTCACCTTTAACCATGACTTAACCTAGTCAAAACTCAGTCCATAACCTCGAATCCTTCCTCCCTTTTGGGGAGAATTATATTGGCCTGAGGCCCTTCAAACAAAGGCTATGTAAGCAGCACTCAGTTGACATGGGGTCTTCTGAGGTTAGCTTGGTCATTCCTTCTTCCATCCATCTAATGGACCAACTCTCTATACCAACCCAAAATCATGACCAAACAATCAACCCTGACACTGAATGAGTTACCTAAACTTCTCATGGGGCACATTAGAGATCACATACATCTTCCTGACCACAAACTATGCTTGAGATGACTTATATCTCAACCCGCCTCGACCAGTGACCTTGGAGATCACGACTATCTCTTCAAACCATGACCACTTTTGAGACAACTATGCCATGGTTGTTTTAATTGCATATGCTACCTCTTGAATAGTTATCAAATTATCCACGACCCTCACAAGTATAGGATCGCGCTCCAGTTGATCCCCACTACTTGTGACATTTTCATGTTTTCCAGGAGCACTTCCTGAGCCCGAGATACTTGGAACATGATGACCATTAGAGCTGTAGCTTTGATCATTTAGCCCAATCAGCTACAACTAAATGTTGGGGCCTAGTTACTTCAATTTTAGCACTCCTCAACCTTTGACTGTGACAATTTGACCTATCTATCACATGAAGTGGTATATGCACAATCCCAACTATTATAGCGTTCACACTCTAACTTCACCATACCCATCCACTCTCTATCAAATTGACACCCGATATCAGGTTACCTTCCCTCGACTCCCGCTTTGAGGTGGAATACCTCATCCCTTACCCGGGGCAACCTACACCTCATCCCATACCTGGGGCAACTTACTCCTATTTTTGTCTTGCAGTTCGTCAGAACAACCAACAAGACAAAAAGGGGCAAATGTAGACACCAAAATAGTGTCAACCCCCCTTGGTCCCTTTCTAACTTCAACATGCCTAATTAATTTAAAATACTTATTTTAAATTAATCATCCCCCTAGACACCTCACATTGGATTCCTAGCTCTTAGACCATTTATCACCCTATGACTAATCATAATTACCTGAGACCTATTTCAACTCCCCCACTAATCCTCGCACCTATTAAACCTGCCATTTAGAGTTTTTAGTAATGACAACTGAGCTTGGCAGATGGAAGAATGGGTAAAAGGCTAAAAATAGCCTTTTTACCCATTCTCTAGTCACCGACATCGGTCAACAGTCGACCGAAGCCGACTGTATCGCTAACGTCGGTTGCTTAAAACTAAATTCTAACCTCAGTTCTTGCCTGAAGGTGAATTCTCTTGCTCTAGATCCAAATTCTATTGCTCCTCAACTCTTTACATATCAAAGGCAGGGTTTAGGATGAGGCATCAGCATTCTATCATCACTCTCTAGGCTAAGAAACTTTGCAAAATTCACTCCACACCAGATTGAAACGTTGCATGAGGTCTCCTACATCAGCCATAACGGGAACAAGTCTTCTACACTTTTGGTTCTCCACTAAGAACTAAGTATTCTTCTGGTTTATATTTCAATATTTTTAAAATGCATTGGTAATTAGTCCATTGGCTATTTTTGAGTACTGTTGAGACAACCCAACTTTCTTCCCAGAAAGGCTGAAAAGCCTTCCTCTCATCCTTATTCTCCTTCCACCCCTATCCTCTACCTTAGCCCTTTCAGACCCTATTCACTGTCTCACAACCCTGCACAGACCCAGACTCCTTCCAGACCCCTCTGTCGACCATAGACCTGTCCAAAACTTGCCCAAGGCCATTGCCCTGACCGACATCGACCAATTCCCCCACCAACATCGGTAGCATAACCGACGTTGGAAATTTTACCAACTAACGTCGGCAGGACTACCGACGTCGATGACTATAGAAGACTGATTACAAGATTTAGGTACGCATTATCTATTTCTCCTTCTTTAAGTCTTTAATTATTTCTTTCCATTACGACATTCTTTTTATCAACTAGTGGACTGTCATCCCTCCAAGAAGTCTTTGCACTTCTGGGGCCGAGCTTTGCTTGGCAGTCCACCATATCTATCTCTAACATTTTTCTTTGCTTAATTCTTTCTTATATAAGGTGTCGTCCTCCACATCCAAAGAGGAGCTCCTTCAACGTCTAGATAACGGTGCGCAGCTTCATTCGGGTACGTACAAACCCGTGACCATTAACCCTTAGTTTCTTATTTCTTCTAAATGTAAATAAGCGAAAATGAGTAGAAACAGTAAGACTTAGTGTTAATCCTCCTGAATTCACCTAGATTCCTGCAACTCAACCATATACCATGGATACATAACCAACATAGGTTCTAGTCATAGATTCTACACATCTAGATTACACCAATTTCAATGAAGATAATTTTGAAAAAGAGTAGTATGAAAATAACAATGATGATTTACACACTGATGCTCATGCTCCACCACATTGGACTATTGATCCACTTCCACCCATTATTGATAATAATGTTGTACTCAACAAAGATTTGATTTTACAAAATTTTAGAGAAAGACTTAAGGAATAGCCTAAAGATCATACACTAATTTTTTAATCTATCATGGAAATTAAAAAGGCTAAGCAAGTTGAGTCTTCCATTCCCACATAGAAACTAGTTGAAAAAAACACTACAGGGGCAACTATGTCTCAACAACACCCTATAGCAACCCAACCTACCTTTATGCCACTAGTTACAACTAGTACATCCCTCTCTCCTAATGTGGTAGCCCTTATGCAAGAGATAATATCTCTCTAATCTAAGGTTCTACATCTTGAGCAAGGTACCACTAGACCTACACATGATTTAAATTGTTTTTCTCTTATACGTACACCATTGGCACATCACATTGCTTCTACACCATTACCATAAGGTTTTGTTTAACCTATGCTTAATCTTTATGATCTCAAGGGTGATCTAGAGCCACACTTGGGAATGTTTCATGTATCATGCTTAAACTATGTACCCAATGATTAGCTACTTACTAAGTTATTTCCATGGAGCCTAAAGGACTATGCTTTACAATAGTTTTATAGTTTATCAAATCAGTTGGTTCATGCATTCAATCCTTTAGATTACATGTTCTTATCACACTTTAGCATTAACATTGTTGATAAGGTTTCATATGCTGAAATTTCTCAATAGAAAAAATGACCAAACAAGGATCTCACGAACTATGTTCTTCAGTATAAGACCATCTTGGCTAAGATGACTAATCCCATGGTAGATCAGGAGTTATAGGACCTTTTCAAATAGAGTCTTCTACAAACACTTTACGAATCAATCATGTTCAAGTGATTCTCTTCCTTCATTGAATTGTGTCATACACTAAAGGAAAAAGAAGTGCAATTTATTTCAATGGGCAAACTCAAGTATACAAGCATTCCAGACACAACTAATAAGATTAACAACAAAGTCCCATACAAGGTCAAGTTCAATGATACAAAAATGCATAATCAGCCTATATTAAATGTAGCTTCAAAGCCTCCTTAGCATATAGTTTTATCATCACACCCTTGGTGTATTTTCTCATATCTTCCAATTCCTCTAGCTAGGGTTTTATAGCAGCTTTTGGATTGTAATATCATATCTTTCCCTCCTATTTAGGAAGTTGATCCAAAAAAACCTCTTCCCAAGGGATATGATCAGTAAGAATTTTGTGATTACTACAGGGCACTAAGACACACTACAAATAGATGCATCAGTTTGAAACATAAGATACAAGACTTAATAAATGATAACCTGCTTAATCTTGGCACTTTAGTTGAGCCTCCATAGGCAAAACCAACATAGGATAAATCTTTGAAAATATTCTTAGATCCATTTCCATAGCATTCAAAATAGGATATAGGGGACACATTATGGGTTCACCATGCATATCATGCACATCCACCACTAATTACATACCAGGCACCTTCAATTGAGTCACATCCTTTGAGTGGTATGATCAGTGTGTATGAGTCTAGAGTTTAAGCTAGACCTTTGATATCCTTCTTAAATTAGGAGATTATGGAGGATAATTTAGATTATAATGCACCTTTTATCATAGCACATATTCATAATCATTCCATTCACGGTGTTCTCATTGATAATGGTTCTAGTGTCAATGTGTGCACCATTACATTATTACAGTATTTGGGTTATTTAGAGTAGGATATCACTTTGACAAACACAGTTATCAATGGTTTTGTGGGAATATATAGAGTTCATTGGGTGAGATTACACTTCCTCTGTAGGTTGGTCCCATGCATGTGACCACACATTTCACTATAGTTCCCAATGTAGGAGTTTTTGATATGTTACTTGGTCACCCATGAATTCAAAAAAATTGAGCAGTACCATCTATAGTTCACAAATGTATAAAATTCGTTCATGCTAATCAGGGTATTATAGTTGGTAGACTTTTGTATGAGTTACCACTACCCACATTAGAGCCATCCACTTTGTAGTCACTAGTTCTAGCTTCTCCACCAGTATCAATTTTCCCATCAGTTACAGTTCTTCCTCTAGTACAAATTCAGACACAATTTACACATCCATCGCTACTACAGAGAGTTCATACACTGTAAAAAATTTTGGATTCTAGATAACTTCTAGCTACATTTTTCACACCCAGATCAGTTTCATTGAGATATCATGGGTCTACACATAAAGCACATGTTTAGAGAGCATCTCCTACTTATAAATGGGTCCCTAATAGCCCTATAGTTACATCCACTTCTTAGAGTTATAGCAAGACCCCATAGTAAGTTTCTAATTCAGAGATTTAATAACATTTACAACATATACATCTTTTAGAGCCATAGTCTCAACATTTTCATCATGCTTCATGATCGTGCATGATTCTAATCCTTGATATAGGACACCAGGATAGGGAGTCTCGTATGAGACTCATCGGTTAGTATCATCCTATCCCAGCCTACTTGTACATAATTTCTTCTACTTGATTGTGCATAGGTTATATAAAATACAAAAATAATAAAAAAATTTCAAAATACCAAAAACATTTCTATTATATGTATCATCCATGCCTTATATTACTACTATCATGATATAACTTACATTCGTTGTTTCATTCTATTATATATCGATTTATCGACATTACCATGTTTCACTTGATCTCTTTTGAGTGTGTGCAGTGATTTTGAAATCCTTGATTGATTCACTCTACCCATTGAGGGAGAATTCCTACTTCTACATTCAAGACACACATCGATATACATACCCACTGGGGCATCTTCTACATGACAAAACCATCTAGGTTATGTCAATCCTACACTACACATTCTAAGTTATCATATTGATGTATATTACTTACTAGATTACACATATTATTATATCAACATTTCATTAGTATCTAGCACTTGTGTATCTCTTAGCATATACCTAGTCTTGTACTAAACATGTGTTGTATACTTTCACTCTTGATTTAATTAGTTAGATGTGATTCTACCATGTTTACATGCTTTCCTTTCTTACTTTGCATAGCTAGGTGTGTCTGCATTTCTAATTCTAATTTTATTTCTTATGTGTGCCTTAGGACATCTGCCAATGTCCTTTACTTCTATTCATGTGTGTGTACCTTTGGATATTTGCCAATGTCCCTTTCTTGTACTCCTCTATGTGTCTATAGCCCTCATGCCAATATTTGCTTGTTTCAAATTGAATATGTATATGGCATTTGAACATGCCTTTTATGCTTGATTTCTAGTTTACATGACATGTGCCCATATCCCTTGTTTTCATGGCCCCTTAGCCAACCTTGTATGCTTCTTGCCTCTTACTTCTTGCTTTGTATGCTTGTTGCTTGATTGCTTATCTTTATTTGAATTTTCATGATCCATATCATGCATTTACCTTGCTTTCCTGGATGTCATGATGGACATCATGCTCCATCCCTCCCTAACAACTAATAACTAACATCTAACATTTCTAGTTCTAGTTCAGTACATTGCACATGATTTTACATTGTTATATTTATCTAGGCATACCCCTGTTGATATAACAAATCTCTCAATACAAACATTGTTATATCTAGAGATATCCTGTCAAATTTCATTGTTATATCATGTATCTATGCAACATAACACACTTTTAAGACTCTTTTTTCCTGAGGGTATTCATTGCAGGTTCAATCATTCCTACCCTTAAAAGAGGGGGGGAAAAATAGGGGTTTTGTCATAAAGATCAAAGCTATTAATAGTCAAAATAGTAGCATTCAGATCACCCAGTTCATAATCTAGAGGTCAAACTAGTCAAAATAAAATAGAAAAATAGTGATGATTCTAAATCAATAGCTAATTTTAGCATAGGAAAATAACACCAAAAATGGATAGTAATGCCAAACACATGGGTGTCCCCATTTTTTCACTCTTTTCCAAGTAGAAAAAAACCCAAGTTTTCTAGTAACACGCAAAAATTTTAGCTCAGCTACAATTTTTGCACATCCAGATCAGTCAAAATTAGTAGTTTCAATATAGTTTTCTCAAGGAATCTTGATATAGGGGGTATCATGCATGGCATGATGACTCTCACTTCTAGTTTCAAATCAGGTAGTTGACATAACTTCTAAATTATAATCCATGTTCTAGACACCAATGATTGGGGGCAATATGCATGGCATATTGGTCTTCTTTAATTTTAAGTTTAATTTATTACCTAGGCATTCTTAGTAGTTATGTGCCTTACTCCATCTACAGGCAGTTGGCATAATTTTTCAATTTGACCTTTCACATAATTTTAACTTCTCGAGTACCTAAGTTCTCAAGTTAGTTTTTACATAAGCATATTGCATGAGTTTCAGAGTGGCTTTCATATAAGCCTAACCTCCATCTCTCAAAATGGCCAAGAGTGGCCTAGCCTCTAGCATACATTTGGCTATCCATTCCACATTATCAAACTTTTAGAGCATCCATAGACTCCATGATCCATCTCATATGACATCTATTCTATATTGGTATCACTTCATAGCTTCACTTCATGGGGTAATGATGGAGCCAAAGGTCTAGCTAGCCTTTATATTCTTGATCCAACTATTTAGAGGGATTGGACACATAGTCTAGACATCAATTAGCACATGTATGATCATATAGCTTAAATTAGTAGGTGATGATGGAGACAAAGGGCTAGCCTTTGTACTCTTGAGCCACTTTTTGGGGAATTGAGCACTCAACTCTATTCATGATATAACTTTTGGTACAGCATCATCCAACACAATTTAGCATTACTTAGCCTTACTCAAGATCAAAATAGGTTTTGTATTGGTTCATATACCCGATAAGGTATATTCATTCCTTTATCTTCCTTTTTATTTTACTCGGCTTTTGTATGTTCTTATTTTATATCACATATAATAAGAATTGATCTACTCTGTCTAATTTTGTAGATTCACACTTACAAAACATGCTCTTTATGCACTATCTATCATTACTCAACATCACACAAGCTTCATGGGCTTCACCTTTGTAGGTAAGTTTAGGAATGTTTTTTATTCTTTCCTTTATCCTAGTATTTCACTTTTCTACATCACTATAATAAAGGGGGGTAAATATAGTCATATAAAATGCAAAATTTGGTTACTTGAGCATGACTAATGACACCCAACCCACAGGTCCCTCTTATTTTCTCTCTTAACCATTTTAGGCTCTTTTTCATTGATTCCTAGACACCTTTGGCCTTCCAAACTTAACCCTAGCTAACCCAAACTACTTTCCCCATGAGAAATCCATCCCCCCCAGTCTCGTAACCTCCAAACAATAGTGCCCAACTTGGACTATAGTGTCTAGGGTGTTCCACTTTTAGCATTGTTTTCCAAGTACATTTTGAGCCCCAATGATCAGATTCTTTTGATCGTTATCCTTTTCCTTGTCAGCCTAATGTGAATGCATCTAACCCATGATCAATAGTTTCTTATATAAACCCATTCAAAGCTCATTTATAAGGGTTAGCAATCATTTACAAGAGTTAAGCAAGAATACAAGCAAGTACACTCAAGCACTTTTCCCTATTCTCTACATATGACCTTCCAATATTATTCCAAGCCTATTAAAACCCTTACACCAGTCCCTAGCCATCTAAATTACACCTAGTTTCACATCTAGTTAGATTTTTATACAAAATTATACCAAACACTTTAATGGGAGAACTGCATTAGCTTTATCCCTCCTTAGAGTATTAGTATGTAGGCAATGTTCCCACACATGGGGTGTGAAGTGTGTCCAGCATATATTTTACACACTAACCCATTTTCCTTATTTTCCAAAGTTTCTTTCAATTGCATAGAAGATCCAAGTACATAAAAGAATTAGCTCTATAGAGAGTTCTATTGACAGTGAAGACCTGAAAATTGGTACATAGGCTCACCTTGAGTAGGTGAACAAAACATAGAAAGCTTAAAACCTTAGGACAATAATGTCAGAGAAGGACTATAGTGCCAAAGCCCAGGGTGTCCAATTTTGATGCTCTTATCCAATTATAAAATAAAGTATAGGATCTTGTTTGTGATCGTGTCCCAATCTTGCATGAAAATTTACAAACCCTATCTCAGACTGGATAGCTCAGAATAAGATAAGTTACATTTTTCATTTTTCTCTTACTATTTTTATAAAAGTGAAATTGTAGTTCAAATTCACAAATTAGTAGTCATAATTAGGAATATTATTTATTGATTTTCCCTACTTAGACTTGTTTATTAAATAGGAATAAAACTCCATTATTACCAAAAATAACAAAACAAACCCTATAATAATTTTGGAATATATAGGGGGTTGACCTAATTTTAATTTTGGTTAAATTAGTCAAAAATTGTATGGTGCCAAGTGTTAAACATAGAAAATTGTATTGCATTCTATATTTATCACAATGGTGCACATATATACTTATGTGAGAGAAATACATGTAGTTTTATCCCTCTTCAAAGTATTGGAATTTAGTAAATGATTAGTCACTTTTTAGGCTATGGTTGGGACTATCCAACCAAAAATACTAAACCTTTTTTCAAGGATCATCTTGTTGTTGAAAGCAAAACTAAGGTTTTAATGAAAGAAAAGGAAAACATAGATCAATGCACATGATTGAAGGAAAGTGAACTTATAAGAAAAATATACATGCATATGCACAAAGGTCTAAGGAGTTGCAAACCTAAAAAATATATAGGGAAATTATAAACAAATTGTGGAAAATACCAACTATTTAAGGGATTATAGTTTATCGACAACATCTAGGTAGGGTTTGGCCCACTCTTTTCTGATCTAAAAAGTGATAAATCACATAGAAAGCATTTTTCAAATTAAATGATGATTGTTTTGAGTGAAAAAATATAAATAAAAGATAGTTAAATCTCTTATTTCTTGTTTTATCAATTTAAAATCATCTTATATATATATATATATATATATATATATATATATATATATATATCCATTTACAATTTAGATTTGTAGGTTATTACTATGTTATACATGATCTGAATAGTGCATAGTTTTCCACATTTTAGAACACATAAACTTAAAATAATTAAAAAAATCACCAATAATGGAGCTTTTTCCATATTTTCAAGTATTAAATATATTCAACAAGGTCCCAAGGAGGACATGCATGATTATATATTTAAATTCTAATATCATATGCCCTCCCTAATCTATCAACTATCTGATTGTGAAATGCAACATAGTTTTATCAATAGTGTTTCAAAACCTATAAAATATAAATTTATTTTAAAAAAATGAAAATAATTCACTTATATTTTTTTTATGGCTACCACACTTGTATAAGATAAATTACATCAAACCAAGTCTTCCATCTTAGTTCTTAAGTATTCACATTTTATCACTAGTCATGTGCCTTCTATTGATACATCTATAATTTTGAATATCAAAATCAAATGATCATCAAATATTATGCCAAAAAATCACTCAAAGTTTTTAAAAAATAAAATCAATATATTGAAGAGCCTATTATACATTTACTTGATTGAATTACCAACTCTTTGATAACCTAATTTATGGCATGTGATAATATCTTATAAATACAATGGATTTTATGGATACCATAAAGTAAAAGGATGTGTGATATAAAGGTGAATTTATTTATGAAAAAAATCCAAAATATTATAGACCTTGATACAAACAAACTTGAGTATTCCATTTCTATGCCTAGAACTATAAAATTTATCAACAAAAAAATTCAATCTCTTAAGGATATACTACTTACACTCACTAATTTACTAAATATGGTTGTAAATGATCCTTTATTGATATATTATTTTCATATATAGTCTCTGGTCATTAAGATTTAAATATAAGGGAAACAAAGGGATAATTTTTGGTAGATACAATAAATTAATTCAATATTGTGAGTATTACTTTCCTTCACACACTTAGATATGGATTTTTTAAAAATTGAAACTAACACATTTATAAAGAGATTGGGCACTATTAGGTTACATACATTTATGGGTCCTTTAGAATGTATGGACTTATTTTATGTTGTATCATTCTTGGACCAATACGAATCTATATTATGAAATTCATAGTTATTAAAAATTAATGCAACAATGGATATAACCTATAGTTACATATCATTCAATTATCAAGATCATTTCCTATGATGACACTTTGGGTGCTAATCATATCATTGGTTATCACTTTACACATCTCATTATGAGGCTTAATGTTTATATATTTTGACACTATGGCAGATTACATGTCACATCACATTTTATTATTTGATTTTATATGTTATGACATTTGCTTGTTGTATTTTTTATTTCTTGTTACAACACATTTCCCACCCTTCATAGTTACACTATTACAATTTGCTACACCTAATCATTCATGACATGATATTATTTTACACTTATTCAGAGTTATACTAAATATGAAATATCTAGACTGATACATTAACTTATTTGTGAAAAGTGATACCAGATATCATATCCCATAATCCAAGGTGGATATCTCATATTGATGACTTAGGTTTTCCTATGACTCATCCTTCTATATTGCATACTATTTTATACACTTATTATGTCAAATATGACTACTCGTGACTAAATTATAATAAAGGTGACATTATTGATTAGTCATGCTCACTTATAATTAATATATGCATGTCAAATAGTTCAAAAATATAGATATATTATAATACAAGAAAATGGAAAATACTATACTAGATCCAATGTTTAAATTAAATGTTTCAAAGCAGGGTGGCGCTATAAGCAAGAACTATTTTTAATAAAGGTATCGAGGATATAATTAGGAAGTTTATGAAAATAACTAATGAACAAAGACTCACCTTGATATGAGATGTAAAATGGGTAAGCTAAGGAGATATAAATGAAATTAGGTGGTAACCAATAGGTATTTAAATGAAGTGGTTGTAACCAAGAGGTATCTAAACTAAGTTGAGATTATCAATGTTTCCATGATGATGTGTATTTGAAAAAGTGATTTATAGTTCCATCACGTTGAATAAAATAAAATTAAAAATTTTGGGTACATTATGTGTACCCATCTTCAGGGAGGATAAGAAAATGAAAATTACTTAGAGTAATTACAAAATTATAAACTCCATTAATAATCATACAACTATTTAAGATCAAACAAGAATAATGTAGTCAAGTTGCCTCAAACAAAATAAGTAATTAATTAATTTAACTCAAAAAAAAATTAAATTTTAAAGAGCATTTTCGTCATAATGTTTATGTATATTGTCTCATATCTTCAAGTGATTCATATTGGTCTCTATGAACTACCAATCCCAAGATTGTTATCTATACTTATATTGATTGGAATATTTTCAATTTTAATAGTTTATCTTAGTTTTTTCTTTAAATAATCCTCTTCTTTGACAATTAGTTTAGCCTAATCAAAACATATTTTGTATTTAGTGACATGGAAATGTTATACTAAAGTGTAACTCTCAATTAAGTATCTATGTATGTCTCTAGAGTGATTTTTATGTCCCAATTTTACCCACATAGGACATGCCATCAGAACATGAAATAACCTAGATACCTTTTTGTATTTTATGACTCAAAGGATCTTTAGAAGAATTAGGAGATGAATGAAGGGTATTATAAGGTTTAAAGGTAGGATTTTATACCAAACTTCCTCACAATTATCTTTAAATTTTATTATACTCCCATAATCATGTATGAGATGGTGATTCTAAGTGCTCTAGAGTCTTCATTAATATTCATATGTCTATATGAACTAGATTCATAGAAAGCTCTTTCAATTTTTCATATTTAATATCCATTTTACATTAAGAACTATATGATGTGATATTTATCCTATTTGACATGTTCTTGTATTGATATATTAATGGCCCTAGCTGCCATATAGTTAATAACTACAATTTTATGGCATGGGTGATGGTGAGAGTCCATTTTTAGGTATAGATCAGTGTGAGTCTTCTTCCTATAAACCACATGAGATAAATAACCATCCAATTTCTTTGAGATAATGAAATCAAGGAATTACATGATTTCACCTTCTTATTTATCAATAGTGAATTGGTTTTGGTTCATTATCCCACTTAAATGAACAAGGAATTTATCAAGTTCATCACTACCATGAAAATAGTTTGCATTGGTATCATTTAAAAACCTATCCCATAAGTCATGTTTCAGTGGATATAAATCTAGAACTTTTGACTCAAACATTTCCATGAATAAGTTTGAAATAAAGAGTGACAATGGGGACCCCATTTCCAAAATCTCAGTTTTCTCATAAGTCTCTCCTCTAAAGGTGAATAAAGCTCATTTCAAACATAATTTCACCAAATTATCTATTGGGGAGTCAATGATGTCATAAGCAATGCTCATAATATCATCAAGTGGAATATTTGTATATATAGAATTCCATAAAAGCTAACTAATATGCTATTTTTATTTACCATACAATTCTTTACCTTAAATATAAAGTGTTTGAAATTTTTAAAAAATATGTATTTCCAACTAAAATTTTTAATTGACCAACCAAATATTTCTCAAGAAGATAGGTGGGAGAGTTCATTTTATTTAAAATTGATTTGAGGAGGATACCATCCTTTTTTATTTATGTGATCCATAAATCCTTTGGGTAATTTATTCTTTTGGTATTAACCATTATTTATCCATGTCACTAATAGATGGGTTTTTGATATATTTGGTGATAACTTAATTATTTTAGTCAAATGATTCCTTGAGACCTTTTTGTAACTGCCATTATAATTTAAATGTTCAAGAATTTTTTCATCATATTTTTTTCTACCTAAAATCACACTTGTGTTACCTTTATCAGACCTAAGAATAATAATGTCTTTATTTTCTCTAAGATTCTTAAGGTTTAATTGTTCATGCTTAAAAATATTTATTTTGGGTGATCGAGCCTTCTTTATATCAAGAGAGTATTCTAATCTTAACTATTATAAAACATATACTTCCATGTTCCTCATGCCAATCTCTACTCCAGTGATGATGTCTTTGTAATGGATTATTGATAAGGAAATGACAAATCAAAGATCAAGACTTAAAATCCTCTTTGTAGATTAATTAGTAAGAGACTAGACATATTATGGAGGTTATTATTGATCTTATCATTTAAATAATTCTATGTTAGGAGGTTTATGTTATGTTGATAATTGATAATGACATCTTAGACTCTTCTAGGTCTCAAATCATAACCATGTTTTAGAATAGAAAGGCAATTTCTAGGTATGGCATTAATAACATTGGGGATAATACAATTTTTATCACTACCATGTCTATTAGTGCTAGTTATATGGAGTTATTAGCTTCAATTTTTGATGACAATGAATTATTATTATCTAATGTATGCAAAGGATTATTCATGATCAAAATAATATTTTTGAGTATTTGGGTGCCTGATTGGAAAAATGTTAGTCATTGTTTAACCCTAAATTAATGGGTCAATAAAATAAAGGTTTTAGAATATAGAAATGAATAAGAACAAGGGCTATAAATAGATCTTAACAAACCAATTAATTTACAAACTTAGATAGTAATATTCTAAATTTATAATATTAAAATATGCTAAAAATGGAAAATATAAAATATTAATTGATATTACAATAAATTAGAAATAAGAGTACTTAGCTAGTTTACTATGCGCATGTAGATATAGGCTAAAACAAGATGAAAGTGGAATGGATCATGATTTTGGAATAGTCATCATATTATATAAATTTACATTTTTAAAGCTTGGGACTAGATTTGGATGGTTATGTTGATGCTACTATTTAACTTAGATGTAGGTGTCTAATATAGAATATCAATTAGATATGTGTGTGACCACCTAGAAACTTATAGGTTTTATATTGAATTTACTATGGTGATTTTATATCTCATATATAGGTTGTCACACTTTTCAAATGATCAAACCCTAGCTTTTTCACCCTTGGAGTGACTATGATAAAAATGGGTTAGTGGGCACAAAATGTCAAACTACCATAAAGACCCTTATATTAATGGGCACTACATACATAACTAATAATTTAAAGAGGGACTTAGACTTATGTAGTTATCACATACATGTTGTCTTGACTGTATCAAGATGAAACATGTGATAATCAAGTACATAGATTGACCTCAATAGTAATTTAGCGAGTATGGCTCATAAAGTGCTCTTTCAGTACATCATACCTATATACGGGTTGTCCCTATGACTAATATTGAAACATGAGAGAATAAGGAAGATTTTATCACTTGAATGCTTGATTTGGTATATTTGGTAAGTTACCTTTGGAATTTTTTGGATTTTTTCTAGGTTAGGAATGAATGAGGGTTGATCTTAAATATGCCAATCCCTTTTGGAAATATATTGCATTAAATCACTTAGGCCACCCATAGGTAAACATTTCATTTGAAAATTTGATGTCTTTGGGGTAATGGAAATTTATTTTGGCACAAGACACTAGCATATATGTATATGTCTACTAGGTATGTAAATGTCTAGGAAGTTGGAAAACATGTACAAGCCCAAAGCTTTTATAGGATGATAATAAGTAGGCTTATAGAAATTTTAGTAGTACAGAAGGGCTGGTCATGAGAATAACATATGGTTAGACTAAGAGATAATAAATAGGCACAAGGGATAGTAGATGCAATCATTTAAATATTAATAAGGTCTTAGTAATTGAAAGGTATAACCAAGATAAGTAATTTCCAAGTATACAACACTGAGGTGATATATAATTCAGATTTAGTGTCTATAGTCAAATCCCCTGTACACATAATATTTTTCATGTTGTCATTAGTGATACTTTATCTTGCATCAACTTGATGAGATTTAATCTCCCTAAGTACATTACTTAAATATTGCATTGGAAAAGGGGTGGGTAGGCCTTTGGTCCTTTGTGGGATGTTTCTATCTATGTCATGATCACATCATTTCTATCTATAGTTCAATTTCCCTAGATCTACCATTTTATTTACCTAATTCCATACCAATTCACTCAATCATGTTAGTTACCTCATTTATAATAACATCATCCAAGTTGATACCATCTATTCAACACATGTTCACTTATATATTATATTAGGCTAGCTGATGTAGTTTTGAATTGACAATCCTAGCATTTATATTGCTTTGGACTAGTTGACATATTTTGGTGTTAGCTGACTCCTTCGAACTATAACAAGTTGGTTTATTCCATTGGCTTAGTCTGAGTTTGATTATTTGACCACTATATATAATCATATTTCATTCCTAATCATATACACACATATATTTTCACCTATTTCCTCTAATTTCTCTCAAACATCTTCCAAAATTCCATTTGGGGAGCTATAGGTAGAATATTATCTTGAAGGAAACTTATATTGTGGAAGTATTAGAGATTTTATAGGAGGTCCTTATTTTTCTTAGAGCCTATTTTCCATCCTTTGATGTATTCACAACCATAAAAATATATTAGAAATCACCATTGGCCGAGGGAAAGATTGAGGATCGATGGGTCCCCATCAAGGTAAGTATTTCTAACATTATGCTTTTTCCTTGATTTCATCTAGTATATAGATATTTCTTGTTACTTAGTAGATAATAAATGTGTGCATGTGTCCTTGTCTATAATTTATCTACACATATACATAGTGTGGCTATAGGATTGTTTAGACTTTCAATTTATACATTATTAGGTAGCCTAGGACACCATTTTCATACCATGACACCTTATACATTTTGATTATTCTAAAATTTTCCCTTTAATTTAATTTAGATTAATTTCATAACTACTTACATTTTATCATTAGAGGTTTAGTTAGATTTATTCCCTTGTATCATAGGCCTAAAGTCTTTAGAACCCTTTATTTTGACATTAGTTAGTAGGTACCCTTGTTTATAGGTATGTGAATCTATAATTGGTCATGAATCAAACATTAAATATCATGAGATATTTGATTAACCTTCTTCGAGTTAGTATCTCTTAAGACAAGATAGTTTTAGGCTAATCCTAGCTTGTGCATACATTCTAGTGAGCCCAATGTGAAGTTTACCATTGCCTTCACTCTATTTCATCAACTTTCACCAGCTAGTCTGATACAATTCTATATCAGTTTTACCTCTCAGTGAACTACATCATCCAACCCTATATAGGTGTGTCAGCATTATTTCTTCAACAAACTATATCAACCAACCTGTTATGGTTTTATATTAGTTTTTTCTTTTAGCCAATTATATCATCCATCTTGATATAGTTATGTATCAATTTATTTATATAGCTAATTGTATTAGACAAATTGATATAGTTCTATTTATGTCTATAAACTCCATTAGCTACATTGAGCCATTTTATGTTTGCATATATTGCACTGATTAACTTGATATAATTTTGTTCTATGTTTACAATTGCATCAACCAACACTGATATATATTTATTTACTTCATTTTTAGAATAGTTTAGTTCATTTCAATTGAATTCCTATATATTTCAATTCATTAAATGTTTCAAATTGGTTTTTGACCTTGGTTTTTAAAATTTATTTTATATTTGATTGGTTTTCCCTAGACACTATGTTTTGTTAGTCTATAAACTCTTATGAGTTATTTTTATTGGCTAAGTGTTGACCTATTATACTTGGACCATGAAGTGAGGGATATTTTCCCAATACTCAATCCTTAGACAATATTAAATACATAATTTAGTTTTCACTTGCCTCATGGTGTATTAGAAATACAAAATGATTTATTTTTATTAAACTTAGGAAAATACCTACCCATTTGATTTTTTGGTGCACCAAAGAGGAGTGTATTGCCTAGGGAAGTTACTCTCACCATACCCTCAAAAATAGGGTTTGTGGGAAACAAGTAAATTTAGCCTCTATAGTTAATGA
Source organism: Torreya grandis (assembly GCA_037957365.1). NCBI lineage: Eukaryota > Viridiplantae > Streptophyta > Pinopsida > Cupressales > Taxaceae > Torreya > Torreya grandis. Next base: position 5,263,271 of record JARHVA010000189.1, read on the forward strand.
TCTAAAATATTGGACCAAAACTAATGAATGAGTAAGTATATTCAAGAACCCACATTATAAATAAAATCCTTGTAGTATTTACCCAATCTTATTTTTTAAGAATTGGTTAAATTTAATTTATAGCCTAAATTATTTTTTGTATCAAAGACTACATTGGATAGTGTTGATATAGTTCTATGCTATGTGTTATAACTACATTGGCCAGTCTAATGCTATTGTCTATGTGGTGAACTACATTGACTAGGCCCGATATAGTTCCATGTATTTTATTCCTTGAATACATCAACTAGATTGATACAGTATCATCATTTACCATCCATTAAAATTTACTAAAATAGATAAATCTATATATTCTACATTATCTAGTATCCTTTCATTCTGATTGCATCATCTAACTTGATATAATTTTGTTTTCCAATATCTATTAGCTTGACTGCATTGGCTAAGTTAATATAGTCTATTATTTTCACCTTATATCTACCTAACTACATCAACCAACTCAATTTAATCTACTTATATAACTACCAAACTACACCATCTAGATTTATATTATCTAAATTTACTCATTTTAGTTCTTGATTACATTGGTGTGGCCAATAAAATTTAACTTTAGTATTTTTCCTCTTTCCATAATGTAATACATATTTGCTAATTCCAATTAAAAAACCCAACAAGATATGATGGATATGACTAATAAATACAAAGTTTCTTAGTCTCAATATCCTTATACTACCATAGAAAATAAATATACAAACAACTATCTTGTGGATAAAGAACTACCAATTATGACCCACATGCTAACTCCACATTAATTGATCTTCCACACATGCTTGTTATGGAGGATGAAAGTGATTTTGAATATACTCCCAAAATGATCATTTACATCAATGAGAATCCTAAGCATAGGGCTAAGGAGCCTATAATGATATATCAACTCATGGTGTTACCTCAGTATAATTTACTCATTACCCTCCTCATATATTTTCTACTAGATGTGGGATAAGTCATTACACAACTTCCCCCTTCCTCTATTATTATGCCATGCCTAGTATTTCTACTAACATGGTAGGCCTAACCTTTAATGTGCCTAATCAAAGTGCTTACACTCATACCAATGTTAATTCCACAACTAGTGCATCACAACAAACTACACAAGCTTCCTCTTCTAGCCAACCAAATCTCGATACTTATCAAAAAAATTTGAAAGCCATGAAGTAAATGGATAAATTCCCAAAAAAAAATGTAATTATATTATTAAAATTCAAAATCAAAATTTGAAAATGAAAATTTGTCTTCAACAACCTCAGTGTGAAGTGTAAAATCCAAATTCCCCCCACTTCCCCTTATAAATGCACATGGGAATCTAACTCCCCAACTTTCACTTCTTAACAAATCAATTAAACATCTTCAAAATGAACCATTAGTGCATTAAATTGTAAACATAGACATTACAATGAAACTCAATTATAACACTATGTATAGCTTACAATACTTATTTAACACATTGGTTTAAAAATTTCAGACCAATGAGTTTCTTGAAAAAAGCTTAGCCCATTTCATTAATTATAAATATGTAGCATTTGGAACTACCTAAGCCTTTATCAATTTTTGGAAAGCCTTATCTAATGAGGTTGAATAAAACATTTCAAAATAAAACCTCTTCCAATTGTTTACCAATGCTCTCCATCCCAAGATTCAATACAAAGTCTTAACTCTCTCTTCAAAATCATTGGAAGAATCCCTTGATCAAGCTAAATGTCAAGACTTCTTCATAAGACAATTAGAACATTCCCAACCCATGTCTAAAACTCATATCTTTATGAAGTATCAAAATAAAAATACTACCAATGATGATGTCATAATGTATATACTTAAATATGGATTTATATGTTAAACTAATCTTGTAAACTTCAAAAATAACACTCAAGGCTCTACCCTTCATTTATCAACCTTCCCAGTAGTTGATAGACTCACATTCACCATCTCATTGGGCATAAATGCTTATCTTTTAGTTTAACCATATTATTATGATTATCCAAATCACCTATATCCCACAACATGCTTAAACTCTGATATATATCCTTCACTTTCATTTATAGAGATCTAACAACCTTATATATTCCTAAACAATTATGTTAAAAATTGGATAGTAGCATTAGCACTATCGTCCATTCTCAAATGCAAGTGTCCATCCTTCTAAACTGTCAAATTTTAAAATATTTTGATTAGTAAAGGTTGGCCTATTATGTTTCATTAACCCTTCCATGATAAACTTTTCAAAGAAGTGGTATAAATACAAGTTGACAATAACTCATTATTCACTAGAAAATACCAAGTACACACATATTCAAGCTCATTCAATCAATTGCACAACTGAGTTATATTACCTTATTCTTCCCTATTTATATACTAGTCATAAGAGTAGTCATATTTTAGGTTTGAATCATTCAAAGATTAACCCATGAGAAATATTTGTCAAGTTACAATATAGATCACTACATGTACTTGTATATTGCATTCTACACTATTGTTCACACACAAGGGAAAATTATATATATATGAACCACTCTTAAAACTATTGGATATGTATAAATCACTCATTGATAAAGGGGTGCTTGATGTTAGTTAGAATTCATGAGCCCACTAACCCATTTTTGGCAAGGTGACAAGACATAAGAGGAGGATCTAGGATTTGAGATATTTTGATATTGAAACCCTATGCACATGATCTAAACACATAATCTGAAAGGTGATAAAAAAAACCTAGAAAGACCCAGGGGGAATTATTAGTCAATAATCAATACTCCATATAAGACAAATGCATTGAATCATGAAAAATAGGATTGACACAATTTTCCATAAGGTGACATAAGTGTCCATGTTGATAGAAAACTAATTTTCAAAATCTGATGATTGGATTAGAATCATCATACAATTTGTTTTACACCTGCATTACTTAGATTTTTCAATGCATGAGTGTATAAGCTAAGTAAATTGTATCCTTTATATTTTTATTATAATAATATTGAATGGTGTACTTATATATTTGACATATGCTTAGATTTAGTATTTCTTATCAAAATATCATGAGATAAATTTATTAATTAACCTTATTTTTAGAGTAACTTACTCCTTATTTGATCAGGCTACTCTTTCATATATTAATATTTATTTTCAAAAATGGATAAACACACACACACACACATATGATTCCACAAACAGCATCCATGTTATTCTCCCTAGTTTCTTAGATGAAGTGACACTTTCCAAACCACTCACAAGAATCCCCTTCTAACCTCCTTCATCCTTAACAACATATATGAACAATGTAGAAGATCACAAGCCTCTTTACCTAGTTGAACTTAAGAAACATGTTCCTAAACCTTAAAATAGATACCTTGATCCATCCCACTCTACTAAGCATCAGTATGATCCCCAAATTTTTTAATAGTGTCATGCAACTTGGGGACACTCCCATTATACTTTTAGATAGCTTAAAAACCTTGATCTTGACTAAATTCTTGGTACTAAATTTGATCATGAAGTTACAATCTAAGAATGTCAAAAATCATATGACAAGGTAGATAAATCATATAACTCCAAATTCAAGCACAAATCTATCAATAAAGATAATGCTCACTTTTCCAGATATAAATATCCACTTCCTAAACATAGTTGAAACCAAAAACACAATATAAATCAGCCCACTACCACTAATGTTGTTGAAACTAAGGTCCCCTCTTCTACTAACAAAGATAATTTGGTTAAAATGAATAAAATGAGTCATGTAGTCTCCTACATTTATCCTTATCCATAGCTCACTAGCATTTATATCATACATACAAAATAGTTCAAGAGACCTTTCCATCTCATTTTTTAGATGTAGAGTATGGGGAAGTTATTACCATTTTAGATTAGTTTAACTACATTGGCCAACTTGATGTAGTCATATTTTTTTACAATAGTTATAACTGTATTGACTAGCTTGATATAATATATTAGTTTTCAGCCTTCTATTCTAGCTATATCAACCAACTTGATGTAATCTACTAGTTCTCAGTCTACTACATCAACCAACCCGATACAAAAAATTATTCCTAGATCAAATACTATGGCATCATCCATCTTGAAGTAGTTAGTTTCTATTCCTCCCTCTATTTATGATACATAGGACAACCCAATACAATTAGATTTTATTTTCCTTTCTCAAACAACTAAATCAACCAAGTAACTATAGTTTTTCTAGAGTGTTTATGTGCAACTCAATGCATAATCCAACTTGATGCATTCTATTTTGCATAACCCAACTACATCAACCATACTGAGACCACATAGTTATTTTCTCGATCAATTTAAATTCACTTCATACCTTCCTTTGATTGTCTTTCTTCAACATTATGCAAGTTTATCGCATTACTATCCAGTTATCGTAGGATTCAATGAGTGGGATCCCATTGAATATATTTTAAACCTCCTTTCTCAATTCCCTTTTATTGATCTCATGAGGACTTCTCTACATCATCATAATTGTATGATGTGGCTCTTATTTGAAATGAACATCCCTTGGCATCCACTAATTGGGCAAGAAGCTATTTTACTTGGATCTGAATATAATATCCAATAATGATGTGAATGCATGTCCATTTAAATTAACAATATTATGGATGTTTCTCTCTCATTTAAGTTTCTTATTACTTCCATGATCCCTAAATAAATCTTAATTAATTTGGATGAACTTCCTCTATTCATTAGTGATATTCAACTCAAACATGTTTTTATTGATGAAGGGTTTGACACCTATGTCATCTCCTTTGACTTCATCAAAATCCTTGGATACTCCAAGTGCAACCTTAAGTCTATCCAATGTACACATCAAAGATATATAAAATCCAAATGCCTCCTCTTCATTATGTTTGTATTCCTATCATATTCCCTCCCATCATAGTTATATTTAAGTTCACGATATTTAACTTTATGTTATATTATAAAATTTTACTTGGTCAATGATGTACTCATTGCATGAGAGCAGTTACCTCTTCTACATGCTAGTGTTTCAAATTTACCCATAATAGTGATATCTAAAATATTTAAAGTGACACTAACCCTAAAATTTTTGAACAATTTCAAGAGTGTGGCATATTTAAAATACCCACCCTTGAACCTTTGCTTAGCATCCCTTTAAGTGAATCACAATGCTTTAACTATTCCATCAACTCTAATCAAGGCTATAGTGGTCACCTTGAGCTTGTGGTAAACATACCACCTAACCTCTTAGATTATGATGATGATGAGATTGATGAAATGATCCTTAAAATCAAAACTTTAGACCTACCATCAAATATTACAGCTCAGTTACCCATTTCTTTGTGACCTCATTCTTGAAAAAAGTTGATTGATGAGGTTTTTGCTTATATGGTCAATCCTAAGAAATTAGTTCCCCACTCTTAGTTTAATGATGATTAATGGATTCCCTCCATATATATCTCCATATAGCCAAATACGATGAGGGTTATGCCTTAGATGTCCCATTCTTAATTGGCTATGTTCAAGCTAGGGATACAAAAGTGTTCCTTTATTGATCCTCCCTTCATCACTCTTATGAGTATCCTTCATATTATTATTTCATTAATTTAGTTGATATAATTTTTATCCTTATCCTCTACCTAACATTATTATTCTTTTGGTTGATGTCCACAAGTTATATATGGATCATATTCTAGGTTTTTCACACATTGTCCTAGTTACTTATGATCATTTTTGGAGCATACTCCTCAATCATTGTATGATGGGACCTATAGGTTCTCTAGAGTCTCAGATACTTCATGTTTACATCCTCACAAGATGTTGGCTAAATTTGTACAACCCACACTAAGTTTGTCTCCTAGAGAAGTAGATCTAGCATCAGTTCACAAACCTATCCTTGGATTCTTCAAAAATGACAACCTATTTGATGAGGTTACTGAAAGATCCCACCATGACTCTCTACCTAGATGATGGATGGTAGAGATGTATTGTGAGTTTCACAAGGTAGTTAGCCATTGGGACAAATATTTTCAAATATACCAAATATTATTAGCATAGCAAAATTTATACTAAGGCTCAGCTCCAACATTATATACTAGATTTACACATTCAACTACCTATAGACACATTTATTATTTTCATGGTATGAACATGCACTCTTTGAATCACTACCAAGATATTAGACAATACCTAGATGTGTTTTGTCCTCTAGTTTTTCACATTGAATTTCCTTCACAGGAGGCACCACACCCTTCTCCTTGTAATATTAATATTTTATCCATAGAGCTCATTTCACAAATAGTCCTTGCATGATTCTCTAAAAAAGTAGAAGATACTATGATTAGAGCCTAATATCAGTTACATCAAGATGTGTCAGATGTTATTGATGATTTATGCTGAGATTTATATCAACATTTATGAGCACATGCATGTGTCATATCACATTATTCTTCACATTTTCACATGATTGGATTTCTCATCATATATAAAAAAATTTATGCCTTGTTATACATCTCTTATCTATATCATAATTTTAGTTCATTTTTAGAGCTTTACTATTTAGCATTATCTTTAAACATATTATTTTAATTTAAATACACCACGGCTTCCTTTTTGGTTCTTTGGTACTATTTAATTTCAGTCTTTTCTTTCCTTGTGGTTCTTAAGTAGCACCTTCAGGTTTTTATTTTGTCACATTCATTTTTAGTTTCCTAGTGATTATTTGACCATTTATTCCCCCCATATTGGGATGATAATTTATATTCCCCGTATTTTGGGATGGCTACTTACACTCCCCCTCTTCTTGGGATGATTAATACTTTCATAGTGCTTTTGCTAGATATATTGTAAGCTAGTGTGACTTCTTATCATAGCATAGCCTCATCCATTTTTAAGCACTATTTTCCCTCCTTATGATAAGCTATAGTCATATTCATCATTGTATCACCTTTACTTGCATGGATGGATCTTCCATGATCCCTATTTTCCCCGTATTTCCTTTCACTTGAGGCACACATAGGTTAATTTTGAGATTATACACTTGTTTGAGTGAAATTTTATGAGTCTTTAAATACCAAGGTATTTAGGTCCTCTCTAGTGGTCAGGTGTAAGATATCTTGTGTTATCTATCTAATTCAATCATGTTTGGTATTTTGAATCTGTATGGAGGAGAAATTAGAAAGTTTTAAAAAGTTAAAAGCCATATCATAATAAAAAATAATGTTAAAAGGCATATTACATCTTAAAAATTAGATCACATTAAAATGAGTGATATTTGATAGGAACATATCCTATCTGAGTCAAATCTCAAACTCCACAGTTGGCCTCATGATAGATCCAAGCTCCATTGGGGTGAGATAGGCTATTATATTGGTGTAGGAGGTCTCATTATATCATATTATCCTCTTACATATTAGTTCCACCTATATTATAACATAAGTGCCTAATCTTAATAGTAGATAGAAGACTTTGTAAGGGGTATTGAGGAGCTGGGAACATGTTATGGGAAGGTACGATCCATTTTAATTTCATGAATGCTAGCCTTCATAATATGCTTTATGTACTTCACTTGTTATCCCAATATTTGTGTTCATTAGTCAGAGTGTCCTAGTTCCTTGATGTTGATAGTTATTAGTCTTTACCAATTTTTTAGTGTGTCTCATTCTTGCTAAGGATTTACATATCAACCATATGGCACCCTAAATTCATTATTCACATCATATTTTCCCCAATATTCCCCTTGATGGGTATTGCTTTTAACTAATCACACCCTTTATCACATTTCCTTACACCTCTTGGATATTAGTTTATGAGTTACATTTTAAGAACTCAAATAGGACCAAGCCTTCCTCACAAATACCCATTCACATTAACTTATCACATCATCTCATTGTCATACTAGTCATGTCATTAGATTGTTATGATATCCTACATCATGTTTTAGAACAAGCACTAAGTCTGAGTAGTCATTCGTTAGATATTTTCAATTTTCATTTATCCATCATGTTCTTGTTGGATATTCATAGATTTAAATTATCTTACATAATAAATTCTTCATACTTACATGTTTTGATCTATGTTTGGCTTGACATGTTTGTCTTAAATTTTTATTCAAATTTAAATTTTTAATATTTCTTGTTTTTTTTATTTCAAATTCTTATCTTTCATGAGATTATTTTCATCCATTTACATATATTTGTTTCTATTTATCATTCACTGATATTTCATTTGCTTCCATATATTTTTTTACACTTTTAATTCATCGACATTTCATTTACTTATAATGTGTTACATATCCCATATTTTATGAAGTGTTTTTCAATAATTTTATCATTTTCACCATCTCATCTATTTGTCAAATTTTTAATCTACTTATTTTAATTTTTTATTTTACATTTCATTTGTGGTTTCATTTTTTTTTACCATGAATTTACTCACATTTTATAGAAAATAATAAAACATACATTTTACATAATCATGTTTTACATAAGCATAAATAAAAAACATGTGATAAAAATAAAATACATCAATAAAACACACACACACACTTACCTTACATAGTAAATTCTTCATACTTACATGTTTTGATTTATTTTTGGCTTGACATGCTTGTCTTACATTTTTATTCAAATTCAAATTTTCATTATTTCTTATCTTATTCATGTTTGATTTCAAATTCCTATATTTCATGAGATTATGTTCATCCATTTACATATATTTGTTTGTGTTTATCATTCACGAATATTTCATTTGCTTCCATATTTTTTTTTACACTTTTAATTCATCGACATTTCATTTACTTATGATGTGTTACATATCCCATATTTTATGAAGTGTTTTACAATAATTTTATCACTTTCACCATCTCATCTATTTGTCAAATTTTTAATCTACTTATTTGAATTTTTTAATGTACATTTCATTTGTGTTTTCATTTTTTTACCATGAATTTACTCACATGTGATAGAAAATAATAAAACATACATTTTACGTCATCATGTTTTCCCATAAGAATAAAAAAAAACATGTGATAAACATAAAAGACACACACACACAATGGGTAATTTTTGTTATGCATCATGATAAATCAATATGATACATAGTGATACAAAATCAGCTAAAAGTATGTGGTCCACCTTGTCCATCAAGTAGGGGATGTGCCACACTCACCATAGATGCATGTCTTACCCACCATGTATACTCTATTGAAGAATCTATGTTCATGACTATATCCCCTAGAAATATCCTTGTAAATTAGCTTCTTGGGTTTGTAAACTTGACACTTATCCTACTGTAGCCAATTGTGTAATTCTCTCCTCAATTGACATCTTCCATGCCTATGTATCTCCTTGCCCAAACCCCACTGGTAATGTAGCATGATCCCTATCTTGTGTTTGTCTACTCAACTCTTAGGAAACCTATATGACCAACCTAGACCAACTAGCACATGAGCCAACTACGGGTGCTATGGGATTCGGTATCCCTATTATATTATGTTGAGGAAAAATGGGGTCCATAATATCATGGTGAGTAGTCTCCACTAGGGTCCTCCATCATGCCTCCTCTACTATGGCATCTGTAAACTATAAACTAAAATAACATAAAATCTCACATATAGATCATAATCCCACTATATGTCACTTAAAACTAGTATATATAACTATATCTATAGGAAATGAAAGTGATAAACTTAACACATTTACTTACCCACTTAGTGTCATCTCCTTTACTACCATCACCTTGAGGTGGTGTGAATCCTCTATATCATATCAAATGAATGATTCTAGATTGATGAACACATCTATGTGTCCACTAATCTATTATCTATATATCTTTTTGATCTATCTACTATTATTGAGGTACTGCCATAGGCTACCCAACTCCTACTACTTCCATAGCCATACATTTTCATCTCCTCTATAGTCTCACCACCCTTATATTATAAGGTCACACCATAAGAACATCAATCGATACTCTCATAACCTTGAAACCATGTTGTTCTATAGCATGGTGGGCCCACAATATTGGGACCACAAATGAAGAAATCAAATGTGTCAATATAAAATAACTAGGAATATAATCAAATGGGTGAATATCAACCCACTAAGTGTAGTGTCCATGAACCTCTTCTGACCCTGTGTCTATACAATGGTTGGCCATGATGGGAATGCATCTATCATACCCTAGTATGGCATCCATTTAATATGGAACCTCTACATGGTCTATAGTGTTAGCATGTGAGGGGCCATTTGGTCACCATGGTCTTGTCTCCACCTCCTCAACCAAGAAAGTACATCATCAATCACATGAGGAATTCCTACTGGTATATACATTAGGAACCTATCATATATCTAACTATCAAAATAATAATAATAATCTTCCCTCTATTCAATATCCCATAAAAATCATGCATTAACTATACCCAAATGATAAAACCTAGATCATATCAAGTGCCTTGATTTAGCATCAATCGATATAAATATATAATATATAGTGCCATGACTCCTTTAGACTTATGGTAGATCACATGATCTGTCATAACTTTGATCAAGTCCTTCTAGATGTCTAGAATGTCTTCTATTTAGACTTCAAATAGTTATATGACCAACGTATGCTAATCATACCTATCAGAACTTATCATCCACCATGTTAAGGTCATCCTCTCATATATAGTGTTAGGTGTATTTCACACCAATAGTGTGACCATGATAGGTAATCCTAAGATCACATGCACATCCTTCAAAGTGATAGCCACTTCAATGGTATCCTCATCCACCACCCACTTGAATGTGTTAGTCAACCTCTCCAAGGCTCCTGGGAACATGGCCATGAGCTCCATGCTTAGAGGCATATGAAACATATCCATGTTTCCATTGAAACCTAGTGTAGTCAAATTAACTTAATCCACTATTGATAGTCTCTCTAGAATATCTGACAACCACATTGCATATAACAACCTCCATAATCTCCATAGTCTCTAAAAAATACCAAAAATAAATCATAAATCAGGATTTTATCCAAAAAAACTATAATAAATGCTTAAAATCATTACAAAAAAACTAAATTAGAATTTTTATCACTTTTTACTATATTATACATGCACTAGATTACATCAATCGTATCTATTTTCCTATTATATTGGCAATGCTATATTTTATTAGCTAGCTTTATATCCTACTACATTTGCCATATATTACTATATCAACCATGTTTAACATATATTCCTACACCATTGACCATTCATAAAACCAAATCAACCAGACTTATTTTGTAGTGCCATTGACCATGCCATACAACATCATCCAATTTGATAGACATCCTACTATATCATCAATACCAGATGACATCGACTGATTTACTATTTTACTACATTAGCTAGATCTACTACATCAGCTAGATATTTGAACAACTACATTGGCCTACCTGTACAATATTGGCTAGGTAAAATTACACCTATTTTAAAACTACATCATCCTACTCGATGCAATTCAAAGAAGGTGGAAAATGCCTTTAGCTAAAGTTTTGAATTTTTGTTAAAAACTCATTTCCCATCCTATTTTTATCTATTTTTTTACACTTGTTGGGGAAAATTTTGCTACATAAATTTTCCCTAGTGCCTATATTTCCTATGCTAGTTCATTTTAATGTTAAAATAGACAATTAATGCATCACATAAATATAATAATATAGCAATAAAAATAATGTGTCCACCAACACATTCACCTCCTCATTCGAAAGCCATGATCTATCAAAATTCTAGATTTGGATATACATAACTCTGATTTACAAGTATAGAAAATGTATAAATGAATAATTTTTCACCTTTTTATAGTAATTTTTTCAAATTTTAAACCTTCATTTATTTACAGACAGATTCCATTTCCATCCACATCTTTGTTTCTATAGGTCTTTTACAAAAACTAAACGAAGTCTTATAATCGTATCAAGATAGATAATTTATAGGTACTAATATAATATCTTTGAAAAAGATTAGAACTTTCCTTTTTTTCAAATTCACCTCATGTTATGTACTTTGAGTACCTTCTATCATCTGCTACACATAAAAATTTATTCTAAATGGTAAGTGAAGGTACATATTTACTTTTATTTAATTTTAGTTTTTTTTTCATTTTAGTTAGCTCAATTATTGTGTGGCTATGTTATTTAATACTTCACCATCCCATGTTCCACTATTATGACACATGATGAGCTTCGGATGGGGCATATGTATAAACATAATATTTTTCACTTTATCATTTACTATTTTTTTTATTGAAGTAAATTATCAATATTATATCTCTCTACATGCACACTTTAAAGGGTACACTAGGAAAAAGGTGGGCATGCCTTTAGTTCTTTGAAAAAGATGTTGATATCTATGTCATGATCATATCATTCTTATCTATAGTTTAGTTTCCACATGTTTTCCATCCTATCTACCTCCTTCCATCCTAACTCATTCATCTTAGTTACTTCATTTCTAAATGGCATCAGCTAGGAAGATAACATATTTGCAATGCATGTTCCTTTTTGTACTGTATCGGCATCGTCAATGTAGTTCTAAGTTGATATTCCTAGTATTTTCACTACTTTGGTGTAACAAAACCAATTTTTTAAACAAGTCAAATAGAGTGTTTTACCTACATTAAATATACCAAAAGACTCAATAGGTCTACACAACTCAGACTTGATCTTAGTTAAAGATCACAAGAAAGTTCGCAAAAGTCAACTTCCTTAAGATTAAGAAAGTGTTCATACCTTGAAGTATATTAAGATCAAGATGTATATGTTTAGATAATATTGAGGCTATAACTATGGAGAAATGCACCATGAAGAGTAGTGGATATAATTGGGAAAGAATGTAACATAGTTCATTGCATGATTTTTCATTGTAAGGAAGAGTCTTGGGGAAGATAAGAAGTAGTTGGAGGAGGAACCAACAGATGAAAGTGGAGAGAAGGGAGAAGGTGAGAAGATAATCTTGGAGAAGCAAGAATGAAAATAATTTTAACAGGTAAGTGGTTAATCCACCATGTTAATTTGTTATTCAAATGATAATCTTATCAAATAAACTAGAAAAGAATTAGATTAAAGCAATTTTAAGTCAAGATAATGATTGTAATTCCTCTCTTTAAATTCTCCTTATTTATAAGCTTTTTAAATTCAACTTTGTTATTGTATTTTAATACAAAAATTATGAAGATCTAAATATTATGGTTGGGAAAATAGTTATAATTATTTTTTTGTTTGGATGTATTATAGCCCTTGCATATCTAGTTATAGATTGCCTCGGTAGATTATAAATGGCAACTAATCCTTGTGCTTGATTAAACACCTAAACTTGTAGTTTTACATGTCTGAGACTTGTAACCATTCTATTTATCTTATGAGTGCATATTACTATTACCATTATATCGTTACCTCTAACATGCATCATATTTTTATCCTTATTCCAAAAAGTTGTAGAAAATTGCACTTTTTGGGCCTTAAAGGTTTGCAAGTTAGCCACAAAAGAGACCTAGTTTTATTAGTAAATATCTGAGTTTCACAAACATTAAACTTGGTATGGATTCTTACCAACTTTATATAATACAAGAAACATTTATATTTATATGATTGGGTCATTTTATATTTTTGGTGAACCATTTTATAAGATAGTTTACTCTATTTTTATTGTGTAAATCGGCTCTGTGAAGCTTAGAGAATGACAGTTATAAATACCCAAATACATTATTACTTAAAAATAAGACTTTGAACCCATATTTTATCCATACAAGAATCTAAATCAATAATAAGTATCAACCCAATTTTTTTATACTTCATTCTATAGACCCATCTATAGGTGGCTGGTGTAAAAAAATAAAAAAGAAAGAACTACACTTTTTTTGGGTTGTTAGCTCGTGAAGGCACTTTAGAATTGACCTGATTTATTTAGTTAGATTTGGATTTGTAAAAAAATGAGACTTGATGTTGTTTCTCATTAGATTTAAATTGCCTAGGGGAAACTTGATTTTTCTCCTTAGATGAGGTTGTTATTTTTGGCAAGCCATTTTTAAAACTATTTTATGTTGTTTTCCTTAATAAAATCACTAATGTTTTTATAAAATTTGGTTTAGAATCCCAACTCAATTTAGCATTTCCTTTACTTAAAAATCATTAACCATTGAATTTTTGGTGAGTACCCAATTCTCACCAAACTGTGAGAAGTGGCATTTCAATTGGAATAAATAGCACTTGACTTATGTTTTAATTAGCCAATAACTTTCCTTTTAGTATTTAGATTGTGCTTTAAAAGTGGCACACAATTGTGGCCTAGCGATGTAAGGAAGATAATAAATTGAGAAAGGTAATAGCCCTGTACAGTCATAGCTTTATGATTTATTATTAAGTTACGTGAAATAATGGTTATCATGTTGAAACATAGTTGAGACCTTGTTTAAGGTTTTTGACATCTAGGGATACTATCAGTTTTAGTGAAATACTTCGCTATGGAGTTGGGCTATAATAATTAACATGGTTGTAGTAAACATCTCATTTAAGTTAATTACCCTTATTGCAGTCATTTAGTTTTGTTTAAGGTATGTATTAAATTTATTGAATGAATACCATCCACAATTTCTAGTATTATATTCTTAATCGATGGAAATAAACAATTATTTTAACTTTCAAGTAAGTTAAATGTTATTTTTTCTTTACATGCATAGGAGTAAGATTTTCCTTGTTAGTTTCCACTTCTAAAATTGGTAAGATTAATATTTACATAATTTGATGGATATTGTGGCGGGATCACTTGCTCAAATTTAAGGTGACACCTGTATTAATGTGGTGAGTTGCAAGGTTCGATAAGAGTTTTGATCATTGGGATAAAGAAGCATACAACTTTATTTGTAGTTTTTGTAAAGATAAAGATCAATGTTATTATGTTCTAAAATATCTTGTAAAATATTATTTGAAATAGAAATATACCTACTCGAGTACGGTTGTAAATGTAGAAAAATGTAATCCTTGAGCTTTTCCTTGAAATTATCTCCATGTTGTGTTTGAAAACTATTTTTTTGTTATCGATAATATTAAATCCTCTTAATGGATAATTAATCAAGATGATAATAGTATTTGAATGAGACAATGAAGTTCTTGAGCTTTGAGTTAAACATATAGACTTGGCTTACCAAGTTGTAAAATATTAATTTAATACTAGATGTTTTAGATTAGAGGTAAAAGCAGGTTTTGAAGGGGCCCCGAAACCCTTTAACAAAGAGCAAAAAAAACATAAAAAAATAACAACGCCCATAGGCAACGCCTAAAAAACACTACAGAGAAGTAGCAAAATCAGGTTTTGAATGGTCCTGAAACCATCAGAGATACTTCCGATCAAAACCCAGATACAGAAGTCTAGAGAAACAACATACAAAAGCTAACATGCGAAAAACAAATAACTGTACCAGTTTCTTTACCACCAAGAAGGACCAGATTATTCATCCAGTTCCAGAATCAAGTTCATGGCTTCTTTTTCTTTCAAAGCTGTTTCCTATGTGGTAACCTCCAGCAAAGCTCCTTTTTGTGTATCTTTCTTTCTGGAACTTTGCCTTGTCCTTTTGCTGGGACCCTCTAGTGCTTTGGTCTCCTCATTGGCTCGTTTACCTATATTGATAGCTACTGCACAAATGTTAGACGTTACTTCATCCATTTTCTTTCTGTTATCCTTTATTAACTCCCAGAGATTGATTTCGTAAGCTTTGAGCTTCACAGGGATCTCGCTTAGCTGAATTTCCATGCTGTTTACTTTGTTCCAAGCAGCTTTCAGAGACTCTTCCAACGTTTTTGCTTTTTTCTTGAGTTCAATGATCTCCCTACACAGCCAGAAATCTAATTGGGAGGAAGACTCAACTTTACTGTTAACCCAAGTCATAGGAGTGTAAATTTCTTCATTCTGATTCTTTCCTCTCCAATCCTCAGATTTTTTATTCGGGCTATTCCTATCTTCTTCAAAGAGGTCATCTTTGCTCTTTTGTTCCCGCTCATTGATTCCTTCTTCAATTTCCATCTCCATATTTTGAATATCTTCTTGGACAGATATTTCCTTTTCTTTCTTAGAAGTTGGGTCCTCACCAGGATCTTCCTATACAGTGTCTTCCTTTGCCACTTTCTGGTTTTCCTCCAACTCTTCTGTTCTGGTAACAAAATCCTCCTCAGTATTGACTTTATCCTTTTCAATTTCCTCCGATCCTTCTTCATCATTACTAGAGTTGGTTTCCCAACTCTCTGTTCCATCTTCATCCTCCGATTTTTCCTCCTTGGGTTCTTCAAGTCTCTCCCGACCCCTTTCTTCTTCTGCATTCTGTTTATTAGGACTAGGGGTCTTAATTTTTCCTCTTCTGCTTACACTTTCTTTCTTTTTATTCCCTGGCAACTTATTTTTCCCCTGTTTGGGATACTTAACCAGTGCCCTATTCTTGCAATAGCCTTCAATAAGCAGGATTAGGCCTTCGTGAAGAATAGGGCGGAAATCCTTTTTTCTATGAGCATAAAGACTTTGAATCAGGGAGTAGCAAAGATAGAAAGGAAAAGACAAGCTGACCTTATGCCTGAAGTGGTTGAGGAAGACAAAATGGAACTTATGCACTCGTTTGCTTCTACCGTCCAGGATAAAGTACTCCCTTATACAGCTTAGGACGTCCCTCCATATCCCTTTAATCTGATCTAGCTCATAAAAGTCCCCATTTTTTACCAACTTCTGCTCCTCCTCATCCGTTTTGGGGAACTTGCAAAATGCTTTGTTCAAAATGCTAGTCTGCTTTGAAAATTTGATTCCTTCCATTGACAACCCTGTAACCTCAGCAAGAAAATCCTCAGTTAAATTTACGGTTATACCATGCAGGGTGACCCTGTCGTCGGACCAATTTTTGAAGAAGGCCGTCGTGATATGCGGCTTAGAGCCGTGGAGTCTTTCCATGTAGCTAGTTACATTTCCTTTCTGCATAATTTTCCAGACTTGGGGTTTATCTCTCCATTCTGCACAACTCTTGGGCTCCTGCTTACGGGGTTCTCCCTTTCTTTCTCGCGCCATACTCATTTTCTTTGAAACCCGATTACTGTGGATATTACCCTGGATCCTCCTGCTGTCAAGTTGATTGGGGCGTTGAATTTGTTTCTGGCTTTTCAAGATCCGCTTCTCCCTATAGAGGGCCTTGCTTTTTAATAATTGGGTTCCTTTCCCCGTGCTACCACTTCTACTCATTAGGATTTTATTACACTCCAATCCTCCCTTCTTTCGCATGTGTGGCATCGAGACGAATGATAGCCCTTAAATCCACGTTCCTTACTAAGGTTTCATCCCACCTCGCTTTTTTCCCTTCCCGGACAGCACAATTGGCAAGCCAATCTGCAACTCCATTGGCTTCGCAGTAGGTATGGGTAATTTTTATTTCTTCAAATTTGTTCAATAATGTTTTCATCTCCTTTACCTTATCCTCTATGGTCCAAGACACAATATTCTTATTATTAAGGATATTTATAACATTCAAAGAGTCCCCTTCAAGCCACAATTTGGAATATCCAGAGTCCACAGCTAATTTAAGGGTTTGGAGGGCAGCTGTAGCTTCAGCAATGTGGCAATTAGATATACCGATGGGAATTGTAATAGCATCAATAACCCTTCCCACATGGTTTCTCAGAACACCACCACAACCAGCATTTCCCGTGTTCCCTTTTGCTGCACCGTCAAATTTACCTTTAATCCAATCTTGAGGTGGACTAATCCAAGTCACACCTGATCTGGGGTTTTCAGGTTCACTGAGAATAATATCCTTCCTCAGAGGATTATCCACATTGAGATTAGATCTTGGATTTTTTTGAGATGAAAAATTTTCCTTTAGAGCTCTAATGATGTTCTGGCCAACCACCCATCCAGGGAGCTCTTTGTTTCTGAATATTCGGTTATTTCTTTCCTTCCAAATTCCCCACCAGACATGGGGAAGAGTAATTTTCCATAAGAATAGAACTTCAGGGTTCTTTGAAGGGCAATACCAGCTTTTGAGAGAAAGTTCAACATTCTTTTGATGAATCCATGTAATGCCCCACAGATTGAGAACCTCCTTCCAAACAAGCTGAGTGAAGGAACAATTCACAAACAGATGATCTCTATCTTCAAGGTCTCTCTTACACAGAATACACCTGTTTACAATATTGATTCCGCGTTTCTGTAAATTATCCAGAGTCAAAATTTTATTTTGGAGAAGGGTCCAGTAAAAGAACTTGATTTTAGGAGTGAGTCCCTTGATCCAGGCTCTTGTCCATAACGGTTTTCTGCCATTTCCCTTGGATATGAAGATGGAAGAGACTTTAAACTGTCCACTTGGCTCCTGATACCAAACAATTTTATCTTCTTGATTGGGATATAGGGATATAGCATTTAGGGATAATTGAATATCCTTGAGATCTTGATCATAGTCAGTGAGGTTTACCCAAGTGTTGTTCTGCCAGTATTGATTAACCATTATCCCCACTCTTTGTTTACATCTTTCTATTACATCTTTTTTTTGGATTTCTTCCTATAAGGGTTTACCTCTTACCCAGGTATCTTCCCAAAATTTCACCTTTTTACCATTACCTACTTTCCATGCACTACCTTCTTCAAGAACATGTTTTGTTCCCTGGACTGCCCCCCAGATAGCAGACGGATGAGAAATATCTGGAGTAGTAAAGAATTCATGAATTGACTGTGCCTTAAATAAATACTTATGCTTCCATATTTTACTCCATTCTTTATTTTCCTGATAGACCCTCCAACCCTATTTAGCTAAAAGGGCAGTGTTCATACTTCTTATTTTCCTTATACCCAATCCACCATCCTTAACCGGTTTGCAAATGTTATCCCATGCAATAAGAGGCATTCTCTTTTTCTCCTCAGAGCCTGACCAAAGAAAGTTTCTTTGGATTTTTTCAATTGCCTCAGCAAATTTAGAGGGGATTTTAAAAAGACTCAAAGCATACGTGGGTATACTTTGAAGACTTGCTTTGAGGAGAGTTAACTTTCCTCCTTGGCTTAGAAGACAACCTTTCCATCCTGCTAACTTCTTACTAAATTTATTAATAAGACCTTCCCAAAAAGCTTCAGGGGCTTTCAATCCAAAAGGGAGACCAAGGTATGTGGAAGGAAAAGAGCCTATAGAGCAATCAAGAATTCTAGCAATTTTGTTCTGTCTATAAACTGGGGTATTAGTAAAGAAAACTGCACTTTTATTCCAGTTTATCAGTTGTCCAGAGGCAGAGGTGTACAGATTAATTGCTTCCTTAAGAGTCCTTGCTTCAGTAACTTCAGACTGTCCCATGAAAATAGTATCGTCCACAAATTGACCATGGGAGCAAGATAAAGGATGCGAAGAGGGTCTCAGACCTTTATTACTAGATGTTGTCCTCTACTTGTTTGTCTTAAATGCAGCTCGAGATGTTGATTGGTATAGAATGTAAATGACATAAAATGCATAAATTTCATCCTAAGATGAAAATGAATATTTTGGAATTGCCTTGATGATGAGTGGTTATTAGTTGCATTTTGTGCATAAATGGTAATGTTTTGTAAGTCTTCACTTAAAAAGGATAATGGCCTAAACCTTTTAACTTTGATAACAATCATACATTACTTAGACTGTTGTGAAATTAGTAAACCATTCATGGATAAGTTCTTGTAGAGATAATATATGGTTTATTATTTCCTTGTTTGGTCTTTGAATTATGTAGGCTCTGAAAAGATCGCAGATGACTCTGATGAGCCATGCAAACTTATAACAATAAAAAAATAAACAAGATTTTAACACCACCTTATTATGGTTTAAAAACTTATCTAAATGAATTTTAGTTCTGATTTAAGAAATAGTCCATTTTGAATGTGATTATATCTACTAGAAAATTATCTCAAAATAGCTCAAAGATGGGTTCGGAAAAACATCTAAAATGGAACACTAACTAAGGCTCTCTTATGGCCCCTGGCTTTCAGGGAATTAACATGTTGGTGGTCATGTTATATGGGAACACAAACTTAGTAAACCATTAGCAAGGCATGAGGATAGTAGGTGTGGTATTCTTTGGCTGACTTATTTTAGTTCCATGTGTGATTCATGTACCAATTCAGATAGCTGGCATATACACTGTGTTAGACACTATGTGTGTGCATGTTTTCATGTGAAGCTATCTAATCTTGTAGACACTTTTTTGAAAGTCATGCATGGTTAGTGCATGCATCGATGTGTTTTTTTATATAAAATGTTTGGTGGTAGTGTGTTTGTGTGTTTTAGTCATGTGTTAGTAAAAAAAATTGGGCATGATAATGTATTTCTCCCACCTAAAGTGATTGTGTAATTGTGATCCTTGACTATATGTATACAACTATAAATATGGATTTGATACTTCAAAATGATAGCTCTTGACTTGATTTGAAATGTTTTATATTTGGCTTGTGACTGCTCTTTGTGAATGATCTTGAATTGTAGAAGAATAAGATAGATTTTCTCAATATGCAATAGTGTGAAAGTGTTCAATAGATAAATCCAAGATAGGAATAATGAATGACTTGTGATTTGTATTTATAACAAAACCTTTTAATAATTTCATTTATCCAACCTTATAAAACATATGGGAAGATCCAAATTAATAATTATAAATTTGGTAACTATCCATCGATTGGAGCAGGATGTGACCATGCTAGGAGGATAGGTCTGCAGTAGTGGACCTGTCTAAAAGAGTCATGGACAATTATCTTGAGCAAGAGGTATTTTGAGAGTGATATAATAGAGGTTTGAGCATCAAATTTTAAATTTTTGTGTAGTAGTGATGGTGAACAAAAGGTCAAACATGCATATAGATAAATGTCTTAAAGGAATGAAAAATAAGTGTAATGTATTTTGGCACAAGTTATGTTTTTTTAAATGTGTCAATAATTAGCATTGTCATGTACTTATGACCAAATTTAGGTATCTACATTTCCTCCTCTCTTTTTTAGTAATGAAATTTGTAGAGTAAATGAGAAATAATTAAACATGAGTGTACACAACACACTTTATCTTTAAGAGGATACTCCAAATGTGTATGGCACTCATTTTATAAAACCATATAATAACACATGAAGGAGTCAATTATCTATATTTAAATTTTTAAAAATCTGAACTTTGAAAATTAAAAAATGGAAAGGAGAGAAAGGAATAAGTACACCTATATGGATATGAAACTACAATACCATGTAAACTATAGCAGATGGTGAGGCATTGGAGACATGCGCCCCCTTATTGAAGTACTTAGAGAGATGGTTCCTCATGTTGGAGCATAGGTGAATTGAGAATGATCAAATCTCAATTTTGAA
Source organism: Torreya grandis (assembly GCA_037957365.1). NCBI lineage: Eukaryota > Viridiplantae > Streptophyta > Pinopsida > Cupressales > Taxaceae > Torreya > Torreya grandis. The sequence continues at coordinate 5,284,647 of JARHVA010000189.1, forward strand.
TAACTAATCAAGTCCTTGAGTTGGAAAGATTCATATTTCAATTCTCATTAATGATTATAATTACCCAATGTATGAATCCAAAATAAGGTGCAACCATATAGAAGTGATGCCAAGGCCATTGGATGTCACTAGAATCAAACATACATCTCCTATAAAAAAATATTGAACCACACAATATGTTCGCTATAATAAATTTTAAGGATAATGAGTGTCACTAGACTTGAACATTAATTACCTGCATCAAATAGAATCACATTTTTGTAGACGGATCTAGATTATATTTACATGATTGAAATAAAATGAAAAAAAATCATACCCACATCATGACCTTGATTCCAATAGATTTGAATTGAAATAAAAAAAATTTCTTAAAATTTTAAAATTTTAACTTTTAAAATGTGTATGAACAAGTATCATACCCCTTGAATCTGTGTTAAATGATATCTAATATCATGCATCTATATGCTCAATTGCAACTATATTTGAAACCTATAACTTTATCCCTAAAATTGTTTTGCATATGCCCATGCATATGCATTTAAGTGTATGATTTTTTGCTTAAGTTTTTGACAAGTGAGTGCATATACATGTCATATTCCCCATAATTTGTATCAATGTGCCCATATCTACCATATGTTTTATTTTTGAATTACATTGAATCTTTGAACCATGTATTATGAATCTCTGAAACATGTACTCTATCATTAAATATGAGTTTTATATTATTTTGAATCTTTGAAACATGTATTCTATCATAATATTTTATTTTTTAATTGTTCATGAAGGCTTGAATCTCTAAGAATAGCCCACTGTGTACACCCTTTTTGAGAAAATAGATGTAGTTTGAAAGTCACTCACCTCAAAAGAAGAGTTAATGCATCATGTAATAAATATATAATCATGTATAACCATGTCAACATGTGGAGAATATGTCATCATAATAATGTAATTATCATTTAATAATGTATGTAATATATTAAATGTGAGGCATACAAGTGTCATGTTTAGATAAATATAACAATTAGGCATCCAATAAAATAAGCATCTCTAGAGTAAACTATGTAGTAAAAGTACATGATATGGATCATGGCACCAATAATCAAGATCAACAAACACACCAAAAAAATTTATACATACAGCCAAGGGCATACAAGGGACATGTTTAAATGTCATGTATATAGGAAAACATTATACACATAGGGCCCAAGGCCACAAGAAATAAACATGTCCAAATGACACACAAACAAATATAGAACCAAAGGCCACAAGTAATGGACATATTCAAATGTTTTACCAACAAATATTACATACATAAGGCCATGGGCCACAAGAAGTGGACATGAATATCTAGCAATAACCAAGGCTAAGGACCACATACAAAGGACATAAAGAATGTCGTAAACAAGGAGCATGTTTAAATGTCACATAAAATAAAGGTCCAATGGATGTAAGTGATGGACATGTTCAAATGATGCACATACTAATAAGTTATTTCACTCAAGAACTAGGATCCAAATACAATAATCAAGTAATTTATAACCCATCGTGTAAGAATGTAAACAACATCAAAGGAACATAGATCAAGTGAAACTAATATACACTATCCATGTGTATTAATTTCACGTCATAGTAAAGTAGAATATCCATGTAAAAAATGTAATATATGAGTAATTAGCAAGAAACTTGTAAGATATGTAGCTTGACATGGCATTTGAGGTCATAGATAGTACCTGTTATAATGTAACTTATAGATAAATATACCCTTAGCATATGCATGGCCACTAGGTAGAAGGGAATACAACATCAAAGAATATATGTAGATATGTTTGCCCTGCATCACACTCATATACCTTGTGAAATGCATGTGTTTTTTAAAAAAGAATATGCTATCTACAAAAAATGTGATAAATAACATATGTAAAGAAGAAAACTAGCAACTCATGTCATGCTTAGGACGTGATTTTTTATCTTTTAAGAATATTATGAATATTTTTTTATTTTTTACATATTTTAATTTTTTTATATTTTTGAAATATTTGAATTTTTTGTATTTTTGACATTTTGAAAGTAATTTACTTATGATCCCATCAGTTGGAGGACCATATTGCATGCTTGCATCAAAGAGTTGGATTGTGAATTTTTATAGATGAAAAGTGATGCATGTAGATGAATCATAATCTTAAAAGGCATCACATGTTACAATGTAATTGTCTTGGTCACTACTCATTGTATCTTTTTTAGTGTTCATAATTCTAGAGGGTGTAAGACTTAATGGTGTCTGTTATATAGTAGTAGAATGTCTTACTACCTATGTTCATTTTGGAACATTTTAAACTATCATAAGTAATATCTAAGGATGATTGTAGAAGGTTTATATTTCTTTGTATGGTTAGTAACTCTGTAATATGCAATTTTTTGTCTAGGAGGTACCAAGTTCCTCTAAACTGACTCTATATAAAGATTTTTCATAGGTGTAACAACTAAATATCCATTATGCTCTTGAATAGGTGTCATAACCACTTTATAATGTGCTCTTGAATAGGTGTCATAACCACTTTATAATGTGCTCTTGAATAGGTGTCATAACCACTTTATAATGTGCTCTTAAATAGGTGCCATAACCAACTATGGTGGTGGTAGGGAGGAGATAACATTGACTATAGAGGGTACTCATATCAAATACCTTGACCTTTGACCACTTGATTACAATATATGTATTTGATAAATCAAAGTATTGTATATGGTACTATGTGGATCTTCTATATACAAGGGCATCTTAATAACATATTAAATACCTTTGTGCTTCATAAGACTATAAATGGGGCACCCATTGTTATTGAACCAACCTAGAGAGGTAACACTATATGCTCAAGAATATTTTATGTATGACTATCAAATGTTTTGATGAATTTTTATGTAGCTTGTAAATATTGATCCATATACCTAAATGTGCAAATAAGTGTCATTGTACATATGTTTTCACTTGACCCATTTTCAATAATGACACTGTATATGGGTTGTCTATTGATATAATATTAAATAAAGAGTGCATCTTTATCTAAATCACCATCAATATTTTATTGCCATCAAATGTGATCACAGTACATGATGTTGATGTGCCTATAAATGTACCAATAATTTCATTTATTAGATGCAAATATGTATTAGAAGGAGATGTGCATTGTATGCATGATGTACCTCTGAATTATCTATATTTTTCAGTGTACCATGATTTGGAAACTAATTACAATAGGTTTTCAACTTTGCATTGTCATTTTTTTGTGGTCTAACTTTCTTTGTGGGTTTGCTTAGCTCAATAGTATTATCATCGATAACATCTAGTATCTTGAGGAGATTTGCATTATATGTATGATGTACCTCTAAATTATCTATATTTTTAATTGTACCATGGTTTGGAAACTAATTATGACATGTTTTAAACTTTGTATTGTCATTTTTTTATGGTCTTTTTCTATGGGTGTGCTTAGCTCAATAGTATTATCATCGATAGGATATAGTATCTTGTATCTTAATGTAAAACATTTATTTGTAGAATGTCTGATACATATTTGGGAGTCACAATATGCATGACTATTGAATCCTTTGTGTTAAATATTGGTCATCAACCTCTAATGGTAGAGGGAGAGCTATTAGAGTATAATCAAATTATTTATATAACAAATATGAGGATATTGTGGTAACCTTGCAAATTTCCTCCTTGGTGGAGTTGTCAATTGAAGTTTATTTGTTGCTTGTGATATTGTATTGATTGTTACTTTTGCTTTATTCTTCTTTTTTTTAGATTTGACTTTGTGGTTTGGTTTGCTTTTAAACTTGATATTTGAAGTAGAAGGATAATTTTGTGTATATTTGAGCTTATTCAAAGCTATGAGCTTGACTTCACATTCTTTGATTATATGGCATAGATCATCAAAAGAATTAATTTTTTTGAAAATAATAGACTCATGGAGTGTTTCTAGCAAACTTTGTGTGAAGATATCTTGTAACTCATTATTTTCCATAGAATTTGTCATCTTAGCTAGCTCAATTTTGTACTGAAGAACATATTCACTAATTGGCTCATTTGACCTTCGCTTGAGTTTTTTAATTTGCTCATAAGAAATTTTCTCACAAATGCTGATAGAAAAGTGTGCTAAAAATTGATCTGCCAAAAGGTTGAATGTTTTAACTGATTACAGTGAAAGATCATTGAACCATCAAAAAACATAGTCTTTGAGGCTTCATGGAAATAACTTGGTTAATAAATTGTAATTTTAAGAATAATCCAAGCATGCTACATGAAATGACCTGAGATGTTGGTCAGGATCACCTTTACCTTCATAGAGTGGTATTTTAGGAGCTAGAAAGCTGGTTGGTAATGGCTAAATAGTTATCTTACATGCCAAAGGATTGTAAATTAAAATATGAGATTCCATTGAATGACTAACTCTAGAGACACCTTGCTCTAATTACAACACTTTATCATGTAAGGCTATAACAGTTTTCTCAAGAGAGTATACATTAGGTGAGATTAGTGGTGGACCTACTAATAAATACAATGTGATAGTTCCAAGTGTTTGACAAGGACTATTATCAAATCCCTTGATATTTTGTTTTGATTTTTTAGTATTGTTCATTTCCATACCATTTTTTTAAGAAAGTGGAGCTTCAAATATTAATCCTTCAATCATTATCAACCAACACACACATGATTACCTTTCCATGTATATGAGCTTGAATCAAAAGTGGAATATCTTGATATATGATATGCTTAGGAGGTAAGTCTTATTTATCAAAGGTGAAGACCTTGTTGATATATTTGATTGTGTTCATGCTAGAAACAAATGATGTTGGATGTGTATCACTAGGATGATTTGTATCACACAATGCATCATATAAGATATCTTTGTAGATTGTCAATCCTTTTTAATATTCCAAAATATAAATTTTGGTAAGGGTATTCTATAGTTTATCGATGATAGCATAACCCTTAGATTGACTTGTTTTCCTTGTGGGAGTTTGTGGGGGTTGAGGAGGAGCATGTTGACTAAAATCATTCTTATATGGTGAGGTATCCATCCTTATCTAGTGTTGACAACATGAAAATTGGAATATAATATAAGTCGTAAGCATAAAATAGGAGCATGATAGTGAGTGAGATAACCTTGAGGTCTAGGGGAATTAGTAACAAACTAAGTCATGCATGCATGTTGGCACCTAGTCATAACTGGTAGTAGCTTAGATTGGATTTTATAACAATATGAATTGAGAAATGCTTGAAATTGTACATTATTTATGTTGAAAATTTTAAGATATTTGAGTTTGATTAATGAAAAAAATTAGTGCATCCAAATAACACCTTGGAAAGTAACATATAATGTAATTTTGAACTTTAATAAATGTAAACAAAATACTTTCAATATGACTATGATTTGAATTTAAAAATGGGATTATAGGTATAACTAAATAGGGTGTGTTTTCTTTGTAAGCTCTTAGATATATTGATCACAGTTGTAATATAATGAGGAAGCTCCAAAGGGTACTAATTATGTACTATTCCACTATCTTGTAGCCACACTATCCCATCTCTAGGGTACATTAAAAGTAACTTTTAGGGGTTAACCACTTACCAGTTCACTACAAGAACAAGTGGTTGATGGCTTTCTATGGTTAAAAAATAAAATCCTATATATTTATGATATATTGTGAGGTAAATGAAAACTAATATCTATATATAGTGTTGTCTAATGGCTTGAGTATTAGGTTAAGAAATCTCACACTACAACTCAGGTAAAACTGAAGACTACTTTGCCCAGAACAACAACTCCTATGAGTTTTAAAATTGTAATAACATAATTTCTAGAAAGAAAGTAATATGAAAGAAAAGAATTTGAAAATAAATATTTTTGTGCTTGGAAATTAAGAACTCAATCTGAAATCCCTATGACAAAAATTAGAAAATAAAAGCTCAAAAAATGTACAAGTTCACCAATAGTTTCTACTCTATTCTTTATTTAAAAATTGAAATTTTTGTCTAGTAGGTGTAAAAATTGATTGAGACCAAAATGTTAAAGATATAAAAAAATAAAAATTCTGATTTTGTAGCTTGTTAAATACAAAAAACACTAAGAAGAAATACTTAGCTTAAATCTAGACTTTTGCTTAAATATAGATTTTTATTAATTATTTATGATATCTGATATTTTAAACCAATATAATATAGGACTATCATTGTGATTGATCAAGATTAAAATTTGAAATTGCTCATGGACATGGTTTTGCTTCTCAGGTAGCAACAAAGGTCGAACATATTTTTTTATTGCAGACTTATCCTATTTGATTGTGACTGATGAGAGATTAAATGTAGAGTTTTTAAAATATAGGGTTAAAATAGAAATCCGAGAATATTCCTAGATAGGACCATGCTCCTTGGAAAACAACATAGACCAGTCGTAGACTTTAACTGCAAATTTGTTCACAATAACTGACAAAAATCATATTGTTCCACCTTTTGCATCTATGTCTACTAATACAGTTGACATAGTTAAATTTAGATTATGCCTCACAAAAATAATTATTTTCTCTTCTTTGATTTATAAACCTTAAGGGCCTTCATGAAATCAAAAAAACATACAAAAAAGAGTAGAGTGTAATGGACTAAGCTGACCTCAATCACCTCTTGATGATTGACCATTGACTATATATCAAGATACTCTGAAGAGGGAATCAAGCCACACATCATTTTCCCACCCATAGTTATTGTGTAATTGTGATCTATTACTATATGTTTGTAACTACAAATGTGGTTTTGATGCTTGGCATTGATAAATCTTCAATTGGTTTGACATCATTTGGACTCAGCTTATGGTTGCTTCTTGTGAATGATCTTGAATTTAAGAAGAATAGGGCAAGTTTTCTCAATGTGCAATAGTTGTAAATACTCAATAGATAGTGTCAATCTAGGAATAATGAATGACCTTTGATTTGTATTTATATCAATTTTTTTTGATAATTTCATTTATCCAATCTTAAGAAACATGTAAGAAGACCCAAAAAAAGAATTCCAAAAAACATAAACTAATCATTAATTAGCATAGGATGCGATCATGCTTGGTGGATAGGTATACAAAAATAGACATGTCTGCCTAAGACAGACTTATCCTATAAAATCATGGATAGTTATCCTAAGTTAAGAGGTATTATGAGAGTGATTTAACATAATTTTAGGCATTAACTTAATTTTTTTTTTATAGTAATGATGGCGAATAAAGGGTAAAGCCCACATATAGAGAAGTGACTTAGAGTAATCGATAATAAGATTCATGTATTTGGGTGCAAGTCATGTGGTTTATGATATGTCAATAATTATAATTGTCAAGTATTTATGACCAAATTTAGGTATATACATTTCCCCTCTACTTTTAACCTACCCCCCTATTATTCTATTAATGAAATTACCAAAATAAAGGAGAAACAATTAAACCTAAGTGTGATTTGGGTTAAAATTGGTAAATGTAAAACCTAGGACTCTAATAAACCTAAAGGGAAGAGAGCAAAATCTATAAAATAAGATAGGAGGAAGACTTCCCAGTCACCTCTTAAAAAAACCAAGAAAATAGTTGAATCTAAGGAGAAGAATGAAAGAAAAGAAATTGTGGATCTCTATTCAAATCAACCTAAAACTAATGGATTTGGAGGAAAAGATGGAATATTAGGGATGGCTCATGATGAAGAAGATGGATGACTGGAATGCCTTGAAAGGCAAGGTTGAGGAACCATGAAAGGTATTGGATATTTATAGAGTTGGGGGTGTCAGTCCTCAAACTAGCAAGGGAAAAACTAGAACTCCCAAGAAGGAGAAAGGGGTGATGCTAAAACCTGCCCGTCACAACTCCTAAGAGTAAAATAACACAAAGAGTGGAATTGGTAACAAAAAGGTAAAAAAAAGTAGCCTAATCTAGGATAAGGTACTAGAAACTTCTTCCAAAAATACAGGTAAAAATAAGGAAGCAATATACAAGGAGGAAGGCCCAAGCAAATGTACCCAATGACAACTAACAAAAGTAGAAATCAAAGAGGATAAAGAAAATATTGGTTTGGTTACTCTTGTAGATTACTCTAACTTTGAGGAGTCAACTACTTAATATTGAACTAAAATGTTTATCTTTTTTCTTCTATGTTTTTGGTTGAAGCTTAGTTTGGAACTTATAGGGCTTTAATGATTTTTTGTCAAAAGTTTCTCTATTTTGTTATTAGTCTAGAGGATTGGTTTGTTTTGTTGTGTTTGATTTTGTGTAGTCTTTAATACGTTTTTTAACTATATAGTTACATGATCCATGTAAAACCTATACTTTTACCTATCAAATAAAAAAATTAAACCTAAGTTTGTAAAACACACTCTATCTTTGAAAGGATACTCCAATTGTGCAAGGTACTCATTTTTAACAAATTCTACAACAACACATGAAGTAATCATTTGTTCATATTTAAAAGCTGAAAATAACTTAACTTTGTATATTAGAAAATTGAAAGTAAATAAAGGAAGGAGTACACCTACATGGAGATGAAACCACATTTCCTTGTAACTTGTAATAGATGTTGAAGCATTGGAGATATGTTCCCCCTTGTTGAAGCACTTGGTGAGATGGTTCCTTTTGTTGGACCATCGATGAATTGAGAGTGATCAAGTCCCAAATTTGAATAACTAATCAATCCCTTGATTTTAAAACGTGCATATTCCCACTCTCATAAGTGAGGATAATTTACCCAATGTACTAATCCATAAGAAGGTGGAACCATAGTGAGTTTGCTAGAAGTGATGCCAAGACCATTGAGTCTCACTAGATTGGAATGTAAATCACCCATAACAAAAGATGAAATGACACAATGGGTTCGCTAAAAGTAATGAAAGGATTATTGAGTGTCACTAGAATGAAATGTACATTACCCATAATAGATCAAATCAAAATGATGTAAACATATTTAGATTATAATTTCATGATCGAAAGATAATGAAAAATATTCATGACCTCGGTGCTAATAGATTTGAATTGAAATCAACATTTCACCTTTGAAATTATAAATTTTAAACTTTGAAAATATGCATGAACAAGTATCATGCCCTTTGAACTTTGAAAATTTTATGTGCATGAACAATTATCATCATCCATAAATAAGTATCATGTCTTTCGAGCTTTGAAAATATATATAGGAGCAAGAACAAGTATCATGCCCTCATGAATTTATGCCAAATGATATAGAATGCCATGCATTTATATGCTCAATTGTGATTTTATGTGAGACCTATAACATTGTTCATGTGAGTGTTTTGCATATGCCTATGCACATGTCTTTAGGTGTATGATTCTATACTTGATTTGTTGACGAGTAAATATGCATGTCATATGCCCCTAGAATTTGTATCAATGTGCCCATATATGTCATGTATGTGATTTTTGAATTGATTTGAATATTTGAACCATGTATTCTATTATAAAGACTGATTTTTTTATTACTTTGAATCCTTCAAACTTGTTTTTTGAGTCTTTGAATCATGTACTCTATCCTAAATCTGATTTTTTTTTTGTTCATGGAAGCTTGGATCTCTAAGATAAACACACTTTGATGCCTCCTTTTGAAATCATGGATGTACCATGTAATTCACTCATCTCAAAATAAGATTTAATTGTATCATATGATAAATATATAATCTTGTATAATAATATCAATATATGGAGAGTATGTCAGCATAGTGATGTAATTATCATTGAAGTATGTATATAACATATAAAAATAAGGCATGTAGTAAAGTAACCATCTCTATAGTAGAAAATAGAGTAAAAGTGCATGATATGAATCATGTCACCACTAATCAAGCTCAACAAGCACAACACACAATGTTACACATAAGGTCAAGGGACACATATAGGGACATGTTCAAATGTCACACATATAAGCAAACACCACACACATAGGGCCAAGGGCTATAGGAAATGGACTTGTTCAAATTTCATACAATAAAATATTGCATACATAGGGCCAAGGGCCACCATTAATGGTCATGTTCAAATGTCAGACATACCAAAAAAAAATATCATAGAGATGATCAAGCAATTATTGCATAAAAGGGCCAAGGACTATACACAATAAGTAAGTAATGTATAGCCTATCATGAAATAAATTAATAACATTGAAAGAGTATAGAATAAGTTAAAACTAGTATACTTCATTCATATGTATCAATGTTATATCATGGAAAAGTAGTATATCTATGTAACACATTTTAAGATATGAGTAATTAGCAAGACACTTGTAAGATATGTATCTTGACATGGTAGAAATGTCATAGATAGATATAATCTATTGATAATGTAACCAATATAATTGGATGCCCCCAACATAGGCATGGCCACTTGGTGGAAGGGAATCTAGAATTTAAAAATCTATGTATAATATGTATGTCCTAAATCACAATCATAAACTTCGTGAAATGCATGTGTTTGAAAAGGAATATTTTATTTACCAAAACATATGATAAATAACATATGTAAAGAATTAAAATAGCAACTCTTGTCATGCTCAGGTCTTTATTTTTTGTTTTTTTGAGAATAATATGAATGTTTTTTTGAAATATTTACAAAGACAAGTAGCAAGGATTCAAAAACAGAAGAATATGAGGGATCCGAACAATCTAAAACGGGTCAAGGCATGGTGTGCACTAGATGTAAAAGCATATAAACGGGAATAAAGTGAAAGAAATGAATATTATCCCATTGTATATATCAATCACAAAAATATAACTCAATATTGTATGTGGAGATAAGAATCCACATACCCATAGTGGGCAAGAATCAATGTGTGTTCATGTCGTATGTAGAAGTAAGAAGTATGCAATCATGTAAGCTAAAATGGAAGTCAAAGTATGTGTAGATAGTTAATATTCAAGAATTTTGGAGTAAAAAACTACTATGGAGATACAATCCTCCAAGGACAAAGGAATTGTTATATTTCAAAGTAATCAACATAATCATAGTGCAATGTTGTACTATTTTACCCTATTTTTATTTAACAATTGAAATGTTGTAAAAGACGTGTAAAACTTGATTTAGACCAAAATGATAAAGATATTAAATTATTAATGATTTTGATTTTTTAATTTTCTAAATGTAGAAATATGTTATTTTTGGAAAACACTAAGCATAAATTTACTTAGCTTAAATCTAGATTTTTTTTAAGTCCATATTTATGTTTATTGTTTATGACATTTAATAGTGTGAACCAAAAAAAAATAACACTATGAATGTGCTTGATCAACATCAAAATATGAAATTATTCTAGAAATATCCACCCTCCTTGGATAGCAGTACAAGTCGATTGTGTTTGTTGAATTTGGATTTGTCCCAACTGACTATGACTGATGATTAACAGTGAAAACAAAGAAAGGTATAACTTTGATAGTGAATGGTTAGAAGTAGAATATGAGAACATTTTTGGATAGGATGGTGCTCAATGGAAAATAACATAGGTTGATTGTGTACTTTGACTGTAGACTTGTCTGCATTGACTATGATGAAAATCAGACTACTTCACTTTCTATGTTTATGTCCGCTAATCAAGTTAAGATAATTAAATTCAAATTATGTCAAATAGAATTCTATGTTTCCTCTTCCTTTCTTTGTAAACACTAATGATATCTTAAAACCTTAAAAAAATAAAGAGTGTAATGGGTTGAGTTGACCCCAATCACCCCCTTGATGATTTAAAATTACCTACATATCGAGATACTCTGAAGAGGGAATCAAGCCATGCATACTTATCCCACCTAGAGAGATTGTGAAATTGGGTTTATTAACTATATGTATGTAAATAGAAATATAATTTGTATAATTGAAAATGATATCTATTGACTTGATTTGAGATAATTTAGACTTGGATTATGACTACTTGTAAATTAATTTGAATTTGAGAAGAATATGGTAGATTTTCTCAATATTCAATAGTGTGAAAGTGTTTTATAAATAATGACAAGCTAGGAATAATGAATGGCCTTTAATTTGTATTTCTATCAAAATATTTTGATAATTTTTTATCTGGCCTTATAAAACATGAAAGATGACCCAAGATAATAATTTATAATTTGGATTCTATCTAATAATTGGCATAGGATGTGGTCGTACTAAGTGGACAAGTCTATGGTAGGGGACATGTCTACCTAAGGTGGACCTATCCTAGAGAATTAGGGACAATTTTCCTAATTTGAAGATATTATGAGAGTGATTTAACACAAGTTTGAGCATTAACTTGGAAATTTTGTGTATTAGTGATAGCAAAAAAGGATCATCCCACATATAGATAAATGGCTGAGAGAATTGGTGAATAAGAGTCATGTATTTGGGTTCACGTCATGTGGTTTAGGATGCATCAAGAATTAGCATTGTCAAGTACTTATGACAATATTTAGGTATCTACACATAGCTAACCATACCCAATGTTCTATGTGGTGCACTTTAGTGAATGCTTGTAGTGTTGTAGGTCACTCTATGTGTGTATTGTACATACAAAAAAATTTGATTTATATTTTTGTGGATTTATTCATGAAAATTTATGGGTGTGATATTTGGTATAAGAGCATGGTTTAAACACTAGGATCTCTAGGGATTGTTGTTTAATCCTACTTTTTCCATAATGAACTAGTTAATTTACTTAGTTATGATTTATGCCTCACTAAGAATGTATACCCAATAATAATAAGAGTTCATAGGACCCTAACAAACATTGAACCATGTAATATTTGGGCCAGGTATCAATTATTGGTGACCACTCAATTACATTTCCTATAATAGAAGATATATTTGTGAGATTTTCTACATATTCCACTTGAGAGTTTAGATCACATAATGGCTTGTGAGAGGTTTCTTCCCATAGGGATAATATGTGAGATGCTTGACCATTGGGATAGATATAGAAAAGTCTCACCCAATACCTACGAATATTTAATCCTTTGACTTGTCATATTTATTATTGACCTTCATATAGAGGCTCAATGGTTGAGCTTGGTTTAATATTTTGGTCTTTGCATGTGAGAGACACATACCAAGACTCGTTGGACACTCACCCACCTTAGAGAGTGGTTGAGGTTTATTGAATTCTTGGATCAAAGGTGTCATCCAAGTTTTGGGAGGTCTGATGGGCATGAGGTCCAAGTGGTTGTTAGCTCACAAGTGATTTGTTATGTGCTAGGCATATGTGACTTTGCCATCACCTTAGGCATGTGCATCATACCCTTGAGGACTTCAAAGATATTTTTGGGGATATATTAACCTTGTTTATTAAGACCAATTTGGATGGTCACAATCGGACCATAGAGTGACATGATGACCTAGGGTCAATATTGGCCATTCGAAGCTTACTGACCACCTTTTTCACTAAATTTAGCCTCAATACTCAAGTAGAGTATTTGAGAGAGATTATTGATGTTGATATCATTATGAGTGATAAATTTTTGGATGGTTTAAAGAAGCCTTTTTAATGATACCATGTAATCCCTAATATTTTTCAACTCTTACCTTACAGGTAGTTCTAATTAGAGATTAACTTAGTTCCGTTTGTCCAAAAAGCTAATCTTGGTTATACCCTAGAGTGTTATGGAGACCATAGGTGCATGTTTGGTTTGTGAAAGGGACCAAGAACCTTGTTAATTTATGTATGTTTTTATGTTATGCAACACAGTGGAGTATGTAGGAGTGTTGAAAATATCATAATCACCTTGTGTGATGTATGGGTGATACTACAGAGGTGATCTTAGTAGGGAACCTCTTGTAGATCATGTTATTTTCACCTATGTTTATGGTGAGTGATCATTGTATATTTTTTGTAGTTAGTTATGACATTTTGGTAACTCTAAGATGGAATGGGTTTCATATTAGTTGATATGGAATTGACAATAGGGCAATTTCTTATGGAACTATAAGTATCCTTTGACCACTAAGTGATGTGCCCTTATTTTCACTTGAATGTGATTTTAATAAAGATGTCCTACTACTCTTGTAGAATATATACTTGTTTCCTAGATAATTTGGTTTTAGATTTTATTATGAAATCCAAGTTTTATTATTATTGTCATTGACCTTTATAGAGGTGACCCTTTTTTATTTCGTGTTGACCATCGCTTGTTATAAGCTTTTATGTGTCACACCAATGAATAAAACTCATGTGGAAGGTGATACCTTTCTTAGATGTTCATGTTGGTTCTTTGGATTGAAATACCTCATTTTTAGGACCAAACCACACCCTTGTGTGGGATGTGATGTTAATGTCATCCTTATATATGGCCTGCTAAGGAGTGCATATATTGCACATACTTATTTCATGACATTCCCTTGAGAGGATGTCTTCTTGAGTTGTGTTGATTTTTTGACTTATCTCAGAGTGTCATTTTTACCTTAACTCCTTGTTTGATGTATTTCCCCTTTCTTTGTGAGGTTTTCATTGATTGACGTACAAGTTGACTAGAATACCTGGGACAGTTTAGTTGTAGATTGAACCTAGTCCTTTTGGAGGGGTTAACTTTTAGGGGAAACATATCAGCTTCAAAACATGAGCTTTATAAGTTTGGGATACTTTTTTAGACCATTTTTTAGAGAGTGTTTGTTTGTGTGAATGTGTGTCCTTATGAAACACTTATCTTCTTTGTATAGTTAGTATTTGATTTCCACCAGCTAAGCATTATGAGTGCACAATGTGTATCTTATTTAGTAAAAGAGTACCCTAGTGTAATCCATGAGTTTCATGAACAAATATCTTATAACCTTCTCAATCACCATAGATTGATCATCCTTATTGATGAATATACCATTTTCATTGAGTGAAATTCATAAGGGCTACTTTTATAGTAGATGTTATGCGAATTCAAGATGTTACTCACCTAGGAAAGTGTGCATTTGTTTGATGGAAATATTGTGCCTCAAGCTTGTTATGTTTAGGGGAGGGGATCCTAGAAACTCCCTCAAATATTGGTACCACCTTTGAGTAGTTGGAATCCTCATCATCATGGGGAAGTGTATTATGGGATATTATTAGATTCTACCATGTTAGGCTTAATTTTTTGCAAATTGATATTCCATCCATCCCTTCGACACAAGGGAAGAATTTTTATTACAATTAGCACATAGTATACCTTGAGGAGAGTTTAAACTCTCTTAATATAGTGATGACATTTTAATTCCTTGAAGTGGATTTATATTTTATATGATGATAAATGAAATGATCTTACTGGTTGGATCCATGTACCTTTTATCTTGATTCTTCTACATTTATCACTCGTGGTAGTATAGAGTCATTTTTTTCATGTTGGCTGGAGAGGTTGTGCAACTCAAGTGCCATGTTGCCTCCATGGTTTTTAACCATTTCCATATTATTGGAAATGTGTTTTGAGTTTTGACACTTACATGTAGGAAAGTGTGTAGTGGTCTTAAGAACTTGGAGTTGTTATGCATACATCATACCACACAAGGGTATTGAAGAGTTTTATTTCTAAATATTTGATACTTAGATTCTTACTCCCCATTAATTATCTTCCAAGGTTGCATTGTTTAGTAATATTATATTTGGAGATTATAAGATTTTTCGCTTGATGTACCTTGAAAATATTATGTTATTGATTGGGACTTTTAAGCTGATTTAGAATCAACTTTTCTTGGATTTTTCCAATTGTTGTATTTGGTCATATAATTGCATTTGATGTTATTTATCTATTTAATATTTTGATCTTTTATTAAAAGTTTGGAGCTTGTGCTTTATTATTTATCTTCAATTATGATTATATTGGGTTATTTAGTCAATTTTCACCTTCATTATTCTTTCAGATGCAGTTGGGTTGTTAGCCTTTTTCATTTGTTCTCGTTTTGGGATTGAGTTGAGTTGTTTAGCCAATTTTTACTTTATTACTTTATTTTATTAGGAAAATTTTGCTTTAATAAGCATGTTGTTTTGATGATCCATTTTTTGGTACCTTTCACTTTATGCAAGTGTAGGAGTAGTGGGTGAGAATTATCTTGACAATATTATCTTATGTAAAATCTTAAGCCATGCAAATTGGGAGTCATCTAGTCTCATTTTTTTCATCACAAAATCTATAAGGATGATGCGAGCCTTAGTGTTTTTTTTATGTTGTGGATAGCATGTGATCCCCTCATAACTTTGAAGTGATGGAGGTGAGTTGTGTTTTGTTATTGGATACTCCTTAGTGTGGAATTTTTAATCATGGTTGGGCATCAAGTCTAACATCTCAAGTCTTCCTCATGGATTGAGTGATTAGGGTTTGGGCATAGAGACTAACATCCTAATCCTCCTAATGGATTATTTAATTAGGGGTTTGGCATCCATACCACCATCCAAATTCCTCCTAATGGATTTTGTAAATATGGTTTGGGCAAAGGTGATATAGTAATCCCAAGTCCTCATATGGTACCTAAGTGAAGGGTTTGGGCAAAGATGATAAATAAAATTTTCAAACTCATTTGATCCCATTGATTGAAAATATAAATTCTTGTCCATTTGGATAATTTATGTACCTCTTAAGATCTCAAATGATATATTATTCTTAACCTTGTGGGTTCCATGTGCTTTGAGAATTTTATTTATTATTGGTATATTAAGCATGGGATAAAAAGGAAATAAAAATTCCCTTGGTCCTCTAATAATGATAACTAAATCCTTACCTTTTATTTGGACATGACACTTAGCACTTTGTTACACATGATATTGTCATTAAGGGATAATCAGTTGGAACTGAATCATTCTTATTACATATGTTCTTGTATCTTAGAAACCAAAGGGAAATAAACTAAACTTTAAATTATTCCTTCAAGCATGAATCACCCTTTGATAGAGTTGATTTATCTTCAGCTATGGATACTTTGGTACATTTATTATTGCACAATGTGATCTATTAGTTGAAATATGAGATCATTGTCTTAGAGAGAATACTAATTTGAGTTAGTAGGGTTCCTAGATATTTTTATAATAACATTGAAACTATATTCCAACCATTTCAATGACTTCTAAGAAGAAGTCTAATAAGGGGAGAGAAATGTACGGCCCAATTTATACCTTTTTTATTTAATTGTTTTTGTTGTATTCTTCCATTGATATCATGTTGTTTAATAATATAGATACCTAAATATTGAGAAATTATTCATATGATAAGTTGATATAATATGATTCTTGTGATGTTTCTAACTATACATTGTGTGTTTATCCATGTTACTTGAGATTGTTTCAAGTCCAGTTACTTCAATTATCCTAGGATAAATAAATGTTATATGTGCATTGATGTGTAGGAGTACAGGTGGAAAAGTAAGGGATCTTGGACTACATTGGTTATTGATTTTACCATTCAGTAGATGCTTAGTATCCTTAATCAACACCTACCTTAATTATATTCATAAATGTGTTCTAGTTGCTTTTTTGAATTTTGGGAATTTTATGATAATTAAAATTATTCACTCTCTCTTTACCTATGGCTTAGGAGTTTTTTGAGCTATGTAGGAAGTCAAAATGATGAAAGTAGAATCAACATGATAGTAATGCATGCAAAAAAACTCGAATGGAATTGGAAAGCCAATTTTGGACAACCATATAAAGTGAATTTTAGATGTTTTGTGTTGGAATTAAAGCCTTTCAACTAAAATGGATGTATAGGAATAAGTTTTGGAGTCCGATTAGTCTAGACATATGAACATTAATTGGATTTAAATAGGGGAATTATTTATCGAGTGTGGAAGATCCATACTTTCTCTCATGCCATGTAAGAAATGGCATGGGACTTGTAGAAGAGTTGAAAGTTATAAAATACTTTTGAGAGAGGAAAAGGCATGGGAAGGGACAAGTGTCACCTTCCCAGTGGCCAAGTATTGAGGGCTCTCATTATAATTAATAGGGAAGCCATTCTTGTACATAACTTTTTTCTTTTTTAAAAATGGAATTGGAGCTCAGCTTGGAGAGACTAGGAGGAAACCTTGGAAGATGGGTTTTATTTGGAAGTGAAGCCTTAGAGGAAGGGTATTTATTAATCAATGGATGATTTTAGATATGAATTCCATGTGCACCTTCTTGTTAAAGGTAATTCTTTTATAAATAATCTATTTTTACCATCCTTGAAGTGTTGCAAAATTATTATGGATTGGCAATAAATTTGGCTTGCAATCCTCTACTTGTTTTGCACATGTTTTATGCCTAAGGCCACTTTTTGTTGTAGACCCTCTTAAGGGTGTTTGGGAATATTTTTATTCCACTTCATTTTTTTCTCAATTTTATATTTGAATGTTTAAATTGAAAATTTATATTTCCCACATGGGCTTGAATTGTTATGGTAGGATGGATAAGAATGAGTGATTTTCTCCGGCCATCTCCCTCTCATCCCATTTAAGTTAGTGGGGAAAGATAATCCAAGTGGTAAAGCTTGTGTGTGTGTGTGTGTGTGTGTGTGTGTGTGTGTGTGTACATTCCACTGCGAATTTTGCTTTCTTGTGTTTTGGTTATGTGTATTTTGGCCTAAACTAAACTAGAGGTATTACCTAGTCTACCTTTTTATTTTAGTGTAAATGAAACCATCCTTCATAATTTTAAAAAATTGAATGTTAATCTACATAACCATTGATGGTATTCCTTGGTTCGAGAGTGTCTAAGGAAGTACCTTGATGATAGTAATAGGATGGGAGGTGAGATCCTCTTTTCCTTGACCTTGCAGATATATATGTGGAGCTAGTGAATTCTTTGGAGCTTGAAACTATTCAGAAAAAATTGTAATATTTTATCTTAGGTGATTTAAAAGCCTTGTAATGCTCATAAAATTATTCTCAATCCTTGTAATCATTGTATTGTGTATAACTGAAGGAAAATTGGAATAATTATGTGGTTTAAGTGTAAAGAATTCTCTCTTGTAACCTTATTGAAAATAAAAATATTAAATAATTGTTCAATGGCAAAGAAAGCATTTTATTTCTGCAAATTAAAACATTTTTATGTTCTTAACATCTCAAAATACATGTTTTATATTATGAAAAAAAATAAGTTGGCAGTTTGCTTTGAAAGTCAGTGAAATCCTTTGTAGAGAGCTTAAGGCCCTAAAGACGTTATTTGAGTTTTTTTAAATTTTTATGCATGTAAAATATTATCTAAACCTTCATATTATAATTTACTCAAAATGTAGACGCTGCCAAGAATCCTCAAAAAAATTCAAAATAATTTTTAGGAGCCATGAAATAAAAGATATGAATTTTCAAAGTTGTCTAATTATGTCCTAAATCCTTAAGAAAAATACCTTATTTTAGAGAAATTAAATGACATAATATTCAATGAGAAAAAGATTCTAAATCAATTTTAGAATGAATTTTATCCTTTTTTGAACTTATGAGTTTTTATTTAGATTATGTGCAGTAGGATACCCGATATGATTTTGTGAAAATAAGTACTTTGTACGGTTGTTTTTACCATAATACCTTTGGATTGTAGCTTACATGCCCTTTGGATTGTAACATACATTCCCTTTATCGTAGGACAGCTTGTCAATTCTAACAGGTAGTCACCCATGTGATTGTAGTTGGGTTAGGTTAACAATAAAGACACAGTGGTCTAATAACCATTGGCAATCTTCATGTGATTACAAACCATTTTTTAAGGGTTGTGGTTATCATGCGTTGGTGGTCTTTATCCTATTAGTGATCTATTTTTAAAACATTAGACAATGACTATAGTGTTTTTATTGGTGGCTTATATGTCATTAAAATTTATCCTAGTGGTTTTAGCCCATAAAATAATTTTAGACCATATTTTTTTATTATTAATATTATTATTTTATAAAGTTACTTTTATATCTCATAGGATTTATCTAGTGTTTATGCCTTAGACAATCTAAAGGACATAGAATTTGATGATCCATTAAAGGCCACATAGTAAGGGTCACGCCATTCTCAGACCACTAATTTTTCTCCCTCTTTTGCACAATATAAGATGTAAATAAATTTTTTGAAAAATGAAATACATTTTTTTCCTAGACCTTGATAATAACCCTTGGCCTTGTTTAGATCATTTTAGGAACATGATAACCCAGGGGTGGGGTAACCCTTAAAGGACCTCCTCCCCTTCCCTTTGTTTCCCAAGTTTTCATCCTCTTCCACATGGAAGAAAAATATTTGACTTGATTCATTAAATTAAACCTGAACATTTGAATACCTTGGATGACCATTAATGGTCATCAAGTGCTTGAAGCTCCATTTTCCTTTCACTTCCCATAATAGTCTATAAAATCCTAGGGGTATTCCAAAAATCTTGAGATCAAAAACATATACTTAAGAAGATAAATAAACATCTAGCTATTTTTCTTGGCTTTTTGGATTTTGAGCTCTGAGCGGTCATTAATGGTTATTGGAGGCCCTAATGACTAAAACAAGAAAATTCCTTGAATTGACCTAGAAGATAAAGGTAGTTCCTAGGGGAACCTCTACTTCTTCATTGGATTTTGTGATAAAATATATCTCCCAAAATCAACTTTTAGAGTTGAGGACATAAACACAACTATTAATGGTGGTTAGGTAAGCTTTGAACCTAAATACCTTTTTTGTCCATGCATGAGCAAAAAATTTTGTAGATACTTTTTGTGACCTCTATTTGACTAATATTTTATGCAACAATGCAATTCCACTATCGAATTATAATTGAGACCTTCTCGGTATATGTGTTTTTGCGTGTGTCCCCACCAGGGATGGTCAACCAATGTCCTAAGGTATGAATAGGAAAGATTAAAGTTTTTCCTTCCCTCCTAAACCTCCTCTCTCTTTTTCCTAAAGACTTTTATCATTCTTGGTTGAATAAGAGAGCCTTTAAAGGTAGTCATAAGTATATTTAGTGCTTTAGTGTTTTAGCACAATTCAAAAGTAGAGATGGGTCGAATCCAATGGTCGAGCTTGAATCCTCCATACTCTAAAGGCTAGACTAGGATATTTTAGGCTCACATTGAATTCATATTGGTATAAGGGGTCCTTAATCCTTCAATAGTCTAACTTTGACATACAGGTTGTAGCCTTCTCTTCTAGGTCTGTTTGTTCTTTTTGCATTATAATGGGAAAATAAAACTTTGATAATCATAGATAGGTATTCAAAAATTCATTTATATGTTATACCAACTTATCATATCCATTTATACCTTTGTCCTAGCTTCGAAAAGCAAGATATGCAAAATAGGGTTTTCTGGGTCTAGAAACTAGGCTTGTAGACTATAAAATTGTTATAACTTTATTTCATGAGGTTAAAACGCTCTAAAACCACTTTTAATGCTTCAAAAACATTTTAACCAACCTCATTAAAAAAACTTAGTTCATTTTCATGATTATATTTTTAGATATTGAGATTTTTGTACTGTTAAAATAGGGTTTTGAATTCCTTAATAGGACTATAAGTCTGAGTTTTGACCATAAATCTCTTCCAAATGTCTAAAAACTCTAAAATAAAATTTTAAAGTTTATAAAAATCTGACACATGCCTAAAAATTATCATCCCATTTTAATTATTCATTCCAAAGTTATGCACTTTTTAGTCTTCTTAAACCTTTATAAAACCCTCACCTACAGCCATGCTGACTATATTTTGACAATATCTTTCTATACAGACATTCAAAACACTTTAAAATAGTTTCAAACCCTCATAAATATATACATTAATCTATCCTTAAATTTTCATAATATTTTAAGATCTAAATCTCAAGTTATAGTGATTTTGGTACTCCAAACCCTAGCAGGTCTTCACCAAGGCTGAGAGCATTCAAAAATACATAATTTAAGTTTGGTGAACTATTTATCAAATATAACACCTGGAGATAGTCTATCCCACCATTCTCATTCCCTGTGTAATATTTAAGAGTCCTTGAAAAAACCTTTAAAGTATTAAAAAGACAATTTTTGCTTGGTTGTAGGTGTACTTTTAAGACTGTATCACTTATGTTTTCAAACCTTGAAACTTAAGAACCATAAAAAGGAGTGAAAAACAATATTGGATAGAATCAACAAACATTTACTTACATGCTTTTTAAACATGAAATTGAATAACTAATCACAATCAAGTCTATTTATATATTCTTGAAAATTGACATTCAGAATTTTGCAGACTATCTCCACACACACCAACAACAACAACAACTTGAGATTTTCTCTTTGCCTTCATATGTTCGGCCTACTTTTTTCATGATTCAAGGTTTATAAATTTTTTAATATAGGTCTAATCTTTGACTATTCTTGTTTTATGCAAAAAATATCTCTCGACAACTTTGAGACTCATCTAAAACATACTTTATTTGCCTTTCCCTTACATTGATTTCACCTTGATTGGGTCTATGACAAGTTTAGACTGATTTTATGGTTGACAGACATTTACTACATGTGTTTAGACCCTAATTATCCCTTATAAAAGGATCAATAATT
This sequence comes from Torreya grandis, assembly GCA_037957365.1. Taxonomy (NCBI): domain Eukaryota; kingdom Viridiplantae; phylum Streptophyta; class Pinopsida; order Cupressales; family Taxaceae; genus Torreya; species Torreya grandis. The sequence continues at coordinate 5,307,119 of JARHVA010000189.1, forward strand.
TCATAATTAATCAAAACCTTCAAAACTATTAATAACAAATTCAAATTTTTTAATTTTTAGTTTTGACGGGAAACCTAGGAACACCACCAAAAGACCTAGAAATGAAAAGTGAACCTTGGACAAGGCTTATTATTGACCATAATTTCATGACCTTATAAGACTACTCACAACCAAAATTGAGTAATATTCACAAAAAATAGAATTAGATACAAATGTACCTACATCACATATGATACTGTGTTGCCTTTATGTTTAGGCCCCTTTGAAAAAGTAACTCAACTCAAAATTAGAATACTAGTTGTGATTTAAATTGTGAATTCGAGCCTTTGGATTGGTCAAAACTTCCTAAGGTTGAATTTTAACCTCATTTAGTGCATGAGTGTGTTGTTCAAACCTAGACCACATAGGATCCCTTTTTGTATTAATTGTGAGCCTGAACCAATACTACAAGGGTCATGGGGCCACCAAGATCATAAGGTTGTGTGGGCCATACAAGTAACAATGGGTTGGTTAGTGCATGAAACATCGACATGGGCATTAAAATGACCATGCAACCACATGTACATTAGTAACCACACTTGATGATATATGTCATGCTTAGTAGAGGATTAGATTGTTGCATGTCACCTTGTGTGTTCAATATACATAAAAAGAAAATGAAATTGTATCTGTGTCGATTTATTCGTGTGAAATTATGGGAATAAAAGCATCATTGAAGAGATAAAATGGTTGTGTTAAGCTTGATGTGATTGATTTTATGCACATCAAGTGAGATGGAAACCAGGACACAAATTTGGTTGACAATGGTGGAATTGGGTTGAGGAGAGCAACTACAACACCAGACAAGATCTAGAGCACTCCTTTTCTTAATGAGCTCTAATGAAACTTGGATAAGGATGTAACCTAGGAAATATAGTGTCATTAGTTTAAAAAATGGGACAAAATGTAAATAAGATTGAAATTAGAAATTTGAAATGAAATAATCATTTGGCCACATGTATAATGTGCATCTAATGTGGAAATGAAATTCCTAATCTAGGCTCATTGAACATTGTGGGTGAAGTGTCATCACACATCCCTATATAAGAGGAAAGCAACATGATAACCTTCACACATTAGAATTTCTGAGGTCTGGCCAAGATAGTCGATGAAGAGATGGTTCGGATGAGTAGGTCTATGGGTTAGGTAGATTATGCTGAGGTATTGGAATAGGAGTTTAGATGATGGGTGGAAAAGGATGTTTGTGATGATATTATAAGAGTTTGGTTACATCACATTGCTCATTGATAGCTACTAAATAATGGGAAATAAAAATCCAAGGTCTTTCAATTTTAGTAAGAATAATCTATCGGTGTTCCTGGTCAATGTCGGGAACAATGAATTGGGTGTAGTTGGGTTGTACAACTTTAGGGATCTGATCAAATCTCTCAGGTTGTCCAGCCAATATCATATGTGAAGTGAATAAAAATATTTCGAGGTTAGTAACGAGGAGAAACATGAGTGATGGGGGTCTAGACTTGAAGATCATTGCACATATGAATAGGTGCAATTATAGGATTCATTGGTACACACTCCTATTTGTCAAGGATGTTGAGTTGGTCAATAATTAGATGGGGAATAGGAATGGAATATGAAACCTCATTTATAAATTCAGAATTGATGTCTCTTTGAACATTAATACCAAGAACAAGAGATTTAACCTTAGGAAAGATATCAACTCTAACAAGAAGTGGTTGTTCTGGAAGTGTCATGAAAGGTGACAAGATAATGATGTGATTGATTGCTTAAACATATAGCTTGTCTAGACAATGATTTGGAAGAGATACTTACTATTCTATATGTGGATCAAGATTTGGGCTTGTATTCATCTTGACAAGGTGTAGATGGTTGTATTTTTAATATTTTTTACAATATTTTGTAAATAAAGTAAGCTATATTAGTTGCTAAAAATAAAAGCGATTTGCAATTATCTAAACAAAAATTTGAAAGTAGATGAAAGTATATGTTATTTATTTTTTATTTTTAAATATATTTTGATGCATGCAACACTAAAATTGAATTCCAGACTAAGGATGCAAGTGTTGATTTTACCATTTTCTAGCTTGATGCAAGATTTTACCTATATACAAGCTAGATGAAACATTTTTTTTTTCTTTTTCAAATATAAATGAATGAAAATATTATTCAATCGAAACTTTCTAACATGAAAATGAAAATCAAATCCAGGCTCCGCACTACTGCCAGGACTTGTTTTTCTATATACGTGTACTTGACTTCGAAGTCCTCTAACCCTTGGCTGAAAAAAGCAAGTGGTTGCTCGAGGTCATCACCATTTGCTTGGGTAAGCATGGCTGAGATCACCTCTTCATTGCTGAAAGTATAGAGGTTAAAGTCTTTGTTGAAGTCGGGGCTGATCAAAGTAGGAGCCTGGGTTATGGCCTGCTTGATGGCCTCAAAGCTGTCCTTTCTATTTGTTGTCCATTTGAATTCCTCGCCCTTCCTCAGCATAGAGGTCAAGGGTTTGACTATCTCAACGAAATTCGGAATGAAACCTCCGAATGAAATTTATCCTGCCAAAGAAACTTTGCAGGCCTTTCTTGTGCTTTGGTAGGGACATCTCCAGGATGGAGCGAACTCTCTCGGGGTCAATGGATAAGCCCTCCTTGGACACGATGTGGCCAAGGAGTTTCCCCTCATGAACAACAATAACGCATTTCTTTGGATTAAGAGAGATGTCGAATTCCCTGTACCTTTCAAAAATCTGCCTAAGGTGTTCTATGTGTTGGCTCGCTTCCTTGGAGAATACCGTCACATCATCGAGGTAGACCAGCACGTTGTTGTTTATCAAGCCTCCAAAAGCCATGTCCATGGTTCGCTGAAAGGTAGCACCAGCATTGGATAACCCAAATGGCATCTTCTTGTAGGCAAACGTTCCACATTTAGTGGTGAAGGCTATTTTGTGTTGGTCACAGCCTTGCACTAGAATCTGATTATACCCTGAATAACCATCCAGGAGGGAGAAACGCTCGCTACCAGTTACCTTCTGAAGGATCCGCTCCATGCTCGGGAGGGGGTAATGATCTTTTAAAGAGACTTTATTAAGGTCTCTAAAATCGACACATAGCCTGATCTCCCCATTCTTCTTCCTGACAGGAACAAGGTTGGCCAGCCATGAGGAACGTTTGATTGGAAATATAATTTCGGACTCAATCAATTTGGCCAATTCTCTTTGCATGAGGGGCTCAATTGTTGGGTTGACAGGTCTCTGCTTCTGCGTGACTGGCCTGGCGCCTTCTTCCAATTCGATGGTGTGCTGGGCAAGTCTTGGGTCGAAACCCTTCAAGTCACTGTAGTCCCATGCAAAAACATCTGCGAATTCTTGACACAACAAAATGAAAGCCGCCTTTCTTGAAGCGTGCAGACCTTTCCAAGCGCAAGCAGCTTGTCCTTGAAGATCTCAACCCTTTCGTAATTCTCCTCTTTAGTTGTGATGCATGCCTTGTCATTTCTCAATTGGTCATCTCCATTGAAGATGCTCTCAAGCGTGACCAGACCTTTAGGGAGCTTATTGTTCTTCAACTGAACAATCTGGTCGCCATATTACTACTGAAAATTCGCTTGGTTTTGTGTTGCGAACTCAGCTTCTTCCTGTAGGAAGAAATCTATTTGCTGGTCATTTTCGAAAACCTGCCAATTTGCAATGTTGTCCGGGACAGAGGGCTGAACTACCACTATCAAGTGGCGCAAACCACAATCTTGACTTATTTCCTTAGAGACATTGAATTGAGCACCAATCGCTGCCAGCCTGTCCGCTTGTTTGTTCCATTCTTTGGGAATGGAGGTAATGTTGAAAGCAAGGAAATCTTCCAGCAAATCCCAGACTCTATACTTGTAGGACTTCAACAAGGAATTCTTGGTTAGATTTTGGCTTTTCACCTGATTTACAATCAGTTCGTTGTCTCCCAAAACCTGCAACTCTTTAATTCCTCTCTTTCTTGTCCATTCCAACCCATGGATCAGAGACTCATATTCTAAAACATTGCTGGTGCAGGAGAATTGGAAGCGGAAAGCTAAGAAGTACTTTTCCTTTGAAGGGGAGACCAACATCGCCCCACCACCAGCGCCCAACTTACTTCTGGAACCGTCAAAGTACAACTTCCATAGACCAAGGTCTTCCTCGCTGGCCTTCATTATACTTGGCATGAAGGCGCCCTTTTCATGCATGCAGTAGACTCCAAGGTCTGCCTCCTCTATAAACTTGTAAGGATCATGTTCGAAGTTATCGTTTCCCCACTCACCCAAGAGTAGGTTTGCGACTCCTTCAAGAGCAGAGGACGAAGATTGGTCTGTCTGGGACTCTTCTGGGTAGATAATGGTGTAACTGATGTTCACTGCCTTGGGCGAGTATGGCTCTAGATGGTCCTTGTAGAGTGGCTCAGACTCGATTTTTATCTTGGTCCCATACTTGGTTCTAAAAACCAGATATGATCAATTCGCCGCTAGATAGCCACCTATCTTTGATGTAAAGTCCCTGGACAAGCAAATTGCGAAATAAGGGGGAACATCCGCTACCACTATATCATGGGGAATTGAGAAGGTTGTGCAAGCATGCAATGTCAAGCCTAAACCCCTCACAATCCCAACTTTTTTTGCAAGTGTCCCATCTATCTGCAAGACTCCTTTGTTCATCTCTTCGTATTTCAGTCCCATCTTGTCAGCTATGCACTTGGGCATCACTGACGTACTAGCCCCACTGTCAATTATGCAGTTGTGTACCAAGAAATCCCCAATGACCAAGGATACATAGAAAGGGGGAGTTTTCTCTTCTTTCTTTACCTGACCTGAGGTGGAAGGTTGTCCGTTTGTAATCAAGACGTTATCAGTGCTTGCTGGGACAGCCTGGCGATCCAGCTCATGCAATTCTTTCTTCAGTACGTCTTTCTGTCCTGGAAGAGACAAAGAATCCCATAAAGAGATGTTTACATGCAGCTTCTTCATCTGGTCCACTATGTTGACTTGAGGACTGCCTCCCTTCGGATTGTCTTTAGGGTTGAATCCAATCTGAGCTACAAGTTGAGGGGCTGAAGATACAAACGGCTGTCTGAAATTTGGTGCCCTTAAATTTGAGTGCAGTGGAGAAAGCGTTGCTGCCGCTTGGGTGGTAGCCTGGGCTTCTCCCATTGCTCTTCTCTTAAATCTTGTGTTGGCTGCAACACAGTCAGCCTAATTGTCTGCAGCGCCCACATAATTCACTGAATAAAATTCTCCCTCCATATGATTCATGAGGGTAGAATCCGACTGGGCTTGATTGCTACTCGTGCTGGGCTGAGTTGGAGCCTCAAAGACCTAGGAAAGAGCAGCTAGTTGATTGTCTGAATTATGGAAATAATTCATCACCTCATTCATGTAAACAGCTGGCTCTTGACCATATCCCATGGTCAAACAACTTGGTTGTTCCTGTACTAGATTATTCTGAACCGGCACTATGACTTTAGATGATGAAGTTGGCCCTGGATTGTAGTTTTGAAACGGCCTGGCTTGAGTGAGCTGACCCTGTCCCTGATTATAGTTTTGAAAAGGGGGTCTAGGAACTTGACCGTAATGTTGGTATCCTTGATTCGGCCTGTTGTTTTGAGCTTGCTGTCTCTTGAGAGCTACAAGTTCGTTTGACATGCTCTGCAACAGGCTCTTAACCTCATGGAGCTCATTGGACGGAACAACAATTGGTTTCTCAATGCTAGGTAGAGGGGCCAAAGTAGGAGCAACGGTCTGAATTGGAGGCAGCATTTCTGGGAAAAGCGGCATGTGAGGCCTAGGGGCGATTTTCCTGGCTTGCACTAAGCAATTTTCGGCTGCTATGGCTTTGTCATAAGTAGCAGGATGTATATGCCCTCCCATGGATTGTATCATCACAACAATATCACTATTTAATGCTCTTAGATAATACAAGAAAGCATCGCTGGGGGTCAGCCTTACCAGGATGGAAATTCTATCCCAGGTTTTCTGAAACTGTGTGTTGAAATCTTGCATATACTCATGCGGAGCTCTCTTAATGGTCGTCAGCTGCTTAGCAAGCGAGAGGCCATCGTTTTTTTCTCCAAAACGGTCTATCAACTGAGTGCCCAATTCATTCCAGGAATGTATTGAATTCACAGGCAAGGTCCCGTACCAGTCAAGAGCTTTGCCTTTCAAAGACAATGCTAGCAACCTGATGGCGATATTTTCCTTGGTGACATTGTGAATATTGCAAAGATTGGCAATATTCCTAATGTGCTCGACGACTGTAATGGGTCCCTCTCCATCGAAAGAAGGCACATTATTTAAGGTTGTTCCAGGGATAGGATCATAGCGTGGGAGATTCAAGGGGCTCTGACCACGAAAGGTGGCAAAAGGCAATGACATAGCTGGGACAGGCTGCAATTGAGGCTCTGCTGCGTATGCGTCTCTTACAACAGGGCTAGGAGGATGGTTTGTTGGATAAGGACGAGTCCTCTCAAATCTTAATCTTTTGGCTGAGTTCAAAGGCAACTCAACGAATTTGATGGGAACCCCTTTGGAAGCAGACCTTGTGGTGACCTTAGGCATAGAAAGTTAAGAAACTAGTCTTAATTAGAGAACTGGAGTTCTTACCAGTGGAGTCGCCAGATGCTGAAAAACTTTAAAATGCTGTAACAGGACCAGCATCAATCCTGCAACCTTACTGAGTAGTCAAATTGGGTCCCACCAGGCATTCCAAAACTGTTGACGCCAGAGATTGCACCCGGGGCAAGGAGGCCAAGCTCCTGCCTTCTCCTCGCAACATGGAAACTCCCCTCTCGCCTATGGGACTGGTGAAGCTGGAGGGGAGAGTCTCTAGATAAGGGCTAGCTCCCTTTGATGCATCATGTTTGTTCCAGGAAATGCTAATACAGGTATATATATATAGGTATATAATGGGGGGATGAAAAGGGAGAAAAAGTGTAGGAAAACAAACTACTCTAAGGAGGTGATGCACCAAAATAAGTCGACCTTCTCACAATCCACTCTTGAAATCAAACAAAGAACATACATACACTCAGACTTGGCAGAAGGACCAGGTTGCAAGAAAATGGCAGGGAGGTTCTTATGAAAACACAGAAAATAGGGACTCACCAAGGCACTGTGAAATGCACACTATAAGTAACTTTCTCTGTTCTACACTCCCAAATAAAGCTCTTCTCCTGTCAGCTGCAAAATGGCGCCTTGTAGATAACTGGTGTGTTGGTGTTGAACCTGTGAGAGCATCAAAAGACAATGACTGAACACAAATTAACACTCAGGGCATACACAGAAAATCTATCCAAGAAGAGGTAAAACTACTTTTATTTGATTCAAGTGGAAATTTTAGCAAGGTTGCGCCTTTACAAAAATGTGGAAGATCCTTACAAAAACAACAAGTTCGCAATATATATGAGAAACTAGGAAGCCCATTTGGCACTCCCTCTTACAAGTGGCCATCGCGTCCCTTCATTGGGAAGAACAAGTCGCTCAAAACATTAATGAGCCGTCTGCTTTGTCTACTTGAAGTCTACATTTTAAAGGTCAAAACACGGTTTGTTCACCCATTTAATGTAAAATGGAGAAACCAGTTTCATCTTTTAACTGCTTGCGTCCTCTTAGATCAATTTGCAAGAACTGTTTCACCTACTAAGGTCACTTCTCAAATTGGCGCCACTTGGACTAACTGCCAGCTCGCTTTATACCTGTCGCTTTGTCCTTTTCTCCATTTTGTCTCTTCTGGCTCCTTCGGCCCTTGGGGCGAACATCTTGGCGGGTCGCTTGCATTTGGGCCCCTGGTTAGCGCTCTCATAGTCGAAAACAAACAACCACTTTGCTTGTTGAAAGTTGACGTTCATACGGCCGTCATTGGTTTGAAAACCAATGGCTATTTTACCTTGTTAATTTTGACAGCGCTCGGAACGTCCCCGTCCCCGTCACAACGTCATCGGGTCCCTTCTCTTTCCTCTGCGGCATCCTTGCCTTAGTTTTTTCCTTAGCACCCTCCCGGAGGGATGGTGACCTTCCGGGCCTTTGAAAGTGCCCTTCGTACTTGGCCGAAAGTTCCCCACAGGGGCACCTACCCTTCGGGGTCCTTCGGCGGGTCCTTTGAACTGCGGACAATTTTCCCAGGTCCCCGCAGACAATTTTCCCGGGTCGCTTGTGACTGTGTGTTTTTCGCGGACTTTTTCCCGCGGACAAAAAATCCGCGAAAATTATGTCTGCCTTTTGACTTAGCTTTGAAGCGCGCACGAATTCCTTCGGAATTTTGTCCGAAGGAATTCGGGGGTTTTAACAATTTTGAATGAATTGAACTTTGAACTTTGAATAAAACCGAACTTACCTGGGTCCCTGTCTTTTGAAACGCCTGCCCTCCACTAGGGCACTTTGACCTGAAGACTCCCCTTCAGCTAAGGGCATACCCTTGAACCAAGCCGTTGAACCAAAAAGGTTCAACGGTTCAAAGGTTCAACCAAGTGCGCCGATGAACCAAGGCCGATGAACTTCCATTGAATCGAACCCATTGAACTTATGTCTTGAACCAAGTATGTTGAACCTAGCCCATTGAACCAAAAAATTGATTCAACAGTACGAAGATTCAACGCTATTGAATTGAGATGCTTGAACCGAGTGATGAACCTTTTGAACCAAAAGGTCACTGAACACTTGAACCAGGGCATGAACCAAACTCATGAACCTGAAGATAGATGAACCAAGCGCTGAAGAACCATGACATGAACCCGTGCAATCTGAAAGAGACTGGCATTTCACAGCAAGGGAAGAGGGTGACCAAAATTTTTTCCCTGTGGGCAAAATTGGTCAACACTTCCTATGGAAGAAAAATTTTGAATTTTTTTTTATTTGATAGTCATTTTTATGATTAGTTTGAGCTATTGTTTGCATCATAATTTCAAATATTGAGAGAGTTATGAATTTTTAAAGTTTTCAGCGGTTCATAGAAAATAATATTTGTCGAGGGCAAATTTGCAAGGGTTTTGTTTTGAATTAATTATTGCAGTAATTTTTTGAGTTTTGACGATTGGTTTGGACTAATCTTGAGCATGGATTAGAGTGGGAAAAAAAAAATTCATTTCAACTAGTGTGGCGCTAGGGTTGGGAAGATTGAAACATCCATTTCAAGCACTTTCTTCATTGCAACAATAGACATTCGTGGTCGAATCCATAAGGTATTTATTTGGTATTTAATTCAAGGTGAAATTAGAGTTAATTTTCAATTTGAAGGTGCAATTTTAGTAGTTAGGGTTTGCTGATTTTTAATTTTAGAATTTCAAAATTTGTGGATTTTGAGGAAAACCCTTTTTATGTAAAATCATCTCATTTAGGGATATTACAGTGGTATCAGAGCACCGATATTGTCTACCATGTGAGGGTTTGTGTTTGTAGATTTGGATGCATAGTCTATAAATCATGGAGTTAATAAGTGAAGATGAATTCAAAACAAAGCTTCATAAATTGGGAAAAAAACTTGAGCATCCACACCATTTAAAAAATGTTTTGCTCAATATTTTGGAGGAAGTAACAAATTGTTTGTCCATGATAGGACAATCAAATTCTAAGTCTATGTTTTGGGCAATGAATCATTTGGTGGTTTATTTGGCTAGACCCAATATTTTGAGACATTCAGATTCAGATGTGAGACTTGTAGCTATCACTTGTATTAGTGAAATTACAAGGATAATAGCTCTGGAAAACCATACAGTGACAACATCATGAAGAAAATATTTCAGTTGATGGTGAAAAGTTTTGAAGGTCTTGATGACATCACAAGTTCTACTTTTAATAAGAGGACTACTATTCTGTAAAATATGGCAAAGGTCAGATTTTGTGTGCTAATGATAGATAATGAGGGTAATGAACTTATTATTAAGATGTTTCAACATTTCTTTGCAATTGCTTGTAAGAATCATACCAAAAATGTTGTAGCTTCTATGTAGAAAATCTTGATCGTGACACTCAATGAGAATGATGATCTTTCCAATCCATTATTATATATCTTGTTGACAGGGTTGGGGCTAGAAAAGGAATTTTTTTCAATTACACATATGATGTTTGAAAATGTTGCAATTGATTGTAAAAAAAAATTGAGGCCTTATTTGATAGTGGAGCATGTAGAGGAAAAGAAGATTAACTACATGAAGAGTTGGAAGGAAAGAATGAAAGGACATCACTTCATGAGGGTTCCTATGAGGGAGCCAAAGAAACAAAAAAAAATAGATTTGAAGGAGGAAGATGAGCTACAAAAATATGACACTTTGTGGTAGCTTAGAGTGGAAGATTATGAGCATCAACAATCTGAGTTTTTGGAACAGTAAAGAGGGCCACAAATGATGGATGAAAATGAAGAGATGCTAAGTGCTTTGGGGCAGCCAAGTACCCCAAACTTTGGTATTTAAAAATATGATTTTGAAGAAGCCAAATAAACCGATATATTCATAGAAAGGTATGAGTTGAATAGTGATTTTTGTTTGGAATCTAATAATTGTTCAAATTTGTTGCATGGCTCTAGATTTGATGAAAGAACTTGGAAGGAACAATTTTTAATCACAAATAAGAAGGGAGTGCAAGCCTTGACAATGTTGGATGGCACAAGGGGGCTTATTGATAGATCAATGCACAATGAGATGAGGGAATGCTTAAAGGAAAAGAACACTATGATGGACTTGCATATAATCAAAATGGATATTGAAAAAGATCAAGATTCTAATTTATTGTGGAATGTAAAAGGCAATGCATTGCGTGAAATGGATAGGAAGGATCAAGACATCATTAAAGGATCCTAAAATTTGACAAGTGGATCAAAGGGGTGTTATTTAACACCAATGATTTCCCTAAATTGCTTGTTTCATATGTATGTTTATTTAGAAGATCTCTTGCAATGAGCAATGCAAGGAGTAGGTTGGTTCTCATACATGGGCTACCAATTGGAGGAGTTGAAGATGAAAACATGGATGAAGGCTTGAAGACTACACTAGAGTGGGCAAAGACTCAAATCATGAGCAGCCTTGGACAAAATGAATTGGTGAAGGAAAATTTGTTTCCTATCTTCCCAAAAAAATCAAAAGTTATTGTTGAAAGGTATGGAAACTTTACTCCCAAAAATTCTAAGTTGAGCAATCTATGGCAACCACCTATCATGCATAAGAAATTTGATTTTGGGAGCATTCTAACACTAGTGACAAGGGAGGATGTTGTTAGGTGTAATTATGATTTGGTACAATCAAAAAACTTAGTTTCTACATCACTATTACAACCCTTTCACATGGGCAATAGGTTTGATTTTGTTATGTACTTTCAGTTGTCCATAAATTCTATAAATATTAATAACTGGGGTCACAGTTTGCATAGAAAAAAGGGGAAGTGTAAGGGCACGAAACAACACATTCGGATTCAGTTTAAGCATCCCTCTAATGTCTATTTGGTCACACATGGCAGCAATGATGAAAGGAAGAAATCTGATCCTTGTGGCACTTTTCAACACTTGGTAGGAATAATAAAGGTATGTACAAGATCTGAAATTTATCACTCAGAAAAATCAAGTTTGCAAAAGCAAAATCAACCTTACTTTAGAGGGAAAATTTTTGAGTTTTATGATGCATTCCAACGCTTGGGATATGAGAGATATATGTACAATCAATTCTACATTTGCCCACATGAAAAATCAGAGGTTTATTTGCATATACAACCATGTCAACATGAAGGGAAAAATGATTTATTTCATACAAAACAATTTGCACAAGATTCGAGAATGTAATATTGTTGGCATCATGTGAATGTGACATAAGGAACCTCCTCACCAGGAAGGTATAGCCTTCTTGGGAGAATGTTGGAGAGCTTTTGGGAAGTATGAAGAGAATCATATGCATGTTTGAGGTAAGTAACATGGGGCAACCTCTTGTTGGGTGCAAATTTCACACTTGGATGTCCATACATAGTGGTGAATGTGTCTTGAAGGCCTTTTCTCATAGACAATATAGTTATTATTTCTTTTTGCATATTTTGTGATACATGGACCAACACATGAGGAAATTTTGCATACAGAGCAACAAGGTGGTTTGGTTCACTTGTGATTTGCATAACCACTTCGAGTCATATCTCACCCATTTGGGAGGTATAAGGAGGAGTTCGGTTACCTTCTACTCAGTATTGAGAAGGGTGGAAAATAGGGAGTCTTTTGAGCCTTGGGAAGGCCATGAAGATCCTATTGATGATTGGGGGCAATTCCCAAGGTACAGGGACAACAGTATGAAGAAGCCATTAGAGGATTTCTTCCATTGAGAAACAGGTAAATGGGGACACTGTTTGATAAGGTGTGTTGGGACACCTACTTAGATTTTGCAATTATTTGAGGACAAGCAATTTTAAGTGGGAAGGACTGCAATGTCTCCATTTCCACATGAATAAATAGGTCTTGAAGACCTATAGTCTATCTCTCCATAGACTAAAAGAGCCCTTTTTTAAGAATGTTATTTTATTAATTATTTATTAATTGCCAAAATAGTGATTTTTATCATAAGACAATTATTAATTAAGAGTATTTAAAAAGTGGTTTTTACCACTAAAGTGCTTAAATGAATTAAATATTAATTTATTTATCTTAAATTAATTTTAATTAAGGTCAATAATTAATATATTATTCAAACAGAAAATGTCGGCATGGGAGCTAAAGTAAAGATAAGGATAGGTGTTTTATCTTCTCAAAGTGGTTCACCCTCTTTGAAAAATTATAAATACATGGTGAAGGCTATAACGGAGGATATGCTGAAGTTTGATAAAATTGTTCTTCATGCTTCTTCATGGTTGAAGAAAACTATTGAGATGCATGCCCAATAAAAGTTCGCTATTTTGGTATTGATCAATCTAAGAAGGTGTCTTTTGACACCACCTTTGCTAAAGAGATTTTGTTTTTACCTTAGAAGTAGGGTGATTTGCTTTGAGGAGTTTGTGTGGAGTTTTGTGGTTCTTTTCTTACATGTTAACCTTGCTAAATATTTATTTTATTTTACAAGTGGAGCAAACCACCTTGGAAGCTTGGATCTAGGGTTTGGAGGCTTCTTTTGATCTATTTTATGCAATTTAATATTCTAAAATTAATTGCTAATTTTTTGCACATTAACGTGGGGTTTTTGAGAATAATTGTGGAAAATTTGAAGCCTTAAATAGATTAAAAAAAAATTAAATAATAATTTTCAAATTAATATTTTATTATTTTTAACAGGGAACTAGGGTTTTTAAAATTTCAAAGCAGTTTTTGGTGACCTTATGGAAGGAAAATTTTTAAATTATTTTTATTTGATAGTCCTTATTTTTATTTGATAGTCCTTATTTTTTATGATCATAGGAATCACAAATTTGAGCTCTTGTTTGCATCATAATTCCAAATATTGAAGGAGTTATGAATTTTTGAAGTTTTCAGATGTTCATAGGAAACAATATTTGTTGAGGGTAGATTTGCAAGGGTTTTATTCTGAATTAATTATTGCAGTAATTTTATGAGTTTCGGCAATTAGTTTGGACTAAGCTTGAGCAGGGATTAGAGTGGGAAAGAAAGAATTCATTTCAGCTAGTGTGGCACTAGGGTTGGAAGGATTGAAACATCCATTTTATGCTCTTTCTTCATTGTAGCAAGAGCCATTCGTGACCAAATCTATAAGGTATTTATTTGGTATTTAATTCAATGTGAAATTGGAGTTAATTTTCAGTTTGAAGGTGCAATTACAACAGCGAGGGTTTGTTGATTTTTAATTTCAAATTTTATGGATTTTGGGGAAAACCCCTTTTATGTGAAATCGTCCCATTTAGGGACATTACATAAGAAGGCAAGGATCCTCTTTTCTTCCCATCAATAATAATTTTGTATTCGAATGATAAACCTAATTTTAAGTGTGTAGAACAAGTTTCCTAACATTAGCATGTGATTTGGTGGTGGATTCCCCTAAGGTATGATTATGAGAGTTTATGAGACCTAATTAAGCCCTTAGCAAGCTTGGAAGCTTCTAGAGTGCTTAGAAGATGACTAGGGGTTATAAGAGGATAAAAAATCATGGGAACGCGTCACCTTCCAATGGACATGAGATTTTGGCATGTCTATTTAACAGTAGCATTTGCCTTGAGAACGACTTTTCTATAATTTTAGAGAGGAAAGGACTAGGAGCTAGAGCTAAAGATTTCCAATTGGAGGAGTTGAGGGATTCTTGCCATGCACACAAAGAAAGAAAGAAAAAAAGCTAATCCCTATCTTGTCAGTAGAAAGAGAAATCCACATTGAACAAAAAAATAATCCCTAGCTCAGCACCCCCACATATTTTAGGAAGGTGGCACATTTTACTTTCAACTTTTTCAATTTAGCAGTGGATAATTTTCTCATCATCAAAATTGGTAGTCCAGATAGAGATAATGACTCAATTAAATAATAAATAAACGTGTTACTTATAACACAATTTGGGCTTGATTGGGAACTACCTATCACTAGACATGACAAGGAACTTACGCCATTTAATGAGTCCACCTTGCTCCACATTCACGCTTGTCATGTCATTGTCCTAGTCACCATCAATGACAATAACTGTGACATGGTAGACATGGAGGTGAAGCGAGGTAGAGTGAAATGCCAACTTCTACCGCATGTACGATAGGTTTGAAGTATGTCATGTAATAGGCATTGTATCCCCTCTTAAGAGATTGGATATTTGAGCCCATTTAGGAAAATTCTATAGCAATTGGTACTTTTACCTAGGTGAATGTTTTTCATATAACATATCCCACCCTAATCTTTCCCCCTCATGATGCTTGTACACTCAACCATGTTTTCCACTTTATCCATTAAATACCCTCCCACCTACTCTACCCACTTGTATCATCCCATACAATTATTAGTATTTATTGAAATATTAAAACCAAACGATCAAACATTGCATATAGCATTGATTTTTATAAACAAATTATAGTTTGCTATCAAATAAAAATATATTACAAGGTGGAGAAACGTTATAGCTCATTGCCAACTCTTAAACATCAAAATAAAACTTTTGAGTATTGATCCCATTGTGGGAATCGTATTTGATCCAAATGCTCTTAATAGGGTTGGGTGGCCTATAGATTAAGTTATATATGCTCATGAATGTAATCAAATCCTTGAATCATTATGAAAATGAAGTATGCACCTAATAAACTTGCTTATTTAAAAAAAGTGCTTCCTATATTTGAATTTACTACAAGATGGCTTATTTAAAGTAGCTCTGCTAAAGTTAATTGTGAAGACATTGTCTCAAGTAATTTATAGTAATTATTGAAGTTCTTGTGAATCCACTAAAGTTAATTATTCATCTTTGTGCTTATCTTTGTATGGATTATACTTTATCATATAACATATGTTTATACATCTAGTTCAATTTTGGAGCCGAAATTTTTGTCTGGCCAAATAACATATTTAAAACTTAAACAAAAATAGCAAAAATAATATATTAATCCAATCAAAAGGATAGAGAATGTGAGAAAAAATCACATAAATTTATACAAAATTAGGCCATTGTATTACGTTGTGGCGAGGCTATTAACTTAAGCATGTGAAAACAATAGATATATCCCATATCGTGTGAATAACCCCCGCGTGCAATCTAGGTGGAAAACATAAGCATTTTTAGAGAAATCTTCAAGAAAAGAGGTGGTAATGCATACATAATTGGAAACCTAGAGAAACCAACAACAAAACAAACCACCTTGCAAGCAAAAAGTTTTATCAATTTAGAGGGTAAGGATCCTCTTTTCTTCCCAAAAACAATAATTTCAGATTTGAATAATAAGCCTTCTTTTAAAATGTGTGTAAAATAAGTTTCATAACCTTACCCTATTTGATGAAGGGTCCCCCTAAAGTATGACTAAGAGAGTTTATGAGGCCCAATTAAGCCTTAACATGCTTAGAAGCTTCTAGAATGCTTAGAAGATGAATGGGTTTTACTAGAGGAAAAGAACTTATGGGAAGGAACATATCACCTTCTGGTGGACATAAGATTTTGGCATGTCTATGTAATGGTAAAATTTGCCTTGAAAATGGCTTTTTGCTAATTTTAGAAAGGAGAGCACTACGAACTAGAGCTAAGGTTGTCCAAGTGGAGGAGTTGATGAATTCTTGCCATGCACAGAAAGAAAATTTTTAAAAAATGGTCCTTAGCTCATTGGCAATAATAGAAAAAGCACTTTGAAGAGAAAATTAAACCCTAGCTTGTCAACAACTCCAAATCTTTTATGAAGGTAGCACTCTTTAGTTGCAACTTTTTTTGTTTAGCAATGGTTCATTTTCTTGTCGCCAAAATTGGCAATCAAGTTAAAGACAATGGCTCAAATGAATAATTAATAAACATGTTGATTATGGCACCATTAGGGTGGCATTAGGTACTACCAATCATTAGGCATGACAAGGAATTTACATCATATTAGTTGGCTCCACCACGCTCCACATTCATGCTTGCCATGTCATAGTTCTAGTTGCCATCATTAACTAGAACAGTGACATGGTAAGCACATTGTTGGAACGAGGTGGAGTTAAATACCAACTTTTACTACATGTACAACATGTTTGAGTACATCATATAGTAGGCATTGCATCTCCTCTAAAAGAGTGGATATTTGAGCCCATTTAGGAAAATTCTATAGCGATTGCAACTTTTACCTAGGGGGATATTTTTCATATATACACCCCTCTAATCTTTCACCCTTGTGATGCTTGTACACTCAACCATGTTTTCCACTATTCCCATTAAATACCCTCCCATATACTTTACCTACTTGTGTCATCCCCCAATTGTTAGTCTACTGAAATATTAAAGCCAAACGATCAAACATTGCTCATCTCTAATAGCCAAAATTCCATAGCCTCTAACCAATATACACCACCTTCTTTCATTTTCCACCACTTGGATGAACTTGTAATAATGGCTTAGGGTAGATAATTTGAGTGCTTCATACACCAATGTTAGTGCCAACACTAAATTCAACGGCTCTCCAAAGAACTTATACCAAGCTTGTTTCTGTCTCGCAGTCCAACATAAGAAGCTTCAATACCCGGCATCAACACTTGCATCTTGACGGCAGGCAATATGAGTCACCCTAGTGGCTCTACTTCACCCCTTTTTTGAATGATTTATGAAACCCCTGACGACAGTGTTGGTCAGACCAGAAAATACTTTTTGTCGATCATGTGCGATGTGGAATTTTGCAACAAAGGCCTGGATAAAGTATTTAGCTAGACTTACTTTAGCTATTTATGGTTTTCTTGAGTCCGCTCTGGTTTGTAGTTGTAAATGCATACTCGAAGTCTTTTATCCATAGTTCTTTGGTTCTTTGCTTTCCACGTTCTGGGGTTTTGGGCTCCGCTCTAGGGTCTTGGGCTTTGTATGCCTAATGATAAAATTATAATGATGTCCATACCCTTGCTGAGCCAGAATTAATGTCCTGCAGAGTCTTGAGTTTATTGTAAAAATAAACCAACCCTATTTTATACAATTTTTGTCTTTTCTAAAAAAAATGTCAACTTCCTTGCAATATTTAAAATTTACGCCAGAATGGGAATCCAAATCATGCATGAATGATTATCCAAAACAGTAATGCTGTAACATATAAATTGCACTTTACCTCGATTCCTCACATTAAAACATTAGAACTCACAGTGGATTAAATTAAGATAAGGTATTAACCTTGTGTCATGAATTTATTTTAAGCATAAAGAAAGCTGGTATAAACCCGAGCCATGCATCTTTCTACACTTGAAGACATAAATTCATGACCATGTTGATTGGGAGAAATTGATGGTATAAACCTGAGCCAGACATCTTTCTATGCTTGGAAATTTCATTGCATACAGACGTAAATTCATGACCATGTTTATTGTGAGAAAATTTACATTAACGTTTATAATAGATCATAAAGTATAAAATTGTCTCAAGGATGACAACAGCGTGCCAATGCTGTAACATCTAACCTTCACTTTACCTCGATTCCTCCAAACCCATTTATTACAGGATTCTCTTGATAAACTGAAACAATTATAACTCTCAGTGAATTAAATTGAAATAAGGATCAGGTATTAACTTTGTGTCATGCACTTGTTTTAAGCATAAAGAAAGATGGTACTCTTTAAGAGAATTTAAGGTATAAACCTGAGCCATGCATCTTTCTAAGCTTGGAAATTTCATTGCATACAGATAGACACAAATTCATGACCATGTTGATTGTGAGAAATTTTACAGTAACAATTATAATAGATGATAAATTATAAAATTGTCTCAAGGATGATAACTGTATGCCAAAATTTATTTCTTTGAGAGTTGGGTGAATAAGCAAACTCTACTTATCCTCTCCAACTGGTGGTGTTCAATTATTTTTTTCATTCTAATAAAAATCCACTGGTTGTCAACAGAAATGCTAAAACTGATGCTGACGGAATGAGTCAAGACTAACCCAAGGCACATTGATATGACCCCGGAACATGGAAAGAATTAAGCAAAGATTAAAGAAGATGCAATGTGACTAGGCACAATATTTGGAGGCAGCAGCATCATTAGCAACATTTGTGCAAATCTCTACTAGCCTTGATGAAGTGATCGTCCCAAAAAATAAAGCTTAACTTGGAAGTTCTTACAGGGGTCCTAAAATTTCATAATTTTTGCGTCCAAGGACCACATTATACACCTTAAAACCCTCATATAAAATTTGATACATCATTCACTTTTGTTAGGAAGTTAAATTATATTTTCAATGTCTATCTCAAAGAGCAGCTATTGAGTTTCTAAAGCCAAAAGCAACCAACTGGATTCTCATATAAAACTAGCCATATACTAATTGTCCATTGCTTACTGCAAAACACCTGTCAATGTGTACTTAAGGAATGTCTTCAGGAAGTTGCTCAAGCTGATAGAAAGTCATGTTTCTCCACAATATTTCTGAGAAAAAGGTCATTTTGCAACTGAACTTCATGCCCAACTAATGGCCAATGTCATGGAGTAAACCGCATGTCTAATTAACAAGTGCAAACAATTGGAAGTAGGTTCTTCTGCCTACATACATCTGTCACTTGCAATTACAAGTTCATTGAAGATTTCCTTCTCATTTAAAACAATTATTCTCCAGTGAGACAAGAGTGCACAAGACTCGCCACCTTATAAGAAACTACATCCACAAAGTTATTTGATAAACACTGCAGTTCCCATCATTAACTTTTTTATCCTAAACGACCCATTGAGCAGTGTGCTATAAACATTGTCATTTTGTTTTTATGGAATCCTTATTGGGATCACCTGTTTCACTGATCACACAGTCTCATATTTCAATAGCCTGTGAAGTTCCAGCTTAAGACTATATTCCATACTGTCGTGTAATAATATTTTCTGCACAATAGTATACAATTATATTTTTCCTACCAGTCTTAGAAGATTGAATACAGCAAGGCGCATCCTCTACTAGCTCAAGTTTTCTGTCCATTGCCTCGGTAAGGGAAAACCAAAAACTTGTTTGAGCAATAACTTGTCTTTTTCCTCAAGTTTATATGCACCATATCCATTAGTTACTGCCAGTTTCAATGTTTTCCTTCCATTTTCTGCATTCTTCTTTCTAGTTCTAGAAAGCATGTTGACATGCATTAAGTCCTCGTCATGTGATCTCATGTGCACAGAAAGCTTTGAAATGCCTTCACCACTGAGAGACACATTTTTCTCCTTCAAAATGCCATCACTCTCAGAATTGAGTTTTCTATTTTCTTGTATTGTATTCCCAATTTCATTGCCTTCTGATTTTTCATATGTTCTACCTGCTGACATTGTCTGACTTCTCTGTGAATCCTCAGATGCATTCTGAGAACTGAGAGACCCACTACTTCCCCACCATCGATTAGAAATAGATGACAAGCCATTTTTTGGGAATCCTTGTTTGAATTCTTCCAGGTATGTTTGAATAAAAATCCTATGGCCCGAGTGATGGGGATGTTGCCGAACAGTTTGAGGGATCCTACTGCCAGAAGTTTGTAAAATATTAACTGAAGTAGAAACCCCTTGCTGCCATCTAACCGTGTCATTGGTAGTAATGTCACTTTTGTTTTCAATTTGGATGCCCCTGAAAATCATGAAAAAACATTATGCACAAATGCACACTTAATATTAGAAATTTCATGGAACACAACAGTTCAAGAAAGAATGAACAGAAAGGAAAACATGTACAGCTCTGGTTTAGAGAATGATGCACATAGTTCCATATTTTGATAATGGGTAGTACTACAATGTGTATGGAACATATCAATTAAATGAATAGGACAAGCAAGCTTTAAGCATGAAGAGCTGCTCCAGAAAAGACAAACAGACTAGGTACAGGAGTCACACAAATGTGAAACAAAAGGAAAACACCTTTCATCTTGGGAACTTGAGTAAATGTGGTAGTGGAGAAAAAAATCATATGCATCCCCCAGTATTTAATAATTTAAAGATATATCAGGTCTCTTGCCAAGAATCTATGCACAGATGCCCTGCAAGAACAAACAAACTTAAATCTGGCATGCAGGTCTACGATGTGCTCTACAAAGTTCCATTTTCTTTAAACTCCCTGAACCACAAGGCATTTTCCAGATGCATTGTAATCTTCTAGCTGCTATCAGTATCTTTCTTATACTGTTCATATGACTTGAATTAACACTCCTGAAAGATGTGAAAGCTTAACTAATAGAAAAGGCAAACTTAAACATGCTACTGAACCATGCCAGAAATGTTAGGCTCTTCAATTGTCTGTATTCAAGCCTTTAGTTTTAATAACTCTTGGATGAAAAATCAGACTATAGCTCAGGAAAATTCAAACCATCTGTCCACACGTTTCAATTTGGTGCTGGAGCCAAGTAGGCTAGGCATGGCCTGCTTGCTAGGCTTTGTTTTTTCACCTGAAATTTTATGCGCTGGGAAATCCACCTCCATGCAGTAGCATGTTGTTCCCAAAGTCTGTCACTCATTTTTGGGACAACACATGAACTATTTTTGGTCTTACAAGCCAAAAATTCTCTCTTCCCTTCTCAAAAATTCTTCTGAGCCTTCAAATTCTCTATTTTTCAAACTTTTTCAGCTAAGGGACTCTGTAGATACGTTTCTACGAACTCTGCAGGTAGAAATATACGGACTCTGCACGCAGAATTCTACGGACTCATTTCTACGGACTCTGAAGGAAAGAATCTACGGACTCTGCAGGTGGAGTTCTACGGACTCAAAACTAAGGACTCTGTAGGTTAGTTTCTGGTTTCTACGACTGGGTTCTACGGACTCTACAGATACATTTCTACAGACTCTGCAGGTTCATTTCTACGAACTCTGCAGGAAAGAAACGAGCTCTCGACACTAAAGCGTTTTCAATTAGTCGGTTCAATTTCAAAAGCCCGAGGAATAAGTGCCCTTGCGGAGGGCACTTCGAAACCAAAAGGACCGTTGCAACTTTTCTGAAAGGCAACCTTGGAGGTCAAACAGCGCTTTCGGAGGGCAGGCAAGGATCAAATGGACCATTTCAAAGGCCAAAAGGAGCAAAGGAATTCCTTCGGAAGGATTTTCTGCGGCAAAAATGCTAAGGCATTCCTTCAAACTTTTGTCCGAAGGAATAAGCCCGACGAAAAGCGAAAGCAAGCGGGAAAGAAACGCGAGGGAAGATTTCCTTCAGACAAAATGTCCGAAGGAATTGAAGCCCGAAGGCCACCCGGTGAAACCCGAAGACCACCCGAATGACCCCGAAGGGTGGGTACCCTTGCGGGGGGCTCTCGCCGACCAAAAAATGGGCCTTTCTCTAGACCCCGAAGGGCAGGTCCCCTTCAGGAAGGATCAAACAAGAAAATCGAAGGAATTGCCAAGGAGGGTGACAGGCTCGAAGACGTCAAAGTTGAGCATCGCGAACTAGCCGTTGGGATCCAAACGTCCGGTGACGTCCCCGTAGACGTCAAATTCACGGCAATGAAATAGCCGTTGATCTTTGAAGGCTTGAGCGCGGACCCGAATGCATTCAAAGGCCAAAACGCCAAAGGGAAGAACCATTGAGAGGAGCCGAAAAGGCCAGCAACGCTGAGAATATAGCCCCGAGAGCGCAGATTCCAGGAAAAGACAAAACCAGGAAGAGACAAAGGGAAATATCTACGTAGTAGTTATTCAAGTAGCTGGAACAGTCTGCAAAGTAGATTTTCGAGCTTGCAAACATTGAAGGTGCGCCCTGTTTGTCTCCCTTGAAGTAAAGGCAAAATGGACAGCTGCGCAGACATCAAGTGACAAACCAGATGACCCAGACCCAGGAGACATTTGAAATTACTTAGCATGCCACAGTTCAGACAGCCGCCCTATTTTTCAGCATGGTCCTTTGACAAAACTGGAGATGCATTCAAAGCATTGAATGCAACATGGGTCGCTCCATGGAAAAAAGCACCAAGCTTTTCTTGGTTGCTATACATGGTAATCTCTTGTCTTAGGCAAAAGGAGACTTTTCCATTATAAAACCGAAGCTCTGCCCAAATTGAGAGGCGAATACTGAGACTTTGAGCTCAGATTGTTCATATTTCTTTGTTTGAATGAGAAAGCAAGTTACTTTCAGACTTTGTGCTGTTATAGCTTGTATCATTTTAGGAGATTGTTCTTATGTCTGTCTTCTGAATGTGTTCTTGTCCAGTAAATGAAATAAGCAGAACTAGTGGAAGTAATCAGGAAGGTGTCCTGAAGCCAACTGTGGAGAGACTTTGTGCTGTCTACAAGTGTCTTTAGTGTGTTTGTCTGTTTTCTGTTTCTGTGTAAAAGACCTTGGGACGACTTTGTGCCCTTATTGTCCTTCGTATTTCACTCTTGGGCAGTCAAGGTGGAGACTTTGTGCTACATCTCAGTCTGCTAGTTACTATGCCCTTTGTTACCAGTCACTTGTCACTACCTGAAAGAACTCCTGCTGCTTCCTACAAGATCACTTCTGAAAGAAGAGAAGTGCCTTCAGTGTTATCACCAGGATTTTTCTTTTGTCTGTGAACATCATCTCTGAAAAAAGTGAGATAGATGGTATTATCCTACCCTTGAGTGTTATTTTCTGCTTATATATATAGTATATAGCGTTCTATTTACAGGGAACCTCCCCTTGATGAGAGGAGAGATTTGTCCCCTTTTGATGTGGTAAACCTGCACATCTGACCGACCAATCTCCCTATGCTGTGGTTGAAGAGACCTATTTTACTCATCAGTTAGCTGGTGACAAAATATTCGCCCAACAGTTTTTGGCAACTCCGCTGGAGATATTATGTGCAGTATGAAGCCTCAAGTTTCAGATTGAAGTAGTCCCTATCCTTATCCATTTATATTATATCCATTTTCGTTATATAATCTGGTCTGCAAATCAGATCCACTAGGGAAGAGCACGCAGTTTGAAGCCTCAAACTTCAAGCTGAAGCAGAGCCAGCTCCTTATTCATTTTTATTCTGCAATCTGACAACTCCACGTTATACCAGAAATCAGAGAGCCCAAGGTGTTGTTGACCCTGTTTTTGAGTTGGTGCAACAAAGAAATTTCGATTTGTTCCCCCCCAACTTCAAGTTCAACGATCCAGGAGTGTTCCTCCTACTCGTACCAGGGCACCAACACAAGGTAGAGCTTCTTTTTCTGTTGTTAGCAGAGCCTTGCCTATACATACTCCACCCAGATTTGTTATCCCCCTTGTCCATAATCAATTCATGGCAGCTCAAGGCCCCTAGGGTAACTCTTTTGGTCCACTCAATTTAACTCCACCTCTACATGAGCTTCCACGCAGTTCAAAGAAGAATTTCTCCAAATTCCTTGGTGATGGGAAAGTTGATCCTGATGAACACATTGCAGCGTTCATCATAGCATGTGGCGTGATAGGAGTGGAATATGAAGACATTGCAGTTAGGTTGTTTGTGAAAACACTACAAGGTGATGCTGCAGACTGGTTCTACCATCTGCAGGCTCGATCAGTGACTGATTGGGACACTCTTAAAGCTAAATTTGAAGCCAAGTTCAAACTTGCTGAAGATGCACATGCCTTGCTGGCCCAGCTCACACAGATGTAGCCTCATGAGCCTATGAGGGATTTCATAGCCAAGTTTAACAAGCTGAAAAACAGAATTCCTGCAATTGCTCAGCCAACACCTGAAAATCTCAAATGCTTCTTCATCAACTCACAACTGCCTGAAGTGAGACCTTGAGGCTGCTCAAGACTTGGCCACTGAGGTGGAAGATGACCTTATCTTGGCAAGAAAGATAAGGAGAGATCCTAACAGAGGTAAATCCTCTTCATCTTCTGAATACTCACCTACAGCCACTACTGATCCAATGGTGCAGAAACTGGCAAACAAATTGCTAGCTCTTAAAAAGCAAATGGCACATGGAATGTCATCTAATCTTTCATACAGAGATGCACCAAAGAGGACATTCCCTAATCATCTTACCAAGGTAATGCTGCGAAGAATCAAGGACAAGCAAATCGTCTTCCTCCCCCTCAGAGGAATAACCTTGCAATTGAAGCACCTCCAACCAATTCAACAGTTGGATATCTTGAGGCAGAATCAGATTTCTCCTTCCAACCTGAATTGAACCCAGAAGATGACACTAATCTCTTCACAAAGGGAGAAGAAGAATTAGCTGGCGACTCCAACATTGATTTTCTGAATTACCAGGATGAACCCAGAAGTGAAGGGAAAGCAGATGAGGGATCATATGTTTTTTTCACTTGGTCCAAGAACCAGTCAACCCAGCAAGCTGATAAAGAAGGAACAGAGGAGCGAGCTCAGCTTGCAGTCTCAATTGCCAAGCGGGGAACCACTCTGTCTTTCCAGCCAAAGGCCCCGATGATTGCAAAAAAGGTAAGTACATCAAACATCCCTACACCTACTTCAAATTCGCAGACCAATCCTCCCCCTTCCAAAAAATCAAAATGATGAGCTCCCATCCTCTCTTTCTAGTTCATGTCAGACATTTGACATAATTGACCATATAAAAAAAACCAAAATTCAAATGTCTGAATTTGAATTCCTGCAATCCAACCCTGATTAGTTGGATAAGTTGGTTCAATGTGTAAAGAACCAAACCGTCCCTGCAAGACAAGATGCTAAGAAAGTAACTCATGATCCCCCAAAGAACATGTCTATCCCAAACAACCTTGTCATTACTCCTCCTTCTGCCCCTGAAAAAATAGAGCCTTTCTATGTTTTCCTGTTGATAAACGGTCACACGCTGAGCAATTGTATCATTGATTCCGGAGCTTCAGACAATGTTATGCCTGCCAAAGTGGCAGAATCTCTTGGTCTCACACTGACCAAGACATTTGGGAGATGTTTCTCCATAGAGAACAAACAAGTGCCATTGCTGGGACAAATTAAAGATGCCCAATTTGCATTTGCAGGGTTCCCAAACAAAAGAATCAAGATGACTGCCTGGTGGCCGACGTCCCAGCTTCATACGGCATCCTTCTTGGCCGAAATTTCTGCAAAGATGTTGGTGGTGAGTTGAGCATGGACTTGTCTGAGGCAAAGATCCCTGTCAAAGGCGTCATGAAGACGTTGCTCCCTGAGAAGGAAGCAAAATACGTGGTTACTCAAACATCAGCGCCTGAAGCTCAAATTCTGTTTGAGTCTTTAGGCATGGGCAATTATTTCTTGACCACAGAGGATATTCATGTTTCATCTGATGAAATTTTTGAAAATGACAGTCTGAAAATTGGCTCAAACGGAACAGCAGAAGAATTAGTGGAGCGCAGTGTAAGTGCAGAAAAATCTCCCCCTCCAAACGAAGAAGAATCCAAAGAAAAATCAGTATCTGAGGAGGTATGGATTCTGAAATTCGATGGCAGCTGCTCCTCTACCGGTTCAGGAGCCGGAATTGTGTTGATATCTCCTCAAGGAGATATATTTCCTTCTTCATACAAGTTGCAGTTCAGCAACACCAACAACACAACTGAGTATGAGTCTCTATTGCTTCGATTGAAGGTTGCTCAAGACAAAGGCATCAAGCTCCTTCATGCCAAAGGAAATGTTGAACTGGTGGTTTGTCAAGTGAGAAACCTGCATCAAACCAAGAACGAGAGATTGCGCCATTACCGCAATCGAGTCTGAGATCACATTGAAAGCTTTGATGCTTTCAACATTTCTGCCATACCCAGGGAATTCAATGACAGAGCTGATGCATTGGCTGTTTCAGCAACTCTTCTGGTCCCCCACCCAGACTTCAAAAGAGATAAGTACACTATTGAGCTGGTCTTCCGACCAAGTGTACCTGATGACTGTTTAACAATGACAATCAAATCATTGCCTTCCTGCAGCAAAAAAATAGCTTTGAACCACTGCACTTCGAAGGCAGTAAACCTCAGAAGCTTGAACCAAGTGCAGATACAGGTGAAGAATTCCTGCAACTTAAAGGGAATAAAATCCCAAAAGCCCTGGTTTCTCTTGAAAAGTTGTTTGACAAGCATGACAAATTCATCAAACAGCAGCAAACAAATTCAAGCTCCTCCCAGGAGTTTGATCAGATAAATTTGGGAACCAAGAAAAATCTCAAGATGGTGAACATTGAAAAATGCTGCACTCCTGAGGAGAGATTCAAGTTCACTACTCTACTCCGCCAGTACATGGATGTTCTAGCATACTCCTATGATGATTTGAAGTCACTCAGGCTTGAAAAAATCCGCCATAACATTCCTCTCAAAAGTGATTCAGTGCCTTACAAGCAAAAATCTAGACATTACAATCCGAAAATATCATGTACTATTATGTCTGAAATACAAAAAATACTGAATGCTAGGATAATTTTTCCAATCCATCATTCCACATAGATTGTCAATATATTAACTGTGAGGAAGAAGAATGGCGAAATTCGACTCTGCGTGGACTTCAGGAATTTGAATCAGTCATCTTTAAAGGATAACTATCATTTGTCCATCATGGATCAAGTCCTTCAGACGGTGACTGGTTCAGAAATGTTATCAATGCTAGACGGCTTCTCAAGATACAATCAAATCGAAATTGGTGAAGCCAACCAGCATAAGACTGTCTTCACCACACCTTGGGGCACCTTCGCCTATAGAAGAATGCCATTTGGCCTGATAAATGATGGCGCTACTTTTCAGAGAGCAATGGACTTTGCTTTCAAAAATGAAATGGGTAAGTTCATTGTGGTGTCCCTGGATGATTTAACAGTGTTTTCTAAGCATCGCCCGGAACATGTGCGCCATTTACAACAAGTGTTGAACGCTGCCGTTAGAATGGCATTTCTTTGAATCCCAAGAAGTATGTTTTTGGGGTAACAAAAGGGAAACTTCTCGAGCACATTGTATCTCGAGAAGGCATAAAAATTGACTCAAAAAGAGTCAAATCCATCCAAGAACTTACCCTGCCTACAAGTAAAACTGCAGTTCACTCTTTCTTTGGAAAGGTGAATTTTTTACGAAGGTTCATCCCCGAGTTTGCTGAAAAACCTCGTCATATTGTGGATATGATGAAAAGAAAGGCCACTTTCAGCTGGACTGAAGAAGGTAAATTGGCATTGCGAGACATCAAGACAGCGATTGCCCACGCCCCAATTCTGGTTTGCCCAGACTATACCAAGGATTTCATCATGTATAGTTATGTTTCTGAACACACGCTTTCAGCAATTCTAGTTCAGCAGAACAAAGAAGGTATGGAATCTCCCATATCTTTTATGAGTTGTCCTCTCAAAGCTCATGCGCTGAAGTATTCAAACATGGAGAAGCATGCTTATGCAGTGGTAAAGGCAGTAAAACACGTCCGTTTTTACATCCTCAATTCACGCATTACTGCCCTGGTTCTTGATACCACTGTTAAATCCATACTAGCTCGACAGGAGTTCAAAACCAAAAGGGGGAATTGGATTGCTAGAATTCAAGAGTTTGATCTAGTTATCAAACCGACAAAGCTTGTGAAAGGAAAGGGTCTCTGTCAATTGATTGCTGACAACAGACCTGAAGAAGCAGGGCATGAAGAAAAAGAAGTGGCAGACACGCCAACAATCCTCTTTGTCTCCACCACAAACGAGTGGTATTCAAGTATTGCTCATTTCCTTACTTATGGTAAGTGTCCTACCCACCTGTCTCGTGAAGAAAGGAGAACCGTTAAATTGAAAGCTGCGAATTTTGTCCTCTGGGATAACAGCTTGTACAAGAGCCTTGATGGAGTGTTCCTTCGCTGCATGGATAAAGAGCAGCAGAACCAACTTTTGAGGTCCTTCCACAATCTGGCCTGTGAAAGACATTTTTTTGCACTTGTGACTGCCCATAAGATTCTGCGAGCCAGGTATTACTGGCCTACTCTATTTCAGGATGCATACAAATGGGTACGAAAGTGTGAACTGTGCCAACAGTTCGTGGAAAGGCCCAAGTTAGCTGCTCTACCTCTCAAGCCAGTGGTGATAAAAGAGCCATTTCAGCAATAGGGAATCAATTTCATTGGTGCTGTAAACCCATCTTCAAGTGCTAGACATGATTATGTCCTCACAACCACAGATTACTTCACCAAATGGGTGGAAGCAATTCCAACCAAGCATGCTACTTAAGAAGTAGTATGCGATTTTCTCAAAGAGAACATCATTTTCAGGTTTGGGGTCCCAACCAAGATTGTAACGGATAATGCTGTCTGTTTCTCTTCTCATGAGATCACTCATTTCTGTTTTTACTATGGGATTACTCTCTCCCACTCTTCTGATTATTTTCCACAAAGGAATGGTCAAGCTGAATCAAGCAACAAGAACCTGGTGACCATCATCAGGAAGCTGATGGATGACAACCAACGAACATGGCATAAAGCAATGGTTGATGCTTTATGGGCAGACAGAATTACACCCAAGAGGGCAATAGGTATGTCACATTTCCAACTTCTGTATGGTCTCAATGCAGAGATACCGATCACCCTGGAATTACCAGCATTGAGATTGTCAAAAACGGTCGAAAATCAGACGTATGAAAGCTCCGTTGACAAAAAGATCATGTGCTTGACTGAGCTGGATGAGCAGCGAACTATGGTGGTGGACCAAAGTGCTGCGCATCAAAGTCTGGTGAAGAAGCTCTTCGACCAAAAAGCAAAAACCCGAGATTTTCAGATTAGAGATCAAGTCCTTTTATGGGACAAAAGAAGAAAACCAAAAGGAATGCATGAGAAATTCAATTCCCTATAGAGAGGCCCGTTTACTATCCATGAGTTCAACGGTGAAAACAGTTTTCTATTGAAGTATCAAGATGGCACGCTCTTTTCTCTGCCTTACAATGGGCAGCATCTGAAGCACTTCAATTCTTGAAGTATCAGATAAATTCCCCTGTACATATGTATATTTGTATAGACTTTTGCTCTGTTTTGTGCTTTTTGTTGCTCGTTTTCGTTTTTGGCACCTTTCTTTTTGGTTGGCATGACTCCATAGCCCAATGACACACTTCAAAACACTGGAGATTTTGGTTTCTACTCCCCTCAACTGCTTCAAAATTTCAACTGAAAGAAGTTCTCCAACTGGAGCCCGTTGTTGTTCCCAAAGTCTGTCACTCATTTTTGGAACAACACATGAAATATTTTTGGTCTTACAAGCCAAAAATTCTCTCTTCCCTTCTCAAAAATTGTTCTAAGCCTTCAAATTCTCTATTTTTCAAACTTTTTCAGCTAAGGGACTCTGTAGATACGTTTCTACGGACTCTGCAGGAAGAAATCTAGGGACTCTGCAGGAGTTCTACGGACTCAAATCTACGGACTCAAAACTACGGACTCTGCAGGTTAGTTTCTGGTTTCTACGAACTGGGTTCTACGGACTCTGCAGATACATTTCTACGGACTCTGCAGGTTCATTTCTACGAACTCTGTGGAAAGAAACGAGCTCTCGACACTTAAGCGTTTTCAATTAGTCGGTTCAATTTCCAAAGTCCGAAGGATAATTGCCCTTGCGGAGGGCACTTTGAAGCCAAAAGGACCCTTGCAACTTTTCTGAAAGACAACCTTGGAGGTCAAACAGCGCTTTCGGAGGGCAGGCAAGGATCAAATGGACCATTTCAAAGGCCGAAAGGAGCAAAGAAATTCCTTCGGAAGGATTTTTCACGGCAAAAATGCTAAGGCATTCCTTCGGACTTTTGTCCAAAGGAATAAGCCCGACCGAAAGCCTGACATAAAGCGAAAGCAAGCAGGAAAGAAACGTGAGGGAAGATTTCCTTCAGAGAAAATGTCCGAAAGAATTCCTTCGGACATTTTGTCCGAAGGAATTGGAGCCCGAAGGCCACCCGGTGAAACCCGAAGGACCCCGAAGGGTAGGTACCCTTGCGGGGGGCTCTCGCCGACCAGAAAACAGGGTTCTCCAGACCTCGAAGGGTAGGTCCCCTTCAGGAAGGATCAAACAAGAAAACCGAAGGAATTGCCAAGGTGGGTGACGGCCCTGAAGACGTCAAAGTTGAGCATCGCAAACTAGCCATTGGGATCCAGACGTCCGGTGACATCCCCGCAGACGTCAAATTCGCGGCAATGAAATAGCCGTTGATCTTTGAAGGCTTGAGCGCGGACCCGAATGCATTCAAAAGCCAAAACGCCAAAGGGAAGAACTGCTGAGAGGAGCCGAAAAGGCCAGCAAAGCTGAGAATATAGCCTCGAGAGCTCAGATTCCAAGAAAAGACAAAACCAGGAAGAGACAGAGGGAAATATCTATGCAGTAGTTATTCCAGTAGCTGGAACAGTCCGCAAAGTAGATTTTTGAGCTTGCAAACATTG
Organism: Torreya grandis; assembly: GCA_037957365.1. Classification (NCBI taxonomy): domain Eukaryota; kingdom Viridiplantae; phylum Streptophyta; class Pinopsida; order Cupressales; family Taxaceae; genus Torreya; species Torreya grandis. Next base: position 5,337,885 of record JARHVA010000189.1, read on the forward strand.
AAGGTGCGCCCTGTTTATCTCCCTTAGAGTAAAGGCGAAATGGACAGCTACACAGACATCAAGTGACAAACCAGATGACCCAGACCCAGAGGGAGACATTTGAGATGACTTAGCATGCCACAGTTAAGACAGTCGCCCTGTTTTTCAGCATGGTCCTTTGACAAAACTGGAGACGCATTCAAAGCATTGAATGCAACATGGGTCGCTCCATGGAAAAAAACGCCAAGCCTTCCTTGGTTGCTATACATGGTAATCTCTTGTCTTAGGCAAAGGGAGACTTTTCCATTAAAGGAAGCAAAGCTCTGCCCAAATTGAGAGGCGAATACTGAGACTTTGAGCTCAAATTGTTCATCATATTTCTTTGTTTGAATGAGAAAGCAAGTTACTTTTAGACTTTGTGCTGTTATAGCTTGTATCATTTTAGGAGATTGTTCTTATGTCTATCTTCTGAATGTGTTCTTGTCCAGTGAATCAAATAAGCAGAACTAGTGGAAGTAATCAGGAAGGTGTCCTGAAGCCAACTGTGGAGAGACTTTGTGCTGTCTACAATTGTCTTTAGTGTGTTTGTCTGTTTTCTGTTTCTGTGTAAAAGACCTTGGGACGACTTTGTGCCCTCATTGTCCTTCGTATTTCACTCTTGGGCAGTCGAGGTGGAGACTTTGTGCTACATCTCAGTCTGCTGGTTACTACGCCCTTTGTTACCAGTCACTTGTCACTCCCTGAAAGAACTCCTGCTGCTTCCTACAAGATCACTTCTGAAAGAAGAGAAGTGCCTTCAGTGTTATCACCAGGATTTTTCCTTTGTCTGTGAACATCATCTCTGAAAAAAGTGAGATAGATGGTATTATCCTACCCTTGAGTGTTATTTTCTGCTTATATATATGGTATATAGCCTCCTCCTATTTACAGAGAACCTCCCCTTGATGAGAGGAGAGATTTGTCCCCTTTTGATGTGGTAAACCTGCACATCTGGCCGACCAATCTCCCTATGCTGTGGTTGAAGAGACCTATTTTACTCATCAGCTAGCTGGTGACAAAATATTGACCCAACACAGCACATGGAATTTTAACACTGCTCTCAAAAAAACAAAATCAGACTTAAGCGTCTTATATGTATGCTACATTCTTTGTCAATTAACGTTTTAGAATGTTGATGTTTTGTAACTTAGTGACCGTGTTCAAGTCTAGATCCAAAATTTTCCATCTTATGGTTGTAGAATACGTCATATGAATCATTGTTTGTTGAGGCCTACATTGCCAGGAAACTGAAACAAAAACAGAAACATGTCCGAAATGCGGAAATATGGATTTTCAAAAACCCTTGGTTTGGAAACGTCCATACAATATACTATAAAAAATATAACTATATAATATATTTATATTTATATATATAAAAACAATGCATAGTTAAATCATAAAACACTTTTTAAAAAAAATAGTATTCATTCAAACTTCAAAGGCAAATTGTAGATTCAAATCTGGATTAAATCATCTAGATTGTCCTCAAAATCATGAATGCCACTCCCACTAAAACTGAGCTTGGGACTATATTGAAGGTTTATTCCTGCTGGACTAGTAACAGTAAAAATCTATAAATGTTAGAGGGCAAAGCCAATGAATTAAGAGAAACCTGGACTGACATGATTTTTAAGGAAAAAATCTGGACTGTCAAAGCCAATCCACTGGCAAGCTACTAAACCATATATGTTAGGCAGATGAAACTATTGGCTTTTTTCATCAAATATCACTTGCAGGTATTAAAATACATCTGCAATTAGATTTGATTTTAGTGTCATCTGTACAGTATCCAATAATTATTGTTTTAGATGGAACTGCGCCTAAACCCCTGGCAAATGCCAAACCATCTTGAAAATTGCGGTCATCATTTGTCCTGCTTCAAATTTCGGTTTACCTTTGGAGCTTCTATATTGTTCCCAATGTATTATTTCCTCCTTGTTTCTGCTGCAATTACCAGTACTATATCATATGTTAATAACTTTTAGATAGTGTATTAAGATTAGGGTTTTTTTAATGTTTTAACTTTTAGCTGTTTTTTTTTTTTTTTTTTGACTTGGTCAATGGCTTTTCCACCAGAAATGCCCCGGAAAGTTTCCGGTGCATTTCCATACCAGAAATGATTCCAAGGCAGAAACGAGGAGGGGCAGGGTGGGCTGGGGCATTTCCCTGCAACATAGGTTGAGGCTTCATACTAAAACCCTTGCAAGCATGAACTCAAACCAAAAGTTAAAACATTGGTGCCAATATGCTGCTACATTCTTCTGGATGGACAAAAATTGAACCCAGATTTCATTTCGCCTTCAGTAAGCCTGATTACATAGTCCAAACTTAAATGCCTATATGGGGATTGCAATTTTTAGAGCATTTGCTCATTATTCTCAAGTGAGACGAGCACACGAGACCCGCCACATTTTACAAAACTACATCCACAAAGTTATTTGATAAACACTGTGGTCCCTATCATTAACTTTTTATCCTAAACCACCCAATGAGCAGTGTGCTATAAATGTGATTTTGTTTTTTATGAAATCCTTATCAGGATCAACTCTTTGACTGATCACACAGAGCCTCAAATTTCGATAGCCTATTCCAGCATAAACTATATTCCATACCATCGTGTAATTGATTCAGCTAATTTTCAATCATACTCCTGTCTGTTGTATTCAGCATCTCACAATCAACCTGGAAAACTAGACACTAAGCCGTTATGCACTTCTTGCACAAGATCATAAACGAGGTGCTAGGAAGTTGCCTTCTACAAGTGTTCCATAGGTGAGCAATCTATTACTTTCCAGATCCAATACTGTCATTAATAATCTCCACAAGAGATGACAAACTCCTTGGCCACTTTTGGCAAATATTATCGAGTTAATGGAAATGAACTTTGAATACAACACTGCACTTGAACTGCAGACAGATGGACAATTGGTGGTGATGAATAAACATCTTGTACAATTGTTAGATGCATAGTAATTGAAACCCAAAGACTTGGGACATAAACATTTTATTTATTCAACAGTCATAATCATGTTAAGCTACTTATTGAAGTATGCCTCTGCTTTTGCCCAAAGATCAATGACAATTCACACCTCGGTGCAAAGTCCAATTCAGATAGATTTGGATGAAAAACAAAAAACAAAAAGGTTTGTGCAACATATTCAACAAATTCATTGACAGGTCTAGGAGACCTTATCCAAAGTTAGTGGAGATACAAGGAGCAGCACAACAAATTGAGATAGGATCAAAAGGTCGAGATTAGGCCAATCCACAATGGTCCATTCAAGATGATTGCTATGTCCCCTGGTTCGAGCTTGGATTCAAAATCGGTTGCAATAAAAAATTTAAAACTTCGGGACCAAAAAAGGAGGATAAAGTCCAACATTAAATTGGAGAATAAAAATAGTAATACAATATAAATATACAAAAATGCTTATATTAAAATAAATGTTCCGATTAGAAAAAAAACTCTAAACATCAATAAAATATAAAACTTATCATAGCCTGACCTAAAAATAATACAGCATTTATAAGTTATAACTGCATGATAAGTCGGGAATGTTTTGAACTTAATAGTTTAAAATTCAAAAAAAAATTGGAAGCAAATGCCAGGAGAGAAGCGGTAGGGAAGAAGATGGAGGTGACAGTCGAAGAAGAGGAATTATTTAGAGTAGGGGAGGGAGAAGTGAGAGACACAAGAATTGTAAGGGAAGTAAAAGAAAACTTTGAAGGTGAACAAGAACAGGTCGACAAGGAAGAAGGTGCAGAAGAAGGCACCAATCAGAGAGGAAGGTCCAAGGATATTTCGGCAAGAGCACACAGAACTTTTACGCTTTCTGGAGGACCTAAACCTGAGCCAGAAAGGAATATCAAAGCACATTTTTTCAAGATTGGATATTTAAATATTTGCATAGCATCAAAGAACCCAATTGTAACTATTGAGGATCAGGAAATATATTAAGAGGTAAGTTAGCTCACTGAAGACTATGCTATGGGTACTGCCTTAGAGACCCCCATACCTATTCTGGTACAGTTCTAGTACTGGTCCAGGTAAATTAGCTCACTGAAGGCTATGTTATTGCGTACTGACCTAGAGGCACCCATACACATATTGAGATATGATTCTGGTACTGGTCTGGGTACTTCCCGGGTTCTTTTATTATGCTCGACACCAGACCATCAGAATAAACACATAATAAAAAATAAAAAAAGTATTGATCTGAGTATTTTGGGTTGTTGGAGTGAGCATTCACACTCACTCATGGATTTAAGCTTAATTAGGAGTTCGTTCATTTATTGTTGAGTTGAAAATTGTGCACATACAATTTGTTTAGTATACAAATATAATGGATTCTCCTATTTGTGAGGTGATCACAACTACTTGGTTGTTATGAAACAAACTCACATGCCTATTTATTAGGCACTCCTGCTTCTCGTGGGTTGTAGGAAGAAAGAGCTACGGATTGTATATTCTCGAGGCAATAATGAGAGACCTTTTGTGCATAATGTTTGTCTGATTGTTGTGTGCAATGGTCTTAACATTGTGCATAGTTACCATGTTTGAAAAATTCGGTTTGTTCGGAAGGGGGAAAAAGTTCGGAAGTTCGGAATTTTGAAAAAAGTTCGGTTCGGTAAGTTCGGAAGTTTGGAATTATATATATATAATTATATATATATAATTCCAAACTTCTGAACTTACCGAACCGAACTTTTTTCAAAATTCCGAACTTTTTCCCCCTTCCGAACAAACATATATATATATATATATATATATATATATATATATATATGCAAAATATTTCAATCTACAAAGGAATGAACATTAATTTAAGTTTAACACTTGCAAAAATGAGAAATGCATAAGAATTTCAAACTTGAATTACATTAAAAGATAGCAAAATATTCATAGTTTAGAGCCTAAGCTCAAAATTGATATAGAACTTAAGTTTCAAACATTTGCAACATCAAACCTAGCTTCAAAATCAAAACTAGCACTAGCACTAGCAACATCGTTCATTCATTCATTCATTACTTCAAAGACAAAATGTACATTCAAATCTAGAATAAATCATCTCGATTGCCCACAAAATCATGAATGCCACTCCCATTATTTTTCAACTTTATCATTTACTGACACTTTCTCTCACAAGGTCTCATTGGTGCATTGAATCTCACAGAGTACATGCCTTAAGAGGTGCACTGGGAATGCGGTGGGATCGGCTTGTGGCACTTTGCGAGAGATATTTTCATACTATTCTATCACGCATACATCCCTTCATGTAGCCTTCATACCTCCTATGATGTCTCCTTGAAATCTTGAAACCCTGAAATATGGCTAAGTTTGAAACCTTGAAACCCTGGAATCTGACTAACTCTGAAATATGATAGGATCCTCCAAAACCTAGAATTTGCATTATAGCTCCTAGCGGTCCGAAACCCCTCTCAAACATCCTGAAAGTATATAAATAAAATATAACTTATACTTAAATGTTTATTTTATTTATATACTGTTGGGTTCGGAAAAAAAAAAGGTTATTCGGTCAAGTTCGACTGCACAAATTCGGTCCATGCCATTTGTTCGGTTCGAACCAAACATGAGCCATGTTCGGTCGAACATGGTAACTATGACATTGTGGTAATGGCGTGCAGGAGAGATCCTAGATGTATGAGAAGCATTCTCAATTACGACATAGTATTAGAGCAGACTCCCCTAGCCATTGCTCAATAGATTGTTTGGCACTTTGAGGATTTGATCTAAGTTTTTTAAGTATGACATACAAGACTATATGGATGTGTGAAGGCTCTTTTTGCATGTCATATACTAGCCATACATTGAGGGTTTGACCTTGCATCTTTTGCTTCGGTTTTTTATTTCTTCGAAATCAGGTTTCTGAGTTTGTATTTAGTCTTGGCATTTATCTATATTACAAAGGATTGGTTCTCACATAGCCATATGCATTATTGGCTTATCGACAGTGTCAACGGCCTTCACTTTGCATTTCTTGTCTTGCTTCAGCTTTGACTATGACGAATTTTGCTTTGGATTTGCCTTGGCTAAGCACCGTGGTATTTTGTTTTAAGCTGGCTATAAAACTATTATGAGTTTTTTGCAGGGTTTTGGCCGAGGATAACATTATCGGGATACCTGGTATCCAACTTGGCCCTTTTGCATTAAGCACACAAACCTAGCTTGCCCTCAGCCACAACTCGATCTTCTATCATGACTTGGCCTCTCTTCATTTGTATCGAGCTTTGCAGTCTTAGGTCGGTGATTAATAGCCCATGGCGAACTCAGATCTTCAAATTCTGCTATATTTTATGTTAGCATCGATCTACTTTGATTGTTTGACAAATCCATAGCTCGACTGGGATGTGCTATTCCCAACTGGTGACTCACTCATTCCCCTGTTTGGCACAAGTCCAGATCTGTTTTTCCTGAATCAGTTTTTCCTCTAAGAACTACCTAGCTTGGCTTCACGAGATCCTTGGCATCATGCATTAACTCAACGAGATCTTCACTGTCTAATTGCTCCATCTGCTACTACCATCTTAACTTCAAGCCTGCTTTTGTGGCTCCAACATTCACTATTTTTCTTGTTGGAGATACAAATGTTGCCGGCCTCTTGACTTCATTGTGGCAATTTTAGGGTTTTAATATGTGGTTTTGGCATTGCTAGATCTTCATCTATTGGCGTTTTTACTGCCAAGACTACGCCCGGCCCATTCAAACCCAAGAAGCTATCCAGATTGGAGTTGCAGGGCAACCGACTTAGTTGTCATCCACTTGGTAAGCCAAGGAGCGAATCTACACTACACGTCGTTCTACCTTGGCCACGTGGGTGCAACGACACCATCGGCCTAGTCCAAGCCTCGAACCATTCAACTGACCTTTTTGTATAAAGGTTTATTTTATTTTTTAAAATCCAATCGTCTTTAATTAAAATTTAAATAGATTTATAGGCCATTGTAGCATTTGAACACTTGCTAGGCCAATTGGTAATTGATCTTTGAAATCACTTTGAGGTCTGCGGTTGAACCTTCTTACCCATTTGTTTTCTTTAAAATTTGTTTTTGGGGGGTGATGGGGGTGAGGCGGGGGAAACTTTTTTTTTTTAAAGTAATGTTCAATGTAAAGGTGGGGATACTTTTTTAAGTGGAGATACTTTGTAAAAGGGGGGCATAATTTGCTAGTAGGGGGCAAATTCCAAGCGGTGGGTTATTATTCCATAATGACGGACATTATTTCAAAAAAGGGAGTATTATTTAATAAGAGGGCTTTGCTATTATTGATAGCACTTTATAAACAAGGGCACTTTTATTGTTTCTCTTGCTAGTCGAAGACGAAAAGTGAGGCCCAATTTGGCAGGGGGTCAAACCCTCTCACAGGGAAAACAATCCTATTTCTTGCTCTTACCTTCATTCTTGGAGGTCACCTTTTATTGCATGTGTACCCTCTTGGCCTACATTGTCATCACACTTTGCAAACTCATGGATGCATTTTTGGCTACGACTAACAATCTTTTTTGAGTATGTATTGTACTTTTGAGCCATTTTTGCATTGTATCTACATTGTACTTCTCTTTCGAACGCATTTTCGGTGGTAACCAACGTCCATTCTAGGGGCTCAAGTTTTGTTCTCACTTAGCTATTTTTTGCCATTATTGGTTTTTCATGTCTTCAGGTATGGATTCTTATATGTTTGAACCCCTCAGTTCCTTCAACTAGACCACATGGGAAACCAAAATGCATATGCACTTGCAAATGAAAGGCTTGTGGAGAGTTGTGCTTGGTGACTTTCCCAACTTTACAAATGAAGAAGATATTGTGTGGATTGCATCCTTGCAAGATAAGGCACTTTGTTTCATTCACCTCCATATCTTGGATAGTTTATATTCTCACATTGTACATGCCACGTCACCTATGGAAGCCTAGGACGTTATTTCAGCATTGTTTGGAGAGGTCACTTCACCTCCCACTATTCCTCTTCTTTCTCCTCCTCATAGTGAGGATTTTTCTGTTGGTGACACTATTGTTGTTCCTCCAACATCTCCTATTTGTGAGGGAGTAATTCTTGACGGTGATATGCATGAGGAATCTTTGGCATCTACTCCTGTTGGTTCTTGTCCTCCTCCATTTGTTAGTGAGGACTCATTTCTTGAGGATGAGACACTTGTACCACCTCTTCCTACTACTCATGCTGCAAATTTGTTTATTGGTGGTCACTTGGATGAGGTATCTACACCTCCACATACTGATGCACATTCTGATTTTGTGATTATTGCTCTTATTTTTTATTCGAGTTTGACTATTGATAGTACCATGCCACACCCTAGGCAACCCATTGATTCTATGGCCTTTTTCCTAGCACTTTAGGAAGCACACAAGAAACTAATGAAACATAATTCCTTTTCAAGCTCCCTGATTCACAGAAAAGATGCCATCATATGCTCTCCGCAAAAGAAACTAGTTGGTATACAACATCAGACTGATATGTTGGACTCTCATGCCCCTATTCCTAGTCCATCATGTAATGTTACTAAATATGGTACGCATCCACTTAATGCACTTTTACAATGTGATCTACCAAATCTTGAGCAACCCATTGTTCCAATTGCTCCTCTTGTTGTAGATGATACTTCTGGGACTACTTTTGTTTTCCACTTTGCACATCCCACTCTGGTTCCACCTGCATATATGTTTGCTTCTTTTGAGAAACATACCATTGCTTTTGGCTCTTGCATCCTTCGTTCCATGGGTCACACTACTCGACTTGTGGGTATTGGTAAGCATCTACAAGGTATTGCTACCCCTATACACCCTGTTCCGTGGATTGATAGGCATGGCATTGGTTATGACGCAAATGTTTCTTTGGGATCTTTTGATAGAGCTCCATCTTTTGTTCGTTCCACTCTTTGTGAGGATAGTGAGCTACATATGAGCTCTCTTGCACCTTCACCTAGGCCTAAGAAACCTGAGACTATAGTGGTCAAACATGATCCACCTGACACTTCTTTGGATGTTCCCTTGCATTCTTTTACTGTGGACCTTGCACCCACTCATATGCAGGCATCTTCATCCACCATTCGTGTTCATTTGGGGTGGATTCCTAATCGTTCTTGGCGGTGTTGACAACGATCCTTGAGAGGACTCTATAGGCGAGGTTCTCCACCACTCAACTTCTTCGACCGCACATTGCTCCTACTGTTTTTTTATGATCCTTGGTTGTTTGAGCTCCTTGTTAGGCAAATGTGTTTTGGGGGCCTACATCTCTCATTTCACAAATGTCGTCTACTACAACTTGACTGCATTGTGGCCTTCTTTACATCACTTGGTGATATTGTTGTTGTTTGGGACCTTTATCTATAGTCACACTGAGAGTCATGGAGTTTTTTTCCTTCATGTGCGTATGCTCCATGTTGAGCTCTTTATTCTTTAGTTGTTGACTATCCCCTCACCACCAGGGACATATTATTGAGAGATTGGTATCTATATCTTTGATGTTGATAATCTCCTTCAGACTTGTTGTGGATCTTGATCTCCTTCTAAAGAGTAGCTAGTCTAGTGAAGCCCAGTGTCAGCATTTCAATGTTTGAGTAGTGGAATTGGCCCATTTGTGTAGTTTTTGGAGTCATTACACCCACTTCAGCATAATGGGGGGGGTGTGTGCACATACTGCTTTAGGTGTCATGCTCCTTGCGAGCCCTTGGCCACCACAAATTCCTTTTTCAACTAGTTGATTGAGTGCATCTTTTGTTCGATGGGATTCACTCCATCAAGCACACCTACTACAACATTGTGTTGAGTTTTGAGTCATGCTTCTTGGGACACCTTGCAGCATAAGTCCTCTTCTCCACTATTCGTTGTGGTTCTACTAGTTTTCGAGTACCTTGCGATGACACATTTTCATCCATGGTAACTCTTTTCCTTAGTTTTATGATAAGTGTTTTTTACTAAGTGAGCCTCGTACACAGTATCAATTCCTATTGACTTGACGGTTACATCGACTTGACATCCATGTATTACAATAAGATGGATTGGTTACTATAGGGACACTTAGTCTTTCACTATGATTTTGTACATGGATACCTAATCAAGGCTAGTTGTTGGGGCCCATTCTCACTCATGGAGTTAAGCTTAATTAGGAATTCATTTATTTATTGTTAAGTTGAAACTAATTGTATACGTACAATTTGTTTAGTGCATAAATATAGTGGATTCTCCTATTTGTGAAGTGATCACAACTATTACTTGGTTGTTATGAAACAAACTCACAAGCCTATTCATTAGGCACTCCTTATGTTTCTCCAGGGTTGTGGGAAGAGAGCTACGGATTGTATATTCTTGAGGCAATAATGAGAAACCTTTTGTGCATAATGTTTGTTTGATTGTTGTGTGCAATGGTCTTAAGACTGTGGTAATGGCATGTAGGAGAGATCCTGGACGAATGAGAAGTATTCTCAATTACGACATGGGTATGACAATCATAATAAAAACAAATAAATAAATATTAAAAATAAATAAAAACATAATATGAAACATAAGAAAACATACAAACAATCAAATAAACAATTGTTCATTCTAATCCATCTGGTTCTAGTGAACCCATTGCTGATTTGGATGCTCTTGATGAAGAGCAATATGATGACTTATTCCCATATTTTGAATTATACTATTTCCCTATTTTGAACAAATAATATAATCTTATGTGATATTTCACATGTCATGACTCATTCAATATTTTGAATTATCATTTTTCAATAGCGATTTGTTAGTTTTTGTTCAGTTTAAGCATATCACATGGATATTATTTTGTCTATAATTTTAATATATATATATATATAATTATTTTTTGTATAGACAGACCCAAGCCGTACCATACCAGGGTCCAAAATATAACAGCAAAGCCCTGTACCTGAATCATATACCTATACCGGTAACTTAGACTGAGTTTTTATTTGTAAATTTATTGGGACATGGCCAAGCATTGAAGAGTTGAAAAAATGGATTTGGAGCTAAATGGAAAAGATGTGGAAGACTGGAATTCCAATTTCTAGCTATTTGTTTTCTGGTGATTCTCCATAAGCCAAAAGATAGTGATTCAGTCTTTCTAGCAGTGCCATGGTTATTACAAAATGTTGGGATGTATTTGCACCCATTGATGCCTCATTTTACTAAGAAAATCAGATTATAAAAGTTCATGTTTGCGTTAGGTTTTATAAAGTCCCATTTGAAATCTAGGGTGAAGGGGTCTTGGAGGCCCTACGGAGGAAGATTGGTGGGTTTGTTTACAAATTGAAAGCAGCCTCTACCCAAGAACTATTTAACCATGCTAGGTTTGGTGCAAAAGTACATCTTTCCAGTGTTGAAGGCCATTAACATTGAATGATCCAAAGGAACATGACTCCAAGACAATGAATATGAATTTCTTTACTTCCACTGTTATGAATGGCACTGAACAGAGCATGTGAAGCATAATTTTCCACTATTGAAGAAAACTTTTGGGAAAATCAACGAGTCCGAAGCAACAAACCCAAACCATGCAAAAAGCAATTTGGTAAAAACATGTCAAAAATGGATGCCTAAGCTACAGTCAAAAGAACAGACGTGGGATTTCAGATGGAGAAACCATGATAGGTTTTTTGAGATGTTACAAATTCTCTATCCAAATCCACAATGGGGGTTATTTGTGTGAATCGAGAATCAGAGAGTAAAGGATCCTCTGATAATTTAGCAAGTGACAAGTTTCCAAAAGAATGTGGGAAGGAAAGAACCACTATGTATTGAGAGTTTCAACAAGGGACTCAGGGAAATTTCAAAGTATCGAGTGTAAGGGGTTCATTTGGAAAATCACCTTGCAAACAGTGATGAAAATGAAGAAGGATCGTCAAGTAATTGTGAAGGGGTCTTGAAGGCCCCGAAGAATAAGAATGGTAGGTTTGAATACATATTGTAAGCAGCCTCTACCCAAGAATTATCCACCTATACTAGGGTTGGTACACAAGTGGATCTTTCGAGTGCTGAAGGCCATTAACATTAGATCATTTGAAGGAACTTGGCTTCAAGACATTGAGTATGAATGTATTCCTTTTTGTTGTTATGAATGGCATTGTACAAAGCATGTGAAGTAGAAATGTCCACTATTGAAGAAAAGTTTTGGACAGCCAGCAAGTCCGAAGCAACAAACCCCAACCATGTAAAGAATAAATTGATAAAAACATTTCAAAAATAAATGTCTAAGCTATAGTCAAAAGAACAGAAACGGGATTTCAAATGGAGAAACCTTTGTTCAAAATCTCATTCTCAGCAATTTTTCAACGGCAAAATTTGAACCAAATATTGGATCAAGGCATTTCTCAGCAACTTTATCTCTACTTTAAAAAAAATATAAATTCATAAAAAAACTTATATTAAATGTAAAACATTGTTAAATGACATGAGAAATGAATGTAGAGAGTGTCTTAGGCCCATAAGTATATTTCCTATCAATGTGAGACCAAAAAATAGTACAATACTACAAAGTTACAAACTGTAATGCTCATAAAGTCATGAAATATCAACTATACATATTGTTGACAATTCTTCCACAGGGCATATTGTCTCTTGCCATTCGAAAAGTTCACGTCTCTAGCCAAGGAAGAAAGAATACATTGGGTAGATGTAGACCAATTGAAATACTCGTTTGCAAAGGCCTTGGCTACAACAGGATTTCCTTCGGACAAAGAAGGCTTGATTTTACATAGCTTCGGAAAAGTTCAAAGGATCGTTGCAAAATTTTGAAGGGACACTCAAGAAATCCGAAGGGTATGTTATCCTTCGGAAAAAGTTCTCTGCAGGAAATCCGAAGGAATGAGCTTTGCAATAAGTCTGCAGGAAATTAGCCAAGAATAAAGACCGAGGAGTCGGAAAATCCAAGAGAGGAAAAGTCAGGAAAACATAAAGTCCAAAGGAATAAGGACACCTACAAAAAACCCGAGTGCCCTACAATTTTCCCGAAAAGCCACAAGGGAAGGACAGAATCCCTTGCGGAGGGCACTTGGTCGGTGGCAAGACCTTTCCAAAAAACTTGAAGGGCATTCTGTTGGTGGCAAAATAAAGACAGGACTAATTTCTTCGGACTTTTTGTCCAAAGGAATTCCTTCGGACAAAAAGTCCGAAGGAATTAGTCATGTCTTTATTTTGCCGCCAGCAGAATGCCCTTAATTCCTTCGGACAAAAAGTCCAAAGAAATTCGGAGAATTTACAAAGAAAAACCCAACAGAAAGAAGTCACCAAAAGCAAAAGAGAAAATAAAGGAAGTATATCCTCGGACAAAAGTCCGAGGGAATTCCTTCGGACTTTTTGTCCGAAGGATTAAGCCACGGAAAAGTTGGCGAACAAAAGTCCGTAGAAATTCCTTCGGACAAAAAGTCCGAGGGAATTCCTTCGAACTTTTTGTCCGAAGGATTAAGCCGCGGAAAAGTTGGTGAACAAAAGTCCGCAAAAATTCAAAGGATTAAGACGCAGAAAAGTTGGCGAACAAAAGTCCGCAGAAATTCAAAGGATTAAGCCACGAAAAAGTTGGCGAACAAAAGTCCGCAAAAATTCAAAGGATTAAGCCGCGAAAAAGTTGGCAAACAAAAGTCCACAGAAATTCAAAGGGGAGATAAAACCAAGGGGAAGCCAAAAAGTCTGAAAGAAATGGATATCCCTCGGACAAATTGTCTGAAGGATTCCTTCGGAAAGCTTGGTCAAAGAAAGGAAAGTCCGAGAGCAGAGAGAGACAAAACCGAAGTCCGAAAAGAAAGAATACGAAGGGAAAATGACTTAGCAAATAGCCCAATCGATTATCTAAAGAAATAAAACAAAAGGGAGAGGTCCGAGATAATAAAGAGCCAAAGAGAATGAATATTAGGCCGAAGGAACAAGTAAGAAGGAAAAATCCGTGGAAAGACAAATACAGACAGAGGTCAAGAAGAAGAATTCTAGATTTAGCCAAGAGAAATCACGAACAGTTGGGCCGAGAGAAACCCATGCACAAACAAAAGACAGAGTCAACGTGGAATTCCATGCAAGCAAAAGCTAATTACGATTGACTAGTCAAGGCTTCAGTTGACTAGTTGTTGAAGTCAAGTTTATCTCCAAGGTCAACTCAGCGTTTCAAATGTTCCAACTCGGCTTCCAACGGATCAAGTCAGAGTTCTAAAATTGACATTGGCGTTGGATTTCATGCATGCTATTGTCATCTCATACTTTCAAACATTCCAACATCTCATGAAGAAGCTAAATTTAGAGGTGAGCGTGGATTTCCATGCAAAGAGAGGTGGGCATTTCAATAAACCCAGCCGTCCACTTCCTCTAACGCCAAGGAGCTTCATGCAAAGACAAAGGGAAAATATGTTTTATTGGAAGGCAAAGTTGGTCTTGAGTTAATCTAAGTTGATCTTCCTCTTCTATTTTTTCAATGCCAATCTCTTGGCTTTTGTAATTTTCTATATTAATGGCTTTTCAGCCTTAGATTTTTTCATCCCTCTTGGCAAGACCAGACTCTGCCATTGATGAGTTGTGTAACTTCTTCAATCGATAGGACTGTACTTTCAGATTTCAAGTGCTGGCATAGTGTATACTCATTCAACAATTTGCATATGTGGTAAATTTCTCTCCCTTTCCAAATTATGATTCGTACCTAGTTGCTAGCTTATAATATTATGCAGGTCATATTCAATGTTCTATATGTTTTTTGTTCAAGCTGTAAGTGGATGTTAGGTAGCTGCAAAGTGTCTTGTATCAGACCTCTCTCCATCGTTTTCCCTCATGTTTTGATCATTGGATCAAACCTTCTCATGAAATATTTATGCATAGTCATCAATTGAAATCAAAGGTCTTCCTTTTCCCTTGTTTGATTCAGTGTTCAGGGTTCCAAGTAGAGTGGATCAACATTTTGGTGTATCACCGTTATTAGGTAGGATTTCCCTTTCAAGTTTCTTTTTCTCCCTTTTCCATGGTAGATTCGCAGCACAGAGTAAAGATCCATTGATACATCTTACAGGAACCAGCCTTCTCTGGATGTTCTTCTCACCATTGAGGCACCCACCCTAGTGAGAAGATCCCATTGTTTCAACTGGATAGAGGATTGGCCATTTCATGCATGTCTTCGATTCAGGGTGCAGCTCCAGGTTGACAACACATATTACATTTCATCTCTAGCACCTGGAATAAGTTTGATGCATCTGCCTCATGGAAGTGGAAGGTACAAATTCCTCTTCTCCAATGTCAACATCATCAACAAAGCCCAATGTATCATCTACATCCTCACCAACCCCTCATGATGCCTTTGTTGCCCCGGATACTATTGCTTCTTCTACCTCCCTCTCTAATTTTGCAATCTCCTCCACTGTAAACATGGGCCTTTGACTCTCATCATCAACGATCCAATCGGCATATAGATCAATCTCATTCAAGTCAATAGCATCATATTTATCTTGCCCGTCCACTTGTCTCACGTGAAGACAGATTGTATCGCACATAGACAAGGTCATTGAGGCATTGTGTCGTCACCCTGTTGCGCTTCTTTGTGTGAACAACTTTAAACATGCTCCAATTATGTTCACACCTAGAAGAGCTACACGGTTGACACAAAATGTGGATAGCTAGCCTTTGAAGATTTGGTGTTTTTGCACCATAATCGTCCCACCACACATCTACAAAAGGAATATTTATAATTTTGTAAGTCAAGTAGGCTTGAATAGATGAAATAAGTCTACTAGAACGAAAAAACAAATGACTCAATTTGTTTTTACTTGGCTGAGAGGTGTTTCTTATTTTAATGCATAGAGCCAAAAAAAAGAGTCTCCCCATTGCAATCTTGTAAATTTGTTGCTCATCAATAATTGCATCTCTAGTTTCGTCATCAAGGATCATCTTCTCTATGCATGGAGGCCATCCATAACCTCCTCATCAACCTTAAATGAATCGGAATAAAAAAACTTAGGATTCATGTAGTAGGTCATTGCATGAATATGTCGGTAGTGTCTTGTTCCATCTATGATTAATTATGCACCATATGGTTCGTATTTTCTTTGATTTTGCCCATGATATTTGGCTATGGCCTCCTTAAACACGTCCATGGCTTCATACAAACAACCCATTGGATTTCTCTCCCCGTCCACCAATCGGAGAACTCAAACCAAAAGCTCTAACACCTAAAACAAAATAAATTATAATATGCAAATTTAAAATGAAAATTAAGAAAAAAATTTATAACAAATAAATTATAAATAAATAAAAAATTAAGTTTAAGCCTTTAAGGTTACCTTAATGATTTCCTCCATGCGCTTCGCAAAGACCTTATCAAATATGGTCTTCCCAAGCCTTTTCCCTTCGGCCTTCCTAGCATAGGGAGACTCCAACCGCCGATCACTCACCACCATTTACTTAAGGGATGTTAGTTGTTAGACCCCAAATTTTGTAGTAATATACTTTAAGTGTTTTGGAGCCAAAGCATGGAAAAGCAGGGGAGCGAGAACAACACAGAGGACCTTGGCACGAGAGAGAACGGCGTGAAAGAGAGAGGCATGGAAGAATAGCGTGGAAGACCTTGGTGCGGAAGACAAGGAAATGGAGAACAAGGAACATAAGATGTAGGACTCGAAAAAGCGCAAGACTAGGACAAGGGTGCAGGAAGCGAAGACGGTTATAAAGCAGTTTGTGAAAGCAACAGAGATTAATCAAACGCGAATCTAGCACCAATTCGCAAGGGAGGAGCATGAACACAAATATCTAGCATAGAGTATATAGGAGTTGCTAGGCCCAATTAAAAAGGACTTAATTGTAACAGCTCGCCACAACTTTTTCTGAAACAATTTGTTGGCTTGTGATCTTTATTTGTATTAATGATGTAACCTAAGAGGGGGTTGGATTATGTATAAATACCCCTTAGCTTTAATAGAAAGTGTTGTTGGTTGTTGGTTAAGTTGTTATAGATGTGTGTAAACAGATGGAGAATGTTGAAATTCCTTTGTAATCCTCTTCAATGAAATGAATGGAATTACTATTGTCTGCGAATTCTGATGTCTTAATCTGTTTCTATGGCATTAATTAGAACACAGAGTGTGTTGAATGAGTAAAATGGTAACTCTAATATGATGACTAATAACAATGACGGTATATCTAACCCCAATGCCTAAGCATAAATAGAGATAAATCTATCCATCACCGTGCGGAAGAATCGACCAGAACCGGTCTAGGCTACATGCCTCGGGTGAGCACACGAAGTCACTACTTGCGTGATATGTCAGCCCGCTAGCTCGTTGGTTTCTTCCTTCTTCTAGGCATGCGACTAATACTTAGTCGACCGAAACTAAGGATGAAAGACCCCAACATTTTGGTTCCTGTTGTCGAGACCCATTGCACTTGTTAACATGATGGTAAGAAGATGCTCGAGCAGCTCCCTTTGGAAAACATCGAGCGTTGGGTTGACACAGTAAAAGAGAACTTTGCGCTTCAGTATATTGAACCAAGAGTTTCCGCATGCACATAAGTAGAGTAACATCTATATGATTCTCTATATGAAACATTCTTTGTAGAATTACCCTTTCACTTGCATGCTTGGCTTTCAACATATGTGCAAGACCATTCAAGAAATTATGGACGAAAAGCTCCCTGGTTAGTAGAGCATCAAACAGCCTTGGTGAAGTTGAAAACTACTTGGACACGTGCGGTGGACTTCTGGTGGAAAGGAATGCTCAATAGCTACATTTTGGAATACGTTCTCTACATATTCTTGTCTGGAGGAAGCACAGTTCAACTTCCTGAGGGAACTGCACAGAAGGTATCTAAATCAATTTCCCTTCGAAATTAAGAAACGTATGGTTGATTTTGGACTTGAGAACTTCCCCATGGATGGCTAAACTCTCACGCATGAGCAGGGCGACTGGTGGGGAAATGGAGGGGTATACATTGGTATGGGATTGGTAGTTCAGCATGGAAGTCAACCAATGAGAACTGTTGAAGCATAAGTATGATGAGGCCAGGGGTAAGGCCATTAGAAGCAGCGATCCCAAGGGTAAATGAGAGGATACTGGAAGTGCCACGAGAATCCATTGGAAGGCATTGTGAGTACTCCCTAACCATGGGTCCGTGCCCTTCGCTAGCATAGGATGCGCGGAAGATGCAAGACAAGCATTGACAATAGTGGAAACCCAACCCAAATAGGCCCAATTCCTCCACCACAACGCATGTTCATGCATATGAGTTTGACAAAATTCTTATAAGAAATTGGGATATTGATAGTGTGGAATCTGAAGCCTAGTCCATAAAGGAAACTCCGGAAGTGCAAGTTCAAAATAGCAATATACCATTAACCTTTACCTTTCCATTGCAAGTAAGACCTATGGCTCACCTTGGAATGCCAGGTGGACCAAATATAAGTAGCAAACAAAATACAAGCCCACCTCTAACTAACAAACCTCCCCTGTCGCCCAATTAATCAAGTGCACCTATTGCTATAGGAGGCACAAGAGGCAGTACCTGCAGTGGTTCTACTAGAGGTGCAGGAGGATTACGAGGCAGCTCAGGAGGAATTGGCGGACCTCTACCATAAGGTTTAGGAGGAACAGGAGGAGCACCACCACAAGGTCCACTCAACTGCCCAGTGTACCTACAGTCTACTATGAGATGACGCCTCATCTGCATGAATATTGAGGTGTCAAGAATGCAGTCGAACATGTTTACAAGTGTGAACTCATTTGGCAGGCACAAAGTATAGTTTCTATTGAGCGAAAGGCGACTCAATTTGCCACTACCTTATTGGATCACGTGCACAAGTGGTATCGAAAGTTTGATCCTCAGCAAGCTATTGTAAATTATAAACTATTGAAGACTACTTTTTCTCCAAGAATTTGATATCCCAGAGTTTGAGCAACAACGTATTGCTGCTTTAAAAGATATTACGCAAGAGCTCACTAATATTGTGTGCACATATGATTCTCGCTCTAAAACCTTTCTTTCAAAGCTATCTTTTGAAATCAATCCTACGGAACATGTTCAATGGTTTGTGGGAGGATTATTACCTCCCTTTTGACGAGCCTTATCCCACAAGACCTTTATTGATCCGCGCAAGTCATTGGAAGCTGCCCTCCACGCCGATGCCATGGGAAGTATAGATACGGGGATCAACTCCTTTATGGAGGCCCAAATTGTTGCTTTGGGTTCATAGCTGGAAAAGCTTACGACCAACAATGCTCATCAATGCCCTATGGTGTGTTGACTGCAAAGTAGAGGGTCATAACAAACAATGTCCTTGCTATATTAAAACAGTCATGTTAGATCTACAAAGAAGACCATGATGTAAGGAGTTGTCCCTTGCTTCAGTGTGCCACCCAAACCAAACTGTCACTATAATGTAAAATATGTGATGCATATACACATGATACTAATGACTGTTGGGTCATCAATGAAATTCATGAAGCATGAGCATGAGGTATGCACCAAGCTTTTATAGCTAACACACAGGAGACTAGTGGGAGTCAATCGTTTAGAGGTCAATGGCATCACAATGAGTGAGGAAGCGGTCGCTTTCCACCCAGGACATGTTACAAGTGTGGATCTCCGGGCCACTACTAGTGCGATTGTACAGTCTACCCAAACTACGCCTTTTGTAAAAATGAGCATCGACTGAAAGAATGTCCAGACTTGTATGCTGCCTTTACCAAAGAAGAAAATGATAAGGGTGCTGGAATGATACGTGTTGTAAAAACTCCAAGTGCTTGGTGGAGACCACACCTTACCACTCCACCAGTTGGACCCAAGGTAAATATTACTACTCAAAGTGGCGCTCATTCCCAACCAATTGTTTCAAACCCACCTATTGAAAAGGTTTAGCGTGAAAAACCTCGTGCACAACACTATCTAGATGCCCAATGTCAGAAAGAAGTGTTTCATGACACAATGGCCTTGGTACGGGCACTGCAAGGTAAAATTGAGTTCTTGAAGGACAAAGATGCTACCATGTGTGCCGAGATGCAAAGAGATACGGTACCCACGGACTCAGGGTATGATCACTGATGACTTTTCTAGCTATCACCAAGTGCAAATTGCTAAGGAAGACAAGGCAAAAACACACTTTGCAACTAAATGGGGTTCTTTTGCATATAATGTTATGCCTTTTGGTTTAAAGAATGCACACGCAATGTTCTCGTGCATTGTGGTGGAAGCCTTCAAAGATTGGATCCATAAATTCCTTCAGGTCTACCTTGATGACTAGACCGTATGACTTAGTGCGTGACCACTGTGATATTTTGCACCTCATGCTCGAGCACTACCGCCAACTTCAGCTTTCCTTGAATCTTAAGAAGTGCATCTTTGTCACTCCATTTGGAATCTTGTTGGGACATATCATTTGTCGGGATGGACTACTAGTGGATCTGGCTAAGATTGCAGTCATTGTCCAACTCCCAGCTCCAACCACTCAGCGCCAGGTCCATGCCTTTTTAAGTCACACGAAGTACCATCGAAAGTTCGTTCGGGGTTACGCTAACATAGCAGCGCCATTGGAAGAATTACTCAAGCAGAATGACCTCTTCCTATGGACCGCTAAACACCAACAAGCATTTGAGACTCTGAAGGAAAAAGTGGTGACTGTGCCCTCTCTAGTTCCCAGACCAGACCTAGCCATTTCATATTCATGTTGACACTTCAGGCATGGTCATGGATGCTTCCTGGCACAACCCGACAAGGGCAACCTTGTCCATCTAATTTACTTTGCTAGCCAGAAGCTCACATCAACTGAACAAAACTACTCTACTACAGATTGTGAGGTCCTATCCATGATTTATGCACTCCAGAAGTTTCGCCAATACTTTTTGGCCACTCCATTTGTCTTCTATATGGATCATGAAGCGCTCAAGTATTTGGTAAATAAGCCAATATTGCACGGACGCATTTGTCAATGGATTGTCCTCTTTCAGGAGTTCCAGTTCTCCATGGTCTTGAAACCAGGGAAAGTTAATTTCAATCCAAACCACCTCTCACGCATTCAATCTAGAGAACCAACACGCGCCATAGAGGATGATTTACCTAATGTACAACTCTTTCAAGTTACACGCATGCCCAAAGAATTGGAGGAAATTATAGCTTTTCTTACAATAGGCTCAACACCAGGCCACCTTAGCACCCAAGAGAAAAAGCAACTATCTGCGCTGCCCCTTTCCAGCTTCTTGGAGGAGACCTGTACAAATTGGGATGGGGTGAAGTATTACGAA
Source organism: Torreya grandis (assembly GCA_037957365.1). NCBI lineage: Eukaryota > Viridiplantae > Streptophyta > Pinopsida > Cupressales > Taxaceae > Torreya > Torreya grandis. Next base: position 5,359,136 of record JARHVA010000189.1, read on the forward strand.
GGTACGTAATGCAACACGAGCGCACTAAAGTCCTTCAGGAGGTCCATGAGGGTGTTGCAGGAGGGCATTATGCTGGTGACGCAACAAGAAAGGTTATACTAACTGGGTTATGGTGGCCCACATTATTCAAAGATGCCAAATCCTATGCGTGCCAATGTGATATCTATCAGCACATAGGTAAACCAAACCGAAGGGATGCCATGTCCATCCAATTCTTGCTCCAGAACCATTTGAAAAATGGGCTATTGATTTTGTTGGCCCCATTCAACCTGCTGCGAGACGGACTGATGCACGTTATATCATTGTTGCCATGGACTATCTCACACACTAGGCTGAAGCAGTGCCCACATGGGATTGTACTGCTGCTATATTTCTATGAGAAAATATCATCACATGATATGGATGCCCATTAAGTCTAACCAGTGATCGTGGCACTCACTTTCTCAACGCAACAGTGCACATCCTCCTAGCTAAATTCATGATTGTGCACCATAAAACCACACCATACCACCCTCAAGCCAATGGTACAACTGAAACCTTCAGCAAGGTCCTTGCTAATACACTGACCAAAATTTGCAATATCGGTCGCACTGATTGGAATGATCGTGTTTTAACAATCTTATGGGCTTATCGGACCACATACAAAAGGTTGAACAAGAGTACTCCTTTTAACCTTGTCTTTGGCATCAAAGCAGTGTTATCAATGGAATTCCTTGTGCCTTCTTTGCATATTGCACGTGTGAACAGATTAGACGAAGAAGAGTCCCTCAAAGCTCGCTTGGACACTTTACTTCAATTGGATTAAGCACACATTCTCGCATACTAGAGTCAAAGGGTTAAGAAGCAAAAACAAAAATCATGACATGACTGACATATCAAAACCAAAGTTTTTCATCCTGATATGCATGTCTAGGTCTATGATTCAAAGTTTGCATGCCATCCAAGTAAACTATAGAATTGGTGGAATGGTCCTTTTATCATTCATTATATCCCTCCAATAGACACCTACAAGCTAAAAAGATTAGATGGCCAATTCCTTCCAGGCCATTTTAATGGTAGTCGACTCCCACCCTACCATTCTATGCAACTCTTAAGTTCAATAAATGTGTATGCCAATAGTTTAGTTTAATACTTAGTTTTGTTTTCAAATAAGTGTCACATTAGTTGCGCACCTTTGTAGTTTGCGCATCTTTGGTATTCAAAACTCTGCCATTTATCACTTTCTTGACAAATGACTTTCACTAAGTTATGACGTGGAGGACCATGCACATATTTTAATGTGGGGTAGGTTTGAAGGTGGATAAGCTACTTAAGTTAAAATCACATAAAGAAAAGGTTGGGAGGAATCACGCGTGATCAAAGAAAAGCTCGGGACAAGTTGGCGCAAAAAGAAAGCGCGCAATAGGTGGCGCATGACAAAGGTGAGCAAGAGGTGGTGCATGACCCAAGAATGTGAAATGAAGACGGCAAAGGAAATGAAGTTATAAAGATGGGTTAAAATAGAAAATGCAATTCCCGCAAATAAAAATGAAATTTTGAATTTTTACAGCTGGCATGCACTATGGGAAAGGTGCAATAACTTTCAAAGGAAGGATGGGACATGCATTTATTGACGAAGGAATGGCATAAATGGCAAGGGTGTCAAATGGACACCAAGCCATGAGTTTCAAGCATTAATGGTTGAAATGATGGACAGTGGCATGGAGGATAGTTATCTAAAAATTTGTTCCGTCTATAACAGACCTTGAGGACTCTCATTTTCATTGTTATTGTTGAAAACTTATAGCGATTGTAGAGCTCAAACAAGCATGAAAAAGTGACAAAAAAGGTGTTTTCATAGTATTTTCAATGATAAAAAGCGAAACAGAGATTGTGGCAAAGAGCATTCAACGAAAGGAGTGGCAAAGTGATCATAGGAGCGTGCATGGGCGAGTTACAAGTTGCAGATGCTACGTCCACCATTAGAGGAGGTTAAAGTAGGAAGCCGAAGTATTTTGGATCTCTAAAAAGGAATCAAAACGTATTCATTTGGGAGAATGGGTCAGCCGCACGTTAACCTTTGCAGACCCTGGTTGGTGATACAGCCAAAGCAAAAAGGAAGAAGAGATCCAATTACCAATCATTCCCGAAGTAGAGGAGCGAAAGGGCATAGAAGGAAGTCTCATTTTCATCCAAGAAGAAGGTTCTAGTGTAAACAACGCACAAGGCAAACACTTGGCAAAAGTGGCAGATGAAACATCTGACAAGTAAGCACCAGAGATGGCGCACGTAGCAAAGAAGGCAGCCACCAGATCACCTCTAGTGCTGATTTTGATTGTATAAATGCAGTAACCCGACACAATTTTGCGCGTAGACAATTGGAAATCTAAAGTTTCCACTTATCAAGTCCTAGACTATAATCATCACCAATCCAATAACGAAGGCGATTTGCAACGTGACTACCGGGTTGAGCGTCAGAACACAAAGAATGAGATCACTTATGATCTCATAGTTTACAACTTGCTGGAGGATGTGGGTGTGCTCCAACTTTTCCAACTGCCTTACTTTGGAAAACCCCACGAGGTGATTCAGTTCTTGATTTCGTGCAACTACGAAGATTATATCTACTTTGCAGGGCGCACTATGAGGATTACTCCTCAATGGATCAGCAAGGTAACTGGGGTGCTCTGCTTCTAGATTGATGTCAATGTGGATCTTAACAATCAGGGTGCAATTGAAAAGACAGCGACGATGCTAAAGTACAAGGAGAAAGGCCATGCCATGCATATTACAAGTCTTACAAATCCTGCCATTCGGATAGTTGCGCGATTGGCCATGACCAAGCTAAGGGGCATGAATAGGTGGAAGGAGATGGATATGGCCCACCTCTGTGTTGCAATCCAAATGGCCAAGGGGACCAAGTACAATTATTCTCAATTCTTTGCTAAGAAAATTGAAGATGTTGTGAATGTGTATTGTCTACCCAACCACAAGATTCTTTGGGGCGCAATTCTGTTTTTACTTGGTTTTTATGAGATTGACGTCCTAGAGTGTTCCAGTAAAGCATTGAAGTGGGTTCATCCACCAGAACATAAGTCCCCCGCCGAGAGATTCAAACAGTTCACATGTTTCGGCACCATCACATCCTCCTACAAGGCAAATATGAAGGGTTGGTATGAGGGGATGAAGGAAGCTTTTGGGAATGAATGGTGCATGCCCAAAGATCTGCCCACGTAAATGGGAAGCTACACTAAGTTTCTTGTGAAGCAACATCATTCCTTCGCGTGGATATGGTTGGAGACCACCGATAACTTGTCAGGCTGGCTCAAGTTGTCTAATGCCTTCACTGCCAATTATTTCATGTATTCTGTTAATCTCATTCAGGATGTGTGCCCGGTGAATATTGATGCTGACAAGATTGGCGTTGAGATTCACACTATTTGCAGTCTCTCTGTCTATCCGAGAAGAGAAGCATATACAAATTGACACGAATCAAGAAAAACTGATATCAATTCTTTCAAAGGATAATCCAACCATATTCTGCCTTGCACAATTATTTTGAAAGAATTGATATCATTTTTTCTTGATTCGTGTCGCTCTGTATATGCTTCCCTTCCCAGATAGACATAGAGATTGCAAAGAGTGTGAATCTCAACGTCAATGTTGTCAACATCAAGTAACTGTATATGTGGGATTATTTCCACGAACATGAGTCCACTGAACAAACTTGGCACGAGATATATTTTATGATGGAGGTATATCATGATGAAGGTCGCTTTGAGCTTCTAAAGGCCAACACCAATATAAGTCCAGAGGTGGCAGATGTCCTAGACATGCTTTGGGTGGATCCCCTTAAATGCTCTACAGCTCAAGCAAGCACAACCCTAATAAAGTTTGCCCTAGAGGTTTTTCAGCAAAAAATTCTCTATAGCAATGATGTTGGCAAGCTTCGTCACAAGCATCAGGTGGTTGTCCGCATGTATAGAGAAGAGCATGAGAAACGATGCAAGCTCAAAGAGGAAATTGAAGCGTTCAAGCGACAACAAGATGCAGTCGAGGCGTCTCAACTAAGGACATTAAGCCTTTGTCAGACAATTTGAAGAGCGAGCTAGCACTTGTTGATGGTATTCTTATTACCGACAACGACATCAATAAATTGGAGACACTCATGGACCTCTTGCTCAAGAAATGCAAAAACCAAGTGAATCCTCAATAGTTTATTATAGTGGACTATCCATCAATGGTGGCAGCCTTTTTTGGTAGTTATGTATATAACAAATCTACACTCTATTATGAAGGCAAGGACATCTTATAAGTCTTTTTTGAGTTCTGCACTTTCAAAGTATGAAGAAAAATCCTCACAGTGCTGGTTTGATTTAGTCAAGTGCATATTGAAAGGTTAATAGCTAGTTAACACTAATGGGGTGGGTAGGCATTCATATGGCATTTCCCTGCATCTACCTCAATGTGAAAAGAGTGGGATGGTTTTATATTTGTGTGTGCAGCATCATTATGTAGAGATAAAAAGGAGTTGTTGAAGCCCCACCAACAAATAGCATCTTTCTAAATCCCTTGTTTGCATATTTGCATGCATCAGAATGAAGCGTTGAAAAGAAAAGAATCAGTTAAATCTGATTTGGCATTCTTCTTTTACCATTTTTGCAATGGCTCAAGTTTTAATGGTAATGATATTTCAGCAAGGGAAGAAAAGAACAATTATTTTCTACATTTTTGCATACATGATTCATCTCTATGAGAAGATAAAGTTCTAAAATGGTTCTTTGCATACATTTTTAACATATATGAGGATCAGAAGTGCCTGGCCCTTTACATACAGGAGGCTCTAAGGCTTCGTAAGCACACACTTCAGCCACATTCCAGCAAGATTCTACTCAGCAGATCACTTCCTTCTTTGCAGTACTACCTTCAATGAGAGGCACTAAGCGCCACTGTGAGGCCAGCTCTGCATCTGACTCCAGATCTGTTCGGCCCAGAGATACCATTCACAGTTCCCCAGGCCATCATAGCTAGGCCCATACCAGGTCCTGCACCAGGAGACAGACTAGATCCACCAGGCCTTTGAGATATAGTACGGTGTCCAGACAGCAGCATAGTAGGCGGCCTTCGCACTCTACAGGCTCTTCTTCTGGTCGTCATTCCATCCAGAGTTCCTTTCTATCAGTCGGCCTCGGATGTTAGGAGAGTTGGATCTTCCATTCCCTGATAGACTTCCCTCATCGCTTCTCCTTGGCCATCTTCCCTTTCTTCTTCTCGTTTGCATTTCCACCCCTGATTTTGGGTTCATGGGATTGCTCTTTTCAGTTTTGCCACTTTCTCTGGCTTTGTACTTTTCTTTTCTTTCTCAGGAATCTTTTGGTTCTCCCGCTTTGTACTTGCACACATTATCTGCAGTCCCTTTGACCTGCTTTTGTGGTCATTCGTTGGACATTTATATATATATATATATCTTATCTTATCTTATCTACATTTTGCAGCTTAGTCAAGATGAAGAATAGGTAGTCTACATCTGCATCATGTATTTATCAGCCTTAAGTCTTGCATGTGATTCTGAAGGTGGTGAGGAAACAGCTTTCCTCCTTTGCATCTTAGATTAAAAAGACTTACGGTGGGAGAATGTAGGCACTTCCATGCCTATCTCGACCCTGCCTATGATTTACATCTGCATTCATAGAATTGAGAGAAATGAAAAGAGAAGAGAGGATGCACAAGAGAATGAGTTAATGATATGAAATTTATTTGCATCACTTTATCAAAGAGATGAAAATGTACACAACCTGCAAGGAAAGGCAGAGTTTTGAAACCAGTAATATTGTTGATTAAGCTTCAGATTCTCGACTACAAGCAATTTATAAACATGAGCTAAAAGGAGAAATAAATCTGTTGGCCAGTGCAGTTTCTGGTTGATGGAAGGCCATTACAAAATATTGGGGATTGTTTATATCCTATGTTGTTTGGGTACGGGTACGGGTACGGATACGGGGACGCCTCGGGTACGCGGGTACGTCATTTTTCAAAAACCTTGATTTGGATACGTCGTGGGTACGTCTGTGTATATATATATATATATATATATATATATATATATATATATTACTCATTTTTTTAGTAAAACACTTGAAACTACATAGTGTGAAAATATTTGTCTATAAATGATAAAACACTTTAAAATATATAATATTCATTCATTCATTACTTCAAAGACAAGATGTACATTCAAATCTAGAATAAATCATCTCGATTGTCCACAAAATCATGAATGCCACTCCCATTATTTTTCAACTTTATCATTTACTGACACTTTCTCTCACAAGGGCTCATCGGTGCATTGAATCTCACGAGTGCATGCCTTAAGGGGTGCACAGGGAATGGGGTGGGATCGGCTTGTGGCACTTTGCCAGAGATATTCTCAAACTATTCTATCACGCATACATCCCTTCATGCAGCCTTCATACCTCCTATGATGTCTCCTTGAAATCTTGAAAACCTGAAATATGGCTAAGTTTGAAACCCTGAAACCCTGGAATCTGACTAACTCTGAAATATGACAGGATCCTCCAAAACCTAGAATTTGCATTATAGCTCCTAGTAGTCCGAAACCCCTCTCAAACACCCTGAAAGTATATAAATAAAATATAACTTAAAGTATAAGTTTAAACTTATACTTAAATGTTTATTTTATTTCTATACGTTGGGTTCGGACTGGATTTACATTTAGGGTTGCTTAGTTTTTAGGGTTTTTTTTTTTTAAGGATTTTCTGGATTTTTTTAAAAAACAATTCGCCATTTTTCTGCCGGAATCCCTCGGGTACGCACCGGAAACGTCCCGGGTACTCCCGGAGGCGTCTCGGAGGCCCCCGTCGGCTTGCCGGACGTTTCCGGCACGCCGGCGGGCGCCTCCGAGACGCCTCCGGGAGTACCCGGGACGTCCCCGTGCCGGAGGCGTCTCCGAACAGGAGGCGTGGGGCTAAGGGGCGTATCCCTGCAACACAGTTTATATCCAATTACCAACCTTGGAGGATGTTGTGTGGCTCTATGCTTCCGAAAAATGATAGATCTGCTCCAGCCTTTTTTTGCATGATCATATGCACTACTAATTTAAGGTATTGATGAGCTTGATGCTATCAGTGACTGGGTTTTTCGCTCTATTTTTTTTGGATCTAGGGTCCCTAACCCTAGGTATCTTTAGCAAAACAAACCTTAAATCAAATTCCTAGAAGTTTTGGACTGAATCTTCGGTTCAAGCATGCCGTACAATGGAATATGGACATCAATACTTACCTGACATAACAGGACATACCTTAACAGATTGAATCATACAATCAACCTTGGAACAAACCTTAAAAGGACTGTGAACCATAAACATGGGGAGTTACCCTTCAGCTGCGACCATGGTTGAAATTTATTAAACCATTCAATTAGGCAATACGTACAAAATAATGTCATAATACCCTTTGGTATTTATGTAAGGAAGTGGAAGCATATCATATAAACATTCATTACGAATAGGTTACATTCAATCAAAACTAAAGTACTCATAAGTATGTTATCACATTACTTGGAAATAATGAGAATTTAACTCATCAACAAGCTATATTGAAAGGCGCTTGAACTTACAGAGTTGCAGGTTTAGATTCCAGTGTTTGAGCATATGATATACCCAATGATGTCGCCCCACTGAACGGCAAACTTTTGTTATTCTCATTTGGTGCCTTTGCAAGGTCTTCTGTTGATTCCCTATCTCTAAGTGCATCTCGTTTGATTTCCTCAACCGTCTTGCCTGCCAAGAACTATAAGCAAGGCACATTTTAGGAAATTATAATGCTATTCTAGAATTCCTGATTTTCATGGAGATGCTAAAATGCCGAGAACATAATACATGTACAATCAATTTTACAGTAGCCACAACAAAGCGTACAAAAATAACAAAGCAAATACATATATATCACACAACACAAACAAAATTTAAAATATGACTACAAAATCAATCAAGCAATCAAGGATCACTTATATACCTCACTTTCAAACCAAGGAATCCTCAATAATAGAATATGTTCAATGAATTAGTTCCACCCACAGCTTTCTAGTAACAAAGTAAGCAGTTTACATTAATAAGTGAACAAATGCACTGTTGGTTTCAAAATGGGAAATTAAACAGAAGAAAAAAATCTTTTCTACCTTATATTTAGTAAGTAACCTCTTCTTTTAAGGTTGTGAAAATAGATGTAGTTCGTAAAAGTTAAACAAAAAAAACACCCTTCATTATAACCAGTGACAAATAGTTGTTCAAAGTAACACATATAAAGATAGAGAACTTCTTTTTGCTAAAATACCTAGCGAGAGGGTCCTAGCCAAGAAAAAATAGCATCCAAGCGCTAGAAACTGCTTGCACAAAGGCTCAACATTTCCACAAGTTAAGAGCACATTATTGTGCAATAAAGAGGTGAAAGAAAAAATTACTGTACAAGTCTCCACAAAAATACTGTGTCACCCTTAAAGTAATCACGTCCTAAAAAGTGCACAAGTCACAAAATGGATCATCAACTTTTCTTCAACCACTGCATATGTTCATGCAGATAAGACAAAAACCACCGTTATCACCAGCAACTGCATGTGTGAATGTATACAGTCTTAAAATCACACCAAAATGTAAGAATGTCAATAACAGGACATAGCCCATTACTTCACCAACAAGAACCCTTTGCCACAGGGAGTTCTTATTTTCACAGCAACACACAAGCATGCTTCAAATAGCACCAGCATCATCATTTTTAAATTAAATCAAATGCCTATCACAATAGCTTCATCATTTCTGAACCAAATCACATGCGAACCACAAAATTTCATCACAGATCAAGCAGAGCTCACAACTCTAAGAAAGGAATTTAGAAGAAGATCCATCTATCAGGGTCTATCGATTCTTAGATTAATTCCTTCCTGAAAAACCACATTTATACAGCACGAAGCATGCCACTTGGAAACCCAGAATCCCATACCAAAAAAGGAGTGCAATATATAAACATCAAAACATCTGTATGTCTTTATATTATATATTGTGACCTACAACATAGGATTTACTTCAGAGTCTTCATCTTATCAAAGGAGTCTTCCAAATGTAGCAAAGAAAAATTACACAGGCCCCTTACAGCCACTAGCTTTATACAATAAGCTAAACAAAAAGAACGGTTTTTCTTTGACATTGCATAACCAGGCCCTACTCTAAAATAAGAACTTCCTCATCCTCCTCACTGGAGGAATGAAGACAACAATGATGATTCTCATCCTCCTCACTGGAAGAATGAGGACAAAAGTGAGGAATCTCTATCATGGCTTCTTTAGGAAACTGCACACCATTCCTTTGAGCAAGCTCCTTATGCCCATGCATCAGTGCTTTAATGCCATTTAAAAATATATGCCGATGATAGCATGATTCTCCATGAGTTGCAAACAGTGTATTTTCCATAGCAGCATGATCCTCCATGAGTTGCAGACAGTGTATTTTCCATAGCAGCATGATTCTCAAGCAGGGAGTAACTTCCAGCAGCATTAGACAACACATTTCACAACTCAGACTTTCAGCCATATCAAATACATTCCTGCATCCAATAGACTGGTCAGGATCAACAAGGAAATTTTTAATTCTCACCATGAACAATGGGGTTTTAACTCCTTCAAATGCTCATTACAACTCATGAATTGGATTGATCTCCCAACCATGACTATCATGACTGCTAAGGAGACCTTCTAAACACCTGAGGATATCAAACAACCCACAAAAAACTTCTAAAACACGCAATTGGGACTGCTGTAGCAAGGAACAGTCATTTGGACATTTTGTCAAACAGCTGGGCTTAACTTCGGTGATTAAAATCTCATCAAAGAATAAGAGCTGTTCCCAAAAATTTATATATATTCTTCAATAGCATTAACATTTCAAAAATGTTCTTGGCTTCCCCTATAGAAGGCCCAAAGTTCCCAGCATCCCCTTCCAAAAACATTTCTGTTCTGGTATTTACGGACTGTACACAGCAAAGGAGATCTTTTTCTTCATTCTCAGTGACCATGCACATTTTCTGTGCCCCCAACAACCTGGTGATATCCTCTCTTTGCTTCAGAACGCCTCCAACTCTTCTAACCTTCACACCCAAAATGCTTTATTTTTTTTCAACAAACATGCAATTTTATTCATGTTTCTCCCATGGACATGAGTTTTCTGAGTTAAACAATCATGGCGGCCTCCGATCCGAGCTACAACACCATTCTACCCTTTTTGAGACACTCCCAAGGCTCCCAACTTCACCAGCCTCCAAGAAAACACCCAAAAAACTTTTTTTTCCTTTCTCCATGTAAAAACGCTTTTCCTCTTTTGTTGTTCCTGTATGCGCTGCATTTTTAGTACCATCATCATCATTATCATACTTCCATAGGAATGTTTTCCATGCCCTCCTTTGGATGGTTCCTCACATAAACAGTTTTGTAAGCAAAATAAATGTATTTTCTGCTGTAGGTCATGTCTTCCTCTAATCCATCGCTAGAATCGCATCATGGGAAACCCAAATAGCCTAAAGAACTTTTCAAATCATTCTGAAACATTCCCAAAGATTCCAATGACCATGGCGCTTCAAAAATGGCTTCGGATGGACAAAAGCAGCACTTCTTCATTTAACAATGTAATCATGAATTTTGAAAATGCACACACCATCAGGGTCAAAAACCCACAATAAATATGCCCTCAATTCATCTTGGATATTTCAAAAACTCCCCAACTTGCATCATGCCACCATATGCTTGCAAATGGAAAACCGGCCCCATATTGCACATATTGGCAAAATTCCAAGGTTTGAGAATTGATACACCATCTCCATGGATAACCCATCTTGCTGGTATGTTTTGTTTATGATGGCAAACTCTTGATTGAAATATATATTTTTAGGATTTTGCAATATTCTTTTTTTTTTTTTTTCTGAATATGATAATTGAAACCCTAGGTAAATAATTAATGCAAAATTACACAAAACGGGAAAAGCCCAACTGGAGTTTTTTATTTAAAGTTGGTGATTACTATTGATTGAATCAAACCCTAATTGAAAATTCACAAATAACAATGAATTCAACAAATAAATACCACACACGGTCCACCAAAATGAAGTACAACAATGATGAATGGCCTTATGGGTGACATCTAGGTCCGGAAATTAATATTGGCAACCCATCAACATTGAATAGGGTGATGCCCAGGTACAACTGTGAATAGTGACGTGAATAGCGATGTCGTTGCTAGTTATGCTCTGTAATCCCTCTTCAAACCCTATGCCCTCGTTGAAAGTATGACGCCCTTGCTAAATGGACCTCTAAAACTGATTTTCCTCTGAAACTGGTTGCACAAACGTGATCCCCAAGTGGAATCCTCAATAGGGTATGAGGGGTTTCGTCCTCCTACCTACAAATCCAAAGGTTTTCGTCCTCCTACCTACAAATCCTAAGGTTTTCATCCTTGGACGTAGAGTTGAAGCTACATGCTTTTTCCTCTAAAAAAAAGGTGTTGATTTTTGTTTAGATGTTTAAATAATCATTTCTTTTTCACCCAATTCTTTCATTATTCACTTTTTCATTCCAACTCTAAGAGAAATTAATATTTTTTTTAATTGAATATTCACCATTTTCCAACTTATAAATATTAATTACTTTTTGGCCATGTATCTAATATTTATTTTTAACCCCATTCAATAATACTAAATTATCATTTTCCAAAGTTATAACTTAAAGTACCTGTCGGTCAAATTTCACTTCCAAGCTTGCATCTTCAAATTTGGCCAAGTACAGTATTCAAAAAAATTCTTCGGAAGAAGTATTTCTCATTGAGCCTCAGCGAAAAAATACCAAGTCTTATTTCTTTCGAAAAGTTTGGTTTCGGTCTTTTACTAAAGCCTGTGCATAGTAATCTTTCGGGTCTTTTGTTTTTTGACTAAGTGTTATCTTTCAGAAAGTATCAAATTCTTTCGGACAATTTGTACGAGACAAACTTCCCGAAGGACACTTGCAACTTCTCCGAAGAGCACTTTTCAAGCAGGATTCCCTAAACAAAAAGTCCACAGGGTATTTTCCTTTCAAACGGTCCAATTCAACTTTTCTGAAGGGTTCTTTTGCAGAGAAATGGACCAAACAAAAATTCCAAAGGGTACTTTGCAACTTTTCCGAAAGGTACCTTGCAGCTGAAATGGTCCTCCGCAAAGTTTTCAAAGGGTATTTTTCAGCAAGTGTCCTTTCCAGACGGTCCATTTCACAAAGTCCAAAGGGCCAAACAAAAAGTCCAAAGGAATTCTTTCGAAAAGATAGCCCGAATGAATTCTTTCAGAAAAATGTACCAAATTCTTGCGGATAAAGTGCCCGAAACAATTTCCCTAAAGGGTACTTTTCTCGGGGAAGTGTCCACAATTTTTTCGAAGCATACCCCTCTGCAATGAGGACCAAACAAAAAGGCCGAAGGAAATGTTCGGGAAAATTGTCCGAGAATAACCGTTGCTATTCAAACAAAGATGACCTGCAAAAACTCAATTTTAAACTACAGAGAATAGTCGTTGATTCAAAACACTTGACCAGAACATGAGAGCAAATGTGGAGGTAACAAATGGTTGAATCCCGAGCATCTGGTGCAAACAAAGCAAGCAAAATGGACAGGTTGACGGTTTGAGTCATTGCTTCCACGAAATCGAAAACTACAAGTAAAGAACATTTTCTAACTGTCGTCATGAGTTCCATCCCCCTCAGCAGTGCTGTGTCGGCTTCTCTATTTTCAGTTTCAAACGCTCATGAATGATCTTCAATAGAAGCAATTTCATGTGCCACTCCTTAAGGCTTTATGCCACTTGCCACCATTCTCATGACTTGTTTTGGACAAGTAAACCTCCTGGCATGACATGGCTCGCCCCATCCATCTCTCTCATGCATCTGTAACTGATCTTCATATTGATGACACATGTCCTTATGCCTCTTCAACTTCTCTTCTCTACCTCTTCTTCAAAGTTCTATAAATGGAAACATTTTGGCTGTTGTAGAGGGACCACATTTTTGGTATGGCGAAGCCCTGCTAAAATGACATTGCACTTTGCTTTTGAACATTGAATACAAGACCAATTCTGAGTTTGTGAACTTCTGTCTGAGTATGTGAATGATGTATAGTGGAGCCAAGTGATAACATCATCGTTACTCCCTTTATCCTTCATGTTTGAACAAAGGTTTTGATGTTAACATGTCATATGAAGTGTGTTAAATGCACTAAACTCTCTTTCAAGTATGCAATTGTATCTATGGTGTGCAATCTACCCCTCAGGTCAAGTATCTTGTTGATTGTCTCAAGCATGTTACCTTCACATTGAAACACTATGTTAAGATCTTTCAATGCATGGAATTAGTCTTAGAAAGCATTGTTACTTAGTAGAAGTGTGATCGTTGGTGGGAGATATTCTTGGTGGATCACCTCTCTAGCATAGTTTCTATTTTATGTAAGCTCTTGACTTTTTTCATGAACAAGCATTATATTAGGTGATAGACACTTAGAGAAGAATTCAAGGAGCTAGCCCTTTTCAATCCTAGAGACTCATCTCTCTTACAAGTTCCCACAAACTTGAGGTATGATTCAATGTTGCATCAAATTGAAGGAGCTTCATAGAATGTCCTAGGGTGCACAATTTGATGACAATAGTACCTTTTTGGACCAACTTAATAAATTATTATATTATTTCCATTTTAAATCCCCCCTTTAGCCTACAAGAAAAAAGATGGACTATGAGTCCTTTGATTTCATTAATTCGAGAAAGGGAACATTACAGTCCGACCTTCCTAGAATTGCTTGCCCACAAGCAATTATAAACTAGGATGCTCAAGAATTTCTACTCTCTCCCAAGTAGCATAATTTGTTGGTAGATATTTCCAATGCACTAGATACTCTGCGATAGTTTTGTCCCTTAATTTCTTTGTTCTAACATCCAATATAGATTCAAAAACCAAGATGAGTTTGCCTTTATCATCTAAGGGAGGCAACTCAATGGAAGGAATGGTGTGCTGCCTCAATGCTTTTTTTAGGCATGATACTTGAAAAACATTGTATTCTGCTATGTTCTGGTAGCTCAAGTTCATAGGCAACCTTCCCAATCCTTCTGATGACTCTGTATGGCCCATAAAAACTGGATTTGAACTTCTCAACTCCACTCTTCTTGATAAAAGATTGTCTGTATGGTTGCAACCTTAAAAAAACCATGTCCCCCATCTCAAAACTTCTCTCTGTACGGTGCTGATCTGCATATAATCTATGCTGGTTTGAGCATGTCGGAGGTTTTCTTTTAAGCATACCCAATATGTCTTGGCGTTGGGCAATCAAGTTCCGTGCCCCTGGCACTCTACTATCAACAATAACCAAATCAACAAAGGAAAGAGCATCATACTCATATAGACCTTTGAAAGGTGACATATCAATGGACATGTGGTAAGTGGTATTGTACAAATGCTCTCCCATGTAAATCCATTTAACCCAAGTTGATTGCTGCCCCGCCACATAATTTCTCAAGTAACCTTCAAGCCATTTATTAACAATTTCAGTTTGTCCGTCTGTTTGTGGGTGCTAGTTGGTGCTTGGTGTCAATTTTGTCCCTACCAGATAAAAGAGTTGTTGCCAAAACAAACTAAGGAACCGGTTGTCCCTGTCACTCACAATGTTCTTAGGCAAACCATGTAGCCTGAACACTTCTTAAAAAAATAAATCAGCAACCTAAGGAGCCTTAAACTCAGTAAGAATGGCAAAGAAATGAGCATATTTTATGAGTCTATCAACCACCACATAGATACAACTCTTACCTTAAACCTTGGGAGGTCCTGTGATAAAATCCATAGAAATACTCTCCCACTTTTGATTCGGAATTGGCAAGGGCTGCAATAGTCCTGTTGGGAAAACATGCTCTACTTTATTCTATTGGCAAGTAATACATTCTTTGATGTATTGGAGGACTTCCCCCTAGTGTCCTCAAAAAAAATTGTCCCTTATCTGCTTGTAAGTCTTGAAATATCCTGGGTGACCAACTAAGGGTGTATCATGTACAATGTTCACAACTTTGTTTTTCATCTTTGATTCGGGAACTAAATAGATCATATCCTTGTAGAGGATGAATTCATGAATTACTTTATACCGGTCATCCCATACTTTGCCCTCAAGGATCTCATTAGTGAAATCATTTTTAGCATACTCGGATATTATTAACATTTTCCAATCCGCAGAGATCACAAACATAGAACATAAAGAAGGCTTTCTAGATAAAGCATCTAACACCAAATTATTTTTACCTTTTACATACTCTATATCAAAATTATAAGTTTGAAGCTTACTCACCCACTTTTGTTCCCTGTCATTTAAGTCCTTTTGACTGAAAAAAACTTTAAATTGTTGTGATCAGTCTTGACCAAAAATATGCCACAAACCATGTATTTTCAAAATTTTGCTAAGGCATGCATGATAGCCAACATTTCCTTGTCATAGAAAATTCGCGCTTTGTATCTTTCAATTTCCGACTTTCAAAGGCAATGGGATGTCCCTTTTGCATTAAAACAGCCCTTATTCCTTCCCCTGATGCATCACATTATAATACAAAAGGAATAGAGAAATCTGGAACAGCAAGTACTGGGAAAGTACTCATTACCTCCTTGAACTTTTCAAATGTGTTTTGGGTTGATTCGGACGATTTGAAAGCTCCAATTTTTATTAATTCAGTCAATGGGACAGCAAGTTGTGATGAGCCTTTCACAAATCCCCTGTAATAACTGCAAAGTCCCAAGAAACCCCTCAATTGGGTCAAAGTGGTGGGTGGTGGCCAATCAATTATTGCTTGAATCAATTCGTACTCCTTAGGCATTGATGATATGTCCCAAGTATAAAATCTCAGTCATACCAAATTTACACTTAGACTCTTTCACAAAAGGAGACTACTTTTCTAATATAACACTGTATCCAAGTGTTTCATGTGCTCTTTCCAAGTCTTACTATACACCAAAATGTCATCAAAGAATGCTAAAACAAAAACTTCCTCAGTTGCTCACTAAAAGCATGATTCATGCATGATTGAAAGGTAGCTGGAGCATTGGTCAAACCAAAAGGCATAACCAAAAATTCAAAATGTTCAAAATGACATCACAAAGTTGTTTCGTGTACATCCTCATCTCTTTGATTTGGTGATACCCAGATCTCAAGTCAATTTTAGAAAAGTATATTGCTCCATGCAATTCATCTACCAACTCATCGATCTTGGGTATTGGGTCCCTGTTTTTGACAGTTTTCTTATTCAAGGCACGATAATCAAGACACACCCTCATAGTTCCATCCTTCTTTATCAAGACAACAGAAGACGCAAAGGGACTAGAACTAGGCCGAATATGACCCATCTCCAATAACTCCTTGATTATCTTTTCACTTTCCTCTTTGAAAGCTCTAGGATGGAGATGAGTAACCATAATAGGTTTAGACCCTGTTTCCAGCTCTATAATATGTTGAAAACCTCTATCAGGTGGCAGTCCTGAAGGTAAATCACTGAATACTGTACCATGACTGTCCAAAATGAATTGAATATTCACATGATAAGACCTCTTATCACTGGATGTGAATGTATTATTCATAAAGCAATGGGCCGCCCGCTCTATTTTTCCTTTACAGAAAGCTCTCTCCATACTTCTAGTTGTAACTGATGTTGGAACCCCATTGACCATACCATGAAGTAAAACCTCTTTGCCTTCTGATTGAAATTTCATCTCCAAGGTTTTGTAGTTGTGTGAATTCTCCAAGGGAATGGAGCCATTGTACACCTAAAACCAAATTTGTCTCTCTTATGCCAACTACATAGAAATCATCAATAACTTTGTACTTGCCAACAGTAATGTCCAAGCCCTTAACCCTCAGTGCATGGTATATTAAATCCATATGCTACAATAACATTAAATACATGAAGTCCTCCGTTGGCAGCCCTCTCTGTTTTACCAAACTCTCATCAATGAAGTTGTGGGTTGCCCCACTATCAATTAAAACTATCACCATATGTCCTTTTAACACTCCACGGACCCTGAATGGATGATATCTAGGTGCACCTAAAAGTGTAACAAAGGTACTATCAGAAGTTTTCTCCTCCATTGTAGCCTCCGTTATTGGTTCTCCCTCTTCTATTACTTCCTCTTATTCCTCTACTTCCGCTTCATCATCAGAGATCACCTCAATGTAATGTACTGACCTCTTGGAAGATACCTATGCCCTGGTTCCCAAGGATCCTTACATGTAAAGCAAAGTTTCTTTCTTTGAAGATCATTTCTAGTTTCAATTTCCTTGATGGTCTTGGGAAATTCTTGTTGGGAACTCTGTTGTAATGGCTGATTTTGTTTTCCAAAAGAAATGGTTTTTGGCTGCCCGTAATTATTTGTCCTTGGCTTCCCATAATTATTTGTCCTTGGCTGCCCATAAGGGATGGAGTTTTGCTGCCCATAGGGTGTTTGTCTTTGTTGTCCTATAGGCTGGAATCTTCCTCTAGGGGCTGCAGTTTCAAGATCCAAAGCCTTTGTAATGGCTTCTTTTAGAGAGGTAGGGCTGAAAACTTTCACTAAGCCTCTAAGTGGTTCAGCTAGGCCCTGTATGAATAAAACCACAAGCCTCCTTTCAATCACATCAGGCACTATAACTGAAAACTTCTTAAAATCAACAACAAAGTCATCTTTGGTTTGTTTAAGTTGAGCTAACTCCTAAAAATGGATTTCCAGGTTAACTCTATCAAATCTCTTTATTAACCTGGTACTGAACACCACGTATAAATGGATGTGATTGTGCCCCTCTATGATCAACCCATAGTACCACCACTAGTGTGCTACACCTTCCAGATGAAGAGTGGCAAATTTGATGGCTTCCTCTTCCATCATTGGTGACAATGATAAGAATGTGTCCAATTTTTGTATTCAAGAGCGCAATGTACGCTTATCAGAACCATCATATGTTGGAAGTGTAATCTTCCAAATTACATGTTGGAGGTCCCTCTGATTTGTTGGTGGCCTTGTTTCAGCTCTTTGACCACCCTGTTTTTCTTCAAATTTATGAAAATGGCGAGAGAGATAGCCTCCCTAATTTCATTGGGTAGAACCATGTACTCATAATTCACTGCAATATCATCCCCTATAGAGGGTTGAACTTCCTCCTCTGCAACCATCTCTTCCCTACGGATGAAGTTGGGTTGGAAGGGCCTGGCCATAGAACCAATCGTTGTCCTCTAAATAGATGGATTATTATTTGCCCCTGAAGAAGAACTGCCTTCCCCATTGTGAGGCCTTTTTATGTTATTATTTTGCATAGTATGGACTAGCTGGGCCATCATGTCAACGAATCATTCCTGGCCTTGTACAAGCCTTTCAATATGGGCTTCATCTTCATCCCTGTTACTGTGATCCATAGCTTTCTCTTCTTTACCCACAAGTGATTTTGGATCTTGTTGCCCTAACCTTTCTTCTAACTGTTTTGGACCATTTTTCCTTTCTCTCTGATAATACCTGACTTCTCTGTCACTACCTTGCATAAAGCCAAAGCTGCAAAAAAATTCTTTTCCACACGCTGACAAGAAAATTGGCTCTGATACCACCGAAATATACTTTTTTAAGATTTTGCAATATTCTGATTTTTTATTTTTTTTTCTAAATATAATAATTAAAACCCTAGGTAAATACCCAATGCAAAACTACACAATGGGAAAAGCCCAACTAGAATTTTTTATTTAAAATTGTTGATTACTAGTGATTGAATCAAACCCTAACTGAAAATTCACAAATAACAATGAATTCAACAAATAACTACCACATGGTCCACCGAAACGAAGTACAGCAGTGATGGATGGCGTAATGGGTGACATCCAAGTCTGGAAATGAATACTGACAACCCAACAACACTAAATAGGGTGACGTCCAAGAACAGTCATGAATAGTGATGTGAATAGTGATGCCATTGTTGGTTATGCTCAAATACCTCTATAATCCCTCTTCAAACCCTCTGCCCTAGCCGAAAGTATGATGCCCCTGTTGAATGGGCCTCTAAAACTAATTTTCCTTTGAAGCTAGTAGCACAAACGTGATCCCCGAGTGGAATCCTCAACTAGGTATGACGGGTTTCGTCCTACCTGCAAATCCAAGGGTTTCCGTCCTTGAATGTGGAGTTGAAACAGCGAGCTTTTGCTCTAGAAAAAAGGTGTTGGGGTTTGTTCTGGAGTTTGAATAATCATTTCTTTTTCACCCAATTTTTTTATTATTCACTTTTCCATTCCAACCCTAAAAGAAATTGACTAGGTATGACGGGTTTCGTCCTACCTGCAAATTCAAGGGTTTTCGTTCTTGAATGTGGAGTTGAAACAACAAGCTTTTCCTCTACAAAAAAGAGGTTGGGGTTTGTTCACGTGTTTGAATAATCATTTCTTTTTCACCCAATTTTTTTATTATTTACTTTTCCATTCCAACCCTAGTATTTTTTTTAATTGAATATTTACCATTTTTCAACTTATGAATATTAATTACTTTTTAGCCATATATCTAATATTTACTTTTGGCTCCATTCAATAATAATAAATTGTCATTTTCCAAAGTTATAACTTAAAGCACTTTTTTGGACAACTTAATAACTTATTATTAGATTATTTTCTTTTTAAATCCCCCTTTAATCTACAGGAAATAAAAATAGGCTATGGATCCTCTTATTTCATTAATTTGAAAAATGAGACATTACATTGATCTCCGTATCCTTGACTTGGCCAAATACACCATGAAGAAGGAAGAAGAAAGTAGCATTGCCTTATAAGTTAAAACTGATTCACCACGGGCAATCTCCTCCTTAAGGTGATTGACATGAAAATGTAGAGACTATTACTCTGTGTCAATGCCTACTTCGGATTCAAGGCCCAATGGTAGGAAAAGGCAAAAACAAACAAAAATCCTAATTCCTAGCATGATGACCTTCACAATTTAAAATCAAAAACCATAACATGTTCATTTATTGAATGAAAAAAAAATGTTTTTGGTAATGCGAGATTGTCAACATTACTTGCATGCTCTTACATCAAACTACCCAGGTGAATTGGTTTGTGAGCTTAGTGCTCACAAACGGGAGTGAGTGGTAGAACCATGCTTCTGACATAGAGCAAGGCCATGGCTTCTGACATAGAGCAAGGCCATGGCGTGCCCTTCCACCATGCTAGATACCTCAGTAAGTTTTGATTGAGCTTCTTTGTAATGTCCTCTTTTCTAAAAAAAATAATATTATTATTAAAATAAAAAGTATTTTTAAGTACTTTAAATAAAAGTAATGATGTCTTAGTTGCCAAAAGTGAATATGTTGGCAACTCCTTTCTATTTATGACTTAAGAAGGGGACTTTTAAGGGTCATGGGCAAGATTAGCCCTCAAGTGAATTCATAAGGAAGTTGGATTTTGATTATTTGAATTTTCCTCCAAGTGGAATGCACCCCTTTAGGAAAAGGATATAAAAGCGAAAGAGGAGTTTCTTTTGGAGACTCATGTTATGTTTATAAATTGAAATCACAAGTTTAAGCACAATTTGCTTGACTTCATCCATTGAAAATGAAAACCTTCAAGGGAACGCTGAAGTAATGCCGAAAGCCTTACCTATCAGCTGGGCAGCCTTAAATCAGAGGTTGTATCGGGCATCATTGGTCATTCTGAGGTGTGTAAACACCAATTTTGGTTTCAGCGCAGCAGAAGGAGCTTCAAGGAGTGTGGCAAGCAGGTTTGGAGGGTTGGCAAGTTGGTTGAAGAGCCCTAGAAGGGCAGCAAACTACCTAAGGTGGGCAGCGAGCCTCTTTGGAGGGCAGCAAACCCCCTCTTGGGGTTGGACATGGCACTTCCAAGGCTGAATTTAAGCCTAATTGTTGTTTTAAGGCAAAAAAATATTTTTGGTATTTTTTATCATATTTTTCCAGCCATATAATTGGGTTAAAAATCAGATTTGAATGGATAATGATTGGCTGTAATATTTCTTAATTTTGGTAATTATTTGAAGAATTAAATATTGTTTTTGTGCCCTAAATTGGCACTTTCAGAATTCTGCAATTTTCATGTGCTTAGGGTTTGAAAAAAAAAACAGAAAATTGTATGTATTGTTAGGGTTTGTTGGCAAACCCCTTTGGTTCCAATTCTGCCCTAAAAGGGACATTACATTCTTTAATCTTTTCCAACCAACTATTGGATCATAGCTTATCCTCCTCCACCCATTGGCTAACTTCCATCTCTTTGTCCTGCCCATTATTGGGGCATAGTCTGTCAACCTCGTCCAATTAGCTCTCTCTCTCTTATCAGTTCTCTGCTTCCATTCCTCTTTCCAGACTTCACTTAACTTGTCACGACCTCAACATGAATTGTCCTCATAAATCATTGCCTTGATTGTGGCTTCTAAATGAACCTCCACAACCTTTTCCTATGCTAATTTCATGGCAGCATCAAGTAACTCTTTAACTTCTGCTGTCGGAACATATTCTAGTTCTATGACAACATTTAATATTTCATCAAAGAACTTGTCCCAATCACTTTGGCATGCTTCATGGGTTGGCTGCTCACACAGATGACTAATTTGGGCTTATTTGCAGTATGGCCCCTTTGCTTTCCTCATTCCCTCTTCTTCTTTCATGTTTCTCTTCTTATTGTCTCCAGGCTGATTACTACCCCCTCTCTTCAGCCATTTTGGTATCAAATTCATGCCATGTGCAAATAATTTTGCACTCTTTCTATTCTCAACCTTCTTCAAACCCTGCCTCGTGAGAGTCTTCTCCACCTCAGCTCCCTCAAAAGCCTCATTCTGCGCATTCACTTGCACTTCCTTCACCTTCACCTCCACACCCTCTAAAGGAAATGCTTTTGCTGCTATCTCTCTGTTCTACTCAAACACAGCAGTCTTCATAGTGCTCATAACAGTCTCGTCTGCAAATAGAATATATGCAGCAACTCTGTCATCTTGTACGACGACACATTCAACCTTTTCCTGGTTATTTTCAATAGAATTCAGTCTCTTTTATCATTGCTGCACCTGCACATAAATCAACAAAAACAACATTATGGGAATCAAGAGTTTCAACATGCACCTTCTGCAATGGCACTTCCTCCTCTACTCTATTGCATTGCATCTCATGGTACACATTTTGTTGCAACATCAGCTTCTTCCATGAGGAATCCATCTTGCATTGGCTGCTCATAGCCTCCTCCACTCCCTAATGGTTGTTCGAAGCCTCTTGCACTCTTCCTGCTCCTCAATACAATTCTTGGTTGCCCACATAGCAACTCCACTCTCTCACGTTCTCACTCTCTCGTTGCCTTTCATAGCAATCTTCTTTTCTCCACTCTTAAACCTCAAATTTTGAAAATTTCTTAGCCGCTCGGACTGCATTCCTGGGTGCACTATCTGCGCCATCAACTTGAAAATCAATTTGCAGCCCTTAAAAGAAGAATTTTTAAAATTTGCAGACATGTTCGGAATCCTCCTATCAAAATCTTTGAAATGATTATAACACTAGGGGCTGTTGTGCTCCTTTAGTGTTGCAAGTAAGCGTGTTAGTGCACCGCCTATTATGGCTCACTTGCGGGAATTCATAGAGTTAACTCCCAACAAATTCGCAGTGGTTGTGTTGACAATTTTGCCCCCACAAGGCAAATTGTCAACCCTATTATTCGGAGCTTTGCTATGGTGCCAAGTTTGTCTTGTGAATCAGTTTTGGGGTTCTTAAATGTGCATTTGCAGCCACCCAAGTGGCCATCTACAGCAGTTTGAAAGGGTTTTCCTCCTCTTCTAAGCATCACGTACAGCCAAAAGCCAAGACATACATGCTGTAAGTTTATTTATTTTGTCTTCCCAAGGATTTTTTCGGGCTATAAGAGGTGGACTGTTTCTTCGGATATTTTGTCCGAGAGAGAGCTCTCAAAAGACTGTGTAAAAGTCCAAAAAAAAATGATTAAGTGGCAGTCGTTCAAAGTTTATTTTCTTTGAAATTTTTGTCCGAAGGAAAAAGGAAAAGGACAGTTGAAAAGCCCCTACGGGGACCTGCCCTTCGGGAAGGTCCAATTCAAAAGTCCCGAAGGATATATACCCTTCGGATTGGTTCACTTTATGGTTTTCAAGTCAAGACAATTCATCCGAAGGACAATTTCAAAAACCCGAGTGCCCTTCAAAAAGCCCGAAGGGCAACTGCCCTTGCGGAGGGCACTCAAGCAGCGAGAGGACCTTTCATTTTTCCCAAAGGGTATGTGCCCTTACGGGGGGCACTTAAGCACGAAGAAGACCTTGGCAAAAGTTCCGAAGGACAAAATCAATTTTTTCAAAGGACACCTGCCCTTGCGGAGGGCACTTGATCTGTGGCAGGACCCTTTCAAAAGTTCCAATAGGCACTTTTGAGGACGAGTAGCCCTTGCAGAGGGCACTATGCAACGAAGTGGACCTTTTCCATTCTTCCGAAGGGCACTTCTAGAAGAACCTTACCCTTGCGGAAGGCACCCAGGCGACTAAAAGGACCAAATCAAGAACCCTGAAGGGCATTTTTGGGAAGCAGAAGCCCTTGCGGAGGGCACCTTCATAAAGCTAAGGACAAAAACAAAGTTATCGAAGGGCACATGCCCTTCAGGGAAACATAGCCAAAGGAGACGAATTCCTTCGGACTTTTTGTCCGAAAGAATTCTTTTAGACAAAAAGTCTGAATGAATTCAAGGAAAAGATCCGACGGAGGATATATCTGGGGAAAAGCCCGATACAAATAAAACAAAGGCACAAGGAAATGAATTCCTTCAGACTTTTTGTCCGAAGGAATTCAAGAGGAACAAAAAGCCCGAGAGAAAAGAAAATGCCAAGCACAGGTAAATATAAATACAGAGGTCTAACCAAAATAAATCCCGACTCCCGAATTAAACCAGAACACGGAAAAAGCCAGAGAAAACACGAAGTGAACTGAACATGAATATAAGCATGAATAGTGAATAAAACAAATGCAGAATAAAGACAAAGGCAGGATGAACAAAGATCATGCACAAACTAACGTGAGTGACTCCAATGAAGTGAACACATTTAAGAAAACAAGCATGCTTCAGTTCTGAAAATAGAGTTGTCTTGCATGATGAACGGGCAAAATGTTGAACATTTCAAACAGCCAGAAATTTCATGCACGCACTCTCGTTTGTCTCAAAGCTTGAAACAATTTGACAGTTCAAACGTAATTCTTAATTTGGCATTTGCATTGATTTTATGCAAAGGGGAGACTTTCAAACGTTCCAGCAGTTCGAGTAAATTTGACTACTCTTGTTTTGGAGTTGACTGATTTTCAAGTCAAGACATCTATTCATGGATTTCATGCATCCAAAGCTTGTCTTCTTCTTTTTCAATGCAAGGAATTTTCATGTAAGACAAAAATAGACTTTTGTAAACGTTGAATTGGTTTGAGTTTACTCCCTCTCTATTTTTCAATGCCAATCTCTTGACTTTTTGTAATTTTCTATATTAATAGCTTTTCAGCCTTGCAATATCAATCACTCTCTTGGTAAAACCAGACTCTGTCATTGGTGATTTGTTTAACCTCTTTAATCAATAGGATTGTACTTTCAGATTTCAGGTGCTAGCATAGTGTATATTCATTCAACAATTTGCATATGTGGTAGATTTCTCTCCCTTCGCAAATTTTGATTCGTACCTAATTGCTAGCTCATCATGTTATGCAGGTCATGTTCAGTGTTTTATATGTCTTTTGCTAGAGCTGTAAGTGGATGTTAGGTGGCTGCAAAGTGTCTTGTATCAGACCTCTCTCCATCGTTTTCCCTCATGTTTTTGTCATTGGATCGAACCTTCTCATGAAATACTTATGCATAGTGATCATTGAAAATCAAAGGTCTTCTTTTTCCCTTGTTTGTTCAGTGTTCAAAGTTCCAAGTAGAGTGGATCAAACATTCTAATGTATCACCGTCATTAGGTAGAATTTTCCCTTCAAGTTTCTTTCTCCCTTTTCCATGGTAGTCCACAACACAGAGTAGAGATCCTCATTGATACATCTTACAAGAACCAGCCTTCTCTGAAATTTCTTCTCACCATTGAGGCACCTATTGTCAACCTGGAGTTGCACTCTAAATCGAAGACGTGATGAAATGGCTAATCCTCTCTGCAGTTGAACAATGGGATCTTTTCACGAGGATAGATGCCTCAATGGTGAGAAGAACCTCCAGAGAACGCTGGTTCCTGTAAAATGTATCAATGAGGATCTCTACTCTGCATTGCGGACTACCATGAAAAAGGGAGAAAGAAATTTGAAGGGAAAATCCTACCTAATGACGGTGATACACCAAAATGTTGATCCACCCTACTTGGAACCTTGAACACTGAATCAAACAAAGGAAAAGGAAGACCTTTGATTTCAATTGATCACTATGCATAAGTATTTATTGAGAAGGTTCGATCCAATGACAAAAAATGTGAGGGAAAACGATGGAGAGAGGTCTGATACAAGACACTTTGTAGCCACCTAACATCCACTTACAGCTTCAACAAAAGACATAAAACATTGAACATGACATGCATAACATGATGAGCTAACAACTAGGTACAAATCAGAATCTGAGAAGGGAGAGAAATCTACCACGTATGCAAATTGTTGAATGAATGTACACTATGCCAGCACCTAAAACTTGAAATTATAGTCCTATTGATTAAAGAGGTTACACAACTCACCTATGACAGAGTCTGGTCTTACCAAGAGGGATGATTTTACAAAACTGAAAAGCCATTAATATAGAAAATTACAAAAAACCAAGAGATTGGCGTTGGAAATAGGAGAAAAAATTAACTCTTCATTAGCCCAAGTCCAAATTGCGTTGCATGAGTCTTCCAAATTTGTTTTTCCTTGGCTTATACCTGGCTGTCTTGCATGAAAAATCCTTTGCGTTGAAAAAGAAGAATAAGAAGACAAGCTTTGGATGCATGATATCTACAAATACATGTCTTGACTTGAAAATCAATCAACTCCAAAACAAGAGTAGTCAAATCAACTCGAACTGTTGGAACGTTTGAAAGTCTCCCCTTTGCATGAAATCAATGCAAATGTCAAATTAAGAATTACGTTTGAACCGCCAGAACGTTTCAAGCTTTGAGACAAACGAGAGTGCGTGCATGAAATTTCTAGTTGTTTGAAACGTTCAACGCTTTGCTCATTCATCATGCAAGACAACTCTATTTTCAGAACTGAAACATGATTGCTTTCTTAAACGCGTTCACTTCGTTGGAGTTGTTCACGTTAGTCTGTGCATGATCTTTGTTTACCCTGCCTTTGTCTTTATTCTACGTTTGTTTTATTCACTGTTCATGCTTATGTCCATGTTCAGTTTTGCTTTAATCTTTGCTCATGCCTCTATTTTTGTGTTTGTCTTACTACCTGTTCAGTTTTGGCTCAGTCTTGTTTGTGCTTACGTCTCTGTTCATGCTATTGATCATGCTCAATTCAATTCATGTTTTTTCTGGTTTTTCCCGTGTTCTACTATTATTCGGGATTAAGGCTTTATTTTAGTTTTCGTCTTTCAGACAAATTGTCCGAAGGACTCTCTGTCTCTTTTCTTTCCCGAGCTTGGCATTTCCTTTTCTCTTTTTTGTCCTTTGCTTACGCCCTTGTCTTTTCTATCAAGCTTTTTGTCCCTCCCGAATTTCTTTGGACTTTTTGTCCAAAGAAATTCCTTTCCTTGCCAATTTCCCTGAATTTATTCTTTTAGGCTCTTATGTCTTGCCCTTTGGTTTTCTTCGGACTTTTGTTGACTTCATATTCCCGCGGATTTCCTATTTGACAATTATTCCAAAGGATTTCCTTCCTTAAATTTTCTCATTTCCTTCTTTGCCTTTGTTTTTATTTTCTTCGGGTTTTTATCCTCCGAATTCCTTCGGACTTTTTGTCCGAAGGAATTCATCTCCTTTGGCTATCTTTCCCCGAAGGGCAAGTGCCCTTCGAGAACTTTGTTTTTGTCCTTCGTTTATGAAGGTGCCCTCCGCAAGGGCTTCTGCTTCCCAAAAATGCCCTTCAGGGTTTTTTATTTGGTCCTATCTTTGGCTTTGGTGCCCCCCACAAGGGTATGTTCTTCCAAAAGTGTTCTTCGGAAGAATTGTAAAGGCCCACTTCGCCGACCAAGTGCCCTCCACAAGGGCTATTCGTCCTCAAAAGTGCCTTTTGGAGCTTTTGAAAGGGCCCTGCCACCGACCAAGTGCCCTCCGCAAGGGCACTTCTTCGGAAAAATTGATTTTGTCCTTCGGAACCTTTTCCAAGGTCTTCTTCGTGCTTGAAGTGTCCCTCGCAAGGGCACATACCCTTCGGGGAAATTGAAAACGTCCCTACGTAATGCCCAGATGCCCTCAGCAAGGGCACTTCTCCTTAAAACATACTTTTCGAAAGAATTGTAAAGGCCACCTTGTTGCATAAATGCCCACCGCAAGGGCAGTTGCCCTTCGAGCTTTTTGAAGGGCACTCGGGTTTTGAAATTGTCCTTCGGATGAATTGTCTGGGCTTGAAAACCATAAAGTGAACCAACCCAAAGGATACATACCCTTCGGAACTTTTGAATTGGACCTTCCCGAAGGGCAGGTGCCCTTCGATTCTTCTCAACTGTGCTTTTCCCTTTTTCTTTCGGACAAAAAGTCCGAAGAAAATAAACTTCGAACAACTATCACTTAGTCATTTTTTCGGACTTTTATACAGTCCTTTGAGAGCTCTCTCTCTCGGACAAAATGTCCAAAGAAATAGTCCACCTCTTATAGCCTGAAAAAATTCCTTGGGAAGACAAAATAAATAAACTTACAGCTTGTATGTCTTCGTTGTATTTGCACATTTCACTGTAATCAAGAAAGCTCCTTGGAAACCTTTGAATGACTAAAATTCACCTGGCTATAGATGGCCACTTTGGTTTGCTGTAAATGCACATTTAAGGACTCCAAAACTGATTCACAAGACAAACTTGGCACCATAGCAAAGTTTCGAATAGTAGGGGTGACAATTTGCCCTGTGGGGGCAAAATTGTCAACAGCACCCACCCTCATGAGAAGATGTCATTGTTTCAACTGGAGAGAGGATTAGCCATTTCAGTACGTCTTTGATTCAAGGTGCAACTCCAGGTTGACAACAAGTTGCAAAAGGATTCACAACAATTTGCAATGAATTTTACAGTCCTCACCTTGGGAACTTTTCAACGATATATTACAAAAGGTGAAGTGTTAATTTGATGTTGAGAACTAATTCTAGCATTCTGCTCTACAATCAATCTTTGATGTGGATTTGCTCTATTATACTCTTAATACTGCGATATATTGTTGTTGCTTTGTTCTTGATACTCAAATTTCCATATATTACTATGAATTTGCTTATTTTATCTAATTACAAATGGTATCAGAGCTTCAATTTGGGCAAGATTTTCTTGCTGCATTTTTTTCGGGTTGAGATCAATGTATGTTTAGTGTTGTGGAAGGATCAAAAAATCATATTTTTGATCTGGAAGGAATTTAAAATTTTCATCGACACAACATTGTTTTAGGTTTTTTTTTACAAAAACAAATAGGAAACTTAAAAAATAATCTAAAAAATAAATGAAGTGTGGAAATTTTTCAAAAAGCTTTCTGCAATATAGTAGTTGTGGGAGTCATCTTAACAAGGCAATAACAACAACATATATTTCTATCAACCCTATTTTTTGGGTTTTCAGGGTATTTTTACACTTGCCCAATATATACCAATCATTGGTTCCGTCTCAACAAGATGATCGCAACAATATAATTCTCTGATAAACATAATTTTGAGCCCTAAACACTAAAATATTTGTATGGCTGGTCTGCACACTAGGGGCCAAGGCAAGGATTTCGACACTACAGGAAAAACACCTAACATAGACGAGATGGAGTCTAAAAATCAATGAATGTTTACTTCTAGGGTTTCCTACGATAGATCATAGAGTGACCCAAATTGTTTACAATGTGCAACACTAACAAAATGAGATGGCCAATAAAAGAGATTTGGATAAAATCAACTAACAACTTGATGAGATCGGGCAGAGATTCGATCAACTATTTGCCCCACTATAGAATCTGCATAACCAGCCTTAGTTCACCAATGCACAACCCAACTAGAGTGCATCTTCTACTCAGTGTTACATCATGTTTTAGCTTGTGCCGGAATAAGGGCACCTGTCAGTGTTTGGCACTGTGAAACATAGCTAATGCTAGTTCCTATATGATCAAGGACCGATCTGTGGATTTTTGATCGAGGGATGTGTTTTGATTCATGTTAATATTTCTATCCTATGTTGATTAAATCTATTGCGATCGTGTTAACATCTAGGGTGTGACCTTACGATTAATGTATTGATCAACTTAATATTGGTTTAGACCTAAGTTAAGGTCACTTTGGTAATTATATTGTTTCTCTTATAATCGTGGTTGAGACATCTTTATTG
Source organism: Torreya grandis (assembly GCA_037957365.1). NCBI lineage: Eukaryota > Viridiplantae > Streptophyta > Pinopsida > Cupressales > Taxaceae > Torreya > Torreya grandis. The sequence continues at coordinate 5,388,637 of JARHVA010000189.1, forward strand.
TTGAGCTAGCCAGGATATTTCGTGATTGACAAGAGACTGTCATTGCCACTAGGCCAATTGTGCCTTGATATCTTGGTATTCCAACCTCGCACATGTTTAATATTTCTAAACAATACATACTTAAATGTTGAACATAAATAATGTAGTGTCAAATAATAGGCCATTGTTGGGTGTTTATTAGAACTTTATAGTATTTTATGGTATAGTGATCCAATAATGACCTTTGGTGGCGAAGGAATTGGTTCATTAATTAAGTTCTCTCAAATTATGAGATTTTCTTGGAATGGGAGACCTTGGGCTATGTGCAGCACTTAATAACCTTGTGAGATGTTCCTAGGAAGGATAAACATGAGAAGCCCAATGCATTGGGTAGAGAAATTCGAGGACTTTCCTTAAATTTCAATTAATGCATTTTGGAGAAAGAAATGATAAGCTTGGTAGAGTTTTAATAGTCATGGGGCTCACATTTTCTTGCCATGGCATTGGTAACGCTGGGGAAGATGACAGTAGTGATAGTGAAGATAAGGAGCTCGTTTCCGGACATGTCGATCTGGTTATATATAGGCATGTTGCTCTTTTTTGTAAGAACCCCTACTGATTTCAGCGATATTTTTGAGATGTCTCAGTTTGACACATGTTCATTTTGTCAAACACCTTGCTTGTTTATTTGAATGTCCAATGAAAATAGTTTTGCCAATGACAGGAAATAACCATAACTAGCAGATACTTCATTTGAAATAGTAAAGAAGTAAAGCTAATACACTCCAATAAAAGTCAGTATTGTCTTCAATACATTTCTGAGAAAATAGATAACAGTGATAATAATGGACAGACATACAAATTCCTTGCTATTTGATACCCAACTAGAAACTCTTCTACAATATTTTCTGAGCAACAAGCTACAACAATTAATGTCTCAGAAATACACTCGGAATTAATATTAAAAAACACGTGATGTGGGTTTCTAGGAATGCCTTTTGGTCAGGATATTGTATTTGCAGTGCTTGGAAGGAGGTTTATCAATGGTTGTCGCCTTGTGTAACAATCTGCCCTTCGAGAATGATGCCCAGCAATATGATTTCTGCCCTAAACCCCACGTTGAGACCTTTATCAGACTCGTCACCCTTTCATACAAACACGACTTGCTACCTCAAACCCAAGACTTGCGTATTAACAGCAACATTCAATGGCGTGAGGGGTTAAATGTGCAAGGTCTACTCCATACTCATGCCCACGTCCAACAACATGCCTTCAATCTGCTCCAATAAACCCCACGACCTCTAGGATTGTCACGCAAAAGGACTCACAACTGTGATATTAATGGCTGCGACTTTTCCAACAACACTTTCAATATCTTCAAAAATGGCATCCAGCTATTCCCACAAATATGCAAATACAAATATAACTCAGCGCACTCAGCCCCTTCAGATATTCATGCCAAAAATGAAGTATAGAGTTTCCAGCAGTTATACAGCAAAATAGATGCCTCCTTGAAGTGTAAATGATAATATGCACAACTCCATAAACACTGAATCTGTATACACCTCAAACCCCACAATATGCAAATGATATTATCGTTGATCCTCAAGTTTGTCTCCAACGGAGACCCACAAACTTGTGTAATATCGTCCCCAATGGAAGAGTTGAGTGATCTCCCCACAAACCAGCTAGGGCGGAATCGTTTCATCACCGAAACTGATCTTCCCTAAAGGGTTTCGGTCTTCCAGACACTGAGATGAACCAGGTTCAATCTTGAGAACCACAGGGATTTTAATTATAGAAATAGAATAATCTGAACATAACCAAATGAGCTCTCATAACCTTCTTTTATACTTTTTCCGCCAACTCTCCAGAAGCTTCTATTTAAAATTCACTTTTAATTTAAACTCTCATTTTGCTCCGAAAAAGACCTTTTTATTAAAATAATGATAATTTTACACGCAGGGTCTCTGTTTAATACATCCATGATTTAAAACATTTCATCCTGGTTCCGACGAACTATAATACTAAGGTGACTTTCAAATATTTTAAATAATATTTGGCAACCTTAATAAATTAATTAAAATAAAGACATTAATATACTCATTTTGCAAAAATTGTCGAAATGCATCAAAATTGAAAACTAACTGCACTGGATTAATCCCAATGTAAAATAATGATAAACGGAAACGACCGGATGACTTTCTATAAATAGACGCCTCTCTAAGATTCTTGGAGAGCACACTAGAACCCAAAAATAACATCTGAAAGCATCAAATAACTCCTCTAAACCATTTGAGCTCACTGGTAATATCAAATTATCCCTCTCATCAAGCAGACGCAAACCTAGAAAGCCATCTCCAACTGCAAAACACGAGAACCCAAAAATGGGGACATTACAGTCTGCCTTTCCCAAAGATTGCTTGTCCTCAAGCAATGCCAAGGCACCCACAATAACAACCGACTGAAATCAACTGAATCCAAGTGTAATCTCGGGGTCCCAAGTCAATCTCATCAAATGTCCACCATGTTGTCGTTGCACTACTCTGATAAAAACTATCAACTCATCACGCTCCAGCTACACTCTCAACTCATGCAACTCGAAAAAATGAACATCACCAACACCCATTCTGAAATACCTGTGAGGGCTGAAAACTATATCATGAAAAATCTCCTACCAAGGCACCTCAATGCTATCCCTATTTGAAATCCCACTACCTAACTCGATCCTGGGCAATATGAAATATAATCTGCTCAACTCCAAAGCATAACCCTTGGCATAACTCCTCACAATGAACCCGTAGTGATGTCAATCAATCCCCAATCGGAAATTGATAACAATAGTATCATCCCTAAAAGCATACATCATGACCATGCTCCACCGATCATAGACTGATAACTCCACATTGACACCCAATCTCCAAGTGTCAACAGACCCATATCGAGCACACCAACTCATCCAATCAATTGCAATCACAGTATCATCAGAAGATATCAACAACTCGGACTGATTGCAGTTATTATCACTCATACTGGTGAGAGCTGGAAATAACTACTCTAACTCTATGAGTCCTCCCACAATCTACTGCCATGAAACCTGTAAGTACTCGAAGTCCATCTGCTCAAACTGAAATTGCTATAAACAACGGTGAAATACTAGGGCAGCAGCAGTCATAAAATATTACCCCTGAAAACATAGGGAATGTAAATGTGGGAATGACCAAAGGAACTCCTCCAATAACCACTTTAACTTTACTAATCAACACCAACTGAGAATCTCTCCACTATTTGGTTGGAGGTGTTGGCCAATCCATTTGCATGATATGATTCATTGTCCTATGGACACTGATTGGAAAGTGGACAATGGTACCAACTCCGAAGTTTTGTCCACCACTCCAATTCCAAAGCAACATCTCCTGAGGAATCAAATCATATGGAGATATTGATCTGCAAGACAATAGGCTGCTGTTAACTCTCGTAGAACCCACACTTTCTTCATCCCTTTCAATGGTGTCTTCATTTGTTTTACACACCCCTTCACCCAACATTGAATGCTCATCAGCAGCTGCTGATTCATAAGATGTATCACGCTGAAATATGCCCTCATTACCTGTTATATCATCTATCTCATGGCTGCAAGCTGCACCTTCCTGTGAGAAATGCTCCTCAAGCAGGATCCAATCTTTATCAACATACTGAACCTCTCCAATGCTGAAATCATTATGCAACATTTCATCCTTATGGAGTTCATCAATCCCTCCAATGATTTGTTTAATCTTCAAAGTCCTTGCATCATTCTCTTGACCCATGGGTATGGCTGCCATAGGAATAGAATTTTCAGCTTTGTGTTAAGAAAAGTGAGCCTTACTCAATTCTAAACAAAACTCATCAATCTGAATTTCTGCTTTTTGAAAGGCCACTTGAGTAGACTCCAAAAAACCCCTAGCATTCATAAGCTCAAAGGTAAGATGGTCGACTTCTTCCTCTTTCCCTCTCAATGCATCTGAATATATTTCAGCGAGGTTGAGGAGATGGTCACAATCTGAAAGAATATGTAAATAGTTTGATTTCATTGCCACCAGGGCTTCTTTGATTACCTATAAATTAGCATGAGAAGATTCTTCTTCAATGCCTTTTTGTCTTCTCTCAAGTTGAGCCTTCCAAAGGTGATCTTCAATCAGTTTGTGAATTTTATCGTAATGTGTCAATGCTGCAACAATCTTATCTTCATTACCCTTCAATTGATTCTCCAAATTATGTGGACTATCGGACTTATGAACAACCCCTGCTTGACATGAAGAATCATTAGATTGGTCTTGAAGCACTTGATTCACACAACTGATTTCTTCTACGTCATCATCCAACTCAGCTAACTCACTAGATGATTGTTGACAATTTTGACCCTACAAGTCAAAATTGCAACCTGAATCATTCAGAACTTTGCTTAAACATGCCTTTTGAAGAAGGGGAAGAGGACCATTTCGAGGGGATACTTTAAGACAAAATTTCTTCAGACTTTTTGTCCGAAGGAAATACGAGAAGGGTACTCTGCAATTGTTCCAAGTGTACTTTCCTTTTGAAGAAGGACCCAAGACAAAAAACCCGAAGGGTATCTGCACTTCGGGAAAGTTCACCTCATTTTCCCGAAGTGGTCCTTTGCCAAAACCCGAAGGGTATGTTGACCTTTGCAATAAGTCCGAAACGTACATTTCGAGGGGCAGTCTTCAAAGTCCGAAGGGACATTACAAGAATCCCAAAGGGCACCAACCCTTCGGGATTGTTCATCACAAGAATGCCGAAGGACCATTTTTATAAGCCCGAAGGGCATGTCAGAAAGGAAAAGGACTTCACAAAAGTCCGAAGGAATTCCTTCGGAAGAAAGCTTCCGGGAAAGAAAGGTTCAAATCCTTTGGACATTTTGTCCGAAGGAAAGGAAACGGTCCATTACAAGAATCCCGAAGGATATGTGCCCTTCAGAAAGGTACATTACAAAAATCTCGAAGGGTATGTACCCTTCAAGAAAGCTCAAAGGCACAGTTTGAAGGTTCATTGCAAGAATCTCGAAGGATATGTGCCCTTTGGGAAAGTTTGAAACAAAAAAGCCGAAGGGTTACTTACCCTTCAAAAGAGACCATTTACAACAAGCCCGAAGGGCACTTCGCGGAACAAAGGCAATTACAAGAAGTCCAAAAGGGACATTTCTTTCGGACTTTTTGTCTGAAGGAATTGTCCAAGAGCAGGAATGACACTTGTCTAAAGCCCAAGAGAACTCCCGCGAACAAATTGTCCGCGGGAAAAAGAGAAACACGTGAACAACTTTCCGAAAGAATTTCTTTGGACAAATTGTCCGAACGAATTCCTTCAGAAGTTTTAAAACAAGGGTAAGACATTTGCAAAGGGGCGGAAGAAAGGTCATGGACAAAAGTTCGAAGGAATTCCTTCGAAAAAATTGTCCGTAAGAATTCCTTCGAGAGACTTGGACAAGGAGATAAGCCAAAGGAGAGGATGAACAAAAAGCTCGTGGAAATAGAATTCCTTCGGACTTTTGTCCAAGGAAATAGAAAGAAAGAAAAGCCAAGACCCCGAAACAAATAGACAGAGGAAAAGTCCGCAAGAATAAACCGAGCAAATAAACCAGAAAATGAATGACAAAAGGTACATGCAGGAACATGCAAAGACCAATAAAGATATCATTTTTTCCGTCTACAGGAAGATCTACAGTCTAAGACTACAACAAAAGGAACGTCAAATAATAAACGAAATAATCAAATCGGTCCAAGACATGCACGACTCTTTTGGTTCTAGAACAAAGACTCGAATGCATGAAAGGCTCAAGGAACTTAACGGTGAAAAGCTATTTTCAGTTGGTCAAAGCTTCAGTTGCCTGTTTGTCGAGATCACGCTTCTCCTTGGTTTTCATGCAATCCAAAGCTTTCAACATTCTAGCAGTTCAAACGGAATTCTAAGTTCAGCATTAGCGTTGATTTCATGCAAAGGAGATTGTTCTCTTGCTTCACGCAGTTCAAACAGAGTTCTTTATTTGGAGATTGGCGTACCTTTTCATGTATGGAACATATTAGTCCAAAATAGGCCCACCGTCCATTTTCAACGCCAAGAAGTTTTCATGCAAGACAAAAGACAAGAAAAGACAAATTTAGAAGGTTTTGTTATCTTGGCATAACGGAAATTGGACTTGGTTAATGTGAAAGTTGACTTCCTCTCTATTTTCAGTGCCAACCTCTTTGGCTGTTGTGTATTTTTCTATGTAAGTTGGCTTTTCAACCTTAAATTGTATCCCTCTTTTGGCAAGACAAAATTCTACCAAAGATTGAGTTGTAACCTTTTTCAGATTCCAGTTGCTGGTATAGTGTATTTATGTCCTTGATTTGCATAAGTGATAGAGTTTTCTTCCTTGTCAAGTCTTAATTCTTACCTAGTTACTAGCTGATCAAATTATGCAGATCATGCTCTGTGTTTAAGTGTCTTTTCGCTGGAATTTTAGTGGATGCAAGTCGATTAGTGCCTTCAATCAAGCCTATTCTTTTATTTCCCTCAAGTTTTAGTTACTAGATCAAACTTTTTCGTGAAATATTTATGCATATTGGTCAATTGGAGTTGAAAGTTCAGCCTTCTTTGTCTAAATCAGTGTTTTAGGAGCTCTAATTGAGTGAATCAATCAAAAATACAGGTGTATCACCATCATTAGATAGGATTTCCGTTCAAGTTTTTCTCTATTTTCTCCGCAGTTTGTAGCATAGAGCAAAGGTCCTAATTGATACACCAAAGGGAGCTAGCCCTTATAATCTAGAGATTCAATCCACTAATTAGGTCACCCACAACCTATGATTGTTTCCATGTTTCAGCAAACTCTAAACTAAACTAAATTCTATATGGGAGTCGACCATTCTATTCGTATTATATAAGTAATACGAACCCCACCGCCATACCATAGAGATTATATAGACTGTGACGGCTTAAAACTACCTTCACAAGGGTGCAGGTCTGATTGACAACAATGATGTCATGTAGAGAAAGTGGGACAGCGTTAGTGTTACACATGGAACCGTCAAAAGAACCCAACTCTCCACAAGATTTATCAATCACGATCTCCAAATTACCCACTACGAGACTTGTGTAACCTTTACCTATAACTTCAATTGATTCCTTTTCTTTGCAGCCCAAAGTGTCTTCCTACTAGAACAACACTACATTGGTTCCATCTCCCTCATTGAACCCACATATGTGATTAGGAGTCCAATCCTCTTGACATGAAAAACAATGCTGCTCTCTTTTCATTTGGTTTGTGCTCTTTTTGGGTGATCCTAGGCCCTGTATACCAAATGAGATTAGTTCTTTTTCAGTAAACTGTTCTTTGAACTTCTCAATTTTCTGTTCAACCAATCTTTTTGAGGAATCATAAGTTGCGGTTGAGACATGTTGTTCCTTTCTCCAAATGACCAAAAAACCTGAGTGCAACTGTTTGCAAATATCATCGCCTACATCTTAAATTAGGGCCAAAATAGTTAGCATGCTTGTTTTAACATTGTCTGAATGTCATCTTCTGATTCTGGTTAAGAAGCAATGGAACATCTAAAGAATCAAACCATCACACCTGGAGAGCCATGCTTAATAAATGGGATCTCTATCCCAAATATTAATTACATGTCCCATCCTTAACTCAACTGGGGTTAGCTTTAACTCACCTAGAGTTAGTTCAAACTCAACCATACGTACTTCTAACATAGCTACACCTAGGTTAGAGTTAACTTTGGAGGCTATAAATACAAGGCCTCACCCATTGGAAAATAAGCTTTCTAGTTTAATGTTATTATGCCAAAATACTTCCAAAAAACTTCATTATTGTAGTGTTACCATGCCCATTTGTTAATCCAAGCCAAGCCAACATCAACATTATCAAGGTGCCAAGGAGAGGTGGAGCAATGGAACTTCATTGACAAAGATTTCTTGAGCACACAATCGAGCACATCAACCCATTGCGACTCACAACACTTGCTCTCATGGAAGGTAAATCTCTTGTTTTGCTCTTCATTTTGTTAGTTAATTGTGTAGTTCTCTAGCTCCTTGAGTGTCTAGGCTAGAGGTGTTAGTTTTTAATGTGTTTGTTTTAAGTTGATTTCTTGACTAACATACTAATCTCCCCTCTTGGACTCCTTGCTCACATGAATGGCATGCCTTGTGGGACCCACACCCCACAAAGTTCTTCTCATGGCCTTTTAGAACCTCTTGCTAGCATTTTTCATGCTAAAATTGACTTAATGACCAAAAAAATGAAAAATTAAAGCTCACAATTGAGACAAAGGAAGATGCGATTTTGCTCTGCGGAGTTGCGATATTGCAGATGTGGTTTTGCCTACAAGTTGCGGTTTTGCAATGTGTAAATGCGGTATAGTGTTGACAGACTTTGTTTTTCTTGGACATGTGTTGTTGCACTTCCTACATGCGTTATTGCACTTCCTACATGCGATATTGTCCTTGTAATATGCATTATCGCATTAACCAAATTTGTTTTGCAGGTAACATGCAGTTTGACTTGGATATGCGGTATTATCCACGTGAAATGTGATTTTGCAAGGAAGTGCGATATTGAAACTGATTGATGTGTTATTGCTATCGTGATATGCAATTTTGCACTACTAAAGCACAGTATTGTATTAACTATCTGCGTCGCAAGTGAAATGCAATTTTGAAGGGTAAATGCATTATTGTACTTGCAATATGCGGTTTTACTCTGTGTAAATGCATTTTTGTGCTAACAGTCTTTTTTGTCTACTAAAGTGTGGTTTTGAGCTAACAGTTGCGGTTTTGCAGAAATGCAGTATTGCTCTATGGATATACAGTATTGCACTATGTGAAAAATAAAAATAAACCCAAGAGCTACAATTTAGTTGTTTGCTCAATTGCCTTTTAGCTTCTAAGCAAAAGAACCCCCTAACACTTTTTGCAGGACCCAAAGGTCAAGGAAAGACATTTTTAGCACTTTAACAGTTCAAATCACATTTACATTCAGTGCTTAAAATTTGTTTAGTCGCTTTGTTTTTGTGTTTCAAAGTTCACAAATCAACAACAAAGCCAAGGGGCTAAATTTCACAGCATACTTCAATTGGTGTTTTAAAATGAACATAAACTTAGACTAAGTGCTCTTAAGAGCTTGCTTGCTTATCATTTTTGTTCGCTTATTGTGTGTTTTTTGCAAAATAGAATTAGCGCGTATGCTCTCCCCCCATCCCCATTAGGGAACTCAAGTGACCAAAAGCACTTTATCCATTGTCTTTGTCGCTTTGTCCAAGCATAGAAGGAATGTCACTAAGGCACTCCCTAAGATCTGAGTGACTTGGGTGATCCTAAAATGACCTTAAAGTCCTATATGTTTATTTCTTGCATCTTGGCTTGTGGGCGGGATTTCATCACCTCCCCATAAGTTCTTTAGTGAAGCGTTGACCCAAGAATTCATCTCTCGGCATCATTTCAATCCCACTCCACGGTGGGGTATACAAATTGAACTAGTGAATCACCGAGATGGTAGTTTGAACGGTTAAACTACCTTCGTTAGCAATTGTTGCCCTCGAAACAATGGCCTAATTCGGAGATTGCACTACACTGAGCAATTGATGGATGTAGTGGTTGTCAAAAGGATAAGACCTTTTTACAACAAGCTAATTAGCTTGAATCCAAATGACGTGTTGCGCCCTAGTGTTCATCACACATATGGAACGATTTAGAATGTGTGAAAATTATAGTTTTTTGACAAACCCTACTTGCCGCAAAAATATTGTCAATGCAAGGTGAGTAGCCCAAAGTGACATGTCGTCGTACGAATTCTTGAGAGAAGAGGGGGGCTAAAAACCTATTTTTCATGCGCATCTAAATTTTTGGATTAACAAATTATTTTCTCTCAAGGAGTATATAGACGGAATTTGACCATACAAAGCAACCTTGTTAGTTTTTAGGATAAGACGATACACTTAGGTGTTTTTATGTCTTTTCCTTTTACTTGTATTGTTTCGAGTCAAAAACTATCTTTGTTCGTCAAAATGCATCATGAACCAATTGCATGTTTGCACACCACTTTTAGCCTAAAGAGGTGTTATGCCGTCTGTTTGATGCCACACTTTGTCTTAGGAGTTTTTCAAAACTTGTGTGTGTGCATCACTTGCTTGAAAGGGGCGTCGTTCCGCTGCCCATTTCGTTCCAAGCCTTTGCCTTAAGAGTTTTTCAACAAAAGACTTGTCATACCTTTCGAACGAGATAGCATCGTTACGTTGCTCGTTTTGTTTCAAAGACCTTTTGCCTTGGGTCAAATTGAGTTTGAAACCACGTATGTCTTTTGGTCTATGCTTGGTATTGTTATGGTGTTCGTCTTGGTCTAGGATTTTGTCCATTTGAGACACCAAGTCTTCTAAGCCAAGTTCGAAATTGATCTTGTAAAGTTCAGATTCAAAACGTTGATTGGTTTATGCTTATGCCTTGCTTAATTGTGGCTTAGATATTTACCTCTCACTTTTGGATTGTGCAACTTGGATTAATTTCTTGCTTGATTTGAGGATCTTTTGTGCCTAGATTTGGGGAGTGGTCTATCTTCCAAATGTCTCACATGTCTTTTGTTACTTCTAACTAAGGTCGAAACTCTTGTTATAGACTAGATTTGCACTCTTGTGAGAGAGTTCTTCAGGGTCTCTCACTTCCAGCTATAAGCATGGGAACAACCTCAAGGTGTGGGTGTGTTATGGTGAGGTTAAACCTCTAGACATTTTTATGAGGCTAGTTTCTCAGGTGCTTCACTTCAGCGCCTTGGGTTTCTACGCTAAATTGTACTAATGGCCAAAGAAAGGGGGAGAGAGATTACTTGAAAAGAAAATTAAACTAAGGGAGGTGATGCACCGAAAGTAAGTGATACACCTGGCCTGGGAGAGACTAATTCAACAGAAGACAAGTTGGCTTACACAACCTCATAACCAGCTAACTTGCATAAGTATTTCTTAAGCTACGCTTACTAAACCACACATGAGGCAAAGAGGAATTTCAAAATTCACACCAAACATCCATTAAAGGCCGAAATGCACGAGTTCAGACCTGCAATTAACTAGAAAGTCCCTGAAAACAAGCAAGAAAGAAGGGCAACATAGTTGGAAGGATGCTTCTTCACAATGTTATTAGTGCAGAAGCTAACTCAACGCAATTTTCAGACAAAGAGATAGGTAAAAACAATCTTTATTGCTTCAAAGGTCCATTACACAACAATTTTCACAAAGTGATTTTATCACCAGTCCGAGGATACATTTCTAGGCTCCAAAGCCTCTATTTATAAGGAAAAGAGAAAAGAGATAACGGGAGGAAAGAAGAAGTCACAAATCGCTGGCACCTCCTGTTGTGCTCCCTGATGTTCATAAATGCGTCGTTCCAGATCGCCGCCCAATACTCTTGAGCCCCTCCCGTCTTTAAGACTTTCTTTGGTGCATCTGAAAAGTCATGCTATGAACAACTGGAATGTTTCTTCTTGGCGTGACGCATTTAAGCATCAAACGGCTATTGTGGGCAACAAACCATGGCAGATGGGAGCCTTCATAACTTCCAGCTACCAGCCGCTCAAACCCTCCCATGTTTACTGAACATCCTTGTACCACTTGTCCTTTACTGATTGGCCCTTTTTACTCCAGTTACGCCACATGGTGGCCTTTTATTCGTTGCATCATGATTCTAGCCTTCCCAGACCAAGCTTAAGTCGAGCCCTCAAAGAATCCTAATTTACTCTATGCAGAGTAATTCGAGTTCTTTGGCCTCTCCAACTTCGAACTTTCTCAGGTCCTTCACTTATAAAACCTTTTAAGTACAGTACTTTGAGAAACCCGATTTACTCTATGCAGAATAATTCGGGTTCTCTAAGCCTACTTACTTTGGGCTTGTCCATCTTGAAGTCTTCTCACTTTGTTGCTCCTCAAGCCTTAAGACTTCAGGGTTTTCAAACCCGATTACTTCCAACAGCTAGTCGCTTACCCTGATTTTGACATCCATTGGCCCGTCATTTCCTTCGGACACTTGGTCTCGGCCTTCTCTCTCAGCTTATTTCTTTCGAGCAAATCTCCCGAAAGAAATTCTTCAGACAATTTGTCCGAAGGAATTCCTTCGGACTTTTTGTCCGCATCTGTTTTTGGAAACTACCCTTCGGGCTTTTCATAATGGACTTTCCCGAAGGGTAAGAGATCCTTCGGGCTTTTTCCATGTGATCCTCTCGAAGGGTAACATACCTTTCAGGAATTTTGAAATGGTCCTATCGAAGGGTAACATACCCTTCGGGAAAATTGCAATTGTCCACTTGGAGAAGAAAAAGCCCTTCAGAAAAGTTGAAGTATACATTCAGGAAAGTTGACTGGTCCCTTTTTGCCCTAAAAAGACCCTTCAGCATTTTGAAATGGATTTTTTAAAAAGACTCGTCTCTTGAAGAACCCGAGAAGCACCATTTCCAAGACCAAATCGGGTTTGTCAAGCCCCTTTACTTATTTTGGGTTCGACTGCTCACAACTTATGAAGTAACCAAGTAGTGCCCCTTGGAGAACGCGAAATACACTGTCTATGAGTAATTCAGGTTTGTAAACCCGAATTACTTCTACTTATAAAACATTTAGAAGCTAAGCACTGCTGGAAACCCGATTTGCATTGTGCCTTCAAAAAACCCGAAGTTGTCACTGCTGGAAAACCCAAAGTCCTCCCAAAGACCTACCATTTTCTTGCCTGAAAGCTCCCTTTTTCATACTTAGGTAAACTTTGATATGTGGGCCAAAAAAATGGCCAACATTTCTGGCGATTCGCAGGGAAGCATGCCTGCTATGCTCGAGAACCCAGCTCATTTGCTTTGTTCGATCCATTGGGTGTGGAGTCACTACTTTTGCATGAAGCTGGCTCTTTCTAGAAATCTCCCTTGAAGCAACAAAGACAACCAAAACAAAACAAACTGTGCCCATGGCACCTTAGGGAAGGGAAAACACACGTAAAAAAGATGAGCACTAAGCACTTAGAGGAAAACATAAAAGAAAACTAGAAGCGTACAAAAATATATATACAACGGCTGCAAACTCTCAATAGCAAGGCTTTAGATGAATCCCATTGACTAGGATCGGTAATACCTCTCCGTCTAATCAAGCAAGTTGGAAGGCGTTATGTTGTTTGCATTTGTGGATTAAATTAGGGCCATTCCACAAGCTGTAGAACTTGGTATGGTTGCCCAGTTTGGCCTTTTTTGAGTCCCATTTGAGAATCAGGTCTCCTTCCTGAAAAGTCCTTGTTTTAGCTCTCTTGTCAAAAACCTTCTTCACTTGAGCTTGATGTGCCTCCAATGCTTTCATTGCAAGGTCCCTTGTCTCCTCAAGCTCTGTGAGTTCTGCCAATCTCACATTCATAGGTTCATCTTCTAGCAGCTCTAGCTGATGGACTAGCTCTAATGCAAGCAGCTCAAGGGAAATAGGTAACTTGGTCTCCCTTCCATATACTAAAACATATGGAGAATTGCCAACAGCAGCTTTAGGAGTTACCCGGTCAGCCCACAAGGTTGTCTTTAACTTGGTATGCCACATCCTCTGGTTCCCCTCCATAGTCCTCTTGATGATCCTCAACAAATTCTTATTTGTGGACTCAGCCAACCCAGTGCCTTGAGGATAATAGTTTGAGGAAGTGTTGAGGTAGATGCCCATCTTGAGAGCCCATTCACTTGTTTTCAAACCAAGGAAAGCCAAAGCATTATCAGATATGATAGTGGTTGGAACACCAAACCTGGTCACAATGCTGTCATAAAAATCTAAAACTGCACTTTCATTGGCTTCCTTCAATGCAATGGCTTCCACCTACCTAGTGAAGTAATCAATTGCAGTACGCACCCACTTATGCCCTGCAATTGATGGAGGGTTAATTACTCCAATGAAGTCCAAACCCCACTACATGAATGGTTGCTCCACTTGAATCGGGTTGAGATGAAGCGCTGCTAACCTTTGCTTTCCCATGACAAGAGCACATTCCTGACACTTCCTCACCCATACATAAGCGTGCTTGAAGACGCTAGCCCAGTAGTAACCAGCCCCAATGATCTTTGTTGTAGTAGTCATTGGGGCAAAATGACCTCCTGCAGGCCCATCATGAAAATGCTCCAAAAGCTTGGCAACTTCATCATCTACGCACCTCAAGAGCACTCCATTGAGGTCTCTTTTAAACAAAACCCCGTCAACTAAAACATAAGGTATGGACTGAAGTCTGAAATACCTTCTTTTTGCTTTGTCCATACCTCGAGGGCACTCACCTGTTAGCAAAAAGTGTGTCATATCATGGAGCCAGCTAGTGTAAGGTGGAGGTGCATTTGCTTGTAGGTTATCTTGTGTCACCAAGATGACCTCTTTGTCTTCACGAAGCTCCTCGGCCATATGCTCACATAAGCCTTTACCTCTTACTAGCTTAGTGACCTTGATCTTCACGTCGTACTCCATGACTTTAGTAATCCAACCAGCTCTTTTTTCACTCAAATCCTTGTTAAGAAGGAAGTCTCTTACTCCATGATGAGACACCATAAGGTGGATTTCGCTGTTGGATAACATTGGCCTCAACTTCTTGAGGCTCCTTAGTGCTGCAAGAACTTGCTTTTCTACAAAGGTATACCTCACCTCATACTCTTCAAGCCCCTGACTGAAAAATGCTAATGGTTGCTCGAGTCCTTCACCATTTCTTTACATCAACATAGCTGATATATTATCAATATTGGCAAAAGCATACAAAATGAAATCCTTTGAGAAATCAGGATTCATAAGTGTGGGTGCTTGAGCAATAGCTTGCTTGATAGCTTCAAATGCTGACTTGCCTTCATTTGACCAAGTGAACACTTAGTTCTTATTTAGCATAGCAGTGATGGGCTTGACTAAACTTGCGAAACCAGGGATAAATCATCTCACGAAGTTTATCTTTCCAAGGAAACTCTGGAGTCCCTTCTTATGCTTGGGCAAGGATAAAGCCAAGATGGCACTTATTCTCTCAGGATCAATGGATAGCCCTTCCTTTGAGACGATGTGGCCCAGCAGCTTGCCTTCATGCACGGCAAACACGCACTTCTTGGGATTCAATGAAATCCCATACTCTCTGCCCCTTTCAAAAATCAGTCTCAGGTGGTCCATGTGTTCGTTGGGATTCTTGGAGAAAACCGTGATGTCATCCAAGTATACCAGCACCGTTTGGTTCAGCAACGCTGGAAAGCCATGTCCATGGCTCTTTCAAAGGTAGCACCAGCGTTTGACAAACCAAAAGACATCTTTTGGTACACATGCGTGCCCCATTTGGTGGTGAAAGCAGTCTTGTACCGATCTTCATCTTTCACCCAGACTTGGTTGTAGCCAAAAAAACCATCCAACAAGGAAAAGCGTTCTGAACCGGCAACTACTTGAAGGAGTTGCTCCATGGATGGTAGGGGATAGTGATCTTTCAAGAAGACTTTGTTCAAATCTCTAAAATCCATGCAAAGCCTAATCTCCCCACTTTTTTTTCTTACAGGCACCAAGTTGGCTACCCATGATGAGTGCTTGATGGGAAAGATGATCCTGGACTCGATCAATTTGGTTAGTTCCTTCCTTATCAGCTCCTCAATCTTGGGGTTAACCAGCCTTTGTTTTTGTCTTACATGCTTGGCATTGGCCCCCAACTCTATAGTGTGTTGCGCTAGTTTAGGATCAAAAACTCTTAGGTCGTTGTAATCCCAAGCAAAAATATCTGCATACTCTTGGCAAAGTGCTATGAAAGCATGTCTCTCAGCCTTCCTGCTTACCTTCCCCAACTTGAGAAGTTTGTCCTTGAAGATGAGGACTCGCTCATAGTTTTCCTCCTTAGTTGACATTATTGCCTTCTCTTTCCTCATACGGTCTCCTTCATGAAAAAGGCCCTCAAGTGTAACCAGCCCTTTAGGAAGTTTGTTTGACTTCAGCTAAACAATCTGATCCTCATACTGATGTTGCAATTTAGCTTGGTTAGATGAGAATTCGGCTTCCTGCTGCAAGAAACAAACAATTTGTTTGTCTCTCAAAAACTTGCCAATGGGCTTCATTATCTGACACTGACGGCCTCACCACCACCTTGACATGTGATTGAACCTTGGTTTCCTTCAGCTCACTTGGAATGTCAAACTGAGCTCCTACGGCTGCCAACCTGTCAGTGTGTTGGTTTTGATCTCTTGGGACAACTTGAATGTTAAAGGCTTCAAAATCTTCAATCAGGTCCCACACTCTATTTTTGTAGGACCTCATCAAAGCATTCTTGGTGACGTTCAAGACTCTAACTTGGTTAACTATGAGCTCATTGTCTCCATAAGCTTGCAGCAGTTTGATTCCTCTTTTGGTGGCCCATTGAAGGTCATGGATCAAGCCTTTTATATTCTACTGCATTTGAAGAGCAGCTGAAATGAAACCTGTAAGAAGAAAAAAGCTTGTTCCATGAGGGTGAAACCAACATTGCCCCAACACCTATGCCATTCTTGCTCCTTGAGCCATCAAAGAACAACTTCCATAAACGATTGAGGTCTTCTTTAGGTCTAATGAGTGACGACATGGGTTGATTCTCTTCATGCAGCAGGTAAACACTCATGTCTTTTTCCTCAACACCTCCCAAAGGGTTGAAAAATTGGTTATCTCCCCATAACTCATTCAATAACAAGTCTGGAACTTCTTCAAGATGAGTGTTCAGCTCTTGGCCAATTGTAAACTCATCCTCATCAAGGATGATACAATTGAGGCTTATATTATCTGGTTGATGGGGTTCAATATGGAATTGTACCATGGGTTCAGCCTTGATTGAGACCTTAGTCCCGTACCTTGTTCTAAACCCCATGTAAGACCAATCTGCTGCAAGGTAGCCCCCAATCTTGGCTGTGAATTCTCTAGAAAGACACAAAGCAAAGCGAGGAGTGATATCTAGAATTAGCACGTCTTGCACCACGGTTACACTAAGACAAGCATGCAAGGTTAAGCTCAAATTCCTAATGATGCATGATGGCTTTGTGGAAGAACCATCAAGTTGCAGGGCTCTTTTAGTGTGAAGCTCATACTTGAGGTTTAGCTGGTCAGCAATAGACTTTGGCATGACTGAGGTGCTGGCCCCACTATCCACCAAACAGTTGTGCACCAAGGAATCGCCAGTGATCGAAGAGACGTAGAAAGGGGGGGCTCGGTCACAATACTTAACCCTTCTCCCGCATGACTCTTGATTGCATTAGTGAGGACTTTAGCTACCTTATTTGGCTGTTTACTTGTTGTAGTAACACCCATCTTGGACAATCCTTCCTGCAGAATGTCTACTTGGCCAGGCAGGAAAGCATGTCCCACACCGGCACACTCACGCTGGATTTCTTCATTTGCTCTACAATGTTGATTGGTGTATCACCAACTTTTACTTGAACCTTGGGAGCTACTGCTGTTGGCTTTGTCAATGAAGGAGCGGTGACAATAGGTTCTTTGAAAGTTATTGTCACCCATATTCCTTTTCTTGAACCTTGTATTTGCTGAGATGGGGATGTCGGCTAGACTGGGCGTGGCCTACTGATTGGATGCATAACACTGCTCTTGCTCACAAATGACCATTGAGGCTTCTGGCTGGTTTAATCCTTGATCTGAGTCTTGCTCTTGTGGAGGCTGCTCTTGTCTCATCATTGTGGGTACCTCCATGTTTTGGGCCATAAGAGCTTGGTTGTATCCATAAGCAATAGCATGCTGCCCTTGATCAATAAACACTTGATTGGAGCCATTAGTTGAGACAATGGATTGCCCAAAAGAATGATTCCATGGCATTGTCCCCTCAGCTCCCTGAGCCACATTATTCTACACTGGGACCAAGGAGTTGGAAAGGCCTGCGGCATTCGGATTGCAATTATGTTGTCTAGCATAGATAGGCTGCCCCTGTCCTTGGAAACCTCCTTTGTAGGGTGGCCTATTTGCTTGATAAGGTTGATGCTGAGGTTGATATGAAGCTTGATAAGGCTTGTTGTAAGCTTGCCTCTTGACATTGACCACATCATTTCCCAAGGATTGGAGCATGCTCTTCAACTCCAAGTAATTCTTCTACTCTTGGGAGTCGTTGGATCCACTAGTAGAGGCCTTCTCTTGCTTAGGTGAAGGTACAACAGCAATTATTGGCGTTGAAAGTATAACATCGAGTGGAGGAATAACTGCAAGAGGTGGTCTGATCTCTAGAAAAAAAGGCATTGGAAGTCTGGGGGTAAGCTTCCCTGTGTGAACTACCTAATTTTCTACCTTGATAGCCACTTCTTATGCATCTGGCAGTATGTCTCCTCCCATAAACTGCATCATACAGCTATGTCACTATTGAGAGCTTTCAAGTAAAACAAGAAAGCAAAGTTTGGAGATGGTCTAATAGCTGCTGGGATTCTATCCCACGCCTTCTGAAATCTTGTATTGAAGTCCTGCATGACTTCATGGGGAGCTCTCTTTATGGTGGTCAGTTGTTCTGCAAATGATAGATGATTGCTCTTATCTGCAAACCTTTTACACGGGGCTGTTCCCAGCTCGTCCCATGAATGGATAGAATTAGGAGCTACACCCCTATACCAGTCCAATGCCTTTCCTTTGAAGGATACAGCCACATTTTCCACTGTAATACTGTGAATATTGCAGAGGTTGGTTATGTCTGTTATGTGCTCAATAGGAGTTACGGCTTGGTCTCCTAAGTAATAAGGGACACTTTTGAGGGCTGCTATTGGAATAGGATCATATTGTAGTAAGTTCAAAGGGCTTTGGCCGCTGAAGCCCACAAAAGCTCTTTGGAGAATCATGGCAGCAAGAGGCGCTGATAAAGATCTTGCGTAGGTATACTTTATGACTGGTTTAGGAGGATAGCTTCTTACGTAAGGGTGACTATGGGCAAACCTGAACCTTCTTGCTGAGTTTAAGGGTAATTCAACAAATTCAAAAGGAATACCTGCAGAAGTCGATCTTGTAGTCACCTTTGGCATGAAAGACAGCGACTACTCTACCACCAAATAGCTGGGTGTTCTTTGGAGTCGTCGGATGCTGAAGGATGAAAGCTACCACTGCTGCAAATTGATCAAAACAACATCAAATTTGACCAAATTTTCCATCAAAGTGGAAGTGAAATGGTAGTTGTCCCTCCAGGCGTGCCAAAATTGTTATAGACTGGATTTGCACCCTTGTGAGAGAGTTCTTCAGGGTCTCTCACTACCAGCTATAAGCATGGAAACAACCTTAGGATGTGGGTGTCCTATGGTGAGGTTGAACCTCTAGACATTTTTATGAGGGAAGTTCCTCAAGTGCTTCACTTCAGCGCTTCAAGTTTCTACGCTAAATTGTACTAATGGCCAAGGAAAGGGGGGAAAGATTACTTGAAAAGAAAATTAAGCTACGGGAGGTGATGCACTAAAAGTAAGTGATCCAACTGGCCTGGGAGAGACACTAATTCAGCATAAGACAAGTTGGCTTACACAACCTCCTAACCAGCTAACTTGCATAAGTATTTCTTAAGCTAGATTTACTGAACCACACATGCGGCAAATAGGAATTTCAAAATTCACACCAAGCATCCATTAATGACCGAAAAACACGAGTTCAGACCTGCAATTAACTGAAAAGTACTTGAAAACAAGCAAGAAAGGGCAACAAGGTTGGAAGGATGCTTCTTCACAATGCTATTAGTGCACAAGCTAACTCAACACAATTTTCAGACGAAGAGATAGGTAAAAACAATCTTTATTTCTTCAAAGGTCCATTACACAGTGATTTTCGCAGAGTGATTTTATCACCAGTCTGGGGATACATTTCTAGGCTCCAAGGCCTCTATTTATAAGGAAAATGGAAGAGAGAGAAAGGGAGAAAAGAAGTCGCAAATGGCTAGCACCTCCTATGTCCTTCCCTGATATTCATAAATGTATCGTTCCAGATCGCCGCCCAATACTCTTAAGCCCCTCCCGTCTTTAAGACTTTCTTTGATGCGTTTGAAAAGTCATGCTATGAGCAACTGAAATGTTTCTTCTTGGCGTGATGCATTTAAGCGTCGAACGGCAATTGTGGGCAACGAACCATGGCAGATGGGAGCCTTCATAACTTCCAGCTACCAGCGGCTCAGACTCTCCCATGTTTATTGAACATCCTTGTGCCACTTGTCCTTTACTGATTGGCCTTTTCTGCTCTAGTTCCGCTACGTGGCGGCCTTCCATTCGTTGCATCATGATTCTAGCGTTGCCAAACCAAGCTTAAGTCGAGCCCTCGAAGAATCCCGATTTACTCTATGCAGAGTTATTCGGGTTCTTTGGCCTCTCCAACTTCGGACTTTCTCAAGGCCTTCGCTTATAAAGCCTTTTAAGTAGAGTACTTTGAGAAACCCGATTTACTCTATGCAGAGTAATTCGGGTTCTCTAAGCCTACTTACTTCGGGCTTGTCCATGTTGAAGTCTTCTCACTTTGCTGCTCCTCAAGCCTTAAGACTTTGGGCTTTTCAACCCTAGTTACTTCCAACGGCTAGTCGCTTATCCTGATTTTGACGTCCATTGGCCCGTCATTTCCTTTGGACACTTGGTCTCAGGCTTCTCTCTCGACTTATTTCTTTCGGGCAAATCTCCCGAAGGAATTTCTTCGAACAATTTATCCGAAAGAATTCCTTCGAACTTTTTGTCCGCGTATGTTTTTGGAAACTACCCTTCGGGTTTTTCATAATGGACTTTCTCGAAAGGTAAGAGACCCTTCAAGCTTTCTGCATGTGATCCTCCCGAAGGGTAACATACACTTCGGGAATTTTGAAATGGTCCTCCCGAAGGGTAACATACCCTTCGAAAAAATTGCAACTGTCCACTTGGAGAAGAAAAAGCCCTTCGAAAAAGTTGAAGTATACCTTCGAGAAAGTTGACTGGTCCCTTTTTGCCCTAAAAAGACCCTTCGGCATTTTGAAAATGCCCTTTGGATTTTTTGAAAAAGACTCATCTCTTGAAAAACCCAAGAAGCACCATTTTCAAGACAAAATCGGGTTTGTCAAGCCCCTTTACTTATTTCGGGTTTCTGACTGCTCACAACTTATGAAGTAACCAAGTAATGCCCCTTGGAGAACCCGAAATACACTGTCTATGAGTAATTCGGGTTTGTAAACCCGAATTACTTCTACTTATAAAACATTTAGAAGCTAAGCACTGTTGGAAACCCGATTTGCATTGTGCCTTCAAAAAACCCGAAGTTGTCACTGCTGGAAAACCCGAAGTCCTCCCAAAGACCTACCATTTTCTTGCCTGAAAGCTCCCTTTTTCATACTTAGGTAAACTTTGATATGTGGGCCAAAGAAATGGCCAACGACTCTCTCTCTCCAAGTACAACCTTAAGCATGGTTAGTTTAGATTTGAGTTTTGCTCATCACTTGGGCTTGAATGTTTTACTCCTCGTTCTCACATTTGCCTACTTGGAATTGACTTTCCCAATTAGTTTTCGGCATGTGCCTAAGGTCCAATGTCTTTTATAAATAATTTTGTGTTTAAATCCATATGCCTAGTTTGAGTCAATGTGTTTCAAATTGTTAGATTAATTATCTTGGCTTTTAGACCTAGTTTGTTCCAAGTCTAGCTTTGTGTCGTGTTTCCAAAGACCTAGCATTTTATCTTGCCTTTTAGACCTAGTTTGTTCCAAGTCTAGCTTTGTGTCATGTTTCCAAAGACCTAGCATTTTTCCTTTTGTTTTAGACCTAGTTGTTTTGAGCCTATCTTTGTGCCTTGTTCCCAAAGACCTAGCAACCTTTTCCGTTTTTAGACTTAGATTAGAGTTGTTCAAAACACTTTTTACCAAGATTGGATTAGGATTTGCATTTCACTTGACCAATTGTGTGAGACATTTGACATTAGACCTTGAAGACATTTTAGACCAAGTTTATCATTGATCAAATTGTGGAGAACAGCTCCATTCCTAGACCATTCCTAGACCGAGTTTGCATTTTAGACCAAGTTTCTAGACGTTCCAAGTTTAGACCGAGTTTACCGTTTGGACCAAGTTTGGACCATTTGCCTTTTTAGACCAAGTTTTAAGAGTTTGTAGAACCCTAGACCTTTTTTTTTGCAAAACATTAGTTGTTAATTTGGATATGCCTCGCTACACACGTAGTGGAATTATGTACAATCCAAATTACGATAACGTGGTCACGAATGCTAACTTTGTTCGAGACCCATATGGTGATGATGTAGTTTGTGAGACGGATCCCTATCCTCCTTACACTGCTCAATATGTGGAACAAAGTCAGGATCCATTAGCACACTACTTGGTTAATACACCTCCATATTCAAAACAGGACCAAAAGCAAACAGCGCAATATCTCACTAGTGTGCCATCGATTGTAGAACAAGTTCAACAACAATCGTACTATGTCACCATGTCGTCGACATATGACCCATTCTTGTTTGATCGTCACTTGCTTGAAAACAAGGGCGAGGTTTTAGTCAAAGCCGTGGAGGTAAGGGCCAAGTTTCCAACAGACTTCCCCCATGAAAACCTACCTAGTCTAGTCATAGTGACAAGAATGTGCCTTACACCCAAATTACGGAATAGGCCTCTACTAGTTATCCTCAGGGACTCATGTTGGTTTCATACAGAGACCCAAATATGCTTGCAAGAGGAAAGGGCCCCATGGAGAACCAATTCACACAAATGCAACAAGCATATCAAACCTACCTAAACCTAGCGTGGAATTTCAATGCCATGGCCATATCGAATGCTCCACTCATAGAGATAACTACTTTAACAAGAGTACTAGTTGATTCGACAGGTCAAGCTAATCCGGGTGTATACCCATTTGCCCAAAGTACTTCGGTAGGTAACATGTTCAATGTCCCTTTCATTGAAGAAGTAACTGTGGCTTCCACTCAAGACAATGTGCAAAATACGGTGGATAACATGCAAGTGTCTTCCAATCCAGGCCAAGGTGAGACAAATGCACGAACAAATAATTCCCAACAAGTGCCTTTAGTCAATACCACGAGTGGTTAACAATAGCAAGAGGCAACAATGCCTACTTCCCAACCACAGCAAATTACTCCCAACCCTCAACCAATTGCTTCTTCAAGCACACAACAACAAGGGGTAAGTAATCAAGCGTCGGCCAATGCTTTGCCTCAACAAGTGACGAATGTTATCCCACCTCAACAGGTGACGATTAATATTCTACGACAATAGGCACAGTGCAATTTACCACCGCAACAAAGGCATAACATTGTGCTGCCTCAATAGGGGCAACAAATGTTCTACCTCAATAGCCGCAGACCAATGTACCTTTACAATCGCAAACGTTGTCTAATCAACAACGTATTTATATTGGTTAAAGACAAATGCCAAACATCCAACAAACATCTAGATCACAATAGGTGTTTGCGCAACAAAGAGGTACCAATGTCCAACAAGTAACTATTAGGCAACAATTGCCTTTTACTCAGCGAATGCCACAAATCCAAAGACATGACCTTGGTCAATAGCAAGTCCCCTTTATTAGCAAGGATGGACTAGTCGACAACAAGTCCCTACTCAACCTCAACAGGAACAGTATCTTTCACAAAGCCATATTCTTCCATCACAACCCCAATTCCATCAGACCTAAAGCCATATACCGAATTCAAACCAAAATCTCTATCAACAATGTGTGCAATATTAACAACCACATCCCAATACACGGATGCATATTCCTGGTCGATTCACCCATCAAACCAACGTTATGTAGCATTCCATACCTCCATTGTACACCAGTCAAGGTAATCCACTTTTGACCACCCAACCATAGTGACAACCAAGTGTACCATCAAGTTTCTTGGCCCAAGAAGTGCAACAAATGAAGGATGTGATTGCCGCCATTCAAGCAAGAAAGCAAACCAAGAAATTTAAATTAAACGTGTTCATACCCATTTAACATGGAGCATCTTCGGATACCATTTTCCCCAGGCTATGAACCACCAAAATTTGACAAGTACAAGGGTAAAAGAGACCCTAAGGCACATCTAACAAAGTTCTTCGTCGCTTGCCAACGAATAGCCTGTAGTGACATCTACCTACTCCTTTTGTTTCCTCGAAGTCTAGCTAGACAAGCTTTAGAGTGGTTTCTCAAGTTGCCGAAAAATTCATTATCTGATTTTGACGATCTCTCAGACAAGTCCGTGCAACATTTCTCCTATAACCTCGAGCAAGAGATTTCATTAGTTGATTTGACTCAAGTCAAGCAGAAAGTTGGAGAGAGCTTTGCAAGCTACTTACAGAGGTGGAGAGTGTTGGCTAGTGGCTTCACCCATAGCTTACCAGATAAATAATTGGTCGTCGTGTTTACCAAAAATTTGCACATCGAGATATCCTATCATCTGGAGCTTCAGTGTATGCACATGTTCAAAGAAATCATTGACAAAAGTTTACAGATTGAAAAGGCCCTTATCAACAAAGGGATTATCAATTTGACCTCCTCAAATCAGAATCAGAGTCAAAACCAAAACACAGGGCCAAGTCAGAGCCATAATCCAGTAAAAGTGCAAGCATCTGCACCAGTTCAAGCAAACTATGAAAAATCCAACCCATACAATCGCAACAAGAACGTTGTTGGTAATGGAGTAACTGAGTCGTGTCATGTCCAAACAGTGCAAACATTGTCTGTTCAACCTATGCCACAAATGCAGCTTATTCCTCACCAGCAAGCACAACAACCTAGACCAGCTCCTCAAATGCCGCAACAACCACCCTTGCAAACCCCTCCTCCAAGAAGACCCACTCCTAGAGTCTTCAGCGGCCTTGATTAACCCATTGAAGCAATGTTCGCAAACTAGCCGCAGCCAATTTGATTGGTTGGTCGATTCCAAAACACTAACCTGAGGGTATACCGTATCTAGACTGGTACAGAGAGCATGAAATCTGTGAATACCATCATGTTCATGGACATTCCATACATTGTTGTGTGCAATTGAAGCTCCTTATTGAAAATACGTTGAAAAACGAGGAGATCCAATTGGATAATAGAGCATCTACGTCCAATCAAAACTTGGGTATCTACCAAAACCCTTTTCCACGGCACAATAATGCCAATCAACAACAACGAAGACCACAACGACAACAAAAATATCAGCAACAATTGTAATAGCAGCAACATCAATCGAATGGGAGGGAACCAAGGCCAAAATGATCCCAACAACCAACAAATTTACCACACAGTTGCACATGACTACAATAAATTTGTAGGTCATATTGCAAGTGGGCATGTCTCTACCATTACCATAAATCCTAGACCAAGTGCCAATATACTAGGACCGTTAGCTAACAATACCAATCAATATACCTATGTTGGTAATCCTTCCTTGACCTGTGACTTCAGCCAAGCACAACAGCAAACAAGGATTACCATTGCAGGGCCTTACGCCGATAACTTTTCATTGCCCCATGACCACAACCAAGTGCACTGACAATCAAGAATTATCCTCTCTGGCCCCTCTCTATTTTTTAGTAGCAACAATCCTGTATCCAATCCGGATTGTGCAATCACAACTCAGCAATCTAAGATTATCATACCAGGCCCACAACCTCCTACCAATGAACCAATGCAACCCACCATGCCAGCTAGGAACCAACCAATTACCACTGTTAAGGAAAAAACATATGACATTGTGGAACAACTCCAAAAGACACCAGCACAAATCTCCATTATAGTTTTGTTGCGTACATCTACTATCCACAAGAATATCCTAATAGAACTCATAGGCCAATCCCAAGTTCCAAACAACATAATCGCAGACAAATTTCAAGCTTTGGTTCGACACCTAGCCCCAGGCCAACAATTAACCTTTGACCAAGGTGATATGTAATCCCTTGGCCCTCTCCATAACAACCCGTTGTACATTGAAGTTGTCATCACATGGCACAAAGCCAAACGTGTCCTCATAAACAATGGATCAGGCCTAAATATTGTGTCTCTGAAACTCATCAAGCATCTGGAATATACGATAGTCGACCTTCAGTCGGAGATGATTATTATCAAAGCCTACAACAATGAGGAATGAGAATCTAAAGGAACTATAAGCTTATCAGTGATCATTGGGCCTTTGACCCATGATACACTTTGCCATGTGTTGGACCTAGACCTATCATACAATTTGCTTTTGGGTAGACCATGGATACATGAAATTCATGCAATCCCTTCGACATTGCACCAATGTATCAAGTTCCCTCACTCAAGGATGGAGGTGACTATCTATGGAGACTTATAGCCTTATGAACATTGCAAGTGTTGACGCAGTGGATTGCACCCTTGACAGGAGGTTGAGCTCCTGTCTTCCACGCATCACAATGAAAACTCCTCTCTTGCCTGTGGGTCTGGCAAAACTGAGGGGATAGTCTCTAGATAAGGGCTAGCTCCCTTTGATGTATCTTTGTGGTCCTGGATTTTCTACTGCTAACAACGGGGGGGGTGAAAAGGGAGAAGGATGCTGAAAACAGAACCTAAACTAAACAGTGATACACCAAAAAAGTTTGATCTACTTAGCTTGAACCTACACTTTCCACCAAGAACAAGCTGGTATACACTTCATTTGATACGGGAAATTCTTCTGCATCAATGAGCTAGGTCCGATGGAGATACAGGAAGGAAAAACTACCAAAGGCGTTCTAAGACACACTTTGGCAGCTTATTCACATGCGCCTATATTCCTGCTGTGGACACTTCTGGCTAACCTGCAAAAGAAGAAACTTCACAATACACTAGACATGCTGGAATCGTTCTGTGAAAGCATAAAAGAAAAATGACTTAACACAAAACAAAGCCATAGACATATGCAAAAGTGTAAGCTCAAATGGAGGTAAAAATGCTGTCTTGATTCAAGGTAAAATCCGGCAAAGCTCCACCTTACAAGCCAAGAGATCTCTCTTACAAAATGAGAAGTTTACAATATATATAGAGAAAGAGGAAACAAATGGCGCCCCCTTGGAAAAGACTTTGACGCTCTTTTTTACAAGTGGCTCATGTGCATTGAGAGCATCGGGAAGAGAAAAACGTTCAAAGAGAATGTTGTGTTGGCTGTCAGTCTTGACTTTGGCGTTCAAACATTAATGTGAAAGCATAAGCCGCGCCTCTTTTTCTGCAAACAAGACTGCTCCTTCAAGCTATTCACGCAATTTGTCTGCTCAATAATGTAAAGTGGAGAAAACAGGTCGCGTCGTTCACTGTTTGCGCTCCTTGATGACCACTTGGCAGACATTGTTTCAACTGCAGGAATAACTCGCCTCCCCTTTGCCACCTGGGTTGTTTTGTCCATATTCATGATTTTGTCCCTTCCTGGCTTTGTCTTTTCCTGGAATTTGAGATTTCGGGGCTATCTTATCATCCTTTGCTGGCTCCTTGGGCTCTTTCATCAGCAGGTCGCTGAGTTCATTCTTAACTTTTGTCTTTTCCCAGCTTTGTCTTTTGTTGGTTTTGTCTCTTCCTCTCTTAGCTCTTTGGGCTCCCTTCTGGTTGGTGCTCAAGTATTTAAAGATCAACGGCTATTTCATTGCCGTAAAATTGACGTTTGCGGGCCCGTTGCCACTTGAAAGCCAACGGCTAGTTTATTGCCCCGAATTTGACGGCTTCGGGGATGTCATCGGACGTCTGGATCCCAACGGCTAGTTTGCGATGCTTAATCTTGACGTCTTTGGGCCCGTCACCCTCCTTGGCAATTCCTTTGGCTTTCTTGTTTGATCATTCCCAAAGGGGAGGTGTCCCTTCATTTTTGGCCGAGAGTCCCCCGCAAAGGTACCTGCCCTTCGGGGTCCTTCGGGCTCCTTTTGGTAGTCACATCCTTCAAACAAAATATCCGAAGGATATGTTTCCTTTATGCCTTTTTTGCTTACCTTTTTTCCGTCGAGCTTTTCCCCGGGTGAATTCCTTCGGGTTTCTCCCATCGGACTTTCTGTCGGGCGAATTCATTTGGACAAAAAGTCCGAAGGAATTCCTTCAGACTTTTGTCCGAAGATTTTGCCTTGTCTTTTTATTGCTGCAGGATTTTCTTCCGAAGGATTTCTTCGGACAAAATGTCCAAAGGAATTCCTTCGGACATTTTGTCCGAAGAAATTATGCCTTTGCTTTTCCTTCTATCTTTGCCTTGCGAAAATTTCCTCCGGACAGAAAGTCCGAAGGAATACTTTGCCTTGGTCTTTTTTCCCTTTAAGTGCTTTCCTGCCCTCCGCAAGGGTTCTTTAAGCCCAAAGCTACCCTTCGGACTTTTGCAATGGTCCATTTTGCTCATCACCTGCCCTCTGCAAGGGCACTTTGGTCTCCAAACTTGCCTTTTGGAAAAGTTACAAAGGTCCTTTTGTCGCCTAAGTGCCCTCCGCAGCCTGCTGGAATGGTCCAGTTTGTGCCTAACTGCCCTCCGCAAGGGCACTTGTCCTTCGGGCTTTTGGAAGACTCCTCTGAACTTTTCGATTGAACCGACCGATTGAACCAACAATGGTTCAATGGTTCAATACTGTATTCTGCTCATTCAATTGGCTGCTTGAACCAACCGCTTTGAACCATTCGATTGAACCAAGTCATTGAACCAACTCTTTGAACCAAATGTTGAACCAACTTGTTGAACTGACTGATTGAACTAAAACATTGAACCCACTGAGTGAACCAAATCATTGAACCAACTGAGTGAACCAACCAATTGAACCAACCGATTGAATGGTTCAATGGTTCATCGGTTCAATGGTCCGAAGAAGCTTTGTAAGAAACCTTGCATTCTTTGAACTGGTTCATCATCTGCCGAAAAATTTGTGCAACCAAATTTGAACTGGCTCAGAACAGCAGAGAAAGGAGACCGATTTTGGCCTGCTAGACCAAAAATGGTCAACAACAAGCATTTGGAGGCTGAGTATGAAAGTTACAACTACCGTTTTGGCCTAGATCTAGTACCCAAGAAGGACAAAGACAAAGAGATACTTGTCAAATTGCTAGAGGCCAATTGTATAGACCCTGATAGCCTTGCCTCATCTTCACATACGCCTCCTCTTAATCATTTTACTATTTCGGACAATGGTCCAGGAGAATATTTGACCCATGACACGTTCCATATTGCCAAGCTTCCATAGAATCCCAAATCCTATGGAAGACCTAAAGCTAAACCAGATTGCATGGAGTAGCGACGAAAGGGAAAAGGGAAGCTTCAAAGCCCAACACCTGTTATTTTCACACCGGCCACTAGCCAAGAAGAAGACCCCCTGGCCAATGATGATTCTTGGTTATACAATGATAAATTCGTTGATTGCTACTGCAGTTCAAAATATCCCATCCCTAACAAGATCATGGATAACCAAGCATATGAAGGCAAAGGCCTTAGACCAAATCAGCAGGGTACTCTTGAACCCATTTCTATGACCAGATACAAAGAAACCTATGGTCTCGAATTTAAACCACCTGGAGGTGACCACACATATCTTATTCGTACTCCAATGCTAATTTCTAGTGACAACGATGCCGACAGCAAAGCAGAGTCCGATCATAGCATTTACGAAGACTGCCAATACCAACCTGTTTGACCCATATATTGTTTGTACCATTACACCAGAAAACTGACATTCCACGCTTCCCCTTTATCATCCTCCCTTATAGACTAGGAACAACAAGAATCCACAGTACTTATAGACGAGTTTGAGAATGATGAGGCCTTTTGCGATTTTCTACGCCTAAGAGATAATGCCCTGTTGGGACACCACAAACAAGTGTTTTCTATAAAACTGGATCCTGCAACCTATTTTGGAGAGCGGATGAACACCCTTAGCCAAAAACAAAAGAATAAAAAATTGAGGCCCCAAAGTGAAAACCTCTTTGAGGCGCTTTTTGACCAGGGTAAGAGTAAAGAGAAAGGTCAGTGTTTTGATGAAACCCTGTTTCAGGCACCACTAGACCGGGGTGTTCCCCTTTCCTCAAATGAAGCTTAAAGGACCACCAACAGCAAACTTGTTTTTGGGTTTGAGTTCAGTTCAGCAGAACAACATGTCATTGATCAAGTTGCCCAAAAATTTCCTATAGTATTTGTGACATGGCCATTACTATCATTGGGAGATTCAGATTCATCATGTTTGGGAGAGCCTAAAGAACCAGTCCGACCAGAGGACTTTGTCGTTGCAGGCCAATTTACATCCTTGCCAACCATTTTGGAGGATGGCTTGACTCTCCTAGTAGAAAATACTACGGAAGCCAACATCGGGACTCCAAACAACCCGAAGTGGATGAAATTAGGTGCGTCCCTCACTAAAAGGAACGTGAAGTTTTTACAACTCTTTTGAGGGAGTTTGTTGACAATTTTTTCTTTGGCCTATTCAGACTGCCAAGTTTGGACCCCACCCTGGTTGTACACCACCTTGTACATCCTTCTGCCAAGCTTGTGAAATAGAATTTATGCAAGATGCATCCTCGTATTGTTGTATTAGTAAAGAAAAAGTTAGAAAAACTCTTAAAAGGGAGATGCAATAGACCGATCAACTATTCGAAGTGGATCTCAAATATTGTGCCTGTTAGTAAAAAGCCAAAAAGTATCAAAATGTTGGCAATTTGAGCAAGGAGACAGTTGATAGTTTGAATATCATGATCCAGAAAGCAGTTTGAGGACTGAAGAATTATCATTCCCGTCTATGGCAACATGGAATTGTCATCGATGTCAAAGGTTGATGTCATTGATGTCATTGAGATTGAATATGATCATGCATTAATGCCAAAGGTTGAGTTGAGCAGACTTGTGGAGTAAATCGGGTTTGTGAAGTGCTCTTACTTATAAAATAAGTAAAGCAGTCTCGAAACTCCAAACTGGTCTAATAAAGTTGGTCGGGTTTATGGAATGACTTTACTTCTTTCATGTTTATAAGTAAAGCAAAGTCCAAAACACGAAGTGGTCTAGATGAGTCGTTCGGGGTTCTGAAGTGACTTCACTTGGTCTGGATTCTGGAATGACTTTACTTCTTTATGTTTCATAAGTCAAGCAATGTTACGAACCCGAGTTGGTCTAAGAGGAGTTTATCGGTTTCCAAGATAGCTTTACTTCTTCCATTTTCATAAGCTAAGCAATGTGGGAAACCCGAAAGGGTCCAGCGAAGAGGTGATCGGGGATTTGCAAGCACGTCACTTCTTTATGTTGTTAAGCTAAGTAAAGGTAAAAACCCAAAAGGGTCTAGACGAAGTAATCGGGATCTTGAAGAGGGGCTACTTCTCTCAAGTTGATAAGTCAAGTAATGTCAAAAACACGAAAGGGTCTAGAAGAGGCAATCGGGATTTCTGAGTGGCTTTACTTCTCTTACGTACATAAGTCAAGAAGGATGGAAAACCCAAAATAGACTTGAAGAATTCCTTCAGAGGAATTCTTTCGAAAAAAGTGGCAAGGACAATTCTTTCGGAGAAATTGTCAAGTCCTTTTCGGAAAATTGTCCCTTAACAAAAATCCGAAGCGTACATTCAAAAAGTCCGAAGGGTATCTTTTGAATGTTCCGAAGGGCAAGTAGACATTTTCAAAAAGTCCGAAGGATATCTTTTGAACATTCCGAAGGGAAAGTGGACATTTTCAAAAAGTCTGAAGGGTATCTTTTGAACGTTGCAAAGGGTGTGAGGACTGTTGGAAGATTTCTGAAGCGCAGATCCGAATAGAAGCCAATGACGAATTCTTTGGAAGAAATTGGAGGACACTTCAGGATGAAATGGACCCATTCAAAAAGTCTGCAAAAATTGTTCCGAAGACACAAAGGCCTACAACAATTTGTATAAAGAAACCTTCTAAAAAATTAAATCAAGGTTAAAAGACGAGCAAGTCTACAAGGATCAATGTTGCAAAGAGTGTTACAAGAAGGCCGAAGAAAATAAGATCACGCCAACATGCCGAAGTTTAACGCACAATAGAAAGGGTAAAGATCGAGCATATCAAGGACAATCAAAAGGAGCGAAAGCGAACCCATCATATAGAAAGCAGCGAAATGCAAAAAGGGAAGAAAAGAAGCTCAATGGTTAATGACAAAGCAAGAATTAAAATACATGCTGCTTTAAAAGATCAATGGCTCACGCTTGATCGATGCATTAAATCCAATGGTGCAAAGCAAAGCCAGATTACCCTCCGAGTGCACGCGCATTTGACAAGTGTCAAGAAGTCATAAGGAAAGATCCAACAAAGAAAAGAACATGAACTTGGCGCGACGAAAGAAATAAAAGGCCCGTATTTAATGTGTTCTAACTGTGTGTAAAGGAACAAGTAGAACCGGTGATGAAATCAATATATCTTCACGGAGCTCAAGATTAATGTAATTGATCAAAGAAGCAGCGCAATTAAGAACAGTAGAAGTGTAGATGCCAAAGATAGTAAATAAATTTGAACGTTGCCGTTTGAAGCATGAATCGAGACGTGAAGTCCATGTCACATTGAATGCAGATCAAAAGCTTGAACCGGTTAAGAGCAGTTGAAATGTGAACAATTTACAAATAGAAAACCCTAAGATGCATTTGTCTATATATGCTACGAACAGAATATTTGAAAGAGTCTTTTTGTTGCTGCGGCTATAATAATTAGAGTGTTAACTCAAAAATTGTCGAGTGAGGACATATGCAGACAATGTAGAAAGGCAAAACAAATAAAGTGTGTCAAAATAGAAGATATCCAGACACAAAGAGAAAGAGGCAAAAAAGACGAGAAGGCACATCATGTGCAGGTGCAATTACATACTAGACTTGTAACAGAGAAACTTAACAGAATTCATTTTGAATCTCTTTTGTATTCTGAAGTTGTAGCTTCATATCTCTGATAGGTTGGTGGCGTCAAAAAAAGTGAGTTGGTGCTCAATTAGGAAGTTGGTGCTTCCTTAGAGTGAGTGCTCTTGAATGTAACTAGTGAGGTTTGTCTATAAGACATCTTTTCTGTGAGGCTGGATTAGAACAGTACATTCTAGCAGCTTTTTTCACCGTGGTTTTTTCCTTTGGGTTTCCACATAAAAATCTAGTATTGAGTATTCTTGTGTGTATAATCTCTACTTTTGTTCTTTAGTTTGCATATACATTTTGTATCTTGTTTAAAAGTTTTAAGAACTAGGTTTTAGCTCATCTACTGGTTCACCCACCCCTCTCAATAGATAGTTGTGTTCAACAATTGGTATCAGATCCCAGATTCCATAGGAGAAGCTTAATCGGCTTAGGTAGATCGTGGTTAGTGAACACAATGTCCTGTCAAGAAGGATCTTCATCAAACAACACTCCTCTGTTCGATGGGTCTAACTATGTTTTTTGAAGCATAAGAATGGAAACATACTTGTCTTCCCTAGGGTTTGATGTATGGATGTCAATAATATGGATATATAGCCCCTGTTGTAACTCATGTTGATCAGGCAGCCAAAAACGCTTACGAGAACAACACCAAAGCAAAGAACGTTATTCTTTATGGGTTGTCAAACTCCGAGTTTGTCAAAGTTATGCACTGTCAGAGTGCAAAAGACATTTGGAATAACTTAAAAGGTATCTACGAAGGAGACGACAAAGTGAAACAGTTCAAGCTGCAAACACATAAAGGACAATTTGAAAGTTTGAAGATGAATGAAAAAGAGAAGATCGCTGACTACCTCCTCAGGGTAGATGAAATAGTCAATGCCATAAGAGGACTTGAAGAAACGATAGAAGAATCGACTATTGTCAAGAAGGTTCTGAGATCCCTTCCATCAAGATATGACTCCAAAATTTCTACTATTGAAGAAGCAAGAGATTTGGACAAGCTTATCGTGGACGAACTACATGGAACGTTTACAACGTACGAAATGAGGATGGGAGAGACAGACACGGTCAAGAGAGAAGCAGCCTTCAAAATAGTAAAGTCTGCAAAAGAAGAAACCTCTATGCTCAATTCTGAAGAGACTAATGGTGAAAAAGCCAATTTTGTCAAAAAATTGAAGAGAGGATCAAGTATAAAAGAAAACTTCCGTTCAAGTGTTTTAATTGCAGCAAGGTAGGACACTTCACTGCAAAATGTCCATACAATAAGGACAACTCCGAGCAAGTAGAAAGTATCAAAAAGGTGAAACCGCATTATGCTAAGAGAAAAAACTTCTTCAAGAACAAAAAGGAGTTATATATAAAAGAAGTTAGTGACTCAGTGGGAGAGTAATAGTGCCAGCTCTGACGATGAGCATGACTGTGTCTTTCTAGCTGAAGGAGATGAGTTCTTATTTATGACAGAAGAATTCACCTCCTTGAATCAAGAGCAAAATGAAGATGAAGATTGGGATGAAGGTGAGATTGATCTTGAAAGTGAACTTGTGTGTGCTCTTGAAGAAATTGAAAAACTGAGAAAAGAAAACTCAATGCAGAGGAAGCATGAGAAAAAGAAGCTTGAAAAGGCTAATCAAATGATTGTGACACTAAAAACTCAAGTTGAGGAAGCCAACAGGATAGGAGAAGTCGTCAAGATGGATCTCCAATCCAAATTTCACGAATGTATGAAACTTGACGTAGAAGTAGTATCTTTGAGGAAAGAACTTGAGAAGGCAAGAGACCAACTAAACAAAAGCTTAAAGCTGACAAAAGCATCAGAAGTTCTTAGTAAACTGATCAGTGCGCAAAAGCCTTAGAATAAAAAGTCAGGTCTTGGATATGATAAAGAAAAAGGATCCTCAGCGTGTACATCAACGAACTTGTATGATAACTTCAAGAAAGGAGAAGCAAAAGCAATGAACGAGAAGATCAACAAAGAAGAAATGAAGGCAAAGATTAGAAAGGACATAAAGATTAATCCAAGGAAAGATGCAGAAGGATGCATCAAAGTGGCAGACCTGAAAAAGCAAAAAAGATAAGAATTTTCGATATACTACACCAAAGAACGTTATGACCAGGTACTTTTCTTCCTTTTATGGTTATTGTTTTAGTTGTAATCAGTTCGGTCATAGGGCTATTGATTGTAAAGTTTTTCTTACTAAAAAATTTAATTTTGCAAGTAGAAATTCATTTGCTCCTTTGATAGATTCAAAATTAATATGTTACAATTGCAATAATTCTAGAAATATAGCTAAGTATTGCAGAGCTAACGTTGCAATGACAAGAAATAACAGTTTAGGCAAAGGTAGGTCTCTAAATAAGAACAGAGTTTCACAAGCCACTCTTAAATAAAGGAAAAAGGCAGGTGAGAGACCCAAAAAGATGTGGAAAGTGAAAGATCAATCCCTGATTGCTCAAACGACAATCCACGCCAAAGAGCAAAACTTGTGGGTCATAGACAGCGGTTGCTCAAAGCATATGACTGGGGACAAAAGCAAATTCACCAATTTAAGCAAGATGCAAGAAAAAGACTATCAGTGTGAAAGATAACACTGCAGTCAAAATTAGAGGTAAAGGAACCTTGTACATAGATGGCAAGCTTCATACACATGACGTCCTGTATGTTAAAGGACTTAAACATAATCTCTTAACTGTAAATCAGATGTGTGATAATGGCTATGAAGTCATATTTAATGCTGAAGGTTGTAAACTGAAAAGAGCTGGAAAAACCGTTGCACAAGGAAGAACTAAAAGCAACATGTACAACTTGATTGAAGAAAATGATGCAAGTTGCCTCATGGAAAAAATCGATGAGAGTTGGTTATGGCATAAAAGAATGGGTCACGTCAACTTCGACAATTTAGTCAAAGTAAGTTCTAACAAGTGTGTTAGACATATGCCCAAAATAATCAAACCTGCAGACATCACATGCAGAGCGAGCCAACTAGGAAAGCAGACAAGGGTCAGATTTGAAACAAAAGAACATGCGACTTCAAAACTCCTACAAGTAGTTAATACAGATTTATGTGATCCTACTAGGATAAAAGGATCTAAAAGTGTATACTACTTTATGCTGTTTGTAGATGACTTCTCAAAGATGACATGGGTAACATTTTTGAAAGATAAGTCACAAGCCTTTGAGAAATTTAAGATCTTCAGGGCCATGGTTGAGAACGAAATGGGAAAAAAAATAAAATGTTTAAGATCAGACAAAGGTGGAGAATTCACCTCCAACGAGTTTATAGAATATTGTGAGAAGCATGGGATTAAGAGACAATACTCTGCTGCAAAAACTCCACAACAAAATAGAGTTGTAGAAAGAAAGAACAGAACTGTGAAGGAGATGGCCAGAACAATGATGAAAGAGGCAAAACTCCCTGATGGATATTGGAAAGAGGCAGTTCAAACAACAGCATATATATTAAACAAAGTTCAACTTAGGGTAAAAAGTGATAAAACCCCATATGAACTGTGGTTTGAAAACCCTGCATCTGTAAAGTATTTCAAAGTGTTTGGAAGCAACTGCTACATCAAAAGAAAAGAGGCCAAACTTGGAAGTTTCAAGTCAAGATGTGATGAAAGAATTTTTCTTGGATACTCCACTCACAACAAAGCCTATGTATGTTACAATAGAAGGCTGCATAAAATAGTTGAAAGCATCAATGTCAAGGTAGAAGAAGGATTCAAACAAGTTGAGCTTAATGAAGAGATCAAAATTGAAGAATCAAAAGGAACTGAAAATGAAATAGAAGATAGTGAAGAGGAAAAAACGAGTAAAAGGGCACCTACAAGGTTTGTTCAAAAAGAACATTTCAAAGAGCAGATAATTGGCGACAAAGATGTGAGTGTTCAGACTAAGAGAAGAGTTGTAATAAACAAGGAGCAAGTAAACTTTGCTCTACTTTCAGAAATTGAGCCTAAGACCTTCAATGAAGCCAACAAAGATGAAAACTGGCTAACAGCCATGGAAGAACTTAGCCAAATTGAAAAGAATAAAACTTGAGAATTAGTTCTTAGACCCTCGAACAAAGAATGTAATAGGAACTAAGTGGGTTTATAGAAACAAACTCAATAAAGATGGAGTTGTCATAAGAAACAAAGCTAGATTGGTGTGCAAAGGATATGCACAAGTAGAAGGCATAGATTTTGAAGAGACATTTGCTCCTACGGCAAAACTGGAAGCTATAAGAATGTTCTTGGCACTCTGTGCACAAGAAATTCAAGGTATATCAAATGGATGTAAAGTCAACGTTCATGAATGGAAACTTAGAAGAGGAAGTGTATATTAAACAACTAGAAGGATTTCAGTTAGCAGAGGAAGAAGATTATGTGTGCAAACTAAAGAAAGCTTTGTATGGTCTGAAACAGGCACCTAGAGCATGGTATTCACGATTGGATCAATACCTGCAACGACAAGGTTTCAGAAAAGGGTGCACAGACATCAATCTTTATTTTAAATCTGGTGAGCATATGTTGATTGTTGTTGTCTATGTGGATGATATTATCTTTGGAGGTGGTGATAGCAATATTGACGCAACAGATTGCACCCTTGATAGGAGGCTGAGCCCCTGTCTTCCACGCATCAAAATGGAAACTCCCTTCTTGCCTGTGGGTCTGGCAAAACTAGGGGGAGAGTCTCTAGATAAGGGCTAGCGCCCTTCGATGTATCTCTGAGGTCCTGGATTTCCTACAACTAACAATGGGGGGGTGAAAAGAGAGAAGGATGCTGAAAACAGAACCTAAACTAAACGATGATACACCAAAAAGTTGATCTACTTAGCTTCAGCATACACTTTTCACCAAAAACACGCTGATATACACTTCATTCGATATGAGAAACTCTTCTACATCAGTGAGCTAGGGGTCCTCTGGAGATACAGGGAGGAAGAACTATCAAAGGTGTTATGAGACACACTATGGCAGCCTGTTCACATACACCTATACTCTGTTGCAAACACTTCTAGCAGACTTGCAAAAGAAGAAACTTCACAATACACTAGACATGCTGGAATCGTTCTGTGAAAGCATAAGGAAAATGACTTAACACAAAACAAAAACATAGACATATACGAAAGTGCAAGCTCAAATAGAGGTAAAAATGCTATGTCTTGATTCAAGGTAAAATCCGACAGAGCTCCGGCTTACAAGCCAAGAGATTTTTTGGCAGAGTTTTGCCTTACAAGTTAAGAGATTTTTTGGCAGAGTTTTGTCTTACAGGCTAAGAGATTTTTTGGCAGAGTTTTGTCTTACAAGCTAAGAGATATCTTTCTCAAATGAGAAGTTACAATATATATAGAGAAGAGGGAAACAAAAGCTCCCCTTTTGGAAAAGACTTTTGGCGCCCTTTAACAAGTGGCCCACGTGTGCTAAGAGCGTTGGGAAGAGGAAGCCGCTGAAAGATAATGTTGTGTCGGCTCCGATTTTGACTTCAAGGGTTTAAAAAACATAGGCCGTGCCGTTTGTCTACAAACAAGACCGCTCCTTGAAGGCATTCACACGGTTTGTCTGCTCATCAATGCAAAGTGGAGAAAAATGGGTCGCGCCATTCACTATTCGCGCCTCTCGATGACCACTTGGCAGGTACTGTTCCAACTGCTGGAGTAACTCCTTGAGTCGATGCCTTTGCCACTTGGACTGTTTTGTCCGTTTCTGCACTTGGTTCTTTTGTCTCTTCCTGACTTTGTCTTTTCTGGGTCCTTCGGCCCTCGGGGGCTATCTTCCCAGCCTTACTGGCTCCTTGGGCTCTTCTCTCAGCGGTTCTTCCTTTTGGCCTTAAGGCATTTGAATGCATTCGGGCCCGCGCTCAAGCCTTTAAATATCAACGGCTATTTTATTGCCGTAAAATTGACGTTCGCAGACCGGTCACTATTTGAAAGCTAACGGCTAGTTTATTGCCTTGAATTTGACGGCTTCGGGGACGTCACCGGACGTCCGGATTCCAACGACTAGTTTATGGTGCTTAATCTTGACGTCTTCGAGCCCGTCACCCTCCTTGGCAATTCCTTCGACTTTTTTCCTTTGCTTCGGCATTTTTGCTTCCTTTCATTCAGGTTTTTGAGAAAGGTCCTTTTGGCAACCGAGAGTCCCCCGCAAGGGCACCCGCCCTTCGGGGTCCTTCGGCAGCCTTGCTCCTCAAATCCTTTGGCCATTTTGTCCGAAGGATTTTTTTCTTTTGTCTTTCCCGCTTATTCCTTTTTTCCGTCGGCTTTTCTTTCGGCCATTTTTCCCGTGGACAAAATGTCTGCAAGAATTATTTCGATCGCTTACTTTGACCTTCGAAATCCTTCTTCGAGTTTTTTCCCGCGGCTCTTTCTCCGAATTTCTTCGGACTTTTTGTCCGAAGGAATTCCTTCGAATAAAAGTCTGAAGGAAATCATTTCCTGCCTTTGCTTTGGTCTTTTTGTTGCCGCGGGATTTTCTTCCTAAGGATTTCTTCGGACAAAATGTCCGAAGGAATTCCTTCGGACATTTTGTCCGAAGAAATTCTCCATCTCTTGCCTTGAACAAATCCGAAGGAATTCCAACTTTCCTGCCTTGTTCACTTTTTCGAAGAAAAACTTACCCTTTCGGCCTTCTCTTTGATCCCTTTGCAAGTGTTCCCTGCCCTCTGCAAGGGCACTTGGGTCTGAAACTGCCCTCCGCAAGGGCACTAGAATGGTCCATTTTATGCTTGACTGCCCTCCGCAAGGGCTGTTTGGCCTCTAAAATTGTCTTTCGAAAAAGTTGCAAAGGTCCTTTTGTCACCTAAGTGTTGGGAACTTGTTTCTTTCCTGCATGGTCCGTAGAAATCAGCGTGCAGAATCCATAGAAACAAGCCTGCAGAGTCCGTAGAAATCAGCCTGCAAAGTCCATAGAAACAACCCTGCAAAGTCTGTAGAAATCAAGACTTATGCAAAATCAAATTTTGAACTGGGTCAGAACAGCAAGGGAAGGAGACCGATTTTGGCCTGCTGGACCAAAAATGGTCAACAAATTGGCAACTCCCAGGGGAAGCATCCCTGTTATGCTTAGAAAACAGTAGCCTCAAAGTCCATTGGGAACGGAGTCGAGATGCAGCTTTGAAAGAGTTAGCTACCGCCTTGAGATGTCCAAGAATCAATCATGAAAGTTTTACCCCAAACACAAAGGAAAACACACACAAGGCTATAAAACACTACCTGTGCAAACAGCACTTAGGAAAAACAGGGAAAGAAAACTAAAAGCAAACTACTATGTACAGCTAACCAGGTATATTTGCCTCCTTCCTGGATCAAAGGGAAAACTTCTTAAGTCTCCTTCATGGCAAAGAAACTTATGGTGCCAGACAAGTGGCTGAATGGAATGGAGACTTGGTGCCCTGCTCCTCTTCCCTGCCACCTTGATTGGCTTGCATCCGAGTGGATCAGAGTCAAACATGCTCCCAACATATATGTACTCTTTTTGTTCTTGGAAGCTTGTCGAATGCTGGCTCTTCATGCTGACGCGTTTCACCAAGAAATCAATGGCTGCTGGCTCATCACCATAAGCCCTTTGATATGCATAGTCCCTCTGACATGCATCATGGTTTGACCCGTTCCGTTCTGCTTCATTGAAGACCCTGTCAAACTCATCCTCTGCTCCTTTATGGCTTTCTTAAAGGGTGACTGTTGTGATGTCTGAAATGAAATCACAAACTGATTGCTTATCCCACAGAACATCACCTTTTTGTTCAAGGTTCTCTTCTTCAAA
The DNA here is from genome assembly GCA_037957365.1 of Torreya grandis. Lineage (NCBI taxonomy): Eukaryota > Viridiplantae > Streptophyta > Pinopsida > Cupressales > Taxaceae > Torreya > Torreya grandis. Next base: position 5,429,098 of record JARHVA010000189.1, read on the forward strand.
GTTGTTCTCAAGATAGACAAGCTTCTCCTTTTCCTGCTCAAGGATCAGAGTCTCTAGTTGTTCAAAGACATCCTCCTGATCCTCCTCCAACTCAGGCTCCTCGGCATAGTCATCCTTCTCATCAAAGCAACAAGGAAGTTCATCAAACAAGGGAGGAGAGAGGTCACCATGCTTACTTTCCTCTTCGTATTGCTGGAACATCTACATGTATGCATGACCCGTGTCTTCTCCATTGCTGATGATGTCTTCAGAGGGAGCATCCATGATGATTTCCTCTTCATTGTCGCTCATGATAGCCTCCTGGACAGCTGCAAATTGGATCTTCTGCTCTTCACTCGCCTCCTGCAAAACAGGTTCCTCCTTGAGAAGGGATGAAGTGAAACGTTGATGATTAAAACCATGTGGAAGAGGAGGCAGTCCTTGAGCTAGAATCGAATGATTCTCCTCTTTCCATTTGGCTAGCACTTCATCTATATCAGATGTGGTCTGATATCTCTCTTAGAGGTGTGTAGATGGGGTGTGTTCAGACATGGAATCTGTTGTTTGGTCTGAACCGTCCATCACACATTGGCTGAGGAATCTCGCTCTGGACTCCAACTATACAATTCTCCTAGCTATATTTTCTTGGAAGAGCCTTTCTTGGAGGTCACAAGCATCATCATGATGAGTAAGAGCAGCTTCATCTTCTTCGAGGTTTTGAGCAAAACCTTTCTCCCTGAGAGGTTGCTCTAATGCCCTTTGATGTTGGAAAGCTAGATGCAAGGGGTTAGGAGTAGGAGTGATTAACGCATCAGATGAGCTAGAGTGAGCAAGTGCTATCTGATAGAAAGGATTTGGTGCATAAGAGGGGGCTTTCTTTAAAATAGGAGGGGGCACACAAGGCTGATTGCCTTGAATGAATGGACTCTTTCATTTTACTAACTCTTTCATGGATTGCAAGCCCTGAGCTTCCCTGAACAAACACTCCTCTTTGTACATAAGCTCTTGTTGATATCTATACTGCTCATCCGATCTGTCTATTTCCATCACTTGCTTCTCAAACTCCAGTGTCACTTCCATTATTGTTGAAGGGCAAATAGGAGAGCTGCTTGAGGTGATTCCATAAAAAACCTGAGCTTGATCAAAGTTATACGAAGGAATACAGGCCCCATGATTCTGGGTAATGGGATTATACATACAAAAATAAGATTTCTTGATGGCACCAAAACTACTTAACCGGCTGATTCAACTCGGAGTCGCCATTGGTGTTGATAAAAAAGCCTCCAAAAGCTGGTTTGTTGAAAAACACACCAAAATTCTTCAACTCTTTAGACAAAATGTCCCACTGGGCGTGCCAAAAACTGTTGACGCGGTGGATTGCACCCTTGACAGGAAACTGAGCTCCTATTCTCCACACGTCAAAATGGAAACTCCCCTCTTGCCTGTGGATCTGGCAAAACTAGGGGGAGAGTCTCTAGATAAGGGCTAGCTCCCTTCGATGTATCTCTGAGATCCTAGATTTCCTACTGCTAACAATGGGGGGGGGTGAAAGAGAGAAGGATGCTGAAAACAGAACCTAAACTAAACAGTGATACACCAAAAAGTTGATCTACTTAGCTTCAGCATACACTTTTCACCAAGAACAAGTTGATATACATTTCATTCGATATGAGAAATTCTTCTACATCAGTGAGCTAGGGGTCCTCTGGAGATACAGGGAGGAAAAAATATCAAAGGTGTTCTGAGACACACTATGGCAGCCTGTTCACATACACCTATACTCTGCTGCAGACACTTCTGGCAGACCTGCAAAAGAAGAAACTTCACAATACACTAGACATGCTGGAATCATTCTGTGAAAGCATAAGGAAAATGACTTAACACAAAACAAAAACATAGACATACGAAAGTGCAAGCTCAAATAGAGGTAAAAATGCTATGTCTTGATTCAAGGTAAAATCCGGCAGAGCTCCGCCTTACAAGCCAAGAGATATTTTGGCAGAGTTTTGCCTTACAGGCTAAAAGATTTTTTGGCAGAGTTTTGCCTTACAAGCTAAGAGATATCTTTCTCAAATGATAAGTTACAATATATATAGAGAAGAGGGAAACAAAAGCGCCCCTTTTGAAAAAGACTTTTGGCGCCCTTTGACAAGTGGCCCACGTGTGCTGAGAGCGTTGGGAAGAGGAAGCCGCTGAAAGATAATGTTGTGTCGGCTCCGATTTTGACTTCAGGGGTTTAAAAAACATAGGCCGCGTCGTTTGTCTACAAACAAGACCGCTCCTTGAAGGCATTCACGCGGTTTGTCTGCTCATCAATGCAAAGTGGAGAAAAATGGGTCACGTCGTTCACTGTTCGCGCCCCTCGATGACCACTTGGCAGGCCACTTTTTCAACCATTGTTGTAACTCCTTGAGTCGACGCCTTCCTTTGCCACTTGGATTGTTTTGTCTGTTTCTGCACTTGGTTCTTTTGTCTCTTCCTGGCTTTGTCTTTTCTGGGTTTTTTCGGCCCTCGGAGGCTATCTTCCCAGCCTTCCTGGCTCCTTGGGCTCTTCTCTCAGCGATTCTTCCTTTTGGCCTTAAGGCCTTTGAATGCATTCGGGTTCGCGCTCAAGCCTTTAAAGATCAACGGCTATTTTATTGCCATAAAATTGACGTTCGCGGACCGGTCGCTATTTGAAAGCTAACGGCTAGTTTATTGCCCTGAATTTGACGGCTTCGGGGACGTCACCGGATGTCCGGATTCCAATGGCTAGTTTATAGTGCTTAATCTTGACGTCTTCGGGCCCGTCACCCTCGGCAATTCCTTCGGTTTTTTTCCTTTGCTTCGGCTTTTTCCTTCCTTTCCTTCGGGCTTTTGAGAAAGGTCCTTTTGGCAGCCAAGAGTCCCCTGCAAGGGCACCTGCCCTACGGGGTCCTTCAACGGCCTTGCTCCGCAAATCCTTCGGACATTTTGCCTTTCTCGCTTATTCCTTTTTTCCGTCGGCTCTTCTTTTGGCCATTTTTCCTGCGGACAAAATGTTCGCAAGAATTATTTCAATCACTTACTTTGACCTTCAAAATCCTTCTTTGGGTTTTTTCCCGCGGCTCTTTCTCCAAATTTCTTCAGACTTTTTGTCCGAATGAATTCCTTCGGACAAAAGTCTGAAGAAATCATTTCCTGCCTTTGCCTTGGTCTTTTTGTTGCCACGGGATTTTCTTCCGAAGAATTTTTTCGGACAAAATGTCCGAAGGAATTCCTTCGGACATTTTGTCCGAAGAAATTCTCCATCTATTGCCTTGAACAAATCCAAAGGAATTCCAACTTTCCTGCCTTGTTCACTTTTTCGAAGAAAAACTTACCCTTTCGGCCTTCTCTTTGATCCCTTTGCAAGTGTTCCCTGCCCTCCGCAAAGGCACTTGAGTCCGGAATTGCCCTCCACAAGGGCGCTAGAATGGTCCCTTTTATGCTTGACTGCCCTCCGCAAGGGCTGTTTGGCCTCTAAAATTGCCTTTCTAAAAAATAGCAAAGGTCCTTTTGTCGCCTAAGTGTTGGGAACTTGTTTCTTTCCTGCAAAGTCCGTAGAAATCAGCCTGCAGAGTCCGTAGAAACAAGCCTGCAGAGTCCGTAGAAATCAAGACTTATGCAAAATCAAATTTTGAACTAGCTCAGAACAGCAGGGGAAGGAGACCGATTTTGGCCTACTGGACCAAAAATGGTCAACAAGTAACATGTGCAAAGAATTTACCACGCAAATGCAAAATGAATTTGAAATGTCAATGCTGGGAGAACTCTCTTTCTTCCTTGGTCTACAAATTACACAAACTAATGAAGGGATATTCATATCTCAAGCTAAGTACATGAAGGAGATGCTCAAGAAATTTGGAATGGAGGGCAGCAAACCAATTGGTACTCCCATGATGACAGGTTGCAAGCTAAGCAAGGAAGATGAGTCTCGTGATGTAAATAATACGTTGTATAGATCAATGATAGGCAACATGTTGTATCTAACAGCATCAAGACCAGACATCATGCAAGTAGTGTGCATGGTTGCACGGTTTCAAGCAGCCCCTAAAGAATCACATGTTAATGCTGTAAAAAAAAAATCAAGTACATCAAGAGCACAATTGACTATGGGTTGTGGTACCCAACTAGCGAAGATTTTACTTTGGTTGCATTCACTGATGCTGATTGGGCAGGAAGTGTGGATGACCGAAAAAGTACTAGTGGCGATGCATTCTTTCTAGGTAACAGACTTGTGTCTTGGCTAAGCAAGAAGCAAGAATTGATTACTCTCTACAACTGAAGCAAAGTATGTCGCAGCAGCTACATGTTGCACTCAAATCTTGTGGATGAAGCAAACTCTCAAGGACATAAAGGTAGAATATCAAGCACCTATCTCTATTTTTTGTGATAGTTCAAGTGCCATAAATCTATCCAAGAATCCAGTGATGCATTCCAGAACCAAGCATATCTCCATAAAATATCACTTTTTGAGAGAAAAGGTTGCAAGTCAAGAGGTCACAATAGAATATGTGCCTACCAAGGATCAGATTGCAAAAATGTTCACCAAGCCTGTTCCCAAGGAGCAATTTGAGTATCTAAGAGAGAAGTTGGGAGTTATAGCTCCCACCCCATATCACTAGACTCTTCTGATAGGTTATGAGTCCAGGGGGAGCATTACAGGTATTTTATTAACTCTTGGATTAAGAGTGAAGACAATCTGTTGTGTACTTTACACATCATTTGCCATCTAATGTCAAGAAGTAGACGAAGGTATGTTGGATCTAGATATTTATGCTCATCTATGTAAGAGATATATCTATTGTTGGTCTTTCAGACCAATGCTATATCCACGATCGGTTGAAGCATATGAAATCTAGGAGAGTCATAATTATGTCCTAGTAAGAGTTCAGGTCGGTGTGCATTATCCAAGGATGGAGTCTCTTCATAATGCTCTATCCAGACAGGTCCAAGGATCAGATCAGCTCAAAATCCAGTAGAGGAGCAGTTTGTTTTAATGGTTTATCTAACACTCGTTGTCATTAATGTCAAAGGCGGAGAAATCAGAATAAGAGCAAGCAAGAAGAATGAGAAGGGAATTTTGAGGATGTTTTTGCTCTTGAGGGTGTTTTGCCATCAATGACAAAGGGGGAGATTGTTGGCAATTTGAGCAAGGAGACAGTTGACAGTTTGAATATCATGATCCAGAAAACAGTTGAGGACAGAAGAATTGTCATTCCCGACTAAGGCAGCATGGAATTGTCATTGATGTCAAAGGTTGATGTCATTGATGTCATTGAGATTGAATATGATCATGCATTAATGCCAAAGGTTGAGTTGAGCAGACTTGTGGAGTAAATCGGGTTTGTGAAGTACTCTTACTTATAAAATAAGTAAAGCAGTCTCGAAACTCCGAACTAGTCTAATAAAGTTGGTCAAGTTCATGGAACGACTTTACTTCTTTCATGTTTATAAGTAAAGCAAAGTCCAAAACACGAAGTAGTCTAGACGAGTTGTTTGGGGTTCTGAAGTGACTTCACTTGGTCGAGATTCTGGACCGACTTTACTTATTTATGTTTTATAAGTCAAGCAATGTTAAGAACCCGAGTTGGTCTAAGAGGAGTTTATCGGGTTTCCAGGATAGCTTTACTTCTTCCATTTTCATAAGCTAAGCAATGTGGGAAACCCGAAAGGGTCCAACGAAGAGGTGGTCGAGGATTTGCAAGCACGTTACTTCTTTATGTTAAGCTAAGTAAAGGTAAAAACCTAAAAGGGTCTAGACGAAGTAATCGGGATCTTGAAGAGGGGCTGCTTCTCTCAAGTTGATAAGTCAAGTAATGTCAAAAACCCGAAAGGGTCTAGAAGAGGCAATCCGGATTTTTGAGTGTCTTTACTTCTCTTACATACATAAGTCAAGAAGGATGAAAAACCCAAAATAGTCTTGAAGAATTCCTTCGAAGGAATTCTTTCAGAAAAAGTGGCAAGGACAATTCTTTTGAAAAAATTGTCAAGTCCTTTTCGGAAAATTGTCCCTTAACAAAAATCCGAAGGGTACATTCAAAAAGTCCGAAGGGTATCTTTTGAACGTTCCGAAGGGCAAGTGGACCTTTTCAAAAAGTCCGAAGGATATCTTTTGAACGTTCTGAAGGGAAGTGGACAATTTCAAAAAGTCCGAAGGGTATCTTTTGAACATTTCGAAGGGCAAGTGGACCTTTTTTAAAAGTCCGAAGGGTATCTTTTGAATGTTGTGAAGAGCAAGTGGACCTTTTCAAAAAGTCCGAAGGGTATCTTTTGAACGTTGCAAAGGGTATGAGGACAGTTGGAAGATTTCCGAAGGGCAGTTCCGAATAGAAGCCAATGACAAATTCTTTTGGAGAAATTGGACACTTCAAGATGAAATGGACCCATTCAAAAAGTCCATAGAAATCGTTCCGAAGACACAAAGGCCGGCAACAATTTGTATAAAGGAACCTTCCAAAGGATTAAAGCAAGGTTAAAAGACGAGCAAGTCTACAAGGATCAATGTTGCAAGGAGCGTTACAAGAAGACCGGAGAAAATAAGATCACACCAACATGCCAAAGTTAACGCACAATAGAAAGGGTAAAGATCAAGCATATCGAGGACAATCGAAAGGAACGGAAGCGAACCCATCATATAGAAAGCAGCAAGATGCGAAAAGGGAAGAAAAGCTCGATGGTTAATGACAAAGCAAGAATTGAAATACATGTTGCTTTAAAAGATCAATGGCTCACCCTTGATCGGCGCATTAAATCCAATGGTGCGAAGCAAACCCAGATTACCCTCCGAGTGCACATGCATTTGACAAGTGTCAAGAGGTCATAAGGAAAGATCCAACAAAGAAAAGAACATGAACTTGGTGCAACGAAAAAAATAAAAAGCACGCATTTAATGTGTTCTAACTGTCTGTAAAGGAACAGGTAGAACCGGTGATGAAGTTGATAATCTTCACGGCGCTCGAGATTAATCTAATTGATCAAAGAAGCGGCACAGTTAAGAATAGTAAAAGTGCAAATGACAAAGATAGTAAAGAAATTTGAACGTTGTCGTTCGAAGCATGAATCGAGACATGAAGTCAAAGTCACACTGAATGCAGATCAAAAGCTTGAACCAGTTAAGAGCAGTTGAAGTGTGAATACTTTACAAATAGAAAACCCTAAGATGCATTTGTCTATATATGCTACAAACAGAACATCTGAAAGAGTATTTTTTGTTGTTGTGGCTATAATAATTAGTGTTAACTCAAAAATTGTCGAGTGAGGACATATGCAGACAGCATAGAAAGGCAAAGCAAATAAGGTGTGTCAAAATAGAAGATATCTAGACACAAAGAGAAAGAGACAGAAAAGACGAGAAGGCACATCGTGTGAAGGTGCAGTTACAAACTAGACTCGTAACAGAGAAATTGAACAAGATTCATTTTGAATCTCTTTTGTATTCTGAAGTTGTAGCTTCATATCTCTAATAGGTTGGTGCCATCAGAAAAACTAAGTTGGTGCTCAGTTAGGAAGTTGTTGCTTCCTTAGAGTGGGTGCTCTTGAATGTAACCAATGAGGCTTGTCTATGAGACATCTTTTCTATGAGGCTGGATTAGAATAGTAGATTCTAGCAGCTTTTTTCACCGTGGCTTTTCCCTTTGGGTTTCCACATAAAAATATGGTGTTGAATATTCTTGTGTGTATGATCTTTGTTTTTGTTCTTTACTTTGCATATACATTCTGTATCTTGTTTAAAAGTTTTAAGAACTAGGCTTTAGCTCATCTACTGATTCACCCCCCCTCTCAGTAGATAGTTGTGTTCAACACAAAATTTGCATTGATTTTCGAGACATTAACAAGTGCTACCCTAAGGATGACTTTCCTCTGTCAAATATTGACATGATAGTTAACTCCACAGCCGGGTATCAAATGTTATCCCTTATGGATGACTTTTCAAGATACAATTAGATCAGAATTGCACTAGAAGACCAACACAAGACATCATTCACCACTACTTGGAGAACGTTTTGCTATCAGGGTATGTCGTTCGGCCTCATGAATGCTGAGGCCACATATCAGAGAGCTATGACCATCATATTTCATGATATGATGCATAACACTGTCGAAGACTATGTTGACGACATATTGGGTAAATCAAGACTCGTGCAGATCATCCAGCCATGCTACGAAGAATATTTGAACGACTTCGTGAGTACAAGGTTCGCTTTAATCCCAAGAAGTGCATCTTTGGTGTCACTTTAGGCAAATTGTTAGGCTTCATTGTCTCTCGTCGAGGCATTGAAGTTGATCCTACCAAGGTTCAAGCGATTACCAAGATGTTGCCACCTTCCACTTTGAAGCAGCTCCGCAATTTGCAAGGCAAAATTCAGTCTATCATACGCTTCATTTCGCAGTTGGACGATAAATGCCATCCCTTCACTCACTTGTTGAAGAAAGGTGTGTAATTACTTGGGATGAAGAATGTCAAAAAGCTTTTTAGCACATAACAGAATACCTTGCCAATCCACTTGTTTTGTTACCACCAATGTTGGGGAGGTCCTTTCTCCCTTTACCTGTCTGCCACTGACAAAGCCCTAGGGGCACTTTTAGCTCAGCATGATGAAAATGGGAAAGAACATGCCGTGTACTATCTAAGTCATACACTGGTCGCATATGAACACAACTATATGCCAATAGAAAAATCTTGTTTATTTATGGCCCTTTGCAACTCAGAAGCTGCATCACTACATGCTTAACAACAAGACCATAGTCATTGCCAAAGTAAATCCGCTCAAGTATCTACTCTCAAAGACAACTTTATAGGACTGCATGGCTAAATGGATCATGTTGCTAAGTGAGTTTGAGATTGAGTACGTCAATCAGAAGGCCATAAAAGGACAAGTTCTTGCAGACCAACTTGTTGAAACTCCCCTTTCAGATACCGAACCACCCACTTTTGTGTTCCCAGATGAGTCCATCATGACCATCATGGAAACACCTCCTAGAGAGCAACAATGGAAGGTATATTTGGATGGGTCACTCACATCTCATGGATCAGGGACCAGCATATTGTTTGTTACACCACAGGGGGACCTTATTCCCAAATCATTCCATTTCAGATTTCCTTGTACTAATTATATGGTTGAATATGAAGCACTCGTTGCAAGACTTCATCAAGCAGTACAATGGAACATCCAGCATCTCACAATTTATGGTGATTCTCAGTTAATCATCAATCTGGTTATCGACCACTTTCAGACCAAGGATGACATGCTGGTACCATACAAGGCCATGGTAGACATTCTCAAACAACAAACTGCCCATACACAGTTTGAATACATACCTCATGCCAATAACAGGACAATGGATGTCATTGCCACCATCAGTGCTTTTATCAACAGCACAGACAAGGCAAAAGATGATCAATTCCTCGTTGAACATCTTCTAGCGCCTGTTCATGAACCTTCAACCGTTGCTATGATCTATGACTTTGTTGGTCCCAGCTCTATTTGGTACTCAGACCTATATAATTACCTTCACGATCACATCCTTCCACCAGACCTATCACGTAAACAACGAAAGGCCTTTATACAACAAGCCTCTCGCTATACCTTACTTGGCCCAACCCTTTACAGCAAAAGCTTTGATGTAACTCTACTTCATTGTTTAACTTTGACAGAAGCCACATTAGCATTGAGGGAAGTTCATGAAGTATGTGGAGCTCACACCAGCAGGGTTGTCCTTGCCAAAAAGCTCCTATGTACCGGTTACTATTGGCCAACTATAGAAACAGATGCATCTGCTTATGTCAAAAAGTGCAACAAATGTCAAAGGCATGCCAATTTGATTCATGCTCCGGCCAGAACATTCAAACCGATGCTTACACCATGGCCGTTTTCAACGTGGGGACTCGATCTTGTTAGGAAGATTAACCCAACCTCATCTGATGTTCATAAACAAATCCTTCCCGCTACCGAATATTAAGTGGATTGAAGCTATACCCCTCACTTATGTGACTGGAAAACAGATTTTCAAATTCATATTCAACCATCTCATCTGCCGTTATAGTATCTCATTCAACATTATATATGATAATGGAGGATCATTAAAAAATAAAGATGTCAAAGCACTCTGTGCCGAGTACATCACTCAACATTTTTCTATCGCATATTACCCACAAGGTAATGGCCAAGCAGAAGTAGCTAACAAAACCATTGTCAACATCCTTAACAAGATTGTCAATGATGCTGGCCACGATTGGCACTTGCAAATTGTCCGCACTCTATGGGCATATAATACTAATTACCGAACCCCAACAGGTGCTACACCATATTCCCTAGTATATGGCACTGAAGCCATTCTTCCCATCGAGGTCGAGTTACCTTCTCGGCGTATCTCATTGAAACACATCCTGGATGATGAAGATTACAAAGTAGCTCGCCTGCAAGAGCTAGAGTTACTGGACGAGAAATGCATGACCGTTGTCAATAGCATCCAAGCATACCAGAATCGACTACGTGGTCAATATAACTGACGGGTCAAACACAAAGAGTTTGAGCTTGGTGATCTTGTTCTCAAAGAAAACCAGAAGGAGACCACGGTTGAGAAAAAGAAGGGCAAGTTCAAGCCCAATTGGATAGGCCCCTATGTCATTGTTGCAAATTATGGCTCCGGAGCATACAGGCTCGCTACACCAAACGGAGATGAACTTGAGGAGCCCATGAACATAATACACACCTCAAGCGTTACTTCGCTTGAAAGACCCAAGATATTGTCTATGAGGATCGTTTACATCATACCGTACTGCCACCTTCCTTGTATGATACTATATACCGTTCCCACTATACCTTGCCTATCAACCGAAGTTGTTTTACCCTCCCCAGCCCAACCCTTTTGACCTTGGTTCCGATCTATTGGTTCTTCGGGCACCTTCAACAAGGAGATTCAGACATAGTTTTAACAGTTGATTCAGTATTCGACATAGAGGCAATATCTTGGACCAGTATGACAGTGGTTTGGCAATTGCATCCTCCATTGTTTGTTCCGTTTTATTATGGGTCCTACTGATTATAACCGCTTTTGTACAAATCAATGTCCCACCCCGTGTTACTAATTATAACCATCTTTGGACAAATTAGTATCATTGACCATGCCATTGTGTCCTAATTATAACCACCCGTGGGCAAATTAGGAGCAACACCTTTACCATGCTTTGTCGCATCACCTTGCCATTCCTATGCTATATTGTGCCATTTGCCAAATTCACGAATTTGTTGCTACCTAGTCAAATTCCTCCGTTGTAAGGTGGAACGATAGTGACTTGAAGTCTCAACTGAGACTATGTAGGCAACGCTTGATTTATGTTGAAATCAGCACAGTCACCCTTTTTTCCACACTCACCGTTTTGAGAGCATTTTGACTTTGAATGCTCACGTCGTTTTGTGAACAACCTAAACTACACTCTCGCCGTTTTGCGAGTTGGACCGTTTAGTATCTCGTAATTCTTGTTCAGGTTGAGACGCTTAGAAAATTCCAAAAACATTTGTAAAAAATTTAGAAAATCCTAAAAATCACAAAATCATGAAAATTGGCTTAAAAGTTCCATGCGAGATATAAAGCTGTCAATTTTCTGGGATGGGCCATATTGTTTGTTCAGTTTATTTCTAAACCACCTTGGTCTTTTTCCTCCCATTTATGGAAGAAATACAATGGTCTGAGGTCTGCACAGACTATGTAGGCAGCACTTGGGTATATGGGGTATCTCGAGCTAGCTCGGCCGCACCTTCCTTTCTTTTCGACCACTTCTTTGCCTTAAGGATTCTCGGACTCCTAGCTATCTCACGAGCAACCACTTGTCATTTAGTTTTTTCATTCTTATTTGGCCTTAGCCTTACGCTCTCACCGTTTTGCGAGTTTATATTGTGAACATTGTGTATTCGACTTTGATATACAAATGACCACTTGGCTTTTCTTACACTCTCGCCGTTTTGCAAGCAAATTCTTCTTACGCACTCACCAGTTTGCGAGACCGTTCTCATATTTCTTTATACGTCAATCGTGTTTCCTCATCATTTTCTTCTATCCCATATCTTAGGAGAACTACATTTGACTTGAAGTTCATGTTGGACCTTGCGTTCATGGAACTATGTAGACAGCGTTCACTTACCTAGTACATCTGGAGTCAACCCAGCGATCCCTTCATTTTCTTCTATTCCCCCATTTTTGTTTGTTTGTTTCATTGTCCCCTATAGCCTAGGGGCAATGTTTGTCGTCTTATTGTGTTGTTTCTCTATAGCCTAGGGGCAACATTGTGCCAATTGTTCTTGCGTTGTTGTACTTGCATCGTTATTGTCTAGCTTAGGGGTCACCCTGTCACCAAGCATAACACCTCCATTACACATGCACGAACAATTTGTTTTTTGTTTGCACTAACATTGTGATTAACCATTGTTTGTGTTTGTTTCATTTTGTTTTGATTGTTTTGTTTATTGTTTTGTTTGTTGGTGTTTTATTGTGTTTCTGTTTATTGGTGTTTTATCTTGCTTATTTATTTGTTTGTTTGCCTATTTATTTGCTTTCATTGTTGTGCCTTGACTTTGTATGCATTCATTGGGTGATTCCTTGCACATAATACTTAAGTCCATCCATATTCATACATCAACATTTTCATCATTAGTGCATTGTTTACATTTGTTTATTAGATCGCATGTCAGTCATGCATATTACAGCTAGGTTATCATGGTGCATATCGTTATCTACTACAACAAAAATCAGTTCGATTGATCTTACAAGCAATAGTGTCATAGTACTTCTCCTTGTTCACTTGACAAATTCTTGATCTATCCAAACATTACCCAAATACAGAGTAACTGAATCACAAATGAATTTTAAATCCCTGCTAGTTAGGACGTGCATCTCCATCTTAACAGGTAGCCCAAATTCATCCCTACCCTTTGTAACGACTTCCTCTTACTTCGTGAGTACAGATTCAACACGTAAGCCCCCTTTTTCGATTTGCCATATTGTCCCAAGGCATAGTGCCAATGATTATAACCGCCTTTGGGCAAATCATTATGTTTAATGTATCTAGATGTTAATGATTATAACTGCCTGTGGGCAAATCATTATAATTTTTTGGCCCTACTAGGACATGTTTTCATTGTACTAATGATTATAACTATCCTTGGGCAAATCATTATCTCTATCCACCCTACTAGGGCATCTTTTCATTCTACTAATGATTATAACCATATTTGCGCAAATTATTATTTTTCACCTCACTATGCCAATGATTATAACCGCCTTTGGACAAATCATCGTTTTTCCCTACCCAACTGAGACATCTCACTGTGTCACTGATTATAACCACCCTTAGACAAATCAGTCTTACCTTTGGATCCCATCGTTTTCCTTCTTTCGAGGGAATGGTTGCCGACGTTATTTGCCGCCCACTCCCTCAAGGGGTCATCCAGGACTCATCCATTGCCTTCTGGGGCATTGGGCATTAACGACCTTTTCATTCTTTGAGAAGACGTTATTGTGCCTATAGCTTGCAATGCCTTCTCAAACAGGGGCAAACTGTAGACACTCCATTCTAACCACAACTGGCTTCCAACTAGACTTCAGATTGATTTCTACTAAACAATGCAAATTAAACCTAGGAATCACTGAACGTCCCAATTTTGTCTACACATTGGACATTAGTGCTCACAATCATTTTGAGGCATCCCTATTTGAGGTATTATCTTGTACACAACAATAACCTCTTACGGATTCATCCCGTCACTTTACAACCTAACAACTGACAGTTTGGCCTTTGGACCCATTAAGCGTGGCACTTGAACAATTCCTAAAGTGCTAAAATGCTAAGAAGAATGACTCAACTAATTAACCCAGATTAAATGCTTAAGTGAATTTTTCAAGTGCAATTAGTGAAAACAAATTTTGCAAAAAATGAAATTTCAATAAATATGAGATCATGATGACATCATCATCCTCAAAGTCAAGGAATTAAAATATCTTTCTAAAAAGCCTTAAATATAAAAATGGAGAGCCATGCTTAATAAATGGGATCTCTATTCTAAATACTAATTACATGTCCCCTCCTTAACTCAACCAAGGTTAGCCTTAACTCAATTAGGTTTAGTCTTAACTCACCTAGGGTTAGTTCGAACTCAATCGTGGTTAAATCTAACCTATCTACACTTGGGTTAGAGTTAACTTTGGAGGCTATAAATACAAAGCCTCACCCATTGAAAAATAAACTTTCTAATTTAATGTTATCATGCCAAAATAATTCCAAAAAGCTTTATTATTGTAGTGTTACCATGCCCATTTGCTAAGCCAAGCCAAACCAACATCAACATTACCAAAGTGCCAAGGAGAGGTGGAGCAATGGAGCTTCATTGACAAAGATTTCTTAAGCACACAACAGAGCACATCAACCCATTGCCAACTCACAACACTTGCTCTCATGGAAGGTAAAATCTCTTGTTTTGCTCTTCATTTTGTTAGTTAATTCTGTAGTTCTCTAGCTCCTTGAGTGTCTAGGCTAGAGGTGTTAGTTTTTAGTGTGTTAATTTTGATTTGATTTCTTGACTAACACCATATTAATCTCCCCTCTTGGATTCCTTGTTCACACTCATAGCCTTAGAATAGTATATATAGGAGGTATTGGTTAGTAGTAGATCGTCATATTACAAATTTCTTCTTATTTGAATGTTGTGGAGGTTGGCCCCTCAAAGTGGCTCGATCATATATTTTCATATTCTACTATGTTATCAATCTTGGGTGTGAATCTACTCCGTTCTACTATTATTGTTGTGATATATTGTTGTTGCTCTGTGTTTGTTCTTTTATTTAGTTAGTCATTGTTCCTAGGGTCCTTTTACCCTAGAACTTTCTATTGTAATTAGGTGTATTCTAGAGTCCCATTGACCTATTGTTGGTAATTCATGAACATTAATATAATTTCTTTCTTTCCTTTTTTTTTTGCTGTTGATATTTATATTTCCATCCATTGTTGTGAATTTGTTTATTCTAAGTAATTTCATAAAAGTTTATCTAGTCAATACTTTGACAATTTCCAGATTCAGATTGCCCTATGTTCCTCAAGGCATAACTTTAGCATCTAATGTCTGCTTTGGGCAAATGAATAGTCAATCTTTAGGTTTATAGGTCTTCCAGATTGATTGGTGATGCATAAGCCCTTGGTCAGCTTGGGAATAGGTCTATTGTGTGAATTAATGAAACCATAGATCAAATTACAACATGTGCATTCGCACCTCTATCTTGAGTTTTCCTTTATGAACATGATGTATGTTTTTGTTGTTATCAAGAAAGAATTTTTCTGAGGTTTTGATTAAGCCTATTTGTCTATATTTATTACATGCAGTACCTATAGGATGTTAAACCTAAAGTGGGTACCTTTGTGTGACCCAAACATAAGCGCTAGTTTTGGCTATATCGCATACCCTATTGATAGATTCTTTAGCTTTTAACCACTGGCTCAACAATGCTTGGCAAGTGGAATCAGATATTCTAAAGGTTCCCGGTTCAGATCACAACCCCATAACCCTCGGCATCAAAAGAGACTCCACCTCAATGGCAGCCCCTTTCAAATTTGACTTTTTTGTTGCTTAAAGACCCTGATATTAAAGATAGAATGGAATGGTGGAAGGAACCTATACCAAGAAGTTCCACAAAATAACTTTAAAATGTTTGCCTTGGATTTCAAGCTGAAAAACAGAAGCCACCATCTAAAAGACTAGAATTTAAAAAAAAATAGTAATATTTTTCTAGAAAAACTAGTGATTGAAGCAGACAATGAAATTTTGCATGAGATTGTCCATCAATCAGGGCATGATCAGGTTTCTCTTCACTCTAAAAAAAGAGCTTGTGAACAAATTTCAATTTGTCGTTGAGAAAGACGAGATTTACTAGATGCAAAATATTAAGGGAAAATTGGTTGAAAGAGGGAGGTAGAAACAAAAAAAAAAATCATCAAACAACTTTGGTTTGAAGGAAGTCTAACTGAATCGTGAAACTTAAGTGGAGAGATGGTCATATAACTAATCATTGTCACAGGGTTCGGTGAATTTTTAGGTTAAAATTCGAAATCGCCAAATCTCATGATGTTGACTTGAGATTCGGTCAAATTTGGTTGGTTCGGCGCATTTAATGAAAAACGGCGACTGTACCAGCAAGCATCGACAGGCAGCAGCGACAGGTCGCGGCTGCAAGCAGCGGCGACAGGCAGTGGCGGCAGGCAGGCAGCGCGGCAACGCGGCGGCAAGCCGCGGCGACAGGCAGGCGGCGCGGTAGTGGCAGCAGGTGCGGCGACAGGGAGCGGCGGCAGGCAGGCAACGCGGCAGCGCGACAGTGTGGCACAGGCAGCGCAGGAGAGAAGGTAGGGTTTTAGTTTTTCAATTTTTGTTAAGTTTTTTCAATAATTTTATTAAATTTTAAAATTATTTGTTTTTAATAATTATTGTCATTTTTATTTAATTTTTATGTATTTTTTTTTATTTATTTATTTTTATTTAATAATTTTATTAACTTTTTAAATTATTATTTGTTATTATATAAAATGTTTATTTTTATGATTTTTTTTTTTATTTTTTTTTTTATTTCTTAAATTTTTTTAATTTAATTGTAATTTGTTTTATATTTTTTATTCGTTTTTATTGATTTTTAATAATTTTCATTTTTATTTTATTTTTAGTTTTATTTATTTATTTATTTAATCTTTTATTTTAAAATTTATATTTTATTTTATTTTTATATAAAATTATATTATTTGTTTCTTTTTTTATTTAATTTAATTTATAATTTTATTCTTATTTTTTTAATATTTTACAAATATTATTTATTTTTATTATTATTTTATATTAATAGTCTTTTAAATTATTTAATTTAGTTTTTATTTACATTTTGAAACATTTAGTTTTTCAAGAAGTATCCATAATACTTTGATTCGACTTATTTTTATATATTTCTTATGTTTTTCTATGATTCGAACTTAATGGCGAATTTTTTTTCGAACTTTATCCACTGACGAACTCGAACCGAATTTTATACTCGTCGAACTCGAACTCGAACCTTGTGACTATGTAACTAATTATCTTTCAAATATTCATAAGGAGATTGTTCATTTTTTTCAACACCTAACCTTTTAAAATCAAACTAAAAATGGGAGAGTTTGACAGGAGTTCTTAAACATAATTCCCTCAACGATCTCTATCTCCCAAAATGAAGGTCTCATGGCTCCATTCTCTGATGAGGAAATCCTTACAGCCCTTTGGTGTATGGAAAGGGACAAAGCCCAGGGTTTAGATAGTTTCCCTTCAGGGTTCTTCCAATTCTTTTGGGAAATTGTTAAGGACATTTGCAAGGTTGTTAACGAGTCAATTAGCACTTCTACCCAAGAAAGCTAATGTTTATTCTATGGATTTGTTTAGACTGATTACTTTGTGCAACAAAGTTTACAAAATTATATCTAGGGCCATGGCCCTTTTAATGCAGTCACTACTTCCTCAGATCAGATCACCCCAGCAAGGGGGCTCCATTGGAATACAGATTTTAGATGGCATTGTGATGATGGATAAATTGATTAACTCAATGAAGCTTAAGAAGGAACCTTATATGGTCATCAAGTTGGATATCAATAATGCCTATGAAAGGTTAAAGACAAGAGTTTTCTTATTAAAATCCTTTAAAAAAATGGATTCTCTGATAACTTCTGCAGCTGGCTTTTTCAATGTCTCAGTTTTGGTTGATGGAGTTCCAACGGGTTCTTTCCAAAGCTCTAAAGGCATCAGACAATGTGATCCCTTATCACCTTATCTTTTTATCATCATGGCTGAAACACTAGGCTGAGCCATAAGCATAGCAAAAGAGCTGGGAAACATCAAAGGGATAAGTATTACAGAAGGAATCTCTTTCTCACATGGTCAGTTTGTTGATGACACAATCTGAGTTTGAAGAAAAAGTTTGAAACCAAGATCTCTACAAGAGTTAGCATAAACTTCACGAAATTAGATATCTTTTTCAACAACACTCCAGTCAGAAGCCAAGCTCACATTGCTAGAATCTTGGGCTTTCCTATTAGCTCCCTTCCTAGAAAATATCTTGGGGTTCTGCTCTTTGAAGGAAGGGCTAAAACATCAATCTAGGAGGATCTAATCTCTAATTTTTAGGGAAAATTGGCTTCCTGTAAAGAAAAATGGCTATATTTGGCTAGGAAAGTTCAATTAATCCAAGTTGTTCTACAAGCAATCCCAGTGTACATGATGTCCATTATGGCAGCCAAGGAAAGTGTTAAAAAGATTTTATGGAATGGTGTGGAGGAGAAAAGGAAATTTTCACTTAGGAGATGGGAGGAGGGAAGCAAACCTAAATCTAATGGAGGACACAACATTAGAAATTTATCTCAAGTAAATCTAGCTTTGGGAGCTAAACTACTCTAGAGAGCCTTCAAAGAGGAGAACAGCATTTGGAGCAAAATTTTAAGGACAAAGTACCTTGATTCTTGCAATCTTATCAAACTCTTCTCCTCAGACCAGTGGATTATAGGTTCCCATATTTGGAACTTGTTAGGTAAGTGCAGGTTTTTTATCACAAACTTTCTTTACTCGAAAATCAAAAATAGCAGGTCAGCAGATTTTTCGAAAGATGCTTGGTCCCAGCTGGCTCCCCTCCATTGTCATTCCATCCTAGGGAATCTAGAAGCCTTCTTCTCTAGATGTTAGGGTGCTAAAGTAGACAATTACTAGATGGAAACCATCGACAAATGGGGTGTTGATAGGCACTGGAAGGACCAAAAATCTGCAGCTCTCTTCGTGACCCAATCCACCTTGATTTCTTTCATGATTTCATTCACTCTCAGCTGATTGGTGATTCCCTAGATATTGACAAACTCAAATGGTGTGGGCAACCTTTGGGGAAATTTTCCATTTGGTTATCTTAAAATGGTTGAGGAAGAATATTTTCCCCCTTGGTCATCTGACAAGGTTTGGTGTGTTGTCATCCTTCTTAGGGCTAACACTTTCCTTTAGATTACTTTAAAGAAGGAGGCTCTTACTTGAGATGGGCTATAGAGGATTTATTTTGAGGGGCCCTCTGGATGTGCAAGTCTTCCTCGGAAACCCCAGAACACCTCCTCCTTTACCGCCCCTTCACATGGAAATTTTGGACATGGTTTTTCAATGGGATGAATTATCAATGGTCTTGCCTCTGAGACTTACAGACTTTGATTTCTAGTTGGTACAAGGCTAAGGGTGACCACGAGGACAGCCTCTAGAAAATGGCCCCAATAATGATTATTGGGAATATCTTGAGAGAAAAAAATAACAGAAGTTTTAGTGAAGTTCTTTGCTCTGAGGAAAATTTTCTAATTAAATCTCTCGAACTTACATGTCAAGAAGTCTTCGAGGCAAAAGTTCCCTAGACCAAGGTTAAAATTACGGGAGTTGATAGACATATTCTCCTTAAATGTGATCTTCTTACAAATGGCCACACTAAGAATTCTTATCAGTTGGCTATATGCAAGCAGGCGAAATGGAATACCTTGAAAGATTAGTATGTCAATTTAAACTCTGATGGAGCCTCAAAAGGGAATTCGGGTATCTCAGTGTTGGACACATTATTAGAAACCAAAGAGGGGTCTTGGTAGCAGGGTTTTTTATGAACATTCCTTCGGCTACAAAAAATATGGCAAAAGTTTGGGCTCTGATTCAAGGCCTCAAAATAGCCATCAATTTCAATATTTCTACATTGAAGTGGAAGAAGATTCTCTTCTCAATATCAATGTTACTGATAGCAACAGCCAAACCAACAAGAGGTTTCAAAGTATGATACATGAAGCCCAATGATTCAAGTCCCACTTTGCCTCAATCTCTTTCTAACATTGCTACAGGGAAACCACTAATCCAACAGACCTACTGGCAAACTTTGGAGCCAACAACCTTAGGGAAGGGGATTTATTGATCTCCTCTAACCGAGGTACGTGGGATGGCCTCCCAACTTCAAGATTTGAGGTTTAAATGAGGTCTGAATTTTTAAATTCTTTTTAAAAATCAATTACATGTATCTTCAATGAAATCTTGATCTCTTAACTATTGAACACAACTATTTACTGGGAAGGGGGGTGAATCAGTAGATCAACTAAAACTAGTTCTTTAAACCCTTTAAAGAAGATACAGATGCATATGCATATGCATATTAAAGAACAGATGCAGAGATTACACACACACAAAAACACATTACACCAGATTTATACGTGAAAACCCAAAGGGAAAAAACCACGGTGAGAATAGTTGCTAGAATCTGTTGTTCTAATCTAGCCTCACAGTTAAACACCTCACTAGCAAACCTCAGTGGTTACATTCAAGAGCACCCACTCTAAGGAAGCACCCACTCCCTAACTGAGCACCAACTCAATTTGTCTGATGGCACCCACCGATCAAAATTATGAAGCTACAACTTCAAAGTACAAAAAGAATCAAACTCTATTTCTTTGTTACAAGTCTTGTTTGTAACTGCTCAATCTCTGCACATTCTCTGTGTGCTCTTTCTTCCTTTCTGCCTCACTCTCTTTGTGTCTGGATATATCTCTCTGTCCCTCTAACTTTTTCTTTGTGTCTGTATGCGTCTCCAATTGACACACTTTGAGTCGTTCTAGTAGCTCCTTTTGCAATTGCAACGGCAGACTATTGACAATGTTCTAGATGTCGTATATATATAGATAATGAATCTAGGGTTTCATGTCTTCAAAAATGTGTTTACACTCAAACTACACCTTACTGGTTCCGGTTCTGGATCTCATTTAATGTGGCTTCGCATTTACGCCTCTTAAGTCTCGATTCATGCTTCACGCCGTAATGTTCTGATCTCTTTACTATACTTGGCAACTATTGGATTCAAGTCATAAATGTGTAGCCTCCTTAATTTTAGATTGATCGGTTGGATCAATTCAATCTCGAGCTCCGTGTAGATATGTCGAGTTCATCACAAGTTCTATTTATTCCTCCACTTGACCATTGGAGCCTATTAAATGCGGGCTTTTGATTTTTTTCTTTGCGCCATTTTATGCTCTTTTCATTAACCGTCGAGCTCCTTTCTGCATCTCGCTATCTCCTATATAATTGGATCGCTTTCGCTCCTTTCGATTATCCTCGATATGCTTGATCTTTAGCTTTCTATTGTGTCGTTAACTATAGGT
Source organism: Torreya grandis (assembly GCA_037957365.1). NCBI lineage: Eukaryota > Viridiplantae > Streptophyta > Pinopsida > Cupressales > Taxaceae > Torreya > Torreya grandis. The sequence continues at coordinate 5,450,276 of JARHVA010000189.1, forward strand.
CACATTGCATCACTGACTCCCTTCTGTTTCGTTGGATCTTCCGTATTGAGCTTTCTGCATGTCGTTCGATCTCTGAAGATGTACGATCTTTATATTGGCTTGGTCGTTAAACTTTGGCATGTTGACCTCATCTCATTTTCTTCAGCATTCATGTATTGTTTTTGTTGTTTTGATCTCTTCAGACTTACTCAACCTTTAACTCACCTTGATCCTTCAGCACTTCTGAAAATGTCCTATAAGACTCCACACTTATCCTTCAACAATGTTGCAAGTGACCTATATTTCTTCCGAAATATCCTTCGAAAACTTTGTAAGAGTCCATTCCATCCGAAAGTATCCTTCGGGAACTTTGTAAGTGTCCACCTACCTTAGAAAAATTCTCCAAAAGAATTCATCAATGCCCTTCTTCCGAAAGTGTCCTTCGAGATTTTGGCAAAGTACCCTTCGGGGTTTTTGTTTGGGTCACATGCCCTTCGAAACTTTTGTAAAGTACCCTTCGAAAACTTTGAATGGTTCACTTACCCTTCGGCATTTTGAAAAGATCCCTTCGGAACTTATGTAAAGTACCCTTCAGAAACTTTAAACAATTCACTTACCCTTTAGCATTTTTGAAAAGATCCCTTCAAAAACTTTGAATGGTTCACTTACCCTTCGGCATTTTGAAAAGATCCCTTCGAAACTTTTGTAAAGTGCCCTTCAGAAACTTTGAACAGTTCACTTACCCTTCAAGATTTTTGCAAAGATCCCTTCGGAACTTTTGTTCGGGACAATTTTTCCAAAAAAGACTTAGCCATTTTTTCAAAAGAATTCGCCGAACCACTTTCTCCGAAAGAATTCCAAATTGCACTCATTTCCTTCGAAAACTTTGTTGCGGCCATTTTGTCCGACAAAGTTTAAACCATTTTCCCAAAAGAATTCACCGAACCACTTGCTCCGAAAGAATTCCCCGGACAAATGCAAAGGTGCAAAATCGACTAAGTATGGAAACTTAGTAGGCTTTTAGCTGAAGAACAACCTTATGCATTTGTAACATTTGCTATACTCATCCTTATGACTTACAACTCAGACCACAAAGAGATATATGCAAATGTTGTTAACATCCACCTATGTACTCAGCGATATTCAGCAAACTAGCAACGGCATTCATGTGATTGTTCTTGGAATTCAAGGTGCACATTCAACTCCATGAGAACTCTACAACTGGTCTGTGCAGCTCAACACCTTTGTCATTAATGCTTGATAGTACATTCTTCATTTGACATCAGTGACAATATTTCAGACATCAATCTCCTTTTAGACCACATCTATTAATGATACTCAAATTTGCCAACATTAACCTTATTTATCGGGATGATGCAAGCAAATGGGGATGTAAAGGTGGTGATTGAGGTTTACACACTTAAACAACAACAAATAATGATGGTGGTGGCTTTGAAAAGTGAATGAACAGCATATCATAGCATGTGGTATTTCATTTTGCCATCCTTGATCGACACGTCTTCTCCATGTTACCTACAACATTCCTTTGTGTATTCTTGTTTGCCACAATGGTTAAGGGCATTAGAAAATATAGGTGGAAGGAGAAGGGTAAGCAGAAGGTGGTGAATCGGAAGCAAAATAAGATTCGTGGGGGCAATATGGATAGGCCATCAAAGGAAACAAACTACTTTGGCCTTGTAGATGACTCAACCTTGCAGAAGGTTTTCAACCCCTCATCTCTCACGGCTTTGTTTTTAATCTGGGTGACCCTAGGAGCATCTATTCTCAAACTCAGAAACAAACATTGGAATATTTGATGAGCTACAGACCAATATTTGTTTGAATGTGAAAATGAAGAATTTCAATGGACTTACCACCAATTTCATCCAACAAGCCATGCAAAGCAAGAGGAAACACACTTCCAAGGCCATACTCAACATGCTAGTAAGTGAAATAGCAACTTGTTTTTCATAATTTGCTAAATCTTGGGAGGTCTAGGTATGAAATTGGATAATATCATGAAAGTTGTCCAACATAATCGGCACCCTTTTGTCCCTATTGAGTTTGAGGGGGGCGAGGGGGGGGCAGGGCACGGGGGAGCGGCGGGCCGCGTGAACTTTTCCAAGCTTCTGAATAAGTTTCTTCCGGTTGGTGTTACACTTAAGGACTTCTACACAGCACTTTCTTGATACTGCAAATTGTCTTTTGGTTATTGTTGTGGTTGGTCCTTCCCGACTCAGTGTATTCTGGCTAATTCTATAACAAAATTATGTGGTTTTTGCTAAGGTATGGCTTGTTGTTGTATATTGTATGTATTTGGTCTATAGCCTTGCATGGCTTTCTCTACTATTGCTAGATATTTTGTTTCTTTCCAGCTTTTTGGTGAACATGTTTTTTGATGGTTGTTTTTCAAGCCTTGGTTTGTTCTGTCGTATTTGATATATGATCTTTTGTATGGGTGAGAGCTCCCGTCTGTCATTTAAGTAATAAAAAAAATGTGTAGTACCAGAAGGGTGCTACAATTAATCTCCTCCATTCATACACGTCTTCTGTTTGGAATAACCATGATGATCACCCTTAGGTAGATGAAAGAGGGAATGTGGTGATAAATGATTAAGTTGAAATTGGTTGTCTAGTAGGTGTACTCGACTATAATGGTGATGAGGTCATTGTTTATGCCCTTCTACATTGTTGCTTGCCTAGAGTCTTGTAGGTAGCATGATAGAACAGCAAAGAGCCCTTGCTTTGCAATTGGGAAAAGCAAGACAAAGGTATTTATATTGTATGTTTATTTTTATGCAGTTGCATTCATGAGGTTGGGGTGGAAGAGAAATGGTTAAAATATAAAGATGTGACCAGGAAGCATTATACATTTGGTTAGGGGTTAGGTGAGTTGAGTGTAAGAATAAATCTTAGTAGAATTTTATATTTGGCATGGACTATGGGATGTAAAGTTGTTAGGGTAATTACCATACACAAGTGTGTTTGAGAGTGGGTGTGGGATAGTTAAGACAGAAAAGAAGATGAGGAAAAGAAGATGAAATGGTGACTAACATAATAATATTGGGGATTCATTATTACGAGGACTAGGTGGGGGTTAGAAAATAGGTGGGGTTGGTATAAAAAATAGTAGGGTGCTTCAAATTTGATTTTAAAAAGACATTAAATTTTTTACTTTGGCAAGTGATGGGGTTAGGTAAGACTAGTGTTAAGGAAATGAGGATGACATGCACTTGTCCAATACCACTTATCTGAAATTTACATTGGGGGGCGAGGGGTGGAAATTGCTAATGAGTCTTAACACTTGAGTTACTTAGCTCCATTTGACCTTTTGTAACACTAACCATTAGAATCTTTGACATTTGTGGTTGTTTTCTCTAAGGCAATCATTTTTCAAATATAAGCCAGGCGTATGTCTTTGTCTCAACACAACCAGTCCACCATTTTCATCTGGGATTAACCAACCTTTTGGCCAGCAGATCAACTACACAACTATGGTGCCTTTTTTGTTGGATTTTGACTTCCTTGATGTAATGTCCCTTTTTGGGGAATTTTCTAGATTTTGAAATTACCTGTGATTCCTTTTAAGACTGGAGCATTAGTCAAATACTAAACAGCACATGCAAAACTTAATGAACTGAATAAATACATACTATAGATGTTGATGTGACTGAACATTAAGGCTAATACTGCAAAAAACTCTTCATATAATATATATAGCATAAAACCCAATTTACTATTAATATTTAGCAGCACATACAATACTGCAATAATATATAACAGCAGCTCCAAAGCAATTATTATAACCACTAATAATGATGCAGCAGCCTATAAATGAATATGTGCCACTTACAACAGCTGTATTTGAAGTCTACGGCAGCCAAAAAAAACGGTACAGCAAGCACTAATCAACAGATAACCCCTCCCACGAATATATAACTTTGTAAGCCTCACAGAATTCTGAAGCTAATCACAAACTCGCCAAATATGAAATCTTACAAATCTGAAACCCCAATGCTCTGCTGAAAGATTTCAATGAAGCACACTTGTAATCTCTATATGAAATTACCTCACAAGTTTAGAGGGTTTTCATCCTCAAACCTCAATCCAAATGGTGAGGGTTTTCGTCTTCACAACTCATCCCAATTATAAGGGTTTCCGTCCTTATGCTGAAAACTTGAAGAACTATGAAGCTCAACAAACTGTGAAAATATATTTTTTATAAACTTGGATGATTTTAGTTGTGTACAAGAAGGTATATATATAGCTTTTGAGAGAAGGGAAAGAGCAAGGAGGGTGGGGCATACCACATGGAAGTGCTCTATTATACAAGGGGTCCACATGGTCAATGGAAAATGTGGTCCAATAAGGAAATCACATTTTCAACATGAGGGGCCAGAAAGTGGAGCAATAGTGAACTCCACTAAGCAAAAAGCTTGCAATAGTGAACTCCACTAAGAAAGTGCACGCATGTGTAATAGTAAATTCCACTAGCGAAAGTATGCAATAATGAAACCCACTAAGAATGTGCACACATAAGTGTAATAGTATATTCCACTAGCAAAAGTATGCAAGAGAGAAACCCACTAAGTGCAACACAAAAGGTCCACTTTTCACTTTTACCTTTTTCTTTTATTTTTTACTTTTCTCACCCCTTTCCTATTATTTCTAATAATAATAAAGTAATATTAAGTTGTCACTTGATAGTAAGTTAGACAACTTAAAATATTAACTTTATTATTTTTACATTATCTGAAAAAGGGGACATGACAATCCGCCCTTCCCAAAGATTGCTTGTCCTTAAGCAATATTGGTTCACTTCATGATTCCAAATACCAGGATCCCAAATCATCTTTGGGAACTTGCAATCCCATGCTCTGAATTCTTCATGCACAAGCTGTTGACATGAGTCCTGAACTATCTTTGCACACAAGTGAACATGCTGGACTGCACCACACTTAGTCCTTGTTTTCGTTAACTTATCCATGTATTGACCTACACATTGCACAAATACATTATGGGAAACAAAAGCTCCCTCACTATGGACTGCCAATGGTCCACTCTCCACATCATTCATGGTTGCTTTCTCTCCATCATATCTCTAATTTCAGCTTCTTCACATGACTGAACAGCCACAATCATCTCTTTGTGTGTACTTGCATGCACAACCTCCACATCCAATGCTTCCCCCTTGGAAACTTGCAACTCTACTTGGCTGCTCTCTTCACTCATCTGCAAATCATCCATGTGTAGCATGGACTCAATCATTGGAAGATTGATGGGTGCTCCTTGGAACAAGAACATCTTTTTCAACTTCCTTTTGTATGGCGGATTCCTTCATAGTCTGCTCACTAACCACTTTCAGATCTGAATCTTCTTGCTTCTTTAGTTTCCTACTTTTACCTTCTTTGAACATCTCCAATAATTCTTCAAAGGTAAATTCAAACTTTTCATCATATGTGGGAAGCTTGCTCAAACGATTTTGATTGATCATTCTTCCTCTTCTTCTTGGCTCATCCCTGCTTTCTAAGTCAAAAATCTCGGAGGGTCAAGCAGCTTGCACTTTCAGGCTTAGATTATGATATTCTTCACAGTATGCCTCATAATCAAGTCTGAGTTGTTGCTGCCATTCTGCTTCTGACTATTACTTCTCCAACTATTTTTGTCCCCTGTGATTTATTGTCTATTTCACAGGGTAGCAAGATCAAAAGCTTTGATACCACTGTAATGTCCCTTTTTGGAGGAAAGACAATAATTTTGGATTTTTATGTAAACCCTTTCAAAATAAACCAATGGCACTATAATTTTCTAATTTTTACACTTAGGAACAACTAATAAATATACTAGGCAACAACATACAATATTGGTTGATTTCTTTTATTTCAAGCAACTGATTACACATATAATAATGTTGGAGACAATGTCAATAAACAACGAACTCTTACATTGAAAGAAGAATTTCAAATGCTGATATACAACAACAAACACTTAAATTAATCCAAAATGGGATCACAATCTTTGGCACAAATGTAATTCCCAGATAGAATCACCTCATATGAACAAGAGGGTTTATGTCCTCTAATCCAACAATGGAAACCAAGAGGGTTTTTGTCCTTTAGATCTCTGCATCCCAAGGGTTTTCGTCTTCTAGATCTCTGCACTCCAAGAGTTTTCGTCTTGAAAGAGAAGAAGTTGAACAAGAAATGCTCAAGCTTTGAAATAAGGTTTTTGAGCATCAAAGATGAATAAGGAATGAGTATGAGAGGGAGAATAAATAGAGTGTTGAGGGGAGAAAGACAAAGGAGGGTGGGGCGTACCACATGGGAGCACTCTATTACACAAGGGTCCACATGGTCAATGGAAAATGTGGTCCAATAAGGAAAGCACATTTCCAACATGAGGAACCAGAAAGTGGTGTAATAGTAAAGTCCACTAAGTGTACACTCATAAAGTGTGCAATAGTAAACTCCACTAGGAATATGCACACATGTGTAATAGTAAATTCCACTAACAAAAATATGCAATAGTTAAACCCACTATGAATGTGCACACACTTGTGTGCAATAGTGAATTCCACTAGCAAAAGTATGCAATAGTGAAACCCACTAAGTGCAACACAAAGAGGTCCCAAGTGGGGCATACCACCATGTGCATGAAAATTAACCCCAAAAGCAACCCAAGTGTGAAAAGGCTCAAACAACTCCACCACCCCGAAAAGGGGACATGACACTTGAATTTGTTTGTAGCCCTTATTATCTGAAGGTGGTATGTTCCATTTTCTAGTTTAAGGGTGGAATCTTCAAGGTGATTGTCTATGTAGAATTCGTCTCAAGTTTGGCTTTGTTCATCAGATTCATTATCATTTGTGAGTCCCCTTATATGTGTAGACACTGGATTTTCAAATCCCTGCCTAACCAAATTCCTTTTCAATTAGGCAAGCAACTCCACCAAATTGTTTGTTTCTGTGCTAATATGTTGTTGGAATCTTATGACAAGCTGTTTTTTCTAATTTCTGATGATGCCCCCAATTCCTGCTTTTTCTAAAGTATTTCCTTGTTGCTCCATAAAAATTTAATTTGAAATGATGAGTTGGAGAGGAAGCCCACTCTTGCCTTCCTCTTATTACAACCCATGAATATTTAATATGAAAAGGGATCTTATAACGAAGGGCAATATGAAGATTGTTGATGTTAGCTGAGTCATATCTATTGAGGTAGAGGGCTGTGTAAATCATAGCCCACTTGAATTATATGAGCCAGCATGCTGAGATCTTTATCTGTATTTTCAATAATCCTATTATTTCTCTCTTTCCATAGGTTCCAGATGATGAAACAAGGTGTGAAGGAGTGCGTGGATTTTATAATGTTCATGTCCAAGCCCATTCTGGTCCAATTGAAGACAACTTGAGGAAGACAGGTTAGCGTCGATGAAAAGCTGTCATACAAACTCGCCAAGCTGTTCAATATTTCTTGGGCATACCTGCAAGAGGGGAATAAATGGACTGCACACTCAATATTTCTTTGAAAATTGGGGCATCTCAACGGACCAGCCCGTCCTTTCTTCTGCAGATTATCTACTGTTGAATTTCGCCTTGTAGAACAAGCCATAAGAAAGCTTTAATTTTGGACCACATTTTAAGATTCCATGGCCACTGCCATTTTTGTTTCTGTTCGGACCCTAATGGTGTAGCATAAGCACATACCATAACAACAGTGACTTCACCAATGCAAGAACCCGGCCAAACTAAGTTATCTTGTTTTGGAGTATGCGCAATTGGCCTCCATACTAATTCTCTAAGAAGAGTGTTAAACTGGCTTGGCAACTCTTTTCCACATTCATAATTAGTTTTTAAATCCAAAGGATGGAGTTTCCATGTTGGATTTTGTAATAATCATCCTTATATTTGTTTCATTTGGCCTGCAAGGCGGACTGCAGTTCTCTATGGTTCCAGCACTGGAGTGTTATTCTGCAATCCAGCTGCCTTCCTAGATTAAGATGTACCCACTGCCCAGTTTCTAAGCAAAATAACTTTGGAGAAGCGTCATACCTTTTTTAAGTTTTTTTTCTGTTCCAGAAATCTACGAATTCCATTGTGCATACAGGGGTACCATCAGCTGGGTGGTCATGTATTTGCTCCATAGAATTGAATTACAAGGTGAATCAAAAGCTTGTTTGAATCTTCATGACATCTTCATCACCAAGCTTTGTTGAAATTTCTGCTATTTTTTATATTTAGACCTCCATCTATTTTATGCTTGGTAATTGTGGAGTAAACTACAAACGGATGCATGAAATTCTCCTCCACTTCACTCCATATGAATTTCCTTTGAATTGTTAACCATTGTTCTTCTGTCTATCTGGGGACTGGTAACAAAGTTCTCATCCAGTGTTTTGGCATGGACACAATAAGGGGTTAAAAACGCTCTGTTTTAGCATGGTATGGGTCACCTACACTTGCATAAGACTTCAAAATATATGAAGCCCAATCTAAACTGCAAATGTCGGAAGTGAAAGGGAATAAGAAAATAAATTTTATTTCTGTGGATCTTATACACAGACACAGTAGTTGATAACGGTTATTTTAACTCAAAGAAGCACAAATATCTCTGCATAAATGGGCTGCTTACAGAAAAAGAGACTAATCCAAATTTGCAGTAAACAATTTACATCCTTTCAGGCAATCTCCCCTCCCCATTGTTGGCTTGCCCTCCTAAATAGGGCACGCCATGCCTCTTTCAAAAATCTTTGGCACCAATACTTATGACATTTTTACGTCTCCGGGCACCATCAACACCTAGTTTCCTTAAACTTCGCCTCGTGTGGTCCTAAATGTTAGTGTTGACAATTTTGCCCCCCACAAGGCAAATTTTCACCCCTACACTTCGGAACTTTGCTATGGTGCCAAGTTTGTCTTGTGAATCAGTTTTGGGGTCATTAAATGAGCATTTACAGCCACCCAAGTGGCCATCTACAGCCAGGTGAATTTTAGTCATGCAGAGGTTTCCAAGGAGCTTGCTTGATTACAGCCAAATGTGCAAATACAGCCAAGACATACAAGTTGTACGTTTAGTTATTTTGTCTTCCCAAGGAATTTTTTCAAGCTATAAGAGGTGGACTATTTATTCAGGCATTCTGTCCGAGAGAAAGAGCTCTCAAATGGCTGTGTAAAAGTCCGAAAAAATGACTAAGTGGCAGTCGTTCAAGGCTTATTTTCTTCGGACTTTTTGTCCGAAAGAAAGGAGAAAAGCACAGTTGAGAAGACCCGAAGGGCACCTGCCATTTGGGAAGGTCCAATTCAAAAGTCTCGAAGGGTATGTAACCCTTCGGGTTGGTTCACTTTATGGTTTTGAAGTCAACAAAAAGTCCAACGAAATTCAGGAGGATAAAAACCCGAAGAAAACAAAAAGAACAAAGGCAAAGAAAGAGATCCTTCGGAATAATTGTCAAACAGGGAATTCGCGGGAATATGAAGTCAACAAAAGTCCAAAGAAAATCAAAGGCAAGACATAAGAGCCTAAAAGGAATAAATTCAGGAAAATTGGCAAGGAAACGAATTCCTTCGGACTTTTTGTCCGAAGGAATAAGGACAATTTCAAAAAACCCGATAGAAAAGACAAGGGCATAAGCAAAGGCCAAAAAAGAGAAAAGGAAATGCCAAGCTCGAGAAAGAGAAGAGACAGAGAGTCCTTCGAACAATTTGTCCAAAGGACGAAAACTAAAATAAAGCCCGAATCCCAAATTAAAGCAGAACACGGAAAAAGCCAGAGAAAACACAAAGTGAACTGAGCATGATCAATAGCATGAACAGAGACGTAAGCACAAACAGGACTGAGCCAGAACTGAACAAGAAGAAAGACAAATGCAAAAACAGAGGCATGAGCAAAGATTAAAGCAAAACTAAATATGGACACAAGCATGAACAATAAATAAAACCCGATAATAAAGACAAAGGCAAGATAAACAAAGATCATGCACAGAGTAACGTGAGTGACTCCAACGAAGTGAACGCGTTTAAGAAAGCAAGCACGCTTCAGTTTTGAAAATAGTCATCTTGCATGATGAACACGGAAAGCATTGAACATTTCAAACAGCCAGAAATTCCATGCACGCACTCTCGTTTATCTCGTTTGCTTGAAACGTTCCGACGGTTCAAACGTAATTCTCAATTTGGCATTTGCATTGATTTCATGCAAAGGGGAGACTTTCAAACGTTCCAACAGTTCGAGTGAATTCGACTACTCTTGTTTTGAAGTTGACTAGTTTTCAAGTCAAGACATCTATTCGTAGGTGTCATGCATTCAAAACTTGTCTTCTTCTTCTTTTTTCAACGCAAGGAATTTTCATGCAAGACAAAATAGATTTTTGTAAAGGCTGAGTTGGTTTGAGTTTACTCCCTCTCTATTTTCAACATCAATCTCTTGGCTTGTTGTAAATTTCTATATTAATGGCTTTTCAGCCTTGTAAAATAGATCCCTCTCTTGGTAAGACCAGACTCTGTCATTGGTAAGTTGTGTAACATCTTCAATCAATAGAAGGACTGTACTTTCAGATTTCAAGTGCTGGCATAGTGCACATTCATTCAACAATTTGCATACGTGGTAGATTTCTCTCCCTTTCCAAATTTTGATTCGTACCTAGTTGCTAGCTCATCATGTTATGCAAGTCATGTTTAGTGTTTTATATGTCTTTTGTTGAAACTGTAAGTAGATGTTAGGTGGCTGCAAAGTGTCTTGTATCAAACCTCTCTCCATCGTTTTCCCTCACGTTTTTGTCATTGAATCGAACCTTCTCGTGAAATACTTATGCATAATGATCAATTGAAATCAAAGGTCTTCATTTTCCCTTGTTTTATTCAATGTTCAAGGTTCCAAGTAGAGTGGATCAACATTTTGGTGTATCACCGTCATTAGGTAGGATTTCCCTTTCATGTTTCTTCCTCCCTTTTCCATGGTAGATTCGCAGCACAGAGTAGAGATCCTCATTGATACATCTTACAGGAACCAACCTTCTTTGGAGGTTCTTCTCACCATTGAGACACCCACCCTCATGAGAAGATCCCATTGTTTTAACTAAAGAGAGGATTAGCCATATTAGCATGTCTTCGATTCAGGGTGCAACTCCAAGTTGCCAACAGTTTTTGACACGCCCAGTGGGACCATAAAAAATTTCTTTGCATAGAATTTTCGCAGCAGCAGAGGATATTCATCTACATCCAATTGTAGAGTTTGTAGCATCATTCCGGTAATCCGTTCATGCCAAAGGTTACCACAAGATCAGCAAGTAAAGGTATTCCTTTTGAATTTGTAACTTATAAAAGAGTAGGGTCTAGGAGGGCAAATCCATATCCTCAAAGGGAATATTTACCTCCCCCTCATCCCATCATTCTAAACACTGCAATCCCCACCATCCAAATGGCTGTTAGAAATCAAGTGCTTGCCACATTCAATAGGGGAAGTCCATTGAATCTACCACAGTTAGACGACATTCCAATATCTGCCCTCAAAAGTATTCCATTCTTCTCAGGAAAAAAACAAACAACCCCTATTGAGCATATCCAGGGTGTGGTTAATCTTTGTTCAGTTCATAATGTTGTTGAGGATAATGTTGCTATTAGATTGCTTACTGTTTATTTCAAAGGAAAAGCATTACAGTGGTATAGAACCCTCCCACTTAAATCCGTTTCCACCTGAGATGAATTGGGTGCAGCCTTAGTCAAGCAATTTGAAGACAAATCTGATCACTTATCTTTAATTGAGGAATTAACTGCCATACAAAGAGCTCCTCATGAGTTCATGTCCGATTTTAATCTCAGATTCCAAAAGACATGGACCAAGATACCGGTTCTAATTAGGCCATCCCCTGAATATGCATTTCTGTATTTTTTAAAAGCTCTTAATTCTGACATTAGTGTGATATTATAGTCAATGGGTGGTACTACTTTGCCAGATGCTTATAAAGTTGCAATAAGGGCAGAAAATAGTTTGATACAAGCAAGTAAGCTTTCTCCAAGACCTCCAATGCCCATATTTCCAAAAATAAGTTATGTATCAGCTCCTTAAGATCCTCAAATTCCATCCTTAGCTCCTATTCCAGCACCTCAAGTTCCTATTGCAGCCCCTACTGGTCAAGCTAGTGAGATAGAAGAGTTGAAAAGTTTGCTACAATTTTTTGAAAATGAAATAGTACAGCGCAAAAGACAGCAATTTCAGTCAAATAGGCTCTATCAATAGCAAAATCAGAACAACTATCAGTCCTTCAAAGATCAAAGGTCTCTTTATCAGGGATTCAAAGAAAATAGACCACCCTATCAAGCACAAAGAGCTATAACTCCAACTAAGCCATACGTTGCTCTTGATCCGAATGCTCCTTCCACTTCAAAAGCCATTGTTCCAACCCCACCTCAAAATAATTTGGTGCAGGATTCAGGTTGGCAGCCCTCAAATCTCAATGATGCTCAAAACCAAGCCTTGTATCACAAAACATCACCATGCCACAGATGACACAAGAAAAGTTCTCTTTTCAAGGAGGTCAATATCAAGATACAGGTTTGACATCACAAGGAGTGACTCATCAAGTTCAAGGGCAGCCTGATGCTATTAATGTAAATTGGTAGGTCGATGATCATATTGTTTTTACTCAAGATGTTAAAACTAGTGATTCAAGTGGTCAAATTGCAGCTATAACCTATTAGAGAACTAAAAGAAGCGTTGTTGATGAAGCCCAAGCAGTAGAAAATACTTCAAGTGCTCTTATTACTGTTGCTCAAAGTACAAAAGAGCAGCGTGCTGCTCCCACAGTGCAAAAAAATCAGAATATAGAGGATAGTAAAGTGCAGCAAATACCTCTAATTCGTGAGCAACAAGTACCACAGAAAGCGCAATCAAAGGTTAGTGCATCTCAGTTCAATATTGTAAATCAAATGAAGAAATCTAACATCAGCATTAGCATGTGAGATTCTCTTTCAATTCCAGAGCAAAAGGATAAACTCATTCAAGAACTTTCAGCGCTTGAATTGTCTCCAAAACCGATTGAGAAAGAAGGTGTTGTCTTGACAAATTCGGATCAGCCAACTAAGCAACAGGTGCAGCAAGGAGATAAGATGTCAAAGATGGACAAAATTGAGATAAAAACGAAGAAAACTCCCCCTTTTTATCTTTCTTTGATAGTGGGTGATATATTGATTCATAATTGTATGGTGGATAGTGGAGCTAGCAGTACAGTAATGCCCAAACAGATTGCAGAGAAGCTCGGCCTTGTTTATGAGCCAAATACTAAAGGAGTATTGTAGTTGGATGGTTCACCATCAAAGACGGTAGGCATTATCAAAGATTTGAAATTGACATTACATGCTTGTCCTAACATTACTATTTAGCAGGATGTTGTAGTGGTGGACTTGCCTCCTTATTTCGCTGTGTCTTTCAAAGGACTTCACCTCAAAGATTGAGGGATGTTTATCAGCTGATTGGACCTATTTGTTGTTCAAAATCAGATATGGTACAAAAGTAACAATTCATTCAGAGCCTATTGCACGTTTTCATATGGAGCCTTATATGCCAAATGTAATCAATGCAAATTGTATCATCTCAGATGAAATATTACAAACTAGTGATGTAGAAAAGGACTCGCCTTTGGATGGAGTTCCATATTTGTTTCTTGATGAGTGGGCTTCTACCTTGCATGAGCATGATCCCTACAAGCTGGTTGAAGAGGAAGGTCTTGGTGTGTATTGTCTTCATGAGAACGATGCACCAATTCCAGCCATGGTCAAAAAAGACGAATCTAATGAAGGCTTGTGGCAATTGTACTTCAATGGATCAAAAAATAAGCATGAAACTGGAGCTAGAATGATGTTAAATTCTCCTACAGAACAAAGGTATTTCTCCTCTATTAAATTTCATTTTCATTGTTCAAACAACGTTGTTGAATATGAAGCACTAGTTCACGGTTTGCAGTGAGCTAGGAAGATGAAAGTCAATTGTTTGCAAGTGTTTGGAGATAGTGAACTTGTAGTCCACCAAGTAATAGGTTTGAATGTATGCAAGAATCTGTTGCTTAAATCTTACAGACACAAAGCTTGGGATTTACTTGAGGATTTTCAGGGTTTTAATATTCGAGCAATACCAAGAGATAGGAATAAGCATGCTGATAGATTGGCTGTTGTTGGGGCACAATTTGATATTCCAACTGATGTAAAAAGTGGCATTTTTCAATTACATATAAAAGTAGTTGTAAAGCCTTCTGTTCCGGATAACCAAGAGAATTCGCAGGTGTTTAAAAATGACAATCAAATTGTGAGTTTTTTGCAGGAATACGCTGAGTTTTCTTTAAGAAATCAATCAAAACACTTACAGCACTATGGTGATCAGATTGTACAACTAAAAACTAATAAGCTACCCAAGGGATTGGTCACTCTTGAAAATATTTTCAATGAAAATGATGAGCTAAGGAAAGAGAAACCATCCTTGTCAACAAAGGAAGAGCACTATGCCAATGTAGAGATTGCAACTGGTAAAATTTTGAAATTGGGCAAGGTATGCACTCCTCCACAAAAGAAAACTTTCAATGATTTATGCACGAGTTTTGCTGATATATTTGCATGGCAGTATAGTGATCTCAAAGGTTTTGATCCAAGTTTGGCTCAACACACCATTGAGTTAGAAGAGGAAACTAAACCAGTGAGACAAAGACAAAGGCCAATCAATCCAAAACTTGAGCCTTTGATGAGAGCGGAGCTTCACAAGCTCATAGAATCAGCTATTATATTTCCAACCAAGCACTCAACTTGGGTGGCGAACCTCGTTCCAGTACAGAAAAGAAATGGTGAGATTCATTTGTGTGTTGATTTTCGTGATTTAAACAAGGCTTCGCTTAAAGACCACTATCCATTGCCATCAATGGAACAAATTTTACAGCTTGTTGCAGGTTCAAAGAGATTTTCCTTGTTGAATGGATATAATGGTTACAATCAGATTTTGGTCAAAGAAGAGGACCAATTCAAGACAGCCTTCACGACTAAATGAAGGGCATTTGCATACAGAAAGATGCCATTCGATTTGTCTAATGCTGGAGCAACCTTTCAGAGAGCCATGGATATGGCCTTCCAAGGCCTTCTTAACAGGTTTGTGCTTGTTTATTTGGATGATATAACAGTGTTTTCAAAAGATACCGAAGATCACATGGTTCATCTCAAGCAAGTTTTTGAAAGGTGTAGGCAATTTAAGATATCTCTAAATCCCAAAAAATGTGTATTTTCAATTCATGAAGGTAAGCTTCTTAGACATGTTTCAAAGCACGGTTTAAACATAAATTCTGAAAGAATTCAATCCATTCTTGCACTCTCCTTGCCTAAGAGCAAAAAAGCTTTGCAAAGTTTCTTTGGTAAAATCAATTTTATAAGGAGATACATTTCAGATTTCGCTACTGTAGATAAACTACTTACAGCCGTGTTAAAGAAAAATCAGAACTTCAACTGGTCCAAAGAGGGAGTAACAGGGTTTGAAGATATTAAGAAAGCCATAGCAAGTGCTCCTATGCTTTAAACCCAAATTTTACGAAAGATTTCATTCTGTATACGTATGCTAATGTGGACACCATTATAGGCATTCTTATGCAGCAAAATCATGAAGATTTGGAACAGCCAATAGCTTTCTACAGCCAAGGCTTGAAGGAGTATGAGACAAGGTATTCTGTTGTTGAAAAACATGTCCTTTGAGTTATAAGATCTCTGAAGAAATTTAGGCACTTGTTGTCTAATAATAAAATACATCTAATGGTTGCTCATCCAAGCATCAAAGAATTTCCTCTAAACAAAGACATAAATGAAAAGAGAGCTGGTTGGATAACCAAAGTAATGGAATATGACGTGAAAATTAAGGTTACAAAGTTGGTTAGAGGCAAAGGACTTTGTGAGCATTTAGCTCAGGGCTTGCAAGAAACTAATAAAGTTTTAGTGTCAAATGATGAAGAGATTGTTGTTGTTCACACCTCACCTTTCAGTTGGTTTCGTGATTTGATAAGCTATATGCAAAATGGTTTTTACCCTTCTCACCTAAGTGCTTCAAAAAAAGGTATTTCAGATTGCAATCAATTCCATTCTTGCTCGTTGACGGTGTTTTGTTCAAAAAGGATATTAATGGAATGTTACTAAGGTGTGTGGAACCAAGCCAAACTCAAAGATTACTTGAAGAATTCCATGATGAACATGGTGGACACTTTTCCGTAAGAACTACAACACTTAAAATCATGAGGTGGGTACTATTGGCCTACTATATTTGGCGATTGCCATACATGGGTTAGGAAGTGCAAACAATGTGCTATGTTTGTAGAAAAAGTTAAACTTGCAGCCCTACCCCTTCAACCAATTGCAGTGGACCAGTCTTTTGTCCAGTGGGGATTGGACTTTATTGGTCTCATTAATCCTCCTTCGAGTTCAAGGCATAAGTGGATTCTAACAGCTACGGATTACTTCACACGTTAGATGGAAGCAATTGCATTGAAAGAAGCAAACGAAACTAACGTTCTTGATTTCTATGAAGGTTTGCTTACTAAGTTTGGAGTTCCTTCGACCATTATTTCTGACAATGCAATGGCTTTTGTGAGATCTAGGATCAGCCAATGGGCTGTCCAACACGGAGTTTATCTCAGCACTTCATTGAACTATTATCCACAAGGTAACGGCCTTGCCGAATCTACAAACAAGAACCTCTTAAGGATCATATGAAGGACTATTGAAGACAATCAAAGGTCATAGCATCTCAAGTTGAAGTCAACTCTATGGGTTGATAGGATCACCTATAAGAGGTCAACAACCAACTCTCCATACAAACTAGTATATGGTAAGCAAGCAAGGTTACCTATTTCTCTTGAGTTTCCAGCTTTAGAGCTAATGCATGAACTTGAGTTGTTGGAGAATGAGCCTATGGAAATCAGGTATGCAGAGCTTATGGAGTTGGAAGAGACGAAAAATCAATCCATGCTAGCCATGGAAAGTCATCAGGGACAGGTGAAAAAAACGTTTAACAAAGGAGCTTCCTCACAAAGCTTCAATAAAGGAGATTTGGTCCTCAAGTGGGATGAGGATCGAGCCAAACCAGGAAGGCATACGAAGTTTGATTCCCTTTGGAGTGGCCCATACACAATCTCCAGCTGCAAATCCCACAACGCCTTCCAACTTGCCAAGATGGATGGCCAAGAGCTTCCAATCCTAGTCAATGGGATACATCTGAAACATTGTTATTGAAGAGCTAAGCTCTATGTACATAGTTGTTTTTGCTTTCCTCCAAGTGTTGTTCAAGCACAGTAGTTTGCTTCAATTTTGTTCAACAAATACCTGTTTGCACATTTGTTTCTTAGTTTTCCTGCTTTCGTGTTTTTCCCTTCCTTTTTGAGGGAGAAAGGTTACTTCAGCCAAGGTTAGGAGGAGAATTTCAATCAGAAATCAGGTTCACCATTTGGGAGTTCGACTAGCATCTATATGGTTTTAGTTCTCTAGCATAGCAGGCATGCTTCCCAGCAGAGTCGCCAAAAATGTTGACAATTTTGCCCCCCACAGGGCAAATTGTCACCCCTACACTTCGGAACTTTGCTATGGTGCCAATTGTCTTGTGAATCAGTTTTGGGGTCCTTAAATGAGCATTTACAGCCACCCAAGTGGCCATCTACAGCGAGGTGAATTTTAGTCATGCGGAGGTTTTCAAGGAGCTTGCTTGATTACAACCAAATGTGCAAATACAGCCAAGACATACAACCTATAAGTTTAGTTATTGTCTTCCCAAGGAATTTTTTCGGGTTATAAGAGGTGGACTATTTTTTTGGACATTTTGTTCGAGAGAAAGAGCTTTCAAAGGACTATGTAAAAGTCCAAAAAAATGACTAAGTGGCAGTCGTTCAAGGCTTATTTTCTTCAGAATTTTTGTCCAAAAGAAAAGAGAAAAGCACAACTGAGATGACCCAAAGGGCACCTGCCTTTCGGGAAGGTCCAATTAAAAAGTCCCGAAGGGTATGTAACCCTTCAGGTTAGTTCACTTTATGGTTTTTAAGTCAAGACGAAAGTTCCAAGGGATGGCTTCAAAAAGCCCGGGTGCCCTTCAAAAAGCCCAGGTGCCCTACAATTCTTCCAAATGACACTTTTGAAGGCAGACATGCCCTTGCAGAGGGCTCATTTCAAAAGTTCCAAAGGGAACTCCTGGGAGACATAGCCCTTGCAGAGGACATCTAGGTGTCGCATAGGGTCATTTACAATTTCCCCGAAGGGTATGTGCCCTTGCGAGGGACACTTAAGCACAAAGAAGACCTTGGCAAAAAATTCCGGAAAACAAAATTCATTTTTTCAAAGGACACCTGCCCTTGCGGAGGGCACTTGGTTGGTGGCAGGACCCTTTCAAAAGTTTTGAAGGGCATTATTGGGAAGCAGAAGCCCTTGCAGAGGGCACCTCCATAAAGCGAAGGACAAAAGCAAAATTCCCGAAGGGCAAGTGGGAAAAAGATAGCCAAAGGAGACGAATTTCTTCAGACTTTTTGTCCAAAGGAATTCCTTCGGACAAAAAGTCCGAAGAATTTCAGGAGGATAAAAACCCAAAGAAAATAAAAAGAACAAAGGCAAAGGAGATCCTTCGGAATAATTGTCAAACAAGTAATCCGCAGGAATATGAAGTCAACAAAAGTCCGAAAAAAATCAAAGGCAAGACATAAGAGCCTAAAAGGAATAAATTCGAGAAAATTGGCAAGGAAACAAATTCCTTCAGAGTTTTTGTCCGAAGGAATTCCTACGGACATAAAGTCCAAAGGAATAAGGACAGTTTCAAAAAATCCGATAGAAAAGACAAGGGTGTAAGCAAAGGCCAAAAAAGAGAAAAGGAAATGCCAAACCCGAGAAAGAGAAGAGACAGAGAGTCCTTCGAACAATTTGTCCAAAGGACGAAAACTAAAATAAAGCCCGAATCCCAAATTAAAGCAGAACACGGAAAAAGCCAGAGAAAACACAAAGTGAACTGAGCATGATCAATAGCATGAACAGAGACGTAAGCACAAACAGGACTGAGCCAGAACTGAACAAGAAGAAAGACAAATGCAAAAATAGAGGCATGAGCAAAGATTAAAGCAAAACTAAATATGGACACAAGCATGAACAATAAATAAAACCCGATAATAAAGACAAAGGCAAGATAAACAAAGATCATGCACAGAGTAACGTGAGTGACTCCAACGAAGTGAACGCGTTTAAGAAAGCAAGCACGCTTCAGTTTTGAAAATAGTCATCTTGCATGATGAACACGGAAAGCATTGAACATTTCAAACAACCAGAAATTCCATGCATGCACTCTCGTTTGCTCGAAACATTCTGGTGGTTCAAACGTAATTCTTAATTTGGCATTTGCATTGATTTCATGCAAAGGGGAGACTTTCAAACGTTCCAACAGTTCGAGTGAATTCGACTACTCTTGTTTTGAAGTTGACTAGTTTTCAAGTCAAGACATCTATTTGTAGGTGTCATGCATCCAAAGCTTGTCTTCTTTTTTCAAATGCAAGGAATTTTCATGCAAGACAAAATAGATTTTTGTAAACGTTGAGTTGGTTTGAGTTTACTCCCTCTCTATTTTCAACGCCAATCTCTTGGCTTGTTGTAAATTTCTATATTAATGGTTTTTCAGCCTTGTAAAATGGATCTCTCTTGGTAAGCCCAAACTCTGCCATTGGTGAGTTGTGCAACCTCTTCAATCAATAGAAAGACTGTACTTTCAGATTTCAAGCGCTAGCATAGTGTACATTCATTCAGCAATTTGCATACGTGGTAGATTTCTCTCCCTTTCCAAATTCTGATTCGTACATAGTTGCTAGCCCATCATGTTATGCAGGTCATGTTCAGTGTTTTATATGTCTTTCATTGAAACTGTAAGTGGATGTTAGGTGGCTGCAAAGTGTCTTGTATCAGACCTCTCCATTGTTTTTCCTCACATTTTTGTCATTGGATCGAACCTTCTCATGAAATACTTATGCATAGTGATCAATTGAAATCAAAGGTCTTCATTTTCCCTTGTTTGATTCAGTGTTCAAGGTTCCAAGTAGAGTGGATCAACATTTTGGTGTATCACCGTCATTAGGTAGGATTTCCCTTTCAAGTTTCTTCCTCTCTTTTCCATGGTAGATTCGCAGCATAGAGTAGAGATCCTCATTGATACATCTTACAGGAACCAGCCTTCTCTGGAGGTTCTTCTCACCATTGAGGCACCCACCCTCGTGAGAAGATCCCATTGTTTCAACTGGAGAGAGGATTAGCCATTTCAGCACGTCTTCGATTCAGGGTGCAACTCCAGGTTGACAACAGTTAGGTCAGTGTTACCTTCCCTAGAGTTTAGGTCCATCCTACCCTTCCTTGACTTTAGGTCCATTCTACCCTTGAGGTTCCATTTATATAGGCTTATAGGCATCAAGAAAAATATTTTAAAACCCATAAAGTTTAGGCAAGCTGCTCTTACCCTCACTGTCATTCAATCTACTAGCTTTCATTGCTTCCTATAACCATCTTCATTAGAGTTATCATATCTAAAAAGCTCATAGGGGACTTTTTGCCTTGCTCTTGCTTGCACCTCACACTACTTCACAGCATTTTCACACACATTGTAGGCCCATCAATAGGGATCACAAGGAGTTGCCATTCATTTGCTTCAGATTGTCAACAAAATCCTTCCTCCACAAAACAGACATATAGTCAGCAATTCTAAAAAATAGGTCAGTAATCTTTGTACATGCCTTTTGTAGAGGGAATATGAGGGCACCTTACTTAGTAAGACAACAGTTCTTTACACTTCATATTGCTATCTTTGTATATTTAAGGTTTGGGTTCATATATTGTCTCTGACATGTTAGGCCTACACCAGGGCTCACATTTCCATATTTCTCATGTGGGAATCCAGTAGTTGTGAATAGTGCATTCTCTAACCCTTCTTTCAAAATATCAAAAATACAAAAAGATTAGCTAGATCTTATGGTTGAATCCATGTTACTACTATCTTGTTATATTGCATGCTTTACTTTATTTTATCATTGCAAGTAGCATAGAATACTGAATATTTTGTTATTGATTGGACCTACACCCTCCCGAACCCTAGATCTACCTCTTTTGTTGTGTTTTCAGCCAGATCATTGATCTCCAATCCATAGTGTGCACCCCATCACAACGGTTCTTAATTGCTTTAGGCTATGTGAAAATCCTTAGTTGTTGATTGCTAGGCTTTCTTCAGTCATCCACATTTCCGCATCTAAACCGCAATACAATTTATAAACAGCCTGCATATCTTGAGCAAAAGTGAAGAAGACCTTCAAAAGGATTCTAAAGAAATCGTATTGCTTCAATTGGTTCCTCTATGTGCAATGGTCGTTTAACAAGGTGATAGACTTCAAAGAGAAGCCACACTATAAGGGGAACTATCCATCTTCATATGAATACACTTGGTTGTGTCTAATATTGAAGAGCCATATATTGCAAAGAATGGCCAATATTACACTTTTCAAACCCAGACAAATTCAGGATCAACCTCTGTGACCTACACAGCTAGGAGACAGGTAGAAGAACTAGAAGTGCAATTTGATCAAGAAGTGACTCCTGCTCGAGGAAGTATAAAGAGATTGATTGATCACTTCATATGATGAGATAGATTCTGTAGATACTTCAAGTCCATGCATGGGAGTATGAAAAGGATGGAGGAGAAATTAATGGAATGGAAAAAGAACCTCAGAGAAAACATCACCAGCACAATTTTTTTCATGTCCAAATATCGTTTAAGTAATCTTATTCCTCCAGTCCTTTTTCCCTTCCTAACATTGGTATTGAATAGTGTCATTAATATTGAACAAGGGATATTCAATGTTTACAAATCCTCATCCCGTTACTCACCCTCCTCGCATTTTGAATGTTTCGTCAACTAAAGCAACAAATTCAGATAGACCTTCATAGGAGAGGGTCATAGCATTGCAGACTTTTAAAATAAGATCTTAAGGTCATCCTAGATGTGTAGGGCAACACTGCTTCCTGCAAAAACCTCCTCCCTGAAATTGTTTTTCAAACACAACAGCCCCCCTCAGCAGAACATTTTTCTCCTCCCTGGTCATCTTCTTCCTCTACACAGCAGACAATTATGATGTAGATTTCCCTGTCCACCTCTTTAACTATTTTGCAGCATTCATGCCATCATGCACACAAAGCAATGTCTATGCAAGGGTTGTAGCTTTGGATGATGTAACACAGTTTTCTCCTCCCTGGTCGTCTTCTTCCTCTACACAGCAGACAATTATGATGTAGCTTTCCCTGTCCACCTCTCTAACAATTTTGCAGCATTGATGCCATCATGCAAACAAAGCAAGGTCTATGCAAGAGTTGTAACTTTGGATGATGTAACAACATGAAGGAAACAAGCACTATTCATTATAGATAGTAGTGGTGAATAGAGGATCCAATTTGATATGTGGTTGAAAAAGAGATAAATTAAATGCCAACCATAATTTAGGCAGATACCCATGAAGGCTCAACCATGTATTTCTTCAAAATAGCCAGAGTAAGATTTTGGAAGGCCACTTCAATTATTCTAGCTTCGAATGACCTATGTAATGCAAAGTAGTTTAAACTCCAATAGACCCATTAGATAGTTTGTCATCTTCATATATAAGGGAAATTATTTAAATTGTTGGATATCATAACGGACTACACGTTAGCTCTATGTCAACTGCCTTGGCTAGGTTTAATTTAATGCAGCCATAGTTAACAGATGCCACAGATAGACGAGTTAAGTCCAAAAAAAAATATAAAAACATGAGCACTTCAACTTTTTAGATAGAAGACATACACAGAAAATGACTTATTTAATTTATTAATTAAATCATTTATTTGCTATCATAATACACTTTTCAATAAATATTTGATAATTTTTAATTATAATATTTTGTTAAATTATTTGATAATTTTTAATTAAAATAATATTTTATTAAATTATTTATTTGCTATCATAATAGATTTTTCAAAAAAAATTGATAAGTTTTAATTAAAAAATGATATAAAATATTATTCTTTACTTAATACAAAGGGATATATTATCTACTTGTTCAAGGCTTCTTGGTTTAGTTAAAATACATAGATATGCTAGATCTTCAAAAAATTTATACCAAAAACATGTGAAAACAGATTATAAAAACACTGTTATTAACTGTCTATAAGGTTGTCTTTAATTTAAATCATAAATTCACTTTATTTAATCGCTGAATAAACTTACCTTTATATTATTGGGTGATTAACAAGTCTTTACCGAAACATATTTATTTCTCAGTATGGTTTACAATTTTATCTTATTGTCTTTCATATTTGCAAACATAAATCAACACCTAATTCTATCACTATGTAATGAATAGAACAAGAAGAGCAAAAAGGAAGGATCTGACAAGGATTTGATAGGCAATTATTTAGTGGCAAGGGCTTGGTGACTAGAGCTAGATGGTTACAATCACAATGCAATAGATAATATGATATTCCAATCTTGAGAAAATTGTGGCTACCATAATAGATCAATTTAACAATGGAAACCTCAAATATATGGTGGGGAAAAATTTATGAAGGGAACATGCTTCTTCATTCCCCTCTTGAATACACTCCAACATTGCATGTCGTGTATAACAATTATAAAGTATCTAACAATATAGAGCTGCATTACATTTTTCCCAGAAAAAAGGCTCTATCTGAATTCATATGGCCAATCATCCTAACAAAACATGAGTATTTATTAGTGATTTGAAAATCAATGTCAAAATATTGACTGCATACCGTGCACTTTCTGTCATACAAAAGAGGAAGATATATGCATAAGTTTGCACTTTAGACGAAATAAATGATGCCTTCTGTAACTATGCATGAATTGGAAATTCTAAGGATAATATCATGAGATTTCAAATTCATTATATCAACATCAATCTCAATAATGCATTTACAGTACCTCTGGTCTTGCAAATAATTTAACAGTGTTTACATCTCGATGAAGAAGAAAATGCAAGGAGAGAAGAGGGGGAAATTCAAACTCTTAAACTCAAAAAATGTTATATCATTTTCAAGAGGGGAGTGTTGCTTCAGAGAATTCACCTTACGGTATGGCCATCTTGGGATGCCATTATCACGACATATCTTCTTCAAAACACTACTACAAACACCTGCATTGCATAAACTGACAAAAATAAATTCCCATCCACCCAAAATTGCATCTCATTAAGGCATAAATTATTGGAAAAAGCCAAGATATGAAATATAAGGGCGCCATACAAAACCGCTAAAGGGATAACAAGCAAGCATTTTAAAAAGAGACCTGGCAGTGAAGTGAAATCAGAATTTAATTATAAAAGCTTTTGATCCATACAAAAATAAGATATGATCAACAAATTGAATCAAGAAAAGTGTGGCATGAGTAGAGTTATCTTTGATTGTTTAGAAATGTCTTCTAAAACGTTCTTGTAAATAATTAGAACTATCATGACTGGTCTAACGTCTTCGCCATGCTCTTGTTCAGGAATAGAAGAATTTGATCATGGATGCAAAAAAAATATCCCATAATGTAATATACGTTTATAAACAAGGCCAAATGATAGTAAGAGCTTCCTAAAATCAAATAGATGTATGTTGTTTCAAAGGTTTCAATCAACTACACATTTGTTTGTTAATGCAACATCACAAGCATAAATTATCAATGCAAAAACAATCTAAAAAGCTTTTTGGCTAGACTGTTCTCTTGTAGCTTTATTATGGACTGCCTCCTCTATACTTGCATACACAGATGACAACAAAAATACAGTTTCAAGAAAAGTTGGCATGCAAAACAGTCCACACATACACTTGGGGATCTCGATGGTTAAGTTACTGCTGTTACTTGAAGAGAGAATACTGACAACCAACATCAAACTCCCTATAAGGCAACAATCCATATGATCAATGCTGATTATTTGCCATTTCCCTTAAGGAGTTGGGGTCGCTAATATGTGGCTCCACACAACTTCATCATATTGTTCTCAAGCTACAACCTTGAGAGTAATTAACAATTCAAGCCTATGAAATGCATACTAGTGATTATTACTAATAAACTATATGAGGAAACTGGCCTTTCAGTTAGTCATGTCCTCCTGTAATTAATAGTTATTATTCTATTATAGCATATAAGACACTCTTGCCCTTTACAAATTCACTTTCCTAGGAGCATATCTAGAATCATTGCATCCTAGATAAGACAAGATAAGATAAATATATTAATGTCCAACAAATGACCACAAAAGTAGGTCAAAGGGAACAGCAAATTACAAAAGTGTGCCAGGAACAAGCGAGAAACCCTAAAGGTCTCCGAAAACAAAAAGAACAAAGCTGGAAGAAAGTAGTACAACACAAGGCAAAGAGCAAAAAGCGCTCAGAGCCAAAGAAAGAAAGAAGCAGAAATGAGCAACCCACGAAAACCCCTGAACATAGGGAAAGAACCATGAGAAGGAAGAACCAGGAGGCGGTCCATCAAGACTGCGATCCAACTTTCCTAGCATCCAAGGCCGACAAGAAGAAGCTCCTGATAGGAGGATGACCCAAAGAAGAGGAGGTAAGATGTCTAGTTTGTCCTCCATGTCGTTGCCTAGAGGGAAGAGTCCTCTGTGAAGATCTGGTGAATCTAGTTTGTCCCCTGATGCCAGGCCTGAAATGGTTATGTTGGTGAAATCTCGAGTAACTGTGGATAGTCTCTCTGGGTCACACTAATCTGGAGTGTGATGTTGTACTAGTGTCAATCTATCGCTTAGTGCCTCTCCCCGAAGGTAGCACCATGAAGAAGGAAGCGATCTGCTAGGTGGAATCTGGTCTAGTATGTCTCTAAATAGAGTGATCACGAAGCTTAAGAGCTTCCTGTATATATAAAGCTAAACATCTTTGGTCCTCATAGCCGAAGAAGTCAGAAAGAGTATGTGTCCTAAATAGGCAATGAAACCTCCCCCTGATCTCATAGTATATGGGGCAACAAAAGATGAAGTGTTCCTCGGTCTCAATCTTTTGAATGCTACATAACTGACAGATCTTGTCTACCCGATCTATCTAGTGATCCATCTCAATCCTAAGTCTGTGAGATCCCACTCTAAACTGTCCTAATGGGATGCGAAGAGAGTGCATCCAGTGGCAAAATGTATATTGTGGGCGGATGATAAGCCCGTCTTTCAGCTCTAAAAAGTGTTCTGCATAGAATGCCATCTTTGGGCATAGACCCCTAAGACGGTTTACCCAAGTAGTATGAATAAACTACCTGTAAATATCATCCCTAACAATCCAGTTCATCTCATGTATGGTGGGTAGAAGATGAGTTGGTGCATCCAAAGAGTACTTAAATGGAGGAAGGCGGTCCATCCTAATTCCCGCAGACTCTAATAGATCAGAAACCCCAGTATACCAACAACGAACACCGGTCGGGGGAGCTGAGAGGGCAATAGTCTCTGAAGAACAGTAAGCTAAGTATGGATATCTACCATGCCCACTCGTTGAATCAACAAAGCTCCGAATGCGATGTAAGAAAGTAATCAAATCAAATATAGTCTCCAGGCAGAAGGGTCGGGCTCCAAATTTTGCAAGTATAATGTGTTGGGGAACTGTTTGCTTGCATCTAATAATGTGGCGAAGGAGAAGTGTTTGGACCCTCTCGACAACAGCCCAATCACCCTCAAGCAAAGAAGGTCCCCAAACTACAAATCCATAAAGAACAGTGGGTCGAATAAGTGTATCTATGAGGGACATCTTGGATGAGATGTCTTGAAAGTGATGTTAAAAACACTGTCGCTCGAGGAGGGCTAAAGAACCATATCCTTTTTTTTATTCTAGGCTGAAAGGCCTACCTCAAGCTGAACCATGGACCAGAAAATTGCACTCCCAAATAAGTATACGAGGTGGTGAGCTCATAACATGACATGATAAAAACATCCCAAGCCATAATGCTTTTATCTTAAAAAAAGACTTAAAGAGCCCGAGGATTCATCCCTAAGTCGAGAAAACAATGAGAACCTTGATTTGCAGTCTTCTGTCAATCCAAATGAAAAGAAACAATGACACCTTAGTTTGTTTTTTTACCTTGAAAATTACAGTGATCTATAGAGGATGATGATTTTCTGGCATAAGCTTTAAGTGTTTGTTACTTATGATGGCATCACAGATCATGGAGTTATTTGCTATATACATCAGGTTTTTTAATTTTTTATTCAACAAGTTGCAATTTGTACATGTTTCTCTTTTTGCTAGTATAATGTCTTTATCCAATATGCAATATTCTTCATTTCCAATTTCTAGTTAAACTGGCAGAGTTTATTTTGCAACTTCAAATGGTGATATGATTGGATCAGTGTCAACAACTTATTGGACGGAATGTCAAACATCAATCAAAAAATTCTAAAAAACACTTGCCTGTATTTTGTTTCTTCAGATTTATTGTCACAGTCCAATTGTTGTGTCATCATCAATAGGGAAATGGCAATCAAAATTTGTTGCTCTCATAACTGAATAGAGTTGTCTTGGTCTGTAGTAGTTACCACTACGCCACTTTCTGATTACTAGTTGTACAGTTCTCAGGCAGTATGAATCAATTCCTTAATGATTAGGCATTGTTGATTTCAAGACCAGTAAAAGTGGTCTCTAACACATGGCAAGCAAGTTTTCTGTGGAGGACAACATTTGTTTGTTTGTGATGCTTCAGTTTTTTAAATCCGTCTGCAAAGCAAGGGGGCACGTATTTCGGTATCATAAATTGTGAAACATGTTGTGCCTTGATAATTAGTTACTTGATAAGATTTCAATGCCATTATTGTGATTTTGATGAGTAAATGAATTATCTTCAATGAAAATCACTTTTTGATCAGTATCAAAACTTACTCCATTTTGTACTGTTGTCTTCCTCATCCATATTGGTAGCACCATTTCCCATTCTTTCAGAAAGTCAGTAAATGATTACCATGTTTCATGTTTTGGCTTGTGGGCACATAAATTTCACAAGCTGCACAAAGTAGCGAGATCGTCTAATTCACTTAATAGCTAACATGAAAAATAACTGCCAAGGTCTACAAGTGCATTTGTTTTGTGTAATAAATATAACCAAATTTTTTGCAAACTTCTTCTAGTGGTGAGTGAGCATGCAAGGCTTCCTATGCATACATACATGTGAGGCTTTCTATGCATAAATGCACGTATCTTATACGAATAAGTTTTGAGTTTCATTTATTTGCCAGTCAGTCTTCTTCCTTGTTTATTCATTCCTATAGTATCTTATACAAATGCGTTTGAGAGGATCATTTAATGCAAGTCAACCTTCTTCCTTATTGATTCCTATTGCTTTTTGTGACTCCAAGTTCCATGTTGTTGTCGGTTATGGTTTCACAAGGTAGTGTGTTAGGAGTCCATTGTAAAAGATGTACATTGTTGCAGGAGTGACTAAACCATTCATATAGTCATGTCTTTCCATAATTAATAATTAGCTTAGTAATTATGAAATATCATATTATTAAAACTCGTACTCGGCAACTACCCGACAGCCAAAAAATTTGACCCGTACTCGGGATTCGGCAATTAAACAGCATTTACTCGGCAGTTTTATCGCTACTTTATAAAAATATATAAATTCATAAAATATACTAAAACACATAAGAAAATGTAATGTCTAACCGAACATATTCAAATTCCTCAAGAAATTCCTTATTTAAATTTGCAATGGACAATAATAACTAGATAATCTAATTGCAAAAAAAAATATAACTCGATAATTTCTGAAACAACACTTTCTTTTGAAATTTGAACTGCTCTTACACAAAGAAATTTATTTTAGTGTTGATTACAAGGATGGACTAACAGCTTAGTACAAGGATTAAAATGGACATATGAAACACCTAAAAAAGCAACCTCCAGACATTGCCAAGATTCAAGGGACGCCAGCTATTTCTTTCACCTTAGGCACCTATCTCCAGATGTCGGCAAGATTCGAGGGACATCAATTGTTTCCTTGACCCTAGACGCCTACTTCAAGACATTGAGATGACTAGGAGAAGAGATTTGGCCTTGTACTTATAAATTTGAATTTACAATAACTATGTCAAAAGAGTATTGGTCGATGATGGGGTTGTGGTCGATATAGTCCCTTCCTCGTTTCTCCAAAAATTTGGCTATGGAGAAACCCACTGTTCTACGACCAAAAACACCTTACGAGGCTATGATAGCCTCAAGTTTGCTTCGATTGGGACCATCGTGCTACCTATCACTTTGAATCACAAAATTGTGATCACTAAATTTTATGTCATAAACAAGACCACTAACTACAACATGATCCTAGGGAGGCCTTGGATTCATAGAATGAAGGCAAACCCTTCTACTCTCTTACAAGAAATCAAATGCTTCTATTTGGGAAAGGTCTTCGTTGCCGAAGGCAACCCAAAGCCATTTGGAATTCATCAAGCAAACCTTAATAAAAAGCTTTGGCTTAACATTGACTATCATTTACCTAGCAATAGGATAGAGAAGCCCCCTCTCCACCAGTGAAAACCAAAGAGACCATCGCAACCATGACATGTGTTTTCAAATCAAGCGCTAAGGGTCCTAAAGCCTCACCAAGCAAGAAACTTGAGGAAAAGGGGATAAGATGTAATCCCTTTCCCACTATTTATAATCTTTAAAAAAAATTGTGAATTCTTTTTCCAATATTGGGTATCAATAACAAAATACATTGCACAATCATATTTGATGCATTGCTTAATATGTAGTATGGCCACAATCATATTTGATGCATTGCTTAATATAAGCTGTAAATTTCCATGCTTCTTTGTTTTCATGCAATTAAAAATATTTCACTTGAAACCTTCTTGGATTCTCCTTACAATAGGTAGAGATTTAGTGTAGTTTTTATCATCAAGTTGTCATTTTCACAGCCTGATCTGTTATTATCAGCAATTTTAAAAAGTAAGGTTGTGGCCACTGTTGATGGGTAATTATGTAAAGTTTTTACCATACTACTTTAGACACCTTTATTTGGTTAAAAACCCCTTATTCCCAGAGTCTTATTCCCAATTTATCATATTTGGCAAACTTGTACATTTTGGCATGTTTCTTGGTACATCCCAGTTCCACTAGTGTCTTGGTACATCCCAGTTCCACTAGTGTCATGTCCCATTTTTTCCATAAAGTAAAAAAAAATAAAGTTAATATTTTAAGTTGTCTAAGTGACTTACTTTTTATTTTATTAAAAAGTGATAACTTAATATTACTTTATTATTATTAAAATTAGAAGAAAAAGGAAAAGCAAAAATAAAAGTGTACTTTATAAAAGTAAAGAGGCCAACTTGGGAAAAGGGACTGAAAAAGTGATAAAAGAGGGCCTTGGGGTTCATTTGGGATCTTATTTATTACATCTATTTTGAGTTTGGGCATTTGCTTCCAATTGCATTTGAGTAGGAAAACCCTCCATTGCATTCAAATCTAGAGGATGAAAACCCTCCAAGTTTTTATTGAGGATTAGAGGAAAAAAACCTTCCCATCCCATCATTGGTAATTGTTGTCAACCTGGAGTTGCACCCTGAATCAAAGACGTGCTGAAATGGCCAATCCTCTCTCTAATTGAAACAATGGGATCTTCTCACGAGGGTGGGTGCCTCAATGGGGAGAAGAACCTCCAGAGAAGGCTGGTTCCTATAAGATATATCAATGGATCTCTACTCTGTGCTGCAAATCTACTATGGAAAAGGGAGAAAAAAACTTGAAAAGAAAATCCTACTTAATGACGGTGATACACCAAAATATTGATCCACTCTACTTGGAACCTTGAACACTAAATCAAACAAGGGAAAAAGAATACCTTTGATTTCAATTGACTATGCATAAATATTTCATGAGAAGGTTTGATCCAATGACCAAAACGTGAGAGAAAACAATTGAGAGAGGTCTGATACAAGACACTTTGCAGCCACCTAACATCCACTTACAACTTCAGCAAAAGACATAGAACACTGAACATGACTTGCATAACATGATGAGCTAGCAACTAGGTATGAATCAGAATTTGGGAAGGGAGAGAAATCTACCACGTATGCAAATTGTTGAATGAATGTACATTATGCCAGCACTTGGAATATGAAAGTACAGTCCTATTGATTGAAGAGGTTACACAACTCACCAATGGCAAACTCTGGGCTTACCAAGAGGGATGGATTTTTACAAAGCTGAAAAGCCATTAATATAGAAATTTACAACAAGCCAAAAGATTGGCATTGAAAATAGAGAGGGAGTAAACTCAAACCAACTCAGCATTTACAAAAGTCTATTTTGTCTTGCATAAAAATTCCTTGCGTTGAAAACAGAAGAGGAAGAAGACAAGCTTTGGATGCATGACACCTACGAATAGATGTCTTGACTTAAAAACTAGTCAAACTTCAAAACAAGAGTAGTCGAATTCACTCGAACTGCTAGAATGTTTGAAAGTCTCCCATTTGCATGAAATCAATGCAAATGTCAAATTAAGAATTACCTTTGAACCACCGAAACGTTTTGGGCTTTCGAGACAAACGAGAGTGCGTGCATGGAATTTCTTGCTATTTGAAACGTTCAACGCTTTGCCTGTTCATCATGCAAAACAACTCTATTTTCAGAACTAAAGCATGCTTGCTTTCTTAAACGCGTTCACTTCGTTGGAGTCACTTCACGTTAGTTTGTGCATGATCTTTGTTTACCGTGCCTGTCTTTATTCTACATTTGTTTTATTTGTTGTTCATGTTTATGTCCATGTTCAGTTCTGCTTTAATCTTTGCTCATGCATCTATTTCTGCATTTGTCTTTCTTCTTGTTCAGTTCTGGCTCAGCCTTGTTTGTGCTTACATCTTTGTTCATGCTATTGATCATGCTCAGTTCACTTCGTGTTTTCTCTAGCTTTTCCCATGTTCTACTTTAATTCGAGAATTAGGGTTTATTTTAGCTTTCGTCCTTCGGACAAATTGTCCGAAGGACTCTCTGTCTCTTCTCTTTCCCGCGCTTGGCATTTCCTTTTCTCTTTTTTGGCCTTTGCTTACGCCCTTGTCTTTTCTATCGGGTTTTTTGAAACTGTCCTTATTCCTTCGGATTTTTGAAACTATCCTTATTCCTTCAGACAAAAATCCGAAGGAATAAGGATAGTTTCAAAAAAACCAATAGAAAAGACAAGGGCGTAAGCAAAGGCCAAAAAAGAGAAAAGGAAATGCCAAGCCCGAGAAAGAGAAGAGACAGAGAGTCCTTCGGACAATTTGTCCGAAGGACGAAAGCTAAAATAAACCCTAATTCTCGAATTAAAGCAGAACATGAGAAAAGCCAGAGAAAACACGAAGTGAACTGAGCATGATCAATAGCATGCACAGAGACGTAAGAATTCCTTCAAACAAAAAGTCCGAAGAAATTCATTTCCTTGCCAATTTCCTCGAATTTATTCCTTTTAGGCTCTTATGTCTTGCCTTTGATTTTCTTCGGACTCTTGCTGACTTCAAATTCTCGTGGATTTCTTGTTTGACAATTATTCCGAAGGATCTCCTTCTTTGCCTTTGTTTTCTTATTTTCCCCGGGTTTTTTAACATCCCGAATTTCTTCAGACTTTTTGTCTGAAGGAATTCGTTTCCTTTGGCTATCTTTTCCCCGAAGGGCAAGTGCCCTTCGAGAACTTTGCTTTCGTCCTTTGTTTATGTCCTTGCCCTCCGCAAGGGCTTCTGCTTCCCAATAATGCCCTTCGAAACTTGTGAAAGGGGCCTGCCACCGACCAAGTGCCCTCCGCAAGGGCAGGTGTCCTTCGAAACTTGTGAAAGGGTCCTTCGAAATTTTGCCAAGGTCTTCTTCGTGCTTGAAGTGTCCCCCACAAGGGCACATACCCTTCGAGAAAATTGTAAATGTCCCTATGCGACGCCCAGATGTCCTCCGCAAGGGCTTCTGTCTTCCAGGAGTGCCCTTCGGAAGAATTGAAGGGGTCCACTTCACCGACCAAGTGCCCTCCGCAAGGGCATGGCTGCCTTCAAAAGTGGCTTTTCGAAAGAATTGAAGGGCACCCGGGCTTTTTGTAACTATCCTTATTCCTTTGGACTTTTGTCTGAAGGAATTCCTTCGGACAAAAAGTCCAAAGGAATTCGTTTCCTGACTTGAAAATCGGTCTTTCCAACTGTGCTTTTCTCCTTTCTTTCGGACAAAAAGCCCAAAGAAAAAAGCCTTGAACGACTGCCACTTAGTCAATTTTTTCAGATTTTTACACAGTCCTTTGAGAGCTCTTTCTCTCGGACAAAATGTCTGAAGAAATAGTCCACCTCTTATACCCGTAAAATTCCTTGGGAAGACAATAAACAAACTTAAATCTTGTATATCTTGGTTGTATTTGCACATTTCGCTGTAATCAAGCAAGCTCCTTGGAAACCTCTGCATGACTAAACTTCACCTGGCTGTAGATGGCCACTTGGGTGGCTATAAATGCTCATTTAAGGACCCCAAAACTGATTCACAAGACAAATTTGGCACCATAGCAAAGTTCTGAAGTGTAGGGGTGACAATTTGCCCTGTGGGGGCAAAATTGTCAACAGTAATTTCATACAAAGATCACATTTGGGCAGACAATCAGGGTATTTTCAATATTATGTTTCACTAGAAGGGTTTGACAATTTCCAGAATTAGGTGAAGGTTATTGGATCATCGAACCCCTATTTCCTTCTGTGCAAGGACTGTTGTACAAGGGAGCACCACGCAAGAGGCAGATCACTACCCTTTGAGCAGCTGCATACCACCTAGAGGCAGAGCGTTGTCATTGGAGCAACGACAGGTTTTTGGAGAGTTGTTTTGTAACCAAAAATAAGTTGTTTATATATTTCAATTCCTTATTATTTCAATACTTATTTTCCCAATGTTATTTTATGTAATCAGCTGACTGAGACATGTAACACCTAAAATTGGTCACAATGTGCTTCCAACTAGACTTCAGACCGATTCCTACCAACCATTGCAAATTAGGCCTAGGAATCACTGAACGTCCCAAATTTGTTCATGCATCATTCATCAATGCTCAGAATCGTGTTGAGGCATCCCTAATTGGGGTATTCTATCATATGAAACAATAACTTCTCACAGATTCATCCCTAATCACCTTGCGGCATAACAACTGTCAATTTGGCCTATGGACCTATTAAATGGGGCACTTGCACACTTAATCAAATCTTGAAAGAGCTAAAATTCCAATTAAAATCAATTAACAAGCTAAACAATATCAAATGCCTAATTGAATTATCCATTTGAAATTAATGAATATCTAAAAAAGGAAATTCAAAAATTCAAAGCCTTTTATCATTGCCTTTATGAGTTGTCAAGCTCTTTGAAAATATCCTAAAATATCTAATTTGAGAGTCATGCCTAGTAATTGAAAATCAGAATTACATGACAACTATTAACTCAATTGGAGTTAGTTTTAACTCACCTAGGTTTAGTTTGAGCCCATTCCAAGCCTAAACCTTAACTCACCTTGGGTGAGAGTTAATTCCTAAGGCTATAAATACAAAGCCATACCCCTTCATTTCTAAGCTTGGCTATTGTAAAGTTATTATGCAGAATTTGTTCCATAAGACTCATGCAAGTAGTGTTACCATGCCCAAATCTTAAGCCAAGCAACATCAAAACCAAGGTGCCAAGGAAAGGAGCCAAGCAAGCTTCATTGTCAAAGACTTCTTGATATCCAAGCAAGCCATTCAACACGCCATTTGGAGCTCCAAGGAAAGTAAAAGACTTGTTTTTTTTATGTTTTTGTTGTGTTTTCATTTAGTTTTGTTCTCCAAGCTCTCCCTAATGTCTAGGCTAGAGGTGTTAGGACTTCACTATGTGTATTTCATTTGTTTTATGAGACTAACACAAGATTAACCTCCCATCTATTGTAATCCTTGTTCACATGTTGGCATGCCCAGTGGGACACTATGACCCCATTTAACCAAAGATTAATATGCTACTTTTACTTTTTTCTAATAGATGCTTAAAAATCTTCAAGTTTCAAGTTTTTAGTTTGTTTTTTATGTCTTTCTATTTTAAGAAACTCACAGGTTGTACGGATTGATGTCATTTTATTTCAAAATTGATAGGGATCAATGCCGATTTTTCATATTGATGTAGCTTATCAGAATCGACCACGATCCCTGTGCGAAAAACAGAGCACGACGGAAACATAACTAACTTGAGTTTTTCTTGATCTTTTTGTCTTCATTCTGTTATTAAGATCCTACATGCTTGTTTAACCATTTTCTTGCAGGATCCAATGAGGTGTTTTGGTTTTTGAGCTAATTTTGTTAACCATTTTTCTGTCCAAAACTAACCTGTGTTTTTGCAGGAAACATCAACAATCTGATCGATCAACGTCGATCTCTGTGGATCGACATCGATACCTGTGTGGATCAACAACGATCCGTCTCTGAGACAGAAAACAAAAAAACCCAAGAGCTAAATTCTAAATGTCATTTTCTCACTTGATTTTGGGATTCTAAGCAGGCAAACCCTCTAACAAATTGTAGGTCCTAAGGTGGAAAAAGCCAAAATTTAAAGCATGGTTAAATCTTACACACATTTTGTTTGGTGCCTAAAACGAACTTAGTTGTTTTCATGCCTTACTTATTTTTGAAGTTTTTGCAAGTTTTTCAAACAACTGATGCCAAGGGGCTCAAATTTCACAACACATTTTTGTGCAATAAAATAAACTCTCACATTAGTTGCATACTCATAAGAGTTTCATTTCATTGCTTGTTTGTTGAAATTGTTTGTTTTTAGCAAAATAAGTGACGCGTGTATGCTCTCCTGTAAGAACCCCAAATAGGATCTTAAGCAAAAATAAGTAAAATCCTTCAAACCCCAACATAAACTAAATTCTGAAATGTAAATCAGCAACTCAACACTTCACAATTAATTTGCCATTTTTCACCTTTCACACATAAATCATCCAAACCCTAGACAGCTGGGTTTTATGGTGATTTCAGCCCTTTAGACACCTCCAAAAAATATGAAATTTTGTAGGAACGTAGAGAAAAATATACTTAATTCACTTGTCCAATCAGATTTGAAAAAAAATGTATTTCTGATTTTATATGGTGAAAATACAACGAAAACTTGTAAAATTCATAACTTATGAAATACTTGGACATTTAATGCAAATGATAGCTCAAAATAATCACAAAAATAACAGCTATCAAATAAAATTAGTTTCAGAATTTTCCACCCATGGAAGGTCCCCCAAAAGATGTCCCGAAGTTCTAAAAACCCTAGTTACAGCCCTAAAATTATGCAAATAATTTCCTGAATATCAAACCCTTGGAATCAGCTCAAAAACACCTCAACCATACCTCAAAATGGTTCGCTCCACCTAGGAAAATTAGCAAAAATTATTAAAACCCTAGGAGAGGGTTTTAACCAACAATAAACCCCCCAAAGTGACGTTCTCAGGGCCTCAGGTGAATCGCCCAAGGTGCAAACAACTATCCTCCACCTCTAAGCAAATCGCCAACATTTTATAGATTTCAAAGTGAATTCTTTATAGCTGCAAATGTTAAATAAAAATCTCAAATAACTCTTCAAGTCGTAGCATAATTTTTGAAAGATAAATGGTGTCAATAGACATCATTTATAGAGCATCATAGCTCTTGGAGGGTAATATTCTCCAAGAAACTATGCCGAAGACAATCAAGCTTGACATACTTGACCTCCTTTCCAAATATCCAAATCAACATCTTCAAATGAACCCTCATCCTTCTTAAATAGCCTCCTCCAAGTGTAGCGCCCAATTTGGAGAGAAGAGTTAATTTAAAAATATTAAAAGGAACTCCTTATAATTTCATTTTACGCTTTAAGTGCCCATGACCCTCAAAAGGCCCCAACTTAAGTGGAATTTATAATATAAAGTGTTTTTTTCTATTAATTGCCTTTATTTTTAAGTATTTAAAAATACTTTTTATTTTAGCAATAATATTATTTAACTTTTCAAAAAAATGAGGACATTACAAATCCTCCCCACCCAAAATTGTTTGTCCTCAAGCAATCGCAATATCCAGATAAGTGTCCCAACATACCTTATGATGTAATGTCCACTTGAGATTTCTTCCCATGGAAAAGAACCCTCAATTGGTCTCTTCATCCTGTTCCTGTATTTTGGGGGCTGCCCCAAGTACTAGAAGTGTCATCATAGCCTTCCAAAGGCTCCACATGTTCCCAATCAACCATCCTTTTCAATACCAAAAGGAAGATAAGCAAATTCTTTTCCTTCATACCTTCAAAGGGGGTGCTACGTGACCCAAGGTTGCAACAAAAAATATGAGAGAATAAGATTACCTTGCTGTCCCGTGGACTAAGACCTCTAAAATGCCATGCTATAACCTTCCAACCATGCAAAAAGAAATCAGCAAGATACTATCATGATAGGCCTTAAAGACATACCACTCGCCATATATAGGCATCTTTGTGCCACTCGTGTACCTTCCAAAAGGCTGCTCCTTGTTACTTATCCTATGTATGCATGAGACACTCCAAAAACTTCTCAATAGTTCCCAAACACCAATCAAATAACGTTGTCCATGCATGTATATCCCTGATTTTTCATGTTGGCTAAATTTGAAATTGATATAAGCACACTTTTCTTCATATTGAAATCTGATTAGAGGACTGTAATTAGACCTTCCAGCCTTGTAAGTGCCCCAAAAACTCACCAAGTTTACTTTCCCAAGGGCTGTATTTTTGTTTGCAAATCTGAATATGTATCTAGGTGGGCTGTAATAATGAGTACAGCGATGCTTTTGCCCCATATCTTCAATCTTTTCAACATTAGACTGTCTCTTAGTGACCCTTTTTCCTCCATATTTCTCCAATAATCATCCCATGATTCCAAATTTGCAAAAAAAGAGTTAGGACTGTCAAACAAAATTAATTTTTCATGATACATAAGGCTTTCCAATGTCACATTTTCTCCTTTAGGGAGTATTTGGGAGAGCATTCCTTCATAACATACATTCTCCAATTCTCCTTTGATGCCATGCTCCTCAAAATTAATATTTTCACCATGTATCATAAGCTGGAAGTGGTCAAAAAAAATCATAATTCATACCTTTAAGACACAGTTGTACCTTCCATGTGTACTCAGGGTTTTTTATGCAACAATCTTCAATATTTCCATCTTTGTTAGATGGTTGTTCTTCCTTATCAAACTCAGAAATTTTCTCAGAGAAATCAGAGTTTGTAACTTGAATGTGGGGTTGCACTTTCCACGGGGATCCAAAAATTTTAAAGTCACCAAAATCAAAACCTTTATCTTTATCATACCGCTATACCTTTCCTTTCAACTCAGCATCTTTTAAGTAATAATCAGCCCTTATATTAATTTGGAATTTAGGAATGAAGTGTTTTTCACAACAATTTTGTGGCTGCCTTTGTGAACAATCAAATTCATCTATCCAACCATTAGGTGACAAGCAAAAATCAAAATTGCTTATGTTTATTTCTTGCAACCTTACCTCTCCTTTTTGGCAAGTAGATGGCTGCCCATAGTGTCTAGGAACAACCCTATCCTTGTCTTCTTTCCCAATCCAGCCCATG
This sequence comes from Torreya grandis, assembly GCA_037957365.1. Classification (NCBI taxonomy): domain Eukaryota; kingdom Viridiplantae; phylum Streptophyta; class Pinopsida; order Cupressales; family Taxaceae; genus Torreya; species Torreya grandis. The sequence continues at coordinate 5,488,869 of JARHVA010000189.1, forward strand.
TTCATAAAACACCCCTTCATCATATGGTTTGATGAAGGTGGAGGTGTTTCTCTTTCACTCAAGCCATGCAAGATAATTTCATCATTTCCCATTGTAACATGCTCAAATGGTTGTTCATATTTGAAAATCATAAAATGCTTTGCTCCTTTTATGTTTACTGCAACCAGTTCCCTTATTGACCTTACACATGAGGCAAACATGTTAGAAAAAACCTTAGTGTTTAGCAACACTTCTAGAATGATGTTATCATGCCTTATGAGCATGATATGGATCTCCTTTTCATATCCTACTTTTTTCTTGTCATAGTTGTAGCAAATCTTTTCTCTCTTCCAATTCCACCATCCAGTGGCTGGAAATTCACTAAAACACATATGGACCATCCCCAAGGTGTTAAGGTGTGAGAAGCACATCTTCTTAGGGTCCCCATTCATCTTGGTGACAAGAAACCTTAAGGAGAACAAACTGAAAATACTAAAAACAGTAGTCATTATGATCCTAGGACCATGACAATTCTTACTTACTTCATTCCTTATTTTGGCCCAAGACATGGTAGCAACATTACTCTTGTAGAGCTCATCAGGATCCCATATCCATAATGGATATTTGTCATGTTCCTTCCTTCCCCATTGAGTGCCTTTCACATCAACCTTAGTGACAACATAAGTTTTGCAACCAAGATAATGATAGAACCAATCATGAAGAGAAAACAATGAACACTGACCAATATGATCACTCACATGCATATTCATGCACACATCTAATTTTTCTGTTTCATTTACTCCATAGGATCCCCTTGCTTTGTCCACCTTGGTTATGGTTTGTGTTTCTTCATTAAGTGCCAACAACACTTGTCTTTCCCGAGCTTCTTCATGAAATCTGAAATTATGAAAAGAAGGAGATCTATGATGAGGAACAATACAAATTCTTTCTTCCGAAACATACTTTTCTATTATAGTGTCTACCCTTTGCAACCCCATTGGCTGCTTCATAGCTTGTTGGGAGTCTTCACTTGGCTGCCCCTGATTTTTTGGTTCTTTTGTAAATAAAAATCCTATCACTGGCTGCCCACAAACTTCTGATTTTTCTTTTTTTTCTTGCTCCTTTACCTCATAAGGCTTTAAGCTCTCCTCACAATTATTTGCGACATCCTTAAACAGCTGATGTGCAATGCGAAATTTACTTTCTTCCACCTTCAAACCTGTCAACACAATAGCCCATAGTGTCTTGGAAATATCTTCACCTTCATTGAGTGTCATAGTCATCATCTCTTGCATATTTATTATGATATTTTTGGAACGATTCTTATAAGCAATAGCAAGAAAATGTTGAAACATTAGAACAATAAGTTCATTACATCCTAAATCAAACATTAAATTATGTAACCTGAGTGAAGTCATGGTTTCGAAGATTTTGACCCTTCTAGCCCATGAATGTCCTTTGTCCCCAATGAGACCCTGAAAGCTTTACACCATCAATGAGAGTATCTCCTTCAAGATTTTATCACTGTAGGGAATATCATGAATCATTAGTCTCAATATCTCACAAATGCATTTAGTAAACAAGAGCCTTACCTCCTCATCTGTGTCTCTCAAGAGTTTATGTTGAACCAAGTTATTGAGGGTTGTACTGCCCATCTCATAAGTTCATATTGTGATTGATCTACCTTGGATAACATCTTTTCTAATTTTTCCAAGGTGTTGATCACATCTTCCACTGGTTGGCATAAGTTCCCTAGCTTTCTACCTTCATTGGGAAGCCCTTTTCCCTCCATGGCTTCCATACCTATTCCTTGTTCTTATTTCTAACCCACAGTTTAGCCAAGATATAGCTCTGATACCACTGTAAGAACCCCAAATAGGATCTCAAGCAAAAAATAAGTAATATCCTTCAAACCCCAACATAAACTAAATTCTAAAATGTAAATCAGCAACTCAACACTTCACAATTAATTTGTCATTTTTCACCTTTCACATATAAATCACCCAAACCCTAGGCGGCTAGGTTTTATGGTGATTTCAACCCCTTAGACACCTCCAAAAAATATGAAATTTTGTAAGAACGTAGAGAAAAATATACTTAATTCACTTGTCCAATCAGATTTGGAAAACGCTGTATTTCTGATTTTATATGGCGAAAATACAACTGAAACTTGTAAAATTTATAACCTCTGAAATACTTGGACATTTAATACAAATGATAGCTCAAAATAATCACAAAAATAGCAGCTATCAAATAAAATTAGTTTCAAAATTTTCCACCCACAAAAGATTCCCCAAAAACTGTCTTGAAGTTCTGAAAACCCTAGTTACAACCCTAAAATTATGCAGATAATTCCCTAAATATCAAACCCTTGGAATCAACGCAAAAACACCTCAACCATACCTCAAAATGGTTCGCTCCATCTAGAAAAATTAGAAGAAATTATTAAAACCCTAGGAGAGGGTTTTAACCAACAATAAACCCCCCAAAGTGATGTTTTTAGGCCCTCAGGTGAATCACCCAAGGTGCAAACTGCAATCCTCCACCTCTAAGCAAATCGCCAACCTTTTGTAGACTTCCAAGTGAATTTTCTATAGCTGCAAATGTTAGATAAAAATCTCAAATAACTCTTCAAGTCGTAGCACAATTTACGAAAGATAGGTGGTGTCAATAGACACCGTTTATAGAGCATCATAGCTCTTGGAGGGTAACATTCTCCAAGAAACTATGCCAAAGACAATCAAGCTTGACATACTTGACCTCCTTTTCAAATATCCAAATCAACATCTTTAAATGAGCCCTCATCCTTTTTAAATAGCCTCCTCCAAGTGTAGCGCCCAATTTGGAAGGAAGAGTTAATTTAAAAATATTAAAAGGAACTACTTATAATTTCACTTTAGGCCTTAAATGCCCATATGACCCTTAAAAGGCCCCAACTTAAGTGGAATTTATAACATAAAATGCTTTTTCTATTAATTGTCTTTATTTTTAAGTATTTAAAAATATTTTTTATTTTAGCAATAATATTATTTAACTCTTCAAAAAAATGGGGACATTACATCTCCCCTCGTCCCCTTTAGGGAACTCAAATGACCAAAAACGTTCATTCTTTGTCTTTGTCACTTTGGTCCAAAAGCGTGAAAAGAAAGTCGCTAAGGCCCTCCCCAAATCCACATGATTTGAGTGACCCCAAAACGACCATAAAGTCTTTTCACTTGTCTTTATTTTCGTGCATTTGGGCTTGTGAGCAGGAGTTCATCGCCTCCTCACGAGTTCTTTAGAGAAGTGTTGACCCGAGAATTCGTCTCTTGACATCGTTTCAACCCCACTCCACAGTGAGGTATATAAATTGAAGGTGATCCGTTGGGACGCTTGTTTTAAGCGGTTAAAAGAAGCTTCGTTAGTGGTACTCAGCTTTGGAATGTAGGGGCACCTCGGACATCGCACTACACTGAGCAAGCGACAGATATAATAGTTGTGAAAAAGACAAGACATTTTCATAACAAGATGGTTGACATGGATCCAAATGACGTAATTGCATCTCTAGTGTTAGCCACACTCAGGACCATTTAAAAACGAGCAAAAATTGATAGTTTAGAACAACCCCACTTGTCGTGGACATATTATTGATGCAGGGCGAGTAGCCCAAAGTCCCATGTCACAGTACAAACTCTTGAGAGAAAAGGGGGCTTAAAACTCCTACTTTTCATACGTTTTTACTTTTTTGATTAACAATTAAAATCCTCTCAAGAACTAGTATATTGACGAAATTCGACAGTACTATGCAACTTTGTCAGTTTTAGAATTTAAGACATTACACTTACGCGTTTATGTCATTTTATCCTTCCTTGTTTGGTCTTGTGTCTAACTATTTGTTTGTCTTACCACGTCAAAAACAAGTTTTGTTTACACATCGCTCCTTTGTTTGAAGAGGCATTATGCCTCTCATTTGACACCATACATTTGCCTTAGTCTTTTAATAAACTTGTTTGTATGTGTCACTTGATTGGAAAGGGTGTCATTACGCTACCCAATTCATTCCAAGTGCTTGTGCCTTTTAGTCTTGAAACAAAACATTTGTCATATCTTTAGAGCACGATAACGTCGTTACGCTGCTCAAATCATTTCAAAGACTTGTCTTGTGTCTCAAATTTCAAATTCGAAACCAAACTGTGTGCGCCTTTTCGATCTATACCTATTGTCGTTATATAGTTCGTTCTTGTCTAGCTTGTTTGTTTAAAGAAGCCTAGTTTTCTAAGTTGAGTTCGAAATTAGTCTTGACAAGTTCAAATTTAAACATTGATTTATTTTTGCCTATGCCTTGTGTAAATTTGGCCTAGACATCGATCTTTCTCTTTTGGGTGGTGTAACTTAGCCTAAATTTTTTATTCAATTGGAAAACTATTTGTGTGCCTAGATTTGAGGAAGTAGTCTATCTTCCGTATACCTGGAGTTTCATGTCTTTTGTCAAATGACCAAGTTCATGTTTAAATCCAAATGCCTAATTTATGCCAAAGTGTTTCAAATTTGTTAAACTCACACCTTTTACAATTGGATAACTATTTGTGTGCCTAGATTTGAGGAAGTAGTCTATCTTCCGTATACCTGGAGTTTCATGTCTTTTGTCAAATGACCAAGTTCATGTTTAAATCCAAATGCCTAATTTATGCCAAAGTGTTTCCAATTTGTTAGATTAACTCACACCTTTTAGACCTCGTTTTGATTAAAGTCTAGCTTTTGTGTCTTTTCCAAAAGACCTAGCAATACTTGTTTTGAGCCTAGCTTTTGTGCCTTTTTCGAAAGACCTAGCAACTTTTGTTTTCTTTAGATTAGACTTGTTTGAAACACTTTGTACCTAGGTTTGGCATTTCGGTTTTATTTCGTCCACTTGACCTTTTTGTTTAAGACATTTGACGTTAGACTATTTTATACCAAATTTAGCACATACCCTTTGAAGATACAGCGCCACTTTTAAACCAAGTTAGACCAAGTTTGAACCATTTGTCCTTTGGACATTGTTTTTAAAAGTTTATAGAACTCTAGGCCTTTTTTGCAAAACGTTCATCGTTGATTTGGATCTGTCTCATTACACGTGTAGTGGAGCCATGTACAATCCAAGTTATGATAACGTGTTCACACAAGTTGACTTTGTTCAAGACCCCTACGATTGATGATGTGGTTTGTGAGACAGATCCTTATCCTTCTTACAATACTCAATCTGGAGAACAAAGCCAAGATCCTCAAGCACAATATGCAATGATACCTTCTTTGGGCCGATTAACGTACTAGGTTCGCCCTTTTATGGCTAATGGTACTCGATCCCCCACCTACACCATTAACCCTCTTTCGGATTGTGCGAGCAACCAAGCTCCACAGCGTCCAAGGATTACCATACCAAGACCTCATCTTTTGGCTCACAATAGCAACCAAGCTTCGCAACGCCCTACCATTACCATTCTAGGACCTCATACTTTGGCTTGTGCGAGCAATCAAACTTCGCAGCGCCCTGCCATTAGCATTCCAGGCCCTTCCAAGTATGATAGCTCGTTATCCCAACAAAGTTGTGCAATCACAACAAAACAGGTCATAGTTACCATCCTCAATCGGCAACTAGTCAATCCATTGCCAACTTTCCCCCACTTTATAAAACCCATGTCGATCGTTGAGCCACAACAAAGCCAATCAGTACCTCTCCAACCGAGCCAATCATTTGAAGACCAAGATATGTTCAAAACTGGTATTTTACAACTACTTGTAAACCAAGGCCAAGAGAACCAACCAATCCGCAATGTTTTTGTTGAAACACCTATTTGTGACGAGTCAACCTGTGATGAATCACCTTTTGATCCTTTACCCATTGTCGAGGAGTCTCACTCTGACAAGCCAATCTTTGTTGAGTCACTTCTTAATGATTATAACCACTTTTGGCCAAATTATTATCTCGACCATTGTCCTATTTTAAAGAGCCTCCCTTTGACAAGCCAATCTCCGTGGAGTTGTCTCTTGACCTTTTTCCCCACATTGAGGAGTCTCACTTTGACAAACCAATCTTTGTGGAGCCCATTATGCCATCACAGGCCGTTACTTGTCCAATACCAAACATTCAACAAGACATCATTGTTGCAACATCCACACTAGATGAAGAATCAACATTGAAGTTAGGTTCTATTCTTGAACCGACATCGGATTTAGCATCAGAAACAATATCAATGTCAGTTCAACATTGGATTCAGAGTCCCTTGAGTCGAAATCAGGTTCAGACTCAAAATACATTCATGGTTGTTACAACATTGGTTACACGTGCCTTGCAGATCAATTTGAACACATTTGTGATCCTTCCATGATTTTTAAGGATGATTACTTTAGCAACGACACAAGTTCTCCTAGTATCTTCTACGAGAATTGTGTTGCCTCTTCCCATTCCATTATCGTTCCACATACCATTACCACCGCCCAACATAGCCATTATATTAACATTCCACCTCCCACAAATGTCGATTGGGACCGACAGAATCACACCTTGTTGAACTGCATCCATGGCAACATATCAGTTGCAGAATATCAGGGGGACCAAAAACACATTCATGCAGATGAACAATCTCCTAGTGAAACCTTTTCGAAGGCACTAGGGGACAATCAAAGTCCAAACTCAACGACTTCTAGTGAAACCTTTCTGGAGGCACAAGAAGACAATCAAATTCAAAAGTCAACGTCCCTTAGTGAAACCTTTTCGAAGGCGTTGTGGGACAATCAAGACAATGTCATTGCTGAAAACCTCTTTGAGGCACCAATCGCTGAGCACAACAATTCTTCACTGCTTGATAAAGACATTTTCAAAGATACCATCAATACAACTTTCAATCTACAGCATAATCAAATGGTAGCTACTCTCAGGTCCAAACAACAGAAAAATTTGGTCCTATCAAGAGCATATTCAGAAGTCTTCGGCCCCACCACAACCAAAATTATGTCAAATCCAGAATCGGCAACATTGTGTGTGCCTGAATATCCCAATCTTCGTTTGTTGCCCAACCATTATACATTCCATTATCATCCACCTTTACATTGCCAAATCAAACCTATTAACCAATATTTATCCGTATTTATCATCCCTGGCCGCACTTTCCTTGTAGAGGTTACAAAGATATCTTGTCTTGATGTTTGAAAGAAACAAAATCAACGACCAATGAAGATCACAACAACATTATTGGCATCCAAATCTGTAGCACTTCTTGACAGAGCAGCTATTCAGAAGAGGTGTGGGCTAGCTGTTGAACACAACTATCTACTGAGAGGGGGGTGAATCAGTAGATCAACTAAAACTAGTTCTTTTAAACCTTTCAGAGGAAATACAAATTAATATGCAAGTAAAAAAAATGCAAAGATTACACATACACACAAAAACACATTACTCAAGATTTTTACGTGAAAAACCCAAAGGGAGAAACCACGGTGAAAATCACTGCTAGAATCTACTGTTCGAATCTAGCCTCACTATTAAATGCCTTACTGGCTAACTTCACTGGTTACGTTCAAGAGCACCCACTCTATGGAAGCACCCACTTCTTAAGGAGACACTAATCCCCTGACTGAGCACCAACTCAGTTTTCTAATGGCACCAACCAATCAAAACTATGAAGCTACAACTTCAGAATACAAGATGGATTCACAAATGAATCTAGATCTATTTCTTTGTTACAAGTCTAGTCTGTAACTGCTCATTCTCTGCACATTCTCTGTGTGCTCTTTTTTCCTCTCTAACTCACTCTCTATTGCTCTGTCTTTCACTCTGTGTCTGCATACATTTCAAAGTGACACTCTTCGAGTTGCTCTACAACACTCTCTCAATTGCAATGACAGCAACAACACCACAATGAATAAAATGTTGTGTATATACATTGAGTTTTAGGGTTTCATCTATACGTGTTCACACTTCAACTCCTCTTAACTGATTCCATCCATCTGTTCTCATTCAATGCGACTTTGACATATGCAAATTCCCATGTCTCGATTCATACATCACACTTCAATGCTCTGATCTCTTTTCTATATTTGACAATTGCTGGATTTTGGTCATAACTACGTCGTTTCCTTTTCGCACTTCAACTCCCCTTTTTGGTTCTTTATTCAATGCGAATTTGACATATACCCTTTTCGTGTCTCGGTTCATGCATCACGCCACAATGTTCAACTCTCTTTTCTATTTTTGGCAAGTACTGGAATCAAGTTATAACTGCGTCGTTTCTTTAATCGAGAATTGATTGGTTGAATCGATCAATCTCGAGCTTTGTGTAATCATTTACAGGTTTTGTCTGTTCCTTCATTTGTTCGTTGAGAACATATTAAATGCAGGGCTTTGATTTCTTTCTTCGCGCCAAGTCCAACCATCGAGCTCCTTTTTGCATCTCGTTATTTCCTATATATCAGGATGGCTTTCACTCCTTTCGATTTATTCGAATATGCTCGACCTTTACCCTTTCTATTATATCGTTAAACTCTGGCATGTTGACGTGATCTCAATTTCTTCGGCATTCTTGTAATGCTTTTGCACTATTGATCCTTGTAGACTTGTTCGATCTTTAACATGCCTTGTCCCTTTGAGAATGCCCTATAAGACTTCCACACTTTATCCTTTGGCAAAGTTGCAAGCGACCTTTCTCTTTGGACAATTTGTCAAGGGCTTTTCGGGACAATTTCCCCTGACAATTTCCCCGACGGAATTGTGACGGACAATTTCCCCGAAGGAATTGTGACGGACAATTTCTCCGAAGGAATGTCTAAGTGCCCTTCGGATTTTCTTTAAGGGTCCACATACCCTTTGGTTTTCTTGTAAGGGTCCACATACCCTTCGGCGTTTTGAAAAGATCCCTTCAGACTTTCTGCAATAGTCCACTTGCCCTTTGGAACTTTTGCAATAGTCCTTTCGGAATTTCTCAAAGTGTCCTTTCGGAAACTTTGTTTGGTCTACTTGCCCTTTGGACTTCTTACAAAGTACCCTTCGAAAATTCTCAAAGTGTCCTTTCAGAAACTTTGTTTGGTCCACTTGCCCTTTGGATTCTTCTCATTACTTTGCTCACTAGATTGAAAGAAGTAAAGTCATTTGATAAACCCGATCAACTCCACTAGACCAATTCGGGTTCTCAACATTGCTCAACTTATAAAGTTGAATGAAGTAAAGTTGTTCCATAACCCCGATTAACTCTTCCTTGACCCATTCAGGGTCTTCACATTGCTTGACTTATAAAGATGAGAGCAGTTAAGTCATTCTGGAAACACGATCAACTCTGCTAGACCCATTCGGGTTCTTGAGACTGCTTAGCTTATGAAATTGAACGAAGTAAAGTTATTCTGGAAACCCGATTTACTCACCCAGACCCATTCAGGTTCTCGAGATTGCTTTACTTGTGAAACTTTATGAGTCGAAGCAATTGAAGTACACAAACCCGATCAACATTCTCCTGACCCAATCGGGTTTTCGACATGACTTTACTTATGAAACTTTGTAAGTAAAAGTGAATGAAGTACATGGACTTGACAAACCCAAATCACTATGCCTTAGTCATTAATGTTTGCCTATTTGACATCAATGACAATCTTATAGACAATCTCCTTATACACCATGATACTCAAATTGCCAACACTAGCAATCTAAACATTTGACTACTCTTGTTGTATCATATGTTGATCAAAACATGCATCTCCACATCAACAGGAACAACAACAAAAATTACCTTGCCCAAACCATATCTTTGCCTTGCCATTTACCTTGTCGTTTTCATTTGCCATTTGTCTTACCGTTGTTTCATACCCTATCATTTACCTTATCACTTGGGGGCAACCCTATTACCATTATATCCAATTGCCATATCATCTTCTTTATGTCGTGCCATATCCCATCTTTCCATACCTTCATTATTGACCAAACTTGTCTTGCCTGCCCTACCTAGCCCTTTTGACCTTCGTTCTTCCAACACCTATGACGAGATTCCGATCAAGTTTCAGCAGTTTCAAAATTACGTGTTCAAATGGCAGTATATGAAAGTAGTATGACAGTGGATCTGGCAATTACATCTTTCATTTACGTTTGATTGGTGTTCCTAATTATAACCGTTTTTGGGCAAATCAATATTCCACCTTGTGTTACTAATTATAACCGCCTATGGGCAAATTAGGAACAACACATTTTCCATGCATTGTCACATCACCTTACCCTTACTATTATCATTTGCCTTGTCGTTTGCCTACATTCGCTTACTTCTTGTTACTTGGTCGGATCTCACCGCCTTTTGTGTTGGTGGAACTACTATGACTTGAGGTCCTAGGGGGCTATGTAGGCAACGCTCGATTCATGTTGAGGTCAGCTCAGTCCCCCTTTTCCATACGATCTCGCCATTTTGCGAGCAACCTAAGCCACACTCTTGCCGTTTTGCGAATTGGACCATTTTGTGTCTCATAATTCTCAATCGAGTTGAGATACTTAGAAAATTCCAAAAACATTCAAGATTTCAAAATCCTATAAATTTGAAAATTGGTTTACCATCTCCTCGAGAGATATATTGCCTTAAAATCCAAAAACATTTGTCCTATTTAAACCTAGTCAATCATCCTCGATCCGCACTACTAGGGCAAATCCATTGTTAGTTCCAATCCATTCCACTACCATTAGGGGTGTGACCTTCCTTTTGCATCTATCCTTGCTTGGGGGCACCACCCGTTTATCAATCTGTTAGGCCTTCACGCGTAGATATTGACTTGTTGACTACAAGATGCTTTCTGTTGCTTTTTTTTTCAAGCTTTTCGTATGTTTGTTTGCTTAGTTGTTTGTTTGTTTGCTTTCGTTGTTGTGCCTTGACTTAGTCTATATGCGTTCATTTGGTGATTCCTTGTGCCTTAATCTTGAGTCTATCCATATTCATACATCAACATTGTCATCATGGTTTTTATCATTGGTACTTTGTTTTCCATTGTTTATTGGATCGGGAGTCAGTCCTTATGCATATTATGGATAGATCATCATGGTGTTTTATATCATAGTGTCTACTGTCATATGCTACAACAAAAATCAGCTTAGAAAATCTTACAAGCAATGGTGCCGCAGAAGCTTCTCCTTGGTAACCTTGGTAAAATCCTCCCACCCTTCTTGATTGATCAAATCAACCCATTAACCATTCTAGTTGTATTAATGCTAGTAAGGACGAGCATCTCCGCATTGGTAGGTACAACCAAATCATTCACATTGATCAATTCTTTATTCTTCTATTCCTCATTCCATTTTCTTCTAGGTGAACTACATTGGCCTGAGGTCTATTTAGACTATGTAGGCAGCGTTTGAATACATGACATATCTCGTGTCAGCTTGGCCACCTTTATTCTTCCAATCATCTCTTTCATCACTTTGTGCATCCTCATGTGCTTGGTTGTTTGTGGCTTCTTCAGTCACTAGGCCATCGCATCTACGTTTGCGCCCGCTCTTATATCCTTGAGTTATGCTTGCAAATGTACCCTACTAGGGCACAATCAAAAATCATTATTTCATCCAGGTCATCTTAATGATTATAGTTATAACCTCTTGTGGGCAAATCATTATTTCGACTCATCCGCCCTACTGGGGCATGTGTCTGTGCCACTGATTATAACCGCTTTTGGACAAATCAATGTCTCGACCTTTGTTACTGATTATAATCGCCTTTGGACAAATCGATACTTTTTAAATCAATGCATTCAAACATTATCTCAATTGGATTAATCTCACCCATGGATTAATTTCATTCTTCTTGGTTCTTTTCGAGGGACTGTCCATCAATCGTATGTGTCGACCGCTCCCTCAAGAGGGCATCATTATAGGCTTTCCAAACATTGTTTAGAGCTTCTTCAATCATTATCTTCTTTCATTCCTAACGGCCTTTTTCATTCTTTCAGAAGACGTTACTGTGTCTATCGCTTGCAATGCCTTCCCAAACAGGGGCAAACTATAAACCCTTAAAACAGGACACAACTGACTTTCAACTGGACTTCAAACCGATTCCTACTAACCATTGCAAATTAAGTCTAGGAATCACTGAATGTCCCAAATTTGCTCGTGTGTCATTCATCAATGCTCAGAATCATGTTGAGGCATTCCTAATTTGATTATTCTGTCGTATGCAACAATAACCTCTCACATATTCATAATCATCTTACAACATAACAACTGTCAATTTGGCCTATGGACCTATTAAGTGGAGCACTTGCACACTTAATCAAATCTTTAAAGAGCTAAAATTCTAATTAAAATCAATTAACAAGCTAAACAATATTAAATGCCTAATTGAATTATCCATTTGAAATTAATGAATATCTTAAAAAGAAAATTCAAAATATCAAAGCCTTTCATCATTGCCTTTATGAGTTGTCAAGCTCTTTGAAAATATCCTAAAATATATAATTTGAGAGTCATGCCTAGTAATTGAAAATCATAATTACATGACAATTATTAACTCAACTGAAGTTAATTTTAACTCACCTAGATTTAGTTTGAACCCATTACAAGCCTAAACTCAACCTTAACTCACCTTGGGTGAGAATTAATTCCTAAGGCTATAAATACAAGGCCATACCCTTTCATTTCTAAGTTTAGATATTGTAAAGTTATTATGCAGGATTTACTCCATAAGACTCGTGCAAGTAGTGTTATCATGCCCAAATCTTAAGCCAAGCAACATCAAAACCAAGGTGCCAAGGAGACGAGCCAAGCAAGCTTCATTGTCAAAGACTTCTTGATACACAATCTGAGCAAGCCATTTGGAGTTCTAAGGAAGGTAAAAGATTTGTTTGTTTTATATTTTTGTTGTGCTTTCATTTAGTTTTGTTCCCCAATCTCTCCCTAGTGTTTAGGGTAGAGGTGTTAGGAATTTAATGTGTTTATTGCATTTGTTTTATGGGACTAACAAAAGACTAACCTCCCCTCCATTGTAATCCTTGTTCACAAGACATACAATTGAGTTTTCAATATTCCATATTGCATGTGTTATTTTGCTATTTGAATGTAAATTTCAAAATTAATTATAAAATCAGAATTCAGGGAATTTTAATACAGGGACATTACAATTATATCAGAGCACTAATCTTGCCAGACTATTGGGAAAAAATAATATCTTGATTTCATATGCAACCCAATCCAAGAGAAATCAAAGATCAACAAAGAGAAAAAAGAAGGGCTTAGTCACCAAGAAAAGTAACAAGTAACATGGATGACAGAGAGAAGAGACATGCTCCAACAAATGAGATGAGTTATTTGCGTGAAATAATCAGCCAAGGTCAAAAAGACATGAAAAGGACAATTCAAATGACCCTAAAGGAATCCATGGCAGACATAGCACAAGCCTTACAGCATATGAGCATGGGTGAAGGAAAAGAAAAATTAGAAAAAGCAAGCACATCAAATGATGCTAGGGTTTCAGTTGCCCCACCCCTAAAAACCTTTCGTGGCAAATTCCTACAGAAAGAGGAAAGAACACCTTGAAGAAACAGAACCTCTACAGCGACATGCAAATAATGAATATACAATATATCTCGCAAAATATGAAAGGCTCAAGAGGAAGAACACCCTGAAGAAACAGAACCTCTACAACAACATGCAGGTAATGAATATACAATATATCTCGCAAACTATGAAAGGCTCAACTATGAAGGCTCTCTCTTTTAAGGAATTTTGTGACCTAAAAATGAAAAACAACAATAGAAGAGGTAGAAGAAATCAGTCGTAACAGTCACAGAGTGACTTACAACAGCGTTTGGGCAAGATTACTCTCCCTACCTATGATGGCTCCAACAAGTGCATAGCTAGGTCTTGGTTGCAAAAGTTGGACACATACTTCTCACTCAATCCCATGTATGAGAAAGATGCTGAAATCAGAGATATGGAGGAAAAAATAGCCGTGAACATTGTGGAGAATAAGCCATTGGCAGCCCATAGTGAGAGAAAATCATGAGCAACATGCTAGAAGCATAGAGGATTTGGACAACATGTCTTTGGGGCGTGATGGAGCGGTTGATGAGTTGTCTGAGGGAGATTTTGTTTCCCATAATGTGTTTGTGCAATGTGCAGGTCCAGCCATGGATAAAATAGCGAAGAGGAGAACTAAGTATGGTGCAGTCCAGCATGTGAAGACACTGATCAAGTGATTGATATGGCAGCAATGATTGACGAGCTGGTTGGTGATGATATACCAGCCTTGGGTGAGTGTCTTCACGTTGATATGGAGACGAGAAGGTGATAGAGCATGGGAACAAGTTAGTTCTCAAGAAGATGTGCAAGTGAATGTTTATTTGCAACAATGTGGAGAAGAGTTGTTCCAAGAACAGTTGAATATGGTCCTAGAGGGTGGGCAGAATGAAGGTGAAAGCTTTGAGAAGCCAAAGCTTGACATGGAAAAAGCTTATACCGTGGAGATGGATGAATTGGAGCAGCTAAATTTGAGATCAACTCAAGTTGCAGGTATGGAGAGTGAGTCTCTTGAGCTCACCAAGTGGAAGGAGAAGTTGTTAATGTATATGACAGCCCAAGCATGTGATGTCAATGCATATGTTGCAGCTAAGATGGAGAGCTTGCTTACTATAGCACTGTGACAGCAAAGGATGTGAAGTTGATTCATAAATCAACTATCGTGGAGAAAAACTTAGATGATTCACTCACTAAGACAGTTGGAGAAGCATCACTTGGTGCAGGGCTTCCAATTCTTCATTATATCAGAGAAGCACAATAGAAGCTAACTATCTCACAAGAAGGACCGGAGGAGACAAAAAGATTGAATGGGGATCCAGGTATCACAAAAATGATCAAATTGGGTGAAGAGTCAAAAACTCCCAAAGTTGCATTGCTTGAACTGTCATGTCCCCTTCTTCAAAATAATTAAACGGGAGTAAACCCGAAATCTATTTTTATTTCCCATAAGCTAAGTGGTAGAGTTAGGGAAATAAATTAATAATAATATGTTTAAATTGTCCTAAATCACTTTATTTTATAACATGGAAAAATGACACTGATGTATTATTATTATTATGGAGGCCAAATAGTAACATTTATTAAAGAGAGTCAAAAAAAAAATTATTAAGTTGGCCTAAAAGTAACTTCATGTTATATTTTAAAAAGGCAACTTATACTTCAGTATTAAAAAGGTTGATTTTGTTAAAGCAACTCAAAATTAGAATTAAAAGAGGGAAAGTAGCTTTTGAGGATTTTGGAAGGAAAGTTGCTTTTGGGGGTTTTTGGAGGGCAAAACATGCAAGGGAAATTATATAGGAGGTTTTGGGCTTATTTGGAAAGCATTCAATTTTCATTATCATTATTTCTCCAGTGATTGATCCTTGTGTTCATCCTTTTCCTTTGAGGACGAAAACCCTCCAGTGGATTCAAGCTTGAGGACGAAAACCCTCAAGTGTGCAGGTGTAGAGGACGAAAACCCTCTGGTGGATTCAAGCTCGAGGACAAAAACCCTCAAGTGTGCAGGTGTAGAGGACAAAACTCCTCTTACTCATTAAGGTGATTCCATCCAGGAATCAATATTGTGCTTCAATCAGGCCGCACAATAAGGCCCAAAATTCCAATTACAGTTTGTGTGACCCTGTTGAGGGTAGAAATATTTGTCAATAGCTGCATTGAGGATTGAGGAACAGTTATCGCTGTTTTGGAGACTTTGTTGTTGTAATTATCTGTACAGCTTGTTGTACCTGCTCCTACGCTGTTGACGCCATCCACATCAATTGTCGTACCTAACAACATGACTAGGACAATATTTACTATTGTTGTTGATGCCATTTAGCAAGATCAAAGATTGATGTACCTTGGTATTTATTGTTGAACTCAGTGTTTACAATTTTCTACTGCTAGGGTTTGTTGTAATAACCTGTTGTACCTTTATTTGTTGTTGTAACTTTGTATTCAACACTATTTCATGTGTTTGTTGACTGGAATAAATACTAGGATTTGGGTTTTTAGTGTTATGTGTTGCATGTGTTAGAGAGTAGCTCTGAATGTGAATTTTCAGAATTTAATATAAAAATCAGAATTCAAAATTTTCCAGAAAAGGGACATTACAACTAGCATCCTCATTTAGGCCACGAGCCTAAAGAACACTGTCTAACACTTTATCAAAAAGTATTTGTTAGCATCCTTGGACTATACAACACCTGTTATCAAACTCTGCCTCAAAAATAGAGCTTGTGCCATCCCCAGATCATACCCATGCTTTGTGCATGTCCATCTAGGTCAAACACGTGCCCTGCACGTGTTTGTCTCTTTTAACCTTGTGGGTCTTTTTGCCCGTTGCCATTGATTGTACGCCTTTAACCTTACCCCTTGTCAATTATAAAGTCAAATAATACATGTAACTTGTCCTAGATCAGCCTATATACACAAGGTCATGTCAAGCCATTTAAAACAGAATGAGGAATAAAAAAGGAAAATCAGAACATAGATAAGACACATCATCAAAGGTCAAGCCTAGAGCCAAGTATCAAATATCTTTCCTTCTACTTCAAGTTGAACTTCATTAAGTCACATCTTACACATTTGCAATGGAATTGTATTTCTTGGTCTCTCATCTTTCCCCTTGTGCCAAAGGAGAGTATTAGCTTGCATATAGCTCCATTTATCACTTCTAGGGAAGAGGAGGTCCAAAAACCCTTGCTCGAGCTATTTCATCTACACACTCGCAGAACTATGTGGAGGCCTGATTTCAAATGTGTGAGATGCGTAGTTTGCAATGTCACTTCGCCGATTGCCTGACTCCATAACTAGTTGTTTGTTTTGGAGTATCAAGCTAGGTCAAAGAGGAAGAACATTTTTGTATATTTTGCCCAACAAAACAATGAAAGGACAGTACAAAAACATCACAACAAAGACAACGCACTAGTGAAAGAAAAATCAGTTTGCTAAACCCAGTGCAAGTTAGACTCGGTAGCACAAAGACAAACTCAGCAAGCGCGATTTTGACCAAGCCGAGTTCGCCCATGTAAAGTAGTTGTTGGCCATTTCTTTGGCCTACGTACCAAAAATTTTGCCTAAGTGTGAGAGGGTGGGCATTCAAGCAAGACTTCGGGTTTTACAAAGCAGAAGACTTCGGGTTTTTGGAAAGAGAAGTCTTCAGGGTTTTCAAGAGACAACTTATTTCACTTTATGAGTAATCAGCAGTTGAAACCCCTTAGCAGAAGTAATCCGGGTTGGAAAACCCGAATTACTCTTGACAGTGCAAATCGGGTTTTGAGAAGTGCTTTGCTTATGAAAGTTTTATCAGCAGAAGTAATCCAGGTTGGAAAACCTGAATTACTCTTGACAGTGCAAATCGGGTTTTAAGAAGTGCTTTGCTTATGAAAGTTTTATCAGCAGAAGTAATTCGCGTTTAGAAACCCGAACTACTCAGGATAGTGCATTTTGGGTTTCTCAAGGTGAATGACTTATCTCATTTTATAAGTAACAAGCAGTGAAGAATCCAAAGTTGCAAACATTGAAGAACAAACAAATAGACTCAGACAAAAACCCTGAAAGAATTCCTTTGGACAATTTGTCTAAAGGAATTCCTTCAAAAACGTTCAAAGGACTAATTAAAGACAAAAATCTGAAGGGCAATGTACCCTTCGGAAGGAACCTCCAAAAAACCCGGGTGCCTTTTTCTTAAGGGTTATTCGCTTCGGAAGGAGAGGTTTGAAAAGTCCGAGGGGCTGTTTAAAAAACCCGAAGAGCAAGGTACCCTTCGGAAGGGTCATTGACAAAAAACCCGAAGGGTAGGGTACCCTTTGGGAAGGTTCACTTCAACGTCAGGGAAGACGTTTGCAAAAAAACCCGAAGGGCAGAAAGTCTGTCTCGTGGTTTTCAAAGGGCTTTACAAAAAGCCCAAAGGGCACTTGTCCTTCGGGAAAAGACTTAAAAAAACCCGCTGGAAAAATATAAATAAAGGCAAAAAAAATAAAAAGAGAAAAAATTGAAAGAGGGATATCCTTCGGACAAAAGTCCGAAGGAATTCCTTTGGACTTTTTGTCCGAAGGATTCCTTCGGGAAAAATGCCAACAAGTCAACGAAAAGGGGCAGAAAATAATAAAGCTAAGGAGAGGCCAACAAAAATGCAGCCAACAAAAAGTCCAACGGGCAAGACTGTATATAAGTCCAAAGGAAATGGACCAAAACAAAGCCCGCGGGAATTTGAAAGTAGAAAACCCGAAGGAAAGAATGATCATAATAGGAAATCGGAAAGAAATATGAACAAAAGGGGTTGCAAGACAAAAGTCCGCAGCCTCCATAAAGTCCGCAGAAATTAAAAGGAGATAACAGAAAATCCGAGACGAAAGGAAATCCACAAATAACAAAAGAATATCCGAAAGAATTAGGCTAAGGGGTTGAAACAGGATAATAGACCAAACATAGATAAGATTATCAGAAAATAGAATCCCACCAAAAATAGACAAGCCATGAACAGGCCAGACCAAAATAAGAGAAAATACATGCAAGCAAAGGCTATTTTCGGTTGACTGGTCAAAGCTTCAATTGACTGGTTGTTGAAGTCAAGCTCATCTCTGGGTCAAACTCGTGCTTTCAAACGTTCCAACTCAGCTTCCAACGTTTCAATTCGAGTTCTAATTTTAGCATGGCGTGGATTTCATGCATGCTCTTGTTTATCTCGTGCTTTCAAACGATCAAACAGCTCCAGAGGAAGTCCATATTTGGAGGTGAGCGTAGCATTTTTGCATGATAAGAGTTTGACTTTCAACAAACCCGCGTCCATTTCAACGCCAAGGAGTCTTCATGCAAGACAAAAAGACATAGAAAAGACAAATTTGGAAGGCTCATGCAACGCAAATTGGACTTGGGCTAATGAAAGAGTTACCTCTTCTATTTTTAAACGTCATCTCTTGACTTTTGTAATTTTCTATGTTAATGACTTTTCAGCCTTGTGTAAAATGATCCCTCTTTTGACAAAAAAATTTCTTCCAAAGATTGTGTTGTAACCTTTTTCAGAATCAATGAGAAGAGGACTGTGTTTTTTCAATTTCCAACAGCTGGTATAGTGTACTTTTGTTATGGATTTGCCTAAGTGATAAATTTTCCTTTTTTCTTGTCAAATCTGGATTCGTACCTAGTTGCTAGCTGGTCATTTATGCAAGTCACATTCTGTGTTTGATTGTCTTTTGCTGAGTTTATAGTAGATATCAGTGGTTGTTTAGTGTCTTTCATCAGGGCTATTTCTATGTTTCCCTTAAGCTTAGATCATTAGACAGAACCTTTTCGTGAAATACTTGTGTATTGATCAATTGGAGTTGAAGTTCTACCTCTTCCTTGTCTGAATCAGTGTTCTCAGAAGCTCGATTTGAGTGGATCAAGCAAATTAGGTGTATCACCATTTTAGCAAGGATTTCCTTGCAAGTTCTTTCTTCCCTTTTCCCCAGGCAGTTTGTAGCGTAGAAGTTGAGATCCTCATAGATACATCTTACAGGAACCAGCTCTGGAAGTTCTTCTCATCATTGAGGCACCCACCCTCGTGAAAAGATCCCATTGTTTCAATTGGAATGAGGATTAGCCATTTCAGCACGTCTTCGATCAGGTTTCAACTCCAGGTTGACAACAGTAGCAAAATCTCAAATTTCAAGAGCATGGTCCAAAAAATTTGCACAATCATTTTACAAGTTAGAATTCCAAAACAGCAATAAGGTGTGATCATTCCTTAACCTCTTGTATTTGCTTTGCATAGCCTATTTCATTTGTTGTATTTGTCATTATTGCTCAAGCCCAGCCTAATAGATAGATTTGAATTTTGTATTTTTATGGATGTATGCTTAGATCAATTTAATTGCAATTAGTTTAATCCTATTTTAAGTAAAACCAAAATTAAGGTAAACATAAATGGCAAACCCTGCCTCTTTCAAGCATTCAATCTAGGGTTTTTCAAACCCTCTTTCCTCTTAAGTTTTTTCATTCTATATATGATTTTCAGATTTGCATTTCCTCTATCGTTTGTCACTATGGTCTTTACTTCCTTTGTGTTGTTTCATATTCATATCTTATGCCTAGAAGGCCTAGATAACCCAACCCAACTAGACATAGTGTTAAGTTAAGTGGTGATACTTGAAACTTCAACAATTACCTTTGCACACTGCTCATGTTTCAAAAATGTCAACCCTTGAAGAGGTTCCTTCTAAGGAAGTTCCACATTCAAACAATTATGACCATGAGACTACTAATAAAGATTGTGACCAAAATGATCAACCACCTAATCCTAAGGATATGCCGGATTTTCTAAACATAGGCAAAGAACAATTTGAAGAGTTTTGCTGCCAAAAAATTCTAATGGACTAGATGCTGCGATTTATTTGCTTGCTGAAGCCCAAAATGAGCGAATTGGGAATAAAGACACTATACCTTAACAACCTCCATTGAATGGTTCTAACCCTTCTACATCAAGTGGTGAGGCTAGTGATCCCCGTACACATCTTCCACCTAGCACCACACAACCTTTGGTTAACACTATAATTCCTAAATCCTAGCAATCCAAAGGCCAACGAGCCTGCAACAATTTCATAAATTCATTTTCTTGGTCTTGGACATACTACTATTAATGCTAATCCTACATCTAATGAATCAATTGTGCAACAAGTAAATGACATGAAGGTGCAAATTTCACAATCATTGAAAACATCTAGCAAACCTAGTCACATGCTTTCATCTTTGGACATATTACATAATTTGTTGGCTAAAGAAGTGCTTGTTCATCCTTTGCCTCCATCATTTGGTGTGCCCAAGTTTACAACATTTAATGGAAATGGGGGTCATCTCAACACATAAAAACCTTCTCTGCATCTTGTATAGGATATCACGATGACGGCCTTCTCATGACCAAATTGTTCCCTAGAAGCCTCATCCGATATGCTTTAGATTTGTTCTATTCTTTGCCTAAAGTATTTGTGCATTAGATTTCATGAGCTACTTGATCTCTTCTTAGAGCATTTTTTGATAAACATTAGTCAAAACATCACGTTTTTTGTTTCTTCCCCAACTCAAAAAAGGACCTAATGACTGCATTGCAGACTATGTACTTAAATTCAAAACCATGCTTATCGAGATGTCACACACACTTCATAATATTGAGCTTCAAAACATATTCTCAAATAGTTTGAGAAATCGTCTCAAAGGCAAGGTTATATTTAGCGAATATAGTTCATTTGACGACCGTTGTCACACCTTGTACAAAAATGAGATTAAGCTTATGGATACTAATATGTTAAAGCGTACATTAATCTCTTTAACATCCAATGCTCCCAAATATCAAGGACAATCAACATTCAAACCTAAGACTAATGATGTGCCTAATTTTCGAGCTAAGAATGAGGCCAAGCCTATCTACATAGTTTCACAAACACAAGATAAGATTACATTTCCAGCTTCTAAGCAAAGAAGAGAACCTACAACTTTACCAGATCCGCCTCATCAAATATTAAAGCTACTTGAAAGTAATGTCATAACTTTGACTAAACCACTTTAGCAAGACGCAACTCAACCAATACTTGAAACCTATAATCTCAATTTATTTTGTGACTATCATTGTACTTCAAGACATTCAACCAATAAATGTTTCTAATTGTGTCAAAAAAATCAAGACCTAATTGATAGTAACACCATTATGGTAGATGGCCATAACTCTTAAGTCAATGAATCAATAGCAACACCCAATTAGCACTTGCAAATCTTTTACAATCCATTGCCAGATCATAACACTTTGAAGCAAAACAATGTGCATGTAGCAACATCTATAAATTATTCTACAATGCAACCTAAGCATCAAATTGATAACATCATTGGCATGGTGTTGAGCTATGAAAGGCAAGCTCCTTCTATTACATTCTATGACCATGAAATACCTACAATGAATCAAACAATGGTATAATATATATACGTGGGTGTGTTGATTCATTCTTCTATTACACATGGCATTATGGTCGATAATGACTCTAGGGACAATCTTGTTTCCATGTCATTTTGTTTAGGCGTTAGATTTAGAGTGCAAGCTAGCTAAGAAATCAAACAATGAAATTTAATCTAGAATAAAACCTAAACTTCAAGATAGAGCAACAAATGAAAGAATGCAATATACAAAACAATACTTACAACTGTAAAGTATTCGTCACCTTCTCCATTGTGATCAAATAAAAATTTGCTCTTAAATGTTAAATGTGAGTGTTCAACTCTTTTCCAAGGCAAAGAGAATTGGACAGCATTTTGGAATGCAAAATGACTTTGATGGCTTTGATTCGTTTTGATTCGCAATAGCAATTTGATAGCACTTCATTAGCTTGAAGGTGGATTATTTGAGTGGAGGATTGCATGTCAATTTATAGGCTTGAGGCTGGTGAGATGAACGATTGAGAATAATTTAAATTTGTTGACTTATTAAAATAATCAACAATTGGATTTTAGTCCTCATCCATAAGGATGATGACTAATTTCGTGTGTTGAGGAAAAAGGGGAGATAGTTGAGTGACTCACTAAGAATGAGTCAAGTTAGTTGGTTGAGTCATTCAAAAGGTTGAAATGTTCTAAGATGACTCATAAGGTGTTTGACAAATTTGAGAGATTGGTTGGATGAGTCAACAAATGGTTGAGACAAATGTGGAGGATGTCTGAGTAAGGTGTAAAATCCAAATTTTTAATTAGTATTTGAGGAAAATGATGTGCATGATTATAATTCATTAATTAAGAATTAATCAATTATTTAAAAGCGGAGGGAAACAATGTTAATTTGAATTTGAATTAGGGATGGTGAAGAGTTAGTGTGTCAAAGTTAATTTCGAAACTAAATGGTGAAACTTAGGCATTCTACATTTGCCCCTCTTTGAAATAGTGTTCCGAAGAAGTAATATTGTTTCGAAGAATTATAGACAAAGTAGAGCATTGATTATTGTGGAGAAAAAGTTGCCTTAGTTAATTGAAAATGAACGTGAGATGCTCCCTCGAAAGTTCATGCAAGAAAGAAATGCAAAAGAATGCTCGAAATGATTTAAGGGAAGATTAATAGATGGAGGGAATAATTACCATCAATAATGGAGATACTTGTCGCAATACAAATGCTCACAACATTATAGGGAGTGCGTGTAAAAGATTTGCCCCTAGCCATTAAAAACTAGAGAAAGATATTTGGAAAAAGGATATTCCCCGTTCGTAGACTGCATGCTTGGATGGTGCTACGTGAATCAAGTTTCACTGTAGCGGAAGTGGGAATGATATATCCTGACAATGATAAGTTGCGGGTTGTAGAACGAAAAATATAGATTGTCCGATATGTGATAAAAGATTTACAAGATTGATAGTTGCAAGCAATGCTAAAGATGTATAGCACTTTGATAATTGATGTTAGAAAATATGGATGAAAGGACTTGGATGGATGATGGTGGCCGAACTGACCCTAGATATTCCATGTAACTGAGTGTTGCATACATGATTCGAATAGACCTCAGGTCAAGGTAGTTCTCCCAATGTAGGAAGAGATGTAAAGTGATGATGTAATGTAAGATTGACCCATGGATGTTATTAACCCACTTAAGCTAATGCTTGCACATTGTGATTGGTTGTGGTGATGGATTGATTTGCCCCCAAGCAACGATATATGCAACAAGTGGATTAGAATGATATGTCCCGAGATAAGTTGCACGCTTTTACATGCCCCCAAGCAACGATATATGCAAAGATCGGATTGTGAGAATGATATATCTCATTTTAAAGTTGCGAGCTTAGATTGGTTGACTAATTGATTGATGTATTGATTGATGGATAAAAGATGGATATTGTGATGTTGTCAGTCGCAATCAACAGGGGCAAGAGATTGAATGGAAAGAGTAAGAAATGATTGTGGATAACTGATGTGCAAGCATAAACAAAAAAGTTAATTTATTGCATGGGTTGATCACATGATTGGATAGCATCGGTTTGATTTATGGATGGAAGACAGAGGAGATTATCAGATGTATGGTGCAACAAATTTGGTTTTTGCATTGAAATGCTTAGAAAAGGAGAGGAAAATGAATTTTTCATTTGCAGAATGGTGAATTTGGCATTGATTGTGGTGAATTCATCAAAGGGAATGGCAAATACGTTTAAAATTTGAAATTGTCAATAAGACAAATTTGTTCTTGTGGGTGGCAAATTCGTCCAAGCAGGTGGTGAATTCACCTCAAAAGCTTTGTTAGATAGATAGAAGTGATGAGGCCTAATAAATTGATGTGCTTAATTAGGGGATTGTGAATGTTAATGAGTGTATTTGAGATGTATAATGAGCATGGAATGATTAACATAATGTTTATTTGAAATGTGGTAGGAGAGAAACATGGACTACATTGTCAAAGCACTATGTGGGTCAATCTTCTCAGCATGCTATGAGTCCTCCAAGGAGTACACCACAGTGGCCTTGTCCGAGATGACCCACATATGCTCCATCCGAGGATGTGTTTATATAGATGTATAAGAAAAAAGGAGATGGTGTGGATAGTTGCATTGTATATGCTTTGTTTGGAGTTCCAACATGATTTCCAACATTAATAACTGATTAAGAGTTGAACAAACTTTACTTTGATATTGTGCCTGACAATATGCACCAATGGTATGGAAAAACCATAATGTCTATTGTGTTATACGCGTAAGGCTAATAGATTCACAAGTGCAAGACTTTGTGCAACATGATATGGAAGATCATAATAACACTATTTGTAATGCGCATAGTGATTTGGATACAAGAAGCAACAATAAAAACAAGATAAAAAGAGATGTTTGCAACAATGAAAACCATGTAAGTAAAACAAACAAGGAAGTGAACAAACAATTGTACAAGAAAGTAATAGCAAACAAGCAAGCAAATGACTATACAAACAAGTAAGCAAATAACTTTTTGGATGTCCTTGGTTAGAGTAGAGCCCTATGGCATTTGAGATGTTTGACAATATTGAACCCTCCGATGAGTAATCCACACAAGGGATGATGAAGGTAAATAATGGACAACGGATTTGGATTTTTTTTCGATTTTTTTGTAGTTTTGAATTTTTTTTTAATGTTTTTGGATTTTGTTGGATTTATAGATGTATATACAATGGCTAATAGCAAAGGGAAAACTTAATCTAGTACCAGGGAAGGGAGCGATAGTGGATGGAAGAGATACATTGTGAATGGAGTATGGATGAATAGGAATGAATGGGAATTAAAATGATACCTCCAAGGAACACATGACATATGAACCAAGTGTCTAGTCATCAAAGTAACATTGCAAGGATACACCAAAATGTTTCTAGGAACATGTCTCAAGACGTTTCCACTTCTTTATCAAGATCAAAATTGGGAAGTGGTTTTATGATGGCATAGATTGGATTGATAAAGATGGGTTGTGATGGGTTTGGGATGAAATAGATAAGGACGAATAGGTAAAGGATTAAATGGACAAGGATGGGTTTCAATAGGTGTCCGATGGGTAAGTATGGTTTAGGATAGGTGTAGGATGGGTAAGGATGGAGGGATGATTTAGAATGCATAGGATGGAATGGGTCTGCCCCCAAGTGTAAGATACTTGTAGACAACTAATTATTTTACGCATGACGTCGAAAACCAATTTTCATCATAATACTTGCCCAAAGTGCCATAAGCATGGTTTCACTTTTGAACGAATTATTTCTCTTTTAGTTTTTTAGTTTTTTGAATGTTTTTTTTTTGGCATCTCAATTATGAACGTGTGTGAGATGTGTGATGTTAACCCATATTGATCATTTAGGTTTGTACTCAAGAGATGTCTTCAATAACTTATTTGATCTCTAAGTTGGCTTCTTCCAAATTTACCAGGGTACCGTCATAGCCCCTACAATAAAGGGTGTTGTCAAATAGGGTGAAACAGAAAGTATGTTGGATGAAGGATGTGTGTTGAGTGCATGAAGGATTTGGAGGGATGGAATGATTGTGGGGATGGGTGTATGTGTCATGATGTAAAAAGTGATGGGGACCAACAATCTAACAATCAGCAAGATTGGGAATAGCCGCATGTGAGATGATTTGGGAATTCAATGTTGTTTCAATGGTGTCTTGAATATATGATGGGGATCCACCCTACAACTATACTGATGCGAGGGATAGATTAATTTGCTCATCCATTGGTGCCTTATAAATGTTTTCACCAAGAAATTCTTCTTGATTTTTTGTATTGGGATTTAGATTCGGGTTGTCCAATAACGCCTCGAAGAGGTTTCCACTAAGGGACTTGTATTTTTGATCTTTTGGATTTTGATTTAGATTGGGATTGCAGTTTGGATTTTGATCATCCAATAGTGCCTCAGAGGTTTTCACTATGGAACAATGATTTTAGATTTGGATTGTAGGATTCATCTTGATTGAGGAACACTTGTTCTTCAAAATATGCAAATGTTTCTTTATGCTCTTCTAACCAGAGGCCAGTTAGGAATTATGTGATTATTTGATCATCATGGGAGGAAACTAATGGTAAGTAAGCTTGTTGGTCCCGATCGATGGGTGGGGATATTGACTTAAAATATGGAAGGATGGATTGGTGATGTGGATGAAAAGAGTGGTGGTAGCACGATCCTTGTAAGAACTATGAACGACTCATGTTTTGATTATGGATGAAGTTTCCTTAAAAACCATAAAAGTGTCACTAACATCTTTACATTGATTTTCAAGTGGTTTGTAGTCGATGTTGTGAGGTCCATTGTTTACTTCAAAATGGATGGGTTTTAGAATTCCTTGCTCATGAATTTTGTTGTCTACAAGTACCTTTGTCACTTGGGGTGTATGTTGTGGGGTGATGGAGGCTTTCGTGTGTGATAAGAAGTTGGGTGATAGGTTGTGTTGGTTGGAGGAGGATTGGTCCAAGATGGGATCTTGGTCAGAAATGAAATCTTGATAAAAAATGGGATCTTTGTCAAAAATGGGATCTTGGTCGAAGATAGGTTTTTGGTCGAATATATGCTCTTGGGCAAAGATAGGTTCTTCAAAAATGGATGGTAGACCATGGTTGTCAAAGATAGGTTGATCAACTATGGATTGGTTGAAAATGCGTGGATCAAATGAAGTTTTGTCAAAAATGGGCGAAAGGTTATAACCTTGACTTGGAAGTGGAGTAGCATGATTAGGCTCAAGAAAGACATTTTGACATACCCCTAAGCTATGATTTTCAAACGTGGATACACTTGGCTCTACCTTAATGTCTCCATGATCAATCAAATCTTAGATATAATGATTTAGTCTCACACAACGATTTGTGGAATGACCTTCGTTTTTGTGATAGTCATAATATTCGTTAGCTTACCACTCGGATTTTGGGACGTTTTCATCAAATTGTTTGGTGTTGGGAAATATGACCATGTTCACAGCGACCAACTTTTGATAGATAACATCATATGGTTCTCCCAAAGGAGTAAATTTGTGTTTTTTATTTTCTTGTACAAGTTGACCACTAGGCAAGGTAATGTGGTTAATAGGTTGGGTGCTTTGGATTTGTTGTGGCTTTGGGGGTGGAGTGATACTAGATGGTAGGGGTGCTAGAATTGAATTCCCTTTGCTAATGTAATGAGGGATGTTGGAATCAAAGCTATAATTAGTGGATGAGAGATATGGTTGATTTTGGGTAATAGGGTTATTAGTGGTAGGTTGATGTTGATGTGGAATGGTGTGGGATTCAAAATTAGGAGGAAGTTTAGCCCCTAGACTTAAGGCTTGTAGCAAGACCTCATTCTTGTTGGCTAGAATATACTCTGTGATTTGAGAGGGGGATAATATGGTGTTAGGGCTACGTTCCTCATCTTCAACATTGTCCTTGATCTCAACATGATTTTCTTGATTTCCAAAGTGAAACGGGGAATTACCAAAAAGCTCCTCTCTCAACCTAGAATTGTTCAATAAGGCCATTTGTCTTGCGATAGGCGACGTTGATAAAAACAACTTGACTCAAAAATAAAATATGAAAAACCAAGACTAGAAAGTAATATAATTGACAACAAGTCTGAGTTTTTGACTTTAGACTTTTCTTGATTTGTAGGTTTCAGATATGATTTTGGTTTGATTTTAGAACTCAAATATTGTTTTCAATCAAAAGGCTTTCAGCACATGGTTTTCACAAAGAATAAAAACAAACAAGTTCTTACTTTAAACACACATGCAATTCACAAAAATGGATAAAACAAGGCAAAAATGACTTGAATAATTTTTAGGCTTTTTGTGCTACTTGCTTGTCCATTGAATAGTGTAGGCCCAATATTTCAAAGCACTGACTATGGAAGAAATGTCATTCTCATAGCCCACTAGACTTGATTCCAATGGTACATGGAAAGTAACTTCTCAGCGCTAAATAATGCACCAAAGTTGAACAACAAAAAGGCTCACCTAGACTTAAGGTTTTTACAAGATTATCTAAAGGGGGTCCTCTAAATACCTTTTCGTACATGAAGCCCAAAACCGTGGAAGAAACCAATTTAACAGACGCACACAAATGGGTCTAGTCCCAATGTACCCAACCGAACCGTAAGATTTCAGTAAGTTGATGTTGAAAAAATCAAACTTCAAGACAACGGTTGAAACCCTGGGTTTTGGAGCATGGAAACCCCTCACATCACAGTGTGCTTAAAACACACCGCTTAGACCTTTGAAACAGTTGACACTCGATTTGTATACCTCGTCGGTACATAGGGTTTGGCCTATCGCGTGGTGGTGAAATCCACGGTCAATAGAGCATCTAGAGAAAAAAAAAGACTTATACTTGCCTCCGATTCTCAGGTATCATCACCAATGTGACGCTAAGAGAAAAGCATACATGCAAGTAGGTCTTGAGCAATAAAAATTTATAAATGTTGTTTCTAATTTTTCAAGTATCGTCACCAATATAACACCATGGAAAAGAACACACACAAAAAGAGCCACACAAACAAATGCTTGGAAAATAAAGTTAATAAACTCCAAAAATTGAAAAATGATCTAAGTTACTACCACAAATAAGAATGTTGAAATGAAAAAAACTAGAAAACTTGAAATAAAAGGAAATGGTTAGCCTAAAAACGAAATATGAAGCAAGAAAACTAAAAACAAAAATAAAATTTGATTTGGCTAGCTTTCTTTAATTTATCTTGGACTAACGGCTTGCAAAAAAACTGTTAAAAGTCTTTGTATGGCTAAAGGATCAAGGCAAATTGCAAATGTTTGTTAAAAAGGTCACTAAAAATTAAAAATAACAAAAATATTTAACGTTCTGGAATGATTTTGTTGTGACATAGACTAAACAGCAATTTTTTTAGCTGTTAAAAAACCTAAAAAATAGAGATAACATTGAAATCAGAGGTTTACAAAATGATTTCACTACTCCCTGTGATGATTTCGCCAAAGTTATGAACAATTTCGCTATTGCCTATGATGATTTCACCGAAGTTATGCACGATTTCACTATAGCGAAAACGTTTTCGATGTTCATCCAAAAGACAAAAAACATCAAAAAAAATTGAGGACAAAAGCAGAAAGGACCAAAACAGAAGATTGATAACAAAGAAAAACAAACAAAAAGACCTCGATAAAGTTGGAAATTTGTGAAAAGAGACCTAAAAAGTGCCCAAAAACGATTTCGCTTCTACCTTCAATGAAATCACTAAAGTTAGCTATGATTTTGCTACTCTACATAACAATGGGTAAACCGAAATCTGAAGGTACAAAACGAAAGAAAATAGAAGCTAAAGACTATTAGAAAATAGAAAACTGCAAAAAAACATAAAAAATAAACACAGGAACAATTTTGTTGTTTGTTGCAACCATTTCATTGAAGTTTTCCATGAACTCGTCGTTGTATAGGGGTACGCACAACAAGCTCAAAAACTCAGACAACGAACCAACAACTGCAAAAACACATTTCCAAAACCAAGATTCACTGCATGTGCACAAAGAAATCAATTAAAAACAACTAAACCATGCTCCTAAATGGACCTATGATGTCTATGATTTTCAAGATGGGGGAATGTCCCACTAGGCATGCCAAAATGTAAGTGTTCGATTTCGAGTGCAAGCTAGCTAAGAAGTCAAACAATGAAATCTAAAACTAAACTAAAACCTAAACTTCACAATAGAGCAGCAAATGAAAGAAAACAATAAACAAAACAATACTTACAACCGTGAAGTATTCGACACCTTCTCCATTGTAATCAAATAAAGATTTGCTCTTGAAAATTAAATGTGGGTGTTCAATTCTTTTTCAATGCAAAGAGAATTGGGCAGCGTTTTGGAGTGCAAAATGACTTTGATGGATTTGATTCATTTGATTCACAATAGCAATTTGATAGCACTTTGGTAGCTTGAAGGAGGATTATTTGAGTGGAGGATTGCACGTCAATTTATAGGCTAGAGGGTGGTGAGATGAACGGTTGAGAATAATTTAAATTTGTTGAATTATTAAAATAATCAACGGTTGGATTTGAGTCCTCATCCATGAGAATGATGACTAATTCCATATGTTGAGGAAAAAGGGGAGGTGGTTGAGTGACTCACCAAGAATGGGTCAAGTTGATTGAGTCATCCAGGAGATTGAAATGTTCTAAGATGACTCATAAGGTGGTTGAGGAAGTTGAGGGATTGGTTGGATGAATCAACACACGGTTGAGACAAATGTGGAGGATGTTTAGGTGAGGTGTAAAATTCAGATTTTTAATTAGTATTTGAAGAAAATGATCTGCATGATTATAAATAATTAATTAAAAATTAATCAATTATTTGAAAGCGGAGGAAAACGATGTTAATTTGAATTTGAATTGGGGATGGTGAAATTTAGGTGTCTACACATTCTTCTCTAGTTGAGGCTATACTCAAAGACACTTATGTGGTGTAACCACAACATTGTGAGGTTATGATGGATGTAAGCATACACCCTTAGATGGTCTTCCACTTCCATTCACAATTGGCTACAACATGCCTAGTTTGATTCTATGTTATGAGTCATGATAGATTCACGGTCACATAATCTATTGCTTGGTTGCACTTGGCTTAATCAAGTGAAAGCAATATCATCAACAATGCATAATTGCGTCAAATTTGTGCATAATAGTGGAGCCACATTATTCATGGCTCACATTATGAGAGACTTATTCATTGACCACCTGGCACACCTAAAAAGGTAAAGATTATTTACCATAAGGAGGTCCCCACTTCTACATTGGCAAAATCATTGTATGCACCTACCGTATTTGAATCCAAAACATCATCTTCTATTGTGTGAGCCCCTCAAGCTCTGATTCCTATAGTTATACCTCCAAGACATACAACGTTGCAACGTCCATGCCCTAAGGTTGATTTGAAACCTAGACCAATCATTTTATCATGATCTATTCCAACACAATTTTCCACAGCTCCTGCACCACATTTTACGCATACTAATCATACAGAGAATGAGAATTATCGCACATCTCGTGGCCATTTTTCAGATACATCGAGTGATTCATTTGACTTTTATAGTTCGGGCCCTTGTATTATAGACCACATTATCAGGTAACTTTGTTAACCTGTATCATGGGCTTTGGTGCATACATCTTGCAACTTTTCTTGTACTAGACTTCATGCTTTTTTTTTCTTTCATTTAGTTTCAGTACACTTGGTCATCTACTAGAGAGTTTTACCATATATTCAAAGTTCCACTATATATGGCATATCTCGACTTTTGATTCTTACTTCTTTGAAGTAATCATCAGCTTTACGCCTCATCATTTGTGGTGATTCTCTTATTCATGATCTAGGGTTTCTTTTCTTATTGCATGCTCCTTTTCATGATCTATACATTGTTGACTGCGATGCTATACAAGGAATATACATTCTTATAAACATTTACACTGGTCATACATACATCTACTTTTTCATTAATACATCATTATACATAACTTCTTGTGTACATGCAATATCAAAATACAAAAAACACTCATAAGAAACAAAAAAAAATCAAAAGAAAATTTTGGCCTTTCTCTTAGCCATACTATGCGTACCATGCCTATTGTGCCTCCCTTAAAGGTTCTTCTACATCCATGTTTCCCCACATGCTTCTCATGGTATACTTTACTACGTAAGATGCAGGATATTCAGATTATATATGGCTATGGACTCATTCTATAAACTAGTGATTATTACATGACAACATTCTTACTAGTCTTTTCTTTGGTTACTATATTGAGCAACTTTACATAAACCATGCATCTTACATTTTCCTTCACATAGAGTATACATATCTTAATTATGTATGTGGATGTCTACATGCATTTATTGCATATCACTATTACATTGGATGAGTACATTTAATATCACTTGGCTTGGGATCGATATTTATCTATACAGTACACTTTGGTATCATACCATCCATACTTCTATGACTGAGATTTGAGCCTCATATATACATTATTATTGTACAATAGTCTTGTACATAGCTTTCTTCTTCTATATGTTGTGCCTTACATGTGGTTTCCTCCTAACAATTGATTACATTCTTTTATCGTCTTGATTTCACATTGGTGCTTGCTTTTTATTTTCATTGATATTCTTCTAGAAGTTTGTTTAATGTTGCTTGCCATGTGTCATTGGTCTTCTCCATTTGATTGTTGATATCATTCTTAGCACTTGCATTGGTTCCCAATGATGAGAACATATAATTCTGAGGGAATACATAGATTGCTTAGAATCCTCCTCGTCTTATTCTTCTAGTTTGTGAATCTTGTTCCTTTCCTGCTTACGTGCAGCCCCGTACATTCTTGTGTCACTTTTCTATTCTTCTACACAAATTACTAAAAAATCAAAAATATGGATTCAGTCAGGATTTATATCTTTCACCTCTAGGGGCATCGTACCCACATTTGTTCCTAACTAATTATGTCATTGCTTATGGGGGCATTGTACCCACACTTTTACCTTAATGGTCACATCTATGATATACGTTGATCATATATTTTCCCAATGGTGGCATGGTACCCATTGTTTCTATCCTATGAGTTTCATTGATCATATACTTTCCCAACAACAGCATGGTACCCATTGTTTCTTATATCACATATCTTCACCCAATGGGGGCATGGTACCCATTGTTTCTATCTTATATCATATTTTCCTATGAGGGCATAGTACCCATGCATGTTATCTTGCATATAGAGTCTATTATACCCTTTTCACTTATTGTTCTACATTGCTTATTTAAATTCTAGATATTGCATTTACCCTGACACATGATAGGTCACAATTCTAGATATAGGTCGTCATCATCCTTATCTTGGATCTATTCCCTTAAGTGTTTTGCCACATATTCATCAATATCATGTTCTCTGGAGTCTCGATCTCGGATATGTGAATCCTCCTTGCCTGGGGTGAAGGAAGTCATCCTTGGAGGGGATTCAACATGAAGTCCTTCCTTCTTTTTTCTTTTGCTTGTACATGGGTACCTTATCAAGCCTAGTATATTTGATTTGTTTTTCTCTCCCTGACTTTCACTTAAGGGAGGGTGTTAGAGTTGTGTTCATAGTAGGCTTAAATTATCTAGTTATTTATCCAGCCTCGTCATTTATTGGTTCACACTTAGTTTGTTCAGCTTCGTTTAAGGAGCTTATATTTAGGCAAGTTGTTTTATTAAACAACTTAACTACATGTTACAATTTGTTAGGCACATACTTTTCCTAGCTATTAGTTTGTTATTAGCAATAAACTAGTTAGGCCTATATATTTGGCACTCCTTTAACATGTTAATAGTTGGGAGAAGTGTGAGAGAAGTGTGGATTGTGTAATAGCATATTGAATAATATTTTCCGTGTGTTCCCTATTATCTGTGAGGTTGATTATTGCCTTGAGCTTTCTTTGTGGTTGTGTTCTCCGGAACCTTCATCTCAGATCTGCGAATCCTCCTTGCTCATAGTTCCTATAGTTACTATTATCTTTGGGAATTATTCTACATATACACCTTGCATTATTACACTGATCGGCTCTTATGCCCTACACATCACTTCACATCTTGTCACATTATGTTCATCATACCTAATATATACATAACTCATACAATTTGCCCGTCAAAGGGGTAAGATCTCGTAATAAAAAAATTCAAAAAAATTGCAAAACAGAAAAATTCAAAAACATTGCTTTTTACATGATTACATATTTACCTATGCTAGAGGTTTTCATATCCATTTATTTGCACGTGCTTTTCATAGTATTTCTTGGGTGGGTGCTATGCAAATTCGCAAGTTACATGATGCTACATTACATGTTATTTTCCCACATTCATCGGGGGCATTTTCATCACAGGCATGTCCTATCTTGGTGGCATTGCCATTCAACAGATGTTGCATAGTGATTTATTTCCTTGTCCTTCATCAATTTTGAACTAGATTACATTGGTTATTACATCTCATGTCGATACCTAAGTCTTATATATCACATGCATAATTCGCATACTCGTACTCACAGAGTACTCGCCCAACCGAAAAAAAGATTACTCAACTTAAAAAAATACTTAAATTTCTTTAAAAAAATTACTTGGCAAATACTCACCAATACTCGGCAGCTTAAAAAAATACTCGCCAATTTATGTATTTTTCCCGCGTTTTGGAGTGTTTTATCTACGCTTTTTATTGTACTAGCGTCGTGGACTACATGTAAACACACAGGTGAGTATTTCCGCTATGCTCATCAAGTATTGGCGAGTACTCACCATGAGTGCTATGGAAATACTCACCAAGCCTCAAAAAAAAAAATACTCACTATATTTATAGATTTTACTCCCCTGGGTCCTTTTTCAGCGAGTACTCGCCAAGTATGTATGCTATGATGACATGGATATCTTCATTGCAATTGTTACATGGTTATATTAATTGTTGTGCGTGAATGCTTGCTTGTGTGTGCAAGTGTTTGCTTGTTTGTGTGCCCTTGTCCATAGAGGAAACTCTTGTCGCCATGTTGTGCGAGTCCCCATCCTTTTTTAGTCTTACTAACTTGTCTTATCACTAAATTGGTGTGGTCATTAACTTGGGTGGTCCATTGCTTGTAGCCATGATGTGCATCACGTATTTTATGTACTATAACTATAGCCATGATGTCTATCATGCATGTTACTATACTTGTTTAGTGCATGTGTTGTCATGGCCTCTACCATGCATATATGGGGGCATGATACTTGTGTGTTCTAATTGTTATATCTAGCCCAATTGGGGGCATATTCTATTATGTTTGGGGCATTCTAGTTGTTCCCATCTTGCTTTGCCTGTGCAACATCATACCCTTTTGCGTTGTGCTTGATATGGTAATATCTTTCCTACACTAAATTGTCTCTTATACATAATACATCTATTCAAAAACAATTTGATGGTATCCACTATATTCAAATTTCAGTGGCATATGTTTAGGATATTGACGTTTCAACTATATTATTTTCCTAGCATATGGGGTATTTACTTTTATCTTTTGAAATGAGTGATTGCAGCACAAGTTTTCATCACTCACCTTAAGAAGGGGACATATATATGGGCATATCTTCAACAAAATTCAAAATAGAGCAAACTTGATCGAACTTGAACAAATTTATCTATTTCCTTGATCAAGAAGTGGATTGGGCACTGATGACTCCCAAATAAGTGTTGGCTATGTTTTAGCACTTATCAAAAGTCTAGTTATGGAAGTGGTTGTTGCCGAATTTAGAACATATACCAACCAAATGTATTTATTCTTATGCTACTTTTTAATATTTAAATCTTCAATTCAAACTTAAAACTTCAAATATCTATTATAAGCATTGACTACTTGTAACAATTGGCACTTGTTTCAGGTACATCAAGCCTAGCTCAAATGTGTGTCAGAAAACCCTTCATTCTTCCCTAGGGAAGTGGACGTGCATATTTTATATTATTTATATTTATACTTTGATGCACGCATGCATTCACTCACGTTCTTATACCCACATCAAAGTGGGGGCATTGTGTAGACACCTAAATTTAACACAAACCCCTTATTCCTAGTGTCTTATTCTCAATTTATCAAATTTGAAAAATTTAAAAATATTGGCATGTTTTTTGGCCCATTACGGTCCCACTAAGGTCCCCATTTAGCCCTTGGCCTAAAAAGCATTATCTAACAGTTATCAAAAAGTATTTATTAACATCCTTGGACCATATATCACCTATTATCAGACTCTGCCTCAAAAACAGAGAATGTGTCAACTCCATGTCAAACCTGCACTCTGTGGAGGTTCATTTAGGTTAGACACACACCATGTGCATGTCTATCCCTTTTAGTCTTGTGGGCCCTTTTGCTCATTACCATTGACTGTGCGCCTTTACCCTTGCTCCTTAATTATAAAGTCTACTAACATGTGTAGCTTGTCCTAGATCAACCTATATATACAAGGTCGTGTCAAGCCATTTATAAAAAGAATGAAAAATCAAAAAGGAAAAATCAAAACATAGAAAAGAAGACACATCATCAAAGATCAAGCCTAAAGCCAAGCATCAAATATCTCTCCGCCTACTTCAAGTTGAGCTTCTTTAAGTCATGTTGTACACATGCGACGGAGTTGTATGTAATGTCCCCATTTTCACGTCACACATGAAGAGGTTTGAAGACCTTTAGTCTATTTCCCCATAGACTAGAGGGTTCTTTTTGGGGGATTGTATTTTATTACATTATTTTATTATTTGCCCGAATAGTGATTTTTATCATTTGTTGTTTTAAGGCAATTAATTATTTAATTAATAAAATATGTTGAAGATTTGATTGGTCGGCTTCAAGTGATCAAAAGAGAAAGAAGAATTAAAGGAAAGTCAGCAAAGGTTGGGTTTAATGAAAGCTTTACCCTCCCCAAGTGATTCGCCCCACTTGGAAGGGTATACTGGCGATTTGGAAGTCTCTTCTTGCGCATGTGTGAATTCAAGTTATTGCTCTTCATGCATGAAGGGAACTATTGGGATGTATGCCTAATAGTAATTGCTCTTGTGATTTATCTATAACGGTGTCTTTTGACGCCACCTTGACGAGGAAATTATTTGTGGATGCCCCAGAAGACTAGCGATTTGCTTGTGGAGGTCTAACGTAGGGTTTTGAGCTTATTTTTGAATGTGACATGCTTTGGTAATTTTTTGCTAATTATTCCAAGTGTGGCGACTTGTATTGGAAGTGATTTGCAAGTGATTTTAGGGTCAAAAAGGCCAAATAAAAAAAATTGAAATTTTTTGCTAATTTTTTGCCTATTAGCGTTGGGGTTTTGCAGTGATTTGCAGATGTTTGAGACTTCAAATTAATGCAAAACCTTCTAATAATTTTTTGGTATTTTTCCTTGACTTTGGCAAGTTGGGCAATTCATTGAGGGTTTGTAGGGATCATTTCTTGGCTCAATAAATTTGCTGTAATTTTTCTTATAATTTTTTTATTATTGTGGCTATTTATGACAAAGGTTTGAAATGAAAAATCAGTCAAAAAACAAGTGTAAGTGTGGAAGAAAAATCAGAATTTAAGGGTTATTTGCAAGTGGCAGTTGAGCTTCACAAAAATAACGAAAAAAAGTACATATTCATAATTTCAACTGGGTACTTATTTTGACATAATTTGTGATGAATTGTAAATCGATTAGTTGCTGAAAATTGCTTACAACTGTAGAGACCACTACTCTGATACCACAATGTAGAGACCACAATTTATATCTTAAAACACATTATTTTTTTTATTTTTTGTTTAATTAATGTTTGTCTGTGACTATAACTCGGATATAATTTATCCTATCAGATATCCTTTGTCAAACGGACAAGCATGTAACCATTTGGTTTAGGTATTTCTTTGTCAAATATGCAAGCATCTAACCATAAGGGTTAGGCATTCTTTTGTCAAACGGGCAAGCGTCTAACCAAACGGGTTAGGCATCTACACATGAGTAGGTTATGCTTTGGCCAAAAACTTGACTCATCGTGATCAACTAGACCTTGAGTCACTCATTGTTCACCATTCATCTCTACTAGATAAGCACCGACGTCGTTATGACAATAGCATGTATAAAACATATAACAAAAGTTGCATTTTGTCTCAAAATTTGGCCTAAAGCCTCGGGAACTACGACGATCCAACCGGGATCATTTCGAGTATATCACAGAATTCTTATTTTTGCTTTGTTTATCTAAATTAGAGTTTTATTATAATGGTCCTGCCCTTTTCATTTAACTTTAATCTTGTTTAGCGCACAACCCCAACCCCATCATATTCATCTGCATACTAGAAGCATCCTTCGCTTCCCAGACTGCCTACATACCTACTTCCAAACAAGATCAAGGTGTAGTATGCATGTAGTTTTGTTTTCTATTCTAAGTTTCATGTGAACTATGAATCTGGGTATGTAGTCCTTTCTAGGGCCCAGTTCCCTAAACAGTTCCTCTGTGATTGCTACCCAAACGGGAGCATAAAAGTATCAATTTAAGTCACTGAATACTTGTTTAACTAAACTAGCCTTAAATCTTAATAAGAAATAAAAAAGAACATTGCAAGCTACATCCCTCTTTTACTTTTTGTTTACAATGGTTTTGATCATTCCTTTAGACAACCTAATCCGTACAATTGTTGTTGTCAAAGTTTCGTTATCTGTGAGTCATATGGTTGATGATTTCTTGATAATAATTGGTTTAACATTCTCAATTCTGGTTTCATTGCTCTTTTTTGGTGGTACCAATTTTTGAATAAGAAATATACTTTCTCCATTCTGTTTCATAAGTTCACAAGTCAAAATCATCTAAAATAGTCGAAGTCATTTTCTTATCTTGATTAGTGTTGATGACCAAAAGGGATTATCGCACCCCTTGGTCTTAATGGCACAACACGATCCTTATTTCTCCCCGACGGTTTATAGGGACGATGCCTAGACGTCGTTACGGTTGTATTAAGCTATGGACGCAGTAGCTCAAGCGCGACGACATTACCCGTAAATGTGAGCCAGAAGCACCGTTTGCACCAAACGTTGCATAGTTTTGTTTAACCCTAAATTCTTGCTCTAAATTTAAGATTTAAAAAGAAGTAAAGAATGCTTGAAGTGAATTATTGCATTTAATTTCAAAAGCAAAATTCTTGTGTAGAAAAGTAGAAACATAATCCCCTAGTTTAGTCATCATGTCAATTTTCAACCTTGTTTGTTCTATACAATTACGTCGTTAGACTACTTAGGTAAACTTTTCTAGAAAATAATTTATACACATGAAGTTTTAAGAATGCTATTTTGAAATTGAATTTAAGTAAATCCTTTATACATTTGAAAAGAGGGTTCTGAAATTTGAGGGTTCAACCCTAAGATGAAGGATATTTATTTTCATACTAATCTTAATGACAATCAAATTCATCATCAAAGCTCAACAACAATCAAGGTAAGAATCTGCTCGGAATATTGTTTATGACAACTTAGGTTGCTTTATGGAAATTTCAAGTAACTAAATCAATATTCTCACAATCGCATGTAACTTTACAAGCTAAATCAAATGTATTTCATAGATTTATAACTAAGTATATAGAAACCAGAACTCATTTATTTGATGCTATAAAAATCATTTACTTTCCTTAACAACAAACAGCGATATCATTTTGTTTCTAGTAATACTTAAAAAAAACATTCTATTTTAGTCTTCTAAAAATAATTACATCATATTTTCTTTACGATTTAAATAAAATATTATATCCATCTTACAATTTAAATGAAATAAAATATTTCTCTTATAAACTAAATAAATTATTTACCTTATAATTTAAATAAAATATTTATTTTACAATTTTAAATAAAATAAAATATCTACCTTACAATTTAAAAAATATATTTACCTTCCGATTTCAATAAAATAAAATATTTATTTTACAATTTTAAATAAAATAATATAACTATCTTATCATTTAAATAAAATAAATTGTTTACTTCCAATTTAAATAAAATATAATATTGATTAACAATTTAAATAAAACAAAAATTTTACCTTATAATTTTAAATAAACTAAATTACTTACCTTATGCATTGAAATCCTTAACTGAAATGGATTGTGGATTCGCTTGAATTGAGATAGTTATGAAAATGAATGGTGGCGATGTTGATCTTGGCTGAGTCAAGGAACGAAACAGAACTTGTTATGGCAACAACGTTAATGGCGTTGGGCGATTCGTTGTTCCTGTGGCGTCGATCTCCCCCTCCCAGCGTTGCCTTCCTTCTCTTTTTTTCTGCAGCATTTATATCCTCCTTGCTTCCTTTCTCTCCCTCCTTTCACTTCTCTCCTCACTTCTACATTGATCTCTATTTATAGACTCTTTTCTTTTTTCATGCAAATATTCCTCCCCTCCTTAAATTGCGCATTGTCCCAATGCACTACAAGAGTTTGATTAAGTTCATAAAATTAAAATAAAAACGAAAACATGTTTTTCATTTCTTCAGTGTCCTCCCAAGTCGCACTTCCTTCGTCATATTGATCCCACTGTACCTTGCACTGATCAACCTCTCTGTTGCACAATTGGTACCGGCGCCTCTCCAGCACTCTATATGACTCTATTGTTATTCTGTCAGATTCTTGGACTTGCAAAGCATTCCAGTTTAAAATGTGT
The DNA here is from genome assembly GCA_037957365.1 of Torreya grandis. NCBI lineage: Eukaryota > Viridiplantae > Streptophyta > Pinopsida > Cupressales > Taxaceae > Torreya > Torreya grandis. The sequence continues at coordinate 5,529,440 of JARHVA010000189.1, forward strand.
TTATTATCAGGCACATATTTCTTAAGAAGTGACACGTGAAAGACATCATGAATGCGACTCAGTTGCAGGGGTAAGGCCAATCGATAGGCTACTGGGTTGATTCTCTCTAAGATCTCAAAAGGTCCTACAAAGCGAGGAGCTAACTTCGCCTTTTTCCCAAAGGTTATGGAACTTTTGTGCGGTTTGACCCTTCAAAACACATTGTCACCAATCAGGGATTCTCTTTGAACTCTCTTCCTATCTGCGTAGCTCTTCTGTCTATCTGATGCTTCCTTCAACCTCTGCCTTATAACTTTCACCTGTTCTTCCATGTCTTTCAACATTTCAGGACCAATTACTATTTTGTCCTCAAGGTTATCCCAACTAAGTGGCGTTCAACAGCTTCTCCCATATAGAGCTTCAAATGGAGCCATACCTAAAGATGTTTGAAATGAGTTATTATAGGAAAATTCTACCAATGGGAGGTAAGATTCCCATTTGGTTTGCTAATCCATACAATACATCCTTAGGAGGTCTTCTACCACTTGATTTGTCCTTTCTTGGGATGAAATGCGGAGCTAAAGTTCAATTGTGTACCTAAAGTTGACTGTAGGGTCGTCCAAAACCTTGACGTACTTTGTCTGATATGATCCTTTCTAGAACTCCATGCAATCTAACCACTTCCTTCACAAATCGGTTGGCTAAAGTTGGTGCATCCTCAGTCAAGTTCCCAGGTATGAGATGCACTACCTTACTAAGCTTGTCGATTACCACCATAATAGCACCATGCCTGTAGGGTGTCATAGGTAATCCTTGTATGAAATCTATACTGACAACTTGCCATTTATACTGTGGAATATCATGCGGATATAACAGTCCTGTAGGATGTTGGTGTTTTGCTTTAACCCCCTAACATTCCAAGCATCGTGCCACATATAATACTATATCTCTTTTCATCCCTTGCCAAAAGTATAGATTCTTAAGATCGGCTTACAATTTGTTTACCCCTGCATAGCTTGAGTAGGGTACATCATGAGCTTCAGTCAAAATTATCTTCCTTAAGTCTTCTACATCTAGAACATAGATCCTATTTTTATATCGAAGCAATCCCTCGTCGTCCAAGGTATATCCTTCAATTCTTGTGTCTTCTGCATTTTCTTCTATCATTATTTTCACTTGATTATACCAAGGATATTGCTTTTGTCCTTCTAGTATTTGCCCTTTTAGATTATATCTAAGCGTTGTTATATTCATCAGGTGTCTTCTCCTACTCAAAGCATCGGCAACCTTGTTCTCTTTTCCCTTGATATACTCAATTTCAAAATCATACTCACTCAAGAACTCCAACCACCTTCTTTGCCTAGCATTCAAATTGGGTTGGGTGAATATGTACTTTAATCCTTGATGGTCAGTTTTTAGTTCAAAAGGTTTCCCTAAGGAAATATCTCCACTTATGTAAGGCATGAACAATTACTGCCAATTCTAAATCATGAGGGGCATAATTTACTTCATGGGTTTTCAATTTCCTGGACTCATGCAATTACACTAGCATTCTAAATGAGTACCCCTCCCAATCCTTCGATGGACACATCTGTTACAATCACGAAAAGTCCATTCGGATCGGGTACCTTCAAGATGGGTGCCATCGTCAACTTTTCCTTCAGAACTTGGAAAGCTTTATCACACTACTCTGTCCATATAAACTTCTTACCTTTCTTTTGCAATGTCGTAATCTGGTTGACGATCTTAGAAAAACCTTCAACAAATCTCCTATAATATCCTGCTAACCCCAAGAAACTCCTTACTTTTGATACGTTCTTGGGAATTGGTCATTCCATTATTGCCTTTATCTTGTTTGGATCTACTGCAATTCCTTCTTTGGATATGATGTGACCTAGATAATGAATTTCCTTCTTAAAGAATGCACATTTGGACAACTTACCATATAGCTTAAGTTCTCTCAACCTCTGAAGAACGAATTGAGATGTGCTAAGTGCTCTTCCTCATTTTTAGAGTATATCAGAATGTCGTCTATGAACACCAAGACGAACTTATCCAGGTAATTATGGAACACACTGTTCATTAAGTTCATAAATGCTGAAGGAGCATTTGTTACCCCAAATGGTAGTACTACAGTAAACTCATAGTGTCCATATATGGTCCTGAAAGCAGTTTTTGGAATATCCTCCTTAATTCTTCGCTGATGATACCCTAATCGAAGGTCTATCTTCAAGAAAACCTTGCTCCTTTCATTTGCTCGAAAAGGTCTTCTATACGAGGTAGGGGATATCTATTTTTAATTGTGACCTTATTCAGCATTCTATAATCAATGCATAATCTTAGAGTTCCATCTTTCTTTTTAACAAACAAGACTGGCACTCCCCAAGGAGACACACTTGATCTAATCAATCCTTTAGTCAAGAGTTCCTCTAGCTGAATTTTAAGTTCCATCAACTCAATTGTGTTCATTCTGTAGGGTGCTCTAGAAACTGGCTCAGCTCCGGTACAATATCAATTGAGAAATCAAATTCTCTCTTAGGGGGCATTCCAAGCAATTCTTCAGGAAACACATCCTCAAATTCCCTTAGAAATGGATACCCTTCCAGAGTTGGTTCGTCTTTGCTTACATCCTTATCATCTATCGTTACCATGAAAATTAGCGCTCCCTTCTTTCTTTCCTTCTTCAATTGCATAGCTAATATGGTTTCTACTTTTATGGGCCTATGACCCCCTTGAATCATGACCCACCTTCCCTGGTCGCTGTAACACCTGACCGACTTGCTATAACAGGGCATTTCAGCTTGGTGCTTGGTGAGCCAACTCATCCCTATTATCACATCATAGGCTCCTAAAGGTGCTACAAACAGGGCTAAACTTGTCTCAAAATCCGGAAATGGTATTTTTGCCTTGGGTAGACATTGAGACACTTCCTTGACTGTCTTATCCCCATACTAGACCGTCCATAATGCATTCATGCGATTTACTGGAAGAGAGATTTTTCTTACTAATTCTGGAGAAATGAAACATTCTGATGAACCGGAATCTATGAGAATTGAAATGGGTTTACCCAATAATTTACCTGTAGCTTCAACTGGCACATTCTGGTATCTATTTTGGCGATTTCTTACTACAGCATTGATCCTTTGTTGTGGTCCTCTCTAAGGCTGATTGGCCCTTATCTGACCCTGCATCCTTGGGCACTCACGGCCAAAGTGCTTTCCTCCACAAGCAAAACATCCTCCTGGCAAGCCTTTTGGTATTGGGTTCCTCAGGGCATCGCCAGAAATCCATGGAGGATGCATTGGGCTATTGTAATTCCTTTGATCATTCATGTTATTATCTCCTCCCCTGTTGTTGTTCCTTCCAAAAGTATTTTTCTGATTTTGATTTCGTGGGGGTGCTCTGCCTGTTGGATTTGATCTTGGGTTTTTATCCACAACCTGCTCTCCCCTGAAATCCAATTTCCTTTTGAAGGCTCTGTTTCTGTCATTGTTGAAGTTTTGTCTTGCCACAGCTAGGGCTTGTAATTTCCATTCCTATTTGAGGGATTTTTCTAGCACTTCGTTCATGTTCTCAAGGCCGTGCATATCTACTTCCGCTCCTATGTTTGCATTCAGTCCTAGGATGAACTTTCTAGTCTGACCTCTTTCATCTTTTTGGTAAATGGGCACATACTTAAGTAATTTGGCGAATCTATCCCAATACTGTTGGACTAACATGCCTCCCTGCCTTAGGTTGTGAAATTCAGTAGTCTTCTCATCAAAGAATAATTGGGGTAACCATCTCTTCCTGAAATGGCGGTCAAATTGATCCCAGGTCAAATTTTCCTTGGTTATTTCGTTTAATTCCTTCGTGTTAGTCCACTAGCTAGCTACCTCTCCTACCAGTTGCTAGAATCCCCACAACACCTTAGTTGCATCATTGTAGTTTCTCAAGTCAAAGTACTTCTCCATCTCATTTAGCCAATTCTCAACGCCTTCACCTAATTGTTTCCCATCAAACTTAGGGGGTAAAATCTTCTTCAAATCCTTGCTAAGATCAGAAAGTCGAACTTCAATTATGGGAGCTACAACCTCCATTTCATTGACTGGTGTTGGATTCTCTCCAAGTGGATTATCAAGGTTAGGTTCCAATATGTTTTCTACATTTTCTTGCCTTGCCTTAAGATCGTTAATCACCTGCTCAAGTGAGTCTATTTTATCTCTTTGCTCAGTCAACAAATTGATGAGGGCTTCTATCATCGGTTCTCTGTTTTCTGGAACCTGTTCAACATTTTCATTGTTGGGTTCAGCATATCTCACATTTTCCCTTCGATTCCTAGTTGATCACCTAGGTCTTGCCATTTGGTTTCCTGATAGAAAAAACACAATCTTCTAAATTTTTATTCAAGATAATTGATAGCATAACTCTCTTTTGGATAACTCTAATTTTTCTCATACATTCTTATTATTGATTACCGTCACAAATAGGATTGACAAAAAGTAAGCATTTGATAATCTTATTCAACTTTTTATTACATAGGGTTCTTAGCTTTATAAAGGATAAGCTTTATGACTATAACATATAGATGTTTGTATAACACTGATTCAAAATTCGTCTAAACAGAATCTTCCGCATCCAGTTCCATTTCTTTGAGATCATCTTCTGAATGAACCACATATTGGTGGCATCGGTTATATTCTTTACACACTCCAGGACTTAAGTAGGGTGCGTCAGAACCCGTTCCAAATGAAAAATCTCTTATTGCTAAGGGCCTCTTAAACGGACGTTTGACTAAAGGTTCAATCATAGCTGCTTTTGTTTTAACTGGCTCCACTTTCAAGGATTTGAGTTTACTCTGGATTGCAGCTATTGTATCCGAGTCAAAAATGTAAATAGGTTCTTTCGAAGTGGAGGGAAGTTTTGTTTTCCCTTTATTCTTTGTTCTTTTTCCTTTTCCTTTTCCTTTCCTTGAAGATTTTCCACAAGCCATGTCTGAACAGCTAGATTTAACCAAATTAGTTTTCTCAACAAGTTATCATCAATAATTAATCTTTTACTAAGCGTAGGTCGTAGTAGGCTTAAGGCCTAGCTTTCGAACCTAGGCTTTGATACCACAATGTAGAGACTACCGCTCTAATACCACAATGTAGAGGCCACTACTCTGATACCACAATGTAGAGACTACCGCTCTAATACCACAATGTAGAGGCCACTGCTCTGATACCACAATGTAGAGACCACAATTCCTATCCTAAAACACAACAATGTAGAGACCACAATTCCTTTCCTAAAACACAGAATTTTTTATTTATTTATTTTTGTTTGTTTAATTAATGTTTATCTGTGAATATAACTCGGGTATACTTTATTCTATCGGATATCCTTTGTCAAACGGACAAGCATCTAACCATTCGGGTTAGATATTTCTTTGCCAAACAGGGAAGCATCTAACCATACAGGTTAGGCATTCTTTTGCCAAACGGACAAGCGCCTAACCAAACGAGTTAGGCATCTACACATGAATAGGTTATGCTCTGCCCAGAGACTTGACTCATCGGGATCAACCGGATCCTGAGTCGCTTACTGTTCAATATCGTGCTATTTATACTGTGGAATATTGTGCAAATATAAAAGTCCTGCAGGATGTTGGTGTTCTGCTTTAACCTTCTGACATTCCAAGCATCGTGCCACATATACTATATCTCTTTTCATCCCTTGCCAAAAGTATAGTTTCTTAAGATCGGCATACAGTTTGTTTACCCCTGGATAGCCTGAGTAGGGTGCATCATGAGCTTCAATCAAATTATCTTCCTTAAGTCTTCTACATCTGGAACATAGGTCTTATTTTTTTATCGAAGCAATCACTCGCCGTCCAAGGTATATCCTTCAGTGCTTGTGTCTTCTGCATTCTCTTCTATCATTATTTTCAATTGATTATACCAAGGATCTTGCTTTTGTCCTTCTAGTATTTGCCCTTTTAGATTATATCTAAGCGTTGTTATATTCACAAACAAACTTTAATTACAAAAAAAAAAATCTGTGTTGTAGGATAAGAATTGTGGTCTCTACATTGTGCTATCAGAGCGGTGGTCTCTACAACAACACCCTTGAAGTGTGATGCCTAGGGTTTGAAGGGCAAATTTATTATTGAATAAATATTTGGGAGCTAGGGTTGGCTGAATTTGTTTATTTCAAATTTCGTTTTATTGTGGATTCAAGGCATAAACAATTTTATATCCAAATATCCCTTTTTGGGATATTACATTGTACTTCTTCGTCTCTCATCTTTCCCCTTGTGCCAAAGAAGGGTATTAGCTTGCATATAGTTGCATTTATCACTTCTAGGGAAGAGGAGGTTCAAAACCCTCACTAAAGTTATTCCATCCACACACTCACAAAACTACATGTAGATTTAATTCCGCGCTTGTAGGATATGTAGTTTGCAACGTCGCTTCGGTGGTTGCCCAACTCCATAAATGGTTGTTTGTTTAGGAGTGTCAAGCCAAGTCAAAGAGGAAGAACATCAATTATGCATATTCTACCTGGAAAAACAGTAAAGCGAAGGTACACAAACATCAGAAAAGTGACAGTGCACCAGTGATAAAAAAATTAGTTTGCAAAAACTTGTGTAGGTTAAAATCGACAGCATAGAGACAATCCCAACAAGTGCAATTTTGATCAAGCCAACTCTGCCCAAGTCCAACTTGCATCAACCCAAGAGAAGTTGCAAAATCCCAAATTTCAATGGCATGATCGAGACAGTCTGCACCGGTCATTCTACAGGTTCTGAATTCTAGAACAACAATCAGGTGTAATCATTCCTTAGCCTATTGTGTTTGTTTTGCATAACCTAGTTTCGTTTGTTGCATTTGTTATTTTTGCTTGAGCCCAGCCTATTAAAAAGATCTGAAATTAGTATTTTCAGAGATGTATGCATAGATCTATTTAATTGCAATTAGTTTATTCATATATTGAGTAAAACTATAATTAGGGTAAAAAGCTAGCAAGCAATTAAACTCAAATGGAATAAAAATAGCAAGGATGAAAATTCTCAAGCCTCAAACTAACCCACATTAAGTTCAAACTCAAACATTGTAATTGATTCCATAGTTAATGATGTCTAACAAGTTATGCTTAAATAGCTAAAGAATTGGCATAAAAGTAATCCACATTAAGTTCAAACTCAAAACATTGTAATTGATTCCATAGTTAATGATGTCGAACAAGTTATGCTTGAATAGCTAAAGAATTGGCTTAACTGTAGAAAAACCAAAGTAAAGCTTCCTAAGAGTCATGTGTGATGACCATCTACACTCTACTAAAAATTGAAACATGTTACCAAAGATTTTCAAGCACAAAACACCACAATGCCAATTACTTTATAACACACATATATGCTCCTACAATTAAAAAGCTAGTACAAATATCTTTAGAAAATTATCTAGAAAAATGTTGATAGATATCAATCTAACTTCATCACCTTCTTTACAAATTTTTTGTTGACTGGGATAGATAGCCTCAATCTAGATACACCACTAAATTTGAATTGAAAAAATCTTTTTGGGAAAAAAACAGGCTTCAAACTCCACCGTATGGCTAAGATATCATAATTTTAAGCATATCTTCCTAATGATGGTCAAATGGACATCAAATTTAAGGTCATTCATTAATTTATATGTATTTTAGAAAAATACTTGAACTCAGAAAAAGCTCAATATGTCTAAGCAAATTAAAAACCCATATAATTTAGCATATGTTTCATTTAATAAGTTTGATTCTTATACATTTCAAGGGAGAATAACATTAATGATATACACAATTAAATATGTATATATATACTATAATCCTTCATAATTTTTTCCTGTCTGTCCAAATATTCCCCTTTCATCCAATACAGTCTTAAATTTTTTTAAAAAAAGATTGATTGTTCATATGGAAAAAAATGAATACAGCCATCCAATTTAACCCCCTAATTCCAAACATATTTTTTAAACTTTAGAATCTTATGCAAGGATATTAATATGGGTTTAGAATCTTGAGCAGGAATCCGTGTTAAAAGTTTGAGATTTCATTAAAACTGAATGGCAATAGTTTTCACTTTTCACTTGTTCAGTAAGGAAGCCTAAGATGGAAATGCAAAGAAGCAGAGATTCGGACCATCCCAAGCAGTGCAGATGCCAATAACAACACCATCATAAGCAACAATGGTAGTCACTGGGTATACAATTAAATAAAAAACATTCTGCAAACGCAAACCCATGTAGCCTCTATTGATGATTCCGTGCCAGCCTGGGATGAGTAAAGGAGCTGAGTGAAGAAGCTGTATTGGCTGTGAAACTGAGAGCAAGCTGTTGTAGAATGAACAGAAATTCTCTGGAGTCTCCGAACTGCTGTAGAATAATCGTTGAAGAATTAGTGACAAACGAGATTTTGTGGAGTAAAGAACAAAGGTCTTACAATTTTTTGGGTTTTACTTTTAACTTTTCCCTTATTGGGTTTCATTTTATTTTTATAATATGTGTGTGTGTGTGTGTGTGTGTGTGTGTGTGTGTGTGTGTGTGTGTGTGTATGTATGTATGTATGTATATTTTTGTATATATATATACATATATATTTTGTAAGACAGTGGCCCGACCAAGTCTCTGGCGAGTTCAAAAATTTCAAGACTTTGAGCCTCTACTAAACTCGCAAGTCAGCCAAGTCGAGGCAGAGGAAAGAGCCGCTGCCTGATCGGCTCACGACTCTGCAAATCTGATAGATACTCGCAAAGTTTCAATACTATGGCTCTGGTGCCTTAATATGGTTTATGAATAGGCCGACAAGCCTTGTTTTATGTTATTTGGGTAAGTGTAGAGCTAAAATTATGATGACCGTCTTCCGCGCAATATTTATAATGCGGGAGCACGTCACAACAATATGATGCTCAAATAAATCATAAATGATTCATCCTTAGGTTGCTTAACGACATGCAACGAACGAATGCCCTTGAGGAGATGGGAAGACAAGCCTCAGAATCGACCTTTGCTTTGCCTTCCAGCTTCACAAACGTACTGCTCAATATGTAATTCTTTCCTGCACTGCACCTCCTGTGTCATGTTGAAGTGACTTATCATTCGAATGCCGTAGAACTGAGGGCTGATATAACTAGTAAGGTTTGCAAGTTAAATTTATATATCTTTTAGTGCTTGTGGAGTGGAGCGTGGACAGTTTGGGCTTCTGGGACTGTTGAATTTCTGATACATATGAGGCAATGCCTGCTTAAATATACTACTCGTTTTACTCATTAAAAGCAATCTTGTGTGACCCTTCCGCACTAAATTATGCTGTTATGCAAAGAGAAAGAGATTCCGTGCCAGACAGGACTGGTAGGGTTATATATGGAATTTGGGTTAAATAAAATTTTCCTTGTAACAGATCATAAATCATAAAGCAAAGCTTTGAGCTCGGAAAAATAAAGATGTAAATAAGTACATACCCAGTATATTAGCAGCTTCGGCGATGGGAACAGAAAAATATTTGGCGACCTCGTCGAAAGTCAGAGACAGAGACTCGCGATCATCCCAACTCATTGCCATTCCCAGATTTGGCTGCTAACCACTTATTTCTCTTCTCAACTACAATTTCCTTCCTAATACAACGCTTCAACTTATATCCCCTTTTCGCCAAGGGAACCGTTTCAAATTTTCCCAACTTCAATATTAATAGGTTAACTACAAATGACAAATATCACATTGATTAAGGGACTAGATTGCATCATTTTAAGTGCGAAATGGGTAGGTGGACACTGTTTTTAAAAACATTTTAAAAAAAAAGAATAATGTATCTATTTTATCATATAAAGGGTGGTGGAAATTAGTGATTAAAATTGAATACGTCAAACCTTGTTTAAGAGGATCTAATTTATCACAGAAATATAATTAAAAAATACCACGTCAAAAAAAAATTAGAGTTAAAATTTTAAATGATAGATAGGAAGTGTTATGTTTTTTAATAAATGACATAAATAAGGTTAGTTTATAAAATAGTCGTTTGCAAGTTGTCACTATCAGGGACAATTGGACAGTTAGCCACTAAGTGAGTTAGTGACAACTAGGAGCTTTGGCGAGTTAGACTTGGTGTTAGTTCCATGAGTTTAACTTGTACGCCAAGTCTTGTACTCAGATTCAGAAGATTGATTAGATGTTTTAACATTGGCGTTAAAATTAGCCACATTGTCGGTTGTCGTACGTCTAACCGTTTATTAATTGTAATAAGTTTAGTAACTACTAACTAATAAGTGATACTACTAAAGGACAGTATGATGTCAAAGAAACAAAGAGTATTAATGAAACATTTAATGAGAACCCTTTGGATTTTGAGTCTTCGATTTCTTCAATGGATCCACAATCTCATCCTTTATTGTTAATTTGTTAGTAATTATTTTCAAAGGATGTGTTTTCAATTGGAGAGGAAATCACAAAAACAAGGGATTGGAAGGAACATCAACAGTATTTGATTTTAAGAAATCAACCTGAAGGTGACTCTCATGCCAAGAAATCACCCTGAAGGTGCGATGCAACAATAGTGTTATTTGATTTCAAAGTTATAGATGAATAATCGGTAATTTGAGTCATTGTGTTTATTCTTACCTATGTTGGTTGTAATTTGAGTCATTGTGTATATGAATTTTATTTCTTCCTCCTGAACTAGGTACAACTGTCTATGATGCTAGATAATGGACATGTGTAGCTCTATAGCATTTGTGAAATAGTTGAATTTGATAGGATTTTAGCAAGTTGTTTAGCCTCCAAAATTTTGGACGCTTTTAATGTAAGAGTTACTTTTATATCCCATCTTTTTTATGATTTCTCAATGAATTAGCAATATATGGATCTTAACATTATCAATGTGGTTTTTTAAATCATTGTATACCAAGAAGGAGTGGACTCAATTAACCTTTATTGAATAGATTTTCGCTCAAGCAAAGAAAACCCTGGATAAATATACCACTTGTTAAATGTGTTTGAGAGCATTTGTAAGTCTTTGTAAAAAATGTTGAATACTTTTTTCTTTCACATCAGCTTCTACTTAGGTTTCCTATTGAGTGCTCTCTATATATTTTTTAATATCTATTTCATGGTGATCTTAGAACACATTGCTAGGGTTTGATGGGGGTCTATCATAATGACTCTTTGGGTCTGATGGGGGTCTCTCATAATGACTCTTTTGACAAGTCCATTTTGTCAAATAGTCTATTTGACTTTTGCATGAATATTACAGTGAAAAAACTCATCTTGAAGATAGTAAGTCACTTGATACCATGATATAATATGGAGCTATTAAATAACTCATATATATGTATATCACCATGGTTAGCCTCGATGTGGCTACCATGCCTCCTATTTATCTTATTTATCTTTATATATTATTGCATATGGCTTGTGATAGCCTTTGGTATTTGTAGCATCTTTTGAAATCTCAAAGATCAACAACTTATGTTTCAGAGTTTTCAAACTTGGATTGAAAGTTAGCATTGGATTTGGATTATTTCACATGCTCATTTTTGCATTGGGTTTTCAAAATTGGATTGAAAGTTAGCATCAACTTAGTGGGATCAAATTCATTATCAATATCAAATTCAATTAGGATACATGTTGAAAGGCTTTTCATGCTTCCTTAGAGGACTTTAAATTTTTTTGGCTTGTCTTTTAGATGTAGTTCCACGGAATTGTAAAATGTTGTTTATTTGCAGATTTATTCTTCTTAGTGTGCTCTTTGTTAGAAAGTATATTAAAAGAATAAATTCAGTAATTTTAGAATAGCTAACAGTGCACACACAACATAGTTAGAAAATTAAAATTTATGGAGTCTTTCTTAATAGTCGACACAAACCACTGACCTCTGCATCAACCATCTAGAAGTTGCTTCTATATATTTCTACCTTTTATATGTTGATGACACAAACCTTCTCTCTTTCATTGAAACCACTTCTGTGTATGTTTGCTTGTCCAGTAGCATACATAGAAAAGGTTTTCATTTTGAATCCTATAATTTAAATCCCAAGTCCAACAATCAAAATTCATGTGAGTGGCCTGATTTTTCAAGGATGGTGTCATTAACGCTTATTTTGATTGTGCAAGCTTATTTTCACAAGGTTACATTTTTATAGGGTTTTATTAGAATTTTTAATAGGGTTTCACAACTCTAATAAATCTAGGAACTTATTTATTTTATAATTTTATTTATTTTTATTTTTTTCATTGAATAGGTATAAATTATGAGGAAATGACTTCTATTTGTCATCCTAAGAAGGATAAAAGACAACTATCACTTGCTAATACATTTTTTATCCCTCAAGATTTTAATCAACAATGTCATTCCCTAAATGAAGACATTGATGTTCATCTATATGAACAAAACTATGAATCAGATGGAGAATAGATTCAAGAAGAGGAACAAGCATCAAAGAATCAAAAGAGAACATTAAATTCCAAATAGAAAATAAGATTTCCATGGGCTTATGTTGTAAAAGACTACAATGGTGTTGAAAGGATTAAGTGTTCTTAGTGTGTAAAATATAAGATAGAGACTCTATTTTTTAAAGATGGGAGTACCACCCTTCAATTCATCGATCTAAGAATCCATGTAGAAGCAGAGCCTCGTAAATTTGCTTTACAACTTTTGGAGGGAGAAAGTAAATGAAATAGTATTCCAATTACCAAACATGTAGAAGTAATGGTAGATGCTAAGAAGGAGAGAATCATATTAGTGATAGAAAATATGTTTTTTTTTGCCATACATGGTTTACCTTTAGAACTCTATAATCCAATTTATGACTTGAATAGGTATAAAGGCACTCCACACATGCCTCTAATAGATGAATACTCTGCATATACAAATACCACATCTAGAAAAGAGTTTTTATAAGCTGCAAAGAAGGTATATTAGAAAAAGTTAAAAGATGTTATTTTTCATGGTCTATTTTACTCAATTTTAGTTGATGAAAGTATTGATCAGATTATAAAACAAAATTTGATAGTTTACATTACATATTTGACAAATGAAAAAAGAGTTAAATGTGTAACAAAATTTATACGCCTCCTTCAAATAAAGGATGGAACAACTCAATCTATGTATGATGTCGTGATAACTCTTTTAGTAGAGATGAATTTATCCTCGATGAAGTTAATTGGATTTGGATATGATGGGGCTTCTATTATGAGAGGTATCCATGAAGGTTTATCTACTAAGATTCATTGAGATACTCCTCAATTATTATATATTCATTGCATAAGTCATTGAGAAACATTAGCAACAAATGATGTTTCATCTCATTTTCTAGAGCTCTAATTTATTGACAAATTTGCAAACAAAATTTATTCATGGCTTAGAAAATCTGCTAAAAGACACAGAGCATTAAGAGAACAAATGGAGTCATTTTAAATCAATTGGTTAGAGGTGTTGTAAATCCATCAAATTAGGTAGCTCGTTAGAGGAAAGGTCATGGAAAGGCTTGTCAAACTCATGCATGTTTTGTTGAAAGAATGGGAGTTAGAGGAGAAAAAGTGTACGATTTGGCAATAATTTTTCAAGTATAAGTTTGCATCTATTTATTTATAGATGTGCTTATTGAGTTAAATAAGTTGAATAAAAAGTTACAAGAGGACCATGTTGACATTACTTCCATTGGCACTACCTTAGATATTCCTATTACATGTTTCATAAGAGATTTCAAAGAGACATATTTGGGGTAGGTACAATACATATTTCATTTTTTTTAAATAGAATGCGAGGAACTCTTGAGTTTGCATATGGAGAAGGTACAATACATATACATCCATTGAGATTTGAGAGATTGTCTAACTCACAAAGATCAGGGACACTAAATGATTGCATTGTATTGGGAAAAAGTTTTATATTGAAGGTTATTGACTCTCTAAATGCAAGGTTCAAAGATTTACCTATATTTAATGTTGTTAAGTTTTTCAATCCTTGTAATTATTATGATGAGATGGATGATACAGAACGTCAAATTAAATGATGGTTAACATGTTTATGTGAAAATTTTAGTGTTGGGAACTCACCTATTGTAGATACTATCAAATGTTTAGGTGAGACAAATGAATTTGTTTGTACTATTTATAAATCTTCCCCAAATAAACATATGTTTGGAGCATGGGATCTTTGTGGGGATGAACCTAAATGGTTTGAAGGGTTTCCATGTTTAATGCAGTTATGGCAAGCTATTCCTATTGTTTTAATGAGCATGATAGTATGTGAAAGAGGTTTCTCAAAGTTAAACAAGATAAAGAATGATGATCAATCTAGACTTTCTTTGAACACATTGGATATGTTAATGTTTATTTCCCTTTGTGCACCTCATGATCTAAATGAAGTATATTGGAATGATATTTATAATGAATGGAAGCATATAAAAGTATGAAAGCCTCTTCCACTAGATAACAGTTTGGAATAGAAGAATAGAAGAAAATAAAAACATCACAACAACTATAGTCTTGGAAGGAAATTTCTGAATAGAAATTTGTAACCAATGACATAAAATAAATATATATTTTATTTTTGTGTGTTTGAATTTTTCTCCAAAAAATTAGAATCAAAGCTTCTATAGTTCATAACTTTAGTGATCAACATTCTGTATGTGAAGTGAAAGTTGATTGGAATTGAATTTTTCTTTATAATTTGCCTACAATAAAAGGAAGCCAAAAAGAAGTAATTTAGCTGAGAAGCAACATGAGAATGTTGAGCTTCCTTTTAAGATGAATACTTAGGAAAAGGATATGGAAAAATCTCTAAATGATTATTTTGAGGCTATTTTACTTTATTTTTGACATTTTGGAGACTTTCATATTATTTAAATATTTTTTAAGATTCTTTATAATCATTAATACAACATTTTCATTTATATATGTTTTATTACTAGACTATAAATAGGTACTGTTAATGACTTTTTTATTGAATTAGGTGCAGATGCAGCAACAATGAGCTAGGTTGTTCTTGGAAGTTTGTTGTACAGTGGCAAAGGTGGTGTATACAGGTAAAATAATAACATGATGTAGTGTGATCACTAGGCTATGGCCATTTTGCATCACGTTGTTGGTTTTAGTTGCATGCTCCAAGTTAGTTACTACAATCCTACTTCCCTCTCCAACTGATGGTTGGGGTGGGTAGAGATACCCACTAATGGATGGGATTAGTAGGTGCAAGGACTGAGTCTTGGCATATAAAGGAATTACCATGAAATTAACCAACTGGATATGAAAGTTATGAATATTTGAGTTGATATTGTAAGTGTAACATTGCATAGTTAGATTTTATTCAACCCAGCTATGTGATTCAAATGATTTAAAGCTTCTATAGTTCATACTTTTAGTGACATGTGTGTTAAATTTACTCTTGTCAATCGAAGTACAACTACTTTTTACAACTTTTCATCACCAAAGTGTTGGATGCATAAATACCCTTTAGCTTGAAATTAAGGCCACCCCTTCAAATTTGATCATTGTTGGAAATAAAATGACACTACATCATGAAGTGTGTAATTTATAGTGACACTCAAACTAATTATAATGATACATGAAAGTGGACAATCTAACTGCCTTCTTTGATGAGGTGTGGATAGATAAAATAATAATTTTTTAAAATCAAAATTCATAGTAAAATATCCAAAATAAAAAAAGGGAATGGACATTTTACAAGATTGATAGTAGATCACTTGTGCTTGATAGTTATTTTTGCACAATACACTATTTAATACTTAGGTTGTGTAAGATATATTATTTACTACGTACATTTAAATGTAAAAAACACATTGATATCGAGCTTATGATTTATAGAGATGACAAGAGGATAAGGTACATAACTTGTTCAATGTTATTTTCTAATCACTATTATGTTATGATCATTATCTATGAACGGTCACCCAATATAGCCTAAAATGGACTTGTGGTCATTCGACTCAAAAAATTAACTATCAAAATTTGTGAGGATGTTATTGGTAATGCCCAACACCTGTGACAACCAAATATGTTTATTGTTTGTTGGTACTATCTATGAAGGCTTTCCTGTTCTTGTCACGAACATCGGATTTCTCAAGAAACATTACCTTTTTCTTCTACATACAGAAATCTCGATTCATGCTTTTCAAATCCGAAAGCATACCCTTTGACTCAAGAACATGCATCTCCTTCTTATTCATGTGACCAAGCCTATTAAGCCACATCTTTGAATCTACAGCTGAAGTAGATAACCCAGAAAGAGAATCAGTAATACAAGTAGATAGATAAAGCGTACCTACTTTCTTACCTCTTGCTACAACAAGTGCACCCTTGGTAACCTTCCAAGAGTCCGCTATGAGAGTTACTGTGCAACCCTCATCACCCAACTTTCTAACAAAAATCAAATTCCGCTTCAGAACTGGGACATGCATGACCTCCTTCAACACCCATGTGTTACTTGTCTGCAATTTCAGCTTCACTTTCCCTTTGCCAACCATCTGACAAAGCTTACCATCCCCTAAAAAAATTTCTCCAAAGTCTCCTTGGACATATTCATGAAAAAATTCCCTATTTGGGGATGTATGGAAAGACGCACCAGAATCTAAAACTCAAGATTCTACTTTATCTAAGGAACATACTAGAGCATCCTGTGCAACATAATTCGCAACATCTGCTTCTTCATGTCCTTCATGTTGATCTTCAACCGACCTACAATCTCTCTTTAAGTGCCCTTGCTTTCCACATTTCCAGCAGGTTATTCTGCCATACCTGGACTTGGATCTCCTGCCTATCTTGGACCTTGATCTCCCATGCTCTATCTTCTCTCTTTGCCTTCCCCTGCCTTCAACACTCAAAGCATTCCCTGATGATTCACCTGTGCTTTTCCTGCGAATCTCTTCATTCAAGATTACACTCACAACATCATCCACTTTTAAGATTTTTGAAGCAGACGCAGTATTGCTAATGCCATTACCAAATTCTCCCAACTTTCAGGTAATGAGCATAAGATTAAGAGAGCCTTAATTTCATCATCAAAAACAACATTGATTGAATTTAACTGGTTTACCAAACCATGGAAATCACTAAGATGACTATGTACAGATCCACCTTCCAACATTTGCAAATTAAATAATTACTTCATAAGAAATACCTTATTCGAAGCTGAGGGTTTTTCATATAAATTTGCCAAAAATTCCATCAACTCTACTGTTGTCTTAACCTGTGATAAGTTGGAAATCACAGATGATGCAAGACTCAACCTTATAGATCCCAGAGCCTTCCGATCAAGAACCTCCCATTCTTCATCCTTCATATCCCAGGGCTTGCAATCAACCCCACCCAACGGTAAGTACAAATCTTTCTGATATAGATAATCTTTAATCTGCATCCTCCATAATTGATAGTTCTTGCCATTAAACTTCTCCATTCGTAGCTTACTTTCTTCTGCCATTGCTATACTCCCACTCAAACAGAAACCCCTGTGAGTAACCTGTAATCAACACACACTAACCAGATCTAATACAACATGTTAGTAATCCAACCTGGCTTTGATACCAACTGTCAGGATCTTACTCCACCAATAAGAGTATATATGATTACCTTGTATTAGCAACTAAACACGAAATTATACCAGAATGAACAAGTAACTAGAATTCACAAATAACACAGAATATGAGAGACAATACACAATTTTGTATTAATACTCATTCAAAAAGAAAATACAATAAAGAAGATGCCACTTCTTCTTCACACCTCTCAGAAGCTTCCCACACCTCAAGTGTACACAGTAATTTTCTTCAAGAGTTCACTCTCCTACCAAAAATGGTCCCAACACACAACTCACACATAAAATTGGTGTTCACCTCTTCAACCAGTCAGCAATAACCCTGCCAGTACACAAGTACTCAAAGTACTTCAAGTAGATCTCAAAGTGATCTTACTTACCATGTAGATCTTCTCCCATGAGCTTGCAACAACCTGCAACTCAAATGATCTTACACTTGGAAGGATCTTCCTTGCCTTCCTCTATTTTCACTCTAATTACAATACATGCCAATGGGTCTATAAATAGATCCCAGACTTAAACAATAACTTAGACTCTTAATTTACAATAATTAGACATGCAGCTCGAGACTATAATTAGCCCTTAACATGCAAACACTTGGTTCAACGAATTAACTGTCCATGCAACGAACAGTTTTGAAACCGCCACAGGCGACCGACGTCGGTCCCTGTCTGCCTGGAGGTGACTAACGTCGGCCGACCTCATGCCAATGTCGGTTTCCCTTCTGTAATGTAGATGACCGATGTCAGTCCCACTGCCGATGCCGATATCCCTGGAACTCAGCAACCTCCTCCATGTCTGCAACAGTTGAAGCTTTTAGCTCCACAACCTAACAATCTCCCACTTGGAGATAAATAGCTACAACTATACTTGTACCTGTACATCATCTAGTTTATTCCCTTGGCTTTGTATCGCTCTTCAAGATCACTCTTGAAGACCAACCACCACAAATCCTGTCGTGCACCTCCTGTCATCCAGATCACTTGTCACATCCGCATCTATAAACCATGTAGAAAATAACTTGACCCTGCATAGCATGTCAACCTGCTGCTGGTCCCTCTCAGATACCTGAGACTCCACTGAACTGCCCTCTAGTGCTTCTTTCCCAGATTGGCTCCAAACTTTTTGACAGCTCCCACTGCTTGGGAAAACTCAAGTTTAGTACACATGTACTCAACCTCATTATGTGAATCAAGACACTGTTTATAGAACTGTCCAACCATTGGTGTGCTAACTGGTCTCACACAATCATCTTGAAACAAAGTCAACCTGTGACCTTCCATGTCCCTAGAACACACTCATGCCAAAGAATCTTGCTGCTCCCAGATTCCTCATGACATACTTCTAAACTAGCTTTACCTTTAGTTCAGTAACTCCTTGTATTTGTGACCCTACTACAAGCACAACATACAGTAACAGGATAATGTAGCTAATATTATCCAACCTGGTAAAGAGAAACACAATGGTCAAACCTCCATTGTCCTGTAGCTTATTCAAGACCATATACCCTGGCCTTCTGTCTCACATGTCTATTTCTGCTCTTCTTTATCCTGAACATCCATTCGTCTCTCAGTGTTTCCTTCCAGCTGGAAACTCCACCCAAAACTCCCATTTGGTTCTTCTCCAAGGAACCACATTCCTCATCCATGCCAAGCTCCCATTGTTTCCTAGATTTACATGCTCTGCTTCTTTAATAACTTCCTAGTTCTTTACCATCAGTGAGCAACAAGTAGTGTAAAGAAGGGAAATGACGAATTTGAGGCTTACTTACCCTTTAAGTCCTCCATATGGGCACTTGAGACTTCTTGGCAGCTTGTTGTCTGCCTAAAATCTGTCTCAGTGACCGATGCCAGTCACATCTCAGTCTGCACTCGATCGACGTCGGTTCCATGTGACTACCTCATCACCGACATTGATTCCCCCTGACTGACGCCGGTGTTTATCTGTCCTGAGTCACTGACGTCAGGCTGAACATAGCCAATGTCGGTCCCTGTCTGGATGTCGACATCGGTTTTCTAATCGATGTCAGTCTCTGTGTTTTACTTGTGAGCGATGACCTTTACCTGCGAGCTCCTTTTGGATCAAACCCTTGTCCAAATCAACCTTGCTCTGCTCAGAATTCTTCAGCCCCTTTGACTGATCTCTGTCCGTCATCTTCTCCTTGAAAACCAAGGATTTCTTGTTCTTGTCACGAATATCGAATTTCTCAAGAAACGTTACCTTTTTTTTTTTCATACAGAAATCTCGATTCATGCTTTTTAAATCTGAAAGCATACCCTTTGGCTCAAGAACATGCATCTCCTTCTTATTCATGTGACCAAGCCTATTAAGCCACATCTTCAAATCTACAGCTGATGTAGATAACCCAGAAAGAGAATCATTAATACAAGTAGATAGATAAAGCGTACCTACTTTCTTACCTCTTGCTACAACAAGTGCACCCTTGGTAACCTTCCAAGAGTCCACTGTGAGAGTTACTGTGTAACCCTCATCACCCAACTTTCTAATAGAAATCAAATTTTGCTTCAGAACTGGGACATGCATGACCTCCTTCAACACCCATGTGTTACCTGTCTGCAATTTCAGCTTCACTTTCCCTTTGCCAACCATCTGACAAAGCTTACCATCCCCTAAACAAATTTCTCCAAAGTCTCCCTGGACATATTCATGAAAAAATTCCCTATTTGGGGATGCATGGAAAGATGCACCAGAATCTAAAACCCAAGATTCTACTTTATCTAAGGAACATACCAGAGCATCCTATGCAACATAATCTGCAACATCTGCTTCATGTCCTTCATGGTGATCTTTAACCGACCTGCAATCTCTCTTTAAGTGCCCTTGCTTTCCACATTTCCAGTAGGTTATCCTGCCATACCTGGACTTGGATCTCCTGCCTATCTTGGACCTTGATCTCCCATGCTCTATCTTCTCTTTTTGCCTTCCCCTGCCTTCAACACTCAAAGCATTCCCCGATGATTCACCTGTGCTTTTCCTGTGAATCTCTTCATTCAAGATTACACTCACAACATCATCCACTTTTAAGATTTTTGAAGTAGACGCAATATTGCTAACTGCCATTACCAAATTCTCCCAACTTTCAAGTAATGAGCATAAGATTAAGAGAGCCTTAATTTCATCATCAAAAACAATATTGACTGAATTTAACTGGTTTACCAAACCATGGAAATCACTAAGATGACTATGTACAGATCCACCTTCCAACATTTTCAAATTAAATAATTGCTTCATAAGAAATACCTTATTCGAAGCTGAGGGTTTTTCATATAAATTTGCCAAAGATTCCATCAACTCTACCGTTGTCTTAACCTGTGATAAGTTGGAAATCACAGACGATGCAAGACTCAACCTTATAGATCCCAGAGCCTTCTGATCAAGAACCTCCCATTCTTCATCTTTCATATCCCGGGGCTTGCAATCAACCCCACCCAACGGTAAGTACAAATATTTTTGATATAGATAATCTTTAATCTGCATCCTCCATAATTGATAGTTCTTGCCATTAAACTTCTCCATTCGTAGCTTACTTTCTTCTGCCATTGCTATACTCCCACTCAAACAGAAACCCCTGTGAGTAACCTGTAATCAACACACACTAACCAGATCTAATACAACCTGTTAGTAACCCAACCTAGCTCTGATACCAACTGTCAGGATCCTACTCCACCAATAAGAGTATATATGATTACCTTGTATTAGCAACTAAACACGAAATTATACCAGAATGAACAAGTAACTAGAATTCACAAATAACACAGAATATGAGAGACAATACACAATCTTGTATTAATACTCATCCAAAAAGAAAATACAATAAAGAAGATGCCACTTCTTCTCCACACCTCTCAGAAGCTTCCCACACCTCAAGTGTACACAGTAATTTTCTTCAAGAGTTCACTCTCCTACCAAAAATGGTCCCAACACACAACTCACACACAAAATTGGTGTTCACCTCTTCAACCAGTCAGTAATAACCCTGCCAGTACACAAGTACTCAAAGTACTTTAAGTAGATCTCAAAGTGATCTTACTTACCATGTAGATCTTCTCCCATGAGCTTGCAACAACCTGCAACTCAAATGATCTTACACTTGGAAGGATCTTCCTTGCCTTCCTCTATTTGCACTCTAATTACAACACATGCCAATGGTTCTATAAATAGATCCCAGACTTAAACAATAACTTAGACTCTTAATTTACAATAATTAGACACGCAGCTCGAGACTATAATTAGCCCTTAACATGCAAACACTCAGTTCAACGAACTAACTGTCCGTGCAACGAACAGTTTTAGAACTGCCAAAGGTGAGCGACGTTGGTCCTTGTCTGCCTGGAGGTGACCGATGTCGGCCGACCTCATGCCGATGTTGGTTTCCCTTCTGCACTGTAGCTAACTGACGTCGGTCCCACTGCCGACGCCGGTATTCGTAGAACTCAGCAACCTCCTCCATGTCTGCAACAGTTCAAGCTTTTAGCTCCATAACCTAACAACAAGAGGATAAGGTACATAACTTGTTCAATGTTATTTTCTAATCACTATTATGTTATGATCATTATCTATGAACGGTCACCCAATATAGCCTAAAATGGACTTGTGGTCATTCAACTCAAAAAATTAACTATCAAAATTTGTGAGGATGTTATTGGTAATGCCCAACACCTGTGACAACCAAATATGTTTATTGTTTGTTGGTACTATCTTTTGTGTTTTTATCAATATTTTTTGTCACATATCAATGCATTTTATTATCAATTTTTTTTTCTATAATTTCAAATGATCGCTACTATGTGCAGATTCAAATCTGTCTTCCTTCACCTTGAAACACCAGCTCCAATTTTTGACACTTGTTTAGCCTTTGAAAATGGGTTAGTAAGATGGGAGGGATAAATCCAACCACACCCCATTGGGTGGTTAAATGTTGCGTACATTCCAATATCCTGAAGAAGGCTCAAACTACATATAGTTATTTCACCTATGTATATGTGTACTCAATAGTGATCCATTAGAATGTAATGCAACTTATTTGGCTTTTGACACTTGACAATATGCAAATTTGACCTTGATTTTGGTCTTTATACTTCTCTTACGAACTATTATTTTGAAGGGTTTTTAGATTTGGATGTTTTATGATATTTCCTCAAAACTATGTAGATGTATTCCTCAATGTGCAAGTAGTTTTCAAGTAATCGCCTAGATAGTAATTTCCCTCCATAATCAACATGTCAAATATGTGGGTCGACCCAAGGGAAGGGTTTGAATTTAAAAAATAGCCATTTGGAGAACCTGGGACACTGTCGGCGAAGGTAAACACTGTCAGTAACCAAAAAATCAAAGAATGAGAAAATAATGATCTAGAACATGGCAAAAGTCTACATAAGATGATATATCATTTAGACATAGATTAGGGAGATCATATATGTGGAAGATGATAATTTGGGAAGGCCAAGCTCATAGATAAATGAATGATTAAGAGCTAATGTCAGCAAGAGTATTATGTGTACACACGTCATGTATATTAAGGATAGGTCAAAATTGGCATTGTTAAGTGTTTAATACCAAATTTATGTGTCTATAAATATCTCTCTTTAATTCTACTATTGAAAATTCTATATTAAAAGAAAAAATTAAGAAATTCAGTACTTGAGTATAGCTGCATTTCATGTCTTCAAGTATGCCTTGAATATATAGCTTGTTTCATGCAAAACCTATGATGAAACATGTAGAAATCAATGTCCACTCATGATAGAAAATTTGAACCAATCTAGATCATTGAAATATTTAAAATTAAAAAGGCAAGGACCTTATACCCCTATGAGTATGCAAACTATTTTTCCCTTTGAATTCATTGGAGAAGGGGTGATTATTCCCCAAGGATATGCCACTATTAAAACCATGGTTAAAAAGAATATTTCTCAACCCTCATTCAAGACTGAGAAGTGATAGCAATTGAACATCATATGACCTCAATTGTACTACTCAAAATATCATCATAATTATTTTGGTGGAACCCGTACGAGGTTCCTATGAAAAAGGTGGAACCATGCATCAGGGTCGTATATAAATCTAAAAACTCTAATTAAAATGTATAGATGGATTTTATATTCAAGTGCTTACATATTTACATTTATTATCATCATATAACATATAAAAGTGTATGCTAAAAATAGTAAATCCAACCAATGATTGATATTGGAGTAAAATGAAAAATAATGGTACTTAGATAGATTACAATGCACATGCATATCTGGTGTGGAACATGTTGGAAATAGACTGGATCTAGATTCTAGATCAGTTGTTAGATTATAGAAACTTGACCTCTGTGACCTCGGATACTTGTGTTAACTTGGGATAGTTGTGTAGATGCTTGTCTGACTTGGATATAGGTATCCATTATATAATACTTTTTGGTTCAAGATGTAATTTCCTAGAATGTTTTGGGTTATGTGTAGTCTTTGATCTAGTGTATTCAGATCTAGTTCATGGACTATCGCTTTTAGTTAAAACATTAAAACCCTAGCTCTTCATATTCATAGTGACCTTGGAAAAAATGGGTTAGTGAGCTCATGATGTCAAGATAGCCCCAAAGAACCCTCTATTAGTGGGTGTTACCTACATATCCATTACTCTGAATAAGGCATCAAATTGATGTAATTTTCCTCTAATTTGTTGGCTTATGTGTACACAAGGGTGCAATATGTGGAAAACAAATACAACAGTGACCTAACTTGTAACTTGGAAAATAGGACTCATGGCATGCTCCTTCAATACTTTAGACATATATATGTGTTGTCCCTATGACTGATATGGAAATAGGAGAAAATAGGGAAGATTTGCTCACTTGAATGCTTGATTAAATGCTTTTATTACTTTGGCTAGTGAGAGGTAGGAAGTTGCTAGGTGTGGTTTGAATAAGGATTGACCATGTATTTATAGCAATCTTTTTGGGAAATATCTTGTAGTAAAGCACTTAGGCTAACCATAGGGATACATTATAATTGCAAATTGAATGACTTTAGGGCATTGGACACTTGCATTAGAATAGGACACTTGCATCGACATAGACATCTGACTGGGACTCAAGTGTTCGAGAAATTGAAAAGTAGGTACAGGTCCCAAACTTATAGAGATAGATGATAAGTAGGTTTACAACATTCTAGGTAAGAGAGAATGTTTGGGTTATCAAAATAATATTGGTCAGACTAAGAGATAAGTAATGAGCATGGAGAGATAGGAAATATGAGCCTTTTGGTAGTGAGAAAAGGTTTAGAACTGAGAAAAACCACCAAGGTTTATATTTTCCAAGTGTACAAGATTGAGGTGTTGTAAAATTCAAAAATAGTGACTACAAAGGCATAAAAGTGTCATGTCACATATATATAACAATGAGAGACACAATAATAATAATTGTAGTAATGAACATCACATATATAAGCACCCAATAGTAAGCCATGTTGAATATGCATAATAACAATCATGGCATCGTACATAAGTAGAATAATTTGTGATATGAATCATGACACCATAAAATAAACAATCATATAGATACAAACATACATATGCACATGATGACATGGCCATGATTCACACAAGCACTCAAGACTGACCTAACTCTACCTCAACTCTAACACAAGATAAACAACATGGCCATGACATGGACTAAAGGATCCTCGACACAATTGATGCATGACATGACAACACACAATCAATGCATTTAGATAAAGATGCAAGATATAACTCAATGTCACACACATCAATGAAAACTCAATGTAACAATCATCAATAGCCACTCATGGAGACATGCAATGTAACACATAATGGTCAAAAAATGTAACAAGTAATGTCATGCATAATAATCATCACACAATGTAATACATAATCAAGGATTACACCATGTGACAATCATCAACATCAAACATGAATAAAACAAATAAAAATAGTCTACACAATCAATCCATGTCATCATTGCAACATAACAAAGTATAATATCCATGTAATATAACAATTTAAATATTACACACAAGATCAAGTCATGTGTAACCAGTTTATGTGACTCAGTATGATCAATGGGATGGTCATAAAAAGATATAACTTATATAGTGTACCAAGATGCCCCTAATATAGGCATGCCTCAAATGTAGAAAGGTAGCCTCTAAGTGTAAGGAATGTCTTGCATCTAAATGTCCATGTCATATATAACATATATGTCTTGCATCCCACTCATTTATACCATGAAAATCACATTAATATAAAATGGATATGTAATCTATGATGTACATATGATAAATAACATAAATCAATCATGTAACTAGTGAGGCATGTCATGCATAGGGATTGATTTTTTTTTAAATATATATGTATATATTCCTAGTGAAGAAGTGTTGAATTCTAGATATAGGATCTCATTAAATGCCCATATGTCATCATAATTATCATCATCATCATCATCATATCTATATACATCAATTGATTTATTCTTTCCTTTTTTTCTTTCTTGGTTATGCATACATATTGCATTTTATTTAATTGTATAGAAGGGCTGATGATCTGTCTTACAAAATAATGTCATGTTACTAATCCTTGAATCTTTGATTTTTTGGCACTCATTATTTCTATCATGTCAAATATTGATTGTATTTCCTTCATACAAAGAAGGTAATGCATTTATTTAGGATATTGACTATAGACTACATATGCTCTAATGTAACATTAAAATATTTCAAAAATATAAATGTATATGTATGTATGTATATATGCATGTATGTATGTGTGTGTGTGTGTAATACACACACACACACACACACACACACACACACACACACACATTCAAAACATTAAAAACCAAGACCTATACATGAAATAAATTTATACTTTACATATTTCATTTGTGATTTTTTTTATTGAAGAGCGCTTATATATTAATTAAATAAGATATGGTACATTGTTAATCATACCAAAAAAGTGGGTGGAAAAGTCACACCCCACGAGCATAATCACACTGAGGGAAAAAACACCTTGGGACAAGTCAGAAAAGTGGTAAAAAAAATGACCCCACTCACAAAAATATATATCTCATCAATAGTTCAATAGAAAAGTAGAGAGAACAAGGTACAAATAGAAATAAAGAGAATAATTAAGCAACCGCAACAAACATGGATGTTGAGGGAAGAAGAGGAAACAGTGGGTCCTGAGGATTACCACCCCATCCTCCCAAGGTAGGAAGATCCTCCTCTACATGTAAGGGTTCCCAATCAGTGTTTTGATAAGCCTCTAATGTCTCATCTTAATTTCTTTTAGGCAAAATTCCCAGAGCTAGGAATGGGAACTTAACTTGGGGAGGTGGACCCCAACCTCTGATATCACCATCCTGAGATGGGGGAGGAGATCCCCAGTACCTACCATCACCTTTAGATCTAGATGAGCCTTTCGGGCCACCAGGATGAGGAAAATATCAATGAGGTGGTGACCATCATGGGGAATGGCTCTTATGTTTAGTTTTAGACCACTATGAATATGGCCCATGCCCTCCTCCCTAGGGAGGAAAAAGATGTTGTGAGGGCTTAGGAGGTTCATGATTGACTATGCACATAACATTTCCCTAGTGATCAAGTAAATGCTGGAGGTGGTTGAGTTCCAGATGGACCTTGTCTGTTTGGATTTGAATCTAAAAGCAACATTAGATAGTATAGTTATTTTGTGAGTAACATAAAAACTACATTCCAACTCTTCATGATTAAAGCAAGCATAATTTCTAGCTTTCTAGATTTGAAACAAAATATCAGCTCAAAAGATCTACCAAAAATTGATTGTATTTTATAGGAAACAGGGTCAAGTCCCCCAAGAGAGCCATCTTCCATGTGAAGAAATTAGGTCAAAAGGGATGAAAAGGGAATGTATCTAGCACCATGTAAATTTTGCATGAGGGTAAAACCAAAAAAGGTGTTTAATGGTCTCTGGTTGCCAGTAAGATGGATAGATGGTGTTAAGCATGCCTTGATGCTTGAGATGACCTCCCATAGGTAGGTCCTGATAGAGAAAACACAATAAGAAATAAGTTTTTTTGAGCTCAATAGAAGTAGACCACACAGTGATAAAACATTAGGCCCAAACCCCATGACTGGGATGGAGATTCCATTAGATATTGAGCATATCATCTAGAATATATTTCAAAGCTAGTAAATAATACCCCAACTAAGGAGAGTATTGGGTGAAGGGGGTGACCATAAGCCAATGCAAATCTTTCCACTAAGGAACAAGGGAATTGACTCCTATTTTATGCAAATACTCATTATGTATAGAGCCTTAAATTTATACAATAGCGTTTGCATCTAAATTGATTAAACAAAATTTATTCTAAAGTTATTGCCAAGTGAGCCAGACCCTATTTTCCTTGCAAAAAAATCACTAATAACCTTCACACCTTTTCTGAAGAGCCTTAACCATTTAACCCAAGGGACTAATGCATGGGGAACATTATGAAAATTTAAGCAAGGTGACCGCCAAAGGGACTTGGAGTTAATAGAGAGGCTATTCCTGAAACCCTCACCTACCCAATTAAGGTGAGGCTTAAGCTTTTCCAAATCTTTCCATAGAATTTGAATCACAAAGCTACCCTTGATTTTAATAGGCACTAGGGTTATGAGTAGATAGTGAAGTCCTAGGCCTTACCAGGCCTTTCTATCACATGGGATCCCCTAAATGATACAATGGTATAGAAGAATCTTCCAGGATTCATCCCCAGTAAGACCTCTGATAATCCATTTGGCACCAAGATCAAGGCTTTAAATTTTAATATCTAGGAGACCTGGTCCCCTAGCTTCTTTGGGTTGGTAACAAATGATTCAAGTGACTTTGTGGAAGCACTTATGACCCTTAGAATTAGCCCATAAAAAATCTCTTAGAAGTTTTTCTAATTTGTTGTAAGCAACATTAGAAGGGTCCCAATAAGAGGAATAATACACATGAGTAGCTACCAAAACTTTAGAGCAAATTTGAAATTTGCCAACAAGAGAAAGAGGTTTGGTTATCCAAAAGGAGATTTTTTTTTCAACTCTTTGCACCACATAGGACCATAAATCAGAAGGAGAGGCTTGAAAGGAAAAAGGAATGCTACAAAATTTAAATTACATGCCTGGTAGAATCCACTACCATTTAAATCCTCTATCCAAGGATGTTTGGGGCCTAGAGACTATCGTTAACACTGAGTCTTCCTCCATTGGATAGATGAACCTAAAGCTAAACAAAAAAATGGAGAAATTCCATGGCATTTTTGATGGATTCTTCTTCCTCTTGAAGTGTGAGAAAATAATCATATGCAAAGTGACCATTTAAAACCTATCTATCAAACTGGGGGAGGGAGATACCTTTCACCAAGCTCTTGATAGCATAATTAGCTAGAAGGTAGCTAAATCCTTTTACTGCAAGGACATATAAATAAGGGGCTAAAGGACATCCTTGATGGATAGAATGATGAAGTTTAAACCAAGAGGTTTGGGTGTCATTGATAGTGATACTGCCCCAACATCTTGAAAGAGAATGTTAACAGTCTGAATAAATTTAGGGCCAAAACTAAGTTCTTGTAGCATGGCCAAAATGAATGGCCACTCAATACGGTCGTAAGCTTTCTCAAAATCAATCTTGATAAATAAATCCTTTTGATTAGAAATTTGATCCCATTCCATACCTTCACAGACAATAATGGCATTATCCAAAATGAACCTATTCTAGATGAAGCTAGTTTGCTCACTCGTAACAATTAAAGGGAGAATATGTTTCACCTGAGGGATAAAGCCTTAGCAATGATCTTATAAGAGACATTAAGCAAAGTAATAGGCCTCTAATTTTTGTTAAATTTATGATCACCAACCCTGGGAATAAACTTGATGTTACCCTAATTTATAAGGGATCCCAAAGAGTTGGTTAAAACAACTTCAGAATAAAATCGATGAAGATCAAGACTGGCAGTATCCTAAAGGGTTTGGTAGAAATCGCATGGTAAATAGTCATTTCTTGGGGATTTGTCATCTACCAACTTCTTAACATCCTCATGGAGGTCATTGAGAGATAAGGTCCTATCACATGAAACTCTTTGAGTATTGAAGACTTTGGAGGGAATAACCTAGAGGCATTGAAGGAGAGTTGCCTCCCACTTTAGAAAAGAAGATTGTGATAAGAGAACACCATGGTAATGATGTACAAAATCTTGAAGAATTTTAGGAAGTTTGGTAATCTAAATGTTTCCTTCGTTGATAGCTTTGATTCTATTGGCAACTCTCCTAGAGCAGATAAGGGGAAAAAAGTCCTTAGAAACTTTGTCTCCAATTTTTAACCATTACATATGAGCACGTAGTTGAGCTCCTCTCGTCTTGTGAGCCTCCTCAATTTGGAGATGATCTCTCCAATGCACCACTTTAATTTGAAGGTGAATATTAAAAGGAAATTGCTTTAACTGTTGTTAAGACCAAATATATTCATGGTTTGTATCACTATGCAGATGCCATCTAAAAGAGGCTACTTGTATATTATAAATCAGAGGAAAAGTTGAAGTACAAGGAAGAACATCAGACCACCACTTAATCTAACCATTGTCTCCTTGTAATTGAGGGAACAAGTTCTAAATTTTTACAATATACCCCATCATTCTTTCATGCTTGAGGTGAGCAGTATTGATATAGAATTGCATAGAGGTAGGCTTAACTTAAGGTTTGGTCCACTCAACATTAAATAAAATAGGGTGATGATCTAATAAAAAGGTATTAGGAATGAATGAAATTAGATTGTCTTGGACTAGGGAAAAATATAAAATATCTTGCTCAGCCAGCAGAGCTCTATCAAAACACTAAAGTACCCTATCTTCTCTGTATCAAAAGTTGGACCAAGTGAACCAGGGGGAATATGAATTCTTCCTCAAGTAATGGTTAGGATCAAACATCTCGAGTTTGTTGCACATATAAAACTAGGCTTCATGTTCACCAATGCACCACTACATTGGGAGGCATCTTTCTTTATCCTCAATTGATTTCACCATGTTGAAATCAACATAGAGGATCTAATTCACATCCAAGAGTGATTCAGCTAACCACCTCCACAAAGTAGCCCATTCCATAACATCATTAGAGGCATATAAATTGACCAACCCAATAATATAGTTATTAAAGTCAAAAATGGTCCACATTACCTGATGGGTTGGGTCTAAACCCTAGGAAATAATATTCTAAACTAGCTCTAGATCTAGATAAGTAACGACCCCACTACACCTAGCTTCATGCCCAGTAGTGTGACATATGGCCCTGGGCTAAATTATTCATGTTGAATTCTATAGTAAGAAGCCAAAAATATTGACCTCTTAAAAACAAAGAATTTTCATGCTAAAAAAAACTGACAACTATTCTTGACCGTATACATACATGCCAGATCAATAAGACCTTAAACATTCCAAGAGTACACAATCATTGGGCAGTATTGAGGTGCATGTCATTACCCTTTATGAGATCTTCCAGTGCAACAAACTTATTATAAATGAGTTTGTTGGGCATGAAATCAATCATTCTAAATGGTTTTCACTTGGGTGCCATATGTTCTTCATCTTTAGGAGATGGAGAGGGGATATAAGAGCACCAAAATACTATTTATACGGTCCAAGGTGACTAGACTTTGTTCTTCCTCTAGAACACTCACCCTAAGATAGGGTTGTGATAATGGTGCTGAAAGTGGCATCTCAACTAGAGAGGCCACTACTTGTAAAGTACGCATAATAAGAGGAGAATATTTAGTAGGCAACGCAAATTTACTAGTAGAAGTCGAAGCATAATGATTCCTATTAGGTCTGTATGAAGAATTTTGGGGCATATCACCACCTTTGAAAGAGTTGTTTTTTTTTGTTGGTGATGATAGTCCAACCATCATTATTACCATTCTGAGTTTTGGCTTTAGATCCACCCTTTTCTTGAGAAGCAGGGGGTATATGCACCATCAGAGGGCATTCTTAAATCATATGTTCTAAGTACTAATATAAAAATCAAGTATTTTGGAGATTGATATACAAAACATGATAAGAAAAGTGGTTGGAGCCAATTTATATATTAATATAATCTTTCAAATCTCAGGGTAGATTCACTTCAACAAAAACCCTCTTTTGGGGATGAGCCATAAAGAACTTGGTCTACTCATGGCATATGAAATGCCTAATGGGTTTTATGAGTTAGTCAATAAAACCCCAAAAGGGTAGAGGCAAGCCAATAAATTCAACCCAAATGGGGATTTTCAGTTTTGCTTACTTTGAGACTTGAAAGTCTTGAGTCTAGTGAGAAAAAACAACCAAAGTGTTGTGAATAAACCAAGGCCCATGATTGACAATGGCTTTGTAGTGCTTCGGGTTAGAAAAGTGAAACAAAAAAAACCCTTTGTAAGGTTTTGGACTCCTTAAAGTTTCACACCATGGCCTTGCCATTAGTTGTAAACCCATTGCTTCAAAAGGCTCTCACAGGGGACTCGACTAACAAAATAAGCAATCAAAGTAAAAGGTTCACATATATGGTAGATTATGTATTTAGTTTCTCTATGCACATGAGTTTCATGGTATACATGAGTGAGATGTAGGACATATAGGTTTTATATGACATGTAAATTCAAATGCAAGACATTCCTACACTTAGAGGCTACCTTTCTTACATTAGAGGCATGTTTACTCTAGGGGCATTATGGTACATTTTACATAGCTTACATCTTTCTATGACCATTCGAATGATCATATTGAGCTATTTTACAATGGTTACACATGGATTGCTCTTACTCATATTACTTAGATTATTATTTCTCTTGATACTATGTTTTATTAAATACGATGATGGCATATATTGATTGTGTAGATCAACCTTGACTTTTATATGCATGATTTTTATTTACGTGTTACATGTTGTGATTCTTGATTGTCCATTACATTGTGTGATTCATTCTCTATTTGAATCGAACTCTGCATGACATTAGGTGTTCATTATGTGACTGTTATATTTATGCCTAATCCTTACTTTGAATTTTATTACATGACTCTTACTCAATATGATATTGATTGTTCTTTGTGTGACTCTTACTCTTTGGTACACTATGTGTTTTCAAGTGTGTTTCTATGATTTATTGTATGTAATGTCTATGACATTGCATGTTGCTCTGTGACTTTATGTGCTTTGTGTGAATATATCTAGGATTTTCTCTCAAGCTTGTGATATTGTGATCCATATCACACATTTTTCTTCTTATGTGTGATGCCATGATATATATCTTGCATCTTCTGCATAGTTATTACTCAGTGCTTATACAATTTTTACTATGTCAATTCTTTACTTCATATCTCATTTCTATATCTATCTTGACATGACACTTGTATGCCTTAGGATACATTTTTCATTTATGATCAGATGACCTAATCTTACTATGATGACACAATCTAATCATGTTAGTATGTGGTTTACATGCTTACATATTTTTATATATAATGTGATGCATATAACTCTTTGTTTTTGAGATGAGTAATTCACAAACTACATTATTCACCTTAAAAGAGGGTCATGCACAATGGTTTTATCTTAAAGACTAAGTCCTTAACACAAATATTTTAGAGTTTGGCTCCAAAAATTTAGATTTTATGCACAAATTATTTTAGATTGGCACATGTTTACTCAGATTATTATAGGATTGACTCAGATTATGATATATTTGACACATTTAGGGGCATATGTCAGATATTTTACAAGATTATGAGTGACATTTTAAATATTCTATATATTATTACACATATCACATGACTTAGATTACACAAGTTATTATGTTGGAGGCTGTGCAACATATGCTGATAATTTGTAAATAGTATGATATTTTGGCATAGGTTACATGACTCAGACTACACATGATATTAGATTAGGGGCATATGTATGGCATATATGAGACATTATATAAAAATATTTACTCATGTTCTACTCACTTATACTCATATTGAATCATAATATCCTTCTGCAACAAATGATTTAAAGAACTTACTCAAATGCTCAAAAGTTCTACTTGGATTATTTTGGAACCCATGGTGGGTCCCATTCATAGAAAAAATTTATTGATAAATGTGGTTAAGGTTATACATAACTTAAAATTTAAGCACTTATCTATCTGTTGACCCAATTTTGCCCCTCAGGCAAAATCTCGGTCACCTCCTACACCTGCTTCGCATGGCCAGTCATTTCAGGTTGCAAGGTCCACTTTCAGGTTTCGACATTTTCCATTTTAGAGCATTGGTTCATCGGCCTAGTTGGTTGGCGTTCACGGTGGTGAAAGACAGAATCTCTGAACGTTCACGCAAGGAGAGAAGAAGAGAAAAAATGGAGCGTTTCAACACTTAGGCAAAAAAGAGAGCAGACAAAATGTAGAGGGCGGGAAATTCGCCGCCCACTACAAGGGCGGGTAAAATGAGCCCACCTACAAACATGCAGAGGGTGGCGAATTCGCCGCCCACAACACAAAGAAAAAGAAAGACGTCGGCCGACGTCGGCAATTCTGCCGTCGTCGGCACCTTACAGAGACCGACGTCGGCAGAACCGCCACCGTCGGCAACATAACAGAAGGCGGTGAAAATGAAAAGCCCGCCCTAAGGCGGCGAAAATGAAAAGCCCGCCCTAAGGCGGCAAAAATGAAAAGCCCACCCTAAGGCGGCAAAAATGAAAAGCCTGCCCTAAGGCAGCAAAAATAAAACCCCCACCCCGCGGTGGGGAAGGAGAAAGGGCCGCCCACAGCACAATACTGCCGACATCGACAGCTTTCACAAACTGACGTCGGCAAGACTACCACCATCGGCAGATTATCAGCCGATGTCGGCAATAATCCTACATGAAGACCATACAGAGGGCGGCAAATTCACCGCCCACAATAGATGGTGGCAAATTTCACTTGTAGTGCACAAGAAAAAACCCACCCAACCGCTGGAAGAAAAGACCAGCACGTAAAATGAGGCAACAAGCATGGTCTTGGCAGACTTGTGATGTCATCAATAGTGTTTTTCACGCTTTCCAATAAAACTTCTCTTGGCTCTTCTGCTATAAATACAGGGACTTAGTCATTTTCTAAAAAGATCTTCCTGACTTTTGTAAAGAGCACTGCTCTGCATTTTCCCCACCTGAATCAATAAAAATACAGTTTTTTACCTCTTTCTTGGATGGATACTCTATGTACGTTCTGTGTGTTTGATTTGTGCTCAGTCATTTCTCTTTAAATGCTCTCACAGGTTTTAAATACCAAGGTATCAACTATCCATAGAATATCAGTTTGCAGTTTGCAGGTGAAGAGTTCTTTCTGGGGTGCAAAAAAATAGAGGAGGTCACTTATAGTATGCATTCTATAGCATCTTGGTGAGTCCCTGTTTCCTGTAACTTTCACTAGAACCTCTCTATCATCCCAGCAACCTAGTCTTTTTTGCCAAGTTTCAGTGTATGTATGTTGCATTTCCTTGATTCTGAGAGTGGATCTGGAAGGTCACCCCTTTATTTTGGTGTATCACCTCTTTTAGAGTAGGCTGTTTGTTTTCATGCTTTTTCTCTCTCCCTTTTCATCCCCCCCAGTATACCTATATACCTATATTTTGCATTACTTGAAACAAACAAGATACATCAGAGGGAACTAGCCCATATCTAGAGACTCTCCTCTCCTGCTTCGCCATCCCACAGGCGAGAGAGGGGTTTCCATGTTGCAGGGAGAGGGCAGGAATCCGTTTTCCTACCACAAGGCGCACTTTCCAGCGTCAACAGTTTTGGCACGCCCGGTGGGACTATAATTTTATCAGTTTCTAACGCAGTAGTATTTCAGAATTGATGCTGGTCCTACTACAGTGATTTTCAAAGATTTCCAGCATCTGGCGACTCCACTGGTAAGAGCTCAGTTCTTTATTTTTAAGACCAGTCACTTAAACTTCTATGCCAAAGGTTACCACAAGTTCAGCTTCAAGAAGGGTCCCCTTTGAGTTCATTGAACTACCTTTAAACTCTGCTAAAAGGCTCAGGTTTGAAAGAACTCGCCCTTATCCACTAGTAAATCCTCCTAGACCTGTTGCTAGGAACACCAACCCAACTCAGCCACAAATACAACCTGTCCCAGCCATGGCATTGCCTTTTGCAGCTTTTCGTGGTGAGAGCCCTTTGAACCTCCCACGCTATGATCCGATCCCAGGAACAGCTCTAAAGAATGTGCCTTCTTTTGATGGAGTGGGACCTATTACAGTTGTTGAGCATATCAAAAATATTGCCAACCTTTGCAATATTCACAATATAACAGAAGAAAATATTGCCATCAGATTGTTAGCCTTGTCTCTGAAAGGGAAAGCTCTTGATTGGTACGGTACCTTGCCTGTGAATTCCATACATTTTTGGAACGAATTGGGCACCCATTTGACTTATCGTTTTGGGGAGAAAAGTGACGGCCTCTCTCTTGCTGAGCAGCTGTAAACTATAAAAAGAGCTCCACACGAGTACATGCAGGACTTCAACATGCGGTTTCAAAAGACTTGGGATAGAATTCCCATCCTGGTAAGGCCGACCCCCAGCTATGCTTTCTTGTACTATCTAAAAGCATTAAATAGTGACATTGCCATGATGATCCAATCTATGGGGGAACACATACTGCCAGCTGCGTACGACATAGCCATTGCGGCCGAAAATTGCTTAATTCAAGCTGGGAAAATTGCCCCTAGACCTCACATGCCACTTTTCCCAGAACTGCTGCCCCCAATTCAGGCTATCGCTCCTACAATTGCTTCCCTACCTGTCATCGAGAAACCAGCTACTTTTCCATCCAATGAATTAAATGAAGTTAAGGGCCTGTTGCAGAGCATGTCAAACGAACTTGTTGCCCTTAAAAGGCAGCAAGCTCAAAGCAACAAGCCAAACCAGGGTTATCAGAATTATGGCCATGCCCCTAGACCCCCCTTTCAAAATTATAACCAAGGTCAGGGGCAGCTCACTACAACCAGGCCTTATCAAAATTATAACTCAGGCCCCTATTCGTCATCTAAATCTATGGTGCCTATTCAGAATAATTTAGTGCAGGAGCAGCCAGGTTGTTCAACCATGAGACAGGGTCAAGAGCAAGCTGCCCACACGAACGATATGTTGAATTTTTTTCAAAATTCAAAAAATCAGGCTGCTGATTTCTCTCAATTTTTTGAGTTCCCAGCTCAACCCAGCACAAGTAACAATCAAACTCAGCCGGATTCTACCCTGATAAATCACGAAGAGGGTGAGCTCTGTGCAATTAATCATGGGGGCACTGCAGGCAATCATGCTGATTGCGTTGTGGCCAATATGAGATTTAAAAGAAGAGCAGTTGGAGAAGTGTAAGCTTCCCCTCAGGCAGTAGCGAATCCTCCACCACACCCTTTTCAAAAGGCTCCAATTCCCAGACAACCATTTGCACCTCCAACTCCTCAGTCTACAGCTCCAATCGGGATCAGCCCAAAGGAAAACACGAAAGGAGTCAGTCCCCAAGTTAATATAGTTGATCAAATGAAGAAATTGCATGTGAGCATTTCTCTATGGGATTCATTGTCTCTTTCAGGACAAAAAGAGGTATTGAAGAAAGAATTGCATAAGCTAGATCGCCAGGCCATCCCAACAGACACTAATAACGTCCTACTAATGAATGGGTAGCCTTCGGCTCCAAGTCAGGTAAAGAAAGAAGAAAAGACTCCCCCTTTTTATTTATCTTTGATCATAGGGGATTTCTTAGTACATAATTGCATAATTGATAGCGGAGCCAGCACTTCAGTAATGCCTAAATGCATTGCTGATAAGATGGGGTTAAAGTACGAAGCAATGAACAAAGGAGTCTTGCAACTAGATGGGACACCCGCAAAGATAGTTAGAGTCCTAAAAGGATTGAGTTTAACATTGCATGCCTGCCCAACATTCTCAATCCCCCAAGATAAAGTGGTAGCGGACGTTCCTCCATATTTTGCAATCTGTTTGTCTAGGGACTTTATGTCCAAGATAGGTGGTTATCTAGCAGTGAATTCGTCATATCTAGTTTTCAAAACCAAATACGGTACCAAAGTGAAAATCGAATCTGAGCCACTCTACAAGGACCACCTAGAGCCCTATTCACCCAAGGTAGCGAATGTCAGTTACACTATCATTGATCCAGAAGACTCTCAAACAGACAAGTCCTCATCTTCTGCTCTTGAAGGAGTCGCAGATCTACTCTTGGATGAGTGGAGAAGTGATAACTTCGAGCATGATCCTTATAAGTTTATTGAGGAGGCAGACCTTGGCGTCTATTGCTTGCATGAAGAAAGTGACGTCATGCCCAATATAATGAAGGAGAACAAAGAAGACCTTGGCCTGTGGCAGCTATACTTCGACGATTCCAGAAGCAAACTAGGTGCTGGCAGTGGGGCAATGTTAATCTCCCCTTCTAAAGAAAGGTATTTTTCAGCTTTTCATTTCCAGTTCTCTTGCACATGTAATATTGCAGAATATGAGTCTTTGATTCATGGACTTGAGTGGGCAAGAAAGAGAGGGATCAAAAAATTGCAAATCCTGGGGGATAGCGAACTAATAGTGAACCAAATAAGAGGCCTAAACCTAACCAAGAACTCCTTGCTGAAGTCTTACAAGCACAGAGTCTGGGACTTGATGGAAGATTTCCTTGCTCTTAACATTACCTCGATTCCCAAGGAACAAAACAAGCAGGCTAACAGGTTGGCAGCTGTTGGCGCCCAATTTGATGTTTCAAAAGAGATAAGCAGGGGTTGTAGTTCGCGCCATTTAAAGGTGGTGGTTCGGCCTTCGATCCCAGACAATGTTACAAATTGGTAGGTCTTCGAAAGCGACCAACAGATAGCCCTTTTCCTGAAGGAGGAAGCTGAGTTTGCGGTCCACAATCAAGTGAAATTGCAGCAGCAATATGGAAATCAGATTGTTCAATTAAAGAACAATAAACTCCCTAAGGGTCTGGTCACACTTAAAAGTATTTTCAATGGAGAGGACCAACTAAGAGATGACAAAGCATGCATCACTACCAAAGAGGAGAATTATGAAAAAGTGGAAATCTTCAAGGACAAGTTGCTAGCGCTTGGTAAGGTCTGCACGTTTCAAGAAAGGCAAGCTTTCATTCTGTTGTGTCAGGAGTTTGCTGACGTCTTCACTTGGGACTATAGTGACTTGAAAGGCTTCGATCCAAGACTCGCCCAACACACCATTGAATTAGATGAAGGTGCAAAGCCAGTCACACAAAAGCAGAAACCTGTTAACCCGATGGTCGAGCTCCTTATGCAGAAAGAATTGACCAAGTTGATTGAGTCCGGCATTATATTTCCGATCAAACATTCCTCATGGTTGGCCAATTTGGTTCTAGTTAGAAAGAAAAATGGGGAGATCAGACTGTGCGTCGACTTCAGAGACCTTAATAAAGTCTCTTTAAAGGATCATTATCCCCTTCCAAACGTGGAGCAGATCCTCCAAAAGGTAACTGGTTCCAAACGCTTCTCCCTCCTGGATGGCTATTCGAGATATAATCAGATTCTGGTGCGTGACTCCGACCAATACAAAACAGCCTTCACCACTAAATGGGGAACGTTCGCCTACCAGAAGATGCCTTTCGGGCTATCCAATGCTGGTGCTACTTTCCAGTGAGCCATGGACATGGCTTTTAGTGGTTTGATAAATAAGAACGTGTTGGTGTACCTCAATGATATAACAGTTTTCTCCAAAGAGGCAGGACAACATATGAAGCACCTCAGGCAGATTTTTGAGAGGTGCAGGGAATTTGGCATCTCCCTAAATCCAAAAAAATGTGTATTTGCGGTTCATGAGGGGAAACTTCTTGGCCACATTGTGTCCAAAGAAGGTTTGTCTATTGACCCAGAGAGAGTCCGCTCCATTCTGGAGATGTCCCTACCAAAGCACAAGAAAGGCCTTCAGAGTTTCTTTGGTTGGATAAATTTCATTCGGAGGTTCATTCCGAATTTTGCTGAAATAGTTAAACCCCTAACCTCCTTGCTAAAGAAGGGTGAAGAATTCAAGTGGACAACGCCAAGAAAGGACAGCTTTAAAGCTATCAAACAGGCTTTGACCCAGGCTCCCGCTCTAATCAGCCCCGACTTCAATAAAAACCTCAATCTGTATACCTTCAGCAATGGAGAAGTAATATTTGCTATGCTTACCCAAGCAAACAGTGATGACCTCGAGCAACCACTCACCTTCTTCAGCCAAGGGTTAGAGGACTTCGAAATCAGGTACACCTACGTAGAGAAGCAAGTCCTGGCAGTGGTGCGCAGCTTGAAGAAATTTAGATATATGTTATCAAACAGCAGGATCCATCTCATGGTTCCACATCTTGGCGTCAAAGATTTTCTAACCAATCGAGACTTAAATGAGAAAAGAGCGGGATGGATCACCAAGGTAATGGAGTACGACATAGACATCAAAATCACCAAGTTGGTGAGAGGAAGGGGCTTATGTGAACAGCTAGCCGCAGATTTGAGACAAAAGGATGAAGACAGTTTGCTGATCCATGACGCAGCCACTGCAGAAGAACCAGCTGTTGTAAGGGATTGGACACTGGACATGAGGCGTTTCCTTCTTACGGGTGAATGTCCACAGGGTCTCGGTAGGGCCGGAAGAAGGTATTTTAAACTTCAGTCCCTTCTCTATGTTTTGATTGATGGAGTATTATTTAGGAAGGATCTCTCTGGGGTTCTCTTGAGATGCATTGACTCCAGTCAGGCTGAGAAGGTATTGGCTGAATTTCACGATGGGCCAGCAGGAGGCCATTTCGCCCCTAAGACCACAACAGTAAAAATAATGAGAGCTGGCTATTTCTGGCCCACTCTCTTCAAGGATACCCATGCCTGGATAAGAAAGTGTCAAAAGTGTGCACTCTTTGATGGAAAGCAGTGATTGGCTGCCATGCCCCTACAACCCATTCAAGTTGAGCAACCATTCATGCAGTGGGGCCTGGATTTCATAGGGATGATCAATCCTCCCTCCAGCGCCGGACACAAGTGGGTCCTGACTGCTACAGATTATTTCACCAGGTGGGTGGAAGCCATTGCTTTGAAGGAAGCAAATGAAAGCGTAGTCCTGGATTTCTATGAGGACTTAGTGACACGTTTTGGGGTCCCAGCCACTATAATTTCAGACAATGCCTTGGCTTTTCTGGGAACCAAAACTAGTGAATGGGCGCTAAGGTATGGTATATATCTCAGCACTTCGTCAAATTACTACCCGCAGGGGAATGGACTAGCTGAGTCCACTAACAAAAATCTGATTAGGATTATAAAGAGGACCATGGAAGAAAATCAGAGAACTTGGCATACCAAGTTGAAAATAGCTCTATGGGCCGATCTAATCACTCTGAAAAGATCAATCAGAAATTCTCCATATACGCTTGTGTATGGAAGGGAAGCAAGGCTTCCTATCTCACTCGAGTTGCCGGCATTAGACCTCGCTCATCAGCTGCAACTAAAAGAAGGAAGCAACATGGAGGTCAGATTGTGTGAGCTAATGGAGCTCCAAGAGGTAAGAAATCGGGCCATGGTCTCTATGATCAGTCACCAACATCAGGTGAAAAGACATTTCGACAAGAAGTCTTCGTCAAAAATTTTTGCTGAAGGAGACATTGTCCTAAAATGGGATGAAGATAGAGCTAAGCCCAGAAAACATGCAAAATTTGATGCCCTCTGGAGCGGTCCTTACATGATTACTCAGTGCAAGCAGCATAACGCGTTCCAGCTCTCCAAGTTAGACGGCGAAGAATTGCGTATCCCAATCAACGGGATACACCTGAAGCATTGTCACTGAATTTTTGGTTTGACTGTACATAGTTTCCTTTGTTGTTTTCCCTATTTTCCCTAAGTGCAGTTTGCACAGTTAGTTGTTTTTAGTCTTGTGTGTTTCCCTTTGTTTGGGAGTAAATTTTGTGTATTTTGATTCTGGGATTATCAAAGCTGTTGTGAACTCGCTTCAAAGTCACCATCCGACTCTGCACCCAATGGATATGCAAGGCAACTGGGTTCTAAGCATAGCAGGCACACTTTCCCCGTGAGTCGCCAATTTGTTGACCCAATTTTGCCCCTCAGGCAAAATCTCAGTCACCTTCTACACCTGCTTCGCATGGCCAGTCATTTCAGGTTGCAAGGTCCACTTTCAGGTTTTGACAGTTTCTATTTCAGAGCATTGGTTCATCGGCCTAATTCATTGGCATTCACGGTGGCGAAAGACAGAATCTCTGAACATTCACGCAAGGAGAGAAGAAGAGAAAAAATGGAGCATTTCAACACTTAGGCAAAAAAGAGAGCAGACAAAATGCAGAGGGCGGCAAATTCGCCGCCCACTACAAGGGCGGGTAAAATGAGCCCACCTACAAACATGCAGAGGGTGGCGAATTCGCCGCCCACAACACAAAGAAAAAGAAAGACATCGGCTGACGTCGGTAATTCTGCCATCGTTGGCACCTTACAGAGACCGACGTCGGCAGAACCGCCACCGTCGGCAGCACAACAGAAGGCGGCGAAAATGAAAAGCCCACCCTAAGGCGACGAAAATGAAAAGCCTGCCCTAAGGTGGTGAAAATGAAAAGCCCGCCCTAAGGCGGTGAAAATGAAAAGCCCACCCTAAGGTGGCAAAAATGAAACCCCCGCCCCACGGCGGGGAAGGAGAAAGGGCCGCCCACAGCACAATACTGCTGACGTCGGCAACTTTCACAAACCAGTGTTGGCAAGACTGTCGCTGTCGACAGATTATCGGCTGACGTCGGCAATAATCCTACATGAAGACCATACAGAGGGCGGCAAATTCGCCACCCACAACAGATGGTGGCAAATTTCACTTGCAGTGCACAAGAAAAAACCCACCCAACCGCTGGAAGAGAAGACCAGCACGTAAAATGAGGCAACAAGCATGGTCTTGGCAGACTTGTGATGTCATCAATAGTGTTTTTCATGCTTTCCAATGAAACTTCTCTTGGCTCTTCTGCTATAAATACAGGGACTTAGTCATTTTCTAAAAAGATCTTCCTGACTTTTGTAAAGAGCACTGCTCTACATTTTCCCCACCTGAATCAATAAAAATACAGTTTTTACCTTTTTCTTGGATGGATACTCTGTGTATGTTCTGTGTGTTTGATTTGTGCTCAGTCATTTCCTTTTAAATGCTCTCACAGATTTTAAATACCAAGGTACCAACTATCTACAAAATATTAGTTTACAGCTTATAGGTGAAGAGTTCTTCTTGGGGTGCAGAAACAGAGGAGGTCACTTACAGCATGCATTACACAGCATCTTGGTGAGTCCCTGTTTCCTATATCTTTCACTGGAACCTCCCTGTCATCTCAGCAACCTGGTCTTTTTTACCAAGTTTCAGTGTACGTATGTTGCATTTCTTTGATTCTGAGAGTGGATCTGGAAGGTCACCCTTTATTTTGGTGTATCACCTCTTTTAGAGTAGGCTGTTTGTTTTCATGCTTTTTCTCTCTCCCTTTTCATCCCCCCAGTATACCTATATACCTATATTTTGCGTTACCTGAAACAAACAAGATACATCAGAGGGAACTAGCCCATATCTAAAGACTCTCCTCTCCTGCTTCGCCATCCCACAGGCGAGAGAGGGGTTTCCATGTTGCGGGGAGAGGGCAAGAATCCATTTTCCTGCCGCAAGGCGCACTTTCCAGCGTCAACACTATCTCTAATGAGGGTTGGGGCGTATTCAATTTAACCCATGGTTTTATGACATACATCTCCATGGGGCATAATCACCCTTTCTCCACTATCTCTAGAAGATAATTTAGTTTTCATGCTTACAGTTGTATTTGTTCCTTATTATTTCAATTTCAAATAAGTTAAATTTATTTACTTTATATTTGATATCATAAGTGAAAATTGATTTATACATGTTTCATTGTAATTTTTTCATGGAGCAAGTGCTCATCTTATACCTAAACAAAGCCATCATGGTTACACTCAAGTATCTCCCTCTACGATTTTTTTCTAGCACTTCCATCAATAAAATAAAGTTGGGGGGATTAGGGGTTGTAGACACTCATATTTGGTATTAAACACTTGACAATGACATTTTATACCAAACCTTAGTATACATGACTTGTGCATACATAATTGACTCTTGACCACACTCTCTGCTAACCATTCTCTTGTCTATGG
Source organism: Torreya grandis (assembly GCA_037957365.1). Lineage (NCBI taxonomy): Eukaryota > Viridiplantae > Streptophyta > Pinopsida > Cupressales > Taxaceae > Torreya > Torreya grandis. The sequence goes on from JARHVA010000189.1 coordinate 5,573,160, forward strand.
GCCCAATATTCCAAATTTGTTGTTATTCATACATAGGATTTCCCTAGTCATTGCCTAAATAGTAGCTTACATAGATTGTCTCCTGATCTCGTATCACTAGTTCCTACTTTTTGGACACCCCTAACAATAATCAGATGGATTCAATTACCAAAGTTGTCTGCCTTGGTTAGACTCATTTGTGCACCCTTTAATAAATATTTTTCCAAATTCAAATCCTTCCTATGAATCAACACATATGTTTTAGATGTCAGTTTAGAAGAAAATTACCCAAATAGTTAGTTATATATGCATATCAAGCCTATACCTATTCATAGCTAACACTTATTAAAATCATATCTATTATACATCTGCACATTAAGATTAATTTCCCTAAAGATTTCAAATCTAAAATTCTTCAAAGGACCAGATCCTAGCCAAGTCTCAATATAATTACAAGGTAAAAATCATAGGTTGTCAAGTGTCAAAATCCATACATAGGATTGCACTACTTGTTATTATTACCCTAATTTCATACACTCGACTAGGTGGGAGAACCATGTGTTGTTGAGGTCAGCTCAACCCATATTTTCTAACCCCCTTTTCTAGGTCACATTAGTCTCACGAATGAAATCTAGGGTTTTGAGATAAAGACAAATAAAACAAAACTATTCACATGGGTCCACACACATACTCACACACAAACACACATATAAGTTATTTATAGACACAGGCATAGTGATCCAAAATTTAACATACTTTGAAAAACCCCTAGATGAATCCAACAAAGCACAAACAAATCTAGTTGTCATAATGTCCAAGTAGTACTAGACTCATCCTCTTGAGTTTCATAGTTTATTTCTTGATCTAAGTTGACATAAAGTCCCTACATAATATTTTTGACAATTGTGCACTATCATATACTAGAGGAGAAGCTTAACAAGCTAAGTAGCCTATTTTTTAAGTCATTTACATAAATGTTAGATTGTAATAAATTAGTGATTCTCTATTGTTACTTTCAGAATTGGTTAATTTAGGCATATATTATACAATCTTAATTAGACTCAATCTTTTAGCTTATTTAGACCATTAAATCTAAAATAAGTTAAAATATAAGGTTTTTAACCTTGTATTGTGTGGAAAGTGGTCGTCTACATATGATTACAAGCTGAGATTTTACAATAGTAGGGTTCGTGACTTGAGAGTCAAAAAGCCTCCAAAGAGAGTTTTGGTAGAAGGGGTGTTGTAGCAAAAAATGTAGTTGGAGGACTCGAATAAGTCTTGGATGTATTGAGGGGCATTTTAACCTAATTGGACATCATAAAAGAACATATAAGGATAGGGTTTATCCCAAGATATTATAATAATAGCACTAAAGAATAACAATAGAGATTTAGAGGCAAAGAAGATGATGAGTATGAAGAGGCATAGATAGATGGAAGCAAAGGTAGACTCATAGCTATCTCAAGGGTTGAGTGAGGTACCGAGATAGACATGCCAGGTTTTTTGGGGACTCTAAACCCTAAAGGACTCATATATTGATTAATTGACATTGAGGAGTATTTTGATTTTGATGACATAAAGTGATCCAAAGGGGGTGAAGGTTTCACATACCATGTTTAAGGTTCATGTGGCACTTTTGTGGAAGGAGGTTAAAAATGAGAGAAGAAGAAGAGGAAAGGAGAAAATAGTTAAGTGGGATAGAATGGTTACCAAAATCAAGGGTAAATCTTGACCTTGTTATTCTTAGCAAGACTTGTTTAAGAAGTTTTTAAACCTAAGGCAGAAATACTTGAGTGTCAAAGAGTACCTTGAAGATTTTTATAAAATCACTGTCAGATCTAGTTATAGAGAAGTGGATCAAGAGAAGATAACAAGATATCTAAATGAGTTGATATTTGGCATGCAAGAAGAGTTAAGCATGGTGTTGACAACACAACCTACTATTTTTATTTTAGCTTGTTGATCTATCCTCTGAACTTAGAAAAAAACCCACCTATGCAACCTAATAATATATAAATCATGTGATTCCACATTTTACTATAAACACAAGAAGTATAACTTTATAATGATTCCACACTATATATGCAACACTAAACTAGTTTGAATAACTTAACATACTAATAAACTTTCTTGAATAAACACTTGCATGAAATAGAAACAATCTTGAAAATAGTAAATAAAAAGAAAGTAAATCACATGTGCAAGAAAGCAAATACAAATTTTTAAATGCTGAATTTGGAATACTAATCTAAGTTTGAAGCTTCGCACATAGCATAATTTAAATCACACTTTACTAAAATAGAATGGAATTAAATATCCACACAAGATAAAATAAAGTATCTAACTGATGGGAAATCAAACCATTAAATCCTCATGAGTAGGCCCTGCATCAGTTGGACTCAAAACTAGAATCCAATCTTATTTAAAGAAAATTTAACTTAAAAAATGATATATATTAATCTTCTATGTTTAGATATAAAGGAATTGCTATAGGTCGACTACAAATCATGACACAATAATATGTTCCTTATTCTTTTTATATTTCACAATGTATTCTCTTATAACTATATTATGATTTGAAACTCTTCCTTATATAAATAGGTAGATATATTATTAGATATTCTCCAAATCATGGGAGTTACATCGATGAGAACCTAACAAACTAAGAAACATAAAATATAAGTAGGCCTAAAACTGTTAAGGATAAAATTATTGTTTAGATTTTTAAAATAATCAACCAATCAATCTAATAAGATCATAATTAAACTCCAATGATTTTACACCTATAACATGATTCCTTGTGCTCATGAGATATAATTTGAGTAGTTACATTTGATAGTTTGATTAACTATTTATGCCCAGATATACAATCACCTTCAACCATTATTATGGGCTAACATAGCTAGTGGATACGGGTGGTTGTTGTTGGTCATTATGTGGCTACAAGTGGTTGTTATTTGTCATTATGTGGCTATGGGTGGTTCCACCATAGTGGTTACATGTGTTTTAACATAGAACCAACATAGTACTACATGATCTTCATCAATAAAAATAATATAACATAAAAACCAATAAATTATATTGCTAAATATAAGAATAATATATTTAATCAAGATCAACATTGCATATATATAAATTCATAATATATGTGAATATTATTCAAATTAAGATATCTAGTTAACTTGGATCAAGAGGAGCTAGATGAGGATTGACAAAAACTATGGACAAAAAATCTTACCCCCAAAGTCAATATTTTCTTCTGGTTGGTAGCCCAAAATAAAATTCTCACTATGGACATTCTAGCTAGAAGGGGCCTCCCCATCCCCAATAGGTGTGTATTTTGTAGGAATGAGGTTGAATCCACCTCCCACTTATTCCTACTTTATCCTTTTGCTTATACCATTTTGGACTTCTTCTTGAAGTTCAACCTCACCTGTGTCAAACTTAACTTAGTTCATGATATAATTATCCAGTGGAAACCCCCTTGGGTCTACCTACCCTTGATTTTTCTTTGGGGACTCTCTCTACTAAATATATTCTAGGGTCTCTAGAAGAGTAGTCTCTCTTGTATTTTTGAAAATAAGGCCCCTAGCCTCTCTTTCAATTCAAAAAGGATCATGTCAGCTATCAAGGAGAAATGGACCTCATTCTCCTCCAACTTCAAGGACCCTCCCCCATACATATTACTCCTCTACTCACCTCTTGGAATCTTCTTATTCTAGTTTAGGCATAAAATTAGAAGGTGGATATGTCTCTAGTCAAATGGATTCCCCCACCTAGATCTTGGTTCAAGTTGAATTTTGGTGGAGCGATTAAAGGTAACCTAGAACTAATAGGAGGGAGGAATCATATGGGATGCTGAAGGAAACCTCTTGGTAGCCTATGTGGATCCCTTAGGTATCCAAACCAACCATGTTTTCAAATCTTCAATAGCATTGTGGGGTATTAAATTGGCAGTTAGCTTGGGCCTTGAACATCTTCAAATTAAAGGTGACTCCCTCAATATCATTAATTGCCTAAAAGTCAAATTTATTCCCTCTTGGACCATCTTAAATGTATTGGATGATACAAAGATCCTACTTCTCTAACTCAAACAATACTCTATTACTTACATATATAGAGAAGGAAATGAGGGAGTGGACCTCATGGTGAATGTAGGGGTTTGTATTATTTCATTTAAACATTGATTGAAGGATGATGATCTCCCAAATCAAGTCACAATAATTATTCAAAAAGAAAGTACGCCCTCCCACATGCAGGATAATTATAAGTTTTATTCTCATGATCTATCTCATGATGGATAAATCCCAAAACAAGAAGTCATTTAATCATCACCACATAAAGGTAATAGTTATGAAACATAGGAAGAAACACACTAGCCCAAATAATAAAAGCCTTGAATTTCCCAAAAAGGGATTCTCTAAACTGGGTAGAATGGTTAAAAATAGGAGGCTCCTATGTGGTAAGACCAAATGGATAATGGGAGGTTATTGAGATAGGGTGGATTCAATCTCTTATGCGAAGGTGAATGAGGACCCATACATATGGAAAAAGATTGCTAGAGGAGGTCTAATGAGATTCATGAAAAAAATTGTGGGACATGACTCATCCATTTTTGGAGACTTCACCAGAGGATGGGATGATCGAACAATCAGAATGGTAGGCCTTTGCATCGCCATTTTTGAAGAAATTATTGGCAAAATTATAGGTATGAGTTATGATGGAGTTAAATCCTTTAAGGACAAGAAGATAAAAGATGAGTTAATGATATTTTTTTTTAAAACTGATAAATTGGTCCCCTCAACCCATAAAGGTTTTCTCAAAGCCAAATTGCTTATGAAGTGGCCCGAGATATACCTCTAGATTAAGAGGTATATCAACCTCAAGGGCAAGTACATGATCATATTTTCCCACCACTTTATGTTAATGAATCACTTCAAGGGGCATAATATGAGCTTGCCTTTTTCTGCTAAAATCATTGAAAGCCTCAGTTATGACCTTTAAGGTTAATACGCCCTCTAACCTCTTATACCAAAGGATTATACTTCTTATTATGAAGAAAGGGGAACCCTTGTAGGGGAAAGATGTCATTGAAGATATAATCTTAGGAATATTGTAGATGGTTGTATGTAGAAGTAGGGTAGAATAGGGATTGATAACCTTGATTTTGCATAACTTGTTCTGAGTTTATTTGTGTAATTTGCATTTGATTTCCATTTAGTGCATAAAAGGCTAAAATTCATGTATATGTATTATCATATTACTTGTGCAAGTATTAAAAAAGGTTTAAGATGACCTTAGGTGGTTTCTCATTTTAAAATATATCCATTAGAGAAAAAAAGAGGGAAAAGGACAATAACACCCAAACTAGGATACTAGCGTCATGGGACACTACTATCCAAATTATGGCGCTAGTGTCCAGGTGGTAGAACTTGAGGCACTAGGAGCCAAGATTTTAAATTGAGGGTTTGGGACTACTTTAGGGATGTTTAGGGATGTATGTGGCCCACATGAAGGCTAGATAAGTGTCTAAATAGGTTGTAAGATAGGTCTAGGGATGGGTGGTATCAAGTAACACTCTTAGCACTCAAGTGCCATTTTTATATGATTACGTTTACCCCCCCTTTATTGTAGAAATATAGCAAAATGAATTGACTAGGATAAAGGAAAAATAAGCGTATCTAGACTTACCTAAGAAGTGAAGCATGTGAATCTAGATCTAAGTATGTGAAGTATGCTCTATTATGTGTCCTATAGATAAAATGTGCATAGTTTAGTCTTTAAGAGATATCACAAGCAAAAGACAAAAATAATTAAAGAGATAAGAGAGAGGAAAGGAACAAATACACCTCAATAAGTATGTGAACCAATGCATAAACCTGATGATAATCTGTGTGTGTGCCTATATATATTGATCAATTGATGAATATCTTGGACTGAGCTAATGACTTGATCAATCCCCATGTGTGGGTGTCTCAATAACTCAACTCGGTTATGACTCCATCATTGCCCACCCCCGCTTGGTGGATCATGGCTTGTGGATAGCTTGGATTGAAATTATGGTGTGTCCAACCCTTTCATGTAGGTGGCTCAAAAAATTAAGTAGACTATGACTCCATCATTGCCTAACCATGTATAGTATATGTATATATTATTAAAACTATATGATGTAACTGAAGATGTGTAACTATAATTGGAACTATATATATTGGCTCTACGTCCACTTAGGAACTCTGGAATGTAAAATAACTCTAGGCCACTCAAGAATATTAGGTGTCTCTAGGCCATTTGGGAATTGCAACCATTTTAAACAGAGTAAGGTATCAATCTGGTGTGTAACTTAGAACATGGCGTCTTGTGTGTACAATGTAGAGAATGACATGGAGTTTATCATTTTATCTGATCAACTGATGTATAAGTGACCATATAGAAATAATGTGTCATGCACATGCCCCAAAATATGATATTTGAGTATATGGATTTTAGACTGAGTTATAATAATATATATCTGAGTATCTAAAACTAAAATAAGAATGATCATGCTACACATGATGCCCCCAATCTGAGTAAACTGGTATGAATATGAGCTAAACTAACCCAAACTAGTAATCTATAGCTGAACCTATGCAAACTTGGACCATACCTAATGTAATTTTCTAGCCAATCTAGAATTTTTTAAAACTAAGGCTATTAGATAGTAACACCATATCTTAGATAGTAGTTCTAGTGGTGCTAGTGTCCTAATTTGGGTGCTAATGTTCTAATTTTTGTGTAACTGAAACTGTCTCTGTGTCACTATTTCCCACTATGTTTTTTTGAAACTAATTTTTTTATTCTAATCCTGTGTGCTAAAAGATGTACTCTGAGTGCATTTAAATACCCTCATCTCTATGAAAAACCCCTCTTTTGAGGGGAGTTGTTGAACCTGTGCAAGAACTAACCTTAATAGAAGAAGCTTTACAAAATGTGTGTTAGCCATATCATATATGATCTCTATGTAATAGTCAAAATATAATATGCATACATAACATCAGAATGTAAGATAATTTTAGTATAAGTTTGTAGTATACAATGCATGTTAGATATATCATTCACAAGGTTATTAATATAGATACCAAAATGTATATGAATAACAATTCTAAGTAATAACTGAGTAACTACTTAGGGATGGGGCATGATGTCCATCATAACACCAAAGTAGGAAGTGGATATGCATGAGGTCCCTTTTGACATCTAAAACTTGAGTGTGTAATAAGTAAGAGACAAGTGTCATGACCATGAAACATACAATAAAACATACATACAACACACATGAGGCACACAAAGTAGGCCAAGGGGCCACAATACAAGGGACATGGGCACATGTCACTAAATTTGAGAAAAAGAGACATACAAGGACATGTTCAAATGTCCACATACACAAATATCAAATAAGTTGGCTTAGATCCACATGAAAGGACATGTTTAAATGTATACATACATAACTAGGAAGGCACACACAAGGACTTAGGCACAAGTCCAAAGCATGCATATAATGAAAATAAATGGCATAGGTCCATATAACAATGGCATATTCAAATTCCCTCTAATAGAAGAAGTAAAGAGACAATCAATTCTAAACTAGGAAAGTTAGAAATGAAAGTATGCATGAACATGTGGTACAAATCTATATAAGAGCAAAGATGTACACAAGCTGAGTCTAAAGTAGTAGTAGTTGGTAATGAATTTGAGTAGGAGTAGGATTATCAATATCAAGATATAATAATGCTAAATCCATGATGTATAGTTTAGAAGTATGTAACCTGGAAATCAAAACTATGTATAGGATGCCCCTAAATGGGTGAATGTATCAAATGAAGAACCTTTGTATATATGTGTGTGTGTGTGTGTGTGTGTGTCCTTAATGGATAAATAGTAGAAAGTTTGGATTTGTGTAGTGGACCTGGGTCCTATAAGTATTTGAAAACACTCGATAAGAATAAGTGAAGCATGTATGTATGATAAAAAATGACTATAATAAGATAACTAGCATATGTAGTACCTAGAAAATATAAGAAATGCAAAGATGGCGATGCATATAATCTATACTTTATGTTTCTAAGTAAAAATTTGAATGTTTTTGTGTTTTGACATATTATATTATTTTTGTATATTCTAGATATAAGCTATGCATAAGAAGGGAGAAACATACTAACCGATGAGTCTCCTAGGAGACTTGCTATCAATGTAGCATGTGTCAAATAAAGTAATGATAATCATGTGTTTTATATGAAAAGTTAACTAAGGTCCTATAACCTATTGTGTTGAGTGATATATAAATGGCACTATATGTGCAATGGTGCTAGGAATCTGTGAAGCTAACTGGGGTGTCCTATAAACTATAGGGGTCTTAGGGACCCATTTGTTAGAAGATGCTATGGATGGCATGGGTGCCTTATGCTGAGAACCATGGGAACTCAATAACACTAATATTAGAAGGTAAGGGGTAGAGGGAAACCCTTTAAAATATACAACATATCTCTAATGTAGGGGTTTATCTAATACTAGTCTCCATGGGAGAGTATGCATATGTGGTAACATTGTAGGAATAGACCTCACCCACACTAGTGGCTCCACTAAACTTTGTGGTGTACTAATGGGAATTATGATCCAAACTGTAACTGGTAGTTATGATGTGACTTCTTATGGGATAGGGAAAGGATACTCATATGAAAATCCCTCAATCATGATTACCTGATTATCATGTATTTAATTGAGGTATCTATTCATGGTGGATGGAATGACTCATAGCTCCTATATCCATGGCCTACCCAATAACATGTCAAATGTGCTTACACTAGGTATTACTAAGAATCTAGTGGTCATATGTGTTGGTCTAACTTGTATTGGGAGAATAATCTCCCCAATAGAGATCTAAACATGGCCACTAAAACCATGAATAAAAATGTCAATAGGAGAAATGTCCTACTCAGAATAACCCAAATACCATAGAAGTATGATAGTGCACATGTTAATGCTTAACTAATTATCAACCATAACACTCTGAATAAGATGATGATCGATTTAGGATCATATAAAGAGTGCATATAATTTTGAATCATCATCAACAATCTCTTGCTCTAAAAAAGTGATGAGTGGTCTAGCTGGTATTATAGTATGATACATACTAATGATATTATGCAGGGGTGTGCATCCTCTATAGTAGTGTGATATGATGTCAGTGGTGGATGTGCTTGATATGTATAGTGAACACCTGAAGTTACCCCTACCTCATCAGTTTATGATTTGGAAATGGATCCATGAATATTTTAAATGCCTTAGTTTCCATTTATTGAACTTTAGGTGCCTCTGTGGGTGTACCCACATCAATGATGTTGGACTTTATCAAATCTTGTATCTTATGTTTCAAGCTGACACATTATTTTGTAGTATGGCTTGGTGCCCTATGATAGTCATATAATGCATTGGAATCATAACTCTTTGGAAGAGGCCTTTTCATATCAACCTCATTAATGGGAGGGAGAGATAACACATTGCATTCCATGAGCTACTATAAAACACATGCCGATAATTTTGGACGGTTGGTGAAAACTCTCTGTGGAGGTGCTGATAAAACCAAGTGAGGAGGTGGCTTTAAAGCTATGTTAACTGTGGCCTTATCATCAATCTTATTTTTAATGGCCCTTACTTTGTATAGAGGCTTATTATAACTATTAGTAGTTGATTTTGATCCACTTGTATATTTTAATTTTCCCATAGAGAGAAGTTTGATTTCCCTTTATTTCATTGTGTGGCATAAATCTATTAAGGTTGGAAACTTCTTAAACAAGATAACTTCATCTAATACTAGTAGTAAACTCTATTTGAATATGTCTTGGAGCTCATGATCTACCATGAGGCTAGTCATCTTTACAAATATACTTTTATATCACAAGACATATTCTACAATAGGCTCATTGGATTTTTGTTTAAGTTGTGCTACTTGAGCATATGAGATCTTATCACTGATGTTCATTGAAAAGTGTGCTAAAAACATATTTTCCAATTGATTAAATATGGTGATAGACTAATTTGGAAGATCATAAAACCAATATAAGGCATAGTCCTTTAGATTATGTGGGAACAACTTAGTAAGGATCCAATCATTGGACACCTAGTCTAAACATGCTATGTAGAAATCTCATAGATGGTGCTCTAAGTAACCCTTACCATTGTATAAAGTAAGATTAGGTAACACGAATCTAGATGGCAAAAGGGTTACCTTAAGAATCCAAGGTATGTGATAGATTAGTATCACCCTGCTCAAAATGTAACACCTTAGCCTATATATAATGAATCTCATGCATAAGGGATTGTACATATGGAGAAGAGGAACTAACCATAGGAGGTGTTGCCACTGTTGAAGGTTGCTAAGTTAAAACTAGTTATTATACAAGCTAAGTTATCTCCAAATATTGTGTATCAATATTATTAGCTGAGGGAGTAGAAGATTGACCATTATTGATCTATTATTTATTTACATTATGGCTTGTAGAATATGTTCACGATCATGGGGCTATTCCTGAAGTCTATCTTTGAAATTCAGTAAAATCTCATCCTTATTGATAATAAGATTTTCATTATTAAGTGGGGAGAGAGTGTCTTGATTACCATCTTATTTATTATTTTGATCTTGATTGTATTTTTCATCTTGTACTTTATGATTTGGATTTGAAATAATGCTAGGCACAAATTTGCTAGGTGTAGATGCATATACATGATGAACACTAGCATATTCTAAAGACTTTATACACGTAATTTAATTTGCCAATAATGTATCATTTTCACTTAATAACTGATTTTGATTATGTAATTTCTATATTAACTTATTCATACTAATAATTTGATCCCTTAGAGTCTCACACGTGTAAATCTTAGTTGCTTTTGATTGAACATGTAGGCACATACCCTGTAGGGGAGAGGTGGAGGAATGGATAGGCTAAGTATGGGAATAAATAACAATAATATAGGTTGTATAATATCATGGAGGAGTGATAACATGGACCTAGTTAGAGGGAAAGTAGCTATCACCCTCATGGAGATGAGAAGGAGAAGGAGATTCTTTCCTATGTGTAGGATATGCCATTGAAACTTAAAAAATGGTTGCTAGGTTATTAAATTTATGGATTAAGTCCAATAAACTATATTGTAATTGATCTTCTATTCATGTAAGGATTTTTTTCTTAATTAAATTCCACATGAGTGAACAATAACATGCTAGAGATAGAATAAAATATGTCATACATTTTAACTGATACAAATCACCATGTACATATGTGTTTATGTCATCTTTGAATTCATTCCAAATTAAAGTAAACAAACATACAAAGGAAGCTATAAAATTTTGTATTTAAAAGGTGATAAACTTCATCAGTCACTATTATAATGATTATATAAAATATGAATAAGAAAATATAGGGATCTAAAATTTGAGTGTGGGTCTTATAAGGCTAGAAACATAAACCCTAGGGTTATATAGGGTTAGGGTTTAGGCAATATTCAGAGTAAGTTGGGTTCACCAAATGATTTAACTTTTTAGGGTTTATAGAGTTCAAACCTTATGTTGTTAAATTTATGAGTATAGTAAATCAGGGTAATAAAATGTAATAAATACAACCACTGATTTGTAATAGAATTTGCCTAGTTTGACCTTTCTAAAAATATCAATAAATGATGTAAATCAATACTTAGCTAGAAATTTACTGAGATAGGAGATTTGGAGGATGAAAAATAGGATAGGAGTTGATCTAAGTGTCAAAGATAAGGTGCAAGTGTCAAAATTATTCCTAGATAGTAGTTCTGTAATTAGTTATTAGCACCATGTGGTGATAGTATTCTTATTTTGGTGCTAGTCTGCTCTGTGCAAAACTATTCTAAACTTTTGGGTGTACCTATGTCTAGGTCTACCAAGCCTATTCCTATGCACATGAGATTTGATTCCCTATAGGTGACCTATTTTGACAGATTTTTTATGCAAACTCTAAACCTCTATGTTGTTAAGGCATTTGGTTGGCATAAGTATTAAAGTGTGTTATTAGTGGGGTAGGCTAGACATCCTGAACACCCCACTATGATGAGAGTTTCCTACATACCAATACTTTGAGGTGGGATCAAGTCTGATGTATTTCTCCCCACATAAGTGCTAGTGCAAGTGCAAGTGAAGCTAATATGAATGCTATCTTGAGTTCTTTGACTGTGCTTGAAACTAAAAATCTAATTAATGTAAGCTTAGGAATGTTGTATATGGTTGTATGTAGAAGTAGGGAAAGATAGGTATTTATAACCTTGATTGCACACAACTTATTCTAAAATTATTTATGTAATTTCTGTTTAATTTCCATCTAGTGGATAAAAGGCTAAAAGTCATGTATATATTTTGTTATCGTGCTTGTTCAGGTCTTGAAAGATGTATATGCTAACCCTAGGTGGTTGCCCATTTGAAAAGATATCCATTGGAGATAAAAGGAGGGAAAAGGATAATAGCACCCAAACTGAGACACTAACACCATGGGGTGTTACTATCCAAATTATGGTGTTAGTGTCCAAGTGATAAAACCTGAGGCACTAGGGATTATGATGTTAAGTGAGGGTTTGAGACTACTTTAAGGATGTTTAAGGATGTGTGTGACTTGTACGATGGTTAGATAAGTGTATAAATAGGCCCTAAAATAGGTATAGCGATAAGTTAGGTATGGGTGGTCTCTGTATGTAATTGGAAATGAATCATGTCTATAAATCAATCCTTACTCAGAGAAGATAGAGCATACCTACACTTCTGATTAGGAATACATTTGTTAAGTAGGATCATAATAAATATGGGGATCTACTAGACCCTATTAGGGGATCCTTTATCATAATAAACTATTCTAAGGATGGTTCTAAAGGCTTTAATCTAACACAATCATGCAATAACCCTAAGGGAGTCCTAGTCTTTATATTTCACCTATTCTAATAATAAGAAAGTAAATCTAATCTAGTGCTCACCAAAACTTGTGGCACAATGAGGGGTTAGTAAACAATCAAAACATGTATAGGAGAATCTCAATTAAGATAAGTATGAGTAAGACCCTAATACATGGAATATGAAGAGTAATATTATTCTAATCTAATACTTATGCTACTTATATCTACTAGAGAGAGGAAAAAAGCTAGAGAATACTTATTTGAATGTGAACCCATCGAGACTCAATCTCTCCCTTGGCCAATGAGGCTTTGCAAGAGGTTGTTTTGGTTTGTAATGATCACTAAGAAAGGCCAAAACATCCAAGACTTATTCACAAGACTAGATTCGCCAACTAAAAAACCTAAGCTAAGACTCCTCAAGTAGAATGGTGGAAAAGTAGATTGTAAATAAGTGTGATCAAATAATAACTCTTGATTACATATTGAAATAATGATGAAATGATCTTATATTTATAGGTGGATCTTTCCCTAAATCCTTTCAAATATGTCGACTGATAGGGTCAACCCAGTTGACCTTGTATAATTTTGGACAATTATTCACTCAATCCCGAGCTAGGTCTATTAAAGGCTAACCTAAGTCCTAAGTGAAAATATCTTGAAACTATACAGGATCGACCCAGTCGACCCAATATAGTCGACTAAAAAAAAGGGATTTAGGTGAGGAAAAAGAGGATGAATAGAATAAAAATAATGGAGGAGTGTGTAAGGGAGGAATAATAACTTAGGGAATAATTTTAGGGACTTTGGATTGGTAATAATGTGGAAAAAAGGGACAACAATCTTGAAAAGTACCAAAGGTCTTCCCACCCCTTTCCTGGTGCACCCTTTAGGGCATGCACTAAGAGAGATTGACTCTCAATAGGTTCCTACAAGATGTGAAGTATCAGTGATTGATAAAAATTAAAAATATTATGTGTATACATATGCCCTATTCAAAGCTCATCACATGCCACTAAGGTGTAATAGGGGATGGTGATTCGAGAAATAACATAAAAACACATAACACTAATGCTAAAAAAAGGTTTAGTGTTTTAAAGCATAAAATAACTAAAAGTAAATGACTAAAAAAAGGAAATAACTAAAAAGTAAATGTGATGCATACCTTGACTTACCTTTATCACTAGATGGTTATCTATTGTGTTGTTAGTTTTGATTATGTAGGGCACAAAGATTGCTTTTGACAAACCCAAGAATACAAAACTAAAGAGCAAAAATAAACAAACGTAGGAAAGCCAAGATAATTGGTGCTATGAGGATGGGATGTACTTGGAAATTTAGTAAGCTGAGGTGACAAGTGCTATGTTAGACCAAATGACCAATCTAATAAAAATAAGAGTAAATCAGGTAACCAAAAAGCCAAGGCTACTAAAGACCAAAAAACTCAAAGAAATAAACCTTAAATAAGAAATGAAAACTCACCAAGTCAAACCAAGGATACATGTCAAAAAGGATGGTAATAAAACATTAAGTGAAAAAGCAAAAAAAAAATGGTAAAACAACATTGATGAGTGAGTTGTAACAATCCTTATCTCACTCAACAATGGAAAAATGTGCATAAAAAGGGAAAATGACATTATCGAGTGAGAAGTAACAGGCCAACCTCACTCAACAATGGAAAAAGTGTACAAACTCAAGTGTCCATAACAACAGGATAGTTTAACAAATGATAATGGTAAAGAGAAGAAAAACAAATCTAGGAATGTAGTTCTATGGTAAAAAGAAGGTAATCCATAGTTGCTCAAGCATGTTGTTTTGCTGTAAGGATAGATAAAACTAAAATAAAATAGTGCTAGAATGTTTTTAAGATGTGAATAAGAAGGGAATAAAGAAAAAGGGAAATAAATTTGGGATCATAATTTGTGTGTCAAGGGGGGAAATAAAATGGGTGGAGGGGAGAATGAAGTAAAAACCAAGGTAGAGGAACTCTTTTATCAAAGTTAAGACACTCAAATTAGGTTTGTAAAAATAAGAGGACTTTTGACCTTAAGGACTCTAAAGAAATTTTGTTAGCCACATAAGTTTTAGGTCAATAAATGAAGTGTATAGATCATCCCATGAAGGCTATATGCATGAAAAGTAAAATGGACCTACCTTCCCATAACATGTTCTCCATTCCTCATGACCCGTTATAAAGCCATCAGTCTATTACAAATATTGGGTACTTGCGTGAGAAAGTAGGTAGTACCATAGAGTTTGTTAAATTTTCCTATTCTAATCTACTGGCCTACCACACCTCATTAGACCTCAGTTCTTTGTGAGGCCAACTTAGGAGTTTGAGCTTCGATTAGAGATAGGATATGTGCTTGTAATCACGTATTTTAGTGTGATATTGACTTTTGAGATTTGTATGTTGCCTTTTGTATATCATTTCCTTTTATTTCAAATGATTTAGCTTTTAACTTTCTTGATGATTTTTTTCTTGTTCCTCTTCCATACAGATTTAGAAAACCAAAATATGGGTACTAAAGATGACTTTCATTTGAATACTTGGGACTTGTTTGCCAAGAGAGAGAAATTCAAAGAGCATGGGATCTAAGAGTCTCATAAATCTAGGTAAAATAAAAGTGCTATATTGACTTCAACCTTATTTTATCCAATACGGAGTGAAAGGAAAGGAAATCAAGAGGAATGACATATGGAACAATTTGAATTTATTCAAATTGAAAAAAATGTGACAAAGGGTGAAAAAGGGATACAATAACAGTAAAGTGTGATTTATTATCATAAGAATAAGGGAAATGGAGGGAAACATGCTAACATAGATTATTGTGCAAATTCGACCTATTAAAAGAATCAAAAGCTAAAGTTGAGAACAAAGATCAAAACACATTTTCTAAAAGGAATGACAAGATGATAATTTTATGAGGAATGCGAGGTCATATCCATGGTCTTATAATGTAACTCATGAGAGAAAGGAGAAACCAAAAGACAAAACAAGGATTTAAAGGTTTGTAAAAAGAGAGAATTGCTACAGAGGGAGAGACCCATGTAAATAACCTACAAAAAATGTTATATATATATATATAAAGCATGAAAAGAAGGAAATGTTTAAGCAAAATACTTTTTGAGGAATTGTGCATTGGTGGGCTCTTTGAAAACATGGCCTTCATTGGTTTGAAGGTGGTAGGTACTTGGACTAAGAATGTCTTTGACTAAATAGGGACCCCACCATTTTTGGGCATATTTCATTTTTTTATCATGAGCATAGTCTAATTTAAGGACAATATAACCAACATTAAATGTGTGAACTTTGACACATTTTTTATGTTGTTTGGCAATACAAGCCTTTTATTAGCAGTTATGTTGTAAGGTAGAAAAATAATGTTCATCAAAGAGATCAAGGGCATAAAGGTGAGCTTCACATTATTATTCATCAAGAATGATACCATGAAGAGATATAGGGATAGAAGGAAGCCCAATTTCTAAGGGAAAAACTGATTCAAAACTATAGACTAGAGAAAATGGTGTTGACCTAGTGGTAGTACGTATGCTAGTCTGATAGGCCCAAAGAGCAAGGTAAAGATGAAGATGCCAATCCATGCGGGTTTCATGAATTAAATTTTGGAGGATTTTGTTGAATTTTTTTGTAGTGGCCTCAGTTTGTCCATTGCATTATGGATGATAAGGTGTGGAAAATTTGTGATTAATCTTGAATTTGGCACAAAGCTATTTGACATGTTTATTTTTGAAGTTACCACCATTATCAGAAATGATGGTATGGGGAACACCAAATTTGATTAAGAATAAATTTAGAAATGGTAGGACTAGTGACATTAAAGAGAGTCATGGCTTCTACCCATTTGGTAAAATATTCAGTAGTGGTGATGATAAAAACATGCCCATCATAGGAGTGAGGTAATTTACCAATAAGACTAAATCCCCATGTGGAACCTGACCAAGAAGATTCAATAGTTTGAATTTGGCTGGAGGTGAATGAATTAGATCATCATGAAGTTGGCAAGGAGTACACTTTTTAGTGAATTCAATTACATCCTTTTTAGAAGTAGGCCAAAAGTAACCCATACATAGGCATTTATGGGATATAGCATGTTCACTATAGTGGCCTCCACAAATGCCCCCGTGTGCTTTCTCAAGAAGAAGAGGGACCTCATATTTCATAACATAATGGAGCAAGGTCCCTTTAACATTGTGATAGTAAAGTATGTTGTGTTGAAATACATATTTGAAAGCTTGTTTGTGAATGCATGTCTTTTCATTAGAATCTAAGTTAAGAGGATAAGTTTGGTGTTCCAAGAATTGAATAATGTATTTATACCATGGGATTTGATGAATGGTAACAATCTCAAATGTGAAAATTAAGCAAATTTGGTGGTTGAGTAGAAGATAAAGATTTTCTTATCTAGATAAGAAAAGTAGGATTGGAAAGAATTTGGTGGGGATGAAAGAGAGAAGCTGAAGAAGTGAGGGAATCAACAATGGAATTTTGATCTCTAGGGATAGGCTTACTAGTGAAAGAGATAAAATCCTTGGTAAGAGTGGTTGTAATTTAATGATAGGTAATGAGATTTTCACTTTTTCATTGATAATCACCATTGACTTGGTATAAAATAAGTTGATAATCACCTAAAGCATATAAATATTGTATGTCTGAGTTAAGAGAAGCTCACATGCCTAATATGAGAGCTTCGTACTTAGCCATATTATTGGTGACGTAAAAGGTGAAGAAAAAAACTAAAGGAATGATTTTTCCAAGAGGACTTGTGATAATGCAACCTGTCCCAGCTCTTTGAATGAATTTAGCACCATCAAAGTGAAGGTTCCAAGTATTCTCATGCAAGTTGACATTAATTTCAAGAAGCTCCTTAATGACTACTTTAGGTTTAGTAGTATCAGAGGGAATAGAGGAGTCATCAAGATTATTGGTTTCAAGATCAATCATAAAGTTATGAAAATAATCTTTGAGAGAGATAGCTTGATTAATACCTTCAATATAGAGGATATTATCATTAGGAAGACTATCTTGAAGGGAAGAATTAGTTGGAATGGGAGCTGTAGCAAGTTGATCAACTATGATGTAACCTTTAACATCTTTTTGAGTAACAATACAAAGATCAAATTCCATAAGAAGGATCATTCATTTACCAATTCTATCTCTAAGGAGAAAAGCTTTGGAGAAAAAATGATGAAGGGGGTCAGAATGAATGATGACATAAGTAGTTTGATAAAGCAAGTAAAGGCAAAGATTTTCAGCTGTGAAATAGATGGCAAGACAATCATGTTCAATTTTAGTATAACATATTTCAATATCTATGAGGCCTTGACTAATGTAATAGATAACATACTCTCTTTTAGTATCATCATGTTGGGAAAACATTGCCCCAACTGATATAGGTGTGGAATAAGTATATAAAATTAAGGGATGATCATTAGAAGGAGGAAGAAGTGTGAGTAGGTGAAGCAATGACTCTTTCATGTTATCGAAGGCTTTTGACATGGGTCTGTCCTTTATAAATCAATGCCTTTCTTGAGAAGAGAATTGATACAGTGGATGCAATAATCCATTTCAGGGATGAATCATCTAATTGCCCTAAGTTTGCCTAAGTAAGTATGAATATCAAGAATGGATTGAGGAATGGGCATGTTGATGATATCACTAATCTTAGTAGGGTCCACATCAATGCCACAAAGAGATACTAAGAATCCTAACAATTTTCTAAATGTGACACCAAAGACACATTTGTAAGGATTGAGTCTAACCCAATATTTAAGAAGATAGTCAAAGATGATAGCAAGATCTGACATATGAGTCTTATGACTTTTGGATTTAACAATGAGATCATCCACATAGGTTTAAATAATTTTGTAGATAAGATCATCAAAAATGTGGGTCATTACTCATTGGTAAGTGGCTCCAACATTTTTAAGGTTGAAAGGCATTTTGACATAGTAATAGATGCTCCATTCTGTGGTGAAAGTAGTCTTATGTTGGTCCTTAGAGGCAATGTGAATCTAATTGTATGATGAGAAGCCATCCATAAGAGACAACATTTTGTAACCAGTCATGGAATAAATGATGGCATCTATCAAAGGTAAAGGGAAGTTTTCCTTATGATAAGTGAGGTTAATATTGCAGAAATAAATACAAATGTGAATGACCATATTGACCTTTTTTTGAATGGGGACAATGTTAGAAACCCATTCAGAATATTCCACTGGTTTAATAAATTTAGCATCGAGTAATTTGATGATTTCCTTGTGACATAGAGTGGAAAATTTAGGTGGAAATTTCCTTTGCTTTTGATGCACAGGCTTGGAATCAAGATAAATAATGATGTTATGCACCATAATGATAGGGTCAATGCCATGCATTTCCTCATAGGACTAGGAAAAAACCTCATGATATTTATCAAAGAATAAGCTAAAATCATCATGTTCGATATGTGAGAGTTTATGAGATATTGTAATTGGTTGACAACAAGATGGAGTACCATATTCAATGTGAGTGGTTTCTTTAATAAGCATGGCATTACCATATTTAAAGTGGTATGGTTCATTAGGTAAGGAATACATAGGATTAGTTTTTGGATCAATGCTAGCAATAAATTTATTGAAACAAGGGCTTTTAGTTTTAAAATTCCTAATTTTATGATGTTGCCAAGGAAGTTGAGGTTCTCAGGCATGAAGTATTTTCAAAATAGCTTCGTCACTAGGCAAGGTAAAAAGAGGACCATGATACTCAACATATACTTCGAGATCTATATTTTTATTACCATGGTGATCATACTTAGAATGTATATGATGGACATTAATTGCCTTGGCATCGAGTGTAATCTTGGAAGTAGAAGTAGATAGGTCAAAAGGGATTAGAGTGTCGATGGATTCGATGATAGGGGAAGAATCAATTGCAATGATTAGATCGATTGGTGGTAAAGGAGATGTTTTAATTTATAGAGATGCGGTAGGTATAAGTTACTCTACCACCCAAGGAGTATCAATAAGTGGAGAATTGGTAGGAGGTACATGACCCTCAAGATCTAAGTTACGATATGTAGAAATGGTATGAACATCTTGATCAAAAGCATGAATTTAGGCTAACATTTTTTGATAGTGTCAGACATCAAAGTCTCATGATTGAGCTTGGGCCATTATATAATTATCCTCATATGTTGGAGAAATTATACATGCTTGAGAATTAGGGGGAGTTCAAAAGGTGAAATCTTAATATTACTAAATGTATGAGGAGACATGATGAGAGGATCTTGAAATAAATTAGCTACTCCAAAATCATTACAAGTGAAGGCATATTTTGGTAAAGAAAGCTCTTGAGCATTGCATGAAGGGGTAAAATCAGTGATTTCATCAATAAGAGGAATAATATGGTCTCTTGGTAATAAAGAAGGAGGAAGCCACTACAAAATGTAGGGAGGTAGCTTGGTAGTATTACAAGTATATTCCAAATCATTGGGTTCATCATCATCAAAATCTGCAAGAGTAATTTGTAAATTAGGATTCATGTTAATGAACTTGGGTAAAGAAGCACTATTGATCTTAAGAATTGTATGAATATGATATTGGGATTTGGGATTAAGAAGATGAATACTCCATGGGTTGGGATCCACTTCATGCATATAGTGTTTTCCATTGTGTAAGAATTTAATGCATTGGTTACCAGAAAAAGCAATGGCCCTCATTCTATGAGTCCATGGGCGACCAAGGAGCATGTTATAGGATAAAGGTAAGTCACATACCATAAGCTTAGTTTGAATGGTCTTAGGTCCAATGGTTAATGGAAGCCAAATATACCCAAGTGGATTTTGATTTGTCTTATCAAAACCATGATAGGTAAGACAAGTTTGCTTAAGATGATCTTTATTATAACCAAGTTGTTGGATGAGCCACAAAGATGTCACATTAATACTAGATCCTTCATAAAATAGAACCTTATGTATAGGGGTAATACTAATGGCTATTTTAATGAAAAGTGGTGGATCATCAACATGAAAAATAATTTCATCATTGATCATGTCCTCTTCAATAACTTCAATGGAAGGCTTGGAATAAGGACACATAGTTTCAATGGTATTGACATTGATATTAATAATGATGAACTCTTATCTATTTTTAGTAACACATATTGCATGAATGTTGATTATAAAATACTTATAGTTACTACTTGATGGGAAAGAGAATGTGTGACTACTTATGTTTCACCTCCCTCTAGACTTCAAGGTAGTGATATTTACCATAGATTGATATTTAATAGAAGGTGGTTCTTAATCAATAGAATATGGATCTTCAATTTCTTGGAGTTGTTGCATAAGGAACTTATGATGATAGGAGAAGTACAAACCAACTCCATAAGAGGAATCTTACAAGGCATAGAGCTGAGTTATTCAAGAAAGTTCCAATGAGATTTGGAAGAACTATCATGAGGTTTATGAGGTAACGCAGATTTGGAGAGAATAAATGTGGTTGGAGGATCAGAAGGAGGAGGTGGTTCCTCATTGGATTTCAAAGCAAGATTAGTGGTGGTAGTATCTTTGAGAAGTTGTTCTTCTAATTATGGATTTTTAGGTTTGGTAATGGGATCTTTGTGAGCTGACTTGTAATGATAATTGACCTTAGTAGTGTTAACATATTTAAAATTGTTATAGTATTGGTCATAATCGACATCAATGGCACTAACATCCTTGGTATTAGGTTGATTATTTGAAAAATATTTTTGGTTATTTGAGGTAGAAGCTTTGGAAGATTGTCACTTTTGAGAAGCAATAATGTACTCTTGATGATGAAGGTTGATGATTGCTTCATGATTAAATGAATCACCAAGCATATAGGAAACAACAAATTTAGTGAGCCCTCTACAAAATTCATGGGAAATATAGACATCTAATTCCTAACACCATTTATGTTGAAATTGTCTATCTTACTCAAATTGCACTCAAATGCACATTTTAGGCCGAAGTCCATAAAACACCCTAAATTGTTCAAACTTGTCACTTACAAGTGCTAGTTTAGGTTAAAGTATCCCTAAAGAGGGCAATGCATTTTATGGGCTAGTTAACTTTGATTAGATCATTTCAAGTCAAAATGAGAATTTCACCATTTAGTGCTCTGGATCACTTTTTTCTTCTAATTCATTGGTACATGTCACGTACCTTTGTTATTTGGTGTTGGCAACGTCCTAAATGGGAATACAACTCCAATGTATCTAATGTCACCTTATAATTCCTCTCCAGTCAAATTATGACCCAATAATATGAATTTTTGACCATTTTGATTAATTAAGGACCAATTTTCAAATAATTGCACAAATGCTAATTAACCTTGTTTAAGGCTAATTAATCCAAATCAAGAGCTTAAGTGGATTTTCCATGAGAGTTGTTGAATATTTCTTTTTGAAAATTGATTCCTATTATCTGCATCATCGAGTGACATCATTTCTTGGGAAGACATTCCTAGGCCATAAATGCCACAAATATTAGGATTATAGGTCATCCATGCCTAGTTAATGCATCTTATGCCTCTTTAATTCTTATTTATCTTAAGGATATTTATGGATTTAATTCAAAATATTAGGATTATCCTCAACCACACATCTTCATCTCAAGATGGATGGTTCAAGTTGATCCTAACCAATCTCAAAAATTAATAAATAGAGAGGGCATGAACATCATTTTTAAGCTATTTTTGGTACAAGGTTATTTTTCTCAAATATCTTCAAAGCTTGAATATTGCAAAATTATAATGCTAAATTATTTCCATAAAGCTTCATTGATATGATAGTTTAGTGATTTGGAATCAAGAGCCTAGGTTTTATGGAGTGTTCTTGAGGCATTGGAGGAGCTTACCACCATTGTTGACAAAGACAAAGATGTTTGATCAAGGGAGAACATGTTTTTGAGTCACATGATGTATGGTGAATCCATTTGGGAAGGTAATATGGTGTTGCTTTCTTTCATTTATTTCTTTTTATCTTTTGTAATTCCCATAGGAATATATAGGCTTGGTTAATTAGTTGTTAATGAATGTTTCATTATTTATGAACTAATGCTTGACTAACTTGTTTTGTAATCCTATCTATATCTTGGCATGCCTGGTGGGACTAGATGCATCTCACACCTAAAGAAGATCACTTTGCAACTGTAAAATATCCATTTAGACCCTTAAAACTCATGCAAATTGATTTTCTAACTTTATTTTGCCATTTTGGTTATCATGGTTTTTACACAGTAATTGACATCAACATAAATACTAACATCGATCACTTGCTTAACCAACATCCGTCAACAAAACTAACATCGACCAGATCTCAGTTAGCCAGAGTAACCAACATCGGTCACTGTGTTTTTCCCAAAAAAATAGACCCAAGAGCTACTTTTCCAAAGTTTATTATTTCAAACTCAAAGGAGCTTCAAAGATAAAGGATATGATGACATTTTTTGCTACATGAACAAGCTTTTGCTTTGATAAAACCATGTTTAAATCACCTCTTGCATGCTTAAAAATTTATTAGGAACTTTGTTTTAGGTGTTTACCAAAGAATTTAGATGTTTTGGTGAATGTTTTCAAAGTTTTTCAACTAAGACCAAGGGGTCAAATGAACACCACCAAACATTTCATTTGGGTTTAAAATTGAACACGCTTGTCAATTCTTGTTTGCAATAGTTGTTTACTTAGGTTTTGTTTGGCAAAAAGAGGAATGCTACATGTATGTTATTCCATTTGTCCCCTATAGGGAACCTTTGGAATCAAAATCATGATTCCTATTGTAAATAGCCTAGTCCAAGGCTTAGAAAGAATGTCATTTAAAGCACTCCCCAAAAATTTGCCAAAGTTTGGGTGATCTTGAAAATAACCATCAGGTTTTTATATTTTATGCTTTCTTTATTTTCATGCAAACTTGGCTTATGAGTGGGACGTCATTACCACCCACAAGTTCTTTAAGGAAGCTTTAACCTAGGGTTTCACCTCTCGGCATTGACTTCATTTGACTCTTTTGGAGTTGCACATGGGACATATCTGCATTTGGACATTGCACTACATTGAGCGAACAACACGATATGGTGGTTGTAAAAAGGACTAGACCTTTTTAAAAATAGTCAATACCACGCTCACCTAATTTTTATGCTTGTCTTTTGCATCATTTGACATGAAAGTCATTATGTAATTTATTCCCCATGATTGAAACCTTTCTAGTTTAGTAGACCCCACTTTGCCATACCTTGTCAGTTTAGACTTAAGATGTTTATTTTTTGTCATTAGATTACTTGGTCTTGATTTATGTCTAAAACTACTTGTTAAATCAATGATCTTAACCAAAACACATTTTCCTCAATTTTCTTGAGCAAGGGAGGCGTTACACTATCCAAATGGAAAATTCATCTTTTCCTTGTTCAAATTGTTATCAAAAGATTTGTGTCATGTCATCCACTTTGGCATAGTCATGCTGCCTAATTGAATATAGATCTTTTACCCAATTTGTTTAAATCCTTCATTTTTAATCCACATTCAAAATTGAACCTTTTTGTGTTCTAAGGGTTGGTGCGTCAAAGTGGGTTCACCATTTGTGTACTAAGCTTATTTTAACTTGGGTTAAATTTTCTATTTTGATTGAAGGTCATTTATTAAGACTCAAAATCACATTATCATCATGGTAGAATCAAATCATCTTGCATATTGTTCATGATTTGAGTCCTAGAACATATTTTATCCTACTAGAATCATGTGGCAACGTTGTGCTACCTATTTGATCCTAGCTTTATACTTAGTGATTCATGTATGTTTTTTACATCTTGAGTTGCTTAGTTCATTTTGTCTTCTTTATAATCTAGAGAGATTTCCTCTAAACTTCTAAGGTCAACTTGTTAAAGTTGAAGCTAGCGTTTCTAGTGTGGGTGTATCATAAAGATCTAGGTTTTGGTGTATTAGTTTTCACCTTGGGTCTTTAAGTTACCTTACTCTCTTCTAATCTATATAATTTCAACTTTATCGAAGGTTGAGTAAACTCATAAACCAAATATTCTAAATTGTGCATGGTTTTAAACCACCCTCCCTTATAGTCTGATTGGTACCTTGGTTATTTATTTAAAAGAGAGCCAAAGCATATTTTGATTAGTTGTCGAACATTGGTCCAAATTTAGTTGAACACACAGATCAAATATTTTTAGACATGACTCAAAGGTTCACTCATAGTGGGGCCTGTTATGGCCTTAGTTATGAGGATGAGCAATTTTATGATGGTCAAGATAACCTTGTTGTTTTTGATGATATCCCTACAATAGTAGGATTTAAAGATGATTACAATGAATATCAACCCCAAGAAGATCAAGATGAAGCCCTTCTTAGATTAATAGAATCAGGTGCTAGACTACCTTCTGATTTTCCTATAGAATAATTACATACATTAGTTAGAGAAGGAGAACAATGATGGAAAAGAACAAGATTTTTCACAAATAGACATACCTTCTTCCTCTAACAAAGGAAAGGAAATACAAATAGAGTCAAAACCCACAAATCCAGATCTTCTAGCTAAGATCAGGATAATAAGTTAATGATATGCAAATCAACTTGTCATAGACTTAACAAACTCCCTAGTTGCCACTTCAATTCACAATAATGCTTAGAAAGAACATGAAGATATGGTTGAAAGTACGTAACAAGTATTGGATGAGAACATTACCATAGTGGATCAAGGAAATCTAAATGAATAGTTAAAGACACAAGAGACCTTACAAAGTGTTCCATTTGATACAGAACATACATTATCCAATCATCAAGAACCTCTTATTACTTTATAAACTTAGAAACCCAAACATTCAGTTAAAATTGAGGAAATCCCTCAAGAAAATTTGGCTAGTTCTTTTCAACTAACCTAAAGATCGGTAAATAAACATAGAAATTTCTAAGATTAATAAAGCACAAAACAACCAAATTCAAGGAATGTTTTACAATCCAAGGATCAACAACCTATGCACTCAACTCAAGTAGTAAATTAAAACCAAATCATGGATTGAAAGGTATACGCTCCCTATAGATCTACACAAAAGTTAGGGGCACATTCCACTGCAACAATAACAAAACTAGGGGCACATGCCACCCCAATAACAAAAAAACTTGGGGCACATTCCACCCTAATAGCAATGAAACCAGGGGCACATTCCACCTCAACAACATCTTATCCAATCCATAAATGCACAAAACATGCAAGAATGGAATTCTATGAAGGAAATTGTCCAAAGATTAGAGATGAATAATAGAGTCAAAAAGTACAAATTCTATGAGATATGCCCATATCAATTTGATAAATCTATTCTCCAAAACCCCTTTCCAGCTCATTTTGAGGCACCCAAATTTAACAAGTACAAATGAAAAGGAGATCCACATGAACACATATAGGCATTCTTCATCTTGTGTCAAGAGATTGCTTATAGTAGCAAGTACTTACTATGACTATTTCCATGAAGTTTAGCAGGACAAGCTCTTGATTGGCTACTTAAACTACCCAAGGGATTAGTTGTAGATTGGAATGACTTATCAAAAAAGTTCATTAATAATTTTTCATATAGCATAGAACATGAATTAACCATTACTGAATTATGTAAAGCCATGTAATGTGATGGTGAAATTTTTGTTGCATATCTACAAAGGTGGAGAGCATTGGCTAGTCGCTTTCAACATAATTTGCTAGACAAATAGTTAGTTGATATCTTTGCACATAATTTGCATCTTGAAGTTATGCATAATCTATGGTTATCTTGTGTTAACTCATTTGAAGAAATTATTGACAAAGGAGTGTAGATTGAGAAGGCTCTTATTGCTAGGGGCCTTGTTAAGATCTTTGCACAAGGTCAAACATCTAATTAGACTAAATCACTGGATTCACAAATAGTTATGTAGGATAAGCCTAAGGGATTTAACAAAAATAAAAACATGGTTGGAGATGGGGTGATGGAAACAAGACATGTACAAATGGTACAAGCTATACCTCCTCCAAATCTATAATTAACTCCCTCAAATCCACTACCTACTTTGTAAAGACAACCTCCATGAAGGATGTTTCATAACAATTTTAGAGTCTTTAGCAAGTTTGGAGAATTGGTTAAAAAGTTTTATAAAATATCATTGCAACTAATTTAATTATATGGCCAATATCAAGGCCATTTCCTCAAGATCAACCAAAACTAGACTGGTACAAAGAGAAAGAATGGTGTAACTTTCATCATGTTGCTGGTCACAGTGCATATTGTTGTATTCAATTATGACATATTATTGAGGAATTCATTGAAAATGGTGAGATATAAATTAAGTTGGCCCCTAATTAGGACACAAATCAAGATATGGGAATCTATAAAGACCCCTTTCCTCAACATGATCCACTACCACCAAGAAACAATCAAAATGGTCATACTCAAGGATAGAGGCAGAATCATAATGAGCATAATCAAGATCATAATGCCCACACTAATAATGTGGCTTATAACAATGTACTTTATGACTATAATAATATTGTGGGACACATTTTTGCAACCCATATTACCACTATTACTGTAACACTGCATGACTAATCTCATGTTCCTCGTAACATGAAACCCATCATTATAGGGTCAACACCCTCTCCCCCTAGTAATACCATGTCAAGTTCACATCATCATGTTACTACTTCATTTACACAGGTTACTAATCCTAAACAACAATAATTTTCTTATAAAGGCTCCTCATTGACCCAATATTGTCACAATACCATTAATCACCCATGAATCACCATCTAAGGCCCTTTGCCTCCCTCTTCTAATTATAATAACTCCTTGCCACCTCTAGGTTGTGAAATTGCAACTAGATGCCCATGAGTTACCATTTAGGGCCCTTCACCCACTTCTTTCCATAAACCTAATGAGAACACTGTGCTAACGGTTCCAAAGCTGAATATTGTCCCAATAAAGACCAAACTAGTTCAATCCACAATTCAGAGGCGTTATAGTATAACAAATCAATTAGATAAAACCCCTATGCAAATTTCCATATTAGAACTCTTGAAAACATCTAATTTCCATTGAACCATCTTCAAAAAACTTTTATAAGCATCTATTGTGCCTAATAATATAAGCCTTAATCAGTTCTAGAACCTAGTTGGACATTTGTCTTTATTTCAACAAATCACATTTGATCAAAAGGACATGCCCACCCTTGGCCCAAACCACAATAACCCACTATATATTGAGATAATCATTGCAGATCACAAGATCAAGCAGGTTCTTATAGATAATGATTCAGGGCTGAACATCATATCTCTTAAATTGGTGTGATGATTGGGTTACATGGATAAAGACATTCAACCAGAAACTATTACAATCAAGGCTTACAATAACACCAAAAGGGAGTCATCTTGTACAATTTAGTTGTTAATCATGGTTGGGTCTATTTATCATCACACATTATTCCATATTGTTGATATTGAGCTTCTTTATAACATACTTCTTAGTTGTCCTTAGATCCATGAAGTAGAAGCAGTTCCATCTACTCTTCATTAATGCCTTAAGTTTCCCCATGATGGGATCCAGGTTACTATTCCTACTGATCAATAGCCATACCAATACTGCAAACATATTGAAGCAGAGTTTTGTATTTATGACTATTGCCTAGGTTCTAAAGTCATTGCAAAGAAGAATAAAGACATCATCTCTCACCCATCTCCATCTAATTATATAGACCCTAGTGATCTAGCCTCCACTTTGGTTGATCCTTTTCCTGTAGCTCTGGCCAAACAAGTGATTATTAAAGATGTAGGTATTTCCATGTACCATCTAAAGACATCCTCCATATTGAAAAATTACCAAAATCCTCTAAAATATTTGGTAAGCCTAAAACTTCCTATACTCCTAATAGACCCAATTAGATTTGGTAACCAAAGAAGAAGCAACTAAAACCTCTTGTGTTTTTTGTACCTATAATTAGACCAAAAAAGATCAAGTGGATTTTATCGAGGGAGATTGGTTATATTTTGAGGGCCTTGTAGATTGTTTTTAGAATCCAAAGTATCCTATCCCTAATAGGATAATGGATCATCTTGACTATATAAGGAAAGGCCCTGGCCCACAGGCGCAAGGAATTTTAGAAACCTTATCAACTGGAGTTGTCAATTGGAATCATGGTCTTGGATTTAAACCACCAAAGGATGACCTCATAACATTTGGTAGTGACTCTTTCGAAGTGACTGGTATTGAGACTCCTAGAAATGACACAACATCCCGTTATATCCTTGTTGATGAGCTTGATAATTTAGATTTATTTGATTCAAAATCCATATTGACTATAATACCTATTGGAGCTTCCCATCTTTAAGAAAAAACCCATCCTAGTGGTGCTTTCCTTTCTGAAGCAAGGCATTATATCTTTACCATTGGTGCTTCCCATCTTGAAGTAAACCCTCACTGTAACCTATGATTTTGCCATCTTAAACTCATAGATTGGGATCAACAAAATTTGGTCATAGGCCTCGATGAGTTTCAAAATGAAGAATCGATTGTAAAATACATGGGCCTAAGAGATGCATTCCCCATTGGTGATCATAAGCAGGGTTTTGATTTTTCATTGAATTCTTCTACCTACTTTGGAGAGCAGACAAAATTTATTGGTAATAATAAAGAACAAACATCGAGACCTTTAGGGGAAAAACTCTTTGAGGCACTTGTTGATTAGGGAAAAAGTAACGAAAATTACAAGCCTTTTAGTGAAAACCTATTTCAGGAACTCCCAGGTGGGAAATTTTGCTCATCTCCTCAGGATGTAT
Organism: Torreya grandis; assembly: GCA_037957365.1. Taxonomy (NCBI): domain Eukaryota; kingdom Viridiplantae; phylum Streptophyta; class Pinopsida; order Cupressales; family Taxaceae; genus Torreya; species Torreya grandis. The sequence goes on from JARHVA010000189.1 coordinate 5,602,891, forward strand.
AAAGTCCATCTAGCCCAAGTTCCATAGCTAGTACAAGCATCTCTTCAGAATAACATCAAATATTTTAGCATCTTACTCTTGAGTTTCTAGAGGTCTTTGCCAATTGGCCTTTACTTGAGAAGGTAGATTCTGATTCTTCATATTATCTAGATCTTTGGGAGGAACAACAAGAAGATATAGTAGAAGAAGATCATGACCATACATTGCCTATGATTTTAGAAGATGGATCCACACTCCTTATGGAGATCACAACAAAAGTGAATTTAGGAACCCATGAGGATCCCAAAAATGTTTATCTTGGAGCTTCCCTTACTAAAGTAAAATGTGAACATATTATATCCATTCTTAAGGATTATATAGATATCTTTGCATGGGCATACTCTAACATGCCAAGCTTGGATCTAGATTTAGTTGTGAATCATCATTTTGTCCACCTTGATGTTAAACCAGTCAAGCAAAAGTTGAGAAATATGCATCCACGCATCACCCTTTTGGTTAAGGCTGATTTGGAAAATTTGTTAGGAGCTAATTTTATCAGACCACTGGACTACTCTGAATGGATTTCTAACATAATGCTAGTAATTAAAAATACCCTAGGCATATGTGTTTGTACTGATTTGCATGATATCAACAAAGCATGCCCCAAAGATGATTTTCCTTTGCCCAACATTGACATGATTGTCGACTCAACTACTAGGTACAAGATGCTATCCTTAATGGATGGATTTTTTGATTACAATCAGATCAAGATAGCCCCTAAAGATCAACATAAGACTGCGTTCACCACTCTATGGGGGACATTATGTTACCAAGTCATGCCATTAAATTTGATGAATGCTAGAGCCATATATTAGCATGTAATGACTGTCATCTTCCATGACATGATGCATGACATTATCAAGGATTATGTTGATGATATACTAGCAAAATCATGAACAAGAGTGGGACACCCTGGCATTCTATGAAGAATATTTGAGAGGCTTCATGCATATAAAGTCTGATTGAATCTTAAGAAATGTGTCTTTAGAGTCACATTAGGAAAATTACTAGTGTTCATTGTATCATAATGAGGGATTGAAGTCACCTTAAAAAGGTTACCGATATTATGGAAATGCCTCCACCAAACAATCTTAGACAGTTGCAAGGTCTACAAGGTAAGTTCTAGTCTATATGCAGGTTCATTTCTCAACTAGCAGATAAGTGTCACCCATTTACTGATTTATTAAATAATTGGGTAACATTTCACTAGGATGAATATTGTTAGATAAAATTTATAAAGCTTAAAACATACTTGGCCAATCCACCGATCTTACATCCTCCAACACAAGGAAAGTTACTACTTCTTTATATATCGGCCATAGAACATGAATTGGGGGCACTTTTGGCTCAACATGATGATCATGGTAAGGAACACATAGTTTATTATTTAAGCTACACATTGGTAGCTTATGAACATAATTATATGCATATTGAGAAGGCATATTTAGCTATGGTGTTCACCACTCAAAAATTATGACTTTATATGCTAATAATAAAACTATTGTTATCACCAAGGTAGATCCTCTCAAGTTCCTCTTATCTAAAGTAGATCTTCAAGGATGGATGGATAAATGGATTATGCTCCTTAGTGAGTTTGATATCGAGTGCTAGAATCAGAAGGCAATCAAAGGCCACGTTCTTACTGAACAACTTGTAGAAGCTCCTATTACAGCCATTCAATCCCTCAACTTTGACCTTCCAAATGATTCTATCATGATGATAAAACAAGCATCACAAGAACCTGAATAGTGGATGCTCTATTTTGATAGATCCTTCACATCCTAAGGATTTAGAGCTAGCATATTGTTTATCATGCCACAGGGGGATTTGATCCCCAAAGCCTTCCATATACAATTTTAGTGTACAAATAATTTGGCCAAATATGAGGCATTGGTTTCAAGGATCTATTTTTCCATACAATGGGATATTCAAAGCTTAAAGGTCTATGGAGATTTGTAGCTAAACATAAATCAGACAACTAATCATTATCAAAAAATAGATGATAAACTTGTTCCTTACAAGAAAATTGTTGATAACCTTAAAACATATTTTAAATCTCTACAGTTTGATCAAGTTCTACGAGTCAACAACATATCTACCGATGTCATGAATATAATTGGTTCCATGATTAAAATGCATGATAGTGCTAAAGGGTATCAGTTCCTGATTGAAAATATTCATCAGCTAGCACATATTCTATCAAATTCAGAGAGGATATGCACCATTGCTGATCTTAATCTCTCACCTGAGCTACCATGGTACCAATATTTTAATAACTATTTCCATAGTCATGTATTTCCCACCAACCTTTCCAATAACCAATAAACACTTTTCCTTCATCACTTAACACGTTATATCCTCCTTGGAAACATGATTTATCATAAAGGCTATGATGGAATGCTTCTTTGTTGTTTATCTTTGGAAGAATCCAAGCTGGCACTAAAGGAGGTTCATGAAGGAATGTGTGGGGCCTATACCAATGGTGTAGTCATAGCAAATAAAATTCTCACAATAGGTTATTATTGGCCTAAAATAGAGACAGATGCTTGTAATTATGTAAAGAAGTGTGTTCCTTGTCAACAACATGAAAACTTGCTACATGTACCTTCCTTACCATTGTAGCCGAATACAACACCATGGCCATTCTCAACATGGGGTCTTGATCTCATTGGGAAAATTAACCCAACATCTTCAAATGGCCATAAACACATTTTAACTACAATTGAGTACTTTACCAAGTGGATTGAGGCCATTCCTCTCACTTATGTTACTAGGAAACACAACCAAATTCATTCATTACCATATCATCTGTTGATATGACATCCCACCTCGTATTATATCTGATAATGGCAGATCTTTTGTGAACCAAGATGTGAAATCTCTTTGTGAAAAATTCAAGATCAAGCACAAAAAATCCACTCCATATAACCCGCAAGGCAAAGAATAAGCTGAGGCATCAAATAAAACCATTCTAGCCATCTTAGAAAAGATTGTCAATGATGCTGGCTGTAATTAGCACTTACAAATTTTTCTTGCCCTCTGGGCTTATAAAACCAATCATCACACCCCAACTAGAGATACTTCATACTTTCTTATTTTTAGCATGAAAGCTATCATCCCAGTTGAGATTGAGACCCCATCATTAAGAATATCACTAGAGCATATTGAAGATGATGAAGACTATAGAGCCTCTTGACTGCAAGAACTGGAACTTCTTAATGGTAATCATTTGGCTGCCCTATAAAACTTGTAGGCCTACTAGAATAAATTATGAAGAAGCTACAAAAAATGCATTCCCCTCAAGAATTTGAGATTGGTGAATTAGTTTTGAAAGAGAACCGGAAGAACACGAATGTTGAACCCAAAAAGAAAGGCAAGCTTTAGCCTAATTGGTTAGGACCATATATTGTCACAACAAACTATAGATCAAGAGCATATCGATTGGCTAAACCTAATGGTGAAAAACTTCTAGAGCCCATGAACATCATACACCTTAAGAGGTTCTACGCATGAAGAACTTTGAACCATTGTTTATAAGACCCTTGACTTGAGGGCAACTTGTGTTGTCATAATTTTGTCCTACCCTTTTATCTTACCTTGAACACATTTTATACTACTTTGGTCCACTTTTCATCATTCCCAATAGTAAAGGCTTTGAACCCTTGGCACTCTGAACACATTCTCCATCCCAATCTAGATCACTCTCTTCAAGAGGCATATTCTTTGTTATGTCTAGGACATGCTATAATCTTGAACACTTTTTGTCCCTTGATCAATTATGATCTCAATTATGTCTCATAAATGTTATGAACATCTTCAACAATAGTTCTACAAAGCAGTTCAACTAGGACAATCTTGTGCAGTCTCAAACATGTGAACATCCGCATCTTCTTAGTTCAAGTATTTGCTACTCTTTCTTGTTTTAACAAGAACCTCACTCTCACCGATTTGTGAGCATGGGCAATTACAACCAACTTAGCTATCTTATTGGAACCTCTACTCTTAAAATGTGCATCTCCTTGATTAGATGGTCCCACCTTGTGCATAATTTATCCTAAAAACACCAAAAATATTAGAAATACTTTAAAAATACCAAAAACATTAGAACATGATCTATAAAAGAACAAAAACTTTGTCTCATACTTTTATACATTTGTACATTCCTATTCCACCATCCCATGCTCTCACTATTTTGTGAGCAACTGTTAAGTTTGAATGCTCTTACCATTTTTCAAGCACAAAAACACTATTTCATTTCATCTTATCCCATAAACTTGCCATTTTTCAAGATCATTCTTTCTCATCTCATCAGCTTCTTGTCCATTGCAATTTGTTTATTGTATCTTCCATTTATTCTATAAATCATGCTAGTCTGATCATCATTTTTCTTCTATCCCATTTCCTAGGAGAACTAAATTTGGCTTGAAGTTTATGTTGGAACATGCATCCATGGAACTATGTAGGCAACATCCACTTATCTGATACATTTGGAGTCAGCTCGGCCAACCCCTTCCTTTTCTTCTCTTCCCCCATTTCTTCTATCATTTTTCCTCTTTAATTAGGGAACCATTATTGTGTCATTTTTTTTGTTATGATGTGGTGGAAAGTAACCCCTCTACCGCACATGCATGAACATTTGTCTTTAAACCACACTAGCTTGGCTTTTGTTTGTGTGTGTTTATTTGATGTTTTATTTGTGTGTGTTTAGTTGTGTTTTCTTTGAGTTTTGATGTGCTTTTACACCTCTCCTTTTATTTCTTCTCTTTTTCTCTTTTTATTTCTTGGTCTTGTGTTTCCTTGTTTGATTTTTCTTTTCTTTTTTCTATTTCAAAACATCTTGATGATTCACATGGATCTCAATTATTTATATCTTGATCCTATGTTATTACATTATTCTTAGACCATTTTGTTTATTTAATTGTTGTTGGTGCCTTATTTTTTTATTTGATTTTGATTTTCACTTTTGTGTTCAAGAATGCCTTGATGGTCCACATGGATCTTGATTATTCATATCTTGGTCTCATGTCATTAAGACATTCTTGACTTTTATTTTTAAACATTCTTGTTCCTACTTAAAGTATTGATTGTTCATATCTTTATTTTCAATTACGTTCATTTATGTTTATCTTTTTCTTTGTTTTTGCTTTTTTATTTAAATTTAAATCATTGTAACTCTGATTTTGGTCATTGTTTTACCAATATCCTTAGTTATAGGTATTCACATTTGAACTAGCTCTATTCAATTGTAATATTATGTCATTCTAAGTTATTCATACTTATGATGCCTAATTCCTTTTGTTATAGCAAACACTTTGTGCTCAGGTCTCAAAGTCTTAACGTCAACATTAGCTCTGATGAATGATTCTCAAGAACCCTTTGCAAAACCTAGGCTCATGACATGGAATTAGGCTTCTAGGTAGCATGCATTTTAGTACTCAAGTTTATGCTTAGATGTCCATCTATTTGCACACATTGTGAGTCTAATAAATTCTTGGTCATTTTTCATCATTCATCATTCTATTCTCTCCCAAACTTGGGTGAACTACAATGGCCTGAAGTTCATGTTGGAACATGAGTCTATGGAACTATGTAGGCATCACTCAATTTCTATTGAGGTCAGTTTGGATCTCTCCATTCTTCTTTTTATCTCCATCATCACTTTGTGCATTCTCATATGCTTGGTTTTATGTCTTTCTAAGCCATTTCACCATCACATGTACATTTGCATTTGCTCACTTTAACCTATCTTTTTGGTTATATCCTTGAGCTATTTTTACTTGCCAATTACCCATGTTAGGGCACAACATCTGAACTACGTCTAAATAAAATTATCTTTACAGGGGTAAATTATTATTTGTTCTTTATTAATGATTAAGATTCACCTTAATAGGGTACAACTATGTTATCATGATCAAATCTACTCTACTGGAGTACTTCTTATTATATTCTCTTTGGAGACCTTGTTCTAATGGTGCTTCCCTTCCTAAAGTAGAACATTCTTTCTTTTCCTCTATTTCTAAGCTCTCCACATTAAAGCCCATATTGGTAATATTTTAGTGTGTAACTTGTCTCAAAATTGATTAATATTGTAAGCACACAACTTGTACTCTTAAATTGAGTACATTTACAATGTATCCCTTACATTTATGGATTGTATCTTTCCCATTCCCCCCATTTTTAGGGCCTATTATACCTCTCATTATATTTTGATCATTGATGGTAATCACGTGTGCAAGCATTGGCTCATCTGGATGTGATTTATTCCATGTGTTAATCTCTCACTTTCTCTCTCTTTTCAAGATTCCATCCTTCTCTTTCATCCTAGTATGTCCTCTCGAGGGGGCATTGTGGGTTTGTTCGAATTTCTTCCTGACAAATATTTTCTTTGAAAAGATGTTGCTTCACTTGAATGTCTCGCTATGCCTTCTCAAATAGGGGCAAAATGTAGACATCCAATTCCTAACACCATTTGTGTTGAAATTGTCAAGCTTACTCAAACTGTACTCAAATGCACATTTTAGGTCAAAATATATTAAACACCTTAAATGGTTCAAACTTGTCACTTAAAACTGCTAGTTTAGGTCAAAGTATCCCTAAATAGGGTAATACATTTTATGGGCCAGCTAACATTGATTAGATCATTTCGAGTTAAAATGATAATTTTGCCATTTAGTACTCTGGATCACTCTTTTTTTCTAATTCATTGGTACACATCACGCACCTTTGTTATTTAGTGTTGGAAACATCCTAAATGGGAATACAACTCAAACACATCTAATGTCACCTTCTAATTCCTCTCCAGTCAAATTATGACCTAGTAATATGACTTTCTGACCATTTTGATTAATTGTGGACCAATTTTCAAATAATTACACAAATGTCGATTGACCTTGGTTAAGGCTAATTAATCCAAATCAAGAGCTTAAGTGGATTTTCCATGAGAGTTGTTGAATATTTCTTTTTGAAAATTTATTCTTATTATTTGCATTATCAGGTGACATCATTTCTTGGGAAGATATCCCTAGGCCATAAATGCCTCAAATATTAGGATTATGGGTCATCCATGCCTAGTTAATGCCTCCCATGCCTCTTTAATGCTTATTTATCTCGAGGATATTTATGGATTTAATTCCAAATATTAAGATTATCCTTAACCACACATCTTCATCTCAAGATGGATGGTTCAGGTTGATCTCGACCAATCTCAAAAATCTATAAATAGAGAGGCCATGAACATCATTTTTAAGCTATTTTTGTTGCAAGGTTATTATGTTCAAATATCTTCAAAGCTTGAATATTGCAAAGTTATAATGCTAAATTGTTTCCTCAAAGCTTCATTGACAGGATAGTTTAGTGATTTGGAATAAAGAGCCTAGGTTTTATGGAGTGCTCTTGAGGCATTGGAGGATCTTACCACCATTGTTGACAAAGACAAGGATGCTTAATCAAGGGAGAACATGTTTTTGAGCCACATGGGTATGGTGAATCCATTTGGGAAGGTAATATGGTGTTGCTTTCTTTCATTTGTTTCTTGTTATCCTTTGTAATTCTCATAGGAATGGATAGGCTTGATTAGCTAGTTCTTTATGCATGTTTCATTATTTATGGACTAATGCTTGACTAAGTTGCTTTGTAATCTTCTCTACAGGAATGGCCAATGTTAGCATAGAACCAAAAAAATTAATTAGGATCATACCACTTGGGAGGATTATTAGGATAAATGAAAGGTTTAGAGGGCGGTAAAATTATTTCATTTGCTGAACCAGGAGAGGTGTGTGAGAAGATGAAGGGATGTTGACTTTGGCAACTTCTAGTTTCATTTGTGGAGTATTACTAGTGATAACATTGGTAGATGTTTGAAAAGACCCTTTTAGGAGTTTAGGATTAGGTTTGAATTACTTCATGAGAAGTCTTAAAATTTATCTTGGTCAAGAGCTTCATTAAGTGTTTATGGAGAAAATGTTAGAACCTTATATTGAAGAGAAGGAATCAAAGTAGTGATAAAGAGTTTGAATAATTTATAATCAGCCATGTTAGGATTAACTTTATGGGCCAATGATTTCCATCTTTTGATAAAGTTATGAGTTGATTCAGTTAGAGATTACTTAGCATGAATGAAGTGGCTAAGATATTGTTTGGGAAGATCATTGTGTTGAAACTCTTTAACTATAGGATTAACCAAATCTTCAAGTTGCCAAATATAATTTGGGGTAAATGGTTATACCATTCTAATACATTGCTAGTGAAGGTTTTAACTAAGAGTTTAGTTGTGGCAAAGGAATTAGTTTGGATTCACTCTTTTTAAAGATTACCAAAGGCTTTGAGAAATGAGGCAGGGTCTTTAGTCTCATCATATTTGATAGTTGGAGATACATTACCAATATCAATGGATATAATGAAGGGAGCTAAAGGCTCATTTTGAATAGTTTGAAGCATCTTATTATTCATTATGGGTTGAGGAATAACATTGCCTGAGGTATATCTAAGAGGTGGAGGAATGAAATTAGGATTAACTTGAGGATGTATTGTTGGAGGTTGATTATCCATATTAATCAAATGTATTTTAAGTTACATCATTTTATTGGTATTATAATTTTTCATTATGTTCATTTGTTGGATAACTTGGGCAAGAAGTTGAGTTGTATTAGGAGGTGGGTTGGTATTGGTAGGAGCACTCCTCAAATTGATATTAGAGGGAGGGTTATTAGAAGATGGATTATTAGTGCGATTATGGATTAAACTTATGTCAATTTATCCCACATTAGTTTGAAAATTTTGGAGATGAGAAGTGTCTTTGTAAGTATAGAAAGATTCAGACCCATCAACTTCATCTTGAGGTGTGATTTTTACCATATTACAGGTCATAGATGAAGAAGGGGAAGAGGTACCCCAAGAGTGATGGTGATCTTAGGAGGAAAAGAGAGGGAGAAATGGATATCCCATATAGTATCTAAATGGATTCAAGCTATTCAAGAAGATTCTTATAAGAGACTTCATTATGACTGGAAAGAAATGAACATAATGCTAGATAAGGAAAGATAGTAAATTGGATCAACAAACATGGAAGATAGAAAATAGTAAAAGGTTGACTGGGTCAATATAGCACATGAAATAGGGTCTATAAACATTACAAGGTTGACTAGGTTGACCTAACATAGTGAATAGAGGTTGAAAATGTGTATGAGGTTAACTAGGTTGATCTAGTATAGCAAACATGGAAAATTAGATAGCTTGTATTAAACTATGTCAACTAAAATGACCATGTACTGAGATAAGAATAATTTTACATGTACTTAAAAAAGAAAGAACTGAAGGGAAATAAATAATCAATTGGATCAATGAGGTGATCCAATTGAGGCACACAACACAAAACCTTGTACCAATGTTGGCTAATGCAAGTTTTTGCAATACAAAATACAATTGAACAAAGAATAAGCAATCAACTTAAAAAAATAAAAGTTAACCAGATGGTCAGCCTAAATTTTGTTAGATTATTAGAATATAGTTTCAAATGTGATGGGAAGTTAGCTATAAGCAAGAAACTAGAAAGCAATCTAAGGATAGTTTCAAAATATTTGGACTAAAAGTGATCTGTATTGGCAGTGGTATAGGCTTGGTATTGGGGCCTACCCTCTTGGTGATGAAATCCAAGTAGGTAGGCCTTAGGTAGATAATTGTTAAAGTGTTTATTTAAGATTTCATTATTTGGTAGTGTGTGCATAAAATAAAACATAGTAAAACTAAACGGTGAATTAAAAACCATCTAATTAGACTAGTGATCTATTCTAAGCATGCAAGTAATAAGAAAATGAAAGTGTGAGTTAATTACTAGCATATAAATATTGATTCCAAATTTGAAACTCAATATATTGTTGATGTAGTCAATAGTGTATGCACCAAATATAGAACAGAGTTGGAAATGTCACCTCTATTCTATAGAAGTAAAGGTTTGAAAATGAATAGGGTTGATAAAGTTGACCTAGTTATCCAGATAGCACACTGAATATAGAATTGGGTCGACAGGGTCAATCCACTCAATCCATTTAACTATATAAGGATAGTTTTAAAAAATATAATATGTGAATGAAAACACTATACAAAAGGAAATAAAGGATAAAAATGAACCTTGGTGAGTCTGAAGATGTATAGAAATGAGATTTCTATCAAAGAACCTTGATAAATGCCTGTAAATCCTACTAACAAGATTGACTGGGTCGATCTAGCTTTATAGAAGCCTATTGCTAAGTGCCTAAAATGTACAGGGTTGACCTAGTAGTTTGGACTGGATGTTTGAAAGTCTAGAAAAATATACTGGGTTAACTGGGTCAATCTAGTAGCATGTACCTAATAAAGAAACTTCATATAAAAAATAGAATTATATGGATGAAAATATATGTTGAACATGCACATATAAGTTAGAAATGGGTTGGTGGAGTTGATCCAATATGGTAAGTATATGATAAAATAAAGATAAGTGAATAAATCCTGCAAGGGTTAGTTCACACTGGGTTTACCAGAATATATGCAATCAAAAATGCATCATGTCTATCCTCACTCAAAGAAGATATAACATACCTACACTTCTAATTAGGAATACATTTGTTAAGCGAGAACATGAACAATATGAGGATCCACTAGACCTGATTAGGGGATCATTTGTCATAATACACTATGCTAAAGAGGGTTCTAAAGCCTCAAGTCTAACACAATCATGCAATAACCCTAAGGGGGTCCTAGGTTTTATATTTCACCTATTATAATAATAAGAAAGTAAATATAATCTATTTCTCACCAAAGCTTGTGGCACAATGAGGGGTTAGTAAATAATGAAAACATGTATAAGAGATTCTCAATTAAACTAAGTATCAGTAAGACCTTAATACATAGAATATGAAGAGTAATATTATTCAAAGCCAATACTTATGCTACTTTTATCTACTAAAGAGAGGAGCAAAGTTAGAAAATACTTACCTAAATATGAACCAGTCAAGACTCAATCTCTCCCTTGGCTAATAGGGCTTTGTAAGAGGTTGTTGCGGTTTATAAGAATCACTAAGAAAGACCAAAGTATCCAATTCTTATCCACAAGACTAGATTCTCAAAGTATAAACCCTAAGCTAAGACTCCTCAAGTAGAATGATGAAATAAAAAATTGTAAATAAGTACAAGTGAATAATATCTCTTGATTGCATATTGAAATAATGATGAAATGATCTTGTATTTATAGGTAGATCTTTTCCTAAATCCTTTTGAATATGTTAGCTGATAGGGGCAACCCAGTTGACCCTGTACAATTCTGGATAATTATTTAGTAGGTCCTAAGCTAGGTTGGCCAAAGGCTAACCTAATTCCTAATTGAAAATATCTCAAAAGTGTACAAGGTCAACCCAGTATAGTCAATTGACAAAAAATGGATTAGGTGAGGAAAAGGAGGATAGAGAGAGGAAAAACACTGGAGGGTTATGTAAGGGAGAAGTAATAACTTAGGGAATGATTTTATGGACTAGTTGGATTGGTAATAATGTGGCAAAAAAGGACAAAAATCCTACAAAGCACCAAAGGTCTACTCACCCCTTTCTTGGTGCACCCCTTAGGGCATGCACTCAGAGAGATTGAGTCTTGACAGGGTCTTGCAAGATGTAAAGCATCAGTAATTGATAAAAGTTGAAAATATTATGTGTATACATCTCAAGTAACACTCTTAGCACTCAAGTGTCATTTTTATATGATTATAATTGCATAACCTTGTATACCTCCTATAATAAGATCAAAATTATTGTGCATATCATAGAATGCATGGGCATCATATAAATAGTTGTTTAGCTTTAAATAAGAAAATAAAAGGTATCATTGATAACAATGATCCTACAATAGCTAAATCATTTAAGCAACCCATTTATATTGCATTTCCTAAGAAATAGGTATACAAAGAAAAAATATGGATACAAAAGGACAATTCATAATAAGAAAAGATTGAAAAAGTAAAATTAGAGTAAACAAGATTACAAAAATAACAAGATGAAAAATCAAGATTACAAAAAGAATAATTACTAGAAGAAAAGTTTCGGGAATAAGTTCAAGATAAACAAAAAACACTTTTCTAAAAAGGTTTCTCATGAAAAAATTTCCAAAACAAAATCTTCTTACAAATTCTAATAATATAAATATGGTTGATAAGGATTCATGTATGATATCTAATTCATGCATAAAAGAACAAGACAAGGCAAAACTTATTGTTACATCATACACTCAAGAAGTCAATATGGATAATACTTTTTTTCCTAATATTAAAACATTGATACTTGATCATTCTCTAGTTCAAAATAAGATGTAATATCTTATAAAAGATGAACATGTTCAAAAGCAACACGATGTCCACAAGCTAATTCCAATCTATGGTGCAGTTAACTTTTCATACACATATAGAAAAGATAATAAAAATGGCATGCCACAATTTCAAGCACACCCTAAGAAGTTAATTCTCTTCTATAATGATGATAATTTGATGACTTTGATCCTAATTCTATAGAATATTGGTATGATCCTGATGATATTGGGCCTATACATAGGCATCCCCTTAATGGGATCCTTGGCTTATAGTTGCATATCTCCATTTATACATAGTTTATTTTCTTGTACTTCATTGCTAATTCTTATATCCCAAATTTCAAACATTCTTCTAGCCCTTGGATTTATTTTAACCTTGGGAACTCTCCCTTTAACAATTTAAAACTGATTTGAACAATCCAAAATAACTATCTTACAATTCTTTCAAAACACCTCACTTATAACAATTTACTTGTTTCAATATTGAATTCTTACCATGTTATGGTTTCCTTTGCACTTACATGATCACATATATTTATTTACAATCTCCATGAACACACATAGATTATTTCCCATTGGGGGCATGCAAATCCTTATTTACATTGATATAATCCTTTTTGCATGTATATCAGGGGCACATGACTTTCCTTCCTTCTTATCATACTATGCCTTAACACCTTATTATGGATAGTTCTAATCCCTCCCTTTTCCACTGTTTTCACAACCTTCTTATCACCTTTTCAAAATTTCAAAAAATAATCAAATATGTCAAAAAACCAAAATATTTAAAAAAAATTGAAATCAAGACCTAAAAAGTATTTTCAATTATTGTTAGCTTTCTTCTTTACATATGTTATTTATTTTATGTTAGGTATATAATAAATTTCAATTTCTAATACACATTGCTTTTCATGAGGTATTTGAGTGTGATACTAGACATACTTTCACTTGGTTTATTTATGTTAGGCTTCCCTTATTACCCAAAAACCTTACTAAGTTGGGGGCATTTATTCATTATTCATGAACAATTCATTAGTTTTATCTATCCATAACATTTATACCATGTTCAACTACATATAATACAAGTGTTTTTTTGATCACTCATACTTTACATTGTGATACATGGAAATATTATTTGTTACCAATGAAATTCATACATATGAGTGATGTAACCTAGTCTCATTTACTCTATGCTTATTTTCAAAACTCTTACTTTACGACATAATAAGTTAGGAATTGTTTGTTTAATGTGTCCCTTGGCCTTGCGTGTGAAACATATACATGTTATTGGTTATATCTATCTAGCAGATGTTTCATATGAAAATTCAATGTTATATTCAATACTATGATGTAATACAATTCAAATTTTCAAATCTCCACTACATGATTAAATCTTTCATGTATTTTACAATTCTCTTTTGAGATAAGTGGCTTGCAGGCTACGTCTTCCATATCAAATGGGGGCATAATAATGGGTTTGTCTCAAAAATGCAAGCCTCATGAGCAAATTTTAGATTTATTGCACTATATAGTTTCAAAAATTACACCACGATTCAATTTTGTAAGATTATGAAGGGCATGTGACATGCATGTGCACTCATTCCTATAGTTAATTTAATACAATTTTTCAATAAATGCAAGGGCATGTGCAAAAATAGTTACAAGGTACAAGTTTCAAATATTTATAATTATAGGTCTTTAAAATAGTTTCTAGTTTAAATAACAATTCAATATAAATTTAGTATAGTACAAGGGGCATGATATTCATTCATGTTCATGTTACTATATAACATTTTCAAAATTTTGAAGTTCAAAAGTTTCAAAGTTGTAAAATTTCAAATACAATGTAGATTTGTCTACAACGATATAATTCATATTCATGTTGCAAGTAGGCCACATTATAGTCTAGTAATACTCAACATCTATGGTTGCACTTTTTCTATGTAGTGATCTACAGTTGGTGATTTCACCCATTCAATTATTTTACATATTATTCTACACTATCAAATGAGAATTGAAACATACAATCTTTCCAACTCAAGAGCATTCAAAGGTTTTAAAATTGAGACTTGATCAATCTCAATTCACCACAAGTTCAAAATTTATCCAAATGCATCAAAAAGGGGGAAATTAATTCTCCATTACCAAGTTACATTTAGATTACATACTCTTTCAGGTGTTGTTATCACTAAAACTAAAATTTAAAAAAAAATCAATTTTTTTAAATGCATCTCTTTACTCGAGCAAGTCTACCATTTTAAAATTGATTTTTATCATGATAGTTGGTCTTCAATATTTGAGTCACTCATCCAAAATCCATTATGTCAAATGGTCTTCAAAGTCTTGCTTAAAGTCTTTTTACTTTTAGAGATCAATTTGTCTATTGTTGTGTTTTGGTCGAGATTCCATATTTCAAAATTCACCTTTGTAAATGTTTCCATTGTTTTCAAAAAACCAACATGGTCCTAAAAGAAGTTTTCTTCCTTCCAATTTTTAGAAATGATACTATGTCTTATTTGGGCATAAAACCAATTGTAAACCTATATGGTGGTGAACAAATGTAATAATGCTTTCAAAGACTTTATAAGTGTGTGTTTGGCCTTTTCAAGTTTGAAGAATAATAAAGATAACTATAGGCATATCTCCTAGTTTTATTTGGCATACCAAAGTCTTAATATCATTAATAAATGCTCAAATTTTGAAGACTTAATGAAAATAATTCAAACCAAATTTGAAATCTCAAGTAGGTATATGGTATTCTAAGTTTCCAATGAATATATCACCTAGTTCTAATCAATAATCCGAGTCCAAATAAGTCTAACTTTTGAGATGCATGTTCATAAATTCAATGGCCTTCTCAAGCTTGCATAACTTGCTTAATGGGTTTTAAATAACCTTGAAGCTCATACAAGTCTGCTGTTTCTACTCACTTTTTTGCTTTTCACATTCAGAAGAAATAAGAAACTAAAGATAATGGTCAGGGGTTAGATGATACTCGGATGAAGTTGCGCACTGTATCCAAATGATTGAAGGAGCTCCTCTTTGGCTGTGGAAGATGACACCTGTAGATAAGAAAGACTTAAACAAAGAAAATGTTAGATAGATATATGGTGGACTGCCAAGCAAAGCTCGGTCCCAGAAGTGCAAAGACTTCCTTAAGGGATGACAATCCACTTATTTGACAAAAGAGTGTTCCTAGAAAGAGAAATAATGAAAGGCTAAAGAAGAGAAATAGATAACGTGTACCTAATTCCTGCAATCTACCTCTCACAGTCGCTGACACTGGTTAGTTTGCCGTCATCAGTTGGTCAATGTTGCTGACATCGGTAGGGGCAATGGGTCTTGATGCCGATGTCGATAGGGGCAATGGGCCTTGGATGGGTTTCAAGGTATGTCTGTGGTCAATAAAATGGCTTGGAAGATTCAAAAGGGTTTTACAGGGATGTAGGACAGTGGACAGAGTCTTAGGAAGGACAAAGGTAGGGGACAGGTTGTCAAAATGGGTCTAGATGAAAGGAAGGATTTTTAGCCTCTCCAGGAAGAAAGCCAAATTTGGTCTCAACAGTACTCAGAAATAGCCAATGGACTAATTACCAATGCATTTTAAAAATACTAAAATATAAACCAGAAGAATACTTAGCTCTTGGTGGTGAACCAGAAGTGTAAAAGACTTATTCCCATTATGGCTGATGTAGGAGACCTCATGCAACATTTCAATCTGGTGTGGAGTGAATTCTGCAGAGTTTCTTAGCCTGGAGAGTGATGATAGAATCCCTGATGCTTAGTCTCAAACCCTGCCTTGATGTTTCAGAGTCTGGGAGAGGAAGAATTCAGATCTGGGAGCCAGAGAATTTGCATTCAGGGAGCTAGAGAGTTTGCATCAGTTTTAAGCAACTAACGTCGGTGATACCGCCAGCATCGACTGACAGTTGATCGGCGTTGGTGGCCAGAGAATGGGTAAAAAGGCTATTTTTAGCCTTTTGCCTGTTCTTCCATCTGCCAAGTTTCATTGTCATTGTTAAACGGTCCAAAGATGGATTTAATGGGTGCGAGAGTTAGTGGGAGAGTTGAAATAGGTCTTAGGTAATTATGATTAGTCATAGGGTGATAAATGGTCTAAGGGCGAGGTATCCAAGGTGAGGTGTCTAGGGTGATGTTATTAATTTAAAATAAGTAATTTATTTTAAATTAATAAAGTGTGCAAGGGACCAAAGGGTGTCGACACAATTTTGGTGTCTATATTTGCCCCTTTTTGTCTTGTTTGTTGTTCTGACAAACTACAAGACAAAAATAGGAGTAAGTTGCCCTTGGTATGGGATAAGGTGGTTTTTGTCCTGTTGGTTGTTCTGATGAACTGCAAGACAAAAATAGGAGTAAGTTGCCCTAGTTATGGGATGAGGTAGTTTTTGTCTTGTTGGTTGTTCTGATGAACTGCAAGACAAAAATAGGTGTAAGTTGCCCCAGTTATGGGATGAGGTATCCCCCCTCAAAGCGAGAGTCGAGTGAAGGTAACCTGATATTGAGTGTCAATTTGATAGGCAGTAGATGGGTTATGGTGAAGTTTGAGTGTGAATGCTGCAAAAGTTGAGATTGCGCGTATACCACTTCACGTGATAGTCTAGCCAAATTGTCGTAGGTAAGGTTGAGGAGTGTTAAAATCAAAGTAATTGGGCCCCAAATTTTAGTCGTAGATGATTGGGTTATTCGATCCAAGCTGTAGCTCCAATGGTCATCATGTTCCAAGTATCCTGGGCTCAGGAAGTGCTCCTAGAAAACACAAAAATGTCACAAGTAGTGGGGATTAACTGGAGCGTGATCCAATACTTGTGAGGGTCATGGACAATTTGCTAACTATTCATGAGGTAGCATATGCAATCAAAACAACCAAGGCATAGTTATCTCAAAAGTGGTTATGGTCTGAGGAGATAATCATGATCTCCAAGGTCATTGGTCGAGTCAGGCTGAGATATAAGTCATCTCAAGTGTAGTTTGTTGTGGATGGGGAGATGTATGCAATCTCCAATGTGCCCTATGAGAAATCTAAGGTGACTTCTTTCAGTGTCAGGGCTGGTTGTTTGGTCATGATTTTGGGTTGGTATAGATAGTGGGTCCATTAGATGGACGGATGAAGGAATGGTCGAGCTAACCTCAGAAGACCCCATGTCAACTGAGTGCTGCCTACATAGCCCCTGTTTGAAGGGCCTCAGTCCAATGTAGTTCTCCCCAAAAAGGAAGATAGAGAGTAGGCTATGGACTGGATTTTTAACTAGGTTAAGTCATGGTTAAAGGTTATATGGTTTGTCCATTAGGTAGACGGCCAAATGAATATGGTCGACATCATTAGGGATACGAATGGGTGAATGGATGGCCGAGCTAACCTCATAAGACCCCATTTCAACTGAGTGCTGCCTACATAGCCCCTATTTTAAGGCCCTCAGGCCAATGTAGTTCTCCCTAAAAGGGAGGAAGAGGGTCGGTTATAGATGTGGGTTGGACTAGGTTAAGTCATGGTTAAAGGTAAAATGGTTTGTCCATCATGTAAACAAACAAATAAATGACCAACGTCATATGGAGACGAACGGGCGAATGGATGGCTGAGCTAACCTTAGAAGACTCCATGTCATTTGAGTGCTGCCTACATAGCCCCTGTTTGAAGGGCCTCAGGCCAATATAGTTCTCCCTAGAAAGGGAGGAAGGAGTTCAAAGTGGTTGATAGGTTGGTTTGGTCAGGTTAGGGTTGTTTAGCATTTCTCATATGTGTGATGGTACATGCTTTGAAATGATGAGTGTATGATGATGTTACAACCTTTTCCATATTATGTGATGGTGTATTCTGTAACATTGGTTATGTGGTTTTTCATTCCTAACAATTTTCCATATTGGTGATGGAGGTATGCTAAAAATGAAATGAGTATATTTATGCTTCAGCACGTTCCCATATTGGTGATGGTATATGCTTGACATAAATTGAGTTTGGTCGATAGTTTCCATGTGTATTATTTTCCATAGAAACTAGTGTGAATGGGCTATGATATGTTAGTGGTTTGAAAATGTTTTGGTTTGGTTTGGTCAGGTTTGATTGGGTTTGGTTATATGACGAAGATGTATAAGAAGTGAAAGGCGCATTGCTCTTTCATTGACAAGGACCATAATGGTAGCATAGATAAAGTTTTTGCAAACAAAACCCCCATTCATGCATTACGTCATAGACAATTGGTTGGTGTTAGAGAAGTATTAGAATCACTTGACATTAAGTGAGCTCAAAATCCCTTGAGTATGTTGGGGTAATAGGTTTGATTATGTGGGATGTAAGGATAGCGTAACCCTTTTTAGCAAGGATAAATTTGCCCCTTTTATAGGTGACCCTGAGAATGATTATAGGCAAGTCCATGACTTAATAGCTTGTCAGTCAATTTTTTTTTTGGGTAGACTGATCAATGCGGGAAGTCTACGTGGGGACGTTGTTTTGTTTTGTGGTCATTTGTGAAGCTGATCGATGCGGGAAGCTTCTGAGAGAGTGCTATTTGTAGCAAGATTTGGGCATAGCCATCCTTTAAGGGATTGGTCTATATTTTACTTTGTATGGTTGAATGTCTTTGAATAGCTGTCCTTCAAGGGAGCAGTCTATCAATTACAACAATTATGCAGCTGTCCTTCGAGGGAGCAATCTACATTTATAGTTTTATGACCTTTGAATAGGCATCCCAATTTTATGTTTTGTTTTTGACTGAATTTTTTGTTATGGACTTGAATATAGAGGTTTAAGGGTTTCCCTTTTATTAGGACAAAGCATTCATGCTTGACAAAAGGGTTGACTAATGTAGGGAAAAAGGGTTGAAGGGAATAGATTGATGGGGGTTGCTCAAGGGATGAGCTCAAGTTAAACTTCAAGTGAATGATTACTTAACTAACAGTAGGATGGTCGAAGATGCAAGGCATTAAGGGGCTCAGGTTTTGGCCAGACGATAAGTCCCTAATCCATACTTGTGTGTTATGATATAAGGTTTGAGCCAATTAAGAGCAAACTTGCCTCGTTGGCTTCTTTTCATATTGGTCACATGTTGGTCGATGCTTGGTTGGTTGATGTTTGGTTGAGGTCGTGATAGTCAGTATAAAGTTAAATTCCCCTAGTCACTTTTGTGATAGGGAGAATGTTTGACACCCATTGCGGATAATCGATGGGTTGGATAAATGGGATGAAGAGAAGATGATGAAGCTCCTCTTAGACAAGGAGTGCAATGCAAGGATGCATCCTACGAAGCTTTTGCCTGATAGGATTGGTTTGAGAGGGCGGGATCCTAATCTTCCAGGTTGTAGTCTGGAATCTCAGAATTATGGATGGTGATGGAGGTGATAGTGGGTAATGTTTTGACAAAAGTAGCTAGTGGTTGGGGGTCTTCAAGTTAGAACTCCACTATTTGTAAAGCTTTGATTGAAGCTTGGTGATATTGTGGAGAGATTTGAATGAGGTCATACAAAAATGTCTTCACAGGGGTTTGGTGAAGCTATTTCACCATGGGGTCATGAAGTGGCTTCAAAGATGTTGGATGGGATGTGGCCAAGGTTGAAATCTTGGGTTTTGGTGATGGAGAGGGCTTGATGGATGGATATGTCCAAGGAATAGAAACCTTATCTTTTCCTTTATCCTTCCTGGTTTGTGACTTGGTGGCCATATTGATAGTGTTGATTTCGAACAAAGGGGGATAAGGTGGTAGAGGGACCATAGTCTTGCATTGAGATCCCGATGAAGGTGAGGATGTTTGAGAGGTATGTGATGGTGTCGATGGATTGTTGAAAGGGTGGTCAAGAAGATCCTTAATAAAAAGAGTGTCCTATTTCAAGTGTTGGTGGATGACAACTTTAAGAGCACAACAATGCTTAGTGTCATATCTAGGTGTGTGATGATACGCACAAAATTTAGTGTCATCGAACCAAGATGATTTTGATCTGAGAGTTGATGAGTGTGAAGGTGAGGAGGTGTGAGAGACATGGGATAGTGTCGGTGGTTTGTCGAAAGGGTGGTCAAGAGGATCCTTGATGATAGGGGTGTCCTTTTTCAAGTGTTGATGAATGACAACCTTAAGGGTGCAACAACGCTCAATGTCATGCCTAGGTGTGCGATGATACACACAAATTTTAGTGTCGTCGAACCAAGCAGGTTTTGGTCTGAGAGGTTGGTATAGTTTAAGAGGTGGGAGACTGATGCTAGAAGACTGTAACAATTGGCATAACAACAAAGCATAAGAACCCTTTAATGGGTCTACACGTTTTGTTGTAGTAGAGGTTGGCAACTTTTGTTAAGAAGTTGTTGGGGGAGTTTGTCATACCATCTTTTTGTTTGGCGGTGTGACCACACATGTAGATGACACTTTCATGGTGAGAGGTGTTAGATGTCTTGGAGGAGATATGTTCTTGATGGGTGGAGGGAGTAATGGAGGTGATTTGTTTTTGTTAGGTGTTGGAGTAGGGAGCACTCTTATTAAGGTGGAAGGGTGTGGGCCCAAAATAGAGGGCAATGGTGATGGTGGGGGAGGAGTTCTCCATTGTGGTTTAGTAGTCTTCTTTAATACAGTGTTAGGACCACTATTATAGGGGGCAAGGTTCAAATCTACCTTCACTTGAGGGTGAGTGAGGTTCGATATGGGGCGAACACCAAGGGATTTGACCTATTTTTGTGTGGTGGATGCTTGTGAGGGTTTAGGTGATTGTGAGATCGAAAATGTGTTAGACTCAACAATCATGGGCCAAAGGTGAGAAGGAACCATCACCAGATCTTCCTCGACTAAAGTGGGTGAAGTGATGAGTTCTTCTCTTGGTGGAGAAGGGATTGGAGGATGTGGCTCTTCGAGAGGGTAGAGCGCATGGATGATCATGGCTTCTTAGTGTGGTTGAAGAGCGGGAAAAGTATGATCCCCTATTGATGATAAGAAGGATGAAGGTGAGGCTACTAGTGTTGAAGTCACCAAAACATCCTCCAATATGGGAGAGTTCAAAGTTGACTCTCTTTCGTGTGAAAGAGGGCTGGATGGAGGAATATCCTCTATTTATGGAGGACAAATAGGAGAAGAAGGTTCTTCTACCTATGGTGGAGAAATAGGAGAAGAAGGCTCTTCTACCTATGGTGGACAAATAGGTGAAGAAGGATATTCTACCTGTGGTGGACAAATAGGTTGATTAACCTCTTTAGACTGTGGGAGAGGTTGGTTAGAAACCATGTTGACCGTGCATATATTACGCTCTTGGGGGTCATCGACTATGGTCTGAATGTTATTCTGATTGGGGGGATGATTAGGGAATGGTTGCCTAAAGACATCCATGTTTTGGTTAGCTGGTGCATTTGGGTTGTCAAAAACAAGATCCCCCTTGTCTAACATGTCCTGGACAATGTTTTTGAAGGTTTTAAAATTGTCGATGTCATCACCTTTGACACGATGATAATTACAAAAGTCAATTTCCCTATACCATGTAGGGATGGCTTTTGAGGGGTCAAATTGGGGTGGTTAGATTTGAGGGAGATTGAGGACCCCCTACTTGAGTAGTTTATCCAAGACAGAAGCGTATGATTCTCCTATTGGAGTATATTGACGCTGTACATGTCGTTGTTGGAATTGTCTTGTGATGTAGTCTGATGTGGAAGGTTGAGATTGGTTGGTTGGTGTTGAAGATGATGGTCTAAGGACCATAGCATTTACAACCCCTTGGACTTGGAGTGGGAAGAAGAAGGTCTAGAAGAAGAAGGGTCATTGGCTTTTGTGTTAGTATTTTTACTACGCAATTTGACTCTATCCTCTTCAACAATGCGAAGTTCAAGCTTTTGGGCCATGGTGAAAACTTTGTCAAATGTGAAAAATATTTGAGCCCGTAGAATGGATGAGATGTACTTGGCACATGCTCTTGAAAAGAGCTCAATAAGCTCAGGTTGAGGTAAATAAAAGGAGAGTTGGTTGATTAAACCTCTCCAACAGGCAATGAAATCAGCTATTGATTCATCATCAAATTGTTTAATAGAATATAGGTCTGTGATAGAGACCTTCTTAATGATGTTAATTGAAAAATGGTCAAGGGATAGCTGAGCTAGTTGAGTGAAAGAAAAGATAGAGTGACTGGTAATGGAGCTATACCAGTCAAGGGAGGCGCCAAAAAATGACATGGGAAATGTGCGAAGTAGTAACGCATCATCATGCGCTATAAGGTAACAAGCGTGTCTAAACGCTCGTAAATTTTGTTGTGGGTCCTCTTTACTCTGAAATTGAGTAAATTTGGGGAGTTCCCACTGGTTAGGATATGGTCGAATAGGCACTGAAGGGTGAATGGGTTCATTGCATATTTGTTCATATGAAAGAACATTGCTTGAACTGGAAATGGATGTCTCAAAATTAGACATCTTATCCATCAGCATCTTAATTAGATCAACTGACGGATTGATAGGTGGGGCACCCCTTAGGTTGTAAGGTACATGGAAGGCATTAGGAGGGGCATATGATGTACTTGGTTGCATTTGTATAGGCGCAACATATTGGTAGTTCATCATAGGGACTGATGTTGAGGCTAAGGGGGCTTGTGCCGTGAAGTTGGAAGGCACAAGTTGACTAGATACCACCAAAGGTGGTTGAATGGTGGCATTGGTAAAAGGATAGGTAGTCACTCCTGTGTTTATGGGCACAAGAGTCAGTGGAGTCGAGACAATCAAGTTATGATAAGGTGTAGAACTTGGTTGAATTGATTGTGGTTGAGGGGGTACAGAAACCCTAATAGAGGTAGGTCTAAAAATAGACGGGGAGGCTGAATCTTGGACATTGGCCATGGTCGGGTTATTAGTTGATGTAGTGGCTTGAATGGTTGATGCAATGGTCTAGGTAGTGGATGTTGTCATTGTCGCTTCAGCCAAGGTAGTTGGCATCCCATAAATAGGATTGCCTGAAGGGTCTCGTGTTTGACTTCTTGTGAGATAGTGTTAGAGAGCCTTGATGTTGAGGTCAAGGTATCTCTCAAAGTCTTGATCCCCTTCAGGAACAATTAGATGTTGATTTGGGCTAGGCTAAATAGGAGTACGTTTAGTGTTTGAAGTATGTTCCATTAGGGGACTTGATATGAAGGGCGAAGGTGGAAGTGGTTGTTGCTTCACGTGGTCAATAAGGGATTTAGCTTGACTATGCATCAAATCCATCCAAGGTAAAAGGGTTTAAGGTTTCAAAAACTATGTATTTTAGTTTCAAAAAACTAGAAGTGGTCAGAATGTGTGTTTGACAGCAAAAAAGTCAGGTTTTAAGCTTGCTGTTTTGAAAGAAGATATGTTGACAGTGACCGACGTCGATGGAAAAACTGATATCGGTGAGGATAAGTTGTCGACATCAGTTGAAAAACCAATGTCGATGAATATAAGTTGCTGACGTTGGTTGAAAAATTGATGATGATGAAAAGAAGTTGCTAACATTAGTGGAAGAACCGATGACAGTGTCTGTGTATTTCCAGAAACTCAAAAAACTAAAAGTTTTTAGAATAAAGAGAAATTCTGAGTTGTTTTTGGTCTAAGAATGATGCGTCTTCACTAGCTCAAACAATCAGATGAAAATAGTAGAAAAGATGAAGGCAAGTAACCTCTAAATGTTAAATTCCTAAGAAGAAATTTTAGAGTTGTGGTGGCTTATGCCTTAAAAGAATATGTTTGGGAATCAGGCATGTAAAACGGGTCCTAAAGAGGCAGTCTAAGGCTGGTTTTGGGTTGGTTTTGGTGCTTAAAGATCTGTGTTAGGTTCCGTACATGGCTTGGTGCTAGGGGCTTGCTCCCCTCACTTCACGAGGCCAGAGCTGAGTTGGGCCGCTTAGCCAATATATACTTCGCCTATAGTTTATACTCTGCCAGAGAACAGAGTGGGTCCTCCTCTTGGTGGTGAAATCCAAGTAGGATCATCGGGAAGGGTAAGGTATCTGCTAGGTGATGAAATCCTAGTTGGGCCTTATCTTAGGTAAGTTTAGATGTTTGATTGTGAATGTGGTCAGGTTGTGTAACATATGTGCACTATGATTTATTCATAATGTGTTTAATTACTAGATGAGCTAAATATGCATTCAAATAGGAGTGAAATGCATTTAATTTTTAACCCAAATTGAAATGTTTTGTTTGGATGAAAATAAGTGGGGAAAAGGTTAAGAGCATGAAATTTTCACTACTCTAAAATGCAAGGAAGGAGTGACAAGAAGAAAAATAAAGAAGTTCTTTTTAACTTGTGCTTATGATTTCTTTTCGAAATAAAAAGATAGAAGAAGGATGCAAAGAGAGAAAATATTCGTAATGCATGTATATGAAAGTTTGTTTTTTTAGAAGAAATGAACCCAAGGAAAACTCCAGGGTCCCACCGAGCGTGCCAAAATGTTTTTACTTGTTTTTTTGCTTTTCACATTCAGAAGAAATAAGAAACTAAAGATAATGGTCAAGGGTTACATGATACCTGGATGAAGTTGCACACCGTATCCAGACAATTGAAGGAGCTCCTCTTTGGCTATGGAGGATGACACATGTAGATAAGAAAGACTTAAACAAATAAAATGTTAGATAGATATATGGTGGACTTCCAAGCAAAGCTCAGTCCCAAAAGTGCAAAAACTTCCTTGAGGGATGACAGTCCACTTATTTGACAAAAGAGTGTTGCTAGAAAGAGAAATAAGGAAAGGCTAAAGAAGAGAAATAGATAATGCATACCTGATTCCTTCAATCTGCCTCTCACAGTCACCGATGCTGATTAATTTTCTGTCATCAGTTGGTCAATGTTGCCGACGTTGGTTAGACTGTCGACGTCGGTAGGGGTGATGGGTCTTGATGCCGATGTCGATAGGGGCAATGGGCCTTGGACGGGTTTTAGGGTATGTCTGTGGTAAACAAAATGGCTTGGGAGATTCAAAAGGGTTGTGCAGGGATGTAAGACAGTGGACAGAGTCTTAAGAAGGACAAAGGTAGGGGACAGGTTGTCAAAATGGGTCAGGATGAAAGGAAGGCTTTTCAGTCTCTCCCAGAAGAAATCCAGATTTGGTCTCAACAATACTCAAAAATAGCCAATGGACTAATTACCAATGCATTTTAAAAATACTAAAATATAAACCATAAGAATACTTAGCTCTTGGTGGAGAACCAGAAGTGTAGAAGACTTATTCCCGTTATGGCTGATGTAGGAGACCTCATGCAACGTTTCAATGTGGTGTGGAGTGAATTTTGTAGAGTTTCTTAGCTTGGAGAGTGATGATAGAATCCCTGATGCTTAGTCTCAAACCCTACCTTGATGTTTCAAAGTCTGGGAGAGGAAGAATTCGGATCTGGGAGCCAGAGAATTCACATTCGAGGAGCTAGAGGGTTCGCATCGGTTTTAAGCAACCGACGTTGGTGATACCACCGGCGTCGGTCGACGGTTGACCGACATCAGCAGCTAGAGAATGGGTAAAAAGGCTATTTTTAGCCTTTTGCCTATTCTTCCATCTGCCAAGTTCCATTGTCGTTGTTGAATGGTCCAAAGATGGATTTAATGGGTGTGAGAGTTAGTGGGAGAGTTGAAATAGGTCTTAGGTAATTATGATTAGTCATAGGGTGATAAATGGTCTAAGGGCGAGGTATCCAAGGTGAGGTGTCTAGGGTGATGTTATTAATTTAAAATAAGTAATTTATTTTAAATTAATAAAGTGTGCAAGGGACCAAGGGGTGTCGACACAATTTTGGTGTCTACATCTGCATTGCTTCCAAATGGTCTCTTCAAATGGTAACACAATTATGATTGGTAACTTGAAGCCCATACAAGTCTATGGCAAACACTTAACTCCTCCAAAATTTATATTTAATCATTTTATGCATGAATAGGTTTGTATAAGTTTAAGATGAGTTGATGTAATTATATATGGTAGTCCAAGCCTAAATAATTCTCTTTTGATACTCTAAACCAAATCTCTTTCATAATCTTGAGTGATTATGGAATGTAATCTTATTCCATGTTATTCTTCAAAACAAGGTTTTTTAGGTTATTACAAATCCATATAAGTTAGTAATAATGGAATTATTATAACTTGCATGTAATGTAACATCATAATTTAAAAATGATAAATATAATCTTTGGAGATATCTTTGAGAAAGGGAGTTTTGATACCATGAATGAGTAATAAAACTTTTGTATAATTCAAATTGGCTTTGGAATAATTGAACAAACCTAAAGTTATTTGATATATATTCAACAAGTTATGACTGCTATAAATGTGTGATGAATGCGCTAGTGTTGAAATATAATCAAAAGACATGAACACAAAATATAAGGTTGTAAACCTTAATTTGGAATCAATAAACTTGGCACAAGATCGTGGAGACTATTCTACATTTCAAATCAAATTTTGGATCTAAAACATCTTTGATTACCAGATTCTTCTACAACCACATTTCTTCATATCAAAGAATGACATATAAGAAAAGCCTCAAAGAATTTTAGGAATGGAACTCCAAGCCAAGTATTTGATAGTGTATTTATATGATGACATTTACAAGCATGGTTATTTGAATGTTTTTTCCTTAGGCATTAGATATATAAAGAAAATATTTTCATGGACATCTTCAAATAAACAGACAAACATACAAAATATTTTAAACGTGTGATCTAGTTTGATAATACTTGTTCATTTCTCATACAATTGAGAGTGGTGAATTAGATGCCAGTCGGTTGAATCGATATATGTAACTATTCTACATTAAATGATTTAGATCAAAATCATGTGTTTATTTATCATATAATTTAGAGTGGCACAATGGCTGTCAGGTGGTCAGATTAGGATGTGAAAATATGTGCTACACACTATTTACAAGAATCATTCAAACCATTTAGAGATTTAGAGTGTGCAAGCTCAAATATTCTTATAAATATGAGTCAAATCTAGTTACTATAGCATATAAGTATTGTTCTCAAGAAAAGGAGTATTCTCTCTCTTCATAATCACTCATAATACCTTTCTCTCTTTAACTTTCTATTTCTCTATGTACTTTTTGAAATCACTTAAAACTATTGTATTTCACTTTTTAAGTCATAAAAAAGAAAAGTGAATTGTAGAATATAATGTCATTATTGAAAAAGTGGTTATAATCTAGTTATGAGGTGGTTACACTTTCATAACCTATAAAAATAAGTTCCATTCATTGTAAAATGGGATTTTTGAATCAGTAAATTTTGGTAAAGGAGAAAGAGGAGTTCTACATGTACATCTCAAGGAAGAATAAATTGAATAAGAATTCATAAGAATCTATGATATGGGTAATTATAGATGAATAATACATGTGAGTTTATTCATTCAATTTGATTAAATTCTTTCAAATCTACTAGAACATTATTGTTAAATTGTCAAATGATTTGACATTCTTTATATAAAAATATGTCAAAATTTATATAGGGGATTTAAAATCAAGAAACTTAAGTGAATGTAAGGAAATAAATTTGTATTCATTTCCCATAAAGTATACATGGTTTTTTTGAAGTCTTTTAAGCTCAAAATATTTGTGGTGTATAGACTTTGTGCTTACTTTTGAAGCATGTATTTTTTGCCTTTCTAAGGAAAATGGTTTCCATTATCATATTAATCATTCATCCTATAAATTTTGGTTAGTTATAACACTTTTATATTTAAACTGTTAACTTTATACTCTTTATTTCCTCTCATTTTCCTTTCTCTCTCCTCACTCCATATGCTTCTTCCTTTTCTCTCAGTTATCCTTTCTACTACCTTCTTGTACTTTTAGGTTAAAATTACCCCCCATAAAGACAACATTTTTGCTATAGATATTTTCATTTTTAGTAGTCTTTTATTTTTAATAAAGGTATCTCCACCTGATAATAGGAGATGGATTTCATCCCCACACTATTGATCGAAAACCCATTTTTTGTCTCCCTAACAACTTCTTTAGCCAACAATTTTTAGTGCCCACCATGGGGCAAATTTTAATAATTTTTGTGTAACCCACATGAAAATTTTCATTAAATTTGACTCTCATAGTAGCTAAAGGACTAGTTCAACAACCAAAAATTAAATGGGAACAACCTACGTAATTAGACATTGATTTTGATATCAAATAGTGTGCTTGAGAATGTGATGAAGGCATTGTTGACCAATTTTAGGTAATCTTGACTATATTTAACCTTAAAATACACCATGAAGAATGTGCTAAAATAATTCTTGAATGTATAATAACCCATAGATCTTGTCAAGCAATTCTTAATCATGAGTAATAAGTTTTACATATGACTATTATTGGAAATCAAGATCCTGATTGTCAACTAGTCTTAATTAGATAGAAGCCACAAAAGAGGATATTGCTTCAAGTCTATAGTTAATATCCTAAGATAAAAAAGTAATTTATGCTCATTTATAGATTTTTTCTATAGTAATAAATGAAGAAGAAGATTGCATATTTATCTCCCAGAGGATTGTAGAAATTGTTTCAATAAGATAAGTGAGAAGACAAGCAAGTTAAGTAGTTTGTATAGCCTCTAAAACATCTTCTACAATAAGAGTTTATTCTCATGACCCTCAAAATAGTTCAATATCTAGTCTACCAGTTGAATCTTGATTAGATAAGTGAAACATAAGAAGAAATTTCTTCAAATTTGGTAGCATTTAAATGGGATAACATAGCTAGTGTAATATAGGTTCAAAGAGTTGATGTGTTGGAAGAAGAGGAATATCATATCATCTTGACACAAAGATTTGAAGTGATAGTTGCATGAATAAAAAGACCAAGAATTCCAAATCAAAGAGCTATTAAGTTCTAACCTATTTCACCATAATAATAATTTTCTTTCAAACTGGCAGAAAGAAGATTTTCCAAAACAACCAGATCTCAAAGTAAAATAAACCCTTTTGATCAAGTGTGAGAAAATTTTGATTTTAATTTAAGTCTAGAGTAAATGAATAAAATTAAGAAATCAATTATCCTCCCACCAAGCCCCAAAAAAATCAAATAGCCACAAGGTTTTTCCATTATAAGTCAGGCACTTGTCCTCTTAGGGACTTTTTTTTCTTTGTAAGCAATTTTTCTAAATATGACGCTACCATGGGGTAATGCGATAGGGTAATTGGATCTAAAATAGTTACAAGAAATATCTAAAGGTTCATGAGAGAACTTTCCAAATTATTAGGTGATGGAAAAAAACATATAGATGAGCATATTGCAACTTTATTTTTAGCATGTGGAATCCTAGGTGTGGAATATGAAGACATTGTAGTTAGACTATTTGTGGCAACTCTTCAACATGGAGAGACTGATTTTTCATATCACCTTGCTCTGGATTACATCACCAATTATGATAACATGAAAAATAAGTTAGAAATCCAATTCAAACTAGCTGAAGATGCATATGCATTGCTCACACAGTTTACCCAAATGAAGAATGAATCCTATGAACCCATGAAGGAGTTCATGGCCAAGGTTAATAATATGTTGAATAAAAATATTCAATGGCTAGACCAATGACATAAAATAAAAAATGCTTCTTTATCAAATCATAATTGCTAGAGGTGAGTTATCAATTAAGAAGAGCTAGACTAGTTGACTTACAAGAAACTCAAACACTGGTCATTGTTGTTGAGGATGACATGATAATGGATGGAAAAATAAAGAAGGAAACTTAAAAAGGTAAATAATAAAGTTCAAATTATAATTCCATTGAACAAATTCTAAAGTAAATGGCTAATGATATAACGACATTAAAGAAGTAATTTTCTTTAAAATCCATTGCCCCTCATTAATAATAAATTCCAAGATAGAACTATGTGCCTTATTAAGGAAATCATCCACATTTGAAAGCTACTCAAAAAAATAAGCTTTCCATATAAGCACCTTGAATCATAATACCAATGCTTTTGTGAGTGTTATTTTAGAAACAAAAGTGATATTCAGATATGAAGAAGAAGTTGAGATAGAAAATGTAGGTCTTCAAAAATTTTAATTATAGAAACTATTGTAGCCAAATATTGCACCCGAGGAGAGGGTGTTTAAGCCTCTCCCATATTTAGACAACATTGGATTACCTCTAGGCCTATAGGTTGCCTATAATAGAGGTAAACCTCTAGGTTAAAGGGATAGCTCCCTTGATTTATATCTTAAGCTCACACACTACACTAGACTAGTCACTTGAGGGTGAAAAGGAAAGAAATAAATAGAATGTAACCTATAATAATGGAGGTGATACACCAAGGATAAGTCCACATAACACAATTGCATCTGCATTAAGAAGGAAAACTACCAAAACTGACATCAACTCTATGTCCTTCTAGCATAAGTATTTATCATAGAGGCAGATTGCTATGCACATCTAGAGGTGGGTGAAAAGAAGGTCTGATAGTAGACACTATAGTCCCTCTCACAGTTCAAGACACACTTATTAAACACATAAACTTTATGAAACCTGTTAGAAGGGATATCACTCACACAAAACATGTAAGAGCAACATGAAAGCAAGGGGAATATATTCATCACTTAACATCAAAGTAAACTAATTTTCACACTTAAACAAGAGATTGTAGATATCAAATCAACTTCAAAGTCTTTATTCCAAGGTAAAATAAGGATATAATCCAGCAGGTCTTCACCATATTAGGTGTGTACTAGATACAAATGCCAAAATAGATTGCATAAATATATCATACGAGAGGAGAGAGAAGAAGGGAAGTTGAATGGTCATAAATCCAAGTGTCAAACTATGAGAACAAGTTAAAATTAAAGATAATTAAGTGGAGAATAGGTCAAGAAGTGGTCTTGGATAAGTGTCTATTAGAAATACATCATTCTCCTTTGAGTTGGTGTAGGGGATCTTCACTTTCCTCTTTGAAACTACCTTATTTGATGATGAGTCTAATTGGATATCTAAAAATACCATAAGGATATTTAAAAAAATTACACTATCATGAGAAGGTGGAATCTAGATGGTAATAATCATCTACAGTTATCCAACTAATAACTCTCTTACACCACTTGTCATTTACTATCTAACAACCACTCATTAGCCTTCTAGGCCTCACTCTTTACACTTATCATCATAATGACTTGTAGTTTCTCAAGTGAATCCATGTAATATATGTTATACACATGTTTAAGATATATTTTTTCCTCTGGTATATCAAATATACCTCCAAAGATTCAATGTACCACTTATCACTTTCAAACTTAGGCAATCATGTTCATTCTCACTATCTTGTTTAGGACTGCTTATAGTGATCAACTCAACAAAGAGCTTCTCATGAAAAAATGAGGTGAGAGATGGATCTTAGGTGTTATAAAAAGTCCCTAAACACTTTTTACAATGATTTTCATTCAACAATTTCCTTCTGCATCTGTAGAACACATCAAAACTAGAAAAAAACCCTAAAATAGGCCTATCCGTATAAGTGATAGTATAGATAAATTAGATGGAAAGGATAATGGGAGAGTTTTATACATGTTATAAACACTTTCCTATCTAGGTTATTCATTTTGGATGCATATTCATTCATGTTTTCTCCATCGGTTCTAAACAAGAGTTTTAAGAGGGTTTTTGGTGGTTTTGGTTCTTCATGATAGTTAGTAAAGATTAGATGTCAAACCTTAGAAAAAATTAAAAAAATTTGGAGTATATGACCCCATTAAACTCTCCCTAAGTGATTCAAGTCTCATGCATATGGTCCATATAGATATGAGTGAGTGAAATTAGTCCTCAAGCTCCTTTAATGCATTCTAAATAGGCCTGAGAGGAAAATAGGCTTGAATAACCAATTTCATGTAAATTCCTACAAAAAAATTATTCTAATCCATATTATAATCTCCAATTCAAGATATAAAAGTGTTTTTGAGGTTCATGTAGTCATCTGGATGAGTTTAGGCCTTTTTAGGGTTTAGGCCCAGTTCTAGGCCTAATAGGCTTAACTATGTATTCTAAGTGTATATCCAATTGTGAAGGTTCCAAATGGATGTCAATGTATTATACCTCTATGTTCATCTTAAATTAAATTATAAAAACCATCCTATGATAATTTCAAGTTTTTCCCTTTCATCTTTTCAACCCCCATGTACTAAGTCTGTAGGCTTTATTGACTGTGGAGTACCCTCTGTCTGAGATAGAATAAAGAGCATATACCCAAATTTTTTAAACAAAGTAAGACTATGGAGATTTTATTTGGGTCATTTTGGTTCTCTATAAAAATTTCCAAGGTTTGATCATGCTCCAATGGCCCTCTATACTACAAACTCTTAAGACTGTCTTTTATGATAGTGACTATGTACAGGGTTGAGTGAGTATGAGATTAGAGCCTTGTTTGATCAATATCCTCCCTTATTTATTTATATTTGAGATTCACATAGAAATTTTGTCACTATGAGGGTAACTTATAAATTTTCCCGTTCAATTTATACCTCTACTAACTAACCAAATTTGCATTCCTTTATGGGCTTAGGCTAGTATGTGATATGTATGATTGTGTCACCTATAGGTGACCATGAGGGAATAAGTTTGAAAGTTTATTGTAGATGTAAATACATGTTTTAACACTATAATTCATGCCCTTAATTTATATTGAGGTCAATAAGACCATTACATACTTATATGAACTCATCTCATGCTTGCAGACTATGTTCTCATATATCACTACAAAGCACTGTTGCATTTCAAGTTCTAGGCTCAATGCACCAAGTCATAAGATTCCTATACATTTTCATGTGTTTGAATTCCCTTACATACTTATTTTAATTTATCCTATTAGGCCATTCCATATGTGGGTGAACCCATCTCATGTCTTGACATCATGTCCTCATACCATTACCATCAATAGGCCATAGGTCACTTGCAAGCTACAGGTTCATGTGGCTTTTGGCATTGTGTTTTATTGAAATTTCAAGTAAAAACCTAGATAATTGAAACTCCACTCTATCATCACTCTAATTAGCCTAATATTCACCTTCTTATGTCAAGACATTGCTCCTAGGCCTAAGCTGATAGTATGAAATAACTAGAACTACTCGGCCTTCAAGAAACTTCACCAATAGAGGTTACATTGTGAGGTAAGATCCCTTACTCAGATAAATTAAGGTAAATTTTCCCTTCAAGCAAATTTTTATAATTTTGAATGACTACAGTCTATGTGAAGGCTCTAGGATCAAAACCATGAGACATAAGTGACTTGAGAAACTCCATTCAAGTCTTGGGTATGAACACCACTTGTGTCTTAGGTTTTGGATGGCCCATCCATCTTTCATACATCCCTATAGGCAACTGTTATATTGAAGCTCTGACCAATCCTTTCTCATTTTACAAGAAACTTCCCTCAATAAAATTCTAAGTCCTTAAATTTATGTATTCCATGGAGAAACTAGCTTCTATGTTTTTGAGGTGTTTAACATTAGTACATTATTTGACTTAAATCCATTGACAAAAGAACAAACCCTGCAACTGTGGAAGCACTATCCTGTAGACCAATAAGGCTCATTACTTAGCACAATAAAGAGTGATATTGATAACCTTTCATGATCACTCATGTAAACTAGTTTGAAAACAACTTAAAGAGAAAAAACATGCTCTACCAAAACACACACACCACGTAGAAACATTAGATCATACAAGTAGATGAGGAAACCTGAAGGTGTTAGGGTTATAAAGGCAATTTTGAGATACTAGTAGTCTTAGAATTTGTTCATGAAGCAAATCCCACCAATATGAAAACTATTTCCATGGAATAGAAGGCCATGAAGATTAATTTCATCCATCTAAAACATTTAGCTCAACTCTACCCTTTTTGGTCTGTACCAGCTATAAACCAGTTGACTTGTTTGACCTACCAAAGGGAGAAAAGAGAGAGAAGAATGGTTTTCATCAATTTTGGGACTGTAAAAGCAATCTAAACATGGAGATGACTTGAGTGGATCTAAAAGGAGACCCCTAAAGCTTTTCCAAGTGCCAAAATTATCTTGCACTTTGTACAACTTTAGAAACTCCTCTTTTTGCAAGAGATCTTATTTTGACATTTAAACCTAGACAATTCAGTTTCAAAACTAACAACTAACACCTTACTAACATGTGGGATGTTCACTTACACTTTGACACAATTTTCCCCTATAAGAAATAATATAATTTCATTAAATGACCCAGAACATGGCCTAGGATGACATAAGGACAATTTATCAAGTATGACCAAGGTAAAATATCCTATGTGACTTCATTTATGAATATGATGAACATTTTCCAACCTAGGAGACCTCATGACAAGTTTTAACTTGTAATGGATTTGATTTATTTGACTAGGGGGTCAAAATAGTTAAAATTTTAGTGATTTCCTAGGGATAACAATCCTGCTATGATAAAGAGCAATTACCTTCTCCTATCCTTAGGCAATGGAGTCACCTATACACCATAATTGACACTGAAATACCTTTGATCATACATCAAACTAGACCAAACGAAAAACATGAAAGAAACACAAGACAAGACAAAAAAATAATCACACCTATGTTCTCAAGAATAGTTAGGGAAAACACACATAACACAAGGAAACTAAGTTGTGTACAAACTAACTTGAAGCAAATTTCTCCTTCTGGATCAAAGGGAAAGTTTGCACCATATCTTGTTCCATGAGATGAAATAATGCATGAAGCAAGTTTCTAATTGAGCTTTGGCCTTGATGTCTTCAATTTATTCATGTTTGTTATTATGTTTCTTTGATAATTCTAACTTTGTCACTGAAGTCTAGCCCAATGAGCTAGTACACTATCCTTTTCATGCAAGATTTAGGTCTTGTGTGCTCACCTAAAGTGCGTATCAAAAGACTGATTCCTATAGGTTTTTTTGTATAGTGTTAATAATTTTTACATAACCTTCTCTTTATGTAAATTAAATAAGGATTATATAAATGTAAAGATAGACTACCTTGATTATTTGAGTTCTAGGTTTGACTAATATCACTACAAAGAATATTGTCATCTTATATTAGCATCAATTACTTAGAAAAGAAAAGAAAATAGGGTAGAACTCATATTTAAGTCTAATCACTTAACTCATACACCATTGTTCATCATAAAACACATGAAATTGATTAAACATGCTATCTCATATATTAAGCTTAATCATCAGAAAGGAAAAATTTTATCACAAATTTGTCCCAAAAATCCCCCCCATAGTACTTTACAATAGGGATATTTATACTTGTTTTGCCCTGACCAAGTGTTTATAATCATTAATGGCCTAAAGAATTATCTAATGAACTCTCAATAGACTGAGAGTCATGATGTTCAACAATTAGTTTTTCCTAAAGCCCTAGGCCTCTATGCCCCCTATATCCTCACTCTATGCTATATCTTTACTACCACATGTTCCTCTTCTTGCAAGTTGGTGAAAAACTTCCTTTTAATAGGGTCAGGGTAACCTATATGAACTATTCTTTTAATTGATCCCATTTTCCATGTGCTTCCCTATTCTTTTTCTTCTATTTTGAGTCCTATGTCCTTAGGTTCTTTGTGACTCATTCCTCTCTTACTGGGTCCTCTCATGTTGGTTCCTCCATGCCATTGTCCTCTTATGCCCTATAGGTTCCATGCCATGGTGCTTCTATACCTATTAGCTACACACCATGGTCTTTTAGAACTATGCCAGCTCTATACTAAAATTGGGTAATTATTAGCCAAAATTTTGGGGCCAACATCACCCCACACTCACTCTTAGTCCATCTCAGACTAAGTCATTCTATCATCCATAAAAAATTTAGGCCTCAACTTCTCGATCTCCTTTTTTAGATTGTCCTAATGTGATAATGCCTTGATTAATTTTATAGTTATTTCTTCTATAGCCCCATTTAATTTCATTATCTCTTTAGGTTTGATGGAGGTCTCATCAGCCTTTTTGACCAATTTATCCAAGGATGTGATGGCATCCTTCTAGACATCTTCTAGTGTAGAGACTTCCTTGTCAACCTATCCTTGGAGGCTACAAAATTTGATTTCAATTATTGTTGATGTTTATTGATTGCATCCTCCATCATATCTACATCCTTAAATGCTATGACATACTCAATGTAGTCTTTTATTAAGATTACAACATCATCTATTTGCTACCTATGGGCTTCTTTAGCTTGGAGTTGAATGTCCACAACTTTATTTAGATGCACTAGCTATGTAAAAATTCCATCCAAAATGGGGATAACCTCCTTGACCCTCTTTATAGCATATTTTTAGATTTTGATGGCTATGGCAAACTATTCAACTAACTCCAATCCATCATCTTTTGATGTAGGTTTCTCCCTGCATCACTTGAGTAGAATTCTACCAAGGTCTCTAACTTTTCTATGGCATCCCCATCAAGAGGCATGCCATCTTCTAGCACTAGTTCTTTAATTAATTTTTTTATAGAGGTTTAAGACCCTAAATTTTGCCTCTATGGCCTCTTGGATATATTATTTCAATGTGGTTACTTCCTCAACAAGCACTTGTTTATCTACAACTTATTTATTATGCATGCCCACAATCTTGTCATGTTTCTTCTTAGTAGTGCATATATCAAAATTTGATAAACTATTTTGGTGCATGATTTCCATGCCTAACTTCAAAAAGGTAGTGCTTGATAGAAGAGGGGAGATATTTTATGGATCTACCCATAGTGGTTTTGGTAGTACTAGAGCATTTGGACCCAAGGAAAGGCTGCCTTGGGGGAGTTCAAACTCACACTCCTCATTGTACATATCTAACAGGAAGGATACTTTATTCCTTGTTTCCAAGGTTGCCTTATTAGGAACAAAGTGTGGCTAAAGATAGAGCATGTTTACTTGGACACTAAACTAATATTACTAATACACATTGGTAAGTGCGTAAATTCCATGCTCTTTTATAACCTCGATTAGTCTCTTACCTTTATTAGGATCACACTCAAGTTCAACCTCTTCATGTTTATCAGTAGCTGTCACACTTAGTTCTTTACCATCCCCCTCCTCACCATATAGTCATTCAACATCAAGCAATGAATCATCAGAGGTAGTTTTCTCCTCCCACACTAGGGAGGGAGTTTTCTCAGAATGAGAACCTGAGCCATGAACCTATAATTAAAGAATTTCATATTAGGGTACCTATCTTGGGGGCTACTACTAGGTAGCTCTTAAAGTAGAATCACTTGGGAGAGATGGTGGTGGATTTAATTTAATCAGATAATGTGGAGGAGAAGAAGGTGGAGTTGGAGGTGGAAGAGAAGACTAGGGAGATGAAGGGCACGATGGTGAAGAGTGTGGAGGAGATGGATTAGGTGGAGAATGTGAAGGGTGAGGGGGAGGTGACATAGATGGATGGGATGGTATAGGTCTAGATGGTGTAGGGGTAGGTCATGGTGCTTCTACAATATTTTACCATTTTTGTGGTGTTCGAATGCCCACTTATGCTGGCACTCACATTCAGAAGCTTTTTCTTCTTCAGGGGTGGTATTAATGGAAGTTTTTCTTAGGGGTCCCTACCTTGTGAATCCTTTCATGGGCATAACATGTCAAATCAGTTATGAATTTTCTCCCCCAAAATCATCTTCTTGACCTTGATGTTGGTCATGTCCATCTCGCTCTTTTCCATATAGGCCTTTTTGCCTGGATAGACAAACATTTTATTGAGAGTGTGAATCTCCAAGTCTATTCTTTCAACCTGTAGGATGATATAACATGTCATAAATCTAATTGATAGAGTCTATGAATTACCATGACAAGAAGGTGTATGGTAACTTGAGCCATGTAGAGAGCTCTCTAGATGGGTTCATTTGGATACATGTGAGGGATAAGTGTTGCTTCATGAAAAACTATGATTACTTTATAGCTAAAAGTCCTTGGGGATGTGCCACTTGTCCCTGAATGTATCTTTCAATCCATCAAACTAATACCTCATCTTGATCTTGTAGGAGGGGGTGATGTGACTAGGGCATGTGAATGCCTTTTAGTATTTAATAGGGGACTTGTGCATGGGAGGGTATACCCACTTCAGTTCTCTCAAGCTATAATCCGACACATCAATTGTATTAAAAACTAATAAGAAGAGGATTACTCCCCATGGGAACCTATACTTTGGCATCCAATGGGTCCTTTTCACATCTTGAATAATCTTTTAGGTGAAGTACATATCCTAGTTGTACTTCATTCCCTATGTGACCTAATGGGTAATATAGAGGTCTACCATGTCAACCTCTTTTCAATGATCAATCCCTCTGATCTTGGTCATGATGATCCACACCATAACCAAGAGGGTGAGATCCTATAGGTTTTTAATGGGCATGACATGGCCCTAATTTTGATACATGAGAATTATGGTAGTTTTTTAGACCTCTTCTATATCTTCCAAATCATCAACTATGCTCAACCTTGAGCACTGTAGTCCCATGACCTTGCTAATCTTCTCAGGGGTAATCTTCATGCTGCACCTAATGAATTAAATATAGTCATCATGGACATGTGAAATAAAGAATTGAATTACCTCCATAGGTTTACCAAAGTATGGTAAATTGAAGAGTTTAAATAACCTTATAACTTCTTATTGGTTGAAGATCATGAGATCATACACCACTTAGTTCTTGATGTTCATGGTCTCGACCTGATAGTCACTTTGGAGGTCAAACTCATTCCCAAGTTGGTGATGATTGTAGTCAAAGATGGTACAAATGGAAACCTTAGAGACCCAGTTATTTATGCATATACTGATCCTAGATATTACATTTCTTCAATCAATAAAGATGGAGGTGGGGATGCTTGAGATTTATATGTCAAGGATGATTGAGCCTACTTTTCTTTGTGTACCATACTTTCCTCTTCTTCTTCTACATGCTAAACTTGTTATTTTGGTGTCTCTTCTCAAATTAAAACCTAGTCTCTTCCACTCGCCTCCTCTTCTAATATTATTAGTAAAGGTTTAGTTCTTTTGTCTTATTTCTTAGGCTGCATCACCCTTTGAGGATCTTGATAGTTATTGCATGATCATCCAATGTTTCTAAAAGAAGACATGGTTATGGATGAATGTTTTGGATTTTCAAGCTTAAGCACCCTTCAATGGCAGACTTGCAACCTAGAACTTTTGGTACTAATGTTTTTCTAATGAACCAGACTCATATTATCTCTTCTCAACTTGGTAATGCCTTGTGTAGGTTATTATGGAGATGAATTCACTTTAGTTGGCTCTAGGTTCAATTAACTCAGCTCTAATAATCACTTGATCTTCGACTCTGTTAATCTCAAGGTAAAGAGTGAAATGAGTTTAACTTGAATATTTATAGGCTCTAGGAGGGGTTTACCATTATTAATGTTTTCTTGTCACCCTTCACTTCATGTCATTAATGTATATCTTTAATGACCACCATGTTTGGATCCTCACTTTTATCAATTAATGCATTTAATGGTATTTATCACATCACATCATTGGCCCATTCCTTTCCATATCTATTCTTTTTGCATTAATGGCATGTGATGTCTTGTGTCTTTCTTTGAAGTAGATGATAGATGTGTCTCATGTTTAAACACACACTATTGATCTGATTCTACCAGATCAAACATAGATCAGTGATATGATTTTGCATGACTCAAATACATACCATTAATTTATTTCATAGCTCCTATGGTCATGACATTTGGTAGCCTCTCACTTGTTTTCAAGATTTGTTGACTTTTTGACCTTGAGCTAACCATTGGATTTATTTTGTACAAGAGAACATGTACCATAGATCTACTTGAACCTACTGACTTGAACTCATCCACATGCCATTATATCTAAATTCTACTCCCAAGATCATGCCACTAGTCACTGATGCATTCAATTTTATGATCCCCTAAATTTTGAATTGATAATCACCATTGATATTTGATGCATGATTAAACATGCTCTATTAGATCTTTAGGACCCACTGACACTATCTTCACCCACTCGCCGTTGGATCTTCATGGTATGATTGAATGCTGACCATTGATGTTTAATCATTTAAATTCAAATGACTAGTTTACAATGCTTAAACTTGATGTTTGCATGCCCTAAGAACCTTATGTGCCCATGTACCTTGCACACCTATCTAAACTTACATGCCTAGGTAACTTACATGCTTTACTTACTAACTTTGACTTCTTACCCCACACTAAAATGAGTCATGGTCCTCCATGAAGAGAACAACTTTTGAAACAAATTTACAAAAAGGAAAAGTTACATGTAATAAAGGCAACACTTTTATTGAAAATAAGAAATCCTAAACAAATGGCACAAGCCTCATTGATTATAATACTTTATCTATTCAAAAGTGAAATACGATTGGAGCTAGATTCCATTATAGTTCCCAAGAAGGAATTGACCATCCATCCTTTATAACTAACATGCTCTAGTAGGTTGAATGATATGAATTATAAAAGGACCATCCTAGTGGAATCAAAGCTTTCCATGGTGGTGCACAAACTTGAAATCATATAACAAGACCTTCATTCCTAGAGATTTTTTTTTGTTCTTTATATGGTGATCATGGCATGCCTTTTGATTATGCTTTTCCACATCTTGGCTCCAATCAGTGAGGAAACAAGCTTTGTCCAGTTGTAGTAAAGTGTCTAGGCACACTTTCAAGGATGACTCTTTATCCAATTGTCCAACTCACACTATACTTAGAGATGGTACCAAAAACTCCACTGGTAGGAATGCCTCCTTGCCATACACCAAGTTGAATGGAATTATTTTGTTTAGGCACTTGTAGGTTATACAATAATCCTAGAGTACTATAGACACCCTATCATCATAATTAGTTCAACCAATGTTACATATCTTTGACAGTGTGGTACCTGGAGACTAGGAATTTGACTCAAGAGAGGTGATTAGTATTGCATTAATTCTAAAATGAAATAAAATTGAAATAAACACACTAAAAAGCATACATCTCTAGACCTAGACACTAAGGAGGAGTATAATAAAAAACATACATATGAAAACAACAACTAAAACATGAAATAAAACTTCCTTCACCTTCCTTAGAGCTTCCAAATGGTTTATAGAGTGGCTTGTTTGGATTTGTGCTTCAAAAGGTCTGTTACAATGGAGCTTGGCTATCCTCCACCTCTTCTTGGCACCATGTAGATTATGTATTTAGATTGGTTTAATAATTTGGCATTATAACACTAATTTTAATGGATTTTAGAATCAATTTAGCATTATAACTTTGCACCAAGATAGATTAAAATTCATGTTCATGGCTCTTGTATTTATAAATTTTCAAAATGGTTCAGGATTAACCATGATCATCCACCTCAAAATTAAGATGTGTGGCCATGAATAAATCCAATTATGTAATTAAATTTATAAATATCCCCCATAAAAAATTGGGATCAAGTGGCATTTAAGAGGCATATAGGGTCTTAATGAGGCATGGGGTGGCTTAATCCTAATATTTTATGCATTTATGGCTTATGCATGCCACCCCATAAAAATAATGTCATTTGATGATGTAAATATTCAATATTCATTTCTAAAAGCAAATATTCAAAAATATTGATGGAATTATTAATTAGGCTCATGATTTGAATTAATTAGCTTTTAAACATGATTAGGAAATTTTGATGCAAATTTTGGCCCTTGGTGCACAAATTAATCAAATTGGTCAAAATGTCTTGTTATTGGCTCAAAATTTGATTGGATTAGAATTGGGAGTCAATGTTAGATACATTGGAACCATATTCCCATTTATGATGTTGCCAATGTAAAATAACAAAGATACATGTCTCATGCATTAAATTTGGTAGAAAAAAGCAATTCAGAGCACCTATGTGCAAAAATGTCATTTTGACTTGAAATGATCTACTCAAAGTTAGCTACTTCATAAATTACATTGCCTCATTTAATGATACTATAGCCAAAATCAACACTTGAATATGATAGTTTAAACTCTTTAAATATGTTTTAGTGTTTTTAGGCCAAATTGTGCATTTTGATAGAAATTGGTCAAAAGCCTGGTTGGAGGTCATTGGTGGCCAATTTTAGGTGTCTATAATTTGCCCCTATTTGGGAAGGCATTGAAATCTATAAGAATAATAATGTCTTCTCAAATAATTTGTAAAGGCATGTATGCCAAAAATAAGATGACGATTAAAGAAAAATCTCCAAATGGTGTTTGAAAACCCTATGATGATGTCCCCTTGAGGGAGTGGCTATCACATATTTGGATGGACGGTCCCTTGAAAAGAAGCAAGAAGTAAGGTGGAATTAACTCATAGTTAAGATTAATCCAAATTAGAAAATGCTTGCATACATTGATTTAAAAAGTACTAAGTTGCCCAAAGGCAGTTATAATCATAAATAAAAGTCAAAATAATAATTTTTCCATAAGCGATTATAATCATTAAGAGGACTTAGATTGGCTAAATATGATTTTTAATATGGTTTTGCCCTAGTTAGGGCTGATTAGCAAGCATAAATTAAGGATATAACCTGGAATATAGATTAAAGATGAATGGGTGTAAACATAGATGTGATGGTCTAATGACTAAAGAAGCCACAAATAACCAAGCATATGAAGATGCATAAAGTGATGAAAGGAATGGATAGAAGAATAATATTTGATCATTGGAAAAGATTTAGTTGTATCTACCAATGAGGAGATGTTCATCCTTATTAGCATTGATACAACTAGAATGGTCAATGGGTTAATTTGATCAAGATGGGTGGAAGGATTTACCAAAGTACCAAGGAAAAAATTTCAAGACTCAATTGCTTGTAAAACCTCTTGAAGCTAATTTTTTCTATATCACATGATGGTATGCATCATGATATAACACCATGAAAACTATGTTGAAATATACATAAGGACTGAATCTTG
Organism: Torreya grandis; assembly: GCA_037957365.1. Taxonomy (NCBI): domain Eukaryota; kingdom Viridiplantae; phylum Streptophyta; class Pinopsida; order Cupressales; family Taxaceae; genus Torreya; species Torreya grandis. The sequence continues at coordinate 5,646,072 of JARHVA010000189.1, forward strand.
ATCCAATAAATAATTGAAAATAATGCACCAATGATAAAAACCATGATGACAATGTTGACGTATGAATAATGGATGGACTCAAGAATAATGTGCTCAAGGAATCACCTGAAGAACACATATAAATTGAGTCAAGGAAATAGTGCTAAAAGCAAATAAATAGGCAAGTGAACAAACAAAAAAACAAATAAAAAGCACACAAACAAAAAATAATTTGATACAAACAAACAAATAGAAAGCCTAAAAATAAAAGCAAAAGAAAGCATCCTAACAATTACTATGCCCTAGTAGAGTAGATCGAGGATAAATAGCTAGGCTTAGATAGGACAAATGTTTTTGCATTTTAAAAATATTTGAATATCTTTGGTATTTTTAGGTATCTTTACTCATTAGAGAATGACAAGATACCTACTTTCAAAATGGTGAGAGCCTTGTCTTAGGTTGCTCACAAAATGGTGAGAGCACATGTAAAAGGGGACTGAGGTGACCTCAACATGAATTAAGCATGGCCTACATAGTCCTAAGATGACCTCAAATCATAATAATTCATCCCACATAAAAGGCTATGAGAAACTTGACCAGGTAACAATAAGTTCTCAAATCTATCAATTGGCTAGTCAAATGAAAACAACAATGACAAGGTGATGCGGTAATGCATGATAAACAAACAAATGTTACTCCTAGTTTTCCCATAGGTGATTATAACTAGGGAAAAACATAATAGGTCAATGATATTAATTTGTCCATAGGTGGTTATAATTCATAGCAAGACTGATGAAACACTGATTTTCCCATAGACAATTATAATCAGGCTCACATAAATGAACTTGATACAAGATGGAAGATGAAAGATATCTTGTCAGATCAGATGCCACACTACTTTCATAAACTATCATTATAAACACAGATTGGATTTATTGTTGAAACTTGATCAGAATCCCCTCACAAAGGGTGTGGGAAGAACCAAAGTAACCAAGATCAAAATAGGATTAGATAGGATGGCTAAAAATAGGCTTTGGTCTAGATAGGAATGATATGTTAAAATGGAATGGTACTACTCTAGGATAATGATGGTTTTTGATAGATTGGATAGATGATAAGAAGGATGGTATAAAGTTGGATAGAATGCCAATAGGGTTTCCCCCAAGTGGTAAGGTGACTAGCTGGGATATATGACAATGACAAATGGATAGGGTAAATGAAATGGTATGGTACATGTTTTTAGCCTAGGTGATTATTGGTTTTTGATGTGTTTTACCTGAGTATGATAAATGACATATTATTCTATTATTATTTATAAAATGAAGATGTATGTCCTAATCAAAAAATGATAAAAAAAATATATATGATCATGTTAATTGCTAGCCCAACCTCATCTGAATAGCCATTCTATCAAGAACTAGTTACAGATCTGGATGCCAAGAATGTTGTTGTGATATTCATTAGTAATTGATTTTGATTCCTTCAAGTATCGAGATAAAGTATCTTTGTAGCCTCTGCAAAGGAAAGAATGGCCAAGGATGGTAAATAAAGATAAATAATGGATGGTAGGTTTGTTTTTGAAATGGAATAGTGGATGATAATGTAATGAATGATGGAGGGAAACAAATGAAGATTGGGACTTTCAGTCACACGTAATGTTGCTGATACCAGATTTGACATAACCTTAGATGTGGTAGGGATGAATACTTATGAATATTCTCTTGATAAGACCCCCATATTATTTTGTTGTTTTGGCCTAAGAGTAGCTACCATCTGATTAGGCTATAGATAAGAAGTTATTTTGATTTGATCTTTGATTTTGTTTTCAACAAGTAGTGAAGGAATTTTATGCTTAGCTATTGGTGCTTCAATGAGGTAATCACCAATGAAGTTATCTTGATTGTCTCATAGCACCTCTGAGAAGGTTTCATTAATGAATATTGGCTATTGGCTTTTATTGTCTTCTAGTGCTTTCAAAAAAGTTTCAGTAGAAGATGCTGAGTTTGAGCTTTGAGTGTCCCCTAGCACCTCTAAAAAGGTTTCACTAGGAGTTTTCTTCTAATACATGAATGTGGTCTTGGCCTCCTTACTCTTATTCAACTACTATGTTACCATGGATTCAGTTCAATAAAGTGTGATTTTGTTAGTCCCAATCGACACTTGTGGGAGGTGGAATGTCAATAACATAGGTATGTTAGTTGGTGGTAATGGAATGGGGGATGACTTCATAATCCTCATAAAAGATACTAGGAGAAATTGTGGTGATGATAAAGTAATCATCCTCAAAAACTATAGAAGGATTATAAATGTATTCAAACTAATCTCTGAGACATGCATAACCAATATTGTAATAGTCATGAATGTATTCTATTTCTAAATCTAATCTTGACTCAAGGGATTCTGAGTCTAATGTTGAGATTGATGTTGATTCTAATTTTGATGCTAAATTAGATGTCGATTCAAGAATATAACCTAACTCTAATGTTAATTCATCATTCGATGGGTACTCTATTACAATGATGTCTTGTTGAATGCTTGGTATTAGACAAGTAATGGCTTGTGATGGCATAACAAGATCTATAAAGACTAGTTTATCAAGGTGAGACTCCTCAATGGTAGGAAAAATGTCAAGATACAACTCCTTAGATATTGGCTTTTCAAAAAAAGGCCCTTGAAAAATAGACATATGGTCGAGGTAATGATTTGCCTAAAGGCAGTTATAATCATTAAGAAGTAACTCGACAAAGACTGGCTCATCAAAGTGAGACTTATTGACACATGTATAGGATTTAAAAGTGATTCATCATAGGTTGAATTATCGCAAATGGTTGGTTCATTAGAAACATCTTAGATTGGTTGGTTCTTTTGGCCTTGGTTTCCAATGAGCTGGAAAATACAAGTTTTGAACACAACTTGGTCTTCAAATGATTGGTTCAGTTGAGGATGTGATTGGATTGTATGTGGTTTTATAAAGTGGGGAACTATTGGCAATGGATGAAGAATGTTCAATGTTTGGATAATGATAAGGCATTGTGGAGCTTGGTTGTTTAGATAAGCCAAAGGACTAGGTCTTAGTATAGAAATGGTATGGCATTGTGGAGCCTTATTGCTCACACAAGCCAAAGGATGAGGTCATAAAAGGATAAGTTTTGGACATTATGGATCTTGGTATCTCATACAAGCCAAAGCATCTAAGTCTTCCTCATAAACCATATCAAGCCAATCTCGAGTTGGATCATAAACTAGTTCTTGACTGTGTTCTATGTAATGATTATTGTAAAGAGGGTATGGATCCATATCATAAACAACATTATTTGTAGTTGGATATTCAAAAAATTATTCCTCACAATCCTCTTCATACCAATCAATGTCTTGAGTTGGATTGTAAGTAGGTGTTTGGTTATAGTCAATTTGTGTGGCCATTCTATCATAACTTGGATTGTATGTGATTCTACCATAAGCATAGCTAGACATGTTTACATAAATTATGAAAGCTCAAAAATAAAAGTCTTAGAGTTTTTTAAACTCTAAAAAACTATGTCTAAAGGACAAATGGTTCAAACTTGGTCTAACTTGGTCAAAAGGGTAGAGCTGTATCTCCAAACAATGAGTTGATCATGGAGCTATATCTCCAAAATCGTTTGTGCTAAGACTTGACATAAAATAGTCTAACATAAAATGTCATACACATAAAAGGTCAAACATCTAAATAAAAATTGGCATGTCAAAATTCCACATCAAAGTGTTCTAAACAAGGTTTAAACTAGGAAAGGGAAAATAGTCGCTAGGTCTTTTGTTCAAATGTGAAGTCAAAAGCTAAGCTCAAATAGGCTGTGATAGGACTTTTGGCCAAATGACATCAAAAGATATACTTGAAATAAAGGCATTATGTGATTTGATTTAATATAAGAAGTTTAAAAATGGCTTTGACATAGACCTGGCACACAAAATCAAACATAAACATCATCATTTGGCATAAGCCATAAAACAAAACGCTCTTGGAGAAACACTGTGTTCTCCTAAACAAAATCATAAAAAATGATGAGGATAGGCTTTGTAAACAAACTGGATAAAAGTGAATGACATAACCATGCTAGATAAAGGCTCTCAAAGAAAACTCAAAATAGTTGAAACTTTGAAACATCTTGGACTTTATACGAATAGGCCTATGAAACAATTTTAAAAATAATTTGAGAAACATAACAATGCTAAAATTCTCAAAAGGTGTGATAGATACTTGTTTCAAGACACTAAGGAAAAGAAATGGTTTACCATGATTTTGGTAGCGTAACCCTAGTCTCCTCAACTTAAATGATACCCACACATAAAGTTGAACAAATTTCTCTAAGGCATCATTGTGTTATCAAATGGACTTAAGACAAATAGTCAAATAGGATGGGTAGTACAAAATGTAGCCTAGGACTCAAAGCATGAATGATACACAAGGTGACTTGAGTTTTAACAAATGATGATAATGATGTTGAGTCTAAAAATGGCCCTCAATTCAAATTGGGAATTGAACTTGAGTTAAAACAAGTCAAGTGCAAAGTGGTAGACACAATTTAACACATCAACCTTTAAAACTTAGAAGAGTCCAATTGTGTATTTTAAACTATCAACAAGGGAATTAAACAAAATGTGGCAAAAGGTCTAGACTCAAATGGGTAGCATAACTGTACCAAATTGGAAGATATGACACAAAGTGGACGATGATGAATTTGAATAAGGGAAAAGATGTTTTCACTTGGACATGATAACGCCTCCTTTGTTCAAATAAATTTGGGGATAATGTGTTTAGTTATGTCATTTTTTTAACACCAAGTTTTGACTCTAAAACAAGACCAAGTAATCTAAGACAAAGACAATCCAACTAACTAATCATCTTAAATCCTAAATTGACAAGGTATGACAAAGTTGGGTTAACTAAACTAATTGTTTTTTGAATGATCTAGATGGATCAATTGCATATGACTTTCACGTCAGCATACAAAATAAGTGCACATCATTTGGGTCTATGTCATATGGATTTTTATAAAAAAGTCTTGACCTTTTTACAACCACTACATCCATCACTTTCTCAGTGTAGTGCAATGTCCAACATGCTCAAACGTCCTAGGCTTAGCCTTTACTAACAAAGATGGTTTAATCACTCAAACCATCATCCCAGTGAGGGGATCCCAATTTATATACCCCCCATAAAGTGGGGTTGAAGATGAAATCAGGATATAAAACCTTAGGTTAAATCTTCCCTAAATAAATCATGGGAGGTAATGAAGTCCCCCTCACAAGCCAAGATGCATGAAATAAATGACACAATAAAAAGACTTTATGGTCACCTCAAGATCACCCAATACTATATGAGTTTTTAGGGATGGATTTAAATAACATTATTTCTATGCCTTGGACTAGGCTCAAAGTGTGATGAAATGATGCTTTTGATCCCAAAAATTCCCTAAAAGGGATGGATGGGAGAGCATAGATGCACATCTCTTTTCGCCAAAACACACAAGAAACAAGTTTGCAAACTATTGAAGTGAGGTTAATTTTCTATCCCCTTAGATTTAAGATGTGAAAATGGAAATAATTTCAAACCACATAAAAATAAGTTGACATTTTTGATCCCTAAAGTTCCCTAAAGGGGATGAATGCGAGAGAATACACACACAACTCCCTATTTACTCAAACAAGTTTGATCTAGGCAAATAAGAAGTGATTTGCATAAATAAGTGTGTTCAATTTTAGAGCACCAAATGAAATTTTTGGTGATTTTATTTTATCCTGTTGGATTTAAGTTTTGAACTTTTGAAATAACCAATTCATAAAAGAATTTAAATAGACATCTAAGTGTTTCCTTAAGAACCAAATAACAATTCTTAGTTCATTTTAAGCACTTTAAAAAGAGTTTAAAAAGACTAGATTAGGCTTGTTTAGATCCCTTTTGAAGTTGTCCCTACAAGTAAAAAGTTAGATTTTAATTTAGCCTTGAAGCAATTTTCCAAATGAAACAAACAACTTTGCAAAATGAGCTCTCAAGTTTCACACAGTGTAATCCCACTACCCCACAGAGCAACCCTACCACTTTGCAAAAGTATGACTTAGATAAATAATATTTCTAGTCAAGTTAGTTTCAATAAAAATCACAATATCACTACTTGGGATAACAATCCCTCTATTTGGGCTAACAATCTCACTACTTAGGTTGACAATCCCGTGACTCGAGTTGATAATCCCACAACTTAAGTTGATAATCCCATAACTCAGGTTGACAATCCTAACATGGGTATGAAGAGGTTTTGCGAAATATTTATGTAAATTCAAGTTAAACTAATTGCATATTATAAAAATGAAAAAAAACACATGGTTTAAAAAAATCGTCAAAAATGAAGTCTAGATGACCTCAAATGAAGCTCTAGAAGATGGCCTATTTTACACACTACAAAACCATGACTCATAGTGTAAAACCATGACTGAGTCAGTTAGAAGATTGATATACTATGACTATGGAGTTTTAGGATTGAAATACTATGACTGTGGAGTTATGGGATTGTAATACCATGACTGTGTGAGTTGGGGGATTGCAGTCCAAAGAACAAATATGTGACTCTATAGGGACAAAAGCTCTACTTCTAGAAAAATAGAATTTTGGCCAAATTTTTACCTTGCTTCCACACTCCAAGATCCTACATGACAAGGGTTAGTATTTTTCTTGTAGGTGATTTATGACCAAATTTATGAGGCTAGAGTCTCATCGGGCATGCCATTATGTAGACTAAGAATTTGACTCAAGAGAGGTGATTAGTATTATGTTAGTTCCAAATTGAAATCAAATTAAAAGAAACACACTAACATGCATACATCTCTAGGCCTAAACACTAAGGAGGAGCATAATAACAAATATACATATGAAAACAACAACTAAAACATTAAAGAAAACTTCCTTCACCTTCCTTGGAGCTTCCAAATGGTTTGTAGAGTGGCTTGTTTAGCTTTGTGATTTAAAAGGTCTATTGCAATAGACCTTGGCTATCCTCCACCTCCTATTGGCACCATGTGGCTTGTGGATTTAGCTTGGTTGAAAAATTTGGCATTATAACACTAATTGTAATGGATTTTAGAATTAATTTATCATTATAACTTTGCACCAAGATAGCTTAAAATTCATGTTCATGGCTCTTCTATTTATAGATTTTCAAAATGGTTCAAGATTAACCATAATCATACATCTCAAGATTGAAATGTGTGTCCATGAATAAATCCAATTATGTAATTAAAATTTATAAATATCTCCTATAAATATTTGGGATAGAGGGGCATTTAAGAGGTATGGAGGGTCTCAATGAGGCATAAGGTGGATTAATCCTGATATTTTATGCATTTATGGCCTATGGATGCCACCCCATAAAATTGATGTCATTTGATGATGTAGATATTTAATATTCATTTCTATAAACAAATATTCAAAAAGCTCCATGGAATTCTTAATTAGGTTCATGATTTGAATTAATTAGTTTTTAAACATGATTAGGTAATTTTGATGCAATATTTTGGCCCTTGGTGCATAAATTAATAAAATTGGTCAAAATGTCTTGTTATTGGCTCAAAATTTGACTAAATTGGAATTAGAATTTGATATTAGATGTGTTAGAACCATATTCCCATTTAGGATGTTGCGAATGCAAAATAATAAAGGCACGTGTCTCATGCATGAAATTTGGTAGAAAAGAGCACTCCAGAGCACTTAATGAATGCAAATTTTTTATTTTGACTTGAAGTGATCTGATCAAAGTTAGCTGCTTCATAAATTGAATTTCCTCATTTAATGATACTCTAGCCAAAATCATCACTTGAATATGACAGTTTAAACTCTTTAAATATATTTTAGTATTTTTAGGACAAATTATGTATTTTGATGGAAATTGGTCAAAACCCTGGTTGGAGGTCATTAGTGGCCAGTTTTAGGTGTCTATAGTACCTAGGATCCTTTTGAAAGCCTCATTAGTTCTATTAGATTATAGATTATATGGTATTATTTTGTGTGCATGATCATGAACTCAACTAGCAATATGTGAATTGTTTTATTCTAAAAATGGGTTTCATGATCATTGATAAAACTCAAAGGACATTCAAATTGAGTTATGATATTCTCCTAGATGAACCATGAAGTAGTAATAGCAGTAAAATACTTTGTTAGTGTAATTCAACCCAGTGCATAAGGTAGTTAGTTACTGTAATGATGTATCGAGAACCTATTCATCATCCTACGAGATTGATGGGGCCAACAAAACCAATATCCCACTTTTCAAAGGGTTCCTAAGAAGGAATGGGTCATAAAGGCATATCATCTCTTTGGTTAGGTTTGACTATGTATTGACATATGTCACACTACATATCATATGCTTTAGCATCTCTGAAAAGAGTTGGATACCATAATCCAGCTAGTAAAACCTTTCACATAGTAACCTCTCTAGCATAGTGCTCACTTACAATACCCTCATGAACTTTGTGAAGTACTTCGAGGCACTCATGTTATATTACACAACATCAAAGAACTTCATCACAAACTATTTTGTAAAGATTTCTTGATATAAGCTGAAAGGGTGCAACACAAACTGTGAGTTGTTATTTGGCCTTTGAGGTGAGACCGTCAGGTGGGGAGCTAGTGGTTAAGAATGTTTCAATATCTTCCAGCTCTGTAGGTACCCATGTAATGTAGAATATTTGCACATCAGTAAGATGATCTTCTATGGCCCATGGTGGTTCTCCATTCTTGATCCATAATAGGTGGTTAGGTCTACAATTGGCCTTCCTAGGTTTCACCATTACTAAAAATTAGAACCCTTGGAACAACACAATCCAATGATAGATCCATCCATGTAGTATAGGTTTATTAATAAGTTTATTTAAAGCCTCATGATCTATATATAAAAAAATTGAGTGGCTAATAGGTATTATCTAAAATTCTACAAAGCTTAAACCATCGATAATGCTTTATGTTATGTAGTGGTATAGTTCCTTTCAGCTGGTGTGAGCTTCCTACTAGCAAAGTAGATTGGGTGATCTAGGTGACCTTCACCTAGTTGTGTAAGGATTTCACCAATGAACATGCCAAATTCATCAACATGGACATGAAATGGTTTTGTCCAATCTGGGAACTAGAGGATAGGAGTAGTGACCAACTTTTCCTTTAATGTTTCAAATGCCTCTTTATAAGAGCAAGTCCATATGCAATGCTCATTCTGCTTTAAAATTTCCTCCAGGGGTATGGTAATTTTTGTATATCCATAGATGAAATTTTTATAATAACCAGTATGGCCTATAAAATCATGGACCTCACACTGAGTCTTAGGCATTGGGAGGAGAATAATAATAGATAACTTCACTGGGTCTTCCAGAAGTCCTTCCTTACAAATAATATGTCTTAGGAACACACCAAAAGATGTTGCAAATAGGTAATTCTTTAAGTTTAATGAGATTTTTAAGAACCAATAATGCTCAAGCATAAGTCTAAGGTTAGAACAATGGTCCTTCACCAAACCATAGACTATCAAATCATCAAAATAAACTTGAAGGAATTTGTGGATGAAGTCCTCAAAGACTTCAACTACTATTCATGAAAACACTATTTGGGCATTTTTCAACCCAAAGGGCATAAAAATATATGTAAATGATCCCCATTTGGTGGTGAATGTTGTCTTGGTTTGGTATCCTTTAGCTATTTGTACTTGATGGTACCCTAAGAAGCCATCTAAGAAGGTATATACCTCACATCTAGTAACACCTTCAAGAATCTCCTCTATAAATGGCATTGGAAAGGGATTAGTTATACGGGATGCATTAAGCACTGGATAGTCCACGTAGATATGGATGCATCCATCCTTTTTGATACTAATCACCATTGTACTGATCCATTCAGATTCATCAATGGGGGTGATTACTCCGACATGTAACATACTATCAATTTCATCTTTGATGCATGCTCAAAGATTAGGATTCATCCTATATGGGTGTTTTCTAACTGGTCGAGCACCATCAAATAGCTTGATATGAATTTTCCCCAAGGATGGGTGGACTCCATTCATTTCACTATAGTTTCTTAGGAAGACATCCTGATATTCTTTTAAAAATTTGAAAATATTTGAAATCTCTATGTTAGTCCAGTAGTTTCCTACTGTAGCCGTCTTTGGTTCTTGTTCCAAGTTAATGTTGCACTGAATAGTCTGAATAGGCCCATGGTAGGGGTTGTCCATATCAACACTTATGTGCTAAATTTTTTTTGTGCCAACATCCATAGGAACATATAAATGGTTGGACATTGGGATGAGTCGAGTGGATCTTTCACCTTTTTCCATTTGTAACATGAAATTTTGTTTTCCGAGATGAATTTCTTCTCATCAGTTCTGATTGAGGATTGGTACAGGTGTAGGAATTGGGTATGCCAATGGTTTGTGGAATAAGTGTAAGGGATACTTAGCATATTTATAGATAATCCTCAAGCATTCTTCCATGGGACATGAGTCACCTACTACTGCCTCATACATGGCTCATGGGGTGAGGCACAAATCCATCCTTGGTGAAGAATATGATAGTGTTGAGTTCATGTTTTGCTTTAGTAGATGCCAAAACTTGGCACCCATGTGTCTCTCTTCATGAACATACCATGTTCATGCCCAAAAGTGTAAAGTTTCATAGAATGCATGCACCCATAAATATTTTGGTAAGTAGGACTCATCATCCCACCTCATTGTCTTACAAGCTTCAATGTGGGGCTTAGGTGCTTGTGCTCCATTGTAACTCATTTCTCCCTTTTATTTGTTATCATGATGGAATCAATGGTATAAGGTTGAGTGCACATGATCTCATTAGAGGATTCATTCACAATGGGTTTTCCACCATTGTGTAGCTATGCCATCAAAGATTAAAGATGATATTCATTAGTGTGGTAAAACTCTTCAAGGTACTGAATGAAGTCTCAAACTTACATCTGCCTATGGAACCTTGGAAAATCATCAAGCATTTTAAGTAGTGTCTATATGATATGTCCCCTCATGACTTGGATAGTGATAAGGCAAACAAACTTTTATCATTTATTAAACTGGCATGGTATATTCTCCTAGCTGTTGATGGTACTACATATTCTGCCAGTGAGGTTGTAGCCACCATGAGCCCAACAATTATATGCATTGCTTATAGTGTCAAAAATGGACTAAGTATTCGACCATTTAAGAACTCCATCTGCAGTGGGATCTCTTTACTCATCATTATTTGTATTCATGTTATAGATATGGTTTATATCTTCATCAACATTGATAGGCTCTATGTTAGGGGGCCCTTGTGCTTGATCTAGTGGTATTACAACATTCTGATCAATGTTTTCAGAAATAATGTAGTGCTTCTTGAATATTAAGTCTAAATTATTCTCATATAACTAAGGTCTTCCCAATAGAGATAGGTAATCATCAGCTTTAGCTAGCGCTATAACTTTAAAATTTACTTTGAATGGTACTCCAAGTATATCAGCCATTGCATTCGTAAGAAACCCGATAGGTAACATGTGAATCTTATTTGCCATAAATAAGACATGTGAAGGATATAGTTCTAGACTATCTATATTGCATCAAACATCCTTGGTGAGGATAATGAATTTTGCATTGGTGTCTACTAGTATGTCCCAGATTACCCATCTATCGATGGCAACATTAACCAATATTTATTTACCTTCTAGGGGAGTAGAGGAACTAGGAGTGTGTTATCAATGAACATGATTTAAATGGAGATATTCACTCTACTTGATAGGACCTAAGTTCCCCAAAGCTCTGACATAACTTGTCAGATTTAAGAGCACACATGATTACCAATGTATAAGCAACTAAACATGTGGAATTATACCAGAAGAACAAATAACTATCAATGAGAAATAACACAGAATATGAGAGGCAACACACAATTGTATTCAACTCATTACAAAGGAAATTAAAATAAAGAGATCACACTCTTCTTCCACCTCTACAAGGCCTTCCACACCTCAAGGGCTCCCAATAATCTTCCCTCCAGAGTAATCTTCTCTCAATAGGTCACAACACACAGCTAACACAAGCTGTTGTTCACCTCATTATACTTCCAGTACAATCGAGTACGAACCGGTACTCCAAGTAGATCTCACCATGATCTTGCTCCTTGATGTATTGCTGTCACCTTGGATCTAGCTCCCCCACCGATCTCGTTTCTGACCCTCACATACACACACCCCTGCAGACCAACCTGATCTTACTTATCACATGTAGATCTCCACCATGATCCTGCAACACCCTGCATATCAAACCTGATCTTACATACATGAAGAATCCTACTTGATTCTACCATGGGAAGAACTCTCCTAGTTTTACACTTAATAATACAGCCCATGAGTCTATTATATAGATCTCATGCATACAATGATTAAACTTACGGCTCAAGACTCAAACTAGTCTTTATCATGCAAACAACCCATTCACTTAACTGACTGTTCGTCAACAACAGTTCTGGAACTGCACAGGCGACCAACGTTTGTCCCTGTCTGACTGGAGGTGACCGACATTAGCTGACTACTGCCGAGGTCAATTTCCTTCTGCACTGTCCACTGACTGACGTCAGTGATCCTGCTAATGCCGGTGACTGCATACTCAGCATCCTCCATGTTTGCAACAAGGTGAAGCTTTTAGCTCCACACCCTAACAATCTCCCACTTGGAGATAAATAGCTGCACCTGTACCTATACCAGTACTCTATCTATTTTGCATCCTAGCTTGTATTCCTCTCCAAGCTCCCACTTGAAGACAACCCACCACACACCCTGTGGTGCTACACCTGTGTCTGAATTTCTCCATTATCAGCTTACCTTCTTCTGCCTTGCTATACTCCCACTCAAATAGCAACCCCTATGAGTAACCTGTAATCAACAAACACTTAACAGATTTGAACCACCTATTAGTCAAGCTCACTCTAAGAATGTCCAACCTCGCTTTGATACCATTTGATAGGACCTAAGTTCCCCAAAGCTCTGACACACCTTGTCAGATTTAAGAGCACACATGATTACCAATGTATAAGCAAATAAACATGCGAAATTATACCAAAAGAACAAATAACTATCAATGAGAAATAGCACAGAATATGAGAGGCAACACACAATTGTATTCAACTCATTACAAAGGAAATTACAATAAAGAGATCACACTCTTCTTCCACCTCTACAAGGCCTTCCACACCTCAAGGTCTCCCAGTAATCTTCCCTCCAGAGTAATCTTCTCTCAATAGGTCACAACACACAACTAACACAAGCTGTTGTTCACCTCATTATACCTCCAGTACAACCGAGTACGAACTGGTACTCGAAGTAGATCTCACCATGATCTTGCTCCTTGATGTATTGCTATCACCTTGGATCTAGCTCCCCCACCGATCTCCTTTTTGACCCTCGCATACACACACCCCTGCAGACTAACCTGATCTTACTTATCACATGTAGATCTCCACCATGATCCTACAACACCCTGCATATCAAACGTGATCTTACATACATGAAGAATCCTACTTGATTCTATCATGGGAAGAACTCTCCTAGTTTTACACTTAACAATATAGCCCATGAGTCTATTATACAGGTCTCATGCATACAATGATTAGACTTGCGGCTCAAGACTCGAACTAGTCTTTATCATGCAAACAACTCATTCACTTAACTGAATATTCATCAACAACAGTTCTGGAACCGCACAGGCGACTGACGTCAGTCCTTGTCTGACTGGAGGTGACCGACATCGGCTGACTGCTACTGAGGTCAATTTCCTTTTGCATTGTCCAATGACTGACGTCGGTGATCCTGTTGACACCGGTGACTACATACTCAACATCCTCCATGTTTGCAACAAGGTGAAGCTTTTAGCTCCACACCCTAACACTACCTAGTGACTTGAGGGTGAAGCTCATTTGGTACTCATGCTTGATTCTTAAGCCAAATGCTTAGCTATGGAAAAATGTCCTCATCTAGTATACACTTACGCAACTCTTTAAAGTTATCACATGCAACATGTTAAGGTTTAGATTCCATTTGCATAGTAATATGCTATATTATGTCTTTATCTTCTAGGAAATGAATCTCTCCCTGAAGTTATCATACTACTACCATCATATCTTGGAGGACATCTTTCTATTTTTAAACATTAGGATATTTTCTTGCTCTTGGTTCTTCCTATTGTACTTTCTTAATGGGATTGGATGTCGACTGGGTCTATCCCCCACTACGAGTGGTAATGTTTACCTATTGAACTATAGGGATGGTTGGGCATACACACCAATGTGGTTTATCAATTCAAATCATCTTGACACCTTTTTCATTTCTCTCCTTGGTGATAGCCACATATAAGTTAGGACACTCTTCTAATTGGTGGTCCTTTTTATAGAAAGTTCATGTCAGGTAGTCCAAGCAATCTCTTTAATAGTGGTCCAGAGATACACATTTGTAATAGATCCTAGGTGGGAAATGACCACCTCCTCATCCTAACCCTCTTCCTCATCTATGGTAGCCAATATTGTCTTGATTATTTTCTATTGAGGTTTGATGTGTGCTACACACTCAAGTTTCATGGATGTTACTAATCAAATGACAGTCATTAGTGTCATGAGTATAGGCATCATATATCTTGAAATAATGAGACACTTTAGTGTGCATATCTCACTACAGAAGAAAACAAGAGCATACATAATTTTACTCATGACAAAACTCACATATCTATTTAAATACCATGCATATGTTCTTGTATGGATAATTGTTCAATGTATGCCCTTCAAATTTGTAGTCTATACATGAAACACCACTGCGTGTTTCATGTGCATTATTGGCTATCAACTTCTTAAGATGGGATGCCATTGAGGCTATTTGGGCCTCCATAAAGGGACTAATCCTATCACTAATTCTTGTAACTACCTCAGTGTAGAGTGCAACTTATAAAGCCTCATGTAGACTAGTGAAGGTTTGTTGTGACAAGGTTCAATAGAAGGTTAGTAACAATCCTCTTATAAACCATTGTGCATGCTAAGTAGTGTTAATCTCAAATGATAATTTAGACAAGGTCTTAAAAATTGTGTCATACTCATGTACACTCTCATTAAGTCCTTGATTTATGTCCTTTAGTGCTTCTATGCTTTATTTCTCAAATTCAAGAATGCCAAATTCTTGAAAGAAGGCTATCTTTAGTTGATCATAGTCAACCACCGCTTGTTGAGGGTCAAATTTTTGATACCATCTATGTGTGCACTTTAAAATCATAGTTGCAAACTATGTGGCCTTACACTCAAAGGAGGTAATGCCTTGTGCCCTCCAAATCAATTCACATTTATGAACGTGCTCAACTACATTCTTCATACCTCAATATTCTGGTAAGTGCAATGTCATTTCATAATACACTATAGTCAATTGAGGTGATTAAGCAAGCAGTTGTTGGGAACCTCCCACCCTAGTCCCTTGAGGAATAAGTCCTCTACCTCTTGTATGACCTCCTTGTCCACCTCTACTGATAGTGCTTATGATATGAGGCATGGTAGCTAGTTGATTACTCAAATTAGGGCCTATATTCTATCTTTATAGGCCTCATCCACCAAGCATCCCAAGTTGTGCCATAGAATTCCTTTAAAGAGGGAAATAAAGTGTTAAGTCTAAATGAGCATCAAAAGGCTTAGCTATAGTTTCCCTTATCGGTTTAGTCTCTAATTTCAAGCTATCTATATCCTAATTATGTATGTGTACTTTATATAACTTAAAAGCATAAGCACATACTATGGTGGGGGAGCCTGGTTGGTTCAGACTTGATTCTCTAGTTCCTATCATCCATATTGTTTCTAATTCATAGGATAGAAGTGGCATTGAATACAACTTGAAAATGATGTGGTCCTCGTGTGTTTCCACTTCTGTATGGCTCCTAACAACACTCCTTGAGTTCTTCGAGTCTCTTCCCACCTTGATAACTCCTATAATCCTTTGCTGAGCTTCATCAAACTTCTATTTATGTAATTCACACAAGATAGCTACCATTCTAGCCCCAAAATATTCTACCAAATCCTATTCTCCCCTTACAAATGTGTGGCTCATGCACAAGAGGATCTAACTCTTCATTAGTATAGTTTCAAGTCTAAGATCAACAAATAGCTTCTTAATTTCAAAATTAAAAATCCTAATATAATGACCACATGGTTTTTAAAGGAATTAGAGCTTATATTCTTTAGGACATGAATAGTTAGTTATAGTGTATTCCAAAATCTAGATGTTCAAAAATCCTTTCCACTAAAAGTTGACTGCTCACGTCCATGAAGCTCCAAATTTTACAAAAGCTCTTTGTTGTTTTAGAATCCAAGATTATCTCCTTCTAAGATTCCTTGATCATCCTTGAGCATATGATGAAAACCAAGTATATAAATGAACCAAGACCTTCAAAAATAAGGTCTTGTATAGCTCACTAAAGAGGTTCTGCTCTACCCACTATCGTGTGGAGATTCCTAGATAAAGGTAGGGAATTGCAAAGATATCTTCAACATAGGTAATCCATTCTTTTATATTATCAAGAGTAATACACTCAAACATTTTCCATGATAGTGCTTCAATTGCTTTGGGTCCCAACAAAAAAATCAAAATGTTGGGGTTTCTTTGATAATTCTATATTTGGCACTAAAGTCTAGCCCAACAAGCCAGCGTGCTAGCCCTTTCACACCAATGAGCTAGCATGATGGCCCTTTCATGCAAGATTTAGTTCTTGCACACTCACCTAAAGAATGTAGTGAAAGATCAATTCCTATAGGTTTTGTTTCACAGTGTTAATAACTTGTTCATATCCTTCTCTTTATGCAAATTATATAGGGATTATATAAATGTAAAGATAAACTACCTTGATTCTTTGAGTTCTAGGTTTGATTAATATCACTACGTATAATATTGTCATCTTATATTAGCATCAATTACTTAGAAAAAAAATAGGGAAAAACTCATATTTAAGTCTAATCACTTAACTCATACACCATCACTCATCATAAAACACATGAAGTTGATAAAACCTACTATATCATACATTAAGCTTAATGATCAGAGAGGCAAAAGTTTATCATAAATTCATCCAAAAATCCCCCCCATAGTAATTTATAATGGGGATAGTTATACTTGTTTTGCCTTGACCAAGTGTTTATAATCATTAATGGCATAAATAATTGGCCAATGAACTCTTAATAGACTGAGAGTCATGACACTCAATAATTAGTTTTTCCTTAAGACCTAGGCCTCTGTGCCCCCTATATCCTCATTATTTGCTATATCTTTACTACCATATGGTCCTATTCTTGTGGGTTGGTGTAAAAATTCTTATTAATTAGGTTAGGGTGACCCGTATGAACCATTATTTTAACTTTTCTTTCTTCTCATGTGCTCCCCTAGTTTCTAATTCTATTTTGAGTCCTATGTCCTCAGGTTCCTCATGACTCATTCCCCTCTGACTAGGTCCTATTTCACTAGTTAATTTGTACCATTGAACTATTACTCCCCATAAGTTCCATGCCATAGTTATTTTTTACCTATCAGATACATGTCATGGTCCTTTAGCATCATGTTGGTTCCATGCCAAAATTGGACAACACTTAGCCAAAAATTTGAGGCCAACATTTGGTAACCTCTTTGGTATAGTCTTCAATGCAATCAGGGAAACTAAAAAGAGATCACCTATGAAGGTGAATTAATCTTATATTTCAATGACCTCAACCTTATTATGAGAATCCTCAGCTATAACTTCCAATGGTGCTTCAACAATGCATGATTCTTTGGCTTCCTTGGTACTTTGAATGAGGTTAGATTTATCACCATTTGCAAGATCTTTAAGATCTTTAAGGAGCTTTGTGTAGTCAATATTATCTTGGTCATTGTCCTTTATGAGGACATCTTGATGTATCTTCTTGTGAGATTGAGCTTAAACTTTGAAAATCTCTTTAAGTTTTTCAAAAATCTTAATCTACTGTAGCTAATCATCTTTACTCTCTTTCTCCTCAAGAAACACAACTTCCTCAAAATCATCCTCTTGATCATGCTCATGACTATCATAATCATCATATATTACTATAGGGTGTTCCTCGAGACATGTTTGTTCAATGGGAACTTTGCATTCCTCTCTAAAAACCTCATTCTTTTATCCTTCTAGAACTAGATTCTAAAGGCCTTCATATCCATGGAACATTTCTTGATAGGTCTGCCACATTCATTAATCAAACTCCTTATCCACAACTACAAATTCAACTACATATTATATTTCTTGACTCATGAACGATGCATTGTTATTTTCCTCACCAATAGGAGTCCCTATGATGAGTTATTATTCATAAATACTTATGTTATCTTCTTGATCAGGTGTACATTGAACTTGTTCTTCTTTATTTGCCTCCTTTAAGATGGGTTCTCCTTAAAGAGGAGATGGGGTGGGAGGGTGGTGAATTGGTTCATTGTTTAGATAGATAGAGTAGGAGTGATGAAGGGATCATGAATGGGCATCGGGATAGAAGGAGACACTTGGAAGAAATCTTGGAGAGAATGAAAATTCTGTTGAGTTATAGACACCTCATTTCCTTCATCAACCAACTCATGATTTTTATTATCTTCTTAAAGCTCTTCCACAAATGCAAATTTATATTCGACATCTACAACTAAGGATTCATTTTCCTATTGAAAATCTTATTGGATGGACTTATAAGATGGATAAGTTGTAGGTTTTTGAAGAGAAGATAATGTGGTTTGACCATACACAAAATTTTGATTCTTATCATCATATTCTTGGTTCTAAGTTGTAACTTTGAGGCTACTAGGATATTTTGAGGATTGGATAGAATCTTCATGAGGACAAAGAATATGAGAGAAATGACATGGAACATAGTAAAAATCTTGAGGATGGGAGAGAGAGACTTGTTCTTCAAACAAATTTTCACTTTCTCCATAGCCTTCTTGAGGCTCTTCAATAGCTGTAAGTTGCCTCTCAACTTATTTGTTTTACCACATCATAAGCCTATCCATCCACCATTATATATATCATATAATTTCATGAAAATATTCATTAATGAAATAATTGGCTTACTACTCACCAAACTCCACTTGTTCATAACGAAATGAATTGATCTTCTCATCCTTTCTATGAAATGAATAGGGATCACATCAAGCTCTTGATCCCATTTCTTCATCAACCTTTTTGATTTTAGCATCTAAGGAATAAGTACCAATGAGGACTTATCTTGAGGTGTAATTGAATTAGGAGGAGGATAGGAGTTTTGGTATTGACCTTGAGAAAGTTGTTTATGAGTTTGGTAGAATGTATAGGTTGTTGGGGAAGAAAACTTCCAAGAATTTGCCTCTTAAGAACTTGGATTTATACTTTAAGAACATGCATATTAAGAGATCATACCTATTATTCAAGGGCCTTAAAATTATCTTATTTACAACCTTCTCCATAGGCTTCTTCAACAACTTCATGACTATATGGAAGAGGAATGGGTTGACCATATGGTGAATAGCAAATTTGATAGGCTGTGTGTACCAAG
The DNA here is from genome assembly GCA_037957365.1 of Torreya grandis. Lineage (NCBI taxonomy): Eukaryota > Viridiplantae > Streptophyta > Pinopsida > Cupressales > Taxaceae > Torreya > Torreya grandis. Next base: position 5,665,641 of record JARHVA010000189.1, read on the forward strand.
AGTTCTTAACATATCCAACCATATTAACTTCATTATTAAAATGAAACACAAGAATTGATCAAAATATTTTCAAAAAGTACCTAGGTTGTTTATCACCAAATGATTTCATTTGGAGTTTCCTTTGGTGTTTTCTTTAATGCTTCCAAAAGTTGATAGTAAGAAGAACACATTGAAAATTCTTCTACTCTTTTGGACCTTGGTCTAACTGGGTATGCAAGAACTATTGTAGCCAAATATTTAACCCTAAGAGAGGGTGTCCAAGCCTTTCAAATATTTGGACAACATGAGATTACCTTTAGGATTATGGGTTGCCTATAATAGAGGTAAATCTCTAGGTTAGAGGGATAGATCCCTTGATTTATCTCTTAATCTCACACACTACACTAGACTAGTCAGTTAGGGGTGAAAAAGGAAGAAGGAAATGAAATTTAACCTATAATAATGGAGGTGATACACCAGGGATAATTCCACACAACACACTTGAAAATATATTAAAAAGGAAAACTACCAAAACTGACATCAATTCTATGTCCTTCTAACATAAGTTTTATCATAGAGGCAGACTGCTATGCACATCTAGAGGTGGGTGAAAATAAGTTTTGATTCTATACACTACTATTCCCTCTCATACTTCAAGAAACACTTAAAAAACACCTAAAATTTATGAAACCTGTTGGAAGAGATATCACTTGCATAAAACATGCAAGAGCAACATGGAAGTAAGGAGAACATGTTCATCACTTAACATCCATGTAAACTACTTATCACACTTAGGAAAGAGATTTTAGATATAAAATAAACTTTAGAGTCTTTATTCCAGGAGAAAAAAAAGTGCCAAACTAGTAGGGCTTTTCCATACAAGGTGTGTATTAGATACAAATGCCAAAATGGCTTGCATAAATATATCATAGGAGAGGATAAAGAAGAAGGGAAGTGGAAGGGTCATAAAGCCAAGTGTCAAAATGTGATAACAAGTTATAATGAAAGATAATGAAGTGGAGAACAAGTCAATAAGTGGTCTTGGACAAGTGTTTATAAAAAATGCATCATTCTCCTTTGAGTTAGCGTAGGGGATCTTCACTTTCCTCTTTGAAGTTACCTTGTTTGATGATGAGTCTACTTGGCTATCTAAAACTAACATAGAGATATTTGACACATTTACACTATCATGATAAGTTGGAATGATAATTATAATATTCATCTATGTTTCTCCAACTGGTAACTCTCCTACACCACTTGTCATTCACTATCTAACAACCACTCATTAGTCTTATAGGCCTCACTCTTCACACTTGTCATTAAAATGACTTGAATTTGTTCAATAAAATCCATGGAAGAGGTTATAAACACGTTTTTAAGATAGTTTTGTCCTTTATTATATGGAATATACCTCCAAAAATTTAATGTACCACTTCTCACTTTCAAACTTAGGCAATCATGTTCATTCTCACCATCTTATTTAAGATTTCCTATAACGATCAACTCAACATAGATACTTTAATGAAAAAATGAGGTGAGATATGGATATTAGGTGTTTTAATAAGTACCTAAGCACTTTTTACAATGATCTTCATTCAATGATTCTATTTTCTACCTGTAAAACACATCAAAACTTATAGAAAACCCTGAATTAGGCCTGTCCATATAAGTAATAGTATAGATAAATAAGATGGAAAGGATCATTGGAGAGTATTAAATATTTTGCAAACACTTTATATCTATTTTATCCCTTTTGGATGCATATTCCTTCATGTTTTCTCACTTGGGTTTAAACAAGGGTGTTAGGAAGGTTTTTGGTGGTTATGGTTCTTAGTGATAGTTCATAAAGATTAGACTTCCATCCTTAGAACCAATTCCAAAAATTTGGAGTATATGACCCCATTTAACCCTCCCCAAGTTCTTTATGTCTAATTCACATGTTCCATATAGATATGAGTGAGTGAAACTAGTCCTTGAGCTCTTTCAATGCGTTCTAAATAGCCCTGAGAGGAAAAGGGGATTGAATGACCAATTTTGTGTAAATTCATGAAAAAAAATGGTTATAATAAATATTTTACTCTCACATTAAATCTCTCAAAGTGTTTTGGAGGTTCATGTATTCATCTTGATGAGTTTAGCCCCTTGTAGGTTTTAGGCCTACTTCTAGGCTTAATAGGCTTAACTATGTATTCTAAGTGTATATCCACCTGTGAAGGTTCCAAATGGATGTATGTGTCTTCTCCATAAATATTAATATTTAATGAAATTTTAAACAAAATCCTATTACCATTTTATGTTCTTCCCTTTCATCTTTTCAATCCCTATGTACTAAGTCTACAAGCTTTATTGATTATGGAGTACCCTCTATTTGAGACACAATAGAGAGCATCTCCCTAGCTTGTTTAACCAACATAATACCATGAAGAGTTTATTTGGGTAATGTAGGTGAAATATAATAAGTTTAAATTTTTATAATCATCCAATGGCCCTTTAAACTACAAACTCTTAAGATTGGATTTTATGATAGTGACTGTGTACAGGGTTGTGTGGGTATGAGATTAAAGCCCTATTTGATCAACCTCTTCCCATATTTATTTTTATTTAAGAGTCAAATATAAATGGTGTGTCTATTAAGGTAAATTATACCTATTACTATTTAATGTATACCTCTACCAAATCACTAAGTATGCATTCTTTTATGGGCTTAGGCTAGTCTGTGATATGTATGACTGTGTCACCTATAGGTGCCTGTTAGGGAAGAAGTTTTAAAGTTTCATATAGATGTCAATATAGGTTTTAACACTATAATTCATACCATTGATTTAAATTTATATCACTAAGACCATTCCACACCTATATGATCTCATCTCATGCATGTAGACTATGTTCTCATCTATTACTACATGTCACTATTGCATTTCAGGTTCTAAGCTCAATGCACTGAGTCATAAGATTCCTGGAAGTTTTCATGTGTTTGACTACCCTTACATTATTTTTTTCACTAATTTTATTATTCCATTGCATATTTGGGTGATCCCATCTCATGCCTTGACATCATGTCCTCACACCATTACCATCAATAGGTCATATGTCATTTGCAGGCTACATGTTCATGTTGATTTTGGCACTATGCTTTGCTTAATATATAAAGTGAAAACTTAGCTGAGTGAAACTCCACTCTATCATCATCATCATTAGCCTAAAAATCACCTTTTTATGTTAATACATTTCTCCTAGGACAAGGATGCTAGTGTGAAACAACTAGATCTACTAAGCATTCAAGAAACTTCACCAACTAAGGTTACATTGTGAGGTAGGATCCCTTGGATAAATGAAGGTAAACTTTCCCTTCAAGAAAATTTTATAAATTTGACTGAATACAGGATATATTATGGCTATAATATCAACACCATGAGCTATGAGTGACTTGAGAAACTCCATTCAAGTCTTGGTCATGAACACCACCTATGTCTTAGGGTTTGGATGACCCATCCATCTTTTGTACATCCTTATAGGTGACTATCATATTGAAGATCTGACCAGTCCTTTTTCATTATCCAAGTAAGTCACCTAAATTAAATTATAGGTCATTAAATTCAATTATTCCATTGAGAAATTATCTTCCATGTTTTTGAGGTGTTGAACATAGGAACATTATCTTATTTGAACCCATTGATAGAAGATCAAACCCTGCAACAGTGGAAACACTATCCTGCAGACCAAGAAGGCTCATTACTTAGAATAATAAGAGTGATCTTGCTCACATTACATGATAAAACATGAATTTTTTTTGAAAATAACCTAAATATTAATAACATGCATTTCCAAAAAATACACACCACTTTGAAACATCAGATCATACAAGTAGATGACAAAACCTAAAGGTGTTAGGGTTATGAAGGCAATTTTGAGATACTAGCAGCATTAGAATTTGTTCATGAATAAAAATACACCAATTTTAAAAATATTTCCATGGAATGGAATTTAATGAATATTAATTTTATCCATTAAAAGCATTCAACTCAACTTTTTGCCTCCTGTCCATACCAGTTACAAACTAGTTGACTTGTTTGACCTGCGAAAGGGAGCAAAGAGAGATATAATGGTTTTCAACAATATTTGGATTATAAAAAAAATATAAACATGGATATGACTTGAGGGGGTATGAAAGGACACTCCTAAAGATTTTCCATGTGCCAAAACTATCCTACACTTTATACAACTTTAGAAACTCTTTTTGCAAGAGATCTTGTTTTGATGTTTGAACCTACATAATTTAATTTCAAAACTGAAAAATTAAACCTTAATAACATGTGGGACATTAAATTACACTTTAACACACTTTTAACCTTGAGTAAACCATACAATTTCTTTAAATGACTCAAAATATGGCCTAGGATGATGTAAGGATAATTTATCAAGCATGACCAAGGTAAAACATCCTATGTGACTTCATTTATGAACATGATGAAAATTTTACAACCTAGGAGACCTCATGACAAGTTTTAAATTATAGGGTGTTGAATTATTTGAAAAGGGGGTCAAATTAGTGAATATGAATATGATTTTAACCCCACTAATGCATACCTAGAATATGATTATGGAGAATACAATTATGATGACATAGTTATTGATATGAATGGAAAACTAATCATAGTATTTGTATACACATAATATTTTCAAAATTTTATCGATTACTGACACTTTTTACCTTGTAGGAACCCATCAAGTCTCAATCTCTCTGAGTGCATGCCATAATGGGTGCACCAGGAAAGGGGTGGGTAGACCATTGGTGTTTTGCAGGATTGTTGTCACTTTTGCCACTTGTTATCTACACACTTGTCTCCTAAAACCATTTACCCTAAGCTTATTATTATTTGTTGTACCCACTCCATAATTTTTATAAATTTTATACTCCTTTTCCTAACCTTAATCCCATTTTTTAGTTGGTTATACAGGGTCAACTATGTTGAACTTGTATAGTTTCAAGTTATTTTTACTTAGGAGCTATTTTGACCTTTGGCCGACCTAGTTTGGGACCTAGTGAATTATTATATGGAATTATACTGGGTCAACGCCATCGATTGACATTTTTAGAAGGTTTTTAAAGAAATATCTACCTATATATACAAGTTTATTTCCCACCATTTGATAAGAAAGAAGTGAAGAAGAAGAGCGAATGAAGATCTACTTATTGACCATTCTACTTGAGAAGTAAAGCTTAAGGTTCCATAATTTATTTGGGGATACAAATTTTATCTTGTGGAGAAGTATTTTGGATGCATCAATAGGTTGTTTATCCTATAGATGATTTGCCTTTATCATTTTTACATACCATAACAACCTCTTATGAAGCACCTTAGCCAAGGGAGAGATTGAGGCTTGATGAGTTTGTCTTCAAAGGTAAGTATTCCTAAATTTATTTCTCCTTTATAAGAGTAAATAGATAATGCATTTGTGCTTCTCTTTCATGTATTATAATTTCATATACATTGACATGAGTATATGTCTTCTATGCATGTTTAGTTTTATTAGTTTTAACCCCTAATTTGTGCCATTAGATTTGATGAGCACTAGATTATATTTACTTTTCTTATTATTAGAATAGGTGAAATATTAAAACCTAGGACCCCCTTAGGGTTATTGCATGATTGTGTTAGACTGGAAGATTTGGAACCCTCCTTAGCATAGTGTATTATGATAAGTGATCCCCTAATCAGGTCAAGAAAATCCCCATATTAGTCATACTCTTGCTTAACAAATGTATTCCCAATCAGAAGTGTAGATATGCTCTATCTTATCTGAGCTAGGATTGATTTATAGACATGATGCATTTCTAATTTCATACATTCTAGTGAGCTCGATGTGAACTAACCCTTGTATTATTTATTTAATTATTTCTTTATTTTATAATTATTTTTATCATATATTTTCTATATTAGGTTGACTGCATCAACCCAACTCTAACCTTTGTGCACATGTTTAACACACAGTCGCATCCATACAACCCTATTCTTTTTGTGCATGTTATTTTTCAAGTATAGGCTACTAGATCAATTTAGTCGACCCAATATAGTTTTTTAGACTTTCAAACTTCTAATTCAGACTACTAGGTCAACCCTGTCAACCTTGTACATTTTTAGGCATCCTATTCAACATACCAAGTCGACCCACTCAATCCTGTACATTTTAGCCACTTAGCAATAGGCTTTTGCAAAGCTAGATTAAATCAGTCAACTCTGTTAATATAATTTTCCAGTATTTCTCAAGGTTCTTTGAAAACAATCTCACTTCTCTACATCTTCAGACCCACCAAGGTTCCTTTTTATCCTTTTTTTCTTTCCTTATAGTCTTTTATTTTCATAGTTAGTAGTCTTTAAAACTAACCTTATACAGTCAACTAGATCAACCCTACCGACCTGGTTTTGTATTTTATGTGCTATTTGGATAACTGGATTGACTCTATTGACCCTATTCATTTTAGACATTAATTTTGTAATACAGAGGTGACACTATCAACCCTATTCTATATTTTGTGCATACACTATTGACTGCATTGACATTGTACCATGTTTCAAAGTTGGAATTAACCCTTATATACTAGTAATTAGCTCACACTTTCATTTCTTGTTGCTTGCATACTTAGAATAGAACACATAGTCTAATTAGGCGGCTTTCAATTTACCATTTAGTTTCACTATTTTCTATTTTAAGCATGAATGACCAAATCATAAAATCTTTAACAAGCACTTTAACAATTGTCTATCCAAGGCCAACCTACTTAGATTTCATCACCAAGGGGGAAGCCGACTTGGTTTTTTGGCCAAGTATAAACATGTGGTTAATGGTATATTCTAGATAAGCACCTGATACCCTTATCATTGTGGTGTGTGAAGTGAGGGGTAGGCCCCAATACCAAGCCTTTACCATTGCTAATATAGATCCCTTTCAGCCCAAATGTCCTGAAACTATTCTTAGATTAATTTCTAGTTCTTTGCTTTCAACCAACTTCCCATCACATTTAAAATCATATTCTAATAATCTAAACAAAATTTAGGTTGAGAATCTAGTTAGCTTTTAATTTTCAAGTTGATTGCTTGCTCTTTACGCAATTGTATTTTGTATTTCAAAAACTTGCTTTGGCCAACATTGGTGTAAGGTTTTGTGTTATGTGCCTCAATTGGATCACCCTTATTTAATCCAATTGATTGTTTGTTTCCCTTAAATTTTTACTTTTCTAAATAATTGAAAAATTATTCTTACCTCAGTATATGATCATTTTAGTTGACATAGTCTGTTATAGACCTTTTGATTTTCCTTGTCTATTATACTAGGTTGACCTAGTCAACCTTGTACACTTTGGTAGCCTTTGTTTACTGCACTAGATCAACCCAGTCAACCCTATACTATTTTAAAGCCTTGTTTTCTATGCTAGGTCAACCCTAATAACCCTATACTATTTTTTCCTTTCCTTATTTCCTTGATTTTGCATTTTTCTTACCTAGTTTTAGTCCTTATCCTTCATCATGAATTTTCTATTTCAAGACAACAATGAGTTGAATTCAAAAAACATGATGAGTTTTACCAACCCTCATAGGGTCTCCCATATGTAGAGTAGGGCTCCTCTCTTAGATCAAAGTAATGTTCACATAGCCACTCACACAATGAACTATGGGATCCCTCTTAATACCTCTTCACAATGTAATCGTCTCTTTTCCCTAGAAGGCTAACCCGAATTAGAGTATACCCTCGAAATGATCTTTTTTATCTTTGAATTTCCTCAACATTAAGGAAAGGATCCTTCTACCATTTACCAGCTTATGATTATTGGTTAATCTAAATATCCTTCTTCACCTACTCACACATTATCAAATGGATTTTGGGGTAATACTTTCTTTTATTCTTAGCCTCTTCCCTCGATTATGATCCCTTATCATACCATGACCTCTTCCTCTTTAACATCTACTACCTCCATGCCTAGTATATCCACTAACATGGAAGGTTTTACATCTAGTGGGAATCTTACAAGATCCACTATCCTTAATCCTTCGACTAGTACATTGTTTGCTACCCAAGGTAATCATGCTTCTAGTGATTCTTCTTCTCATCTCTTCACTAGTCCATCTTTTGCTACACAATTGAATTTTGCCACTAGTGCTTCATATTCTCATAGTTCCTCTCAATATCCTATCAACATAAATATGGCACCCAAGCCACTAATACCAATTCTAATACTAAATATAATGATTCAAATAATTTTGATCAAACCCACGAACTATTGTTTTAGATTGAGGTAAAAATAGGTTTTGAAGGGACCCTGAAACCCTGTAACAAAGAGCAAAATAAAGAACGTCTAAGCCCATAGGCAATGCCTAGAAAACACTTCAAAGAAGTAGCAAAAATAGGTTTTAAATGGACTTGAAACCATTAGAGACACATCCTGTCAAAACCCAAAAACAAAAATCTGGTAGCACAACATACAAAAGATAACAAAAGGGGAACAAAGATCAGTACCAATTTCTAAACCAACAAGAAGGACCAGAGTATTCATCCAGTTCTAGTATCAAGTTCATGGCTTCTTTTCCTTTCAAAACATTTTCCTGAGTGGTAGCCTCCAGCAACGCTCCTTTTTGTGTATCTTTCTTTCTGGAGCTTTGCCTTGTCCTTTTGCTGGGACCCTCTAGTGCTTTGGTCTCCTCATTGGCTCGGTTACCTATATTGATAGCAACTGCACAAATGTTGGACGTTACTTCCTCCATTTTCTTTCTGTTGTCCTTTATTAGTTCCCAAAGGTTGTTTTCATAAGCTTTGAGCTTGACAGGGATCTCGCTTAATTGATTTTCCATGTTGTTTAATTTGTTCCAAGTAGCTTTCAGAGAATCTTCCAAAGTTTCCACTTTTCTCTTGAGATCAATGATCTCCCTACACAACCAGGAATCAAATTGGGAAGAAGACTCAGCTTTACAGTTAACCCAGGTCATAGGAGTGTGTGTTTCATCTTTCTGATTCTTCCCTCTCCAATCCTCAGACTTTTTATTAGGGCTATTCCTTTCTTCTTCAAAGATGTCTTCTTGACTCTTTTGTTCCCGCTCATTGATTCCAGTTTGAATTTCCATATCCATATTTTGAATATCATCCTGGACAGAAATTTCCTTTTCATTCTTAGAAGTTGGGTCCTCAACAGGATCTTCCTGGACAAATTCATCCTCCGACGCTTTTTGGTTTTCCTCCGTCTCTTCTGTTCTGATAGCAGAATCCTCTTCTGTATTGACATTATCTTTTTCAATTTCCAAAGATCCTTCTTCATCATTACTAGAGTTGGTGTCCCAGCTCTCAGTTCTTTCTTCCTTCTCTGATTTTTCCTCCTCGGGTTCTTCAATTCTCTCCCGACCCCTTTCTTCTTCTACTGTCTGTTTATTAGGACTAGGGGTCTTAATTTTGCCTCTCCTACTTACATTTTCATTCTTTTTGTTTCCTGTCAACTTATTTTTCCCCTGTTTGGGATACTTAACTAGTGCCCTATTCTTGCAATAGCCTTCAATAAGCAGAATAAGGCCTTCGTGGAGAATAGGGCACATATCCTTTTTCCTATGAGCATGTAGGCTTTGGATTAGGGAGTAACGAAGATAGAAAGGAAAAGACAAGCTAACCTTACGCCTGAAGTGGTTGAGGAAGACAAAATGGAACTTATGCACTCGTTTGCTTCTTTCGTCCAGGATGAAGTACTATTGTTACAAACACTTAATCAAATGAATAACTTTCAATCTCATAACAAAAATAAAATGATGAGAATGCAAAATCACCTTCTCCATATTTAAACTCATCCTCAACCAATGACTTTGGCCATGCATAACCAAAATTTTCTCCCTCCTCTTCAATATTCCCAAGGTAATCTCATCCCTTAACCTCCTTTGGTCAACAAAACCATTAAACATCTTAAAAATGATCTTTTTACCACTCAAATTGCTAATATTGATATATGAATATCACCCCTACAATTTATTATAATGGATCAATTGATCCTACCATTCATATTTAAACATTTGGAAATATTTATAAGGATTGGGTCAAATTGAATACCTTTTACGCTACTAATATTTTAGCCAAAACCCTCACAGATGATGCCTTGGACTGGTAAAATCAACTCAGAACTCATTCCATTGCTAGGTTGGAAGATTTAGTGAATGCTTTAGTTCAAGAATTTCAAACTAGTGATCTCCCCAAAAATACTTTGGCCCACTTCATAAATTGTAAAAAAATTGAAAATGAAATTTCTCAAGGTGGAAAAACTTTTTCAAACAAGTGTGAACATAACATGGCTGATGATAACCTTTTCCATCTCTTCACTAATGTTATTTTTCCCAAGTTACAATATTAGGTCTGCACTCTCTTTACATGTACTTTAGAGGAGGATACTGACCAAGATAAACATCAAGATTTCCTTATATGTCAATTTGAGTCACCCCAACATTTTATAGGCCCTCATCTATTACTTAAGAAAAAAAATTGTAATACTACCAATGATAGTGTCATAGACTCTTATGACACCATTCACGCTATTCAAGCTATCATTCCTAACCAATATTTAGAACCAACTCCCCTTCTCAAAAATATATCAATCCTCATATATCTCCACAAAATAACATTAACATTTATAAACCTCTATCCTCAGCTAAATTACTCAAACATATACCTAGGCATCTTCCAAGAAAACTTGATCTCACTTGCCCTATGAAATCTTTGTACGATCCAAACAATTTTTTTTGGTTTCACACTAGTTGGGGTCACTCTCATGAGACATGTAGGTAGCTTTATAATTTAGCTATGTATTTTATTCTTGGTCCTAATTTTGATCACAATTATATCATTCAAAAATGTCAACAAGACTATGACATTAATTTTAAGGCTCACGAATCACAAACTAAATTTCAAGACTTTAATCAAGCTAATGCTCATTTATATATCTACAAAGACCCTATTCCTAATTATTAACCTAAGAAAGATACTCAAGATAATCCCACCCCTTCCACCAATAATGTGGAAAGTCTTTTTGACCCCATTATTGAAGAAAATGTGGTTAACATGACTAATATGCAAAGGGTTGTTGATTTCATTGATCCTCAACCTATCTACACTTCTCCATTGTCTTGCACATTCTATGTTATCTAGGATTATTATCCAAATAATTTAAATAAGTTAGGGAAAGATTACCTTATAGCCTTTGATGATCCAATTCCCAATTATCCCTAAGATAACACTTCTCATTATATTTCTACCATTCCTCTATCTTTTAACAATAATGATAATCAAACCTCTACCAATACTTCTACCAGCTCTCAAAATCAACATAAATCAACCAATTCATCTTTACAACACAATTTTAAACCTTATTTTAAACCTTATCCTTCTTATCAACACAAATTCCAATGTACTTTAGTTCCTCCTTTTGAGGATCTTATTAATCACTATGCACCTCTTTCTAACAACCTTATTATGGGTTATGATGAATGGGATCCCATTATGGAGATCACTAATATCCCATCACAAATTCTATTATTTGAGCTTATGAGTACCTCTCTGCATCATAAAAACCATCTTATGCAACTATTGTTTGAAATGAACATCCCTATTCCTCCCTTAGCAGGACGTGAAGTAGCCTTATCTGGATCTAAGGATAACATATTAAAACAATGTGAAGATATGTCTATCCATGTTGATGAAATAATATACACTTCTCTTTTTTAAAAATTTCCTATCACTTATATTATGCCTAATGAGATTTTGCTTCATGTGGATGATCCTCCTTTATTCATTAGAGTCCAAATAGGCAATATCCAAGTCAAGTATGCATTGATTGATGAGGGTTTAGGTACTTATGTTACCTTTATTGATTTTATCAAAAATTTGGATATTATGAATGTAATCTTAAATCCACACATAACACATGCAAAGGATATGATCAAAGGCAAATGCCTCCATTAGGTTGTGTGTGGTTTCCCATTACTATCCCACCTGTCACTATTCATGTAAAGGTGATATTTAAATTTCCTCTTTTTTATAACATCTTGCTTGGTAGGTCGTGGAATCACTTCATTAGATAAATTACTTATTCCACCTACCAATTCATTAAATTACCTCACAATGGATCCATTTATAGGATTCAAGGTGATACTAACCCTTGAAATTTTAAATAATTCCAAGACCATGGTATCTTCAAGATTCCTACTATTGAACCTTTTCCTAGTGTTTCATTCTATGAGTCTCAATGCTTCAATTTTATTGTTAATTCAACTCAAGGTTACAAAAAGCATCCTAAAATCATTGGGAATATTCCTCTTAACCTCTTAGATTCTAATGATGATGAGGTTGATGAGATTAGCTTAAATATTAAAACTTTTGATCTCTCACCTCATCTCATCTCGTAGCTTCCATCTTCTTTGTAGCCTCATTCTCACAAACCTCCTTGTGATTATATACTAATTATCTTAACTAATAATCAAAATTATATTCACCACAGTTTTTTAGATGATAAGGTCATCCCTACATGCATCACTAATCTTCACACACCTGATTATGATAATGGTTATTCCTTAGATGATAAATTCATAGGTGGTCTTGTTCAGGCCTATGATGCTGAGATTATCCATTATCATTCTTCTTTATTTGAGTCTTTTCATATATCTTATAGTTTTCCATCATTTATAATTCCTAATTTTAGTATTTTTCCTCTTTATTGTAGGTTATAGATGGCATCAACACCTCCAGTTTCTAAAGAACCATGTAGGAGTATGCTCATAGATCATGCTATGACTGGGACTTACCACTTTGTTAGGTACTCTGACCCCTATAGCCTACTTATCCTTGAGATGTGTGCTACCCTTATTTGACCTTTTGTAGATCTTACCCATCCCTCAATGAAACTTGAATTAGAGTTTATACCAACTCCTACTATAGTTGAGCCCATTCTTGATCCCATTATAGTTGAGCTTACTCCTACTCCCACTATTGCTGAGTCTATCCCTGCTTATGATCCCATTGCTCATTCTATTGAGCCTAGTCCCATCCCTTCCCCACCACATTCCCTTGGTGATGGTTTACTTCCTTTACCTTAGATGGCTCTATTTCCCACTAAATAGGTCGATGAGCCTTCCCCATCTTCTTCCACTCCTGTTGCACCTTCTCGCTTGAGTTATTATACTAAGACCACTCACAAGCATATTTTTTTCTTTCATGGCACAAATAATGATTTATACACCCATTTTCATAAGTTACAATAATATATTAATACTTTGTGTCCTTCTTCCCCTTAGTCCTTAGACAAAGCCATGCCTCCCCCAAAGGCACTTCTTGAATATATGCCTAAGTATGGAGATGTGTATTATTTGTGGCACCAATATGACACCCATCACATCGATCATTTTAACATCCTTCAAAAACATCTAAAATATCACCTTATTTCTATTCCTAGACCTTCTACCATTCATGCCACAAGTCATTCCTACAAGAAGCCTTCTCTTTCTCCTCTCATGGCTCTACCTTCTATGGTTCCATCCCCTCCTATGGTTCCTTTGCCACCTTCTGTGCCTCCACCCATGACTCCTTCACCCATGGATATTCCATCAATTATGGATCCTTCTCCCTTCATGAGTCCTTCACCTATGGATCCTTCTCCACTGGTGATTCTTACATCTCCCATAGAGCCCACTCCCATGAATTCTCCCAAGTATCCCTTGCCTGATTTACCTCCTCAGCATGATCCATCCAAAATTCCTTCTTTTTTTGTTTAGGAGATTAGATGAGAAGTATTTCCCCAATTTTCATTAAAGATAGATGAGACTTTATCAAAAGTTAATATCTATCTTCATAGAGATCTATTCGATGTTTAAGATAATGTGTGTGGGTAGATTTATCAATATTTATGAGCATATACATGGTGATTTTTCATTTACATTTGGATTGGATGCATTCTCCAATATTATCTTTATCTATCTATTATATGATTTGATACTGTGTCAAATTCTTATTTATCTTACATGGTGACTTTAATTTTGCATCCTATATTGATTATACTATCATTTATGATTACTTATGGATGTTTTTATTTATCATTGATTTCTCTTTTTATTTTGTTCCCTTCTTGTTTCTTCATGATTTTTTGATTTCTTATCTCTATTTTTCACATCTCATTGTCATTATGACTTGGTTATACAAACCTAGTTTCCTTTTTGTCATTTTTCCTATTACTATGTGATCAGTTACCAAACAATTCATCTCATTATAATCTCCTTTCAGAAATCTACTTTTTATCTCATGTTGCCATTTATTTCCTTTCTCACAAACTAAATATATACATGGTTGAGACTTGAGATAACACACTGATTCATTGTTAATCCTTAGTGTCCTAGTCAGTATTATCTTTGGTTACTTAGCTTCCTTTAGACGTTGCCTATATCTCATTCAAATGTATCACTCTATCTCTCATGATTGGTCATTCCAATTCCATATGGAGGAGGAATCATAAAATCTATAAAACTATGTAAAATCCAAATCATTAAATAAAAGGAAATGATATAAAAGGTAAAAACATTCAAAATTCTTAAAAGTCAAATCACACTAAAAGATGTGATTCAAAGCACCTTTCCTTCTTCTAGTCAAATCTCAAACTCCATAGTTGGCTTCATGGTAGAGTCGAGGTCCATTGGGGTATGATAGGCTATTAAATTAGAAAAGGAGAATAAAAAATATTTAGTGCTATGTACTTTCTCACACAAGCACCCAATCTTCATAGTAGATCAATGACTCTATAAGGGGTCTTGAGGAATGGGGAACATGTTGTGGGAAGGTAGGTAAATTTTACATTTTTTTTACCGATCTACCTTCATGAGTTGGTCTTATTAGCACACTTATTTTCCTACAAAGCTTAATGTCTATAGTAAACAAGTTTATTTTGTACATTGATGGTCACTAGTCACTTAGTGTCATCTCATGTCCTTAGTATGCCTCATGTCTCCTAAGGTATTCTCATAAGATGCATAAATTATGATTTTTACATTCCCTTTTTCACTCCCTACATTCCTCATATTTCCTCTTGATAAATATTATTTTTTTCACTGATCACTTCCCTTGGGATTCCATTTGTGAGTTACATTGTAAGACCATGGATAGGACCTGACCTTCCTCATAAATTACCATAATTTCACATTTATATTACCTAAATCATTTGTTACCATATTTTCACATTTATTCCACCTCATTGGTGTTTCCATTTTTGAGTTGTAGTGTAAGACCATGGATAGGACCCAGGCCTCCTCACAAAATTTTCTAATAATATAATTCATAATCAAAATTACATGTGTCAAATATGAGATAAGATGTACTTGATTATGAAGTTACACATAATTGACATGCTTCCCATCTTAGATTAGTATGTTTTATGCTTAATTCATTTTTATTTCACTTTTATCCTTTTTTTTCTGAGTGCATGTAAGAATTCAACCAATTTCTTGAAATTTTCATACTTCCCAGCTTGAATTAGTGATAAATTTAAGACCCAAATTTTGCCAATTTTATTTTTCTCTTATACTTCACAACATGATTTAGTATGATTTATTGAATTAATTGATTTATTTTTGTACCATTTGTTCCTTTTACATGATATTCCATTTTAGTACATTATTTTCATACTTCCCAATGCTATTTAGCGTGATTTTACTTGTTTTAATTTGGTGCTAAATCTTTTCTTTGGTTTAAAAACAAATTCCTTTTTACCATCTTGTTTACCACCCTTTGGTTATTTATACTTAGTCATTTTCTTTTTATTACACATTTCCCAAATTGAAATAGTGTTTAGTATATTTTTGATTGATTATATTTTACCAAGTCCTTTTTGCTTGTTTATTTTTTACCATGCATGTGTCCTACATAATGATAGAAAAGAAGCCACACCTCATTTATTTCCCATATCATATAAAACAAACATAAAATACATTCACTAGAAATAAATATATCCAAAGCATCCGCAACCAAAACCATAATGACAACATATACAACCAATATCCAAAATGCCAACATAATCCATATATATATCTCATGAGTTTGATATAATAAATACAATCATATACAATACTCCACCTCTATGGCTAGGCCCCATCCTACCTAGCTTGTGGCCTACATACATTGCCTATAAATTCCTTGGTCTAACCTTTCTAAATAGAATGATATAAAGAGGTTGTCTAAGATATCAATCCTGATACCTACCTTTGTAGATGGATTACTTAAGCCTACACCTATGTCAACTAGGCAAGGGTTTTTAGATGTCTCTCTCTCTCTCCTAATCCTATACCTATGTCATATGGGTCAAGGATACTTCATATGTCACTCTCTCCTATTCTTATACCTATGTCATATGGGTTAGGGCTACTTTATGTGTTGCTTTCTCTTGAGTATGTACCTGTGTCATCTGTGTCACTATAGCCAAATATGTAACTCTCTCCTCTGTCAAGGCCTACTATGCCCATGTCTCACCTACACCCATCTCTACTAGTGGTTATATCCTCTCTTTGTATGCCTGTATCTACCTTGCTACCTCTCTAGTTAGTCTAAACTAGCTTGCTTGAGCTGGGGTAGATGGTACCCTAGGGTCCTCTAGTGTAGCATGGTCATATGGCATCAATGTTTCATCTAGGACATCACGGAGTGATATCCTCAGAAGGGACCCCCATATGATCTCCTCCTCCTTTGTTACACCTAAAAAAATCAAACTAAATATATATTAGATCACTGATATATCTCAAAATCTATCTAACTTTAGTATATTTCAAATAAAACTTAAGTAATAAATTAACCATATTTTATTACCTATCTATGTATTAGCCACTATTTTCTTTCAATACACATGACCACCAAGCATAGTCTCCCCATCTTCATGGCCTCTAATAACCTCCTCTATTGGTCACCTCTTAAAATCAAATCCTACAGTCATAGCTCAAGTCCATCTCAACCTACTCCCAAGTGGCCTCTCTATAGTCCAACTCTACTTTGGCCTACCTGTTGGGTCATTTAAGACATCTATAGTCTCTAATATCTCTTTTTACCTCCATCAATGCCATATATTCTATGATCTCTACTCCTCTTGCTAAAAATTTGGTGGTGGTACTTCTAGTGCTCTCACCTCCACATCCATCTCATCTTTCTCTACTACTTGTCATGCTTGAACATTCCATGGTATCTCATGATGTGTCCTAAGCATTGGCCTTACCACTAGTGTCCCTAATCCTCCTCTCCCCAATGACTCTCTAATATGCCAAGACCAAACCATGAGCACCACTATTAGTACCTCTAGGTGAGACAATCCCATTTACCCTAGTACTCATGCTACTGGATGTAGCTTCATCCACTAGGTGTAATGTATTATCACCTCTATTTATGCTAAAACTAGTGTAATTGTGTCCCAAATCAGCCATTTAGTCACTATATGCTCATAAGTCTTCCATCTATGTCTTCCCATCTCATTGTCTATAGTGCTAACACTAGGGCATGACCCATGCTACTTGGTCCTATCTCTATCTCAGTACCTGAGGTGAACTATCATCGATCAAATGGGGAAACATAGCTGACTAATACATGGGAAACCTCTCATAGATATATGCCATTAGTAATATGGTCAATCCAATAGACTTTTGCCCTCTGACCAACATCCCATATATGTCATGTACGAGTTGGACCCAAATGACATATCCTAAATCATATAGTACTCTCACCTCTAGTAGCATCTAGCTCAAGGTTATCATGAATAATGGTACCTTGCCATATGAATTGTGGCACAACACTCATGCTATCATAAGTCCTCTCACAACTTTATAGATCTTTGAAATCTATGAAGTATACACATCAAACATACTCACTCTCTAATCTGCATATATAATCTCTGAGCTTGTAACTCATATGACTAAGGCTCTCCTCTCCTCATCACTATATGGTATCCTAGTCATTATAAGTGTCTCCACTATTGATAGTCTTAGGATGACATGTACATCCTCTAGGGTGATAGCCATCTCTATCATATCCCCCTCCACCTCCCATTTGAAGGTGTTAGTCAATTGTTCCTAGAATCCCAAGAACATGACTAATAAATCTAAGCTCAAGGGTATCTTACACACTTTTCTATGCTACATAGGCCTAAAAAGATCAGTCTCTCCCTATCCTCTATCATCAAATTCTCCAATAAATCTAATATCCATGATGCATCTACTAAATGCCATAATCCAAGTCATTCCTATAATCAAGAAACAACAAAAGATGTATTAGATCTTCCATGTCATGTATAGTCAAAATACATTCTTTTTACAATTCTAATATAAAAAAAATCTAAACCACTTTAATTTACTCATTTGAACCCATTTTTATCCTACTCACCCCTTTTAGCCCTTAGTTGGTTACTCTGGGTCATTCTAACACTCTTTCAACCACTTGCATGCATTTTTATACTATTCTAGTTCTTTGGTCAAACTATTTTGATTGAAATTTCCCTATTTTTAGCTTAGATGACTTAAAAATATAAGTCAACCTCTTGTTTCCACCTAGTACTATATTGTCATTCTAGACTTTTTAGATCAGTTGGTAAACTATACTAGGTCAGTAATCTACAAAAGGTACAAGGTTGACACATACCTACTGGGTTGACAATGTGGATTTTGCCAAATTTCAGCCTACTGGGTCGACCCAGTTGTTTTTCCCTATTGACCCCTTACATTCTACAAAAATGTGCCTTTTCTTAGTTCTTTTTCCAAACCCTTCAAACTCATTTATTTAAATAGTTTTTTCTACCCATAACATCTAATTTTTTTAATTTAGACATCTATAAATGCTTAAAA
This sequence comes from Torreya grandis, assembly GCA_037957365.1. Classification (NCBI taxonomy): domain Eukaryota; kingdom Viridiplantae; phylum Streptophyta; class Pinopsida; order Cupressales; family Taxaceae; genus Torreya; species Torreya grandis. The sequence continues at coordinate 5,684,492 of JARHVA010000189.1, forward strand.
TTACAAATTTCTAAAAATACACTTAAAACACTAAAATATTCAAAAATTGGTTTAAGATTCTTAGTTGCTTACCTGTCCTGCACTTGCTATTGCCTTTGGAGGTCCCTCTGGCCTAGCCTATCATCTCCTCACCATCTTAGCTCGTTTGGTCTTTCAGAGCTCTTTTTCTCTCCTTCACAAGTCGAAACTAACCAATGAATTTTATTTTACCCTATTTAAAAACACTTTTCAAAATCCAAATATTTCAATTATTTTCTAGCAGATTCCTTGTTTTACCTCTATCTTTGTTTTTACTCATCTATTTTTTGAACCATAAAATGTTCTAGATTCATGATGACATAGAGAATGTTTTCCACTATCATATGCCTATCTTCCATTTTTTTTGATTTTTGTCTATTTTTTTTCACTAACTTCTATAGGTTCACCTAGTGTTCTTCACATTGGATGCCTTCACTTCTCTTTCAGTCTATTTATTTATCTACTATAGAAAGGTAAGTAAAGGTATGTGTTTTTAAAATTCTATCCTTTCACTTATCTTATTTTATGCTTACTACATTTTACTTAGCATCAACATTATGTGTTATCATGTTCTATTTCTCGAAGCACCATCCCATGTTACACTCGTGTGACATGTGATGAGCTTTGAATGGGGCATATGTATACACATAATATTTTCAAACTTTTATTGATACTAACACTTTATATCTTTTAGGAAATCATTGAGTCTCAATCTCTCTAAGTGCACACTTTAAGGGGTGTACCAAGAAAGGGATGGGTAGACCATTGGTGCTTCGTAGGATTGTTATCCCTTTTGACACTTGTTATCTACACACTTATCTCCTAAAACCATTTACCCTTAACTTGTTCTTCTCTATTTTACCCATTCCATACTTTTGATACATTTTATCCTCCTTTTCCTAACCTTAATCCAATTTTTTTAGTTGGCTATATAGGCTTGACTAGTTTGACCCTATATAATTTTGGGTTATTTTCACTTAAGAGCTATTTTGAGCTTTGACCATCTTAGCTCGGGACCTAGTGAATTATTGTCTATAATTATATTAGGTCAACTAGTTCAACCCTATCATCTAACATTTTTGGAAGGTTTTTAGGGAAATATTTGCCTATATATAAAAGTTCATTTCCCACCATTTGATAAGAAAGAAGTGAAGAAGAATAGTAAATGAACATCTACTTATTGACCATTCTACTTGAGAAGTAAAGCTTAGGGTTCCATACTTTCTTTGGAGATATAAATATTGTCTTATGGAGAAGTCTTTTGGATGAATCAATAGGTTGTGTATCCTAGAGATGATTTGTATTTTTCTTCTTTACATACCACAATAACCTCTTGCAAAGTACGTTGGCCAAGGGAGGGATTGAGGCTCTACAGGTTCTTCAACGGTAAGTATTCTTAATTTTATTTCTCCTTTGTAAGAGTATATAAATAATGAATTTATGCTTATATTCCATGTATTATAATTTTGTATACATTGATGTGAATATATGTCTTCTATGCATGTTTAATTTTAATATTTTTAACCCCCACTTTGTGCCACAAGCTTTGGTGAGCACTAGATTAGATTTAATTTTATTATTATTAGAATAGGTGAAATATCAAAACCTAAGACCCCCTTAGGGTTATTACATGACTGTGTTAAATTGGAGGCTTTAGAACCCTCCTTAGCATAGTGTATTATGATAAGTGATCCCCTAATCAGGTATAACAGATCCCCATATTGGTCATGCTCTCGCTTAACAAATGTATAACCAATTAGAAGTATAGGTATGCTTTATCTTATTTGAGATAGGATTTATTTATAGACATGATACATTTATAATTTCATACAGTCTTCACTAGAGTACAAAATTAAAAGGAAGAAGTGAAGAAAAAGTAACAAGTTGAGAAGCAAGAAGAAACTCCAAAAGTTATTCTTCCTCAAGGGACCACATTGCCAAATAAATCAAAAAGAAAACAACATGTGACTAAGGTATGTAACCCTCTTCAAAAATCTAATACTTATCCAAGAGATAAAATTCTTTCCAAAAATTATGTAAACATGTCTCAACCTATTGCAAACATTAGAAACTCCTCTTCTACTAGTCTACCAACTTTTAATATTATTGAACATGTGAATAAAATCAAAATTCAAATGTCCCAAGCTGAGTATATAAGATCAAACCCTAATTAATTAGACAGGCTAGTTGAGTTTATTAAGGGAAAAAACCCTAATATAAATAAAACAAATATTAAAATAATTTTGGCAACTTTATCATCCTCTATCACCTTGAACTCCATGGCTACTACCACTTTTGGTAATGGAAAATGATCTTACATTTCCATTTTTCTCAAAGGGTATATGGTAATTAACTATATCATTCATACCATAACTTCTACTAATGTGATGATTGATAAATTTTCCCATGTCTTAGGTCTAACTTGTACTAAAACCTTTGGCTAATGTTATTCTATGGAAGCAAAATAAGTACCCTTGATCGATTAGATAAAATATGCCCAAGTTACTTTAGCCTCTTTTCCTCAAAATAAAATAATGATGACTATCTTGGTATCAAATATCCTAGTTTTATATGGCATCCTACTAGGAAGAAACTTTTACAAAGAATTTTGTAGTGAAATTCAATTGGATTTGTCTCATGTAATCAAAGGGGTTATCATGCTATTATTCCAATCAAAGGGATTAAGAAACACCTAAAACTTGAGTTGAAAACTAAATACATAGTGTAAAAGGTGGATGATCCTAGATTAGATATTTTTTGTGAGGACACTTGAATAGGGAATTATATGCTAATGTTAGAAGATGATTTGAACATGCTTGAGGTGATAGAAAGCAATCCTAATGACATTTGGATTCTTGAGTTTGATGATAGTTGTTCCTCAGTTGGTGAAGGTACACAAGTCATTATTATGTGTATGCAATTATAATTGCATGATGTACGTGAATTGATCGTGGATCAGATAAGATAGAGCATACCTACACTTTTGATTGGGTATACACTTGTTAAGTAGGAACGTGACCAATATGGAGATCTGCTAGACTAGATTAGGGGATCACTTGTATCACTTGTCACAACATATCATGCTAGGAAGGGTTATAAATCTTCTTTGATCTAGGATTTATTTATATAAATGATACATTTATGATTTCATATAGTCTTCACTAGAGTACAAAATAAAAAGGAAGAAGTGAAGAAAAAGCAACAAACTAAGAAGCAAGAAGAAACTCCAAAAGTTATTCTTCCTCGAGGGACCACATTGCCAAATCAAGAAAAAAGAAAACAATATGTGACTAAGGTATGTAACCCTCCTCAAAACTCTACTACTTATCCAAGAGCTAATATTCCTTCCAAAAATTATGCAAACATGTCTCAACCTATTGCAAATATTAGGAACTCCTCTTCCACTAGTCTACCAAATTTTAATATTATTAAACTTGTGAATAAGATAAAAATTCAAATGTCCTAAGCTGAGTATATAAGATAAAACCATGATAAATTATATAGGCTAGTTCAGTTTATCAAAGGAAAAAAACCTAGTATAAATAAAACAAATGTTAAAAGAATTTTGGCAACTTTATCATCCTCTATCGCCTTAAACTCCATGGCTACTGCCACTTCTAAGTCTGGTAATGGAAAACCATCTTAAATTTATATTTTTTTCAAAGGGTTTATGGTAAGTAACTATATCATTGATACCATAACTCATAATAATGTGATGATTGATAAAGTTTCCCATGCCTTAGGTCTAAATTGTACTAAAACCTTTGGATAATGCTATTCTATGGAAGAAAAAAAAGTAACCTTTAGTTATACCAAATATGCCCAAGTTGATTTAGCTTCTTTTCCTCAAAATAAAATAATGATGACTATTAAGGCATCAAGTATCCTAACTATATATGGCATCCTACTAAGAAGAAACTTTTACAAAGAATTTGGTGGTGAAATTCAATTGGATTTATCTCATGCTATGATCCCAATCAAAGCGGTTATCATGCTATTATTCCAATTAGAGGGATTAAGAAACACCTAAAACTTGATTTGAAGAATAAATACATAGTGAAAAAGGTAGATGATCCTATATTATTATGAGGACACTTGAATAAGAATTATATGCTAATGTTAGAAGAGGATTTGAACATGCCTGAGGTGATAAAAAGTAATCCTAGTGACATTTGGACTCTTGAGATTGACGATAGTTGTTCCTTAGTTAGTGAAGGTACATGAGTCATTTTTATGCGTATGAAATTAGAATTGTATGATGTACATGAATTAATCTTGGATCAAATAAGATAGAGCACACCTACACTTTTAATTCGATATACACTTGTTAAGCGAGAACATGACCAATATAGGGATCTGATAGACCAAATTAGGGATCACTTATATCACTTGACACAACATATCATGCTAGGAAGGGTTCCAAAGATTACAGTCTAACACAATCACACAATAACCCTAAAAGAGTCCTATGATTTGATATTTCACTTATGTTAATAAACAAGAGAGTAAACTATTCTAATAACAAGAAAAGTAAACTAATCTAGTGTGCACCAAAGCTTGTGGTACAATGTGAAGGGTTAGATGCAAAGTAATAAAATATTTATAGGGAACTTCAAATAAATTATGATTAACACCCTAATACATAGAATATGAAGAGTAATATTATTTGAGCCAACACTTATGCTAATTCTATCTACTAAAAAAGAGGAGAACAAAGTTAGAATATACTTACCTAAATGTGAACCTATCATGATTCAATCTCTCTGTTGGATAATAGAGTTTCCTAAGAGGTTGTTGTGGTTTGTAAGGATCACTTTGTTATGCCAAAGCATCCAAGACCTATCCATAATATTAGATTCTCCAAATAATAAACCTAAGCTAAGAATCCTCAAGTAGAATGGTAAAAGAATAGATTATGAAGAAGTGAAAGTGAATAATAACTCTTGATTGCATCCCATTATAATGATCAAAATGACCTTGTATATATATAAGTATCTCACCTAAACATCATTCAAACATGTCAGCTATGCTAGGTCGACTTGGTTGACCTATTATATTTTTTGGCTAATGCCTAAAGTTTGTGCTAGGTCAGCCAATATACTAAGAAACCAAAAGAGCTAAAGTGGCCCCATAATACACTAGGTCAACCAGGTCAACCTAGTGTATTAGATAGGTCAAAAGGGTAACAAATAAGGGAAGAAGGATAGAAAGAGGAAAAGACTAGAGGAATGTGCAAAGGAGGAGAAATAACTTAGGGAAATGTTTTAAAAACTAGTTGGATTGGAAATAATGTGGCAATAAGGGACAATAATCCTATGAAGCAGTAAAGGTCTACCCACCCCTTTTTTGGTGCACCCCTTAAGGCATGCACTCAGAGAGATTGAGTCATGATGGGTTCCTAAAAAATGTAAAGCATCAGTATTTGATACAAGTTAAAAATATTATATGTATACATATGCCCCACTTGAAGCTCATCACGTGTCACTAAGGTGTAATAGGGAATGGTGCTTTGAGAAAGAACATAAGGACACACACAACATTGATGATAAAAAAAGTTGAAATATTTTAAAAATTATAAAATAATTGAAAGTAAATGACTGAAAGGGAAACTAATCTAAAAAGTAAATTTAATGCATACCTTGACTTAACTTTTATTGTGGGATGGTTGTTAGCTATGTTTTTAGTTTTGATTGTATAGGGCACAGAGATTGCTTTTGACAAACCCCAAAATACAAAACTAAGGAGCAAAAACAAATAAATGAAAAAAAAGCCAAGATAACTAGTGCTATGTGGATGGGACATACTTGGGAATTTGGCAAGTTGGGTGACAGGTGCTATGTTAGCCCAAATAACCAAGTCAAACAACAGTAAATTAGGTAATAAAAAAGCCAAGGCTACTAAAGATTGAAAAACTCAAACAAGTAAACCTCAAGTAAGAATAGGCAAACTCACCAATTCAAATAAAGGATACATGTTTAAAAATGAATGATAATCAAGACAAATTAATGGTAAAACTAAAAATAAAATGGTAAAATAACATTGATGAGTGAGCAGTAATAGTCCACATCCCACTCAGCAATGGTATAAGGGTACGAACTCAGGTGTCCATAATAGCAAAACAACAAAATAATGATAAATTGTAAAAGGAAAGTAAAGTAAAGTAAGTCTAGTAAATGTAAAATGAAGTGAATAATATGATCCAAAGTTACTCAAACATGTTTTGTTCTAAGGATAGATAAAACTGAAACAAAGTAGTGCTAGAATGTTTTTAAGAAATGAAAAAGAAAGAATTAGAAGAAGAGGGAAAATATATTTGGAATCACAATTTATCTATCAATGGGGGAAAATGAAATGGGTGGAGGGGAGAATGAAGGAAAAAGCAAGGTAGAGATAACTCTTTATCTAATTCAAGACACTCAAATTAGGTTTGTCAAAACAAGAGGACTATGAAACTTAAGGACTCTGAAGAATTTCTCTTAGCTACACAAGTCTTGGGTAAACAAATGGAGTATATAGATCATCTCATGAAGGATATATACATGAAAATTAAAATGGACCTACCTCCCCTTGACATGTTCCCCATTATTTAAGATCCCTTATAAAGCCATTAGTATACTGTGAAGATTGGGTACTTGCATCAGAAAGTAGGTAGTACCATAGTTTTTTTTGAATTCCCCTATTTAAATCTACTAGCCTACCACACCCCAAAGGACTTTGGATCTATGTGAATCTGACTATGGAGTTTGAGCTTCAATTAGAGATAGGATAAGTTCTCATTATCACATATTTTGGTGTGAATTTTGAATTTTGAGATTTGTATGTTGCCTTTGAGATATCATTGCCTTTTGTTTCAAATGATTTAGATTTTAACTTTATTTATGGCTTTTTCTAGATTCCTCCTCCATACATATTTGGAAAATCAAACATGGGTGCTAAAGATGACTTTTATTTGAAAACTTGGGACAAGGTTACTAAGAGAGAGAAACTTCAAAGAGCATGGGGTCTAAGAGTCTCATAAATTTGGGTGAAATAAAAGTGCTATGTTGACTTTGACCTTGTTTTATCTAATATAGAGATGAAAGAAAGGGAAAATCAAGAGGAATGACACATGGAATAATTTGAATTGCTTCAAATTGCAAAAAAATGTGACAAAATTCAAAGAGGGATACAATGATAGCAAAGGTGTGATTCCTTATCATGAGAAAGAGGGAAGTGAATGAACACATGCTAACATAGATTGTTTACAAATTCCATCTAGAAAAATAAGCAAAAGCTAAAGTTTGAGATCAAGGATCAAGAACAAGAAATGAATGGTAATTTTATGAGGACTAGGTCCTATCCATGGTCTTAAAATCAACTCATAAAATAAATGCCCATGAGGGTGATAATAATTAAAATGTGAGGGAGCCTTTTGATAAAGAACCTCACAAAGAAAAACCCAAAGGATGCCAAAACAACATTAGTAAGCAACAAAAAAGAGAAATAAAAGGAGTAAAAGATGTTGCTTTTGTGAGGGATGCTGGGTCCTATCCATGGTCTTACAAACAAAATCATAAAATGAAAACCCAAAGGACACCAAATCAAAATTGGTAATTATAAGGAGAATGAAAAATAAGATAATAAAGACTATGGTACATCAAGAAACCAAAAGACCAAAAGGGAGGACTAAAGGTTTGTGAACAAGAGGGAATTATTGTAGAGGGAGAGACCTATGAAAAAAATATTAGAAATATATAGATATAAAGCATGATAAGAAGGAAATGATTAGGAAAATTACTTTTTCAGGAATTGAGCATTGGTGGGCTCCTTGAAAACATGGACTTCATTATTTTCAAGATGGTAAGTAATTAGACCAAGGATATATTTAAATAAATATGGACCCAACCATTTTGGGAGTATTTAGCTTCTTTTTCATGGGTGTAGTCTAATTTAAAGACAAGATCACCAACATTAAATGTGCAAATTTTAACATGCTTATTATGTTGTTGGGCAATGCGAGCCTTATATTGGTAGTTATGTTGTAAGGTAGAAAGATGACATTCATCAAGTAGATCAAGGGCATGAAGGTGAGGTTCACATAATTATTCATTAGGAATGATGCCATGAAGAGATATGTAGAGAGAAGGAAGCTTAGATTCAAGAGGAAGAATCGACTCAGAACTATAGATTAGAGAAAATGGAGTTTCCCCAGTGGTAGTATAAATGCTAGTTTGATAGGCCTAAAGTGCGGGATAAAGATGAAGATGCCAATATATGCAGGTTTCATGAATTGTCTTTTGAATAATATTATTGAGAATCTTGTTAGTAGCCTTAGCTTGACCATTACACTGTGGAATGATAAGGAGTGGAAAATTTGTGATTGATTTTGAATTTGGTGTAAAGTTTTTTAACATGTTTATTTTTTAAATTACCACCATTATAAAAAATGATGGTGTGAGGAATGCCAAAATGGAAAATGATTTAGTAAAGAATGAACTTAGATATGGTAGGACTAGTGACATTAAAAATGGGCATGGCTTCAACCCACTTGGTAAAGTACTTGGTAGCGATGATAATAAAGACATGCCCATCTTGGGAATGAGGAAGTTTACCAATGAGATCAAATCTCCATATGGAAAATGGCCACAAAGATTCAATAGTTTGAGTTCAATAAGAGGTGTTTAAATGAGATCATCATGAAAATGATAAGGATTACACTTTTTAGCATATTTAATAACATCATTTTGTAGAGTAGGCCAATAGTAACCCATCTATAGGCATTTGTGGGCTATAGCATGTCTGCTACAATGACCATCACAAATTCCCCCATGTGCTTATTCAATTAGAAAAGGGACCTCATCTTGCATTACATAATAGAGTAAGGTACCTTCGATGTTTTGATAATAAAGGATGTTATGTATAAATACGTACTTGCAAGATATTTTACAAAGACATGTATTTTCATGGGAATCCAAGTTAAGAGGATAAGTTTGATGTTCTAAGAATTGGATGATATCTTGATACCATGGGCATTATCAAATGGTGACAACCTTGATGTGGTAGATAAGTGAATCAGGAAGGTGTGTAGATGACATAGACTTGATTGATAAAATAAGGATAAAAAAGAACGTGATGTGGATGAAAAAGAAAAGATAAAGAAGCAAGAGAAGCATCAATGGAATTTTGATCTCTAGGAATAGGCTCAATTGTAAAAGAGACAAAATTCTTGGCAAGAGTGATTGTAATTTGATGATAGGTGATAAGGTTTTCAATTTTACATTGATAGGCACCCCTAACTTGATGGAAAATGAGTTTTGAGTCACCCAAAGAATTAAGATATTATATGTCTAATTCAAAAGTAGCTCTTATACCTAATATAAGAGCTTCGTATTCAATCATATTATTGGTGACATCAAATGTAAAGCAAAAAGTTAAGGGAATTATCTTGCCAAGAAGACTAGTGAGAATACAACCTGCCCTAGATCCTTGAAGGCATTTAACACCATCAAATTGAAAGGTCCAAGTATCCTCATGCAAGTCAACATTGATTTTAGGGAGATCTTTGATAACTACCTTTGGTTTAGTAGTACCAGAGGAAGCAAGAGATTCATAAAATTGATTTGCTTCAAGATCAACAGTAAAGCTATGAAAATAATATTTTAGAGAAATTAATTGATTAAGACCTTCAATGTAAAGGATATTATCATTTGGAAGGTTATATTGAAGGGAAGAAGTGGCTAAAATAGGAGTTAAGGCAAGTTAGTCAGTTATGACTTGTCCTTTGATAGATTTTTTCATGATGATGCGAAGATCGAATACTATAAGTAAGACCATCCACTTGCCAATTCTATCTCCATGAAGAAATGATTTAGAGAATAAATGATAAAGGGGGTCATAATAAACTATGACATAAGTGGTTTGGTAAAGCATGTAGTGATAAATATTTTCAATGATGAAATGCATGGTGAGGCAATCACGTTCAACTTTGGAATAACACATTTCATAATCAATGAGACCTCGACTAATATAGTAGATGACATACTCCTTGGCCATATCATCCTATTAGGAAAGCATTTACCCAACTGATATAGGTGTGGAAGAAGTATAAAGAATCAAAGGTTTATCATTGGAAGGAGGATGAAGTGTAGGCAGATGAAGTGATGACTCTTTCATATTATCAAATGTTTTTTGACATGGATCCATTCATTCCAAGGCTATACCTAACTTAATAAAGGAATTAATAGAGTGAATTCGATAAACCATATTGAGAATGAATCATCTAATTTCCCCAAGTTTTCCTAAATAGGTATGAATGTTAGGAATAAAATGAGGAATAGGCATGTTGATAATAACATTAATCTTGGTTGGATCAACATCAATGTCATGGAGAGAGACTAAAAATCCTAACAATTTTCTAGATGTAAATCTGAAGACACATTTGAAAGGATTAAGTCAGAATTTATATTTGATGAGATGATCAAAGATGATGGCAAGATCATAAAGATGATTTGTATGATGTTTGGATTTGGTGATAAGATCATCCACATATATTTTAACAATTTTATGGATGATGTCATGAAATATATGAGCCATTACACATTGGTAAGTGGTCCCAACATTTTGAGACTAAAGGGAATTTTAACATAACAATAGTTTCCGCATTCCATGGTGAAAGTAGTCTTATGTTGGTCCTCAGGAGCTATATGAATCTAGTTATATTTTGAGAAGCCATCCATAAGAGATAACATTTCATATACAACTATGGAATTGACAATGGCATCTATTAAAGGCAAAGGAAAGTTGTCTTTAGGATAAGCAAGATTGAGATTATGGAAATCAATGCAAAAATGGATGACCATAGTGACCTTTTTCTAAACAGGAATAATGTTAGAAACCCATTTAGAATAATCCATAGGTTTATTAAATTTAACATCAAGTAGTTTGATGGTTTCCTTATGGCATAAGTTAGTAGCTTTGGGTGGAAATTGACATTGCTTCTGATGCACAGGTTTGGAATTAGGATAGGTAATGATGTTATGGACCACTATGCTAGGGTCAATACCAGGCATGTCTTGGTAAGACCAAGTGAATGCCTCTTGATACTTATCAAAAAATAGGCTGAAATTATCATGTTCAGAGGGTGAATATTCTTTGGAAACTATGATCAGTCGAGGGCATGAGGGAGTACAATATTAAATATGAGTTGTTTCTTCAATAATCTTGGTATTACCATCTTTAAAGTGGTATGGTGTGTTGGGTAAAGATGACATTGGATTAGTTTTAGGATCAATTCTAGCGATAAAGTTGTTGAAGTGAGGAGTTTTATTTTTAAAATTTCCAAGTTTATGATGTTATCGGGGGAGTTGAGGTTCCTGAGCATAAATTAACTTGAGAATAGCTTTGTCACTAGGCAAAGTATGAAGAGGACCATGATACTCAACATCTACTTATAGATCTAAAATTTTGTTACCATGACAATCATATTCAAAATGTATTTGGTAGACATTGGTTGCCTTGGAATTAAGTGTGATTTTAGGAGTAGAAGAAGTAGATGGAGTAGAAGAGGTACATGGAGTTTTGATGGGTTATTTTATAGGAGAAGGATTAGATTCAATGGGAAGATCTAAAGGAGGTAAAAAATATGAAAGTATTTCCAAAGGTTCGGAAGGTATGACTTGTTCTACCACCCAAGGAGAATTAATAAGAGGAGGATTAATAGGAAGCATATAACCCTCAAGTTCTAAGTTAGTATCTAAAAAATGGTATGCATATCCTGATTGAAAGCATGAATTTGGGCTAATGTAAGACATCCAAGTCTCTAGATTGAGCTTGGGCCATGATATAGTTGTCTTCGTATGTGGGAGAAATTGTGCATGCTTGAGATTTAGGAGGATCTTCAAAAGGTGAAATACCAAGATTAATGAATGTTCAAGGAGACATGAAGAGAGGATCTTGAAATAATTTAATCATTCTAAAATCATTACAGGTAAAATCATCTTCAAGTAAAAATGGCTCTTGTGTATTTTATGGAGGGAGAAATCAGTAATCTCATCCATGAGAGGAATGATATGATCTCTTGGAAAAAGAGGAGGAAGCCATTTTAAAATTTATGGAGGTAATTTGGTTATGTTACAAGTATGTTGTAATTCAATGGGCTCATCATCATTAGAATCTACAAGAGTGTCTTGTAAATCATGATTCATATTAATGAACTCAAATAAAAGAGCAGTATTAATTTTAGGGATCATAGGAACATGATATTAAGGTTTAAGATTAGGTAATTAGATACTCCATTAGTTGGGATCGGCTTCATGTTTATAGTGTTTTCCATTATGTAGAAATTTAATGCTTTAACTGTAGAAAGAAGTACTAGCCCTCATTCAATGAGTCCATAGATGACCAAGGAGTATGTTATAAGATAAAGGAAGATCAAAAACCATGAGTTTGGTTTGAATGGTCTGAGGACCAATAGTTAAGGGAAGACATATACAACCAAGTGGCTTTTGATTAGTCTTGTCAAAACAAAAAGTAAGATGGGTTTGTTTAAGATGACCTTTGTTATAACCAAGCTATAGTAGAAGCCATAAAGAGGTCACATTAATACCAGAACCCTCATCAACAAGAAATTTTTGAATAAGGGTAGTATTAATGGTTATTTTGATGAAGAGAGGTGGATCATCAGCATAAAAGATGATTTCATCATTAATCATGTCCTCTTCTAGGAATTCAATGGAAGGCTCAGAAGAGGGACACATATATTCAATAGTATTAATGTTAGTTGGTTGAGAATCAATAGAATGTGGTTCTTGATCTAAAGAAGATGGAAGGCTCGAAAGAGGGACACATAGATTTAATAGTATTAATTTTAGTTGGTTGAGAATCAATAGAATGTGGTTCTTGATCTAAAGAAGATGGATATTTGATCTCTTGGAGTTGTTACATGAGGAATTTATGATGAGAAGATGAAGTACGAACTAACTCCATAAGATAAATCTTACATGGCATAGAGTTAAGTTCTTTCAAAAAATTCCAATGAGATTTAGAAGAAGATCCATGAGATTTAGAATACAAATTAGACTTTGGAGGAATAGATGTAGTTGGAGGATCAGAAGGAGGAAGTTGTTCCTCAAGTGCTTTTGATTCAATATTATCGGTGGTAGTATCTTTAAGCAAATTTTCCTCCAAAAAAGGTTTCTTAGGATTGGTAATAGGATCTTTGTGAGCTGGTTTTTAATGATAATTAACCTTAGCCATATTGACATATTGAGAGTTGTTAAAGTATTGGTCATAATCAACATGATTTTCACAAACATCTTTGGAAGTTGATTGATTATGGGAAGAAAATTTAATGGTTATTAGATGTAGAAGATTTAGAGGATTGTCATTTTTGAGAAGCATTAGTCTATTATTGATGATGATTTTTTATCATGGTTTTATGGTCGAATGAATCACCAAGAATGTAAGAAATATCATATTTAGAAATCCCTCTATAAGATTCCTGAGAATTGCCAATGTTGGCATGAAACTAATAAAATACATTGGGATCATACCACTTAGAAGGAGAATTAGGGCATATGAAAGGTTTAGAGGGTCGTAAAAATTGTCTCATTTGATGTACCAAAAAAGGTATATGAGATGGTAAAGGAATATCATTTTTGGCAACGCCAAGTTTGGTTTGAGAAGTATTACTAGTGATAGCATTGGATGTTTGAAAAGATATTTTAAGAAGTTTAGAATTGGGTTTGAATTGTTTCATAAGAAAGTCTTACCATTTAGCTTTGTCAAGAGCTTCATTAAGAGTTTGAGGAGCAAAGGTTCAAACCTTGTATTGAAGAGTGGGAGTTAAAGTGGTAATAAAGAGTTTGAATAGGTTATCATCAAACATATTATGATTGGATTTATGAGCTAAATATTTTTGTCTTTTAATAAAGTCATGAGCCAATTCATTTGGAGATTGCTTAGCATTTATGAAATGGCTAAGAATTTTTTTAAGAAGATCATTATGTTGAAACTCTTTAACTAAAGGGTTGACCAAATCTTTAAGTTTCCAAATAGAATGTTGGGGTAATTGATTATACCATTCTAGTACATCACCAGTGAAAGTTTTAACTAAGAGTTTAGTAGTAACAAATGTATTAGTTTGGATCCACTCTTTGTAGAGATTACCAACGACTTTAATAAATGAGGTGGGGTCTTTATTCCCATCATATTTGATAGTTGGTGATATGTTATCGATGTCAATAGATATAATGAAGGGAGCTAAAGGCTCATTTTGAATAGTTTGAAGCATTTTGTTATTCATTATTAGTTGAGGAATAACATTACCTGAGGCATCTCTAAGAAGTGGAGGAATGTAGTTAGGATTGGCTTGAGGATGCATAATTGGAGGTTGATTAGCCACATTGATCAAGTGTTGTTGAAGTTACATCATTTGATTGGTATTAGATTTTTGCATAATGTTCGTTTGTTGAATCACTTGGGATAATAATTGGGTTGTATTAGGTGGTGGATTGGTGTTAGAAGGAACACTCCCCAAAGTGGTGTTAGGAGGAGGATTATTAGAAGGAGGGTTATTAGTGGGATTGTTAAAGAGATTTGTATCAATCACTCCCACATTAGTTTGAAGATTTTGGGAGGTTTCTTGGTAGGTGCAGAAAGGATTGGATAACTTCATCTTGAGGTGTTATTTGAACCATGTTACAATTTGTATATGGAGGAGAATAAATGCCCCAAGAGTGATGGTGCTTTTGGGAGGAAAATAAAGGGAGAAATGAACATCCCATATAGGATCTAAATGGATTAAGACTATCTAAAAATATTATGATAGGAGACCTCATTTTGGCCAAATGGAAATGAACATGATGCAAATTGGAAGAGGTAAAGGATTAGATTGATAAACAAGGAAATTAGGAAATAGAACTAGGTCAACCACATTGACCTAGTGTAAAAATAGGGATAAAAAATAGGGTTTGAGACAACACTAGGTTTACCAAGTCAACCTAGTACAACATACATGGAAAAGTAAAATATTGATGATAGAATGAGAAATAGAACAAGATAATTTTATAGCTAATATAGGAAAGTAAATGATAAAAGTAAATAGTCAATTAAATTGATGCTGGCCAATCCAATTAATGCACACAAAGCAAAACCTTGCACCAATGTTGGATAATGCAAGTTCTTGCACACACAATTGATTAAAGAGCAAGCAAACAACTTGGAAAGTAAATATAACTAATTGGTTAACCTAGAATGTTAATTAGATTATTAAGAATAATTTTAAATGATAGGGAGTTGGCTGAAAGCAAGGTACTAGATAGCAATCTATGGATGGTTTTAGGTGAGTTTGGGATGAAAGAGACTATAGTGGCAATGATACAGGCTTGGTATTAGGGCCTACCCCCACTTCACACACTATAATGATAAGGATGTCATGTGCTTAGCCAAAACATACCATTAACTATGATTTATACTTGACCAGAGCATCAAGTCAGATTCCCCCTTGGTGATGAAATCCAAATAGGTTAGCCTGAGTAGTCAAATGTTAAAATACTTGTTGATGTTATGTGATTTGGGTGTGTGTGTATAAAATATAAATAGTGAAACTAAGTGATTAATTAAAAACCTCCTAATTAGACTATGTAAACTATTCTAAACATACAAATAACTAAAAGGAAAGATGTGATTAGCGTACAAGGTGAATTCCAACTTTAAAACAACGTATAGTGAGAACACTATATGCATGACATATAGAACTAAGTCGATAGGGTCAAGCTAGTACTATTGAAGACAGGGTCTATAAAACCTACTAGGTTGACCAGGTCAACCTAATTATTTCAGACAACACGCAAAACATAGAACTAGGTTAATGAGGTCACTCTAGTTGGTTGTGCAAAGGTAGTTTTAAAGATTGAAAAATTGAAAGGAAAGTATAGAAAAGGAAATATATAGAGAATAGAAGAATAACCTAGATGGATCAAAGATGGAAAAGAAAGAGATTGTTGATCTGGAACCTTGGAGAAAACTATCAAAATCCTACAAGTTGGGTCAAACTAATTGACCAAGCAATACAAAAACCTACTAAAAAAGCTAAAAAAGTGATAAAAATGCACTAGGTCAAGTTGGTGATAACATAGAACTAGGTTAATGAGGTCACTCTAGTTGGTTGTGCAAAGGTAGTTTTAAAGATTGAAAAATTGAAAGGAAAGTATAGAAAAGGAAATATATTGAGGGGTTAGATTTAAAGTAATAAAATATGTATAGGGAACTTCAAATAAAGTAAGTATGAGTAACACTCTGATACATAGAATATGAAGAGTAATATTATTCGAGCCAACACATATGCTACTTCTATCTACTAAAAGAGAAGAGAACAAAGTTAGAATATACTTAAATAAATGTGAACCCATCATGATTAAATCTCTCCCTTAGCCAATGGGGCTTCATAAGAGGTTTTTGTGGTTCATAAGGATCACTTTGTTATGCCAAGGCATCCAAGACCTATCCACAAGACTAGATTCTCCAAATAAGAAACCTAAGCTAAGATTCCTCAAGTAGAATGGTGGAAGAGTTTATTGTGAAGAAGTGAAAGTGAATAATAACTCTTGATTTCATCCCATTATAATGACTAAAATGACCTTGTATATATAGGAATATCTCACCCAAAATCATTTGGGCATGTCAGCTATGCTAGGTTGACCGGGTCAGCCTAGTATATTTTTAGGCTAATGCCTAAAGTTTATGCTAGGTCAACCAGTATGCTAAGAAACCAAAAGAGATAAAGTGGCCCCATAATACACTAGGTCGACCAAGTTGACCTAGTCTACTGGATAGGTCAAAAGGGTAACAAAGAAGGAGAAGGATAGAAAGAGGAAAAGACCAAAGGAATGTGCAAGGGAGGAGAAATAACTTAGGGAAAGGTTTTAAGAACTAGTTGGATTATAAATAATGTGGAAATAAAGGATGATAATCCTGTGAAGCACCAAAGGTCTGCCAACCCCTTTCCTAGTGCACCCCTTAAGGCATGCACTTAGAGAGATTGAGTCACAATGGGTTCCTGTAAGATGTAAAGCATCGGTATTTGGTAAAAGGAAGTGATTAGGCATATAGGGAATCTTCAACACAAATTGAGAAAGAGGGAATTAGTGAAGAACAAAATGAATGAGGAGTGATTAAAATTAAAGAGAATAAAATTTATAAAGGTTAGTTTCTATAGAAGAGATTTTTGATAAACATGATGGGTTTATTAAAAAAAAGACATAGAAAGACTCCCTCAATTCCAATGACAGGTTTATTACAAAGAAGACATAGAAAGACTCCCTCAATTCCAATGACTATGAAAAAGTGAACATTGATCTGAAGACCAACTAAGATTATTAAACATTGGTAAGTTTTGTTTGCCTAAAGAATAAATAATTTTTTTTCTCTTATCCAAAATTACATTGATATCATTACCTATTTTTATGCCAATCTCAAATCTTTTTGGCTAAGAGAAATGCAATATATAATGCCTTTCAAATCTAATGAAAAACCTTTGAAATAAAGTAAAGGTAGTTTAATCTAAAGATAAATGGGATTATTTTTGAAGACGTTCAAAAAATGTAGAATGAATGGATCATTTTTCCTATTCATCATTCAAAATGGGTTGTGAATATAGTGAAAATTCATAAAAAAAGTGGGGAAATCAAGATACACAATGATTTTCATAATTTGAATCAAGCATCCTTGAAAGATAACTATCCATTAGCTCTCATGGATCAGTTACTTTTAGTAGTCATAGGATTAGAAATGATTTCTATGGTGGATGGATTTTTAGTGTATAATCAGATAGAGGTAGCTAGAGAAGATCAACATAAAATCACTTTTACCACTCCTTAGGGTACATCCACGTATCATAGAATGCCTTTTAGACTCATCAATGCTCAAGAAATATTTCAAATAGAAATGGATCTCACATTCAATGATCTACAAAATAAAAAAAATATAGTCTATTTGGATGGTTTGATAGTTTTCTCAAATAATAAAGAAGGCCATTATGAGAATTTAGAAAAAGTGGTTGAAAAATGTCATATTCATGGTATTTCTTTGAATCTAAAAAAATGTTTTTGGAGTAAATTAAGGTAAATTTATTGGACATATCATTTGAAAAGAAGGAATCAAGATTGATCCTTAAAGAGTTGAAGTTATTCAAAAATTATCTTTGCCAACTAGTAAGCCTGGAGTTCATTATTTCTTTGAAAAAGTAAACTTCTTGAGAAGGTTTGTTTCTGACTTCACAAAACTCACAAGACATATTATTGATATTATGAGAGGTAAACCATCTTTCAAATGGTACAATTAAGGGAAATATGATTTTAAAAGGATAAAACTATAATTTCTCACATGCCCAGTCTAGTATACCCTAATTTAAATAAAAGGATTTTATTACATATTGTTATTATTTTGATCACACTCTCTCATCTATATTGATTCAGAATAATTATGAAGGAATCAAATCACCAATTTAATTCATAATTTATGGTTTAAAAAACTATGAACTCAAATACACCCCTATTGAAAAGCATTTGTATGCAATGGTCAAAGCAATCAGATAATTCATGTATTATATTCTCAATTCTCATTTTATTGTGATGGTACCTAATACAACCATACAATAAATTTTGATGTAATAAGAGGTTGGTTCTAAAAGAGGTAATCAGATTGCAAAATTTCAAGAATATGATCTTGAAATAAATCCTACTAAGTTGGTCTGAGGCAAAGGGTTATGTCAGATCATGGAGGAACAAGATTATAATCAAACAACATTTAATCCAATAAGTGAAGATGACCATAATACAAATAACTTGCCACTTATATTATTTATTAATTCAATAGATGAATCATATTTAGACATTGCATATTTTATAACATATGGATAATGTCTACCATAATTAGATTCCAAAAAATGAAGAAAAATTAAACTTAAAACAAGTATGTTATTTGGGATGGTACTTTGTTTAAAAATAATATTAATGTTTTCTTCCTGATATGTGTAGACATAGAACAACAAAAGAATATTTTCATGACCATGCATGTGTTGGTCACTTATATGTATCGATAAAAAGATATAAAATATTGAGAGATCATTATTATTAGTCATATTTATTCAAAGATGCATATGAACAGGTTAAAAAATGCAAAGTTTATCAAAAATGTGTTGGTAGGCCAAAAATTGTAGATTTTCTATTCAAGCTAGTTGTAATTTAAGAACTCTTTCAATAATGGGGGTTAAATTTCATTGGAACATTGAATTATAATTCAAGTGATAATCATACACATTTTCTCACAATGACATTATTTTAAAAATTTGGTTGAAGTAATTCTAGTTAAGCAAATAACTTCAGAGGTGGTCTACAAATTTATCAAAAAGAACACATTCTAGTAAGATATGGTATTCTTCAAAATATTGTGACTGATAATGCATCCAAATTTTCTTCAGTAGAGTTAGTTTTTGTTATGGTTATGTCACCTCCTTATCTCATTATTATGACTACTATGTAAAAGGAAATGATTAAATAAAATTTATCAATAAAAACCATATTACTATCATTTACAAGATTGTAGATGAAAATCATATGAACTAACACAAGAGTTTATACGATGCATTATGGGCATATTATATAGTTTAACCCTAAAATATATGTCTAAGGACTTTGTGTTATCCTTATATTTCATTTAAATGGGGATATAGAAATGATAATGCATAAGGGTGAGAATCAGATCTAGAGAAGGTCAATTGGGTAATGATAAACTTAGGTATAACATATGCTGAATTTATAAAACTGAGAATATGCCAAATTTATAAAATACAACTAAGCTATCTATAAAAATGAAAAATAAGTAATGTACTTAGATGGTTTTGATGCTAACATAGTGCTAGATATAGAATAGGTAGAAAGCAAATTGGAAGATGATTCTGGAACAACCACCAAATTCTAGATTAATTGTCTTTATAAATCTAGACACTTGCATTAGCCTGGAATGGTTGCATTGATGCTACTATTTGGGTTCAAAATAGATATCTTATATAGAATACCTATTGGAAAAGGATGTAACCACTTAGATTATTATGGGCTTATCTTTGCCTTCACTTTGGTGCATTCATAATTGGGTCATGGACTATTTTTCCTCATGAAAAGTCAAAACCCTAGTTTTTTAGCTTCATGGTGAGTTTAGGAAAAAATGGGTTAGTAGGGACATGGTGTTCAGCTAACCCTAAAGACCACACTATCTACATATCTAATACTTATAATAGGTCTTGATACTGATGTAGTTCTCCCCTACATGTTGGCTTGTATGTGAATCATGTAATATGTGGAAAGTAAGTACAATAGTGTCCTAGATTGTAATTTGGAAAATATATCTCTTGGGCTACTCCTTCAATACTTTAGACCTGTATATGTGTTTTCCCTATGTATGATATGGAAATAAGAGAAAATAGGGAATATTTTCTTAACTAAATTCTTAATAGAGTGATTTTGATAAGTTGCCTTGGTCTCTTTTGGTCTTTTCTAAGTTTATGCTTGGTTTTCCTAGGTGAGGAATGAATGATGGTTGATTTTGTATTTATATCAATCCCTTTAGAAAAGTAACTCACATTAAATCACTTAGGCTAACTAGTAAGATAGGTTTGATTTGAAAATGGGATGGATTTAGGGCATTGGAAACTTGTGTCGAGGCATGACACTAACAACAATGCAGGTGTCTATGCTAAATGTTAGTGTCTAGGAAAAAAGAAAGTAGGTACAGGCTCAAAACTTGTCGAGGTGGAAGATATAAGGCCTAGGTCATCAACATAAGACTAGTTAGATTAATATATAGGACAAAGGGCATAAGATAGAATAGATGTAGGACTTAAGAAAGTGGAAAATGTTCATAACTAAGAAGAACAATCAAGGTTTGAGTTTACCAAGTGTACAAGACTGAGGTGATAAATAATCTATAAATATTTTCTACATTCCCACATTTAATATAGTAATGAAATTATTAATTTAAAGGAAAATAATGTGTACTTGGGTGTGTATAACACATATTTATGTGTGCCCAATTTAAATGCTTTTCTGGTGACTAACTTGTAACCAAGATCATGTTATAATATATAATTAATTTATATAATCTAAAATTGAAAGAGTAAGGTTTAGGAATACACTTGTGTGTTGATGTAACTATATTTCCTATTAGCAAGTTGATTTGAAAAAGGTGTATCATGGTAAGGCTATGAAATTGAGATTAAGAAAAATATAGAAAAATATTAAAAGTACATATATCCAAGGAGATAGAAAGATAGATATTGGAATGCCCATGCCCCAAACTTAGAGTAAAGGTGAATTCCTACCCTTCAATTGAGATTAGCTCAACTGTGAAACCCAATCATGCTTAAAACTTGGTGAAGATGGATGATACAATAAATTAAAACCTAAAAACTTGGAAAGATTGAGTGATTTAATCACCTCAATTAAAAAAAAAGTGAACTAACTACTGTTGTAGATAGGCTCAATAAAGTTCATAAAAGTCTGATTGGGGTATTAGTACATAAATGTTTGTGATGTGGTAATAATCCATAAAAAGAGTTTTAAAATATAAAATTGATTTGGATTTTGCAATATTAGGCACAAATTACATAACATATGTACCTTAGATATGTCTCATGCTAAAATGATGTGTAACAATGGTACCAATTTATAGAATTCTACAACAATCTTGAATCTGAACCATATAACTATGTGCTTTGGCCAATTCAAAAATTGTGTAAGTGTGGAGAACATGCTTCCAAAGCATTCCACTATTATATATGGAGAAATCTAAAAATCAATATAAGTACCAATGTGAATAACATATTTCCCAAAACATGCCCCCACTATAATTTGGAGATGTTGAGTACTAAATAAGTGTGGAGAACATGCTTCCAAAGCATACCCCCACTAAATCTAAAAACTATGCCAAGTGTGGAAAACATGCCTCTATAACATGTCCCTCTTTGAGGTGAGGGAAATATAGGAACTGGCAGTTACCTCACCTAAAAAGGATAAGCCAATTGTCTAACCTGTGAATGGAACCATGCAACATATATAAGGAACATGTTTAGGTAGTTATAGCATTAAAGTGCATAGAACCAATGTGTTCACATGAAGGCCTAAGATGTATGATAAATATTATGTTAATGTCTAGATAATAACAATACAATATCAACAAGAAAATAGGCACACATAAAATAACACTCAAAATCAAGTCAAATGAAAATGGCCTAAGGAGACTGTAAATAAGGGGCATGTTCAAATGCTACATAATCGAAGGGACATAGTCAAATTTACACAAAATCAAGAGTGACATTTTCAAATGTAAATATAATAAAAAAGGACATAAAAATTTCAAATAAATCATACATAGGCATGGGGGATGAAAATAAAGGATCATATTCAAATACTTAAACAAGAAAACAATAATAATACAAGACACTCAAGGAAGTACATAAAGGAAAGCATAAACAACCAACATAAGCATGTCATATTAGCCTATGGATTAAATGTGTTAAAAAAAATATCAAGTGTATAACATATCCAATACCACATGTAAGATATAATCATGGATAAAGGCATGTGTGAGTACATATGTGAGCTCAAACAAGATAATGAAATATTATCATTGAACCATATAACTTGTGCATATCAAGATCAAACAAGTGGATGTGCCTAATGTATGCCTGATATGAGTAGAGGGAAGGCCCAACATTTGAATTAGGAATATATAATTTATTTGTGTATGCCTGTATCACACTTAAATAAAAGTGTGACACACATGTGTATGTAGAGGTAGCTCAATATGCCATCTATAAATATGGAACTAACACATAGATGCCAAGGAGCCAATAGAACATGTAGGTTTCGAAAATGTTTTTTAATTTTTCGGCATTTTTTTATGTGTAGAAAATACTCTATGATCTCATCTAATATATGGTCATAGGTATATACCTACTTGGTGCCTGAAAAACTTAAGTTGGATCTTTCACATTATTTGCATCATGATTGGATAATTAAAAAGGTACATAACATGTTCTTCCTCATGTTTTACATGCGTAGTAGAAGAGGCAATGCTATAATTTTGAATATGTATTAATTTACAATCATGAGGAAAGGAAATACTTTACTAAGTTGTACCCTACTTGTTAATATTAAACTATAGATGGTGGAAATATAACCCATCAATGTTGGTAGTAATAATTCAATCTTCATACTTTGATCATTTTGAGAGATAGTTCTTTTTTGAAAGATAGGAAGAATTTTGCCTTTTTCTCATGTTAGAAATAATATGTATGAATCCTTCATTATTATATTTTTGAATTTGGTTCTTCAATGTCTCACATTTATTGGTATGATGGCCACTAATTTGATGATATTCATAGTATGGTACCATGTCTTCTGTTGATAAAAGTCTACTGCATGATCTATGTCTAGTAAAAGGTAAAGAAATCATTCTATGGTCAATTAACATATCTAACATGGTATATGGAGTATCTTGATATGTCATGATTTTTAAAATTTGTTGTGAAGCCATTTGAGAAGATATAACATTGTTCACATGATGAATTTGCATTTGAACCTTATAAGGTTGACTTAATGTTTTCAATCAAGAGGGATGTATGGAGTAACAAGCATTTACATGCTCATTTACTATTTTTGTTTTGTCTTTATTTGGATTTAGTTCTATATTTTGTACAAGTGGATTTAGTATATATGTGCTAAGACCATTAGGTTCTAATAGGTTATGTGCCAAGTGATCAAATGGATCAAATTTTAAATTTCATATTTTCTCATTTGCCATATTATAAGTGGTATCATCATCATTTTCATAGTAATCTAAAACATGGCCATATTTCTATTCAATATTGACCAATAAAGGAAGCTTAAATGTTGGGGGCTCTTATCATTTTACTAGATATTTTAGTGATGATTCTTGGTCTTGATGTGCATCTATGTGTACCTTAGTATTTAGTGCCTCGTTTACATCTAGATGTATAGGAGCGATTGTACTTGACTCACTTATTTCATACATGTGTATATGTTTAAGAGGAATGAAATTTTTAGGTGGTACCACCGTAGAGATGAATTAAGTTTTAGAATGTATCATTTTGAAAAATTTGAAAGGTTCATTATCAATAAGCACAAATAATAAGGTCCCATCATATATGAATTTTACACATTGATGAAGTGTAGATGGGGTAGATTCCATTAAATGTATAAAAGGTCTACCCAAAAGTAAATTATAATGTAATGATTAAGACATAACCTAAAAATTATTTGAAACTATTTTTGGTCCTAAGGTCACATCCAATGTGATTTGACAAATTGAAGGGCTATGTGTTTTATCAAACCATTTTATGTCTGTAACTATGTTATGAAGAATATTGGTGTTAATACCCATGGTGGTTAGGACTTGTATGTTATAAATGTTTAGGCTGGATCCATTATCAATGAGCAACCTTTTGATACCTTTATTTTGCATGGTCACTTATATGAACAAAGGCAAATTTTGGTTAATAATATCTTTAGATGGAAAATCTATTGGATCAAAGCTAATGATTTTTTTTATTATTATTGAGATCTTTCATGATATTCAAAAAATAATCAGGCTCAATATCACCTGGAACTTGTGTTTCATGCAATACCTCATATAGGATATCCTTATAAACATTATATTTCTTGAGGATCTCAAGGATTGAAATTTTTTCATGCATATTAGTCAATTGCTCAATAATGTCATATCCCTTAAAATTTATTACAAGATTAGGTTTTGGATGCACCTCTTGTATTTTAATAGGTGGGTGAATAGATTGAGAAATCCTACCTTTTCTAGTAGTAAAAACATTGATCAATTATTATTTAAGAAACTCTCAGGCTTATATTCAAGCTTTAAGGCAAGAATTAAGTTTTGTTAGTTGATATTTGTTCTTGTCTATTAGCTACAGTTATTTGGTATTGTTATCGTTATGAAATGTGGTTATCCTTGTGCAATTTAGGAGTTTACATGGAGTACCAAATTATGAAACCAAAAGGTTGGGATCTCTGCCATAGCACACAACATCCAAACCTCCACATTGATTCTCTTCACCAAGTGATTCTCATTGTATATCGACAATACTGGAAGTCTTGCTTACTTCTTGTTATCATGTTGTTGAATGGATATATTTATATATATGATGTGATTAAGATGGAAAAAACCTACATGTTCTTTTTCCTTCCTAGAGAACTTGTTGAGAGTATTGGTTACTAGTTTGATTTAATTCCCTAATATGGATACAAGAAGGATAATGGCTATCTTCCCCTTAGATGGTTGTCACTAATGGGGGTTAAAAGCCTTGGACCATCGTGAGCTCACTATTATGTGTATGAGTGTTTTTATATATTTTTATTTTTTAACCCTTGTTATATACTCATTAATCTCCTAGCTATATGTTTTACATGTTGGAAATAAATATGTATCTCTCTCTCTCTCTCTCTCTCTCTCTCTCACACACACACACACACACACACACACACACACACACACACACACACACACACACACACACACACACATATAGACTTGCATACACTTTTATTTTATTATCCTTCTACCTAGAGGACTAATTCATTCTCAGGTTGATGGTTGAGGGTGGTAAGGACCACTAATGGAATATTCATCTTAATCATTTCCCATTTCATTTAGTAGTTTCACGATGAATATGTTGATTATTAGATTTAGCTTATAGAAGATATGCAACCTGCATTATGAAACTCTAGTCTCTTTATTTATTGTGAATTAATAAGTTTTTGTCTTGTTTCATAATGACATATAGATTGGTTGTACCTTATTGTGAATCTAAGGTGAATATAAAGATGTTTAATTTTCCCTATGGATATTTTGGGTGGTAACATGAAGGTTTAATGACATTGATTGGTTTCCTTCTAGAAATATGGTTAATCATTTTGAGGAATATATAACATATGATCATGTCAAACTTGTGCTTTAATATGAAACTTAACTCTATATTTGATCCAAAATATGGATCTAATTTATAAGGCATGTTGTCTAGTTCATTTACACTATACTCAATTATGTAATTCATGTATGTAAAACACTATGTAAGACACTTCTTCAAGTTTATTCATGTAACATTAATTATATAGTTAAGTTGTAATAGTAGAATCTATATACACATGCTATTTTTTCTTATATCACTTTACTGATGCTTTCTCTTATAGGGGCTTGCCAATGCATCGATCTCCCTAAGTGTGCACCTTAAAGGGTGAATTGAGAATGGGGTGGGATCAAATTATGGTATTTTTGAGATATGTTTGTAGAATATTCTATCACACCATCACTATCATATGTTTGACCTCCTTAGAGTCTCTTTTCATCTTATCTCTCCATTTAATTTATGTACATATTTTCTTTCTTCCCCATATCCTGCTATATTAGCTTGGTCGATATAATTTATTTCATACTTTGTCTTCCCTGTACTATATCAACTAATTTGATACATTTTTGGATCTATCTTATATCATTTGTAATGTATTAGCTTGGCCAATATCATAATGTGTGAGATGACATCTTCCAACTATATTAGCTTGGTCGATACCATCATCTTAGAGTTTATGGTTAGTTTTGGGTATTGAAGGCATATATATAGGGTTAATATGTCATTCCTAAGAGATATATCACATTCATACACTCCACTTACACTCACATTTCTGATCCTAAGTAGTATTTTAGCGAGTTAGAGGTTTAGAAACTTATCTTGGAGGTCTTGTCTCGTGGTATCATTTAAGATCAATAGGAGAGGTATTTAGAGTTCCTAAGGACATCTAAATCTTCATCTTAAAATTTTTTATCTTTGACTTGAAACATCTATTGTAAAGTGCCACTTGAGCTAAAGTGGGAGATTAAAGTATCAACAGGTCCAACCAAAGGTAAGTATCTCTATCCATATATTATTTCCTTTGCTTACTTAGAAGATTAGATATTGTTTGGTTTATTCTTTGTGGATGTATGTGTGTATCTTTATTATTTATATTCCTTATACCAAATAAATTGGTATAGATAAGTGTTACTTATGCTTTCTATTTATCACCTTAGGTTGAATAGACACCCATTTTATTAAAAAATACACCTTATCTTATTTAAAATAAATTACCAATAATTTTAATTTATTTGTACCTCCTACCCCTCATTTAATTTTACTTACATCCTTACAATCACTTACCCATCATTGAGTCTTAGTGAGAACTATACCCTATGTCATAGGCATAGATTTTTAACCGTTTCCTATTGATATTTGAGTGTAGATTTGTTGAGGTGTTGTAAATTATGTCCCTAAGGTTTCCAAGAGTGTCCATGAGTTGATGTGTATACATGGTTCTCAATGACAAAGTGTGCCTTAGTGATCATGCATGGACCTTGTAGTGTTTGCTTGGTTAGGCAAGTTAATGGATGTTGGTGATGAGTTGACCATGTTTGAGGGGTAATATGAGGGTTAAATGGGGCTTGGTTTACTTGTGTAAGTGAAAGGAATTAATTAGAATAGCCTTGGGAAGGTCTAGGTTCTCCTAGTCATCTTGGCAAAACTTCCTGAGAAAGTAGATTGATGACATCAACATTCACACGTGTGAAGGTGTCAAAATAAAGTGGTCACATATGTTTATTCAGATTTGTGCCTAGATCATGTGTTTTAAATTTTAGGTCTTGACATGTTTCCTAAAAAAATTTATGGTATTTCAAATTTAGTATCTCAGGTAGAATTCACTAGTTTCCATAGTCGAATTTGCATTAAAAAGTGACCGTTGGAATTCAAATATTTGAATTTACAAAGGAAAACTAGTTTGCATTGTTTTATTAATAACATTTGATGATGGATGAATTTGATGGTGGTATAAAAATAAAAGTGGAATATAAATTCAAGGTCAATCTAGGAAAAATGTTTTGGAGGTTTGAATGGTTGTACACTTGCATTTATTATGGTTTAAAATTGATTGAGGGTTTGACTATCTTATACAAGTGACTCGAGAAGGTTGTTTGAGTTTTTATCGATGGTGTTTGGATGTTTAAAGGAAAATTATATATTGGAGAGTATTTTAGACTCCTAAGGATAATATATATGTATTTTTGAGGTTTTACCAATCTATCTTGAATATGAACAATTGCTTACAAATTGTATTTTGGTTCATTCATGGTGTTTTCATGTACAAGGCAAATGATTGATAGGTTTTTCATATGCAAAGGTGTGTAGTGATGAATGTAATCACTTGAGGATGTATTAGGGATCATATGGTAAGGAAATATGTGATTTTGAGTGGTCTTGTGGTCCTATTTTTGCTTAGTGAAGTGCTAAAATAATGAATAGGTTTTTATGGACCTATAAGGGCTTCTTAAAGCCTAATTGAAAGGTGTCATTGCTTAAGGGTGATATATCAAAGCTATAGATGGAATATGTAGGTGAAATTGATCATATTATAAGTGTGATAGAATCCTTAAGGTTTAAGTTATGTCTTATGTTTTACCAAGTAGATGGTGATCATGAAGGCTCTACAAAGAACATAAACAAAGATGAAGGTTTCTAGAGTTGACAAGCAAAGAAAATAGAAGTCTGAGAGTGATTGGTGGATGGATTAAAGAGTATATAAGTGTAAGGAATATGTGTTTAACCTATCGGTCATATTTTTGATGTTATAATAGTGTTATTATAGGGTTAAATATTGAGGATGAGCGAAGAGGTGTAGAGTGATCCAAAAGGTTGTTTTGGGTGCATTGCTTGTGTGTGAAGGCTTGAGATAGTGTGTAGGGTTAAAGAGAGTTTTTATTCACTATTTATACATAAAATTTAAATTAAATCAGAGATATATATGTGTTGATAATATAAGGTGATCTATATGTGTTGATATTATAAGGTGTTATGTGGGTGCTCAACTTCTAGAACAAGTGGGTGCTTGTTCATGCTTAGGGGTTGGTGCTCCTTGTGAAGTGGGTGCTTCACTAAAGTATATTATTTTTAAATATATTATAGGACTATAATCCACTTTTTTTTAGACTTCAAAGTGGGTTTTATCCCCCATGAGGTTTTTCCACATAATCCATGTGTACGTGTGTTGATCTTGCATAGTTTCCTTTGTTCTTTTAAATAACTAGTTTATGTGATTCATGAATGATTTTATTGAGTGGATAAGAGTTTGAAGTTTTAGAATTGGAATTTAATTTCTTGAATCACTAATTTACCCCCCTCTCAATGATTGTACCTCTAAAAATTGGTATCATAGCCACACCTTCTTTGTAATTTTAACTAGTTGAAGGTGATCAAAGGTATAATAGGTAGTCATCAAATACAAGGAAGTTTATCTACTAAGAAAGCACCACTATTAAATGGATCCAAATATGATTTTTGGAGTGTAATGATGAGGACCTACATCATGTCTCTAGGTTTTGAAATTTGGTAATCTATTATGGATGGTTATTCCACACCCCTTACTCCTCTAACTAGTGTAGTTGATAAGAAATTGAGTGAGAAAAATTCTAAAGCTATTAATTATATCATTTGTGGCCTATTAAAGGATAAGTTAACAAAGGTAATCCATTGAAAATATACCAAGGAAATATAGGATAAATTTTAGATCATCTATGAAGAAGATTCAAAGGTTAAGTTGGATAAATTATAAACCTATCGAAGATAATTTGAGGGCCTCAAAATGAAGGAAGAAGATACTGTGGCATCCTATCTTTTAAGTGTTGATGAGGTGGAAAACATGATCAAAGGTCTTAGAGAGGAGATTGAAGAATCTACTATTGTATATAAGGTATTAATATCTCTCACCTTCAAGTTTGATTCAAAGATTTCTATTATATAAGAGAGTCATGATCTCACCAAGATGAAGATGGATAAATTGCATGGAATCCTTACTGCCTATGAGATGAGAGTTAGTGATGACAAACCACCAAATAAGGAAGCAACATTTAAGGTGATCAAGGAGTGAAAAGGAAGAAAGAAAAAGTTAAGTTTTGAATACTTTGGTATTAATGAAGATCAACTTGAGGCCATGATTAAAAGAAAATTGAATGTAAGATTAGGGAAATATGAAGGTAAACTTCCTTTTAAATGTTTTTCATGTGGTAAAGTTGGTCATTTTATGGATAAGTGCCCAAATAGAGGCAAGTTTGAACATAAGAAAGATCATAAATAATCTCATAAGGATGAACAAAAGAAATCTGAGGGTCTTAGCAAGTACAAAAAGTTCTTTAATAGAAGAAATGGCAAGAAGGAGTCATACAAAGGCAATAAGATCCTTTACCATGAAGAAGATAATAATTCATCTACTAAAGAAGAAGGAAACACATTAGATAGTGATGATTCATCTCATGATGAGGACAAGGAAACATTATCCATGGATCTTGGGGATGATGAAGGTGAATGCTCTTTAGGTAGAGATATCTTTGGTGGAGATAGATCAGAGGATGAAGATGATCAAGTCACTCTTAAAGATAAATATCTAAATACCTTGGAAGAATTGAAGCTTATATAAGGCAAAAATAGAAAGCAAGCATCCTTGATCAAAACCTATGACGAAAAAAATGGGTTCTTTGAAGAAATATTGAGAAATAAAGTCAATGAGCATGATGAGATCACTTAACATCTTGAAAATTAGGTTTGTACCCTTGTTGAAGAGATAAAGAGTAAGGATGAAGATTATTCTAAATATAAATAAGAGATGGAGTCTTTACAGATGAAACAAGATCAATCTATGAGCAAGATTGAAACATATCAGAAGTTTGAAAAAATTACAGTTGATCTTAATGACCTATTAAGTAGTTAAAAGGTCTCAAATGACAAGTCAGGCTTAGGGTTCCATGAAGATGTTCAAAAAGATAAGAAGATTAAAAAGACAACAATGATAGATCAAGAGACTAATCATGCTAAGGAGAGTATTAGTAAAGACAATAATAATGAAAATATGAATAAGAAGGATAAATTCAAAACCTATAAAAGTCTAAATCAAATCAAGTAATCTAATGTATTAAGGTATGATAACTCCTTCAATGGCTACTTTTATTCTTATCATTAGTTTGGTCATAGGATCATTGATTATAAAATAAAAGATCTTAGTAATAAATTTACATGAAATTATGAAAAATATAATGAAAATAATAAAGAATATCATCACTCAATATAGTTAATAGGTCCACAAGGAAAACATGACATTTTATGCTATAGATGTCAAAGGATTGGTCATATTTTAAGATTTTATAATGCCTTCATCAGGAGACCAAATGATCAGGTACATGAGAGGGATAATGAAACTTTAAGGAGTCATCATGTAACCCATACATTAGGTATGAATAGTCAAAGAAACTTCATTTGTTTCAAGTGTCAAGAGAGAGGTCATATAACAAGGTTCTGTAGGAATGGTCTAACTCCACTTCAAAAATATCAATTCCAAAATGAAGAAAAGAAGCCATAATGAATGGAGACCCAAGGAGGTGAATGAAAAATAGGTTTAAAATGGATTTTTTGTCATGATAGAATAAGGTATACGTTTAAGTTTCAAATAGAAAGCCTTATCTACCCAAGGGGATAAGAAGATCAAGCAGGATTCTAAATCAAAAGGTAAAAATGAAGTTAAGAACCTAGTTAAAGTCAATTTGATGATGAAGTAGGACTGTAAGTCAAGTGAGATCATGGAGATGTATAAGTCTCCTAAGTTTTGGGACCTTTATTCCCTCTATGAAAAATGGGTATCTCTACCTATGTTTCTTAGGATACATCTTTCATGTGTAGAAGCAAGTGTGTGTGTTCTAGGTGATGAAAAAAGTACAAAGGTATGCAGAGTTGCTAATTAGTCCTTAAGAATAATTCCATTTTGGTATAAAATAGATGATATTATGTTACCAAGCCTTATATTTATCATATAAGGTCATTGGTTAAGGTGGAGCAATAAGTTCATGAGCATGCTCCATAGGTTTGTGATGAAAAGCTTCAAGAAATCTATTCAAGGACATTGGTCCTAAAAAAATGTTTTAGTCAATTTTTGATGCTTGGTTTAGAAGGTAAAATAATTAATTATGAAGGTAAGGTTTATATGGAGTGTGTAAATGAATTGAACAAGTGTATTTCATGGGTTTAGGTGTGCTTATCTAGTCAAAAGTGTCATTCATGACCATTTGTTCAGTATTCACTGCTTAGTGTGTGTTCATCTTGAAAAATTGATACATTTGAGGTATATGAAGCTAAAAAATGGTAGAGTATAGTTGTATTTGATGTTTCCATGTTAAAAAAATGTTGAGGATATGTTATAAGGATTTCATGATCATTCTAAGGTGTTTTGGCATAGTGACTACTATGTACATAGGGTCTACATGCATAGTTTGACTGGTTTTGGGTATCAAATGAAAATTGGTGAGTGTTAAAAATGAATTTGTGAAATAAAAAGGTGTCTTGACCTCATACAAGTGTACTCTATGTGGTTTCAAGGTTTTAAGATCTTTTGAGGGCAAGTTGAATATTTTTGAAGGCTCTCAGCTATGGTAGTCCTTATTGAAGGGATAGTAGGTTAAAAATCATTTCATGGTTATATGGGTTCAAAAAGGAGTCAAAAATAAAAAATTGGTCTATAAGTTTATATTATTAACCTTCAAGTGTGATAGAAGTTTCAAGATCTGGTGTTGACTGGAAGGTGGTGAGTTGACTTTGTGTCTTTTTGATGCCTTAGGTTTTGCACCATAAGGGTTAGTAACCTTACTAAAGGAGTTGATATTTGAGAATACATAATATATTGAAATTTATAAATGGGTGCTCAAAAAGATATTTAAAATCATTTGGAAGTGTATATGTTGACCTATGGTTGAGATTTTATACAAATGGAGGGTTAATTAGTAGGTCAAATTGTGAAGGAGCTATGGTGTAGAGGAATATTTGGATGATTATTCGTGGCATGTATGAAGGGGAGTGTGATTATTAATAAAATATGAAATTTAAAGTCATGAGGGTGATTAAATAGAAATTTATGGGCTTTATAAGGTTCATGTAGGGCTATTAGGCCTCTAGATAAGGCTAGTGTGAAGAAGAGTGATTTTTGGTCATTTTATTCAAAATACAAAGGTATGGTTGTCCTTTAATATGTTTACTAGTTATATTTATGCCTCATATATGTTTTATAAAGATCTTGAATGCCTCATATATGGCTTGCTTGTGAGAAAAAATTTGAAGGCAACTATGAAATTTCATCATGGTTGGAGATGGCCTGAAGGTGATCAAGGGGTGCCAAAGTTTATATGACTTATGGGGAGTACCTATTAGTGTTATAAAGGTGTTATCACTCCTTTCATTTATTCTTCATAGAGTAGTGCATGGTCAAATAATAGTGTTGCCAATGAGCAGGTTTGAGGTAGTCATGATAAGAAATGGTATGCCAATGATAGGAGGGTTTATATCATCTCTAAAATTATATAACTTCATGATGTTGGATTATAAAAAATTTACAAGTCCTCAAGATCAGTAGGTAAGCCCACTTTTTCATTGTGTCAAAGGGGGTTAAAGTGTTTTTAAAGGGAGAAAGAGTTTATGCATAGTTTTGTTGTTGGATTTGAAAACATTTACAAGTGTTGACATCAATGAAAAAGGAGGATATTATTGAGGTGTTTTAAATTATGTCCCTAAGGTGTCCAAGAGTGTCTATGAGTTGATTTGTATACATTGTTCTCAATGACAAAGTGTCCCTTAATGATCATGCATGGACCTTGTAGTGTTTGATTGGTGAGGCAAGTTGATGGATGTTGGTGATGAGTTGAACATATTTGAGGGGTAACATGAGAGGTCAAGGTTCTTGGTGTAATTTTGAAACTAAAATTAATTCATTGGAATAGCCTTGTGAAGGTTTAGGTTCTCCTAGTCATCTTGACAAAACTTCTTGAGTAAGCAAATTGATGATGTCAACATTCACATGTGTGAAGGTGTCCAAAGAAAGTGGTCACATGGGTTTTTAAAAATTTGTGCCTAGATCATGTATTTAAAATTTTAGGTCTTGAAATTATGTCTAAAAAAATTTATGGTAGTATAAATTTAGTTTCTCAAGTAGATTTCACTAGTTTCCATAGTCAAATTTGCATTAAAAAGTGACTGTTGGAATTCAAATATTTGAATTTACAAAGGAAAACCAATATATATTATTTTATTAATAAATTTTTATGATGGATGAATTTTATGGTGGTATAAAAATAAAAGTGGTATATAATTTCAAGGAAATATAATAAAAATGTTTTAGAGGTTTGACTGGTTGTACACTTGCATTTATTATGTC
Source organism: Torreya grandis (assembly GCA_037957365.1). Taxonomy (NCBI): domain Eukaryota; kingdom Viridiplantae; phylum Streptophyta; class Pinopsida; order Cupressales; family Taxaceae; genus Torreya; species Torreya grandis. Next base: position 5,718,841 of record JARHVA010000189.1, read on the forward strand.
TCAAAGTTGATTGAGGGTTTGACTATCTTTTGCAAGTGACTTGAGAAGAATGTTTGAGTTTTTATTGATGGTGTTTAGATGTTTCAAGGTGAATTATCTATTTGAGAGTGTTATATACTCCCTGAGGATCATCTATATGGATTTTGGAGGTTTGACCAATCCATTTTTAGTATGAATAATTTCTTACAAATTGAATTTTAGTTCGTTCATGGGGTTTTCATGTACAAGGCAAATGATTGATAGGTTTTTAATATGTAGAGGTGTGTAGTGATTAATTTAATCACTTAAGGATGTATTAGGCGTCATATGTTGAAGACCTATGTGCTTTAAAGTGGTCTTGTGTTCCTAGTTTTGCTCGATAAAGTGCTAAAAGGATGAATAAGTCTATATGGACCTATAAGGGCTTATTAATGCCTAATTGAAAGGTGTTGTTGCTTAAGGGTGATATATTAAAGATATGAATAACCTATGTAAGTGAAATTAATCTTATTATAAGTGTGATATAAACCTTAAGGGTTAAGGTGTTGTTGACTTTCTATGTCACCCCTCGGTCGATGCAAGGCCTCCCAAGCCCTTATAAAAGATTGACACACCTGTGAAGTCCCTATCACTCCAAGGAAAAGAAGAATGGGTACTCCTCATCTTCACCCAAACCCATGAATGGAATATAGGTATACATAATAAGGAAATAATGATTCACACTATCTTAAAGATCTCAACACATATCCTTACATAGAAATGGGTGGTGCACGAGGCAAAAGGCATATACACTTTAGAGTGTGAGCCTTATGTTCCAAAGTGGATAAGTAAAGAATGGCACATGAAGTGGTTATAGGATACTATATCATACCCAAAACCTTAATCTTGGTGCACACTCTACTTTAATATCCTTATTTCACCCATTCAATATAGTTTCATGCCACACATAGAGTACTACTTCTGCACCTCTCTATTATATAACGCACAACCTTCTTCTATAAACACCGTAAGATGGCCTCACACTCACTCAAAATAAGGATATTCATAGCCTTCCTAGGGAAAGTTCCATCCATCCATATGTCACACCTATTCCAATCCTATATAATAATTTGAAGAGCTTCCTTGAGAGTATGTTGAAGCATCATGTGTTAGGAGATTGGTAGAGTTAATGAGGGCCGTTGGAGGTAGTTGAGTTGAACTTGAGGTGCTGTCAAAATTAAATACAAAAAAAGATATTTGATCTTATAGGTTGAGTGCATGCCATCCTCTGACATTGATAGGAAAATATTCCATTCCCTAATGTATGTGTACCCATAAGCGATCCACCCATCAATCCAAGTCTAATCATTGGGCATAATTTAAGAAACATGGCCATGGTGTTATAAATGAATAAAATACTTCACCCATCACCCAAGTGGTGCATTTATTGTAAAACTTATTAGATCTTCTATAAAATCCTAGTTCTTCTATTGTAAAAGGGTTGACACATTTTTAGTAGCCTCACACTACAAAAATTTGCATTTAATGAGCACTTATATTGGCTAAATCCTTGTATGATAATGATAATTAAGTTTACCTCTTTTTTTTACTCTGATGATCTATGTTTTTTTATGTTTATTGATTTCTACCTATGGGTAATCTATACCCCTCTCTTTAATCATTCATCCCATGCACCTCGTTATTGAACTCAAAACTCACTTGCTAGTCACATTCTATACATACTCAGGTCTATGTTGACACTGTCTATAGACTAGTTATCATCATTTTCATTGTAGGATTATGTTTCTGCACCTCTATATGAAGTAATCATGTAATTAAAGTAACTTGGTAGAAATTGTGTGATATTGCCTTGCTCTCAAGCATGTATATTGTGTTTATGGTAGTAGGAGCACCACTCTATTCTGGGTGCATTTCCTTTTACTTTCCAACACTCTCTTACCTTTTCCCTCCCTCTTCCCTCATTATCTTAAGTTTAGACTAGTGTTAAGTTACTTTTATTCTCTTTAGGTCTGCATGCTGGTCTTAAACTAGGTGTACTTATAATATAAATAATCTAGCCTACTCCAAAGACTTGTATCGAAGAGCTTAAGGGTCACACACCTTGGGGACATTTCCATCATTATGGAAAGAAAACTAATGATCATTCACATAGATATATGATAATACTTATGTGCTTAGTGACACGTCCTCCCATTCCTAGTGCCCCATCTTAAGGCTTCCCCATGCCATTGAGTATCCATGAGTGTATGTTTCAAATAATAGTTTTTAGCACACCTGGTGGGACCAATTGAAGAAGATAAAAAAGTGGTACTTTATTTAGATATCAAGTGTAGAAGACACTAAACAAGAGCACCTGATGACTCCCAACACTTTTGGTTTGCAAAGACCAATCCCCTATTTACATGCCAAAAATAACAAGATCATCTACAAGAGACATTGATTTTCATTTCACTGAGCTTCGAACACCATCCATAAGAATGAGAGTTAGAGTGTCTTTATCCCCTATTAGAAGGTATAATATAAGTTAGTCTCCATATAGACCCTAATATAAATCACTATTTAGAATGTTTTATTCTAAAAAGGGCCTATTCTCTATCCCATTTATGGCTGTGCCAAGGAATCTAGTGTTTGTGCCCTTTAATGGTGGTAGCACATTGGTTCTAGTGTATTATGATGACATTTCTATGTCTAATCTCAAGAGCCTTCCATATTTCATAGGTGATAATTCAATCTCCCATATAGAGCATATCCAGGATATTGAAAATATCTGTGTAGTGCACCATGCCACCCAAGACAATGTTGCAGTTAGATTACTAGCTTCTTTCTTGAAAGGAAAATATCTTCAATGGTATTAGGTCTTGCAACCAAATTCCATTCACAATTGGAATGAGATTGGCACAAAATTATGAAAGTATTTTAAGGATTGGAATGATTATTTATCCCTGATAGAGTAGCTCATGACCATAAAATGAGCATCACATAAAATGATGGTTAACTTTAACTTTAAGTTTTATAGGGTCTAAGATAGAATCCCTACACTGTGTAAGCCATCTCCTAATAATTCATTATTATATTTACTAAAATCATTTAATAGTGATATAGTGGTGATGATTCAATCTATGGGAGGCATGGTTCTCCTTAATGCCTATGAAGTAGCTATGTACATTGAGAATTACTTAATTTAAGTAGGCAAGATTATGCCTAGACCCCCTATGCCTATATTCATAGAACCCCTCCTAATATAAGAACTATGAAACCCATGATAATTCCTATCCCTACTGTATTAAGCACACGTACTTTATACTCCACTCCTTCTAATGAATTTCATGAAGTAAAGATGCTATTACAATGTTTCAAGAATAAGCTGGTTACCCTCAGAAGGTAGTAGGCATAGTTCCTACATATCATTAGCCTTTCACTTAGCAATACTATACAAATAAACCTCCCTACCAAGGAAGTGTGTAAGAATAGAGCCAATTCACATATAATAGAGTGCCTTATGCATAGAAGGCTGATGCCACTAGCACCTTCAAAGCCCTTGTGCCAATACTTGATATAATATAGTGCAGGATTTGAAATGGTGCTTTCCATGTAACCAACTACATAATAAAGCTACATGCATAAATGGAATTATAAATCAAGCACTTATGGTTCAAAACATGCCTTAGTTGTAGGAATAAAAAATTAGCATAGCTCCATAAGTAGGAGAATCCTAGGTGCCATATGAACCATAGGATTGGTCTACCTTTATCAACTAGCAAGAGGAGGATTTTGGCTATATAAACCAAAGTACCACACCTAGTGGAAGAATCACTCCAATTTTTTCAACACAAAGTTCAAAAGAAGAGTTACAGATGGGGATGCACCCACTTTAGTGCCCACATCATTAGTACCATAGGTTACCCATGTAGGCGTGCGAGCTAAGGTACCCACACAAGTGTTGTGCCTAGAGAAAGCTATATAGGAGCAAGAACCACCTCAAATTAGTGTGCCAACACTAGGAGAGGATGCTATCCTAAAGTCATAACCTAGGTTATCTAATGTCTCCTTCAATATAGTGGAGAAAATGAAAAATATAAGCCTTAATGTCACAATGTGGGATGCGCTTACAATTCCATCCCAATAGAATTTATTATAGGATGCACTGAAAGGCTTCTAAGAGTGTCATGACCCTAAATTGGTGCCTACCACTTCTATGAGTTTGTGCTAGCCAAAAAAGGAGGCATAAGTGTGCAACATCACCAATAATCCACCAATATTCTATGTATTTCTTTATCATCAGCTAGCACCTAGTACACAATTGTATGATAGACTTTGGTGTAAGTAGCTCAGTAATGCCAAAGAAGATTGTGGACACACCAAAAATTGCATATACCCCTATTTCAAAAAGAGTGGTCCAATTTGATGTCATAATAGTCAAAACTATAGGTTAAATAAAGGATTTAAATATAATGCTGCATGCATACCAAAGCCTTTCTATTACATAGGATATCATAGTCATCGACTTAACCCCTATTTCACCATCTGCCTCTCTTGAGACTTCATGATAAAGATGGGTAGGTATTTATCTATATATTGGTCACATATGTTATTGAGAACTAGATATGGGACAAAAGTGACCATCAAGGTAGATATTTTAGAGCCATGTAAAGCCATATACTCCTAACCTAGTTGAGCAAAATTGTATGATGTTTGACCAAGAGGAGGATACAATTCTCCATGAGGTCATGACACCATTAGAAGGAACCTTAGATAATATAATGGATGAGTGGGCACATGAACTCTTTGAGTACAACCCATATGATAATGCAGAGATTAAACTTGGCACATATTGCATTATGGAAGAGAATTTAGTGATGGCTGATCTCATGAAGGAGCATAGGGATCCTAAAGGAGTGTGGATACTATACTTTGATGGCTCCCAAAGTAATAATGGTAGAGGTGTTGGTGTCATGTTATTCTCACGCCCAAAAGGAAACATACTTCCATGCCTTTAGACTATATTTTGTTTACACAAACAATGCTACCAAGTATGAGGTGCTAATTTAAGGCCTTTAGCTTGTACAAAAGAAGGTTCAAGGCACTATAATCACTGGGTGATAGTTAGCTAGTTGTCAAATATGCCTGATCTTAGAGTATGACCAAAAATGGCTTGATGAAAGCCTACAAACATAGGGTGTGATATATGATTGATGGGTTTAATGCCTAACATCACCTCTATACCAAGAGCATTGAACATTGATGCAGACAGGCTAGCAACCATAGGTATGTAATATGACATTCCATGTGACATAATGAAAGAGTCCAAATAGCTTGTCAAGCTTGTAGTTAGACTAAAAATTATTGATAACATGGAGAATTGGCAAGTGTTCAAAAGTGATGAGAAAATCATCAGTTTTATTCAAGATGAAGTAGAGTTTTACACCATGAACTAGGCATAGCTACAATCCCAATATGATGAATAGGTCATCCAACTAAAGGGGAATAAATTTACAAAGGGTTTAGTCACCCTAGAGAGTATCTTTGATTCTAATGACCAATTTAGAGGAGAGAGGCATAACATGACAACCAAGGAAGACATCTCTGTGCCTATAAATATTTTAGAAGGAAAAGATCTTAAAGCTGGTAACATGTGTTCTATGCCAAAGATTCAGAGTTTTATTCAACTTAATAGGAGGTATGATGGCATTTTTGTATGGAGCTATAAAGATCTTAGAAGTTTTGTTCTAAGTATTACACAACACACAATTGAGCTAAAACCTAGCACACAACCCATGCACAAAAGTAGAGGCCCATTAATCTAAAGTTGGAGCCATTAATGCATAAGGAACTCTCCAAGATCATTGAGGCCAGTATAATACTTCTAATAAAACACTCTTTATGGGTCACCAATTTGGTATCAATGTGAAATAATAATGGGGATATACATCTCTACATGGACTTTAGGGACCTGAATAAGGCTTCCATCAAAGACCTCATCCATGGAGAAAATCTTACAAATAGTCATAGGTGCAAAGAGATTTTCATTGCTGGATGGTTATTCAGGTTATAACTATATTTAAGTGCAAGAGTGAGACTGATACAAAACTGTGTTCACCACCAAGTGGGGAACTTATACATATAAATGCATACCTTTTAGCCTAATAAACTCATACAAAACCTTCCAAAGAGCCATGAATTTGACATTCAAGGAGTTCATCAATAAGATCATGTTAGTTTACCTTGATGACATAAATGTTTTCTCTAAGTGCGTAGAAGATCATTTGCACTACCTGGAGCAAGTCTTTCAGAGGTGTTGAGAGTTCAAGATTTTTGTGAACCCTAACAAATACATCTTCATAGTACATAAAGACACCTTTCTTAGGCATATTATTTTTAAAGATAGAATCAAAATTGATCTTGAGAAAATCAAGGCTATCTTATCTCTTCCCCTTTCAAGCTATAAAAGGAGTCTCTAAAGTTTTCTAGGGAGAATCAACTTTATGAGAAGGTTCATGCCTAGCCTTGTCATCCTAGTCAAGCCTCTCACTACAATGCTAAAGAAGAATGTTACATTTAGTTGGATGTGTGAGGGAAAATATAGTTTTGGTGCCATCAAGTGCACCATCATGCAAGCTCCCACCTTCATTAACATAGATTATAATAAGGATTTCATCCTTTATTCGTTTGATGGATTTGAAGGCATCTCAACCATCTTGATGTAGAAAAATAGGGAGCATCTTGAGCAACCATTTGCATTCTTTATCCAGGCACTAAAGGATTATGAGCTATGCTATAGTTTTGTAGAAAATCATGCCCTCAAAATTATGAGAGTGCTAAAGAAAATTAGGCACATACTCTCCAAAAACAACATCTAGATTATGGTAGCACATGTAAGTGTCAATGAATTCCTCCTTAATAAGGATATTGGTGAAAAAATGGCTAGCTAGATCACTAAAGTGATGGAGTATGACATAGACATCCAAGTCAACAATCTAGTTTGAGGGAAAGGACTTTACGAGAAAATGGTAGAGGTGGTAAAGTCAGAGGATGATGCAGTATTAGTATCACACAAGGAAGAATGCACAAATGAAAAAGCTACTACCAACTAGGCACATGACATAAATACCTTCCTTTGGCATAATTTATATCTACCCAACCTCAATAAAGCTAAGCATATAAATTTTTGTTTGCAATCAATCCATTATGTGCTAGTAGGAGGTGCACTTTTCCAAAAATATCTTAATAGGGTCCTACTTAGGTACATAGAGCTAGAGAAGGTAGAAAAAACCCTTAAATAATTCCATGATGGCCTTTTAAGAAGCCATTATTTGCCCAAAACCACAACCATGAAGATCATGAAAGCTAGATATTACTAGCCAACTCTATTCAAAGACATGCATTCTTATGTGCAAAATTATAAAAAATGTGCCTTCTTCATAGGTAAACAAAGGCTTTCAACCTTACCACTGTGCACAATCCAAGATGATCAACCCTTTGTATAGTGGGGCTTGGATTTCAAAGGCATGATTATCCCACTATCAAGTGATGAGAACAAGTGGATCCTCATAGTGACCAACTATTTCATGAGATGGACAAAGGCAGTTGCACTAAAGAGGCTATTGAGACATCCATCCTCAAATTATACAAGGGTGTTGTAATGATATTCAATGTTCCAACCACCATTATATCTGATATTGTGTTGGCCTTCCTTAGAACCAAGATCAATGAGTGGGCCATCAATCACAACATCTACTTGAACATCTCATCAACCTATTACCTTCAAGGTAATGGTCTAGCTGAATCCATGAATAAGAACCTAATTTGCATCATAAAGAGGACTTCGGATGATAACCAGTGAGCTTGGCACACTAAGCTCAAGACCATGTTTTGGGATTATTAGATCACACCTAAGAGAGTGTTGTAAAATTCATCCTTCATGATAGTCTATGGAAGGGAAGCTAGATTATCAACATCCCTTGAGTTTCCTTCTTTAGAACTCACACACTAGTTGGAGCTGCTTGAGAATGACCCCCTTAAAGAAAGAATGGCAAAACTCATGGGGCTCAAAGAAACTAGAGTGCAAGCTATGTGCACCATGGATATTAAACAAGGAGAGACTAAGAGGTTTTTTGACACAAAAGCTAACACCAAAAGTTTCCAAGAAGGGGACTTAGTGCTCAAATGGGATGTTGATAGAATGAAAGTCAGAAGGCACACCAAGTTTGATATAATACATAGTGGTCCATATACCATCACTAGTTGTAAGCTATCTAATGCCTTCCAAATTTCTAGAGTGAATGGAGAAGAGCGTCCAATCCCAGTCAATGGGATTAATTTAAAGAAATATCTCCATTAAATCTTATATATATTTGTAAATAAGTAGAGTAGATGATTTTCATTTCCCTAAAGGTCCACCTCTTCTACCCTTATTTTTAGATTAGTTTTATTTCCTCCAAGTCTTTGTGCATAGTGATTTCTTAGCTTAGGTATTTTCCTCTAAGTGCCTTTAGTGTAGTTCTCATCTTATCAGGTGAATCTCAATTCATTTCAAGAATCCAAAAGCATGCAATCAACACATCCATAGGAGAAAGAACCAAAATTTTTGAGGACTCTATTCCCAATGGACCATTCAAAGGATACCAGGTTCTTTCTTAGTAATAAAGTGGCCCACAAAGGTTATTAGAAGTGTTAAATTTCTAAGTCACCCATTGGTTGATGTAAGGCCTCCTAAGCCCTTATAGAAGATTGAAACACTTATGAAGTCCCTAAAAATCCAAAGAGAAGCATATGCACTCCTCATTTGTGCCCAAATCCATGAATGAAATGATGGTCTACATAGAAAAGAAATAATGATTCATACTAACTTAAAGAGTTCAACACATATATTACATAGAAATGGGTGGTGTGTGAGGAAAAATGCACACAAGATTTAGAGTGTAGACCCTATGTCCTAAAGTAGATAAGTAAAGAATGGCACAGGAAGTGGTTACAAGATACTCTAGTGCACCTAGAACCTTCATCTTGGTGCATGAACTACCTCAAGATGTTTCTTTCACCCATTCAATATAGTTTCACACCTTGCATATAGTTGTACTTCTATGCTTCTCTATTGTGTAACACATAACCTTCTTTTGTGAGCACTGTAGGGTGGCCTTGCACTTGTTCAAAATAAGGATCTTTATATCCTTATCAAGGAAAGCACCAACCATCCACATGTCACACCTTTATCACTCCTATACAATAATTTAAAGAGCTTCACTGAGAGTTTATTGAAGCACCACATGTTAGGAGGTTGGTAGAGTTAATGAGGGCTATTGGAGGTAGTTGAGTTAAACTTAAGGTGATGTTAGAATTAAATACAAAAGTGGATATTTGACCTCAAAGCTTGATTACACACCATCTTTTGAAACTGATAGGAAAATATTTCATTCCCAATGCATGTGTATCCAAAAGTGATCCTGCCATCAATCCAAGTCCAATCATCAAATGGACTTTAAGAAGCATGGCCATGGCACCAAAAATCCATTAAATACTTCACCCATCACCTAAGTGTCACATTTATTATAAAACTAGCTTGATCTTCTATAAAATCCTAGTTATTCCATTATAAAAGGGTCAACACATTTTTAGTAGCCTTATGTTACATAAATTTACCTTCAATGAGCACTTATATTAGCTAAATCCTTGTATGCTAATGAGAATTAAGTTCACCTCTTTTCATTATTTTGATGATATGAGTGAATTTTATGTTTGTTTATTTCTTATTATGGGTAATATTTGCCCCTCTCTTTAATCATTCATACCTTGCACCTCCTTATTGAACTCAAATCTCACTTGCTAGTCATATTATGTGTACACTTGTGTCTGCATTGATGTTGTTTATGGACCAGTTATCATCCCTCTCATTATAACATTGTGTTCTTGTGCCTCTATGAGAAGTACTCATGCAAGTAGAGTAACTAGGTAGAAATTATGTGATATTATTTTGTTCTCAAGCATGTGCATTGTGTTTATAGTAGTAGGAGTGCTCACTCTATTCTGGGTGCATCTCCTTTTAGTTTCTAGCACTCTCTTACCTTTTCCATCCCTTTTCCCTCATGATCTTAAGTTTAGACTAGCAATATGTTACTTTTATACTCTTTAGGTCTATGCATTAGTTTTAAACTAGGATCACATAAAATAGAAGGAATCCAACCTACTCTGGAGATTCATCCCAAGGAGCACAAGGGTCCTTTACCTTGGGGAGATTTCCATCATTGCGGTGAGACAATTGATGATCATGCATGTAGCTATGTGAAAATACTTCTGTGTCCAGTGCTAGGTCCTCTCACACCCTATGTAGGATCTCCATGCTTAACACCCCACTTCAATGCTTCCTTTTACTATCGAGCATCTATGGGTGCACATTTTGAGTGACAACATGTATGTCTTATGTCTAATTAAGTAGATGGTGATCATAAAGGATCTATAAATAGCATAAACAAAGATGAAGGTTTATAGAGTTGACAAGAAAAGAAAAGAGAAGTGTGAGAGTGCTTAGTGGATGTATTGAATAGTAGAGAAGTGTAAGGAATATGTGTGTGACCTAGAGGTTATATATATGATGTTATAAAAATGTTATTATAGGGTTGAATATTGAGGATGAGTGAAGAGGTGTAGAGTGATCCAAAATTTTATTTTGGATTCATTTCTTGTGTGTGAAGGATTGATATAGTGTGAAGGGTTGAAGAGAGTTGTTATTCACTATTTATCAATTATATTGAAAGGAAATCAGAGTTTTTGAGGTGTTGATATTATAAGGTGTTGTGTGGGTGCTTAAAAACTAGAATAAGTGGGTGCTTGTTCATGCTTAGGGGTTGGTGATCCTTGTGAAGTGGGTGCTTCACTAAAGTCTCTTGTTTTTAAGTCTCTTGTAGGATTGTAGTCAACTTATCTGTAGACTTGAGAGTGGGTTTTATCCCCCATGAGGGTTTCCCACATAATCCATGTGTATGTGTGTTGATCTTGCATAGTTTCCTTTATTCTTTGTAATAACTACTTTATGTGCTTCATGAACAATTTTGTTGAGTGGTTAAGAGTTTAAAGTTTTGGAGTTGGAATTGAATTGATTGCATCATTGATTCACCCCCCTCTCAGTGATTGTACCTATAACAAGATTTCCCTTTACTATGTCTATGGTTATTCTAGGTCCATACTCGATCATCCAAGTATACGTGGGCACTATTGATTGATCTTATTTGAGTCCCAATCTATTGAGATAAAGAGGATAGTTATAGGTCATCCTAACTCATGCATATATTTTGGTGAGCTTGATGTGAATCTTATCGCACCTATTGCTGTATCATTTTCATGTTTGTCCTTTATAATTAGTGACATCTTCAAAACCATCATATATTTTTAGTCTAATTGTATCTACTAGACTGATAAAATTTTCTTAGTTTTAAATATTTTATTGGCCACCTAATACCATTCTTAGTATTTTCATAAATATATTAGATAAACTGATATAATTTCTAGGTTTTCTCAATTACATCAGATGGTTTGATATAATTCTGTCTCCTGCTAATTACATTAGCTATCTTGATATTGTTATATTTTATTAGTTTTTCTTAACTATATTAGTAAGTCCAATACCATTTCTAAGTGTTTATTTCCTTCATTAAGTGTTATAATTATTTATTTCAATCTAAATCATTTATGATGCCCACGAGAATCCTAATTATTCCACCTTCATCAATTCTAATATGATTGAAAATGAATACCACAATTTCACATCTATGATGATGATTCTAACAAAGGTGAAGACCCTAACATGATAGTGGATGTTCCCATTGATGATTAATACAACATGGACATTCTTGTATTGATGAATTCAACAACTTACAAATTTTGAATTTGAGGGTTTCATCAAAGATGAAAAATCCACTTATAAGCATAGGTAGTGGTTACATAACTACTAATATTTATAAGTGATGGTTACATAGCCACCATTATCTATAGTGGTAGTTGTGAAACCACCCCAATGGTTTCATAATTACCATTCTAATTAAAGTGAAAATTCTCTCTCAAATCAAAATATGGGCACATGAGTGGTTGAAAACACTTCCTCTTCTCGATGAGAATTTATTTAAATTCTTTGGTAGGATACAAAGTGGATGGAAAAAATATAATATCTATTGAAGGAAAAGATCATTATAGAAGTAAGTGAGAAGCCTTTAAGCTAGATTCATATTGTAGTTTATATATTTGGGTCCTTGTTCATGTTGTCTCATTGTTTCCTAGCTATGAATGGTTATTCTTGTTACATTGGATTAATATGAAGTGTTTAATAAGTGCAAATTAATCACACATGCAAGTTTTGGATAGTATAGTAATGGAAGATCTATCTATAAATGCCATGTTTGGTAGTAACTTGTACAATTGTTGAATTACATAGTGGAAGGGAAGAGAAATTGCCTCACCCAATAGAGTTTTTTCCACACCAAGCTTCTCTAGGTCATATAGTGTGTTTATATTTTGCTTTGGCTTTTCTTATGCTTCTTTTTTATGCTCAGTATGTTGTACATTTCATTTCCAACACTTTTTTTATCTATGTTTTAGCATTGAAAGAAGACTATAATAATCATATATCAGTCATATGTTTAACGAGGAGTATATGATCCATGTTGTTGAATATCAATGTGGAATATCCACCTTATTTATGGATTTGATTGGTATCAAAGTTGGTATAGTATTAATTTTAGTCCTTTTGTGTGTTTGTGACTACATTTTAGTATATGTTCATCACTAAAGTAAGTAGCGATAGTGGTTAAGGTACCATAGTTCCCTTTGCGGAATACATTTACATAAGGAATTGGAATCAAGAGATCAAAAGTATGATTCATTTAAATGAGTAAGATGCTCATACATCATAAGAATGATCCCAAAATATTGAATAAGGATTGGCTATCATCTCTATTTTTATGAGAAAACTTGATCGATTGAAGTCCATCATGGGTATTCTCATGGAGAAGTTTGGTGTTATAATAAAGACATTGAAAGTACGTAAGGAGGATACTCTCAAGGATGAGAAGATAGAAAAATAATCATGTGCCAATTAAACTCCACCTCCATTCAAGTCTAAGGTAAAGATATAGATTTATTTGTATGAAAGAGATGCAAATTGATATAGGATAGATGATTAGCTAACACAAAGAGGTATATTTCTATTTACATTAGATTAATGAGAGCCAAAAAAATTATTTTATCTAGTTAAAATTAATCTATTGTGCTTTAACTTAGTTTTAAAGTAATGCTCATGACTTTTTTGTCAATAATATTCCTACTATTACTAAGTGGGATGAATTTAATATTTTAATTAAGAAGCAATTTCATCCTATTTTTTATGAGGAAGATACTTCCAAGTATTGAAAATCTCTTCAGGAAAATCAAGGCCAAAGAGTGCAGGAGTATACATGTGAGTTACACAAGAAGGCTATCTAAATGGGAACAGATATAGAATATCATGACATCTTGATGAAATATGTTAGTGGAGTCCATATCCATTTGAGGAGACCTATATTATTGGCCAAGCCTATGGATGTAGATGAGGCTTTTTCTCAAGATCACTAGTTAGAGATGGAAAAGAAAAATAATGTTACATATACCTCTTAAATCAATCTAAAGAAACAAGGTGGTTCAAAGCATAAGGGTAAAGGAAAATGCAAACATAATTATAATTATATTTATAATAAGGATACTAAAAGGAATTGTGGGCATTATGATGTTGATAGTCATTTTGAGTGTTTTTTTTGGATGTTACATCTAGAATTACATCCATTCAAGAACAACAAAAATAAGAAGGAAATGGCTTCTTTTAAAGGTGAAGACACTGGTTGTAGATATGATGTGGATGGGAATTTCTATTTTAACCCCATAAATAGAGAGTAATGTCTAGGTAGTATTAATGTTCTAGAGAGTGAACTTTGTAGACTTTTCCATATTAAAATTCAGATGAAGAAAATAAAAATGGATGCTCTTTATGATACTTATTCATGAGGAAATTTGATATGCAAGGAGTTAATAGACAAATTGGGGATTTAAACCATCCATAACCATATGCTTTGGGCTAGATGAAGAAAGACATAGACATCAAGGTGACCAAGCAATGCAAAATTAAGTTTGGTATAAATGCACATTTCATTGATGAAGTTATAATGGATGTTGTGCCTCTTGATGTGTGTGGTTTAGAATTTTAAATCCTTTATTTATATATTTGGGATAATATCTTCATGAAGAGATCCAATAAATATCATTTGGTAATGGATGGCAAGAGATACATCATTTTAGGCTACAAAAATGATTCTAAAATCTCTTTTGTAACTATATCTGAAGCTTAAAATATTATTAATGCAAGTGGGAAGTTTGATATTTTTAGGGATACTCAAGATAAATAAGTGGTTAAATATAAAAATTATTTTAACATGTTTACTAAAAAAGATCATAAATGCATATGAGAGTTGGTGCAACAATTTAAGTAAGTCTTTCATGAGCCCATAATATTTCCACTGATGAGGCCTACTAAGCATGAAATTTAATTGTTACTGGATAATTTGATTCATAATATTAGTTTGTATATGTAGTCCTTGAAGGATGACAATGAGGTAAAACAACAATTACAATTTTTAATTGATCAAGGTGTAATCCTAACTAGTACTTCTCTATATGTTTCTCATATTGTTTTACCTAATAAATATGGTTCAAGGAAAATGTGTTTTGATTAGAGAGAACTTAAAAGAATAACCATCAAAAATAAGTACCCTCTTTCACATATTGATTATATTCTAGATCAACTTCAACATGCCAATTATTTTATTAAATTAGATTTGAAATTTGGGTATCACTAGGAGAGGATTAAAGAAGAGGACGTTTGGAAGACATTGTTCAAGACAAGTTAAGGGTTGTATGAATGGTTGGATATACATTTTTGACTATGTAATACACAAAATACCTTCATGTGGTGGATGAATGAGGTAATGATGCCATTTATTGATTCCTTTGTCATTATGTATTTGGAGGATATTATTGTTTTCATAATATTTTTTGATGAGTATATTGATCATTCAAAATAAGTTTTGCAAGTTTTTAAGGAGAACAAGTTAGTATTGAATGAGAATAAATGTGAGTTTTCTCAACAGTAACTTGTATACTTGTGGCACATGGTTGGAGATTAGGAATTGGGGATTGATTTGGTAAATATTGAGCTCATTGCCTTCTAGTGTGATCAAAACAAGGAGTTTTTTTTGGTGCAATTAAATATTTGAGGAAGTTCATCAAGGATTGTTCTTCCATAGTCATACCTATGCATGCCATTACAATAAGTGATAAAATTTTTAATTTGGGGTAAGAACCAACAAGATGTCTTTGATATGTTCAGACATAAGATTAGCCATGTTTTGGTATTAAATTTTATAACTTGTAGCTACACGTTTAGGTGGAAACTAATGCTAGTAACTATGTAATGGGGGTTGTCCTATTACAAGGAGGTAAGCCCTTATGTTAACACTAAGAATTATTTCATGGTGAAATTTTAGATTATTATATATATGGTAAATAATTACATGATATTTTTCAATCAATTAAAAAATGGAAATAATATCTAATGGGGAAGGAAACTATTATCCACATAGATCACCAACCTCTCCAATATTTGTAAGCATAAACCAAAATTTAGCAAGCTAAACACTTTAAGTGGATGATTTTTTTATTAAAAAATGATTTGACTATTAAATTTAAGAAATGTGTGACTAAAAAACTAGTTGATATGCTATCTAGACCTCCTTTTCTTTTATCCATGAGCACCATAACTCTTCTTGATCCTTTTATGTGTGAGTCTTATGTATAAGGATATGAACTTGAGTAGATTTTGGAGATCCATTTATTAAATAAAATAGGTCCTAAAATATAAGATTTGATCCCAAGGGGGATAATTACCTTCAAGATGGATTGATATACAAGTTGGGTAAGATTTGGATGCCTAAAGTGGAAAGAGTTCAAGTAATGAAAAAAAAACATACGTCATAATTTACAAGACATTTTGGTGATACAAAGATTATTGAATACTCACATAGGTATGTTTATTGACACAATATGCAATTTGATGTTGCTATGTTCATAAGGGGATGTGTGTTATGTATCATAATCAAGATTAATAGCATGAATTTGGGTTTGTATATACCATTACCAATTTATTATAGAACATAGATAATCATTTCCATGGATTATGTAGGTGGGTTGCCTATGTCAAGGAAGGGACACAACTATATCTTTTTGGTTATGGACAAGTTTAGTAATATGTGTATTCTTATTCCTAGTAAGAAGACTCTCAAAGGTAGTGATGTAGATAAGTATATATTTTCTAATGTGTGGGTTCATTTTGGTTTTCTTAAGTTCATTATTTTAGATCGAGACTCAATATTTATTCGTAATTTTTGGGCCACACTGTGGGAGAAGATGGATAGAAACTTGAAACAGTCTACAAACTTTTATCCACAAAATAATGGGCATATATAAGTTATAAATAAAACATTGGTAAAATTATTGAGTGGGTATAATGGGAATCATCCTATGATTTGGGATGAAAATTTTATGTATAATCAACATTATTTTAATAGGGTAATGCATTCTTATACTAGCAAAACTCCTTTTGAAACTTGTTTTGGTTACTTACCTCTATGTTAATTTGGTATTGTTTTGAGAAAAACATACAAATGAAATGGGAAAATGGATCGAAAAGTCCATAAATCTAAAATGTTCATTGATAAGATTCAAACAATTCACCTTCAAGTGCAAGAGATGTTAGAGTCACAAGAAAAGTACAAAGTAAGACATGAATAACACATGATCAAGCATAAATTATGTATTGGAGAAAGGGTATGGTTGCACTTTAGTCATGAGAGGCTCCAAGGAAGGACTAATAAACTTAAACCTATTGTGTATGGTCCATTTGAAATTATGAAACAAGTGGGAAAGAATGCATTTAAGCTTGATTTTACTTCTTATATGAAGATTTATTCCAATTTCAATGTTGATAACTTACATCTCTTTGAGCCTTCTATGTTCAAAAATAAACATTAAGGGCTGTTGCTACCTTCTATTTAAGACCTTTCTCTTGATAGTCATATAGCATTGGAGGAAGATGTGTTACAAAAGATGAAGATGATAACAAGAAGAGGAGTGTAAGAGCATTGGTTGGTTGGGTTAAAGGGTAAACTACTTGGTAGGGCCAAATGGTATGCTAAAGAAGATGCAGGGAAGATATTTACTGACATACAAGGTTATTAAAGCTTTTAGAGACTTAAAAGCCTCAAATTAGGGAGGCATGACTTAAAAAATGGATCTAGATTACTAGGGATGTTGTCTAGTGCATTTACACTATACTCAATTATGTGATTCATGTATGTAAAACACTCTATAATATACCTATTCAAGCTTGTTCATGTAAAGTGAACAATTCAGTTAAGTTGTAGTAGAAAAATTAGTGTTGGGATGGTTTGTAAATTCTTATATTATTGAAGTTAATAGCTTGTATCCTTTGAATTTAATGGTTTTGTGAAATATGATAAAACCACCAATAAACATAGGCAATAATTGCACAATGATCAATATTTATAGGTAGTAGTTGTGTAATCACCCTTATCTATAGGCAATGGTTATGAAATAACCTCCATGGTTTGAAATTATCTACGTTGTTTCTAAACTTCAAATCTACTTAAATTAGTGGTTTTTACACCAATCAAAACTTAGGTAGAGGAGAGGTTGAAAAAGATTTATCTTCTTGGCGATAGTTAATTTGAAGTATTTAGTGGATTCGTAGGAGGATGGGTATAAGTAAAGGCTAAGTTGAAAGTAGAGATCATTAGAGAAGTCAGTGATATGTCTTGAATTTGGGTTCACATTATTTGCATGTTTAAGTCCTTGTTCATATTGTCTCATTATTTCCTAGCTATGAGTGATTATTATAGCTATGTTGGATCACTGTGAAATATCTAAGAAGTGCAAAATAATCATGTTTACAAGATTTGGATAGTGTATTAAGGGAACCTTTTTTCATAAAGGCCATGTTTGGTAGTAACTTTTATAATTAATAGGTTACATAATGGAAGGGAAGAGTAAATTTGTCACCCAATGGATTTTTTCCCACACCAGGTTTCTCTAGGTCATATAGTTTGTGCATATTATGATATGTATTATCTTATTCTTACTTTTTATGTTTTGTATGGTGTATATTTCATTTTAAATACTTTTAAATCCCTATTTTAGCATTGAAAGTAGTTTATAATAATCATATATTAATAATATGTTGAGCTAGGTGCATAATATCTATGTTGTTTAAACTTAGAGTGGAATATTCACATAGTTTACGTATAACCATTTGATAATTCAATTGCATTATGAATGTAATATTTAATCTATTTCATCGATAACAAATTGCTATTTAAGATGTATTAGGTAATGTATATCTAAGTGACTACTATATCTAATCAACATGGTACGACATTGTAGTATTATGAAACTTGTTCATTTGATATCAATTCCAACTAAGCATAATGACCATTGATAGACACCTTGTCACCAAAAGTATAATTGTACATTCTTTAATTGTGGTAACATTGTTATAGCCTTAGGACGGAATGTTATGCACCTTAAATGGTTACTTTCACTTTAATTGATCAATTACATGTTTTTGATTTAATAATTTTGAGAATATTGGTGTATTATTCCTAATTTAGTTAAGGGTAAGGAATAAGAAATCAATAAATAAATATGTAATAATTAAACTAATGATTTGTATAATTTGAATATAATTTAAACCTTTCTAAAAATAGTAATAAATGTGAGGAAAATAAGAATTAGTTGGAAAATGATTGAGATGGCTATTTCAGAGTCTATAATTCATTGTACAGGACTGGGACACTATCATAAATCAAGTTCTAGCCTTCATTTTATGATTAGATAGGAGTGCTAAATTAGGACACCTTGGGGTTCAGTGCTATCATCCTCTTCTATCACTATTATCTAGGAGACCTAAGATTTTTGGGTTTTGTTTGTTGTGTTTGTGTGAGCCTACCTATGAAATTTTAACTATTGGATGTCCATGGAACTCCTTGTAGAGCTGATTTATTATTTAAACCCTAGACTCCATTATGCTTTGACAAACTTTGGGAAAGAGAGGGGAGTTAGTGTGTGTAATATGCACTAAAAATTTATCCACACCCCTTATGTGGGCACACTGCCTACATACCAATAATCTAAAGAGGAATCAAGCCATATGTAGTTCTCCCACTTGATGTGCTTTGTGTAATAATGTGTATGAAGATGAAAAATTCTAAACTAGGTGTGCTCGAAATGGCTAGGGACTGGTGTAAGGATTTGAATAAGATTTTATTAGTATTAGTTGTCTATATGTAGAGAATAGGGAAGATTGCCTTATTGGTTTTACTTGTATTCTTGCTTGCTTTGTAATAATTGCCAACCCCTTCTAAATGACATTTGAATGGGCTTTTATAGGGGTTTGTTGGTCATGGGTTGAATGTGCTTGCATTAGGATAACAAGAAGAGGGATAAGAAATAGAATAAACTGACCATTGGAGTTAAAAATTAACTTAAATAGGAGCACCAAAAATAGACACTAGAGGGCTTGATACTATAGTCCAATTTGGGTGCTCTAGCCCTAAGGGTACGAGACCTAGGGGGATGGATTTGTCATGGGAAAAATAGTCTATCTTAGTTAGGATCAGTTATGGAAGACTATGGATGACTAGAAATAAGTGAAAATATGCCTATGAAAGCCATTTATAAAGGTGAAGATTAGGCTTGTATGAAATCCACTCTGAAACTAGGTACTAGGCTTATATGAAAGCCACTCCAAAATGTGGAGGTTAGGGTTGTATGAAAGCCACTCCAAAATAATGATAACCACCTATAGATGGAATAAGGCATGTAACTATTGAGAATGCCTAGGTAATATGTTGAAATCAAAAACAAAAGAAGATAAATATGCCACACACATTGCCCCTAATCACTGGTGTCTAAAACATGGATTTTGATTTAGAAGTTATACCAATTGCCCTATCTAAACTAGAAGTGAGAGCCATCATGCTGTGCATGATTCCCCCTATATCTAGATTCTTTGATAAAAATTTTACTAAAACTATTGTTTCTAAATTGGTCTGAATGTGCAAAACTATAGCTGAACCTACCTTTTTGCCTGTGTCAAAAAAATATGATTGTTTTGCTATTTGGATAGGAGCACCAAAAATAGACACCCTGTTGTCTGATGATATAGTCTAATCTTGGCACTATTATCTTAGGGTAACTTTGATGACTATTATGTAATTTTCACTATCTTCTTAGTTTGTTCTACCTGGTTTGAAGTTTGGTTGTTTTGGGTGTTTTGAATGCTAATTTTTTGATCTTTTGGAGCTTTTATCTTTGTGATAAAACCCCTATTTGTTTCCCCTTCTTCTAAGGGTAGGAATGAATATCCTATAATGACTACCCTTAGAAAAAATATCCCTACAAGTGTGTTATGATAAAAGATACATGATATATTAATGATAATTTACAAGATATCTTAAGATATAACATGGTTTGTAATGAGAGATTGTTAGATAAATAGGGGTATGCCTAAATAGATATAAAAACGTAATACCATGTGTAATGTACTAAACTAGAACTAGAATCCTGGTTAGTTTTAGTTGTTATGGAGGGATGGAACATAATGTCCATCATGACATCCAAGAAAACAAGATAATGCATGATGTGGATCATGGAATTACAAATAATTGAGAAGCAAACAAACAACAAACATACAAGGCAAGGAACAAGAAGAAACAAGAGTGGTGAAGGGGCCAATAAAACAAGGGAGATGGGCACATGTCACTCAAACTAGAAAGCAAGAATATAAGGCATGTTTAAATGCCACATACACATACAAGTGAAACAAGCAAGGTTGGCATGAAAGCCACAACCACATAGAAGAGTACAGGCAAAGGACATTGGCAAATGTCCTAAGGCACACACAATAGATAAAAGCAAAGGACATTCACAAATGTCTTAAGGCACATACATGATACAAATAGGAATTGAGAAATTCAAACAATCTAGCTACATTAAGCAAGAAAGGAAAGCTTGTAAATACAAGAAATACAATCACATCTAACTAATCAAAGTAAGAAGTGAAAGTATGTAAGACATGTAGTATAAAACTAGGTATATGCTAACAAATACACAAGTGTGATATACTAGTGAGTGTTGATAGATTAATATGTTTATGCTATTAAGTAATGTACATCAACATGATAACTAGAATGTGTGGTATAGGAATGACATAACCTGAATGGTGTAGTCATGTATAAGATGCCCCTAGTGGGTATGGATATCGATGTGTGTCTTGAATGTAGAATTAAGATTCCCCCTCAATGGGTAGACTGAAGAAATCGAGGACCTATATGTCATTGCACACACTCAAAGAAGATCAAATGAAGCATGGTAATGTAGATAAATTGACAAACAATAACATAGGACAACAAATGTAATTCTAGCATAGTAGTATAAATGTAAAGCATGGATGATGCATACAATTGATTTTTTTTTTAATTTTGAATTATTTGAATGTTTTTAGTATTTTGAAATTTTTGAGCTATGTACAATCAATCATGAGAATATTATGTACAAGAAATACTAAGAAACTATGTACAAGTAATTTAAAAAAATTATGTACAATACAATGTGTGAAATGAAATGCTAGACATGGAATCTATGTCAATGGATAATATTGAATGGATTTTTGAGTTTCTTTCCTTTAAGTGAGGCTAGATGATACACTTTAGGGCTAAGATTTTTAGTAATCATGTATGGACCTAGACAATTTGGTTTGAATTTTCTTTTGATTTCTTCTTTGGCATTGACATTGCAAAGATTTTCTTTGAGAATGAGATCATTAAATTTTAATTCTCTGGTGTGAACTCATTTATTATAGGATCATTATATACATGGTTGGTAGATTCTGAGATGTTTTTTTCCTTAAATTCATGTATGGTCTAACTAATTTATTTGGTGTAGAAACTTTTCAAGATTCTGGTCATCAGTGAGAATACCTTTAAGAGAGATATGAAGAGATGGGAATTTTAATTCCAATGGTAAAACTAATTCTATGACATAAACAAGTGAATAAGGAGTGGCTCATGTGGGCATGTGAATTCTTGTGTGATAGGCCCATAATTCAAAGAATAGTTGATTGTGCCAATCATCTCCAAATTTGGTCACTATTTTGCTCAAAATGTTGATGATGGTTTTATTGGTAGCCTCTTCTTAACCATTTCCTTGTGGCTAATATGGAGTGGAGAATGTGTGTTTAATCTTATATTTTGTGCAAAATTTCTTGATAGTTTTATTCTTGAATGATTTTCTATTATCAAAAATGATGGCTGCAAGCAAGCCAAAGCGTGAAATAATGTGAGTCATGAGAAAGCTGAAAATGCCTTCATTTGTAATAGATTAAAGTGGAATGGCTTCTACCCATTTGGTAAAGTAATATCTTGCTATGATTATGAACTTATGTCCATTGGTAGATTCAAGGTTAATTTTTCCAATAAGATCAAATCCCCATAACATGAATGGCCATAGAGAGACAATAAGATGTAATTGTTGTGATGGTGTATGCTATAAGTTACTATGTCATTGACATTTATCACATAGTTTTGCATATTGTAAACATTTATCTTCCATGGTGGGCTAGTATTACCTTTGTAAAATTTGTGTGACATGGCTTTTCTACTGATGTGACCACCATACTCACTATTGTGTATCTGTGTAAGAGCAATTTTGGCTTCTGCTAAAGTTAAACATTGAAGCAATTATCTGTCGAAGGATAATTTAAAAAGGTCTCTACCAATGATTACAAATGGAGTGCTTGTTTGTGTAACTTTCATTTTTAATTTCATGAAAAAGTGTCTGGTATAATAAATTTGTTTAGAAAGTTATAGATATCAGAGAACCATTCTAGAGTTGCAGAACTACGTTTAGTGGCTAAAATGGATAGTGTAATCAAATCCACATTAGATATTGATGGTGATTGTAATCATTTAATTATGAAAATAGCTTGATCATCATTAATGTTGATAAGAATAAAAAATATAACACTTTCCATTGCATCTGCTCAACTATTATCTTTTCTTGGTATACTTTCTATAGAAAAGTAATTGAACTATAATGATAAACATTGTACCATGTTTTGGTATGGGATAAGATGTTCTTCTTTTTTCAAATAGACATCATTGAATTGGTTAACCACAAGTTGGGAATCAACAAAGACTTAAATATATTTAATTTAGAGGGATTGGGAGGTAAATAAACCTAAGATAAGTGCTTCATATTCTATGGTGTTGTTGGTGTAGGAGAAACTTAATCAATATGCAATAGGAACTATGTGACCAAAAGGGTCGATAAAGATAATGCCTACCCCCATACTAGATACACATAGAGAACCATTGAAGAACATGGTCCAAGTATTAGAATGAGTATAATAGGTAGTGAAATGATCTCTAAATGTGTCACTAATAGGATTAGTGTCTAGGAGTGGTGCAGTTGCCAAATGGTCTACAATGATTTGGCCCTTTATTGATTTTTAGAGAACTATTTTTAAGTCAAAATATATTAATAACATGACCCATTTTGTGATGTGAGTAGAGAGATGTGGTTTTTCTATGAGAAAATTCAAGGGATCTACTTTTGTGATAACTTGAGTCTCATTATTTACCATGTAGTGTCAAAGTTTTTATGTAGCAAAAACTAATGCTAAACATAATTTTTCTATTATAGAGTAATTTTTTTCATAAGCAACTAAAGTGCAACTGATGTAATAAACTTCTCGTTTGGTGTTTTAATCATTGTGTTGTGCTAAGAGTGCTCCTAATGCTTGGTCTGTTGCTAAGATATATAGTAGGAAAGGCTTGTCAGAGATAGGTGGTACTAAAATAGGTGGAATAAGAAGATATTTCTTGATTGTATCAAAGATTTTTTGACAAGATTGGTCCCAAATAGACTTTGTATATTTATTTAGTAATTGAGTGAATGTCTAAGTTTTATCAACAAGTTGAGCTACAAAATGATGGATTGCTTGGATCTTGCCTTGTAGGGATTAAAGGTTTTTTAAGTTTGTAGGAAGTAGCATGTCAATGATTGCTTTGACTTTATTAGGGTCAAATTCTATGCCACACTAAGAAATAATGAAACCTAAGAGTTTTCCTGATGTAACTCCAAACATACACTTCTTTGGGTTTAATCAGACATTGTACTGTCTGAGTATTTGAAATATCTTTCATAAATCAATAGTGTGATGTTATCATTGTTTGGATTTAGCTAATATATCATTGACATAATCCTTGATAGTATGGTGAATCAAATCATGAAATATATGTGTCATGGTATGTTGGTATGTGGCTCTGACATTTTTTAATCTGAAAGGCATGACAATGTAACAAAATGTACCCTAAGGTATTGTAAAAGATGTTTTATCTTGATCTTCTTTGGCAATTTTGATTTGGTTGTATCTTGCAAAGCCATCCATAAATGATAAAATTTCATACCTAGTTGTGAAATCTATGATCATGTCAATGCTAGGTAAAGGAAAATCATCTTTTGAGAATGCTTTATTTAAACTCAGGAGTCAAAACAACACCAAATTTGTCCATTGGGTTTGACCATGGGGATTATATTGGAAACCCATTCAAGGTGTGCTACTGGTTGAATTAATCCAACATCTAAGAGGTGTTGGATCTCATCTTTGACTAAGAAAGCCACCTTAGGATGCATTTTATGATTTTTTTGTTTAACTAGTATAACATCTAGGTATAAAAGAATTTGATTTGCTATAGATGTATCAATTCTTGGCATATTTAATTAAGACCAAGCAAAGAATTCTTGAAAAATTGTTAAATTTTGATGAATATCTATATCCTCTTCATTTTTTAGGGTAGTGGCTAACAAGATAATGCAGGGATATTGATTAGTTCCAAAATTGAAATTAACTATTTCCTTATTAAGCAATGTGGAATGATCTAGTGTGTATGGGGTTGTAAGAATAGTATCATCAAAATCAACTAGTATGTCTTTGGAAGAATCTAGATTTTCTTTGAAGTATGCATGGGTATTTATGTGATGAGGAAATCTATTTTTATGATATCAAGATGGGAGTTCCTCATATGATCTAAGAAATTATAGGAGGGATTCATTGTTAGAGAATTCATCTAATGTGTACATATCTGGTGAAACTATATCATCAATGAGATCAAAATAAATAAATGATAATGTTGAAGTATGATTAATAATTGGTCTACCAATGTAATGGGTGGACAAAAATTTATATTCTTTGAAGTTGTGGAAGAAGGTTTATCATGAACAATGGCAAGCTGATATCCTAGTCCTTGCCTTCCATGTTGTGTTGATGCCTCGATAGGATTGAAGATTCCTTGTTCATACTTTCCAAGACGTTTTCCATGATATCCCATTTATTAAGACATTTAAGTACAAAAGGGGAAGTAAAATGGTGATTTAGTTTTAGTGCTATTATAGAAGTTGGAATTGTCTGATGTGTTGCATGGTCTAAGGGTACACTTTAAGTAGTGGGTTATTTAGGTATATTATCAAGATTAAATTACAAAATATAATTTTGTGGAGATTTAGTAACTTAGTAGTATTTAAAAGGTTCATTGTTTATTGGGCATGTGTAGATGTAGCCTTTGTGACTAAATTTTAGACAAGCATGAAGTGTAGATGGAACTGCATGCATATCATGAATCAAAGGTTGACTAAGTAATAAATTATAATTAAGGTCATTTGGCATGAATTGGAAATGTCTTAGGCCCTAAGGTAATATTGAGTGTTATTTGACCCATGACTTTCTATGCGATGTTGTCAAAGCCTCTGATGTTCATGTCAGAATGGTCTAGATCTTGAGGTTGTATATTAAGATGTTTAAGAAAATAAATGTTGCAAATGTTGAGTCCTAAATCATTATCAACCAACACACTTTTTATTCCCATATGATTAATTATTAATTAAATATATAGAGGTAGATGTTGTTAAATGATGTGTCACAGGGGTAAATTCTCTTTTTCAAAGGAAATATGCTCTTTAGTCCATTGCATTCTATTGAGAATAGAAGCAACATAAGCTGGTTTGGTAGAAATAGGAATTCTAATATTGTGAAGGGCTTCATAAAATACATCTTTGTAAACATCCGATCATTGAAGGAGCTCAAGAACTGAAACTATATTAGAAGGGGTGATAACTTGAGTTATAAAGCTATAGCCATGGGTGTAATCAACCTACCTATCTTCATAAACTTGGGTGATAACATGTACCGCATGATCTAATATAGGCATAGAGCTGGTAGTAGGTGCAAGATAAGAGCTAAATGTACCAAGTTTGAAGGGAGGAGGGTTAGATATACTCGCTAGTGTTATCTTGTGTATAGTAGTGATAGGAAAATACTCAAAAGTAACCAATGAGTTATATGCATCTAGATACAACTCATGAATGTGAAATGAAATACATGAAATTAGAGTTATAAGTTGTATAACAATATATTTATAAACAACATTCCAAATGAGAGATAAAAATCAAGGGATAAAGAGCATGGAATGGTGCACTAATGCACAAAAGGTTTTTACATGTGATATGATATATCTAATATGTTTATCAAGATGAAATTGAAATTTTTTACATATGAGAGATAGAAAGAAAAGGTTAGAGAACATGGAATGCTGCACTAATACATAAAAAGCTATTACATGTGCTATAATATGTCTAATATGTTTAGCGAGATGAACTTGAATTTTTTTCCATATGAGAGATAGAAAGCAAAGGGT
Source organism: Torreya grandis (assembly GCA_037957365.1). NCBI lineage: Eukaryota > Viridiplantae > Streptophyta > Pinopsida > Cupressales > Taxaceae > Torreya > Torreya grandis. The sequence continues at coordinate 5,745,714 of JARHVA010000189.1, forward strand.
AGAGAACATGTAATGGTGAACTAATGCATAAAAATATTTGACATGTGCTATGATATGTCTAATATGTTTATAAAAATAAATTTTGAAATTACCCTGCATGAGAGAGAGAGTATGCAAAATAAATATTGGAATCTTGTGTAATTTTAGCAATAAATTTTGTAATATCATCTCTTATTATGAAAATTAAGCATGAAAGGGAAAGAATGAATATTTTCATTAACATATGGTAAACTTCATCATTCATGTACATGATAGGAAAAAGTATGGTCTCCTTATTATTTTCTAAAAATGCAAGAAATATTTGAAAATAAGTGAGATCCATTTTTGAAATCTAATTTTAGATGTAAGGTGATACCTCAAGAAGCAAATAGGAACTAGTACATGCAACTAAGGTTTTGAATGAAAATGTTTTAAAATTAATATGGAATTTTAAGATGTGATTCAAATTTTTGATTTAAATATGTAATTAGAAAATTAGAAAAATATAGGAAAAATAATGGAAAATACCAGGACCTAGTATGAGCAACTAGGGTTTGAAAGAAAATTATTTTAAAATCACTAAGAAATTTTAACGTTTAATTCTAATTTATGATTTTATTATGAAAGTAAAAAATTAGAAAAATATAAGAAAAATTATTAGGAAATTTACATAAAGGTTTCTAGGGTTTTTATGTGCAAACAAAGTAAGTTGAGTTCACCAAATGATTTAATAGTTTTAGGAATATTGGTGTATTATTCCTAATTTAATTAAGGGTCTAGAATGGGAAATAGATAAATATGCAATAATTAAACTACTAATTTGTATAATTTGATATTAATTTTAACATTTTTAAAAATAGTAATAAATGTGAGGAAAATAAGACTTAGCTAGAAACTGACTGAGATGGTTATTTTAGAGTCTAGAATTCACTGTGCAGGACTGGGACACTATCACAAATCAAGTTTTGGCCTTCATTTTATGATTGGAGAAGAGCACCAAAATAGGACACCCTAGGGTTTGGTGCTATAGTCCTCTTTTATTGCTATTTTTCTGGAGACCTAATCTTTCTAGGTTTTGTTTGTTGTGTTTGTGTGAGCCTACATGTGAAATTTTTACTATTGGATGTCTACGAAAAATCCCTATAGAGCTGATTTAGTATTTAAACCTTATACTCCATTATGCTTTGACAAACTTTGGGAAAGAGGGTTGTTAGTGTGTGTAAGATGCACTAAATGTGTATCCACACCCCTTGTATGGGCACACTACCTACATACCAATACTCCGAAGAGGAATCAAGCCATATGCATTTCTCCCACTTGATGTGCTTTGTGAAATAGTGTGTATGAATATGAAAAATACTAAACTAGGTGTGCTTAAGGTGGCTAGGGATTGGTGTAAGGATTTTAATAAGATTTTAGTAGTATTGGTTAGCTATATGCAGAGAATAGGGAATATTGTCTTAGTGGTTTTTCTTGTATTCTTGCTTGCTTTGTAGTAATTACCAACCCCTTATAAATGACCTTTGAATGTGCTTTTATATGGATCTATTGGTCATGGGTTAAATGTGCTCACATTAGGATAACAATAAGGGGGATAAGAACCAAAAGAAAATGACCATTGAAGGTAAAAATGCACTTGGATAGGAGCACTTAAAATGGACACTAGAGGGCCCAACACTATAGTCCATGTTGGGAACTATAGTCCTGAGGGTATGGGACCTAAGGGGATGGATTTATCATATGAAAAGTAGTCTAGGTTAGCTTGGATCAGGTCTGAAAAGATACAAATGACTAGGAATCAGTGAAAAGATGCCTATGAGGGTCATGAGAGTAAGCAAGAGGGACCTATTGGTTGGATGCCATAAGCCACACTCAAGTTAACAATTTTCACATTTTATATGACTACAATTTTGAAGTGGTTTATTATGTGTTAAGAAGATCATAACTTATTGTGAGTCTATAAGATGCCATAGGAAATGAAGGATGTTAAGCACTGAGAAATACTTTGTTCTATCATGTTCAAAATAAATGACATGGTTGAGGACTTAGAATTATGTAACTTTGCAATCCTACAATAATTTTCATGTTCTATTTAAATTAAAGTTGGTTGATGGATGTTAACACCTTTATAAAACTCAAGTTTTGGTGAATGGATCACTTGGAAGCTCTATCCCATATTTTTATCATGAAACATATGCACTTAGATTTAGGATTAAGCCTATAAATATTTTTAATGGATGTTGATGTGACTACTTAATACTTGGTTGAGAATTTGGAATGTTTTTCAATGATGACAACTATACTATTTGTATGGAATGTTTATTAAGAGTTTAACACACTTGAATAATAATTTTATGCATCGATCTAGATGCATTTATTTAAAATAATTTTCTTATTTTCATAATGATAGGATGAACATTACTGATATTATTTAGCATAACATGGTGATGGATACCATTTATAATGTTTGTTTATTTTATTAAATGAAACAAAGAAATACTATGTAGTTCGATGGCATTAACTTACTATTAATGTGCCAATAAAGATTGAGCTAAAATTAGTATACTTATATCGAATCAAGGGCTTTATGTATTTGATGTGTTTTTCCTATTCATTTAGTTATTTTATGATTTCCAGTTATGGATAAAGATCTTGTTTTATTAGACTCTACTCATTAATTGATAAACTTTGTTAAGTATCAATAAGTAATATGGTGGATAATTGTTTTAGATGATATTACTTAGGGTTTAATGGTTCCTTTTCCATTGAAATGATGTGATTAAGTGGATCTTGTTGTCTTATGTATATGGACATATATTAGTGAGATTAGTACGTAGTTCACTTAAAGTTCCTTTAAAATGGTAATATTGTAGGCATATCAAGAATTCAACACTATGTTCAAATGTGGAAAAAGTGAACTCCTTCATTAGGTCAAAATTAAAATGTCAATGATATTTTCCTTGAAAAGTAATATTGAAAAACTTGTAAATCCTACAAAGATGAATAGTTCATAGGCTGCTAAATTTTAATATGAGGTCTAGAAATTAGTTTCAAAACCCATCTAAGTTTAGCCTTATATAGATCTTGATGTTTGAATGAATCCATTATGTTGAACTAAATTAGTAATGATAATAACTTAGTATGTTTAAAGTTAAATAGGGAACTAAAAATAACACTTTATATTTCTTTAATTCCTTTAGGAGTTTAAATGGATAAATGTTGTGATAAGATAATGTAATTTAACCTTGACATGTAATTTTTAACTTTTTAACATACTCTAAAATAGAAATATTCTATGAATGTGTTGAATGATGCTTTTAATGGAACTTAGGATTGTAAACACCAATCTTGTCCTTGGAGATAATTTGGGTGTACATTTGAGACCTAAGTTGATAACATAAAGAGCACTCTTATTAGATATCCTAGTTCAACCTATCATGATTAACCTTGGCCTAGTTTAGCTCAATCAATATATGGATGACTCACCTTATAGACGGGATTCATGTTGATATTTTTTACTTAGCTTGGTGAGATGGTTATTAAAAATCTAGATTAATAATGAGTAATATGTTTTATGATTGGACATGGACCTAATTAGCTTTGATAATGAATCTTCTTTTTAGCTTACACTAAAGCACATGCTAACAAGTTGACATGATTATCATTGTTAAGTGTGTAGTGCCACAAAGACAAGCTTGAACTTAGTAAACACACTTTTGGTAGTTTGTTAATTATGGAAAAATCTTAATATCATTAGTTATGTTAAAAAATATGGTTTGTATTTTTGAGGATACAACATTACTACAAATAAGGAGTATCAGTCATCATATAAACCTAATACATGAATTAATTTTTCAAAATAAGGAAAAATAAAGATTAACACCTAAGAATAATGAATAATTATAAAGGCAAGTGCAAGAGTTTTTGGAAAAGGGTTTGTTTATAGAATTCCTAATCCTATGTTTAATATCTTTAGTATTATAACCAAATAAGGGAGGATAATCTAACATATGTATAAGTTTGAAGGAAATTAATAGGATTATGATCAAGTAAAATTTTCCATTACTACACATGGATGAATTAATTAATTGTTTAAATGGAGTGTGATATTTAAAAATAAAAAATTTAAAAAGTGGGTATTAATAGATAAAAATTTGACAAGGTGTTAGTAGAGGTTCCTAGAAAATGCATTAAAACATTCTAATTGGGATTGTTGGTGTGAAGCACAACACAACTGTTGACCAAATTTGACCCTATAGGTCAAATTGGCACCCCTATAGGTAAAAAAATGAGTTTTAGTTGTTTTTAGGGGTTTAATATTATGTCATAAGATGTATTATGTCTTTTGATGTTATTCCATGTTATATTATCCTTGGTCATTAGTCATTTTTAGTCCTTATATCATTTTGAGGTCAAAAAGGGGTTATTTAATGACTTGTATAGACTCCTAGGGAAATGTGAAGGTTTAAATAGTTTATGTAACATACCATGTGTCCCATTTTGCCTTATTCAACTGTTCCTAGCTAAAAATTTGTAGGTTCCTCAGAAAAATGGTAGTTTTCTTGAAAAAAGAGGACTTTTCTTGAGTTGTAAGGACTTGAATGAAATTATATAGTTTGGGACACTTTAATAGTTTCCTTTGGTATTATAAACACTTAATTAAGTGATCATTTTGATCAAAAACTAAAAAAAATGAAGAAAACCACTTATCTCTCCTTACACTAGGCTTGACAAGCAAAAGCAGTCTTCAGGTTTGTACTTGGTATGATCAATAATGGAGGTTTCAAGAAAAATGACCTTGGGGGTGTATTATACACTCATTTATATTACATTTGATGTTTTTTTAGAGGAATGGTAGTTTGATCTTTATGAACCATTCCTAAGAAATTATACTATCTAGTTTGCTTGATAATCTATGCACCTTATAGTTTTGCCTTAGTTTGAGTAGGTCCTACAATATAGATAATGGGATTGATTCCAAAAGTATTGTATTATCCTCTCACATGTTACACATCCTTTTTTGAAAGTTTTTAGTTGATTTGAAGATTCAATCACCTCATGTTTGTAGATTGCTCCTATTCTGTGTTGTTGGTAGGTTTCCACTATTTTTAGGGACTTCATGCTTGATCATGGTTTTAGAGTATTGAAAAAATTTCTTGTTCATGTTTTCAATGTCCTATTGAATCCTTTCTCCTTTTAATATCATCTCTAAAGCAACATTCTATGAGTTATAGTCATGAACATTATGTAGTTAACTCTTTGTTCACTTTTCACTTGCTACCATAGTTGGAATCACGTGTATGAAACTATGTAGTGTGCTAATTTAGGTGTATTTAGGGTTTAAATATGTTGAATATGTATTTATAAATGGTAATGAGTAGATTGGACTCTCCAAAGTGTGTAAAATGAGGACTATTGTAGTCATGTGCAACATATGCTCTCAGTCTGCCATTGAACATCAATTACAGGTGCCTTCATAGGGGATTTCATGTTGAATAGGATGTGTTGAATTTTTTTTCATATCCTTAGAGTGTGAAGAGTATATTTAAATCATTTAAATTTTTTTACAACTCATAAAAGGTCAAAATAATGCTCACTGTCCATACTCCTCTTCACTACTTGCATAATCAAAATGTGCACTTACGGGTGTTTGAAAGGTAAAATCATGTTGGAAACAAGTTTTAGAAATGAGAAAGGTCCATGATAATTTAAATAATCTATTTAAAATCCTTGATATAGGATTAAAACTCAGATTTAAGGTCAAGACAATGCTCACTTTTCATATCACACTTGCTACTTGTATAGGAAAAGGCCACTTATAGGTGATCCTAGTCAGAGAGCTAAGGAATCCATTTTAAGGCATGGAAACAAGTGAGGGGATAATTATTTAAATCATAACATGATGGTTGATTAATTTAAATATATTTAAGGTGTCAAAATGAAGTGTTAAGGGTAAATATCTTGGGGGAGGCAGATGACGGAGTTCAGGGAGTTTATCCCTAAAATGTAAAAATAGAAGTCCTAACACTTTTTGTCAAAAGCAAAAAACAAGGTTGTCTAGAGATTGGAAGCATATAGGTGTACTAATATTATAACCCCTACAAATAAAAATGATTTTATAGAGTTTGGAGGGCATAATGTCAATGAAAATTGATTGTTAGGGGCCTCAAAATTGCCCAATTATGCACTAAAACCCTACATTAATCTCTACAGGTTTTGAGTTTTAAGTAAATTTTGATATCCTAAAGGAAAAAAAACACAATTTCATGATTAGAATGAAATTATTATTTTAATGGTGTACCAATAGACATGAAAATCATTAGTATGATGCTAATATGCTATTTTTCATGCTTCATGGGCACCTACAGGTGTCCACTCAAAGAGAAATGTTAACCTATAGTAAAGTATGCAGTCAATGGCTTAAGCATGGTAGATATATGATGTTTTAGCCTTTTAATGGTGAATAAAAGTATGATAAAATTATAGGTGAATTAAAATATTAAATTATGGATTCAAACATCATAACCAAGGTCCAAATAGATAAATGCATACCTACAGGAATTAAAAGAGCAGGGTATCACAGTTAAGAGAGAGTGTACAATTTGTGAGCTTAAGGTGTAGGTAAAAGATACAAGTAAAGTAATAATTATGAAAGGAACCTATGAACACCTCCATAAATATAATTATGACCTCCATAAACATTTATAAACGTGAAATAATCTTATATATACCTCCTAAAGTCAATATGCACCTACAACCAAGTGTTGACTGTTACATGTAGCAAACATGGAAGAGTAAGTCTAGGTGTTGATAAAGCATGAAGATGAAGAAAATAAACATAAAAGAATGAAAAATGACCCTAAATTAATTATGGGAATTTTTTAGACCCTATTCTCAAGCCTAAAACATACAAGCATGTATCTAAGATGCCCTTCCAAGTAGAACATAGTCAAATGACACTCAATCTAGGCCAATTAAGGAGAGGTGTAAATAATGAAAAGTTAAAGAGGGTAAAAATGGATTAAATAATTATAATAGGAATATAAAATATAAAATGACACCATCATGATATTAATACAAGAAAATTAAAGACCTTGAACATGCATACTCAGTCTACATCAAAACACTATGCACAATGCTCTTTTGCATAAGTCTAATTTTGAGATTGAGAGATTTGGAGGGTCAATTGACCTAGAAAAGGGATGAAAATTTATGTATAATGTATATAAAAATTGTATAGGCACATAAAATACTTGGATATTCTATGAAAATAGGGGAAGTGCCCTTTGTTTTGTCTTAGACAGAGGGCACTCCCCTTAGGTGCAAACCCTGACAGTTTTGGAAATGGAGATGAAAGGGTGAACTAGGAGGTGGTTTAACTTTTAAAAAAGGTTTAAGAGGCTGGATTAAACCTAGAAAAAACTTGGAAACCAATCATAGAGGGTATAATACTAACATAATGGTCTAGACACTTAAGTTTGCAAGTAGGCCTACTAGGCATGTTTAGGCCTAAAGCCAAATGGAGAATTGCTTTCATTTATAGTATGGAGTGATAATTATAACCTATATAGGTATGTTTACGGGGTAAATATAGATGTTTTTGAGCTATTAGGATGTAAATAAAACCATAAAAATTCAATTTGAGCTCCAAGGTGTAGTCATGCCTACTAAGCATGTTTAGGCCTAACGACCAAATGTGAAACCAATGTCACTTCCAGCTCTATGAGTGGATTCCAGTGGACCAAGACATGTTTATAGGATGGAGATAAATGTTTTAAATATTTTAATATGTAAATAAGTTATAGGGGAATCCATTTTTGGCCATAACTTAACTCAAACTTGTGCAAAATGTGAAAACAAGCTCAAAAGAAGAGATTTCGAAGATCACATTTCTCTTGATACTTTGCATAGGGGACAAAAAAGTTTAGAGGAGTTATCAGAGGTCATAAAAAACCTTATTTTGGATTTTTTTTTCAAGTTGAATGTCCCATATTTATGAATGAAGCTTAAGAGGTCAAAATAGGCTAAAACCCTTACAAACCCTTGTTAGTGACTAGTTTAGAGAAATGAGGTTGGAAATATAATATAATGTAATAGTTTTCATAAGATTATGATTGAAAATTATAGGATACTCTTTCAGGTTACTCCCCATGCTTTTGGATTGTACAAAATTGTATGAATATGGTACAAAATATTGTACTTTTGACTATTTTATGTATTTTTTAGGTTTCAAGAAGATTCTAAGGATTAAACCAAATTTAGGAGAATTATTATGACTTATTATAACCACTCATGTATATTTAATTCTTTATAATAACTCCTAAGTGCCTCAACTAGCTGCTTCATCTTAGCCAGTCAAAAATGGCATAGTGAGCAAGCTAGTGAGAAGGGTGGATAATTTTAAGTGATTTGATTTTAAGGTGTGCCTTATGAATATAATGAAATGGAGGGAATTTATAGGTGTCATACACTCCCTTCCATATACTTTCATGGAAAACTAATGATTTTTTGGAGGCCAAGTGTGCAGGGTGTATGAAGGAAGAGTTTTTTGGACTACATATGATGATGGCTCATTCTTATATGATTCAAGATGACCAAGCCTAAAAAAAATTCATGGAAAGGAATTTATGAAATCCTTACCATTAATTATAATAATAATACCTATACCTAATAAGTTTTGGGACGTTTAAATAGGTCCAAATCATGAAGACAATTTTTGAGCCAAAATGAGGAGTTTCATACCACTTTTCATGAGTTTTATGAATTGGATGGAGAATCGTGCTTCCTAACCTTGCATGGTTAATCCAACATACATAATTAACTCCTTTTATCATCTTAAAAAGTGTCCTTTTGACCCTTAGACTTATCTCTTCTCATCTCTCTTAATTTCTATAAGAAGTAACCATTTTGGCCATTATAACTTATGATCCACCTGAGTATGGAAAAGTCCTACTCATTTTCATACCATTTGATAAATAAGACTAATTATTTTTACCTCTTTATTAATATTCATAGTGTTTTATATTTATATGATTGATTTTTCTTAAGTGATAACTCTTGTTTCCTTAGCATGTTGTTTCATTCTTTCATCCTATTTGCAGTTGGAAATCTTTTTCTCATAGGGCATGTGAAGTGTTCTAAGAAGTGTCAATATTGAGTGATTTATTATATTAATTAGTTCCATTAAAGGCTTATTTTATAGTACTCCTAGCTTAAAAATTCATCCATAACCTCATAATGTAACATTGATGTGAAAAGATGTAGATTAAAGAAGTGTATGTTTGGTTAGTCTCTTGGTTTCATGTGTAACATATAGCTAGTTGGTAGTCATCAATAAATTTGGTGTATCACATAAATTATGATAGTTTTATTTTATTTTTATATCTCCCTTCCCCCCATAAATTTTATGTGTAGTAGTGATTCAAAGTGGTAAATCAAGGGAACTATCTCTACTTAGAGATTCACCACATCCTGAGGCTACCGACAAGTCTAGAGGTGTTTCAATTGTGCCAATTGGATGAGGAAAGATAAAAAATATCCTAAAAGTGTGTAAATACAAGTGACAACAATTTTTGGCATGCTTAGTGGGACCCTTAGTACAAGAGGTTGAAACATTTTTGGTGTTATCTTTCAACAATCAGCCTTTAGAGGTATCTATCAAAGCATCAATGGTGACTCCAAAGTTACATCAATTGGTCAAGTAGCCCAGGTATTCATTTTGAATATTTTTTATAAACATTCCTTGTGTTATTTATTCCTAATGAAGTTTCATGGCTCACCTTGGTGTTGAGTAATATTTTACACAAGTTGGTGAGACATTTCAAGCTTATGACATTTCCTATCAACAAGACCACATTCTTAATCAGCCTATCATGATCCCTACCAACTTCAACATGAATTTTAATAGATCCAAATTAAGTTTATTTTCCCATTCATGAAGTGTATCAGTCCTATATCCAACCTTATCAATGTCTTGATCCTCCTATTCAACCTAGCCACTTTTCAACTCAGTCAATTACAACCTTCAAGATAACTTTTTTGAGATATGAGAAGTACATGTTAGATATTGACACACAAAAGGGATATGGTCTAGAGGTTCCTATTAATATTATTCATAAGGTTAGAGATGAATTATATTTGGTCAAAAGAGAGTGGGCACCTATTAAGAGATCCAATTGGTAAAGGTTCACAAGTGAGATGTTAGATGTGAGAGGCCTAGTTTCATCCTTAGAGGATAAGATAAGAATTCATGAAAGGAAGCCTAACCAAACCTATAAACATTCATTTACACTTAAAAAATATTTATATCATTCCTACATAGTTCCCACTTATGAACCCAATCAAGCTTATCAAAGTCATCCTTTTCCCAATCAGTTGGAAGAGAGAGTTAAAAAGAGAAGCCTTGTTTTTTAAGCTAATATTGATAGGTAGATTGAGTTGGATAATATGTATATGTATTAGTACATGTGATAAGTAAAATAAGTGGAATAAAATACCTCATTTACCTCTCAAATTATATCCCCACCTCAAAAAGTGACCTCTAGATATGAGATTCCAAGTTGGAGACAAGGTGGAGAATCCAAGCCTACGGAGATTCCAAATTTATTGAGTACTCCATCCACTCCTCAAATTGCATAACCATATCAAGAAAAGATTAATAATCATAACATAATAATATGGAATAATATAGTGTATTTATTGAGAAATAAAGAGAATAAAAGTCTTGATAAGGAGTATGAAGCTGAGAGAGAGCTTGATCCTATGCAAGCCCATCCCACCCTTCCTCAAGAATATTCTAGTATTTCATGTCAGCCCTATTTTAATCCTAATACTCATGAGAATGCATATGAAATTAAATAAATAATTTTACAAGAGAAAATATACAATAAAATTTAAGAGTTAGAGTCAAGAATGAGATTGTTGAGTCAAGGTGTGATGGAAGGTTTAGACCCTAAAGAAGACCTGATGCCTAAACACACCCCATATAACCTCCATAAAGAGAGAGATCAAGATAAATTATATGTGAATTAAGTGATTGTAAAATTTAAGGAATAAAACAAAGAAATTTTATCCCAAGAGCTACCTCCCCTTCCTCAAGAGCTTCCAAAAGAATCCTCTACATTTCACTCTCAATCTAATTTAGAGTTTTATGTGACACCTCCACCAACTAGTTCACCTTGTCCTCACCCTATAAACCTTTTAATTTATGGACATATGGTGTGGGAACATAAATATGAGTAATTAGTTGATAAAAAATAATAAATCTTACTTGAATAAATCCTAACTCCTTGGCAACCTCATTGGACTAAGTCACATGACTTCAGGATGCCTAGTCTCATAATCACAAAGAAGGAGATGAAAGATCTTGCAACCATTGGGGACCAAAGTCCTATTATAGAGTTTGAGATGAAACTTGAGATACCTAAATAGGTTATAAATTATAAATAAGAGGTGTTATATTGTGTTGAATCTTCAGATTGGGTTGATATGGAAGAATGTCTTCCTTTTGACAAAGAGAAAGAAATTGTCCATGGCTCTTCCATCACTATTCAAGATATCATGGATGGGATAGAAAAATTTCTTAATTAGCCTTGGGATGAATTGTTTTCAGTCATTTGAGAAATTTATACTCCTCTTCAAGGAGGATATGATCTTGTAAATAATGGAGGAGGTAGCCTTGACACTCAAGTGAGTATGCAAAGGAAAAACAACCTTTCAAATATGTCCTATCAAGAGGCATATGCATTTCATGATGATATGTTTGAAGTCATAAAAATGGGATATCATCCTCTCAATAAATTTGGAGAAATGAATTATCTCTTAAAGGATGGAATAAGCTCTTATTGACCTCAATCTTTTAGGAAACAAGAAACCAATCCTCTTGGAGCCATGCCTACTAAGGAGATACAAGTTGATCATGAGATGAAGAGTAGGAAAAAGTATGAGGTATGTGTAAAATTTAAAGAGGAATATATCTACATTAAAAACCTATTTAAGGATGATCTAATTGAGATTAGATCAAGTGAAGTGCCAAGGAAAAGGTCTGATTCATAAAGCATCCAATCCAAGGAGAAACATGCTTGGCACCATGATTCATCTCATGAAGAAAAAGTTTAAAAAAACTTTCCTTTTGATCTCAGAAAGGAAGTATGCTTAGTTGCTCATTGTGTATAGTTGTTTTCTCCCTATTTTTTCTAAGTGATTTGAGCACATGTGTGTGTCTTGTTAGTGTGTTTGCTTTTCTTGTGTGTGCCCTTTGTTTTGTGTGGTTGAGGTAGTAAATTAGTGGTCTTGTCTTGATCAAAACCTATGGTCCAAGGTCTCATTTTTTTGTTTCAAACTTCATATGACTCCATAATTCCAATGGAATAATAAGGCTATTGGTCTAGTTAGTATAACAGGCATACTACCCCTATGAGTCACCAATTTGTTGACCAAATTTGACCATGTAGGTCAAATTGGGACCCCTATAGGTAAAAAATTGAGTTTTAGGTGATTTTAGGGGTCTAATATTATGTAATAGGATGTATTATATGTATTTTGATGTTATTCCATGTTATATTAGCCTTGATCATTAGTCATTTTTAGACCTTATATTAATTTGAGTCATTTGAGGTCAAAAAGGGGTCATTTAATGACCTATACAACCTCCAAAGGAAATTAAAAGGTTTAAAAAGGTTATGTAATGTGACATGTGTCACATTATTCCTTATTCAACTTTTCCTAACTAAAAGGTGGTAGGTTCCTAAAAAAAGGTTAGTTTTCTTGAAAAAGAGGAGTTTTCTTGAGTTGTATAGAATTTTCAAGACTTATACAGTTAGAAACATTTAAATAGTGTCCATTGGTATTCCAAACACTTACTTCAGTGATTAGTTTGATCAAAAACTCAAAAAAATGAAGAAAATCACTTATCTCTCCTTCCACTAGGCTTGGCAAGCAAAAGTAGTCTTAAAGTTTGTACTTGGTATGGTCAACAATGGAGGTTTTAGGAAAAATGATATTGGGGGTGTATTATGAACTTATTAATATTTGATTTTATGTTTTTTTGTAGAGGAATGGTGGTTTGAGCTTTATGAACCATTCCTAAGAAGTTAGACTATCTAGCTTGCTTGCTAATCTATGCACCCTATATATTTTGCCTTGGTTTGAGAAGGTCTGTAAAATATAGATGATGGGATTGATTAAAAATATATTTTTATCTCATATCACATGGTATCCATCCTTTTTTTCAATTTTGGAATTTATTTGAAGAGCCAATCACCTCAAGTTTGTAGATTGGTTCCATTATGTGTTATTGGTAGGTTTCCACTATTTTTAGGGACTTCATGCTTGATAATGGTTTAATAGGGTTGTTATAAGTCCCTTTTCATGTTATCAATGTCCTCTTGACTCCTTTATCCTTTCAGTCTCATCTCTAAATCAACATTCCATGAGTTGTAGTCATGGACACTATGCTGTTAACTCTTTGCTCACTTTTCACTTAGTGCCATAGTTGTAATCACGTGTATGAAACTATATAGTGTGCTCATGGAGGTGTAGTGAGGGTATAAAAATGTTTAATATGTATTTATAAATTGGAATGAGCATATTATACTCTCTAAAGTGTGTAAAAAGAGGACTATTACAGTCATGTGCAATATATGTTCTCAATTTGCCATTGAGCATCAACTACAGGTGCCTTCATAGGGAATTTCACATTGAATAGGATGTGTTTAAATTTGTTTCATATAATTATAGTGTTAATATTCCATTTTAAATTATTTAAATAGGTTTACACCTCATAAAAGGTCAAAATAATGCTCACTGCCCATACTCCTCTTTATTACTTGCATATTCAAAATGTGCACTTATAGGTGTTTGAAAGGTAAAATCATGTTGGAATCAAGTTAAAAAAATGATAAAGGTCCTTGATAATGTAAATAATCTATTTTTAATCCTTGATATATGACTAAAACTTAGATTGAAGGTCAAGATAATGCTCACTATCCATATTACACTTGCTACTTGTACAAGAAAAGGCCACCTACAAGTGATCCTAGTCAGAGAGCTGAGGAGTCCATTTTGAGGCATGGAAAAAAGTAAGGGGATCATTGTTAAAATAATAAAATTTTGGTTTATCACCTCAAAATTTTTTTATGTGTAAAAAGTAAGTGTGAAGGGTAAACATCTTGGAGGAGGTAGATGACCGAGTTTAGGGAGTTTACCCCTAAAATGTAAAACTAGAGGTCCTAACACTTTTTGTTAAAAGAAAACAACAAGGTTGTCATGAGATTGGAAGAATATCGGTGTAATAACCTTGTAACCCATACATATAATAATTAATTGTAATATTTTATAGGGTAGAAGGTTGATGAAACTTGATTGTTAGGGGCCTCAAAGTTTCCCAATTATGCACTAAAACCCTATATTAATCTCTACAGGTTTTAAGTTTTAAGTAACTTTTGATATCCTAAATGAAAAATAAACATAATATCATGGTTTTAATGACATTATTATTTGAATGGTGTACCAATAGACATTGAAATCATTAGGATGATGCTAATATGCTATGTTTCATGCTTCATGGGCACCTATAGGTGTCCCCTCATAGAGATATGTTCACCTACAATAGAGTATGCAATCAATGGCTTAAGCATGGTAGATATGTGATGTTTTAGACTTTTAATGGTGAATAAAAGTATGAGAAAATTATAGGTGAATTTAAATATTAAATGAGGGCTTCAAACATCATAACCAAGGGTCAAATAGATAAAAGCATACCTATAGGAATTAAAAGAGCAAGTTATCACAGTTAACAGAGAGTTTATAGTTTGTAAGCTTAAGGTATAGGTAAAAGATACAAGTAAAGTTGGAATGATTAAAGGAACTTATGATAACCTCCATAAATATAATTATGAACTCCATAAACCCTTGTCAATGTGAAATAAGCTTATATAGACCTCTTAAAGTCAATATGCACCTATAACCAAGTGTTGATTGTTACAGGCAACAAGCATGGAGTATGTCTAGGTGTTGATAAAGAATGAAGATGAAGAAAATAAACATAAAAAAATTAAAAATGAACCTAATAGAAGTATGGGAAGTTTTTATACCCTATTCTCAATCCTAAAACATGCAAGCATATACCTATAGGTGCCCTTCCAAGTAGAACATAATCAAATGACACTCAATCTAGGCCAACTAAGGAGAGGTGTAAACAATGAAAAGTTAGAAAGGGTAAAAATATATTAAATAACCATAATAGGACTATAAAACTTAAAATTACACACTCATGATATGAAAACAAGAAAAGGAAAGACCTTGAACATGCATACTCAGTCCACATCAAAACACTGTGCACAATGCTCTTTTGCACAAGTCTATTTTGGAGATTGAGAGATTTGGAGGGTCAATAGACTTATAAAAGGGATGAAAATTTATATATAGTGTCTATAAAACTTATATAGGACCATAAAATACTTGGTTATTTTAGGAAAATAAGGGAAGTTCCCTCTATTTTATCTCAGACAAAGGGCACTCCCCTTAGGTGTAAACCCTAGAAGTTTTGGAAATGGAGTTGAAAGGGTGAACTAGGAAGTAATTAAACTTATAAATAAGGTGTAGGAGGATGGATGATACATATAAAAAACTTTTAAACCAATAATATAGGGATGAATACTAACATAATGGTCTAGACTCTTAAGTTTGCAAGCAAGCCTACTAGGCATGTTTAGGCCTAAAACCAAATAGATAACCACTTTCATTTCTAGTATGGATTGATAATTATAACCTATAGATTAATTTTTATGGGGTAAATATATATGTTTTTGAGATATTGGGATGAAATTAAAACCATCAAAAGTCATTTTGAGCTCTAAGGTGCAACCAAGCCTACTAGGCATGTTTAGGCCTAAAGACCAAATGTGAAACCAATGTCACTTACATATTTAGGAGTGGATTATAGTGGAAAAATACATGTATATAGGATGGAGATATATGTTTTAAATCTTTTTAAAGGTATATAAGTTTTATGGGAATTTATTTTTGGCCCAAAAATAACTCAGACTTGTGCAAAATGTGAAAACAAGCTCAATAGGAGAGATTTGAAAGCTCACATCTCTCTTGATGCTTTGCATGGGGGCCAAATAAGTTTATATGAGTTATAAGAGGTCCTAAATAAAATTATTGTGAATTTTTTTGACAAGTTGAATGTCCCATATTTATGAAATAATCTTAAGATTTGAAAATAGGCTAAAACCCTTACAAACCCTTTCTAGTGACCAGTTTAGAGAAATGAGGTTGGAAAGATAATATAATTGCATAGTTTTACAAATATGGTGATTTAAAATTATATTATACTCTCTTAGGCTACTCCAATTTTTTTTTAATTTTATGTAATTGTATTAATAGGGTACAAAAATAGGGTAATTTTGACTATTTTGTGTGTTTTACAGGTTCTAAGAGGAGTCTGAGGATGAAAAAATCTTTGGGAGAAGGATTAGGAGTTGGGATAACCCCTAATTTTAATCTAATTATTTATAAAAAATCATAATTTCATAAAATAGCTACTTCATCTCAACTAGTTAAAACTAGCATAGTGACCAAGCTAGTGAGAAGGGTCGAGAACTTCAAGTGAACTAATTTTAAGGTGTGCTTGATGACTATAAAGACATGTAGCATATTGAAAGGTTTCATACACTCAATATCATATATTTTTATTTAAAAATGATGCATTTTTAGAGGCCAAACATGTAGGGTGTATGAAGGAAGTACTTTTTAGACTGTAGATGATGATGGCTCATTCCCAAATGATTCAAGATGACCAGGCCTACAACCAATGCATGGAGATGAATGTTTGAAAGATTTATCATTAATTTAAATAATAATACCTATCCTTAATAATTTTTTGGAGGTTAAAATAGGTCCAAATCATGAAGGTAGTTTCTGAGCCAAAATGAGGAGTTTGATGCCACTTTTCATGAGTTTTATGACTTGGATGGACACTTGTTCTTCCTAACCTTGCATGGTTCATCCGAAATCCTATTACCATACAAAATTAAATAATTTTATTATCTTTAAAATTTCCCTTGTGACCCTTGGACTTCTCTCTTCTCCTCTCTCTCAAGTTCAATAAGAATTATCCTTTTTGGCCATTATATCTTATACGCCACCTAAGTATGGAAAAACCTTGCTCATTTTAATACCATTTGATTAATAAGAATACTTATTTTTAACTCTTTATGATTTTTCATAGTGTGTTATATTTGGATGATTTATTTTTCTTAAGTGACAACTCTTGTTTACTTAGCATGTTGTTTCATTCTTTCATCCTATTTGTAGTTGGAAAGATTTTTTTTATAGGGCATGTGAAGTGTTATGGGAAGTGTCAAGGTTGAGTGATTTAGTATATTCATAGTTCAATTAGAGGCCTTTTTTCTAATCCTCTTAGCCTAAACATTCATCCATAACCTCATAATGTAACATTGATGTGACAAGATGCAGATTGAACAAGTGTATTTTTGGTTAGTCTCTTGGTTTCATGTGTAACATGTAGCTAGTTGGTAGTCATCAATCAATTTGGTGCATCACCTCCCTTAGGATAGTTTTATTTTAGTTTTCTCTCTCCCTTTCCACCCCCAAAATTTAGGTGTAGTATTGATCCAAAGTGGTACATCAAGGGAGAGAGCCCTACCTAGTGATTCACCTCATGCTTAGGCTACCTACAAACCTAGAGGTGTTTCAATTGTGACACTTGGATGAGGAGAGCTGAGATATTTACTTAAATGGTGTAAATACAAGTGATAACAAAAAAAACACAAAAGAGAATAAGTGAACTATGAAAACAAATTAGAGTTAAACAAAGAGAAAAATTACAAAGGAATGAATATGATTCCTAGTCTTAATTTACCTAAAACAATTAGTATTTCAAATGATTAACATATTATAGGAAGACAATGTGCCGCTATGCAAGGAACATGTGTAGATATAAAGACTAACCATTATTGAATCTATTTATTGATCTCTATATTTTGGAACTCTTTTAAAATAAAAAAAGCACTACTTATAGAGCTTAAAAAGGCTCTATTTCTTCATATTCTAACCTTTCACTACAAATAAAATAAGGACTCTTCACATTCTATAGACTCTTGATGTGAATTTAGGTGCCTAATACAACCAAAAATATATACAAAGTATAAAACAATGCATATCACATACTTATTAAATAATTATACTCTATGATTTATAGCCTTGTTATACTACTAACACTTTCCCATACATAAACTATTGTCCCAACCTGAGACAAAGTTGTAGGAAGTGTGTCAAATGCTCAAAGGTGATGGAGTTGCCTGAATAGAAAGGTTGGAATAGAAACATTAATTGTACTAATTGCTCAAGATTCCATTTGCCTCTTTTCACCTCTTACATACTACTTAGCCACCCTTTTAGGTTTTTATCTAAGCAACATACCAATTTACTACCCTTACATGTTTTTAATAGCTTAACATAACCAAGAGAATGCCTTTGCTAGTTTTCAACCTTCCTAACCCTGCTCATAATGTTTAAAGTCTTCCCTTGTACAAAACTAAGAAACTTACAAAACTTTCTAAAATTAATGTGCACTATACCTATGTGGAGGGTGGAGGCATAGACCAAGAAGGAGGATGTGATGTGCAAGCTATGGTTGGAGTAAATTCCAATGGTAAAGGAGAATATGATGTTGTAAATGATGGAACTATTTTTGAAGAGGTCTTAGCAACAATGAAAGATGCCAATGATGTTGTTGTTGTATAATTGAAAACATAATTTGAGTGGCTTTCTTTTGTTGGAGTTCATATTGGAGTTGGGTAGGTGGGAAAAGTTAAGGAACCTTGATGACTTATGAAATATAAATATCCAAATGGGACAAGTCTTGCTTGAAAATATTTCAATCACTGAGATCTTCCCACACCAATTAAATCATAGTGTGCAAAGGGGCTTGGTATTGTATAAAGTTTGAAATATCATCATACTTAGAGATGAGGATGGTGACCCTAATTTGAGACACTTTTTATTGAACTTATAGCATGATCTCTTCCATTCAATCTATGTGTCACTATTTTTGAATTTTTTTAAATGTATTTCACAACATGCCATTTCACTAGCTGATCATCTTACTTATCATTTCACCTCTTGAGTCCAATGACTCATTCAGTGTTAAATCCATTGGAGTAGGTGTATCCATTTTATATGTCATGTTGTCTTGGATTTTCCATCCCTAATAATATTTAGACTTACCTCATTCAATGTAGAGTCGAGCTATTACTTTTAATTCAACATGGTGTGAGTGATTTATAGATCTTGATGTGCAGTAGTGTCCATGAATTACTTATACTCCTCAAAGAGTTCACATATATCCTTTGTCTTGGATTTTAATACTAGGCATTATATTCACATCTATTGGAGCTTCTACACAATGATCTAGTACTTTGTTAGTTGAGACAAGAGTGCCATGAATTGATTCTCTTCCAATATGATTGGTCACCCAAAACTTGAATGACCAAGGTAGAACATGTGTCATCGATCAATTGCCTTAATTTTATGAGGTAGAGGTGTAAATATATTTTCCTCCCTCAACTATGATGCTTCTTATTCTAGTACATGAGTGTTTTGTGTGATAAACTCCTAAAATTCAGCAACTCATTTTATTTTATTTCATAAAATCAACTAGGAGACATCAAATGATGCTTGCTACACCATTGTTTAAGGGCCAAAGTAGAAGCCACAAATGTCACAAGTGTATAATTTATTTAATCCATTAGAAGTGAGAAGGATTATCATTTTACTAAGGGTGTATGGATATCCCACAACAATTTTCTAGGGAATCATGGGCTATGCTAGGAAGCCTCCTCTTGCTCACCCCCTTAAGTGGACCTTAAACATTGTGATATGAAAGATGGCTGCTAGGCTTTGGTTAGTACCACCTTCTTAATGGGTTCTAGTAATTATTTCACTATGAATTTCACCTATGTTTGATGATTTTATTTATCCTTTACTTTTTTTTTTATCTCTACTCATTTCTTTGTTGTTTGAGCCCTATGTTTCCTCCCCCTATTTTTGTAGATTGTTTTTTATCTTCTTCTACCTTGGTTGTTATATCAGCCTCAACCTTCTTATTCTATGTTACTTGTGGTTCTTGAATTTCTCACTTTTTATATTTATTCACAACTTATTCACCTTACTTCCTCTTTTATTCCTCTTCCTCTACTCATTTTCCTTGGTAGCCTTGCATGCTGCTTCTTCCTCTCCTATTTTCTTGCCTTCTTTATAACCACCTTTTGAGCCTTCTCTTGCTCTAGTTGATTCTTAACATCTTGCACCTAAGATGTAATATCTTATTATATGGTTAGATACTTAGGATGTGGTTGTACACTCATTTATGTTTCCTACATAGGAGTTAAAGAATCTAAAGATGAGAGTGACTATGAAGTAGAGGAGGAAGAAGATGATTCCACCATAATGCACTTGCATACTAGTGCCTTTTATCTAGCTAGAGGGACAAAAATATTCTTCAACCACTTATAAGACTAGATCATCTCTTATGGTGTTCTTTTTTGGTACTTGAGCCTCATACAACTCAAATTCCTAAATTGGCCAAGGTTAAATAAAGAAACCCATATGCTTTACAATAACTAGATAGTTAAGGCACATTATGAGTCCTTAACTTGAATATAAATGGCCATTGTGGGATTACTTCTTATTGTGGGCTTGTTTGTGACCTTGAAGACCCTACACCTAGTGCTCATTAAAAAACCACATCCATTCTACATGGGAATTATTCATATTCTTACATTATGTCTACAATTATTGATGCACAAGGTGTGGGAATGCCCACTTAAATAATCTTTGAGACATTATTTTTCACTTGACAAGTGTGCACTAATTTTCAAATGAATTTTTTCTTATTTTTATTCCTTATAAACCTTGGTGCCTATGTCCTCTAACATGGACTTTTACACATCCTACCCTATAATGCCTGACTAAGAATGATCATAATCTATAATGATCTATGGAACATTCTTGCCAAAAGTTCATTAAATGGTAATACGTATCTTATTTAGTGGTGGTGGTGATGTAGTGCCTACCTTTTCCCTATAATAGTATACAATAAGGCTAATTCTACTTTAGGTGGTGCTCATTCCTTTATTTATGGTCATGATGCAAACTATTATGCCCCTGGAGGTATTATTCATAGTACTGGTACTAAGTGAGAAACTAAAGATTTCTATCATAGAACCTCCACCTACGCATCTAACATAGTAATGAAGAATGACAAGGAAGTGATGTATGCCTTTATAAGCTTGTGGACTTTGATTTAGATGCCATCATGGAGCTTACTCATTATAACACGTTTCCCTAAATACTATGTGACATCTATGAGTACCTAAGGTATGAAAATATAAGCTACTAGGTTTCCACCCTCCATGCACTAAATCCACCCAATTGCTCATAATATTTACCTATTTTAGTGTAGGCAATGTTTGTGAATGTGATCATAGTTAAAAAGTCTATGTCTGGATTGACTGGCCCATATGTGGACTTCCACTATGTGAAACAAAAACATCAAGACAAAAAAATGGTACAAAAAGGCCTACAATGTCTTGTTGATGACCTTATTAATGTTCATGATGAGCTTAGAGACAAAAAATTTAGGTAGTTAAAATCTTCATTGAGTTAGATCATGTGATAAGTGATGTTGATGACTCCTTTTGTGTCTTAATTCATGATATTGGTTATCTACCAAAACCTCTTTATGATGCATTCTAAGAGAATGTGCACTAAAACATCTTATATATAGTTGATAGGTATCCATTTGATTCCCTATTATATTTCTCCTTTGTGTCTGAATAGATGGTGGACTATTTGTTTTGTAAGGGACCAATGAATTACCCCTTCAAGGTGGTTATATTTCTTATGTCATGGTGACTGTATTAATGAAAATATAACTGCATTGTGAAAATTAATGAAACCATCATTATACAAACTAAGAAGTTTCATCATCACCTCATTGATATGGATAAAGGTTGGTAATTTGATGAGTTGATTTGTATCTATTCCTTATAGGTGATGTTGCAATGCTAGGGTTCCTAATTATGTTGATACTGGTTGGTCTGGAATGAACATATTGGCTTCTATTGTGTCAATGAAATTGGATGGGTGTAGATCATGGTATATTATTTGTCTGATTACAAGAACAATCCACATATATTCATTCTATACATATGTGATGGGAATGAAAATTTGTGAGTGATCTATAGTTTTTGTTTTGGTACCATTTAAATGATATCTTTTGCTGAATTGGTGTTGGCAAACAATCCACAAGAAAATGAATGAATTAGGTAAAAAATTGTAGAGGGATCTTATTCACAAAGGTGTGTAATGTCATTGTGTTCTTAATTCCATTAGTTATATAACTTTTCCCATTTGAATATATCTAACACATCACTTTGAATGTGCTAAGATGTATGCATGTTGTTCTACTTGTTGAATTAATTACATTCAGTTGCTAATGATTTGATGTTATTAATTCAATTTGTAGAAATATTGGTTCAACTGATAGGATTTGTTGATGTCACACACAATATTTTCCCTCATCCACTTTATTTTATTATACATCCCATTATTTTTACACTTGATTCACTTTGGGAAAGATGCAATATTTAAAGAGTGTCATTATTAATGACTTTGTAAATAAATATTTATTATCCTCCCTCCATAATTTTTTTATCATCGCCTCATTGCCAAACTTAATTGATGACCCTTATATTGACATTACATAAATTTGTTCCTTTCATATTAGGTTGTTGGATTTATCACATTCTATGACTTTGACTTTTCCAAATTGGTTGTGATGTCTTGAAATATAGATATTTCACTACACAGATACACTAAAGACTTAAAAAAAATTAATAAAATAATATATTAAGCAAAAATCCTAATCTACATGGTGCTACTCAAAACCTTCTTTGATTTTTATGCAAGATTTGATAGAGATTATTAAAGGTAAGGCTTAAACATGTATCCATTTACACGTCCTAGAAGAATGGTTCCTTGAAATTCCCTTAACATAATTATTCCTTTCTATGAGACATCATGAATGATATAAAGTCCTTTCCTTTAGATTCACAACTTGACTATAAATTCTCAAAATATGTTATCATATAGTAATACTACTTATTTTGGGTAAAATTATTTGGATCACAAATTACGATCATGACATAGTTTTTGAATTTGCTTGCTGAATTCTTGTGTCCACTATGATATTTGCATATTTTATTCCATCTAAGTTAAATCTATTAGTATTTCCTAAAGGGAGTCCCGATCTCAGAGTCACATGATCATACTAATTTATATACTAAGAACTATATTTTCCATTAGCATGAATGCTTCTAATCTACAAACCAAATAAAATAGAGTTAAACATATCACAAACTTTTATTTTGTCCTATATTGCCATATGATCATAGGAATTCAATCCTTCCAATCATCTCTTTAAATATTGCATACTTTTTGTGAACATATTACCAAGGACATTATTTGATGCCTTTGCCTACCCATTGGCTCACAGGTGATATGATTTTGTGATGTGATATAATAAAATAATCTATCAGAGTCTTGATGGTACTATTGAGGAAATTCATTTCTCTATCACTAATCAACTTCACATGACATCCAAATATAGTTATAATGTTCTCATACAAAAATTTGGATGTCTTTAGCACTGTAGCTTGGTGTCGTAACAACTTCTACCCATTTAGTGAAATAATCTATCATAGTAATTATATACCTTAAATGAATATGTTTACTAGGTGGATTGATTGGTCCTAAAAATTCAATTACATAGTATTCAAATGGTTTCTCAACTAACATGGGGTTTAATGGCATTTCATCTATATGATTAGGCCCTCCCATCTGTTGACAGATGTCATAGTGTTTTACTACTTGCTCTACATCATAAAATAGAGTTGGTCACCACATGCCACTTTAAAATATATTTATTATGATAAATTATCTTGTAAAATGTCCACCTATGATTCCATGATGTGCCTCTTAAATAAGTTTTGGTTTTTCATGCTCCAAAGCTACTTTGCGTAGTACGTCATCTTTGCCCATTTTGTATAGAAATCCATCAATGATGCTCAATGGAATGGATATTGTGATCAACTAATTATTATCCCTTTCCACATAATGCATAGGAAAAATTACTTGTTCATTGAAATTGTCTATGTCTTCCATGATTTCTAGAATCACAAAGACTCAAAATAAATGGGCACTCAGTGATTCATCTTAGAGTTCTTCAGGGTCCTCTCCATTATGTATTTGGATCAAATAGTTTAGACCCACATTTCCTCCTAAGATTCACATTTATCATGACCTTTAGTTATTGAAATAATATAACCACCTATATATCATCCCTCTTAACATGGGCTTATTTTACAGTTAATGTAGAGCCTGGTGATCAGTAAAAAATTCAAATGATGTTTCTAGGAGGTAGTGTCTGAGATTATAGAGTGTGAACACCATTTCCAAGGCTTCCCATTCTATATTTATGTAATTTTTTTTGTAATTTAGAATTTTTGGATTTAAAAATTAATGGGATGGTATGATCCTCCATCTCCTTATTGTGCTAGAATAGATATTACTATAGTTGTTAAAGTGCCCACACAAACATGAAATGGTTTGATCTAGTCAGGAAAGATCAATATGGGATTTTAAAAAAATCTCTACTTTAGATCCACAAACATCATTTAACACTCATTAGTCCATTTAGACTTGGTGTCTTTATGTAGTAACATATCCATGGGAGTATATATAACTAGATAGACTTTTATGTTTTTCATTTAGTATCCTCTATGACCTAAGAGTGATTGCACCTCTATAGAGCTAGGAGGAGCTAAAATACCCATAATAACTATAATTTTGGCTTGATCAACAAAAATATCATTATTGCATACTATATGACTTAAAAGGACACCCAAAGGTGAAAATAACAATCACTTATTCAAGTTCAACATAATACATAAATCTCAACAATGTTCCAACATCAACTACATCTTAGATAGGTGATCCTTGAATAAAGAAAAAATAACCCAATAATTTAGATTTAATTCCAATAAATCATGGCTGAAGTCTTTAACTATAATAACCACAACCCTAGAGAACACCCAAAAAAAATTTCAAGCCGAAAGGCCTTACCTTGTATGCAAAATAATCCCATTATGTTACAATTGTGGCTTTAGCTTGATCTTCTATTATGATTGGTATCTGATGGTAGACATTAAATGCATATGTAAAATAATACACTTAATGTACTAAAACTAATATCTATGAATTATATTGGGAATGGATCATTCATAATTTAGCACATAATATTCCCCACATACTCATATTTCTCTATAATTTTTAGGTTGCACCACCTTTGTGCTAACCCAATATGCTTTTTTCACTAAATAAATAATATTTGCTTCTTAAATCTAGTCTAATTTAACCTTTACATTCTGTTTCATGTTAGGATTTAATTTGTATGGGTGATTTTTAATAGGCATTATGTATTCCTTTAGCTCCATGTGTATCTCCCCCAATGAAATGTTTACACCTTTTATTTCTATGAACTTTGTTGGAAATACATCCTAATAATCATGTAGTAGTTATATCCCTTCTAAAATCTCATTTTGCATCTAGTAGTTACCTAAAGTTGTAAGTGTTGGCATAGAATATGTCCCAATATTCCCTACCAATTTATTTGAGGGCTCCTAGTATATTTTGTTGGAGTCACTTAGAATGAGTCTTGCAATATTCTCTATCCTTCTTTCCCCTAAATATTAAGATTTCATAGTTGTTGATGTTTAGTTTGGTTTATGATCTTGGCCCTAGGATCCTCCATTTCTCACTCAGGTTTAAAACACCCTTTAAATCCAAGTCCTCATCATTATCATTGGAATCAGTTTATTCCACATTATTGATGATTCTATTGCAAGGTTCTATAAAAAAAACTACTATTTTTTGTTTACTCTCCTTATAGTTTTGTAGAGTTACATTCA
Source organism: Torreya grandis (assembly GCA_037957365.1). Taxonomy (NCBI): domain Eukaryota; kingdom Viridiplantae; phylum Streptophyta; class Pinopsida; order Cupressales; family Taxaceae; genus Torreya; species Torreya grandis. The sequence goes on from JARHVA010000189.1 coordinate 5,771,750, forward strand.
AGTCCTTAGCTACTTCCTCTTAGGAAGCATAGTCTTGTATACTATTGAGATCCTCCACTTGGCCATGCATAATAATATATTCAACTTTTAAAAGGCTTAGTGTACCAATGGGTTCTCATCTTCAAAGATAAATGTATGAATAAAGTCTTCTTGGACTTGTGACCAATTCTTAGTCTCCCTTAAGCATTGTTAATGCATGTACCATGATATTGGAATAGTCTATAAAGTATGTTAGAAAAAATACATCCAATATATAGGCTCTACACCTTCTAAATATTGCACACATACATATTTATTAATACACATTCATGAACATTGTCCTTCCAAAAAAATGGACACTAATTCATGATCATAGGTGTTATTTAAAATCAAGCTCACAATGATTCACAAGAATATTACTCATTTACTTAATTTGACTTGTGTAATGCCCACTATGTTAAAGTAATACCCTTAAGATCATAATCTAGTTCATTAACTTGATGATCTATATATAGAACATGCTGCTCTAGTCTAGAAATAAATTGGCCCAAATCTTTAGTTGTAAAATATTGTTGTCACTATCACTTTGTAATGAAAACCATTGAATTGGCCTGACCTCATTATCTCCTCTTAATTAGTTCAACATATGAGTATCTAAATCCCATCTCATATAAGATACAACTTCCCATGGTAGAACACCTCCCTGAGTGGGTTCAATGTAATCCATGGCTGTTGCACCTACTTAATATATCAAATCTAATTTAGACCTTGT